>BSBM01000194.1:11595000-13995000 GCA_027924585.1 Larix kaempferi
TATAATTAATGAAATTGGATCTCTCTTGGTGCATGATAGATCTGTGTTTAAAATGGATTTATACAAAACATATTTTCCTTCTAAGAGATAACTCATTTTGTTTGGTAATGGTGATGGCTCTGGTTAGGGTTTTGGGGGAGTTTTCCCACGGTTTTTGCAAGTTTGGACTGTAAACACTGGGTGAATATGAGCATATTCTGTAGCACTTACTTGGAGTCAAGTTGGTTCATTTTTAACCAACCTAGTACCATCCAAGTATAAAAATAAGGGGGAAGTACGAGCATATGTGTGCTACATTATATTTGGCTCTATTTACTGCGTGGTTTTCAGTCCTATCTCGTTGGGTTTGGATTACTTCTAGTACTTACTCCTTCTTTTATTATTTCTTGTATCTAGCCTTTGTTATTTTGGGGTGGGTTCCAGCTGGTTGTTAGATGTGACAGTTCTGCAGACTGGGGTTTACTTGTGTTTTAGCCATCATCACATCTTTGTCTCTCTCAGTTATTCGGGCCTTATTCTCGACACATCTTCCCATTTCGGACCTTACTAACAGCTGCCATTGATTAGGGTTTTGATGGGACACCTTACTGGGAACTCAAGCTCAGATTCCCCTTACGTTGGTTTGGGTGGTTGCTTACCCTATTCTTCTGTGGAACGGGGGGGAATAAACCTTCTTCCTCTGGCGAGTTACCACTTCCGGAACAATGTACTAAACCTAATGTTGCTTGGTCTAAACGGTTCAGGGTGGTTAAGGCCCATAAACATAGATTGGCTAAATCTATCAAGGTAAGGGAGGGTTTGGACAGTTTTCACATTCCACATGAGACGATTTTCGTGCGCATTGAAATGTTGTCGACCAGAGCTGTTGTGGGAAGATTGGTATTTACTAATGGATATCAGAAGGATTTGGTGGAATGGGTAAGGAAACATTGGATGATATGGGTTGGGGATATGCCGCAAGTCATACAACATTTGAATGGGTGGATGATGTTCATTTTTTCTAAGCCTGAACATGTTGGGGTTATACTGAAAAGGTTCTGGTGCTTTAAGGATGGCTATTTTTGTCTGAAACAATGGCACTTGGCTGTCGACCCCTTGAAGGAAAAACAGAGTTTTCAACATTTATGGCTCCTTATTCTGGGTCTACCGATTGAGTTATGGTCAGAAAATATCTTCATTGGCATTGCCAACTCTGTTGGGCGGTTCGTGAGACTTGATAACTGTTCACTCTTTGGTTTTGATCATAGAGCTACTATAGTCATGGTGGAATTCGAAAAGGCCCGAGGGCTCCTTGGTGAGGTTGAGCTGGTATGGGGACTCGAGTGTGGTGACAGAGGCTGGATTATTTTAAGGTTCCTTTCCAGTGTTATGTTTTCCAGCAGACGGGACACATTCGTTCACATTGTCCACAGTTCGTGTCACCTACACCTTCAACACCGTCTCCTTCTCCTTTGGATACTAGTGCATTGGATAAATCTTTGGGTCTGGTGGAGCGACGTCCTTGTCCTAGTAAGTTACATACTCCTAATATTCCCTTATCTCAGGATATCTCAGATGTTGAATTTGAAGGAATGTGGGATGCGGCGGCTAATTTAGATAAGAGGATTACTGTTGGGGATTTAGGTCAGGCATTGAATACACCCAAGGGGATTTTGCCTGGTCTAAGGAGTGATAATCCTTCTGACAAGTCGAAAGCCTGTAGGGATCTTTTTGGGGAGGGTTCTTAGCCAGTGATTGGGAATTCTTCTTGTCTTGGTCTGTTTGTCGAGGATCATATTGCTGTTACATTGGGGGATACATCTTCTGGGGGGACTGGTATCCTTCAGAATGATTTAGAGTGTGGAAATTACCCCACAGAGGATTCGTTGATTTTGAGGGAAGTAGGTTACAAACATTCTAATAGTAAGGGTATTATCACCCCGTTCTCGATACTCTCCAAGAACCCATCTACAAATCCTTTGATACAATCTGTAAACTCTGTCAGATTTCGAAATGTGACTCTCCGAAAAACTAGAAAGAATGGTCATAATGCTTTGGAAACTTCTGATGGTGAGCGACAGGATCCCATCTCTATTTCTGATAGGATTGATTTAGGGGTGGAGGGTTTGGATACTTCTAATAATACTGGGGGCCTTAGAGCAACTACCCCCCGTACTAGGGCTCCCTAATGTCCATTTTCTCTCTTAACATTCGAGGTTTGGGAAGAGTTGCGCGAGTTAGGGCCCTTTCCAACCTAATTTCTACTACTCGCCCAGGTATTCTACTTTTGCAGGAGAGTATGTGTGGGGATGTTCCTACGATTTCTAAAATTGTTAGCATTCTTAGTGGCTGGGATGTTTCGACTATTCATTCAGATGGCTTGTCGTGTGGTCTTTTGGTGGCTTGGGATCCTAGATTCTATTCATTTTCTGTGTTTCAGACCTCTTGGGGCATCCTGATGAAAGGTGTTAGTCGATTTGTTGATAATCAATTTTCTATATTGAACTTTTATGCTCCCTATAGGGATGGGGAAAAGTTTTGGCTTGGTTTACAATCATCTGGTATTCTAGACCTAGATAATATAATTGTGGTAGGAGACTTAAACTTCACAAGACTTGCTCAAGAAATTTGGGGTCATAAAGCCCAGATGGATGTTTTGGCTAATTTATTTTCGAAGCTCCTTATTAATAATGAATTGATTGATGTATGCATAGGTGTCCTTATGCCCACTTGGTCCAATGGGAGAGGTGGTGACGAAGGCATCCACAAAAGATTAGACAAATTTATGGTAAAAGCTTCCTTGTTAGATGTGTGTATTCGGTATCGATCATGGGTTGGTGAGTCGAAGATCTCAGATCACTAGCCGATATTTCTGCAATTGGAGAACACTATTCTGCAGCGCAATTATCCTTTTAAATTTGACTGTTCGTGGTTGTCCTATGAAGAATTTGATAAATTCATTAAGGATGTTTGGTTGAAATGTAACAATACACATAATTATAATCATGTGTATCTATTCTATTGGAAGTAAAGGTGTTGAAAAAGAATGTATCCAAGTGGATCCACTAGAGGAAACAGCTTGATAAGTTGACATTAATGGAGGTGGAATCACAGTTACAGGTGCTATATTCTCAGAATTGGAGAATCCATTAGACTGTCAGGGTTTTGAGCTACTCAAGAAACTAGAAGCTGATAAGGAGAGTTTTTACTTGAAAGAGGAGAAAGAGTGGCGACTGAAGCGTCGGGCACTATGGGTGAATTATGGAGACAAGAATACTAGATTTTTTCACACCTTTGCTTCAGGTGCATTAAATTCTACCTTCATCACACTTATTCCTAAAGTCAGTGACCCTAAGACATTTGGGGACAACAGACCTACTGCACTTTGTAATCTGGCATATAAGATTGTTTCTAAGATAATAGCTGGTCGTCTCAAGCCTGTTTTTTCTAAATTTATCTCACCAGAACAGTTTGGATTTTTACAAGATCGTCAAATCCATGATGCCGTTGGTATAACACAAGAAATTCTTCATTCTATTAAATGCAAGAAAAATAAATCTATCTTGCTCCATATGGATTTAGAGAAGGCATATGATCGTGTTAGTTGGGATTTTCTTCGAATTGTTTTGATACAGATTGATGTACCAACACTTGCTATCAACTGGATCATGGCTTCTGTGAATAATATGAGTATAGCTGTCCTTGTAAATGGTGCACCCACATCTTTTTTCAATTGTTCTAGGGGTATTACACAGGGTTGTTCTATGTCTCCGCTCCTATTTCTTTTGGCGATCGAAGGGCTTAGCAGATTGATTACTCAGGCACATTTGGAAGGCAAGATAAAGGGCTTGAAAATTACAAAGGACTTATATCTTACTCATGTACTTTTTGTGGATGATGTTCTGATTGCTGGTAGTGATTCGGTGGTGGACTGGAGGGTTTATAAGGGTATCATTGATCAATTTTGCAAAGCCTCTGGTATGCGGGTAATTCTGCGTAAGTCGTGGCTTTTTTAAAATCTTGTTGAGGAGAACCGGATGCTGGACATTCAAGCTTTATTGCCATTTCAGTGTTACAAGGTCAATGAGGGCTTTACTTATCTTGGCTTTCATCTCAAGCCAAATGGCTATCTTATACAAGATTGGCAGTGGTTAATAAAGAAATTTGAAGCAAGGATCACACATTGGACATATCGGCTACTTCTATTGGAGGTAAACTCACATTGGAAAAATCTGTCCTTGTTGGTACTCTTGTTTACTGGTTTTATTTATTTTCGTGCCTTGTTCTGTTATTAACACTTTAAGAAGATTAATTTTCAATTTCTTATGGACTGGTGGCTTGAAGAAATCATGCTTATCTATGGTAGGTTGGGAAAATATTTCATTACCATATATTTCTAGTGGCTGGGGGATGCTGGATTTTACTGTTTTTAGTGAAGCACTTCGGCTGAAGAGCTTCTAGCAAGCTATTACTGGTAATTCACTTTTGTCCAAGGTCATACATCTAAAATACATTAAGTCTAAGACTTCCCATTGGCTGAGGAAGCCTCAAAAATTGGTTTGGGGAGTCTCTCTAATATGGAACGGCTTTTTGAAAGTTTATTGTTGGCTTGCTATGGTGCTGTGTTGGAAAGTTAGAAATGGGTGTGAAGTGGCTATTGGTATCGATCCCATCATGGGATTGAATGGTGCATATATTTTATCTGCTGAATTATTACACGAGTTGAAGAGTGCTGGGTTGATTACGTTGAATTCAATTGTTAAATATAGTCCGCTGGGATATTGGCATAATTCTGTGGATCTACAACTGCGACGTGCAGTAGCCACTGAATGGGATTCTTATCTTCGGGATCTTAATAACGCTGGGGTCCGTATCAGCCTTGATAGGGACAAGTTGGTCTGGGTAGGAAACGAGACCACGGGTCAAGTGACAGCGAGTACAACTTAGAAATGTATCATCAAATGCAGATGTATTTTCCCCAGTTAGTGGTGGTATAAGGTAGTATGGAAATGGTTTATTCCACTTAAACTCAATTGTTTTATTTGGTTTGTGCTTCAAGACAGGTTGAAAACTTGGGATAACGTTGCTATTTTCGGATGTATGGGTCCTAGCCAATGTATTCTGTGCAAATGTTGTTCTGAATCTGCATTACATCTCTTTGTGGAATGTTCCTTCACGCGAAGTTTGTGGGAGAAATTTTATCCTATTTTTGGTATTACTGGATGTTGGGGTGGATGCAATGTGGATATTTCTTTGAAATTATGGATAAAGGATTACAAATTACACTCAACATTACCTATCTTTGTTTGTTGGATTGTTTGGTCGACAAGAAATAAGGCAACATTTGAGGATATCCCTCCTAGTCTGGACAATGCTTATAACTCTGTATTGTGTTAGTACTCGAAATTTCAGAATGATCAAAAAACTCTTGTCTTGTGCAATATTGGGAGCTTCCAACTTATTGTCGATGATCATGTTCTATTCTTTGATGGTGCGGCTAATATGGGAGTTTGTGGTGCTGGCGGGGTTATCTTTATTAGTTTGGATCACTATTTTACTCTCCTCCTTAATTGTGGAAGAAACACCAATATGAAGGTAGAACTTTTGGCATTGTGGTGTGTTACTCGAGTGGCAAACCTCTTTGGAATTTGACCTAAAAGTACTGAACTTGGTTTATTGGTGCAATGGAATTAATTTTGAACTCAGTACTTTTATCTCAGTGTCTTTGGATCATATATTTCAAGAACATAAATCATAGGCTGATCTGTTGTCAAAAGCATCATTGGATGGAGAAGTTGGCTACTTGTTGTGGGATGAATATTTGGAAAATCAGTTAGATTCAAGCAATATGTATTTTCTAGATTTGCTTTTTTTGTTTTGGCGGATAATTAGTGAATACTAGTTCTATGGGAATATCTTGGACATATAGCTTTATTTTGATCTTCTCATGTACTATTTGATTCAATCTTGAATATCAATAGTATTTTTTTCGGGGAAAAAAAAAATTCAATTCTAAAGAGAAAACTAAACGACAATCCAACGTCACGTGGGACGGCCGTCTGTAGTGTAGGAACTACCATCGTGTGCAGCCATTTTTGAAAACAAAGTAGTCTACATATTATTTTATATTGCGAATAAATATTATTTTATACTGTGGATATTTTCTGAAACACTGAATTCAAAACTAAACGACAATCCAACGTCACGTGGGACGGCCGTCTGTAGTGTAGGAACTACCATCGTGTGCAGCCAGTTTTGAAAACAGAGTAGTCTAAATATTATTTGATATTGCGAATAAATATTATTTTATACTGTGGATATTTTCCGATGATTTATTATTATTATTTTGTTTAGATTATAAATTTATGTATTTTATACCATTTATTATAATAAAAAAATAAAGATATTTAAAAAATGGTATAAAAAGATATTTAAAAAGATATGTGTTTTTATTATTAAAAAGATATTTAATAAATGGTATAAAACAAATTCTTAAAATAATGATGTTTTTAATATATTTAAAAAGATATTTAATAATTAAAAAAACAAGAATTTAAAATTTTTTCAATAGAAGAACAAATTCTTGACTTCTTAAATGTTTTCCACGAAAAGAACAAAGACTTGACTTCGTAGTTATTTACTTTGACTTTGAAAAGTTTTCACAAAGTCTTGACTTCCTAGCATATTTACTTTGACTTTGAAAAGTTTTCACAAAGTCTTGACTTCGTAGAATATTTACTTTGACTCCGTAGTATATTTACCGAAACTCTGATTTGTAGGGAAATCAACTCAAACCCTATGTGCTATATTTCATTCCGGATCATAGATAATTTAATCCATGATTGCTCCTGTGTCAATGAGATCCACTTAGAATTGTTTCAATGGGAAATAAGATAACCCAATTACTGTATTTTAGGAAGATAGGGTGCAAGTTTCAGAGGCTTGCCGATGCCCGCAAGGCTATCAGATACGCCTGCTCTCCTGGAAAAAGGAAGATACGTTATTCCAGAGGCGATAGTTATGAATATCATCCTATCAATTACAGCCTTCCAATGGATGTTCCCAAGGGGCACTTTGCAGTTTATGTTGGAAGCGACCGCAGTCGGTTTATAGTTCCTACATCTTATTTGAATCATCATCTCTTCAAATCGCTGCTGGAGAAGGCCAGGGAAGAGTATGGATTTCATCACCAGATGGGACTCACTATTCCCTGTGAGAGAGTGGATTTTGAATACATAACTTCTGTTCTGGCACAGGCGCAAATATTGAGCTGGACATGATAATGGAATCGATATAACCACAGATGAAATTGACATCGCCACAAGTTTGATCAATCGTGTATGTTACTGATAAGTCATCAACAATACCTGTATAGGTTGTTTTATAAATTCTGCCAATATAGCTTGAATATAAGGCTGTGATATGTTTGTATTTTAAAATTTGGGATGAACTAGTATTTATGCTTTTTTTAAATAGCATAACGATAAGACAATGTACTGTACGAATTGATTCAATAATTCTATAAACATCAACAACAACAAAAATTGTATTTAAAATTTGTATTATGGAAAACACAATTCAATAATTCTATGACCATCAACAAAAGTTGTAAAGAGCACAGCTGTAAATTAGGCTTTGATATACCATGATACCATTGTCCTTAATTGAATCAATCTCTGCACATTGCTATTTTCTTTTTCCTCAAATCTGCTCTGTACAATCAATCTTTTCAAATTGCTATTTTCTTTTTCCAACACAACTCTTCTCTGTACAGATTTCCCATATCATTTTCCATTAAATCAAGAAAAATGTGATGATTGGCTAGTTTACGTCCCAAATGTGCAGGTGGGCAGGTTTGGAAATGCTATCAACCAATTTACTAGTTCTGCGTGTGGCATGCTGGCAAGACGTACAACAGTGTTATGTAGGTTCGAACTTTGAATTTTCTGAGATACCTTAGCGTCATCGCCATACAATGAAAAATCATCATTGTCAAATAAGCTCTTGATGGTTGCCCAACTCATGCATTGGGAGTCTCCATTTCTATAATCAGTGTCCAAAAATATCCCAAAGTTTGAGTCTTTATCCTTTGTGGCAATTGCAGCATTGGATCTTTGTGGCAATTGCGGCATTGAATCTAGTTCTTCGAGCAATTCTAATGATGGAAATATGCAAAAATCACCTATAATGAGTAATAATTTTAAATTAAAACAAAAATCAGCCATAAAAACAACAATTCTAATGATGGAAATATGCAAAAATCACCTATAATGAGTAATAATTTTAAATTAAAACAAAAATCAGCCATAAAAACAACAAAACTTACTGGTTAAAAGCTACAGAACAACTAGCCAAAAAAAACTCAAATTCTCACGCAGGGTGCTCAGAAAAAGTACTGTACGTGTTATATTTATAACACAAGAAGTTAAAACTACCATGAGAATTAAATGCGAAACAGGGGTAAACATGCACCTGTATAAGGGCTAGCTAAAACATTTCAAATTAGCTAGAATTTCGTAGAGCAATTTTTGTTAAAATCACAATTTGGAGTGCTCAGATTTCAATTTTAGCCATATGTGTAGTTTTAAAATTGGGCAATTAGTCTAGAACAATACAATTTCAATTTTAAGAAAATAGCAATTTCCTACTAAAATTTTAACAAGTTTTTATCCCAAAATAATTGGAAAATCTAGGCATTTCAGTTGTCTTTTATTAGACCAGTTTTCTAAATTTTGTACAGATGTCCGAACTAGCCATCTCGGGCGGCAAAATTTCCAATGAATATGGAATTGTTTGATGTAGCGATGCCGAGGAAGTCAGACATCGGGTTGCAAGCTGCCATAGCACGGAAATTATGTTAAAAAGATGTTTCCTGAAACAAGGGACCAGAAATGGGTAAATTTTTGTTTTTTTTTTTAAATTGAAAAAAAACTTCTTGTTATTCAATTTTGAATCAAACAAGTTACAATCATTCTGATAAGCGGCATAAACCAGTAGGAACTTTCAACCTTATAATTCCCACATCCTTTATCGATATACCAACCAATAAAAACTAAAATACATCTTCAGTATAGTCGCCACCTATAGTCTTCAATTAAAACATGGTCTTTAAAACCACGGAAATGGGCCCATCTTTCAGAAAGCTTCAGCCCAACTTTGGAGAGTGTATCTGCTTTCATATTGTAAATCCGAGCTCCTCAAATTTGTCAATCGATTCCCGGATATGGCATTTCCAATGAAGAAGGTGGGGGGTTTGGAATGTATGTAATCCTTTGAGCCAATTAATAATAGCAGAAGAGTCATCGGCTAGCTGAAGTGAAAGAATATTTTTTTTCCTGCCCAACTCAAGGGCTCCCCAACAAGCCAGCAATTCTGCCCTAGTATTTGTATCAGTACCGCAACCCAAACTCAATTCAAAGTGAACTCCATGGAGTGACTGTAAGTAAACCCCTGCTCCACATAAACCACCTTGTTCTGCACCATCAAATAAAATTACCCACACACCCGAAAGGAAAGAATGGCATTGAAACCCCACTGTTTTAGGTTCCTTCCCAACCACTGAGGCACCACTTGTAAACGACATCACATACTTTACTGCACACATGAATAAGAAAACTGTATCACCAAATATGATAGAGCACCTACACCTCCACAACGCCCAAATGAAAAGTGCTGGAAAGTATATACTTTTACTGTAAAGCCTGTTCCACTGAAATAGGTTAGGTTCTCTTCCAGGGTATTTGCAGCTCAATAGCCCACCCCCTGAAATCTGGAAGTAACTTCGTCCCAGATTTGAATGGAAATCGAGCAATTAACAAATAAATGGTCCACCGTGTCAGCTGCACTGCAACAAAATGTACAGGAATGGGTAAATTATACAGGGTCCGCGATGTTGGGATAGTAATTGTTAAGGAAACAAAATCTTAGTTCCGATGTTTGGGTTCAGATGTTTCGGATGGTAGCAGCCAGTCTGCTAAAATTAGCAAGATTTTCTAGGCTAATCATCAAATTTATCTTACTAACCGAAAAAAATGCCTCAACCAACTTGAGTTTTTCCATAATCCTTCTCTTCTAGAATCCTTATCCTTTTGTTCTCCAGTAAAATACCTCATCCATTCAGAGTGAGTTTATCTAGAATCCTTATCTTTTTGTTTTTCACTTCTTACACTTGGTAATAGTTTCAACTTGAAGACACTTACCCAAAATTGAAAACACAGTTTTTCTCACAGCCAACTAAAAAACCTAGCCGGCTCCCTTAGCCAGAAAGTCATCTAAATGAAACTTAGAAAGCATGGCTTCCTACCCTCCGTGCCTGGGCTCACACACTGAAGAATAGTGATTTTGTATATGTAATACCAAGAGTTCTCCCAAACTCTTCCAACCTTCCTCCAAAATAAATCATTTTGTCTTTTCTCATTGTCCCAGGCTCTTGTATTTATCCCATTCCACCAGCGCCTTTATGATTTATGAAAACTATATATTTAATTAACCATTAACTTGAGTTCCAAGTTTTCCTTAATATTAAGTAAAAATATATTGAAATAAACAATTACGTGTGATCAAAGTTTTACATTTGTTAAGACCAATTATATTAAAATATGTAACTACATTTGCTCAAAGTTTCACTAGCTACCCCATTTGATGCATTGTCCTTCCCTAGCTACCCCATTTGATGCATTGTCCTTCCCAACCTAACTTAACAAATATATTCATATATAATATCATATATTATGTAGATATTTTTCCACATGTTGATAGTATCTATATACTTATCATAAATGCATATAAATACATATGTATTTGCACTATTTAAACATTTTATTTTTAAATTTGATTATCTTTTTACGATATCCCATATAACCTAGCTTAACATATATATTTATATATAATATCATATATTATGTAAATATTTTTCCACATGTTGATAGTATCTATATACTTATCATAGATCCATATAAATACATATGTATTTGCACTATTTAAACATTTATTTTTAAATTTGATTATCTTTTTACCATATCCCATATGTTAAATCATTAAATTGTATCCACTCACATTTGCATAGATATGTTCATAAACTATTTAACTTTCAACGTACGAATATGCCACATATATATGTGGCCAGCATGTACTTCTGTTAGGTAGTTATTAATGATTAATATCTATTTTCTTTAATATATAAATTATAAATGTTCATAATCAAAGAAAAAATTAAATATGCTCTAATATCTCGAGTTTAATTTTTGTAATGCATTTAATCAAATTATGTAAATGATGTAAATATGCTAGTACGGATTCCTAGTGAGGAGCTCAACACTAAGGTCCAATTAATGAATGGTTAAGTATGTATGATGTATGTATTTTATTTGAATTGTATAGTTGACTTGTGATGCTAACTCAAAATGTATGCAAATATTATGTGTATACATAATAAAATGGTCCAACAATAGTTGTATAAAGAGAATCAAAGGAGCTATGATTCCACCCGAGGAGAAGAGGAAAGGGAGTCTATGGGTGACTAAATCCTTGGTGCTAAGTGTCAACTTAAGAACTCACACAAAATTCTATCATGTAATTCCAATAAGCCAATTATCTTATGTTTTTTACCATTTTCTAATAATTAACTGCACGTGAAAAGTTGCTAGAAAAAGTCACATCATACAGTTTTATAATGCTTATAATTTAATGTTGATAATCTAATAACTAGTGTTTATTATTCCGTGTTTATAATGTTCTGATATTTATTATTATTTAATATTTAATATATATAATGAAAACATAAAGAAACTGGTGCAAATTAATGTCAAATATAGAAACAAAAATAATGATAACAAAAATAATAAAAAGGGTTGAGGGTCCTCCTTTTCGTCAAATGAGACAAGGAGCACAGATTCCTCTTCTAGTAAAAAATAGCGCACAAGAAGGGTTGCATAAATGTGATCTTCTGCATTGGCCATCATAATATGAGGATTGTATCACTTAGCTTGTTACATGTAATCTTTTTATAACTATTAGAGTTGTGAAACTCCCACAAGTTGACTAATGACTCCATCTTAGTTGGGTCAGATTATTTGAGAGCATAGTAATTAGTTTTAAATATTTTGGATACTGTACATATATATATGAAAAAATCCCACTTTGTTTCTTTTTCAATTAAATGAAAGAGATTGATAGAAAATTAGAGAAAATGGAGCATTATAAGAATTTGTAAATTATATATGAAAAATCCCACTTCGTTTCTCTTTCAATTAAATGAAAGAGATTGACATAAAATTAGAGAAAATGGAGCATTATTAGAATTTGTAAACTACAGTGTTTGTCCAATGCATGCCTGATAGTGAAACTGCCACCAATGTTTAAAAAACAATGCGCCCTCTGCACCAGTGTGTCAAATCGCAGAGGTTTACATCCCACCTCCATGCCAAGGAGGTGGGATATATCATGATGTTATTGCAATTATGTTAGGAACCTATGCAAACCCTTCTCTTTACTATGTTAGTATATTGTTGTTGGACGCATATGCTTTGTAAGTCGTTCTGTAGTATTTGTTGATCTGTAGTTTATATTAGCCCATAGTATTGACCCATAGTATTGGACGCATATGCTTTGTAAGTCGTCCCATAGTATTATATGTCCCATGGTTTTGACTCATGGTATTGGGCATAGACTTAGTATATAAGTGTGTGTTGAGGTCATTGAAGGCACCATGAAGTTAATTGTATTGAGCTTGCTTAAAGGAGGTTGCCCCCTCGAAGTGGCTCGTGATCAATATAAAAGTGATTCTGTTATATTATTTCTGCTATTTCACATATTCTTAGTAATTAATTGTTGCAGGTGCATCTCATCTAGTATCAGAGCACTTTCCTTGGCACAAGTGGGAATTTTTTTTTCTTTTTTGGGCGGCGACTTTCAGATCAATTTATGAAACTTTTTGCACAAAATCAAAAGAAACCGATTGCATATCTGAATTTATCTTTCAAAAATACGCAGTTTCAAAAAAAAAATCATCTCATTTGGATTTCTAAAAGTGGAGATATCGCGGATTTAAAATCAGCAATTTTTCAGAATTTCGGTGACGGCCACGGAAATTGCAGCGAGAAAATCTTTTGACCGAGTGCCCAGATTTCTATTCCGCTTTTTTGGGTAGAAGCAGAGTGGTTGTTCCAGTTCCGGAAACATGCTATAATAGCGATTCTAAGCAATATAGATCTGGTTTTTGAACATTGGGTGGAATTTCTGCCCAATTTTTTTTCTGTTGCATGTTCGGATTTGGGGATAATCCCTATCCGCTTAACTGTGGGAAGTACTTGGGAATAAGCCCTAAACTCATTGTGAAGAGTACCATAGGAACCCCGAAGTAGCTGGCCCATTGAGAGGACCTGCCAGCGAAAAGGGCAACGACCCCTACCTGATTGACTAGTTCCCACCCGTGAGGTAAACCAAGAGCTGTCGTTTGTGGAAAAGCGGTTATCAGTTTTACCTGAGCTGTGGAGTGAGGGGTACTACCCCAATACACAAGCCGTTAGAAAGCATTGGTGGCCGAGTGAAAACCCTGAACTGTTAGGAAGCCGCACATACCTGGGGTCCATATCTACTTTCAGCTGAACTATTGTTGATCACTGCTGTGCCATTTCAAATCCATTTTGCAAGCCGTTCCCGATCCAGCCGTTCGACGTTGTTCCAGATTCCTTCCGAGCCGTAGCCGCTCCAGTCTGTTAAAAAAAAAATACCTGGTTATGGTTGTCACCCGTGCAGGAGCAAACACCATGGAGGAAGCACTTGCAGCCATCCAAACCAAACTCCAAGATCTGGATGAAAAATTTCTCAGCCTCCATCTTCAGCATTCAGCCATGAACAATAACCGACAGCCAGAATATTTTCCAGCCACTGGGTTCTCTTCTTCCAACAATTTTCGTGGGCCGAAGCTTGATTTTCCTCACTTCAATGGTACTAATCCGACTAGATGGATATACCGAGCAGAACAATATTTCAGTCTGCATAATACTTTTGATGTCCAGAAATTTCCACTTGCATCCTTTCATTTGGAACAGGAAGCCCTTCAATGGTACCGTTGGTACATCAAAGCTCATCCTGAGCCAAACTGGACAGATTTTTGCCAACTCATTTTGCCACGATTTGGCCCTAGTGCTTTTGATGATTTCACAGGAGCACTCACTAAACTTCACCAAATTGGCACAGTGAGAGAGTATCAGACCGAATTTGAAAATTGGCCAACCACACAAAAGGATTGTCTGATGAATTCTACAGGAGTTGTTTTATAAGTGGTCTCATGGATGAAATTCCCTCAGAGGTCAAAATGTTTTGTCCCAACATAATGATGGAAGTCCTAGGGTTGTCTAAGCTGGCTGAGGACAAGATTGCAGCTCAACAACGCTCCAAACCCACCCTTGTTCCCTTCAAAAATATGGGTTCCCAACGACCTCCCATCACGCCTTCTCCTCAACCAACTCCTATCAAGCATTTGTCTGAGATAGAAATGCAGGCACGCCGAGAAAAAGGGCTTTGCTATAATTGTGATGAGAAATTCACTCGGGGACATAGATGTGTTCAACAAAAGCTCTATCTTTTGGATGTGGATTCTCCACCTGCCTTAGAACTTGCTGAAGAAGCTACGGATACAGTGGATGATCAGATCGACATTCAACAACCGCCTGTTGACACCCCATTTCAGGACAACCCACCTGAGATCTCTCTCCATGCTGTAACCGGCGTCACCGCCCCACAAACAATGCGTGTCAGGGGATACTTCAAGAAGCTCCCTCTTACCATACTCATTGATTCTGGTAGCACTCATAACTTCATTGACCCTCGGATTGCCAAACAGGCTGATTGTTTTGTCCATCCTTGCTCCAACTTTGAAGTCATGGTTGCCAATGGGGGCACCTTACCTTGCAAGGGGAAGTGTCATAATGTGCGTATCTCTATGGAAGATTATAACCTACGCTCTGACATGTTTTCCTTGCCCTTCGGCGGATGTGATGTGGTTTTGGGCATTCAATGGTTACACACACTTGGCCCCATCTTATGGGATTTTGCTGAACTTTGGATGTAGTTTAAAGTCAATGGGGCACAACACAAATTTATGGGCTTACAACCAGGGTCTCTCTGCATCATCAGTTCACATCGCCTGGAAAAAATCCTTAAGAAGAATTCACATGGTGTCATCGCTCAGCTCAATTCCATTCAGATGCACCCATCAACAGTCTCCACTATTTCCTTGGATAGATATGCAGGTATCTTTGCTGAACCAATGCGCTTGCTACCTTCACGAAACCTTTCTGGTAAGAATTTAGCCACATCTACCTCTCAGCAAGAAATGATGGCTATTTTGCATGTAGTACATAAGTGGCCGCCATACCTATTAGGGAATTATTTCTGCATCAAGACTGATCTCCCGAGTCTGGAAAATTTTCTGGAACAATGAGTCTCCTCTCCAACACACCTGAAATGGGTTATCCAACTCATGGTTTATCCCTATGTGATCACTTACAAGAAGGGTAAGGACAATATGGTGGAAGATGCTCCTTCTTGCACAATTGATGACCCAGTTTCTCTTACAACTCTTTCTCTGCTTGTTCCAAATTGGGTGCAATATGTTCAACAGGGCTCTCTCTTCTTTGAACTCCATGCTTCTTCGTCAACAGGGCACTCTGGGTTCTGCAACATGTATGACCAAGAACAATGTAACTTCTTTTGGAAGGGACTAAAAATGACAATTCAACAGATGGTGGATGACGATGATACTTTCCAAGTCAACAAGGGTGAAACGACACTCCTTTCGGGATTGCTCAAACCCTTGCCCATCCCTAAACAGCTTTGGCCAACTATTTCTATGGATTTCCTAGCAGCACTCTGGTGGTACAATACCACATCTCACAGGACACCATATGAAGCGGTCTATGGAAAAACCCCGCCAGTTCTTCTTCCATACACCCTTAGCAGCTCCCCAGTTCAGGCAATTGACTCGGTTCTTCGAAACCGTGATCAGATTCTTCTCATTCTACAGGACAATCTTCACATGGCCAGAATTCGCCGGAATCAACAAGCCGATCAGCACCGTTCTGAGCGCATTTTCCACGTAGCTGACAAGGTTCTTCTTCATCTATAGCCTTCCAAGCAATCCTCCTTGACACTCCAAAGGCGTCAGTGGCCTGAAATGCAACCCGAAGATGCTACTGGGGAAACACTCCTTCAGCTTCTGCAGCAATTTCTCCAACCAAAGCTTTGAGGACAAAGCTTTTTCTAAGGGAGAGGGGATGTTAGGAACCTATGTAAACCCTTCTCTTTACTATGTTAGTATATTGTTGTTGGACGCATATGCTTTGTAAGTCGCCCCGTAGTATTTGTTGATCCGTAGTTTATATTAGCCCATAGTATTGACCCATAGTATTGGACGCATATGCTTTGTAAGTCGTCCCATAGTATTATATGTCCCATGGTTTTGACTCATGGTATTGGGCATAGACTTAGTATATAAGTGTGTGTTGAGGTCATTGAAGGCACCGTGAAGTTAATTGTATTGAGCTTGCTCAAAGGAGGTTGCCCCCTCGAAGTGGCCCGTGATCAATATAAAAGTGATTATGTTTTATTACTTCTGCTATTTCACATATTCTTAGTAATTAATTGTTGCAGGTGCATCTCAAATTGAGCTGAGGTGGGCCGAATGTTGCTTGTTGCCACACTTAGGAGGTAATACTATAAGGAAATACTGCTGGCTACTCCACGGAGAAGGTAAAATTGTAGGAAATACTTACACATGGAGGAGATATATGTAAGATCCTGAATTTTGGACTAACTATTTTTGTTGTTATATTGGGCCACGACCCCAACACCTATGTTTTATTTTGAGTATTCGGCATGAGCCCTCGCACCTATGATTTATTCTTTTATATATATCGACATATCGGGCATGGACTCTAACTGACTTCTTTATTTGAGTGTATACTAGGTGACAAGGCCCCAATGTTTTAATGATGTTCTTCAGCTTTGATATGGGTACAAACCCTAACATACTGAGATGATCTTTTGTTACTTACTGTGCAGAGCTATGATTTTACATGATTTGAATTATGAGTGTGTTGAGCATGGACTCAGAAACACACATGTAACCTACATACTGGGCATAAGCCCTGATGTACCTAGAAGTAAGTTTATGTACTAGGAGTAAGCCCTAAGGTACATTGAGTGTGGGCCTAAGCCCTGGAGCACTCAAAGCTTGATAAACGAATACCGGATCCGAGGCAACTTAAATATTTTAGATGTGCCTCAGAACCACATTCTAGCACTAGTGTTGAGCAGAGGCTCTAGAATTGCACTAGTGTAACGCCCATGTGAGAGTGTTGAGTTAAAAGACTCTGAAGAGCACTCGGGGTTACTGGATCTCAAAGTGTTGAGTCGGAAAAGACTCTGAATAGCACTTTTACTTTCATCACATTTATTTAATTTGATTAAATTATTCATCTTTTATCTATCATCAAATATTACGGGAACTACCATATTAAACGAGGGAATCTGACATGCAAAGAGAGAAACTAGAGGTGCCTATCCTAGCTTACCGAAAAAACGTCCAAAGAAGTGGACCTTACCCTTAAGTTGTTAAAACTACATATCATGTAAAGATACAAGATTTAATATTCTTATTAAGAATATTGAATAGATAATGAGGTGATTAATTATTTATAAAAAACATTATTGCATATAGTTTATGCATAGTGGGATGCCACATTATTTAATAGTATTAATATTTAGTGGGAAGCCACATTTATAAATAGTATTACTAATGTATTAATACCTAGGTTAGAAATATTATTATTATAATTATTGTTATCATAATTATTATGAAGAGCTTAAATCATAAATCACTGATAGATTAAACTATTGAAAAAGTCTTAGTGCAAAAGACTATATATTTATTAAATAATATCTTTTAAATATTATTTACTTAATTTAAAAAAACTAATTATTCCAATAGTCATAATTCAAGACTCCCCTACTTAAAGAGGGAAGATCCCAAGTTTTAGGGGATCATCTATCTTTTTCATTATGATCATTCTCTTATGGTGATCAGAGAGAAGTTTTTATGCTCCAAGAAACTGAACCAGTAGTAACCCTAGGTCCTCTATCTCTTTTGCATGTTGGAATCCAGCTTGGGGGATCCATACAAAACCAGGAATGATTGTAGGATCATGGTTGGGAGGAACACTGTAGATCCAAAGTTATCCAGTTAAGGAAAATCACCCTAATAGGTTAGCTAAACACAACAGGCTCTGCACTAATTACTATTTGAGTGTGCAGGTTTCTACAAGAAAGGATCGAGTGCCCAAGCAACTAGGTATGTGGTATTAATTGTTTCCATTTCCCAGTTATAGTAGATGTAGGCATTTAAATAAGAATTAATTCTTCAATAGTGTTCTCATTATAAACATTATCAACACTTAGAGGTTTCACCCATAAACCAGTGGAGGGTCTAGCAGGCCTAGCCAAGCTAGCCTGTGCTAGACAACACCCCATCAGCAAACTTAGATTTATTACTATATTTCTCAATAATGATGTCTTCAATCTGTATCATTCTGCTAATTCGTAGTGCAGGGATTAATTATGTTTCTTTTTTAATTCTTTTATGGTTATTCTCTTTGTGCTTAAGTAATGACAATAAAGAGGATATTTGCATTATTAATGAACATGCATACAAACTCTTAAAACTATAAAGAGGATATTTGCATTATTATCCTCTACACATTGTACAATGGTGATATATTTACACTTCTATCCATTACAACGCTTCCGCAAAGCTGCAGGATTCGCAAAACCAATAAGACCATGTTTCTTATAAAACTAAGACTCATCAAAGTGTCGCAAAAGAAGTATCGGTATAGTATTCTCTTAACAGTCCTAAAGTTAATTTACAATTACCATTTCCTAACTAGTTATTACACTAACGGAAATTTTTATTTATTTTAGGGACATTACAAGTGGTATCAGATCTCAGTTACAAAAACTAAGTGACCTATTGGGCTCATTGCAAACAGAACATCCGCTGCCGTTACTCAGTAAACAAAAAACATACGTTTAAATTTTATTTTTGTTTTATGTGAAAATAAACTAACACATTTTTCGACTCTTATACTTATATAACATTTCAAGTACAGACACTATCTGAAAATGAATGTAGAATAGGGCAGTAGCATACATGGACCACCCCGAGAGCGAGAGGTTGTGGTGGAACTAAACTCAAATTTGATGAAGTCTATGCAAAATATGCAGGTAGAGTTCCAAAGTTTCTGAGATGAAAACATGCAGGAAAGAAGAGAGCAACAAACCATAAATGAAGCACTCCTTCAGACTTTTACAAGGGCGAAACCTCACAGGAATCCCACACTCTCAGTCAACCCTTTTAAAAAGGGAAACAATCACACAAAAAGGACTTCCATCCCTAAGAGAGAAGAATAGGGAGAACACATACTGGAATCAATGGAAGAGGATTGTAAGAACTATTCCAACGATAAAGGTTCATCACCACCTTGCAAGAAAAGGAGGAAAGGTGACGACAACTTACAAGGAGAATTCAGAAAGATAAAAGCCCCAACGCATGATGGAGAGATTAACTCTGGGTGAAGAGCTACTAGGAATGAATAAGTACTTCAAAGTTCATAATTACTCTAGTGAAATGCAAGCCTGACTAGCCATATACAACTTGAATGGTAAAGTAGCAAGATGGTGGAGGGACTTGAAACACACCAAAGGACAATAATTGAGAGACATAACATGGGAGACTTTCAGAATAATATTTCAAGACAAATATATGTCCGAAAGATTCTTTGACAAGAAAATTAAAGAATTTCACGAGTTGAAAATGGGCTCCCTAACTATGGAGGCATTCATAAACTGATTCTTAAACTTCCTGCACTATGTGCCATACATTAAAGATGAGAAGGTCCAAATACAACAGTTCTTAGGAGGGATGCTAAAAAACTTTAGAGAAAAGATAGAGTTTGACATGCCCAAAACCCTTGATGTGACCTTACATAAAGCAAGACTGTGTTATGAACATGGATATCCAAAGAATGACATCCTCAACAGAAACAAAGATAGGTTTAGAACCTTCACAGACAACCACAAACCAGGTTTTCTACCTCCACCTTACCGAAAACATAACAATAGTTTACCGCCCAATAGAGGCTTCAATTGACCTCCAGCAAGACCCAGTGCACCCCCACCACCTATCAACAGGCCAGTTTTCAACAAAGGAACAAAAGTTGTCCCACCAACCATTTCTTGTTGGAAATGCCAAGGGCCCCACTACTATAGAGACTGCCCTAGAAAAACCAATGGCGTTTTACACTACGTCCAAGTAGAACCTACCGTTCGAGACATGGCAAAGACACCCAGGATTTATGCCACTCTTGATGTCCGACAGGCAGATCACCAAGCCACCATGGTTGAAATTGAGGGTAAGATCTCTAACACAACCGTTTCAGTTTTAATAGATCCCGGTGCATGCCGATGTTACATCTCCCCTAAGATAGTGGACACTTGTAAGTTGAACTGAGAGCATCACGAGAGACCGTGGCTAGTACAATTAGCCACCGGTACCAGATGAAAGGTCACAGAGTTAGTTAAAAACTGTGAGATAGACTTAAATGGTTTCCAAACTCGGCTAGAATTAAACATTCTACCCCTAGGGTCGTATGATGTACTTATCTGCATGGACTGGTTAGAGGAACACCATGTCCTACTGGACTGCTTAAACAGATCCTTACTCTATAGGGATGACCAAGGGGATCATAAGATAATTCAGGGTATCCCTATGAAAGTGTCAGTCCGATAGATCTCCGCCTTACAAGCAAAGAAATGTATCATAAAATGTTGCAAACTCTTTTCCGTCAATATCCAAAACATAGAAACTGATACGGAACATAAGATCGAAGGCTTTCCAATTCTCGTAGATTTCAAAGATGTATTTCCCAAAGAAATACCGGGGTTACCACCCAAACGAGACTTAGACTTTTCCGTCAAACTAACACCTGGTTCAGTACCAACTTCCAAATCCCTGTACCACATGAGCACACTAGAACTGGTGGAGCTCAAGCTGCAGTTACAAGAGTTAATAGACAAAGGGTACATTCGATCAAGTGTGCCCCCTTGGGGTGCACCGATACTCTTCGTCAGGAAGAAATACGGAACGATGCGGATGTGCATTGATTACTGCCAACTCAACAAGATGACCATTATGTTAAATTTTCAGAATTTACTTCAATCTGATCTAGGATCTTAATTGAGAGAACAACATGTACAGCATATCAATCATGGACACAATAATGCAAGCACACAAGAGACACATAATTTACTTGGGGAAAACCATAAAGGTGAAAAACCCCAATAACTTTCTCAGAGATAGATAGAGCAATGATACAACTAGAATACAAGAGATAGTCTTCTCCTAGCAGCAGAGCCTCCTCCTCCACAAGTGCGCCACTCTCCAAAGTGTGAGTGAGAGAATAGAATGTGTAAAATGAGAGGGACGCACTCTCTATTTATACATTAACTTGACTTGACCTTTACTCAATCAGGTTGGCCTCAACTTAACTACTTAGCATAATGCTGACTGGGCCGACGCCCACTAGGGTGGTCTAATAACCCTTTAACCCACATGGCCGACCCCCAATAGGGTGGTATAATAATCCTTTGACCCACACGACTTATACAAGGCCGACCCCAACAAGTTGGTCTAATAACCCATCAAGTATAAGTTACGACACTTACAATATAAATGATGACACTTCCATATAGAGGAATAATAACATCTCTATAGGAATACAACCACTTCCGTATAGAGGAATAATAACATCTCTATAGGAATACAATATACATATATGTGAAATACATTCCGAAGTTACATATACATCAACACTCCCTCTTAACTAGGAAGGTATTTCTCGACACAGGTCTTCTAGCACAAGTCATCTTCATCATCATTGCTGTTGCTATGTCAGTCAATCTCTAAATCTACTCGTCAAGGAAGTTCTATAGAGCTAGTCCTTTTTCATACTGGATGTAGGCCCACCACCTGCAGGTCTTCATCATCTGTGCGAATGGTCTGATAGAGGTGGCCTCTCAGGACTAATTGTATGTGCGGATGCAATACCGGAAAGAGTATCCCAGGAACATTTATGTGCCTAAGCACAACCGACAAGATCTCCCAGGACTGATTATATGCATCTCCTCCACAATAAATTTAAAGAGCATCCCAGGAACATTTATGTGTCGTAGCACGACCGGAAATATCTCTAAAGAGCATCCCAGGACTTATTACGAGCACATAGCTCAACCTCTCGGATCTCCAGGACTGATTACATGTGGTTAGACAAAACCTTTAAAGAGCATCCCAGAAACATTTATGTGCCGCAGCACAATCGACAAGATCTCTAAAGAGAATCCCAGGACTAATTACGAGCACACAGCTCAACCTCTCGGATCTCCAGGACTGATTACATGTCTCCGTAGTAATACCTCATCCCAAGACTGATTACGAGCACACAACTCAACCTATCGGATATCTGAGGACTGATTACATACCACATAGCAATACCGAAAAGAGTATCCCAGGAACATTTATGTGCCACTGCACAACCGGCAAGATCTCCCAAGACTGATTACATGCTATTTGCACAACCTGCCACATATCATCTCTTACCTCCAAGTATCAACCTGATACTCATGATCCCACGGATCATCATCACACAAAGCATCATACTGATGCTCATGATCACACTAATCATCATCACTATACCATCCTGATACATATCATCTGGAGCAACATCCTAAAGCTCGTCATCATGATCATCCTGATCATACAATCTATCCACCTGATGCATACCAAGTATCTACCTGATACATATCATCATACATGATCCACCTGATCATACAGTGTATCCACCTGATACAAATACAAATACATGATCCACCTGATCATATCTGATACATATCAACATACATGATCTACCTGATCATACAATGTATCCACTTGATACATATACAGATACATGGTCTAACCACGCAACATGATGCATATACAAAGTACATACAAATGATCCAACTAATCATATCTAGCATCCAACATGATGCGTACATACATATACATATAAATGATCCAATTGATCATATCCAACATCATCCTGATGCATATACATAGTAGTAACTGGAGCATCGTCCTGATTCTCATCATCCATGATCCTCCTAATCATCATAGCATTGTCCTCTTCAGATCATCTCATCGTCCACGAAGCACAGCCTAGATGCACATCATCCAGTACTTACACCACCGACATGGAAGAACACATCTACCACCATTCAAGGAAGGCTCCGGCCCTTACTTTTTCACCATGGGAGAACACATCTACCACCATGTGAAAAATGGCTTAGCAATTATATCACGACCAAGGGAGAACACATCAACCATGTCAGAAAATATCATGTGCATCTGCATCTTCTCGACTCATCACTGCCCTTTGGAATGAACCTCGATCTGAAGTGCACCAAGCCTATCTTTGAAGTACTCAAAATGCACTCTGGCCAACGGATTTCTCAATACATCTGCAACCTACTCATCCGTCGCAACATACTCTGCTTTGGTTGTACTCAGTGCTACGCAGGACTGCTTCCTACTAAACCGAGAGATCACACCTGATCCCATACTGAGGTAGCACCCAGAAGTGCTCTTCCTATCTGCAGCACTGCCTGCCCAATCTGAATCAACATAACCCTGCAGGTTAAACTTTTGATTCGCAGCATATTTGAGCCCATAATCAGGTGTACCCTTCAGGTACCTCATAATATGCTTTACAACAACCAAGTGAACAGTCCTTAGATCTATCAGGAACTGGCTCAATGTGTTCACCGCAAAGCAAATATCTAGTCTCATGTTCGTTAGGTACATAGAGGACCCAATAATCTGACGATACATCGTGACATCGACCGGATCAGATGAAGCATCACACAGAAGCTTCAGGTTTGATGCCATAGGTGTGGCCATAGCCTTGCAGTCCATCATCCCGAACCTCTTCAGAATCTCTACTGCATACTTCCCTTTGTCCAAGGAAGATTCCATCTGTACTCTGTCACACCTCCATACCAAGAAAATAGTGCATCATCCCCAAGTCCTTCATCTCGAACTCGGCTGTAAGCTTCCACTGCGTGTCGAAAATCAATCTATCATCTCTTGTTACAAACAGGTCATCCACATACAATAAGAGTATCCCTGGATTTCCTACCTCAACCTTCTAGTAAAGGTTGGAACCCGCTTTACTCTTGGTAAAGACCAAACTGGATAGAAAGCTGCCTAGCTTACCATACCAAGTTCTGCACATATATGATTTCCTGTCATGTGTCTCAGAACCAAGTGGCTGCTCCACATACACTTCTTCTTCAACTACACCATTCAAGAAAGTTGTCTTGAAATCCATCTGGTGTATCTTCTATTTCATCACTTTTATATTTCTCTATGCTACCATCTGCAGCATGCTTGATCTTGATAGATCCATATGGAAGTCATAAAAAACTTCCCTTTAGGTCTTGGGACTACATCCCAAACATCATTCTTCATGATCGACGGATCATGGAATTCTTCCCATATCCTGCGAACTTCAATATCTTCAATAGATAATTTTGTTGCTGAACAAATGTTGTAGTTCTTATTTTGTAGGTGATGGCATACGATCTTTCCTGCACAACAAGTTAAATTGCATGATTAGAAAACATCTCATAGTTTTCAGAACAAATTCTTACACATAAATAAATATGTCATACAGTCATGCAATTAGCTTAGCCAATGCTTCAATACAACATTTATCCATATCCCGTAACTTTCTAGATGCCTTCCAATCTCTACCAGAACATTGTTAAGAGTGTGCACAACTCCCAACATGTCAGCAAAGAGGTTTCATTCTAGATAAGTAGCAATGGAATGTTGTACAATGCCATAGGCCACTTACCCATGCATATTAGAAGTATACTATTCATCAATGCAACTATTCTAATATGAATAATACACAACCTAATTCTAGGAACATTAGTATATACATTATTGAACAGTATTATTTAAACAATAAAATATGCAAGTAATGACAATTCAAATACTTATCTTTGTTTGTTTCTTGGGTTGACTCCTTTTCAATCTTTGCTTCTTTTCTGCAACTCCATTCTTATGTGGATTGTGAGAAGTGGTCAACTCTCTCTAAATATCCGCATCCGTGCAGAAACTACTGAAGTGTGCTCCTTTGCTTTCTTGCAGGAACAACTGGAGTGTGCTCCCTCTTGATCTTTGCTTCCTGGATTACCTGTCCTTGAACTTACATCCATCCTTAATCACTATGCATGCTTATTAGTATCATCATTGTGTTATCCTTGAGGTCTCATACATAACCACACATTTATTAGTATAATACACAATAATCTTAAACATGTATAGTCATGATCATTCACATATAATAAACATTAGTATTCAAGGTTTCAGGGAAGTCTTCTTTTACTCATGCATATTCTTATTTGATCATAGGACTCTTCTGATTAGTTAAATCATCAATGCATAATCCCATGAGTACTCAAACCTATACCTTCATGCTAGCTAGTTATGTCTAACATACCTGCATAATGTCTTCTGCTTCTCTTCAGTGACTTGTGCTAGTAACCTGCATGTCTCATAAGTTAAACCATTGTAGAACCAAGTTATACATACCTCGTAAGTAGATCTTCTATGTGATCCATGACAATGGATGAATCTTTGTCTTCATGTCACCATGATCATATGTTCTTGAAGTAGAACATAATTTATCTTTCTTGGTGTACCTTTTATGTTAGCGAACAACATAAACCTCATACAACATCACAATGCATTAGTACAATCATAAGTTTCAAAACCTTAATCAATGAATATCTTCTATTAAGGTAATACGACAAGTCTATTAATTAATCAAGATTGTACTATAATGATATGAAGACAAACATATCATAAACTTAACCATGAAAAGAATTCGAAACATACCTGTAAGCCATACCTATCAAGATTGCTTGTAATCTTCTTATGGAAGGCCTTAGCCTCATCTCCCTCTGAAATAGGAACTTCTTCACTTATGCAGGTGACCAATCCATCCTCTTCTAGGATTAACCCAATCCACTTGATTTGCAAGAACTGGATCTGGAGCTGTAATAGGGCTTGTTAGAGAAACCTCAAAAATTCAAACTTTGAATTTCAAACTTCCGAAAGGATAGAAATATGTGCCTTGATGAGCTAATCAAGCTGGTATATTCAGAATTTGAAAACTGCAAAGTTTCACCCCTCGAAATTGCCTTTTAGATTTCCAGATTCACTAGAGAGGACCCTGAATTAGGGTTTGAGTTTCCCAGAGCTTCACCCAACCAAAATATTTGATTCAAAACTCTAAGCTTCGAATTTTCTGAGGAGCTTCTAGCCGTGGTCACAGATTTCCAAAATTCCAATTTTTGTAGAAGCCCTAATTTTCCATCTTTTTGATCAAAGTCCCGAACTAGGGTTTGATCAAGCCTGGCCTTCTGCCCAACCAAAAAATCTGATCTTGGTCTCTAAATTTCGATTTTGATGAGTAGCATCCAATCGTGGTCTCTGATTACAAAAATTCCAACTTTCTCTAAAGCCCTAAATTCCAGAAGCCATGAATGAAGGTACTAAAAAATAATTCGGTTTTGACAGAAATATGTACCTGATTGTTTCTGGTGTAACTCCGAACCTTTCGATCCACAGGGTCTGAAAATTTTTCTAGAGATATCCCGACCTATTATATTTCCATCCCGATATTTCTGACCTCAATTGGATTCTCTGAGAGAGATTTATGCCAAGTGTCGCAACGTGACCTGTTTATGGGATAATACAGGAGAGCGAACTTATACGGAGTGCCACGTGTTACTGGTTAAACGTCGGCCTCTGAAAAATCGTCTTGAGATAGTAAAGTCTGTGTAATACCTGTCACTTTTTACGAAATTTCATTTGGAGCTTCCTAGCCCAAGTTATGACCTTTTTCCCAAGGTCACCTGATTTTGACTCAGATTTGGAAGAGGCAGAAACCCTGTATTGTACAGATCATAAATCACAAAGTACAACAAATTAGAGGTTGTCCTTTGGACACAAGGTACATGGGGATCTTGTCTTCGACCTATAAAAGATTCAGATCTGAAAACTTCTCCAAAATGGATTTATAGAGAAAGTGCTACGATGAATGGTTTTTGCTATATCAAGCCCTAGCATCGTAAGTGCAATAAGTGTCATACACGCCATATCATGCCTTCTTTCAGGCTAGCTCTGATACCATGTTAAATTTTCAGAATTTACTTCAATCTGATCTAGGATCTTAACTGAGAGAACAACATGTACAACATATCAATCATGGACACAGTAATGCAAGCACACAAGAGACACGGAGTTTACTTGGGGAAAACCATAAAGGTGAAAAACCCAAATAACTTCCTCAGAGATAGATAGAGCAATGATACAACCAGAATACAAGAGATAGTCTTCTCCTAGCAGTAGATCCTCCTCCTCCACAAGTGCGCCACTCTCCAAAGTGTGAGTGAGAGAGTAGAATGTGTAAAATGAGAGAGACACACTCTCTATTTATACACTAACTTGACTTGACCTTTACTCAATTAGGTCGGCCTCAACTTAACCACTTAACATAATGTTGACTGGGCCGAAGCCCACTAGGGTGGTCTAATAACCCTTTGGCCCACATGGCCGACCCCCAATAAGGTGGTCTAATAACCCTTTGACTCAGATGACTTATACAGGGCTGACCCCAACAAGGTGGTCTAATAACCCATCAAGTATAAGTTACGACACTTACAATATAAATGACGACACTTCCATATAGAGGAATAATAACATCTCTATAGGAATACAACCACTTCCGTATAGAAGAATAATAACATCTCTATATGAATACAATATACATATATGTGAAATAAATTCTGAAGTTACATATACATCAACACATTAAGAACCTCTACCCACTACCTAGAATCGACGACTTTTTTGAACAAGTCGGCGGGGCGAAGATCTTCTCAAAGATCGACTTACTATCCGGATACCATAAGGTGAGAATCTATGATGAGGATATCAACAAAACCGCATTTCAAACCCATTACAGCCACTACGAGTTCATAGTGATTCCCTTTGGGTTGACGAATGCACCGGCCAACTTTATGTGCATGATGAACAACATCTTTAGTAAATACCTCGATAAGTTTGTTTTTGTCTTCATTGATAACATTTTGATCTACTCCAAGGACGAAGTAGAACATGAGGAGCACCTCCGAATTGTTTTGCGAATACTGAGGGAACACTAGCTTTACGCCAAGTTTATTAAGTGCGATTTCTACAAACCCCACATTCAATACTTAGGTCATATCATTTCCGAGAAGGGAATAGCCGTTGACCCTGAAAAAGTCAAATCTATCGAACAATGGACCACACCTACATGCATATTCGATATAAGATCGTTCTTAGGATTAGTCAGCTACTACCGAAAGTTCATTGAGAACTTTTCACGTATTGCATGTCCCATAACTGCCTTGCAGAAAAAGCAAAACAAGTTTATGTGGACGGATAAGTGCAAAGAAAGCTTTCAAAAGCTGAAAAAACTACTGATTAGTGCACTGATTCTGCATATTTTGGATCCCAATGGGGACTTCGTCGTTTGCACGGATGCAAGAAAGTAAGGACTTGGGGGAGTCCTTATGCAAGACAATTTTCCCATATGCTACGAATCAAGGAAATTAAAAGAGCATGAGCAGAACTACCCTACACATGACCTCAAACTAGCCGCCATCTTCCATGCTTTGAAGATGTGGTGAAATTATCTCATGGGAAAGAAATTCCTATTAATGACTGATAACATGAGTTTGAAATACCTTTTCTACCAACCCGACCTAAATGCCAGGCATCCCAGGTGGTTAGGCTTCCTTAGTGAATACCATTTCCAACTAAAACATATAAAAGGAAAGGAAAACTAGATTGCGGATGCCTTGAGCTATCGGGCACATATGCTTTACGAAATCATGGTGAGTCAAACCGACTCAGACTTACACCATAATATTCGAATGACATGTAAGAGTGACCGTTACTAAACGGAAATCCTTGCAAAGATCCAGGAAGATAGAATATTCCAGCAACAAAAGGAATATAAGATATATGAGTCAGGACTACTGTGGTTGAAAGAAAGACTCTACATCCCAGAGAGTGGAGAGATTAGATCAAACATTCTCACCAAGTTTCACCAGAAACCTTATTCAGGGTATCCGGGATATCAAAAGATGATATTGCAACCAAGAAACATTACTTTTGGCCTAAGTTGAAAGCTGACATTGCCATGTTCATCACAAAATGTCAGAAGTGCCAACTAGTCAAAGTAGAACACCAACACCCCTCCGGATTACTTCAAACTTTACCCATTCTGGAATGGAAATGGGAGGTAATAATCATGGACTTCATTACAGGCTTACCCAAGAGTAAGAAACTGAACGACTCCTTCCTTGTAGTGGTAGACAAGATGTCTAAAGCAGCTCACTTCATACTGGTAAAATCTACCTAAAAGGCAGTTCACATCGCGGAAATATTCTTAAAGGAGATATTTCGATTGCACGAGATACCCAAGGCAATCAGTTCCGATCGAGACACGAAGTTAACTAGAAACTTCTGGAGAGCATTGTTCTTCGGTTTGGAAACCCAGTTACAATTCAGTACCACGTACCATCCCTAGACCGACGGACAAACAGAATGAGTAAACCAAATCCTCGAGGACATGTTGAGGATGTATGTCATGAACAACCCCACCAAGACTGTGGGAAGATTACTTGCACCTCGCAGAGTTTGCATACAACAACGATTATCAACCCTTGGCCAAAATGAGTCCTTTCGAGGTATCTACGGCAGGAAATGTCGGACACCCATGACTTGGGATAGTCTAGTAGACAAACTGATGTTAGGGCCCAACCTACTAAAAGACTTGGAACAGCTAGTCTCCAAGGTACAAATGAACTTGAAAGAAGCACAAGACCGGCAAAAGAGTTATGTGGACAAGAAAAGAAAAGACAAATACTACCAAGTCGGTGAACATGTGTTTCTAAAAATAAAGACAAAATGAAGCTCGTTGAGCTTAGGACGTTGCAGGAAACTAGCCCCAATATTTGTGGGCCTTTTGAAATACTAGCCAAGAAGGGCCCAGTGGCTTATGAGTTAGCCTTACCAGTGCATATAAAAGTCCATAATGTATTTCATGCTTCATTATTAAAGAAATATGTATACGATACTAAATAGGTTATTGATTGGTCCTTATTACAAGTGGAGCCCAAAGGGGACTGCACCCCAGAACCACTCCACATTCTAGACAAGAGAGAGGTGCAGCTTCGGAGAAGAACCATTATTCATCTAAAAGTGCAATGGAGGCACTTTGGACCAGATGAGGCTACTGGGGAGAATGAGACCACCATGAAAGAGGCATACCTCGCCTTGTTTCATGACCTCATTCCTAGTCCCTAGAAAGACCGGGACAGTGTTGTTTCTAAGCGAGGAGGGATGTAATATCCTGAATTTTGGACTGACTATTTTTGTTATTATATTGGGCCACAACCCAAGCACCTATGTTTTATTTTGAGTATTGGGCTTGAGCCCTAGCACCTATGATTTATTCTTTTATATATATTGACATATCATGCATGGACCCTGACTGACTTCTTTATTTGAGTGTATACTTGGCTAGAAGGACCTAATCTTTTAATGATGTTATTTAGCTTTGATATGGGTACAACCCCTAAGATACTCAGATGATCTTTTGTTACTTACTTTGCAAAGCTATGATTTTACATGATTTGACTTATGAGTGTGTTGAGCATGGACTTAGAAAGACACATGTAACCTACATACTGGGCATAAGCCCCAATGTACCTAGAAGAATGTTTATGTACTGGGAGTAAGCCCTGAGGTACATTGAGTGTGGGTCTAAGCCCTGGACCACTCCAAGCTTGATAAATGAATATTAGATCCGAGGCAACTTAAATATTCTAGATGTGCCTCACAACCACATTCTAGCACTAGTGTTGAGTAGAGGCTCTCGAATTGCACTAGCATAACGCCCATGTGAGAGTGTTGAGTTAAAAGGCTCCGGAGAGCACTCAGGGTTACTGGATCTCAAAGTATTGAGTCGAAAAAGACTCTGAATAACACTTTTACTTTCATCACATTTATTTAATTTGAATAAACGATTCATCTTTTATCTATCATCAAATACTGCGGGAACTACCATGTTAAACAAGGTAATCCGACATGCAAAGAGAGAGACTAGAGGTGCCTATCCTAGCTTATCTAAATAACGCCCAAAGAAGTGGAACTTACCCTTAAGATTTTAAAACTAAGTATCATGTAAAGAAACAAGATTTAATATTATTATTAAGAATATTGAATAGATAATGATGTGATTAATTATTTATAAAAGACATTATTGCATATAGTTTATGCATAGTGGGATGCCACATTATTTAATAGTATTAATAAAGTATTAATATTTAGTGGGAAGCCACATTTATAAATAGTATTACTAATGTGGTAATACCTAGGTTAGAAATCTTATTATTATAATTATTGTTATCATAATTATTATGAAGAGCTTGAAAAAGTCTTAGTGCAAAGGACTAGATATTTATTAAATAATATCTTTTAAATATTATTTATTTAATTTAAAGAAACTAATTATGCCAACAGTAATAAATCAAGACTCACCTACTTCAAGAGGGTAGATCCCAAGTTTTAGGGTATCATCTATCTTTTTCATTATCATTCGCTTATGGTAATTAGAGAGAAGTTTTTCTACTCCAAGAAACTGAACCAGCAGTAAACCTAGGTCCTCTATCTATTTTGCATGTTGGAATCCAGCTTGAGGGGTTCCATACAGAACCAAGAACGGTTGTAGGATCATGGTTAGGAGGAACATAGTAGCCCCAAAGTTATCTAGCTAAGGAAAATCACCCTAACAAGTTAGCTAATCACAATAGGATCTGCACTAATTACTGTTTGAGTGTGCAGGTTTCTACAAGAAAGGATCGAGTGCCCAAGCAACCAGGTATGTGGTATTAATTGTTTCCATTTCCCAGTTATAGTAGATGTAGGCATTTAAATTAGAATTAATTCTTCAGCAGTGTTCTCATTATAAACATTATCAACACTTAGAGGTTTCACCCAAAAACCAGTGGAGGGTCTAGCAAGTTTAGCCAAGCTAGCCTGTGCTAGACAATACCCCATCAGCAAACTTAGATTTATTACTATATTTCTCAATAATAATGTGTTCGATCTGAATCATTCTGCTAATTAGTAGTGCGAGGATTAATTTTGTTTCTCTTTTAATTCTTTTATGGTTATTCTCTTTGTGCTTAAGTACTGACAATAGAACCAAATCAAATAGAGTATTAACAATAGCGATTTCTCTTAGTTATTTTACAGATCAAACAGAGTATTAATAGTAGCATTTTCTCTTAGTTACTTACACATCAAAACAAAGAATTAACAGTAGCAATGATTATTAATTTATGCCTTTCCAACCATGGTATCATTCCATTCCACTGTCTCTACGTTTTCACTTAAATATTCAAACATTAAATCGAAAGTAACAGCAGACTTTTCTTATGAAATGAATCCCAATACCAATAAGTTAATTCCACAACTTTAAACTATAGTACTTTTAACCATTGAAATAAAGGTGACGAGATTGAGTCTCGTTGACTTTTCCAGGAAGACCAAGCTATAGTCCAGGCAACCCAATAACGTATTGTTTTACACAGAAGTAGTTATACATCCAAAACAAGTGTTTTCATTACCATTTAACAAACACATACAACCAATCTTTTCAACATAAAATGCAAGGTCAGGGATTGAATCCCTCTATGCTTCCATGTAAAAGCAACTACAAGAAAACACACACAAAGAAGAACCAAAGCGAATCCCCGTAGGCATGTAAGGAAACCAAACTAGGGTTCTGTTCTTCCCAACAACAAATTGTGACTAGTAGCGATTTCATAAACTAAGAATTGAAAATCTATTTATACAGACAACCACATAGGGAATCCATACTTATAACCATTACTTCATGCAAAGAAAACTAGGAGACCAGTAAAGGCATCGTTCTTTAAATTAGGAATACAGACTAATAGAACATGCAGAGGCCGACTCCTTCCCTACTATTCTTCTAAACAGTATACAGAGTCAAACTCAGCTCTTAATAGATGTGGGTATGACAAAATCACGATTCCTATGATAAATTTCTCAAATGACAACCTTCAGATCAAAAGCAACCAACAAGCAAAACCAGAAAATCGAACTACTCTTACCATAAGAACACATAGAAATTAGACAATGTGCCAATTGATTATACAGTAAGTCATTTCCTCCATTTCGCAGGTACAAGGATTCATTTATAAACAAAATATGTAGACATATAAACCCCAGTCTTATATTGGGTAATTAGTATTACAACTTCCGTGAAGATCAACATTGAACCGAATGGCCAAAACCCTACACTATCCCCAGGTCCATTAAGAATAACCAGAAGATACATTTCACTATTGTCTGGCAAATGATGACGTCAAGGAACTCAAAATTGTTGCAGTAAACCCAAACCAGGCTTATGAAGTTCTGCATAGCAAACACTAATAGTACACTCCACAGAGGTGAGAGGGGAAGTTAAGAAATGGGGAAATCTGACTTACCATTTGCAACACAATCTAAGTTGAGGTACTGGCCATCAACTGGTAGACAAGTAGAAGGAGGATGCCACACGAATACCTGCCAAATGAGTAAACCATACGAAGTCAAAACCCTGAAAATTAGCATCAAAATATATCAAGTCGAAATAACAGGAAGACGTAGTATTTATGCCAAGGAAAAAGTTACCTTCTAGGTCAGTCTCCATCTCTGCATACGAAACGCTCATATGGTGTGCTGACCCTGAGCCAAGCTTAGGTCAGTACACGAAACCCTCAACACATACAGTAAAACCAGTGAAATGAACCATGAAGTGGAACCTTCGTTACTGTAGAAACCAAGGGAGAGAGCCTCATCATAGCTACCAGCGTTGGCCATGTACCATCGCAGAAGTGCATTCAATGCTACCAACAAACCCCAAAGATCTCGATTTGGACCCAAGACACTATAGTGGTAGAGTCACACTTGATCAACAAGTTTTATAAATACACAAGTATTGCAAAGACCATAAGCATTGCCTTGTACCAACAATACATTTCCAATTCAACAATTATTATAAGTTCAACAGGTTTCACAAACGACCTCCAAGGCTTTTAAAGGTGCCGAACTTTAACCTTCACATACTTTGGGTTTCAAAATTTATGGGAACCATGTAGTAAGCACCCTAGGTGAATGCCGCTATAAGTACACCTGCAAATAGATACAAATTGAATGCATTAGCGAAACTCGCTAAGTAAGTCAACAGTCTCCATTTCTTACTGAGGGGACATCAACAAGAGAGAAGACACACGAAAACCGATGTGATGGTCGAGCTACACGCGGTCGAGGTGCATATGGTCGAATTGGTCTCGACAGAAAACGAGCTGAAAGACCAGCCATAATCTGTTACAAGTGTCGTGGAGTAGGACACAAGGCATATGATTGCCCAGAGAACCTTCATGGTGCAGAGGAGTCGAATCCCAGACATCAAAGAGATGAGCAAGTCGATGAGAGGACAGAATCAACATCCGACAGTAATGAAGATGAGAGGAAGAAGGATAGAAACCTAACGGTCAGGCAAACATTCATTTAGGAAGGCTGACGCAACGAGCAAGAGCTGGCACAGCGGAAGGATATCTTTCGAGCTAAGGTGCCAGTCAGCGAATGGCATCGCAAGACCATAATTCATGGTGGAAGCACTAAGAATCTTTTGTCGACAAAGGTCATCAACAAGATCGGGTTGAAGTGTCGAGAACATCCACACCCCTACAAGATCTCATGGTTGTAGAAGGGACACCGTGTGAAGGTGACCAGGCAATGCCTGATTAACTTCAGAGTCGAAGGATTTGAAGACATTGTACTATGTGACGTAATCCCAATGGACACATGCCATATATTGTTAGGGATACCATGGTAGTATGATCAGAAAATGGTCTATGATGGTCTAGCCAACACAGTCACAGTGTGGAAGAATGGCGTGCAAAGGACTCTTAAGTTGAGGTCGGAGGAGCCATCCGACTATAAGCAGGGCGAGAGAAACTTTTGGGAGAAGCGAGTGTTGATGTGTTCAGCGAAAGAATTCCTTGTAGAGGAGGAAAAGCAGTCGGAATGTTTTTCCATCATTCTGAAAGGACCATGTGTCGATAGGTTGACAATGGAGAAGATTCCGGTTGAGGTCGGAAGGATGCTCGAAGATTTTCAGAGCATAGTGGTCGATGAGACACCGATGGGATTGCCACCAATGAGAAGCATATCCCATCAGATCGACTTGATTCTAGGGTCGAGTCTGCCAAACAAGGCACCGCATAGGATGATTTTGACAGAAGGTCAGGAACTCAATCGACAGGTCTAGGATTTGTTGGACAGAGGGTTGATCAGAGAAAGTCTGAGTCCATGCGCGATACCAACAATATTAGCGCCGAAGAAAGGTGGAGAATGGAGAATGTGTACAGACTCAGGAGCTATAAACAAGATCACGATCAAGTACTGGTTCCATTGCCGAGGATGGATGACTTGATGGATTGCTTGAGTGGAGCGAAGTTCCTCACAAAGATAGACCTGAAGAACGGTTATCACCAGATTCGGGTAAGAGAAGGAGATGAATGGAAAACAACATTCAAGACAAAGGAATGGTTGTATGAGTGGTTAGTTGTGCCATTTGGGTTGACTAATGCACCCAGTACATTCATGACGTTGATGAATGAAGTGCTGAAACCATTTTTGGAAAATTTTGTTGTAGTCTATGTAGACAACATCTTAATATTTAGTCAAACCAAGACATAACACTTGGGGCACATTCGACAAGTATTAGAGAAGTTGTAGGAAGAGAAGCTGATGGTAAACCTACAAAAGTGTTTCTTCATGAAGGAAGAACTGGTTTACTTGGGATTTGTAATCTCGGGTAGAGGGCTGGTGATGGACCCAGAAAAGGTGAAGGCAATATTGGATTGGTTAGAAATGACAAGTACGACTGGAGTAAGGATTTTCCATGGACTTGCCAGTTTGTACCGGATACCTATTCAAGAGGGACAACAGTTTTGTATTCCAAGAGGATCCATCAAAGAGAACCTAATTCGAGATTTTCATAGTGGCTAATTAGCAGGTCATTTTGGCATCAACAAGACTAAGGCATTGGTCGAAGAGAAGTATTATTGGCCAGGAATGATGAAAGATGTCAGAAAGTGGGTTAGACAATGTAGAGTTTTCTAGTTGGCAAAAGGGAGGCGTCAGAATATGGGGTTGTATACATCATTACCTGTACCAGATACCCCATGGGAGCACTTGAGCATGTATTTTGTGCTAGGATTTCCAAAGACACAGCAACAGAGCGACTCAATATTTGTTGTAGTCGACAGATTTTCAAAGATAGCACACTTTATTCCATTTCGGAAGACAAGTGATGCCACAGGAATTGAAGTACTATTCTTCAAGGACGTAGTCAGATTGCATGGGTTTCCGAAGAGTGTCACATCGGACAGAGATACCAAGTTTATGGGACATTTATGGAGAACCCTATGGAAGAAACTGGACACGAGGTTGCAGTTTAGCTCAGCATATCATGCGCAAACAGACGGAAAGACTAAGGTGTTTGACATCTGACAGACCCAAGCAGTGGGAGAATGTGTTGGTGCAAGTAGAGTTTTCATATAACAATTCTGTGAATCGATCAACAGGTTTGAACCCATTCCATATTGTTGAGGGAAAACGCCCACATGGAGTGGTGGATTTGGTCAAGTTACCGATAGAAATTGGGAAAAGCGCGGATGCAGAACCATTCACAAAGCATATGAAAGAAGTGCATGACGATGTGCGAAAGTGCATAAAAAAGAGTAACGTGCCATACAAGTTGAGAGCCGACAAGAAGAAGATGCTACAGTCGTTCAGCGAGGGAGACTTAGTCTATGCACATTTGCGGAAAGAGAGATTTCCACGAGGAACGTATAACAAGCTGAAGCTGAAGAAGATAAGACCATGTTAGATTTCAGACAACGCTTATGTGTTGGAGCTACCGAATGACTTGAGAATTTCAGCAACATTCAATATCTCATATCTGTAGAAGTTTGAAGAAGGGTCAAGAAGCGGAAGCATAGAAGTGTTGAACATCGACTAGACAGTGCAGATTCCAGATCGACAGAAAAAGGAATCACAGAAGTGATAGAGGAACGCGAAGTCGGGCATACTTGCAGTTCGTGAAGGAAGGAATACTTAGTGCGATGGAAATATGATGAGTTGCAGGAGGCGACATGGATTTCTGAAGAAGAGTTCAGGAAATTAATGGAGCAGTCGAGTTCTTTTTCACCTAGGGAGTTTGATGTAGGACCATCGGGGACTAGGAAGATCAGTCGAAGTTGATCGACATGAGGAGGCCAACCAGAGAGAGTGCTGACGACCACTGGTGCGGAGGAGAATATTGGTTGTCGAAGTTAATGAGTCGAGCAGGAGCTGTTGAGGTTTGTCGACATGAAAGGGAAGTTTAGAGTCAACATGTTTGAGGTCGAAAGATGATAGAGTTGTAGCAGACTCGCAGGTGGTCGACATGTTGTCGAACCGCGACACTGATAGGTTTGGGCATGATCCAGGCGGTGAGGAAGGGTGGACTGGCAAAGACTGAGAGTGCGGAAGGAAACCGACAGGCATATTGAAGATGAAGGAAGATAGTATGGCCGGGATAGAGAAAAGAACGACTACTGTAGTAGTGTCAGAAGGATGCGTAGAAGTCAAGGAAAGTACTTGGAAATAGTTTGGGGTTGCTAAGGAAGTTAATGATAGTTATTGTAGGTGGTTGAAGACATGACAAATGTTTCCATAGGTGGAGGTTGTGCAGCATGACAGGGGCATTGACAGTTGCAGGTCTGCAAGATTGTGGAAGGATCGACTGACAAAAGAAGCATGTTTCGGGAGTTAGAGTGATCTTCGGAACATCGACAGTGATGTAGAAGACTAGTGAGTTGGGATCAGTTGAGGGACGAATCTGGCAGAGCAGAGCAGAGTTTGGGGAGAATATTGGTGGATTGGATAGAACAGTCACACATCTTCCAAATGCAGAGATCGAGCCATAGCTCAGAGTTCCACAGTGAACCAGGAGAGGGTGATGATCGACACATTGAGATAGCACACAGTTACTTCTGTATTGTATTTGGCTAAGGCCGACAGTAGTTAGTTATTGGCATTTCATGTAGTTGCATTGTAACCATTTTGGTAGAAGTAATATAAGCCATCGTCTGGCATATTGTTTACATCTTGTCTATGTGAACGCATGTGTAGTGTGTAATTGTTAAGCAATAACCTTATTGACTAAGGCACCTTGGGTCAACTTGCGTATTTAAATCCTCATTTTTAGCTGGTGTCAATCTATGTGCTTCCTTTTTTCGTAAACTGGATATTGGAATGAGGTCAATTTGATGAGAATTGCTTCTCATAGGTGACAATCTGTTCGACATCTCTTTGGGAAGAATCTCCATAAATTCCAACAACATTTCTTCCACCTCTATCAGAATATTAGTCCTCTTTTCATCTAAGCTCAAACCCTTAGTTATAGCATAAAAAAAAATCGCCTTTTTTCCTTCTTTCAAAAATGTTTTTGCTAAACATAACATTATCCTCCTATCATAATAATGGCTATTGTTGTTTTTTTATCCCTTTTCTCCCTTGAAGGGAATCATCAAAGTCCTTTTGCAATTATTTTCAAGTAGAAAGGTACTTTTAACTCCATCGTACATAATATTCCTATCATACTTCCGAGGTCTACCTTATAGTAGATGGAAAGTGTTGAGCCCAGAATTGGCCCTTTTTGACCATCATTTAGCATCTTCCCTTACCTTGTCTTACACCAATTACCTTGGCAATTCAACTTATTGTCCTTATATATTCCCCAAATTACCAAGGTATGGCCGATTATTGTTTATTGTGTTAATATTTATGATTGTGATGATTAAAGCTGTGCATCTCTTAATCTGTGCTAATATGATGCGATTTATGAAGGTAGTAAGATAATAGACTGCAGGAAGATCGGAGCTAAACAAGTCATGAAGGAACGTTCATCGCTTGTGGAAGGTTCCTTGGGGCTCAAATCGGCAATCAAGGCATAGGCGTGGCAGGCCAGCTGTAACCGAAGAACTATCTTAAGTATGTCGCTGCTCGAATCCAGCTGTGAGCTGGAAGGACCGTCACTCTTGGGACAATTAATACTTCTCTCATATTTGGATATTTCAGTTCGGCCACGCATTGTAATAGCTAGATTATTTAGGGCGCCTGAAGATCAGAGATCTTCATGGCTGCCCAATTATAGGTTTAAGATGTTGCAAATTGTATGTATAAATATGGGGAATTGCCTCGACTGAGGGGTTGGACAGCAAACAATTAATTTATCCTGTATTAGCAGCTAAGCTGAAACTATGTACTCATTCTTCTGTTAATATAAGGAGTTACTTCTGAGTTAAAGAGAGTGTTGTTCGACCAGCGTCTCTGTGTGAAGACTGGGCCCGTCTTCCACAGAGATTGCTGTGTTAATTTAGGATTTCCTCTTTCTTGTTGTGTGATGCTTTGATCTTTCTTTTGTACGCAGCAACAATATTCATTGTGTGGACTTCTCAGTAAATGATTATATTTTCGTGAGATTGGTGAATGGTATCGAATAACAGTCGACTGAGTCAGGTTTGTTTTGCATATTTTAATTTCTGTTCACACTGCTGTGTTCATCCTACAGCTGAGACGTAATCCCAGGAGCTCTTACAAATTATCTTTCCTGTTATGTGTTGATTGATTTATATTTTGCAATTCAGTTTTTCAGAACAGTTGCTTCAATTTCCTTCATTACAGTTCTAGAGTAATGTTCAGATCATGCTTTATGATTCCCAGCTTGATTAGATTAGACAAGTGATTATTTTGGAACATGAATGAGATTTCTTTCTTGCAATCGTCGATTAGATCTGATATCAATTCTGCTTGATGCATAATAGAAAAGAATTGTAGTATAGCAGTTAGAAGGCAATTGGGATTGCATAGATTCTTGGGATGAACATAGATGATAGAAGATAAAAGTATTCACTTCTAATGGTTTTGTGTTTAAGCATATATTGTGCACTTGTCCATTGAAATAAAAATACTTTCTCGGGTTGACAATAAATTTCATACGCTCTGTGTGTTTGGTATTTAATTATCTGCAAATAGAGTGCTTGACATTTTGGCGCCGTTGCCGGGGAAGGATAAAAATTAAACACTAGTCATTAGTTGTATCTGATAATTACTTTTAGTCAGTCTTTTTGGTTGTTTTTGAAATGATCTGCTTCGCATGAATACGAGGAGGGTAAAACGCGATCACCTCCCAACCCCCAAAACTCCACAATTTACTAACAGTGCAGGTGGTTCAGGTCGTGGTCGAGGTCCACCGCTGGGCAGAAGAACATTCATCGACGACCTTGTTGACAAAATGGATTCAGCTGTCAGATCTCGTCAACGGGAAACTTCTATCAAAAGAGGCCCTGCTGATCCTAGAGTGCCAGCATCAGTATCTACAGTGGAAGATACAGGAGCAGCGGTGATTCCTGCATATACTCCTGCTAAAGAAGGAACAGTTGATTCAGCTGTTGCAATTGAAGAGTACGCAGCTGTTACAACTGAAGAATACGCAGCTGTTACAACCGAAGAATACGCAGTTGTTACATCCGAAGAATACACAGCTGTTACAACTGAGGTAAGGGATAAAGAAACAAACGAAGGAGAAGATACAGAAGAAAAGATGAATAACAGACATGAGAATGAAGAGGAAGAAGCAGTGGTACAATACCATCATGAAGATGATTCCCCGCCAGAAACTATGGCTACATTGCAATTCCCAATACAGCAGCTCGAGGGGACATCTCCTATGAAAAACATCTCACCGTCTGTGTTACCCTGCTTCCATGGCAGGGCGGCAGAAGATCCAGACGAATTCCTGTTTGAATTCGATATCCTCTGTCGCAGCTATGATTATGTCACAGATGCTCAAAAGTTAAAGCTTTTTCCTGCCACCCTGAAGGACAATGCATTACGATGGTTTATGAGCCTTGGGGGAGGAACTGTTGCTAATTGGAACAAGATGAAGCAAGTGTTCCTGGAAAAATATCAAGAATATTGCAACACCAGGGACAAAAGGGAGGAGTTATTCAAGATGGTACAGAAGGAGGATGAAAGTTTGGAGGACTTTGTGGAGAGGTTGCTGTACAATGTGCAGAGAGCTGGACAGACGAATATGGGACTAGATGTGCTTAAGATAATCCTGCTTCGAGGAATCAGGGACGATTGTTTAGACATGCTAAATTTATTAGGAAAGGGGGATATCTCTAAAGAATCTTTTGAGACAATTGTGGAATTATGTAAGAGATATTCCAGGGGATCTTCTAGGCATAATAAGCAGCATAAACGAAATAACCTGGAACGTGATGTCTTCGATAGAACTCAGAAGTCATCCAATGGGGGAGCTACACGTGCAGAGATAGACAATCTTCTTGAAAACTTTAAAACAGAAATGATGAGCTCTATCTCTTCAGAGATTGACGTCTTGAAGGCCAAGCAAAGACAGGCAGTGGAGGATCTCACACTAGGGGTGTTTTGTCCCCGATGTAGAAAGACTCATCCACTGAAAGAATGCCCTCTTGACAAAGTTCAAGTGTGTCAGTTGTGCGAGCTGAATCATGATATGAAAGAATGCCCCACGTTGCCCCAAGTGAAAGCTATTCTGCAGGCATCAACTCCAGAGGTGGATTCAGCCTACTTTATTGCACAAAAGAAACCCTGGCAGCCCCGGAATCAAGGTATGTCTCCCGATTCATTTCCATTTTTGAATAATTTGAATAATTGGAATACTAATATGCAAAATGTGAATACACAATTCCCTTCAAATTATGCTCAGTGGAATTCCCCTCAACCTGCGATGCAGGGTTATAATTCATGGAGTCCTTGGACACAGCCTCCACACCAACCTACTTCATGGTCTCCTGGATGGAGGAACTTCCATCCTGGGAACCAGTTTCCTCAACCACCTCCACCACAACAGTTACCGTATCCTCCATATCCTCAATTTCATCAATATCCTCAATACCCACCTCAGCAGTCGCAGCTGCAGCTGCAAAATAATCCTGTGCCCAACATACCAATACGGCCTCAGCTGCCTGCCCAACCTAACCCTAACCCAAATAATAAAACAGTCCAGCAATTGGAAGCTCTCAATATGCCAGCCTACTCTCTCTCCCCTGTACCTTGTAATGACATTCGCTTACGGTCTGGAAAGATAGTAGAACGTGTAACTTCAGAAAATATTCCACCAACTGTTTATGATAAAGGAGAGAGTTCCCAGCATCCATTTGACCCGGTTCCCATCACTGAAGATGCTGAGCATCCCTCAGAAGGGAGAGCTGAAACATTAAACGATGAAGTGAATAACACGCAGCCTACCCAGTTGGTAAGGCAACCACCTTACCCTGAGAGATTGATGCTGCCACAAAGAGGGGGGCAACCTCAGTTCAATCTCCTAGGAGAATTGAAGAATCTTTATGTTAAGATTCCCCTTTTACAAGCTCTTCAAGATGTACCTATCTATGCTAGAACTGTTCGGGACCTATGCACTAAAAGACCGGGAAGGAAACCCAGAGATCCTCCTACTGTCCATGTTATAGGGAATTTATCCGCTTTAATGACTGGAAAAACCCCTATAACCAAGTATGAGGATCTCGGCAATCCTACTATCACTGTACACATAGGACAAACGCAGATACCCAACGTACTAGTAGATTTAGGAGCTGCGATCAATGTTATAATGATGGAGACTGTAAAGAAGCTCGGATTCACCAATATTAGACCGACTCCTACTATCTTAGAATTGGCAGACAGATCCACCATCAGACCCGAAGGGGTTTTGGACGACCTTGTTATTTCAGTAGACTCATGGGAATACCCTGCCGATTTTCTGGTTTTACAACCAAAATCACAGCTGGGGGGACATCCATTGATTTTAGGGAGGCCCTGGTTGGCTACAGCTGATGCTTGTATCAGCTGTCGATCAGGATCTATGACTATATCTGATGGCATGGAAACCAAAAATCTCACCCTGTACCCTCCAGCAAGGCCGAGTCTAGAAACTGAAACCTCCCTTTGGATAGAACAGGAAGAAGAGGAAGGTGTTCAGCCATTACTAACAATAGGGAAGGCACTAACCTTCAAAAACGAAACAGAAGACGATGCCATTAATAATTTCATTAGCGAACCTGCTTCAGTAGACAGGGAAGTTTATCAACTTCTGAACAGTACCCTCGGTAAAGAAGAGCAAGAACAGCTTACGGAGGAAGCACTAGCCAATGACACAAACATAATCCCAGTATTGAAAAGCTCGAGAAGCATTCCTATTGAGGTAGAGCCTGGAAGAACTTTGAACATCAATCCTGCTCTCTCCTCAGAAGAACAAAAGCGCCTAACCAATCTCTTGAAGTAACGTAAGGGGGCATTCGCCTGGGAGTATAAAGACATGAAGGGTATTCCTTCTAGTCTGTGCACTCATCATATTTATATTAAAAACGACTCCCGGCCTGTATGTCAACCCCAACGACGCATGAACCCCAATCTGAGGGATATAGTGAAGGAAGAAATCCAGAAACTCTTGGAAGCAGGATTCATCTATCCTATCTCAGACAGTGAGTGGGTTTCCCCACTTGTAATTGTACCCAAGAAAAATGGTAAATGGAGAATCTGTGTCGATTATAGGGAGCTGAACAAAGCTACACAAAAGGATCACTTTCCTCTGCCCTTTATTGACCAGGTACTTGATAACCTATCTGGGAAGAAGTTCTTTTCCTTCCTGGATGGGTTCAGTGGGTACAATCAAATTCAGATTGCTCCAGAGGATCAGGATAAGACCACCTTCACCTGCCCTTGGGGAACGTTCACCTACAGGGTGCTTCCCTTTGGATTGTGCAATGCACCTGCAACGTTCCAAAGAGCTGTGATTGGCATATTTTCTGAATTGGTTAATGATAGCATGGAAATTTTTATGGATGATTTTACTCCTTATAGCAGGGATTTTGAGGAAGCACTGGAAAATTTGAAGAAAGTTTTAATTCGCTGTGAACAGGCTCGCCTCTCACTGAGCACTGAAAAATGCCACATGATGATGAGTGAGGGGGTGGTATTAGGACATTTCATCTCTACTGACGGTATTCAAGTGGATCCTTCAAAAATTAAGGTGATAAAGAATATACCAACCCCTTCAACTCAGAAAGAGGTGCGAAGTTTTCTGGGACATGCTGGGTATTACAGGAGATTCATAGAAAATTTCTCCAAACTTGCTTCCCCTTTGTTTTCATTGTTAATGAAGGACGCACAGTTTATATGGAGTACAGCATGCCAGACAGCATTTGATGAGCTTAAACAGAAATTGTCCACAGCCCCTATTTTAAGGGGACCTAATTGGACCATACCTTTCCACATTTCTTCAGATGCTTCTGATACCGCCATTGGAGCAGTGCTAGGACAGCAGGATGGTCAAGTACCTTATGCTATTTATTATGTTAGTAAAAACTTAGCCCCTGCTGAACTAAATTATACTGTTACTGAAAAAGAATTCCTTGCTATTGTTTATTCTATTAATAAGTTTCGGCATTACATGACTGGGTACCCTACATTTGTGCATACTGACCACTCTGCCATTAAGTATTTAATGAATAAACCTGTCACTAATGCCAGAGTAACCAGGTGGCTTTTATTATTACAGGAATTTGATATTACTATTATATATAAACCTAGAAAAGAAAATGTTGTTGCTGATTTTTTATCACGATTTACTAACAGTGATGACAGTTCACCTGTTGAGGATGCTTTCCCGGATGAACATTTATTCGCACTCTCAGCTCATTCACCCTGGTATGCAGATGTTGCTAATTATTTGGCTGCAGGGAAGCTTCCGCCACATATGTCTAAACGAGAGAAAAGAAAAATTATTCAGCAAAGTGCCAGGTATTGTTGGCTCAAGGGCCATCTCTTTTACACAGGACCTGATCTTGAAATTAGAAGATGTGTAAGGGAAGATGAGATCTTTCATATACTGAAGGCCTGTCACGATGAACCTTGCGGAGGACACTTTGCAGATAAAAGAACAGGGCATAAGGCGTTGCGGATGGGCTATTATTGGCCGACACTGTTCAGAGATGCTAAAAGATATGTTCAGTCCTGTGACAGCTGCCAAAGGATGGGCCAACCTAATAAGACAGATCAGATGCCTTTACAGCCCCAAGTGGTACTAGAACCGTTTGATAGATGGGCATTGGACTTTGTTGGTCCTATCAACCATCCTTCCAAACAGAAGGTTTACATCTTGGTGTGTACAGATTACATGACTAAGTGGGTAGAAGCTGTAGCTTTGGCTAAGGCAAACGACCAGGCGGTGATTGATTTCCTGTACAGTGAAGTTTTTACCCGTTTTGGAGTACCAAAGGAAGTAGTTACCGATGGGGGACCACAATTTATTTCACACCAATTTGAATCCTTGCTCTGGAAGTATCATGTGCAGCACAAGATAGCTTCACCTTATCATCCCCAAGCCAATGGCCAGGTGGAAAGCACTAATAAAGTTATCGAAGCAATCCTTACTAAAACAGTTAAAAGCCATCGAAGGGATTGGGCTGACAGAATTCCAGAAGCGCTGTGGGCATATCGCACGACTTGGCGCAACACCACGGGCTTTTCTCCCTATGATCTGGTGTATGGTAAGAGTGCCATCTTTCCAATTGAATTTGAGATCAAGACCCTGAAAACAGCCATTGAAATGAACCTGGATGTAACAGAAGCCCAAAAAAGAAGATTGAATCAATTGAATGAATTGGATGAGAAACGGTTAGCTGCGGTAGACCAGACTGTGCTGCTTCAGCAACAGCGATCTAATTGGCATGACCGATTCATCAAAAAGAAAATCTTCCATGAAGGAGATTGGGCACTATTATACGACTCCAGATTCAAGAAGGATTTCAAAGGTAAATTACGCACAAGATGGCTGGGTCCATATTTGGTTGACAGGGTATTTGACAACGGCACTGTTCGCCTGGTCACCATTGATGAAAACCGTATACCATTACTTGCTAATGGCCACAGACTGCGACTGTATCGAAAGCCTATTTCGAAAGATGCATTCATTTCACAGATTGCTGCTGATCCAAACTACCAATTGGCACCAGAGCAGGAACATTTCTCTACCTTTGCCAAATCTTAAAATGAAAATTATATTTGCTGTACATAAATAATTTCTTGCTGTAGCGTATAGTTGTCATTTTCTTTCTCTTTGCATTTGATCTCTTTGCTTGCTGTTGTCTTTTAAAAAAAATTTCAGGGAAGCGCCGGGAGAACGATCAGTTTGGGGCCCGTAATGAAAATCTCTCTGTGCTGTCCTTGTGTTAAAAAAAAAAAAAAAAAAAAAAATTCGGCAGCTGCAACATATTTTCCGGCAGCTGCAACATATTTTCCGGCGGCTGCAACATATTTTCCGGCAGCCGTATATCCTTTTCCGGCAACCATATTCTCCATTCCCCGGTACCCATAATTCCCGTTCCGTCAGCCGTCAATCTTTTTCGACTACTGCAATTTCGGCAGCTGCAACATTCGCAGCTGCAACATTTGCGGCTGCAACATCGGCAGCTGCAACATCGGCAGCTGCAACATCGGCGGCTGCAACATCGGCAGCTGCAACATCGGCGGCTGCGACATTAGCGGCTGCAACATTAGCGGCTGCAACATTAGCGGCTGCAACATCGGCGGCTGCAACTCCAGTTTCCGCGGCTGCCACCTCATCGCCCCCACGGCTGCCATCTCATTTTCCGCAGCTGCCACTCCATTCACTAGCCAGGCCATTTCACTTCCCGGTAGCCGTAATGTCCTTTTTTTCATCTGCCGTCAAAGCTTTTCCAACAGCTGCAACTCCGGCAGCTGCAATTTCGGCGGCTGTAACTTCGGCGGCTGCAACATCTTTTTCCCGCAGCTGCCACATCATTTCCCGACAGCTGCCACATTATTTCCCGACGGCTGCCACCTCATTGACCAAGTCACCTCCACATCATTTCTACGTAGCTGCCATTTCCTTCCAGCGGCTGCGACATATTTCCCATAGTCGTAAAAAAAAAAAAATTCCGCCGCCGTAAATTTTTCCCGTGACAGCCGTAATTTTCCCTGATATCAGAAATCTTTTTCCGGTTGCCGCGAATTCTTTTCCGGTGGCTGTAACTTCTTTCCTGCCAGCTGCAACAAGCTTTTTCATCGGCCGTGTGATCATTTCTTTGGCAACTTGCAGTGGTAACTCCCGTGTTAACAGAAGGATTGTTCAACCTGCTAATTATGATGCTGATTCACCCCAGTCTTGCCGGCGACCTCATCATTTTAACCCGGAGGATGCGACGCCTTGTGTTTTACCGGCGAAGGAAATCAGTGCCTTATCCGAGTCATCATGATCCCACGTCTGACTATGCACGCGTTCGGCTCCGTGACGTCACCAACTCCATGCTCCACCAGTTTCCGCAGCCTTTCGACGCACAGTTTTATGAGGTATGGCTTTCATTTATCACGTGATTGAGTATTGATATCATTTAAACGAGATTGGCCGTACCTTCACTCGTACCACCATTTATACCTGATTAAACCTTTCCCTCGTACGACGTAATACTAATAACTGCCACCTTCCCCAATTCGGCATGAAAATTTTAAACTCTTCTCTGCGCTTAACTTTCAGAATTAGTTCATTCGCTCAACGTCTCTGCTCAACGATTCGTGCATTCTCCGTGCTGCAACTTCCATTCTGGGATCCTGTACTCTGTCGAACACCAGTTTCATCTTGCAGCCAGGACCATGGGCATTCCAGTTCGCCATGAACCTTTCAATACCCGGGAACTTAGACGGAATTTGCAGGTTCTGGCCATTTTTCAAGCCGCTGGCTGGGTCGAGTTCTTTGAACGATTGGATGGATTCGATCGGGACGCAGCCCTGCAATTCGCATTGAATCTTACTAAAACACACTCCACGGTGTGGGGGCTGTGTATAGATGTTTCGGAGGTCATTATATCCGAGGTTACAGCTATCCCGTTGGTGGGAAAACCTTGGTTTAACCGTCGAGTTCCTGCAACAGTTGCACGGGAAGAATTTTTACTTCCAGGGGAGCAAGTGGAAGCATCCAGGAGAGGGATTGCATTGAAGTCACTGCCGCAGCCATGGGACCAGGTCGCTATCTTCCTCAAGAAATACATAACTTGCGAAGGTAGATACCAAACTGTGTACAACTCTGAACTTCCTTTGCTTTCTCATCTCCGTCATGGCATTTTGTTGAATATTCCATTTTATCTATTGCACGACTTGCGTCATATGGCAACATTTGTTCAATCTGCAAAGCACCCACTGTCCTCCCTCACCCACCATGGCCTTATTAAGTTAATTATTGTAAGAACCCTGGCCCAACATAATATAACATGGGAGCAATTCATTACCCGACCACAGCAACCTGTTCCCTTGAGGGTCATTCCATTACAGCAATTACCGGTTCCGCCACAACAGGAGGACCGGAGTTCCTCCAGTGAAGTTGGGGGGAGGGATGAAACGGAAGAAGAGCAACAGGGGGCACAGGAAGGACCATCCGGGAGGGATGAAACGGAAGAAGAACAACAGGGGGCACAGGCAGGACCATCCGGGAGGGATGAAACGGAAGAAGAGCAACAGGGGGCACAGGCAGGACCATCAGGGGTTGGAAAAACCACAGAGGAAGAACAAACAGGGGCACAGGCAGATCCATTTGAAGTTTATGAATCCCCAGCACAAGCAGAACTAGTTGGGGATGACACTGCATTTGAAGGAGAGTGAGGGGAAGCACAAACAGAGCTGTCAGGCGACAATGTAGATGAAACCCTCGTGGAAAACCTAGACAACAGGGCAGCTTCGGCAGCAGAAGGTGAAATTGGAGCAGCATCAAATGCTGCGACAATGGAACCTGAAGATGACGGAGCCAGAGCAATGGAAGAAGATATTGAGCTGGTCACAATCGAGTCTTCACCGGAATGGGCAGGAGGAGCAGCTGTGATTGAAGAAGAACAGCATGGGGGGCAGGGAAATATTCCTTTAACTTCAGTTCTACCTCCCTATATTCCAGCTCCACGAGAAGAAACACTACAAAAAGGGAAGTCACAAAAGAAAACGCCACAGAAAAGGAAGAGGGCCACCAATGAGTTTGATTTAGTGGCACCAATCAGAAGGAAACGAACTCGGTCAATCACAGCAGCAGAGGCAGCTAGAACAAAATGGGCAACCTTAGAGACACAGGTTGAACCCCCAATCCTTACACCAAAACCGAGGGATGCCCCACAAGGACCAGTGGAGGAAGAACCTGGAGTTGAGGGACTCTTGTATGAAAATGCAATGCTGAAAGAGGACCTCCAAGCACTTAGAAGGGAGCTGGAAACATGGAAGGAAGTCTGCAGAAAGCAGGGTGGAAGAAAGATGTATACATTAATAGAGGCTGCAGACCAAGTGGAGGAATCAGCTTCTGCTGGAGCTGGAGAAAAGGATGAGCGAATACTCTGCCCCACCTGTGGGGAGATCTTTGAGGAAGCAGGCCATAAAATTTTGCTTAGCACCTATTCAGCACAACAGCCTGTAGCCACAGAAGGGAAAGCAGTGGAGAAAGAGGATGCTGCAACACAAGAACCAGCACCTTTAAACATCCTTGCTGCAGCTGCTACTTCCCATGATGCAGAAGTCATAGAACAGATGGGAGAAGAACAGGGAGTGGAGGATGCCCTGGTAATTTATGAGGAATGTATGGCAATCCCAAAATGCTCCCACAACATAGAAATCATAGAACAGATGGGAGAAGAACGGGAAATGAAGAATGCTCTGGAGCTTATAAAAGAATATAGTGAGACCCCAGAGTGTTCCCATGACACGGAGATCATGGAACCAAGGGATACTCTAGAGGATAGTGAAGAATTTTGTGCTGTAACCCCAGAACGTTCCCAGGACACAATAATTTTAGAAGAAGAAACGGAAATGCAGGACGGTGATAAGTTGGAACAGGATGCTGCAACACAAGAACCAGCAACCCTGAATTTGACCGTCCAACCGACTGAGCAGACAGGAAAAGAAGCTGGGACAGAGGATGTTCTAGCATTTAACGATGAACTCTGGGTTGTGACCCCAGAAAGCTCTCATGATACAGAACTCATAGAAGAGGAGCTGCAGCAAAAGAAGGATGAAGAGGTAAGCCAGGATGTTGTCACACAAGAACCAACATCCTTGGAAACTGCAGCAAGAACCCCTGAATTGCAGTTGGGAGATAATCCGGGAATAGATATCATTCCTGATACACAATGGAGTGATGATGAACAGGTACAGACACCCTGCTCAGGTGACACTGAAATCTTGGAGGAGGAGCTGCAAATTGAAAAGGATATCCAGTCTCAGCAGCAAAATGACCAAGAAGATACTGTTACACAAGAACCAGTGTCTCCAAAAGCAATAAAGGCAGCTGCTGAAGAAGGTTTAAGGGATGTTGCTGTTACACAAGAACCAGCAACTCCTTTGTTAAGATTAGATGCGCTGGAAGACACTGTCCCACAAGAACGAGTGCCTTCACCTCCTAGAGATGTCATTGAATTGGACTCAGATTGAGGATTTCTTTTCAACTCCCTCAGACATAGCACAAGGATATCAGCAAGTAGCAGTGGAAGGGAAACAATGAAGTTGGAAGATGCCAGGTTACTCACAGAAGCTTTTCAAAAAGATAGAGGGGATGCCTGATTTATCTACATTCCTTCCTCTCTCCTGGACAGAGTTCAGTACAATATTCAGATGCAGGTTGTTGCATGAGGACATGCAACAGGATAGTTGGGGGGAGATGTTGAGCCCAGAATTGGCCCTTTTTGACCATCATTTAGCATCTTCCCTTACCTTGTCTTACACCAATTACCTTGGCAATTCAACTTATTGTCCTTATATATTCCCCAAATTACCAAGGTATGGCCGATTATTGTTTATTGTGTTAATATTTATGATTGTGATGATTAAAGCTGTGCATCTCTTAATCTGTGCTAATATGATGCGATTTATGAAGGTAGTAAGATAATAGACTGCAGGAAGATCGGAGCTGAACAAGTCATGAAGGAACGTTCATCGCTTGTGGAAGGTTCCTTGGGGCTCAAATCGGCAATCAAGGCATAGGCGTGGCAGGGCAGCTGTAACCGAAGAACTATCTTAAGTATGTCACTGCTCGAATCCAACCGTGAGCTGGAAGGACCGTCACTCTTGGGACAATTAATACTTCTCTCATATTTGGATATTTCAGTTCGGCCACGCATTGTAACAGCTAGATTATTTAGGGCGCCTGAATATCAGAGATCTTCATGGCTGCCCAATTATAGGTTTAAGATGTTGCAAATTGTATGTATAAATATGGGGAATTGCCTCGACTGAGGGGTTGGACAGCAAACAATTAATTTATCCTGTATTAGCAGCTAAGCTGAAACTATGTACTCATTCTTCTGTTAATATAAGGAGTTACTTCTGAGTTAAAGAGAGTGTTGTTCGACCAGCGTCTCTGTGTGAAGACTGGGCCCGTCTTCCACAGAGATTGCTGTGTTAATTTAGGATTTCCTCTTTCTTGTTGTGTGATGCTTTGATCTTTCTTTTGTACGCAGCAGCAATATTCATTGTGTGGACTTCTCAGTAAATGATTATATTTTCGTGAGATTGGTGAATGGTATCGAATAACAGTCGACTGAGTCAGGTTTGTTTTGCATATTTTAATTTCTGTTCACACTGCTGTGTTCATCCTACAGCTGAAACGTAATCCCAGGAGCTCTTACAAATTATCTTTCCTGTTATGTGTTGATTGATTTATATTTTGCAATTCAGTTTTTCAGAACAGTTGCTTCAATTTCCTTCATTACAGTTCTAGAGTAATGTTCAGATCATGCTTTATGATTCCCAGCTTGATTAGATTAGACAAGTGATTATTTTGGAACATGAATGAGATTTCTTTCTTGCAATCGTCGATTAGATCTGATATCAATTCTGCTTGATGCATAATAGAAAAGAATTGTAGTATAGCAGTTAGAAGGCAATTGGGATTGCATAGATTCTTGGGATGAACATAGATGATAGAAGATAAAAGTATTCACTTCTAATGGTTTTCACTTCTAATGGTTTTGTGTTTAAGCATATATTGTGCACTTGTCCTTTGAAATAAAAATACTTTCTCGGGTTGACAATAAATTTCATACGCTCTGTGTGTTTGGTATTTAATTATCTGCAAATAGAGTGCTTGACGGAAAGCATCCATCGGTACTATATCACATATCACACTGCCATGATAATTAATTTCCAATCTTAAAATTTAATCAAACACTATTCAGAAATAGTAACACAGTTCTTTTTTTGCAATCATGAGACTTTATAAGTTTGAGGGTGTGGTCTACACTTCAATTTCAATTTCTCTATAACCTCTTTTGACAATAAAATTTTAGTACTTCCTCCATCTACAATTAGAGAACAACACTTACCTTTGATTTTGCACCTAGTATTGAAGGTATACTTTGTTTGATCTGTTTCATTTATCACTCACAAATTTTTTGGCATGAATAGGATTCTCCTGAACATCAATCTCTCTCTAGAATATGGTTGAGCTACATCCATATTATCCCCAGCTACATATCAAGCTCTGCTTTCATTTCCTTGAGCAACACGAGTTCTATTATCTGGTATCCTCATAGTATGCAAACTCTCAAAACATTCATATGCTTTATGTCCTAGTGTTTGACACTTGTAACAAATCACTAGTGATCTCCCAGCTCATCTACCTCAATGGGTTGTGTTCCCTCTATGATTTCCTTTTCCTCTACGGGATTCATTACCCCTTCTAAATTTCTAGGTTATACCCTTTTCACTTCTACCTTCTTCTCCCTGGGTTCCACTACTTTGTCATCTTCCATAAGCATTTATGCCCCTACCTATGACAATTTTTTCCCTTTAGCACTTGAATTCTTCCCAGATAGTTTCTCTTATGATTTTAAAGCAAGTTGGTATGCTTTTAAAGATCAGTTTCAGGGAAAGAAACATAAAAAAGAAAAAACAACATACACATTGCTTGACGAAATCAAAGCAAATGAAGTTCCAAAGGTGCCAGAAAATCAAGAACAACAAGTACCTCAAACTCTTGCAAGTGTTAGAAGATCTAGCAGGTTAAGTATATCCCCTAAACGATTCTCTCCTTCACTTTATTATTTATTGATGATTGATTCTGGTGAACCAGAATGTTATGAAGAATCAATGCAGGTGGAAACTAGAAAGAAGTGGGAGCAAGGCATGAATGAAGAGATGGACTCATTGGTAAGAAATCAAACTTGGGATTTGGTTCAGTTCCCTACTAGTAAAAGAGAATTGTAGAATAAATGGGTTTATAGGTTGAAGGAAGAAGATGGAGGAAATTAGTGGTACAAGGGAAGACTTGTTGTAAAGGGGTTTGCATAGAAGAAAGGTATAGATTTTGATGAAATATTTTCTCTTGTTGTTTTAATGACTTCAATTAGAACTATTTTAAGTTTAGTGGTGGTAGAAGATTTGCATCTTGAATAGTTAGATGTAAAAGCAACATTTCTCCATGGGGATTTGGAGGAAGAGATTTATATGCAGCAACCACATGGGTATGAGGTCGAATTGTGAAGAACCTGCAACAAATAACTTATAAAATGCACAATATATTAGATCACAAAATATGTTTATTGATAACAAGCCACTTCGAGGGGGCAACCTCCTTTGAGCAAGCTCAATACAAATAAATTCACAGTTCTTTCATTGGTCTCAACACAAACTTATATACTAATTCTAGGCGCCAAGACCATGGGTCAATACCATGTGTCAATACAAACCATGGGCCAATACAAAATATGGATCAACAATTACTATGGGACGACTTACAAAGCATATGCGTCCAACAACAATAAGACAAACTATGGATCAACAAATACTATGGGACGACTTACAAAGCATATGCGTCCAAAAACAATATACTAACAAAGTAAATAGAAGGGTTGACATGGGTTCCTGACATCCCCTGTCCCCTAGAAAAATCTTTGTCCTCAAAGCTTTAGATGTGGAAATTGATGCAGAATCTGAAGAAGTGGTTCCCCTGTAGCATCCTCGGGTGGCATTCCGGGCCACTGATGCCTTTTGAGTTTATGGGAGGGTTGCTTGGAAGGATGTAGATGAAGAAGAACCATATCAGCTGCGTGAAAAGTGTGCTCAGAACGGTGCTGATCGGCTTGTTGTTTCAGTCGAATTCTTGCCATGTGAAGATTGTCCTGCATAATGAGAAGAATTTGATCATGGTTTCGAAGAACCGATTCAATTGCCTGAACTGGGGAGCTGTTGAGGGTGTATGGAAGAAGAGCTGGCAGTGCCTGTCCATATACTGCTTCACATGGTGTCCTTTTAGATGTTGTATTGTACCACTGGAGCGCGTTGAGGAAATCCATAGAAATAGTTGTCCAAATCGGTGTAGGGATGGGAAAGGGTTCGAGCAGTCCCGAAAGGAGTGTCGTTTCACCCTTGTTGACCTGGAAAGTATCACAGTCAGCCACCATCTGTTGAATTGTCATTTTCAGTCCCTGCCAAAAGAAATTACATTGTTCCTGGTCATACATTTTGAAAAACCCAAAGTGCCCTGGTGATGAAGAAGCATGGAGTTCATAGGATAGATAGTCATGTTGAACAGATTGCAACCAATTTGGAACAAGTAGATAAATAGTTGTAAGAGAAACGGGGTCATCAAATGTGCGAGAAGGAGCATCTGCCACCATATTGTCCTTACCCTTCTTGTAAGTGATCGCATAGGCATAACCCATGAGTTGGATAACACATTTCAGGTGTGCTGGGGAGGAGACCCAATGTTCCCCAAAAATTTTCAGACTCTGGAGATCAGTCTTGATGCATAAATAATTCCCTAATAAGTATGGCTGCCACTTCTGTACTACATGAAAAATAGCCATCATTTCCTGCTGAGATGTAGATGTGGCTAAATTCTTACCATAAAGGTCTCTTGAAGGCGACAATCCCACTGGTTCAGCAAGGACACCTGCAGATCTATCCAAGGACGTAGAGGAGACCATTGATGGGTGCATCTGAATGGAATGTACTTGAACGATGACACCAAGTGAATTCTTCTTAAGGATCTTTTCCAAGCGATGTGAACTGAGGATTCAGAGAGACCCTTGTTGTAAGCCCTTAAATTTGTGTTTTTTCCCATTGACTGAAAACTGCATGCAAAGTTCAGCAAAATCCCATAAGATGGGGCCAAGTGTGCATAACCATTGAATTCCCAAAACCACATCACATCCGCCTAGGGACAAGGAAAACATGTCAGAGCGTAGGTTATAATATTCCAGAGAGATACGCACATTGTGACACTTCCCCTTGCAAGGTAAGGTACCCCCATTGGAAACCATGACTTCAAAGTTGGAGCAAGGATGGAAAAAACAATTAGCAAGTTTGGTGATCCGAGGGTCAATGAAGTTATGAGTGCTACCAGAATCAATGAGTATTGTAAGAGGAAGATTCTTGAAGTAACCCCTGACCCGCATTGTTTGGGTGGTGGGGACACTGGAAAAAGCATGGAGAGATATCTCTACTTGTTCTTCCTGAGATGGGGGGTCAATAGGCAGCTCCTGAATGTCGACCTGATCATCCATTGTATCTGGAGCTTCGTCACCAATTTTAGAGGCAGGCGAAGAATCCATATCTAAGAGATAGAGCTTTTATTGAACACATCTATGTCCCCGAGTGAATTTCTCATCACAATTATAATAAAGCCCTTTTTCTCTGCGTGCCTGCATCTTGGTTTTAGACAAATGCTTGATAGGAGTTGGTCAAGGAGTTGGAGGGATGGGAGGTTGTTGAGAACCCATATTTCGGAAGGGAACAAAAGTGTGTTTGGAGCGTTGTTGGGATGCAATCTTGTCTTTTACCAACTTAGCCAACCCTAGGACTTCCATCATTGTGTTGGGACAAAAAATTTTAATCTCTGACCAGATTTCATCCTTAAGACCACTGATAAAACAACTCCTGTAGAATTCATCAGACAATCCTTCTGTGTGATTGGCTAGTTTCTCAAATTCTATCTGATACTCTCTCATAGTGCCACTTTGATGAAGTTTAGTGAGTGCTCCGGTGAAGTCATCAAAAGCACTAGGACCAAATCCTTGCAAAAGTAGTTGGGAAAAATCGTTCCATTTTGGCTCATCATGAGCCTTGATCTACCAACGGTACCATTGAAGGGCTTCCGAAAGGATGCAAGCGGATCTTTTTGGACATCAAAAGTATTATGCAAACTGAAATACTGTTATGCACGATAGATACATTCAGTCAGATCAGTACCATTGAAGTAAGGAAATTCAAGCTTCGGACCACGAAAATTGCTAGAGGAAGACAACCCATTGGGTGCAAAAGATTCTTGCGGTCGGTTATTGTTCATGGCTGAATGTTGAAGATGGAGGACGAGAAAATTTTCATCCAGATATTGGATTTTGGTTTGGATGGCTACAAGTGCTTCCTCCATGGTTTTTGCTCTTACACGGGTGACAACCATAATGAAGAGTTTTTTTTTTTTTTTTTTCGGAATGGATAGAAAAACACAAACAAAAGCTTATTTAGTAAAGAGAAATTTGGAATTGGGAAAAACTTGGAGGGGGTAATTGGGGTTTGACTAGGTTTTCAACGCTTTCTAGGGGACAGGGAAGCAAAAAATGGGGATTTCAAAAGTGGGGTGAAAGAATGAGAAAAATTTTCAAAGAGGGACAAAGAAGCAGAAATAGGGAATGAACACGGTGGTAAAATTTGGAGGCAAGTGGGTGAAAATTGAAGAAGTTATGGCAAACCCTAAAAATAGACACATGTGGAATTTCTAGCTTTGGGAAGTGGAATTTGGGATAGGGTCCTCAAGAATAAAATATGCAGAATTGTGTCAATACCATGGGTCAATACCATGTGTCAATACAAACCATGGGCCAATACAAAATATGGATCAACAATTACTACGGGATGACTTACAAATCATATGCATCCAACAACAATAAGACAAACTATGGATCAACAAATACTACGGGATGACTTACAAAGCATATGCATCCAACAACAATATACTAACAAAGTAAATAGAAGGGTTGACATGGGTTCCTAACACAAAGGGAAAGAGAATTTGGTATGCAGGTTGAAGAAGAGATTGTATGCCCTAAAGTAAGCTCCAAGGAAGTGGTATTTGAAATTTGACAGGTTTATGACATAACAAGGTTATAGTAGATGTCATTCTGACCACTGTGTTTTTTTCAAGAGGCTACATAATGGAAGATATATTATCTTGTTATTATATATAGATGACATGATTATTGCAGGGTCTAACATGCATGATATAAATGTGCTCAAAAGGAAGTTAGCTAATTCATTTGAAATGAAGGATTTGAGTGTTGCAAAGAAAATTCTTGGTATGAGAATAACAAGAGACGGGAAAAATTGCAAATTGACATTGTCTCAAGGTCAGTACATACAAAAGGTGTTGGAGAGGTTTAGAATGCAGAATTCAAAACCAGTTAGTAGACCTTTGGCCAGCCATTTCAAACTAAGTAAGAAGATGTGCCCCAAGACATAGGAAGAGATAGATTACATGTCCAAGTTTCCCTATTCATCAGCAGTTGGAAGGTTGATGTATGTCATGATGTGCACAAGACCAAATATTGCACACACAGTGGGAGTTGTGAGCAGGTATATGAAAAATATAGGTAAAGAACATTGGAAGGTAGTATAGTGTATTCTCAAGTATTTGAGAGGTACTATCACGCATGCATTATGTTTTGGAGGTTCAGACACTGTTCTATAGGGATATGTTGATGCATATATGACAAGTGATAAAGATAGTAGAAGGAGCACCACGGGGTATGTCTTTATTGTAGGTGGAACGTCAGTAAGTTGGATTTCGAAGCTGTAAAATTTTGTTGCACTTTCAACAAAGGAAGCAGAGTATGTTTCTACTATAGATGATAGTAAAGAGATGATTTGGTTACAGAGGTTCATGGAAGAATTGGGTAAGAAGCAGGAGAATAACAGGTTGTACAATGACATCTAGAGGGCCATTCATCTTGCAAAGATCTTAGCCTTCCATTCTAAGACTAAATATGTATAGCTCAAGTACCATTTTATACGGTCTATTATAGAAGATGAACTGTTGAAGCTTGAAAAGATACGCACTAGCCAGAATCCGACAAAGATGTTGACAAAGGTAGTAACCAAAGAGAAATTGAGTTCTTGATCGGTTTAATTTGGCCTTCAAGCATGATGGTGAAGATTAGAGATTTTCTAGATCCAAGGTTTAGATCCTAGTCTAGTAAGTGCAGTAGTGATGGAGTTTCTTTGATCAGTCTCCAAGTGGGAGATTGTTGGTTGTGGATCCTGATCTTCCTTATTCAGAGGTCATGTTTCATCCTTGTCTGGATAGTAGCACATGACGGGGGGGTTTGGGGGGTATTTACCCCAAAAAATAGTCTCCATGGGGGGGCCAAGGGGGGTGGTGACTAGTTTGGGAGCCTCCCCCCCCAGCAGGGGTTTGGGGAGAGTGCCCCAGTAGAGAAAATTTCAGAAAAAATGCCTTGTAAAATGTTGTAATTTCATAGTCATGACTTGGTCAATAATGGGTGATTTATGGGCCCATGGTATTGTGTGTTCCATAGTATTTTCCCATATTAATTTCTCTTTAGAAGGAAGGTATAGTAATATGGTTGTGTATTGTAGATTGTAAATATCTCTAAATTGTGTGAGAGAGACTGTGAGAGAGTGAAGAGGAGGTTGCAACGGATGTGCTGCAGGTTGTATCCATTTATTTGTTGGATGGTATTATCATAAGGACTGGAAATTTATATTTAGGCGTAGCCTATCTTGAGTGAACCACGTTATATTGGTGTCTCTCTTGTAATGTGTTTTATGTGATTTATATTTTCATCTTGTTTATTGTTATTGCTCTGCAATATTTTTTTTCTAACACTATCCCTATTGTCATAAAAAAATAGTGCTAAATGATTATAGTAAGTATTCTACCAATGGAAAGGGACACATACGAACATTAAGAGAAATCATCCTAACCTAGTGGATACATGTTATATATTATGCACGTGAACTATGAAGTCATCCATTACATGTTAACAATACCAGGTGCAAATAAAAAAAAAATGGGTTTGTTTTTTCTATCTTTTTATGCTTTTTGGTTAGTGGTTTTTTGTACATTGTAATGTGATCTTGATTAAGTTCTAATTTAATTTGGTTTAATAGATTCGGGTTTTGGATATTGAAAAATACGTAAATATGGTATTGTGAAATGTCAAGATAATGCAATGAGGCTTTTAGTTTTGTTAGTTTTCCTAGTTAAGCGTTTCTAGGCTAAATATCTATTATAGAATTATTAGGTCCACCACTACCTATGATAAGATAATATCTCTATTTACCTTGTGATACATTGAGCATTCTCTTAAAAAACCATTTTTTCTCGGTCCCCATGCATTTCCTTAAAGAGACACATGTACAAGTACTCCTAATAGATAAAAAACTAATAAATATACATTAAATGTAGCATTATGTAGTGGTATTATCATGTTTCATACACATGAAACTATTAGAAACCCATACTGACCACCTAAACCAACTTTCATAAGTATAAAAGAAGGATATTATTTGTAGAAGGGGAACCATAGTAATTGTATCCTTATCCTAGAGGATCGAGAGACATTTTTCTTAGACTTTTATGGTCCTTTTCCCATTATAAACCCTTATAATGTAGTGAAATCCCAATCTTGTACTCAACCAACTACATAATCAGATTTCTACCCATAGAGTGCACAACTACCAATGTAATAGTGTTAACATGAATTAAATCTTAACAAATATCATGTGGAATTGGTAGCCATATTTAAAGAAAGAAGAGACAACACCATGTAAATAGGGACAAATATTATTTATTAATAAGATAGAATTTATTTCTTACAATCTCAATACGGATCACTAGGTGTGTGTTCTTTGCTTCGTGCTATGAACCAAACTGGTATTCCTTCGTCTTCGTGGTCTAGTAATGTACCCTTATCTATCCCCTCTTTTATGTCTCTCCAACTAAACTCCCCCTCCTCCTAAGGACTCCTCTTCTTTTCTTTTTCTCTTCTCTCTTCTAGGAGCTTGAACCATTGCAACCATTCCACTTCTCCTTCTATTTCAATTTATGTGATTCCCTCTTGTCAATGGTCCACTGAATTCTACATAGTCCACCCAGACACACAGAGTTATGGAGTGCATAACCGAAAACACTCTAATGGAATTGCAGTACACCTATAGTTGTAGCATTGGTGTTTTAGTAATTGGAGTTGTAGCACTTATTTCACCCTGCAATTACTAACTTGAAACTAAATGTTTTTTTGGTTGATGTAGATTTTTTAAGGCCAAATATGCTCTTACATTAGACATCCTTGGTAAGAAAAACATGAACTCCAACTCATGTCGATGAAACTATAGATTATATAGAGGAGGAATACCATTGTAGTTGTGCTAGTTCATCTTTAGAAACCCACAATGCATCTTTGGTACCCTTATTTTTACACTTAACTAGATATTTGTAATGTTCTTTATTCTAGGTCCACTTGCTAAACTCTTCGCCAATATTTGCTCTAATTCTTCAGTTGGTTTAACAAGCATCCAGTTCTTCCATTTACCTAGGGAATCTTCTTCATCATTCCCTTCTCCCTCTTGAAAATCTTACAAGTTGACCACGTTGAATATTGGGTAAATGTAAAAATCCTTTGGAAACTCTAACTTGTATGCATGATGATAAATATTTCTAAGGACTTGACATGGTCCAATTCTCTTGTAGTTGAGTTTACTCTACGTACCCCTAGGGAATATTTATTTCCTTAAATGTACCATTACCATCTCTCCTTGTTTAAAAACCTTTTGTATTCTTCACAAATATGCTCCTTGTTTATATCTAGTATTGCTTTACTATAGTTTCCTCTTGATCTTCTGAGGTATTTCCCATATGTCCTATGCAAACTCACTTACATCAACACTCCTTTTGTCTTGCATATTTGTACATTTAACCAATTCAACAACTCCCTTTGGTGACCTACCATAAACAATCTGAAATGCACTCCTTCCCATGGGTCTATTAATTAAATCATTGTAAGTGAATTCAGCTTGGACGAAGACCAAATCCTAGTGTCATAGCTTCTCTCCACTCAAACTCCTCGACAAATTCCCAGGACTCTAGTTAACCACCTTCGTCTATCCATATATTTGTGGATGATATCCAGAACTGTATATCAACTTGGAACCCATATTCTTCCAAAGTATCCTCCAAAAAATTCAAAGATATCTCGTATCTCTATCAAAAGTGATACTTCTTGTTAGTCCATGTAACATCACAGTTTCTCTCTCAAAAAAACAAGAACTTTAGTAGCATCATTTTTCATCTTGCATGGTATGAAATGCACCATATTTGAAAACATTTCAACTACAACCATCACAAGATCATGACCAATATATGTCCTAGGAAGTCCTAAAACAAAGTCCATACTTATATCTTCCCATGACCTCTCGGGTATCGGTAGTGGTGTATATATCCACGAGTTTTGATTATTTCCTTTTGGTAGTTGGAAACTACATCATTCAACAAACTTCTTAACATCCTTGTTGATGCTAGACAAAAAGTATCTTTACTTATCTAACATTATGGTCTTATCAATGCCAAAATTCTTATCAATGCCAAAATTCTTATCAATTCCAAAATTTCCACCCAAACCTCTGCTATGCGGTTCTCTAAAAGGATTCACCTGCAGTTAGCTCCATGGAATGAACAAATGTTAGTTATTAAACAAGAATCCTTCTTGAATGTGAAAATCCAAAGATGGTGTTCTATCAACACTCCAAGGTGCTTTTCACACTTTCAAAGCCTCTACAAAATTTGTGTCTTCAACATACAACTCTTTCATACTTTCCAAGCTAACAAATTCAACTAACAAAGTATTCAGGAGAATTATTCTCCAACTTAATGCGTCTAGAACATTATTCGGCCTTCCAGACCTCTATTTCAAAATAAAAGAGTAAATTTTCAAAAATTCCACCCATTTGGGATGTTTTTGGTTTTACTTACCTTAACTATTGATGTACTGCAATGCCTTATGATCAGTAAATAAGAGTACAAACTCCTTCAATAACAACTAATGTTGCCATTTCTTCAAGGCTTGTACAATAGAAAAAATTGTTGATTGTAAAGAGAATACTTCTTCTTAGCATCATTCAATTCCTCACTAAATAATGCAATCAATCTTCCCTCTCGCCTCAAAAATGATCCAATCACTAAATCACTTACATCATAGTCCACTTGAAATACTTTATTCAAATATGGAAGCGCCAAATTTGGTTGTTTGGTTACCTTTCTCTTGAAGTGCTCGAATTGTTGGGAAAGTTATACTCTAACCATGTGAATTGACTGGAAAATTTGATAGTAGACTGGTATAATTTGATTGGTGTCATAGGTGATAGAAATGGAAAGTCTAGTCGGCTAACCGATCAAAATAGTTATTTGGTTGAAGGAAATCGATTGGTCAATGGAACAACCAAAAAGATCAACGAGCAATCAACCAAAATTGACCTAGTCAAGTTGATTGTAACAAAATAACTGAAAGTGGTTAGGAAGTTATGGATTTTCATTAATAACAAAATTGGTTGCATTACATCTATAAATAAGATGTAATCACCATGCATGATGCATTTTACTATGGCAAGTAGTGTGTAGCGTGATCATGTAATGAATTCTGATTTATGGTCGAGCAAGTCATGGATGTAAACACTCGTTTTGAGTGTTTGATTAATAGATAAGTGAAAGCTCACTAGATTGCTAGTTTTCCCCAAGAGAGAGGTTTCCAAGGTAATTTCTATATAATTTGATGTGTGTCATTGTCTTATGTTTAATGTGTTTAACTATGTGAATCAATTTGCAAGCCTGTTGTAATTGGTATTAGAGTCAACAATTGGTATCAAAGTTATTTTTGGCTATAGGGGGAATCCTTTGTTGCTGATGGTTTGGATTGGTCCTAGATCTAGAGAATACTTGTTACAATGGGAGTGTTCTAGAAGCATTAATTCATACTTAGAATGGATAACAAATCGAAGATATAAATTGAAAAGTTTAATGGGAAAAATTTTGAGCTTTGGAAGCTTAAAATGTAGGATCTCCTTTTGGATTGAAAACAATAGATTGCAGTCAAGCCAGGAATGACCCCAGATGTAGTGTTAAAGGAAGACTTGAAGAAAATCAACAGAAAGGAGATGAGTACAATCTGAATCTTTTAATAAGACCCTGCATTGTTGAATGTATTAGAAGAAGACACTACAAATAAACTATGGGAAAATTTGGGGGACTTATACTAGTAAAAATATCTTGTTAACAAGTTGTTTCTTCAAAAGTAGTTGTACCTTCTGAGGATGGCATAAGGTGACTCATTTATAGAGAACTTAAATCCATTCAACACGATGATAAGTTATTTGTTGTCCATAGATATTAAGATCGCCAAGGATGAAAAGTGCAATAGTCTATTGTGTTCTTTTCCAGATTCCTGGGATAGCTTGGTCATGGGTATTGAAAGTAATAGCACCACATTGAAGATTGATGATGTGGTCACATATCTATTCTCAGAAGATATGAGACGAAAGAACATGGAAGGAGTGACCTACAGATCCTTGATGGTAAGAGGTCAATGAGTAGACAATGGAAAAGGAAAACACTACAATAGAATATCAAATTCGAGGAGTATATCTAAGACTAGATCCCATGGTCTAGTGATGAAAAAATGCTAGCGATTCGGAAATGTTGGGAACTATAGATGAAACTACAAGTTGATGGAATTTGAGAAAGGAAAAGAGTCTGAGGAAAGTCAGTTGACAAATGGAAATTCTTCACAAGAAGAGAAAGGTGATATGTATTTGGAATCTACAAGTACATAGTTGTATCATGACTCTTGGCTAATCGAATCTAGTGCATCATATCATATGACACCTCGTAGAAAATGGTTCTATGGGTATGAGTAGATTAATGGGGGTAATGTACTACTAGGAGACAGATCATTGACCAAGATAGTCCAACAAGGTAAAGTTCGACTGAAACTAAAAGATGGAAGAACATGAACAGTTCAAAGAGGTCTGCACATCCCAGGTTTGGCTCGAAACATTATATCAATAAGTAATATGGGGAATGTAGGAGTGGAGTCTGTATTTCAAAAAGATATGTGCAATATGGTGTGAGAAGCAACGGTGTTGATGAGAGGTGTTCACACTAGAATGCTATACAAACTATTGGGAGCAATAAACATCGACAAAAGTTCTAATGTGTTGTATCGTGATTCCGACATACCATTTTCTTGTCTAGTCAAATTGACCATGTTGTGGCATCAATGGATGGGGCATAGGTAAGAAAGGAATTTGTGCTATGCACAACAAAGGTATGGTCGAAGGTCTCCCTAACCGTCCTGAAGAAGTCGACTTCTGTGAACATTATATTTATGGTAAATAGAGCTGTGTAAGGTTTTCATTTGGTGCTATTAGGGCTAAAGAAATAATGGAATTAATACATAGTGATGTGTTTTCACCTCAGTCAGTCCATTCGCTAGGAGGATCTAAATATTACATTTCTTTCATATATGATTTCTCCATAATGACATGGTTGTACTAATTTAGGAAGAAATATCAGGTTTTTGAGATGTTTCAAGAGTTCAAATCTCTTGTGAACAATGACACTGGTAAAAAGATAAAGGTGCCAAGAACTGATAGTGGAGGAGAATTATGTTGAAAAGCATTCGGCGAATTCTGAGAACTGATAATGGAGGAGAATTTTGTGGAAAATCATTCGGCTAGTTGATATATTACTAATATAACCCTAGTAAGTAGGAACTATTTTCATCACTAGGTTCCTTTTGTAGTATCCTACCATTAGGAAGAATGGTGATTGATTATATTGTATGTATTTTGTATGTATGTATGTATTATCTTTTCTAGTAGAGACATGATTGGCTTTATTATAGTTGTGTTCCAAAATACCTCTTCTTTGCCCTGTCTTCCCCATACAAAGACATATATATAAAACTACACGAATTAGATGACATATATATAAAACTACACAAATTAGATAAATTAAAAAGCTTCCTCAATATTGCACTCTAAAAACCAGTTTGCAACTCGATAGATTTGATCCCTCTCAACCCTTGGTAGATTCCCTTTTAAGATGGATCTATGTTGGTTCTCCTTTCATTAAAAAAGAATATTTTTAGTAGGTAGGGCGATATCCTTCAAATATTTGCACTCTAAAATCCAGTTTGCACCTCGATAGATTTGATCCCTCTCAATCCTTGGTAGATCCCCTTTTAAGATGGATCTATGCTAATTCTCCTTCCATTAAAAAAAAACATTAGTAATACATAAGGCGACATCCTTCAAGAGTTTTGAAACATAAGATTATTCTCCTAGTAGTACGTAGGGCCATGTCCTCCAAGAGTTTTGAAACCGAAGATCTTCAATATAAAAAAAAGAGTTGATCCAGGATTCTCTCACGCAATCGAGGCACAGAGAATAGGAGGGGAAATATCAAACCAAAAGAAAGAGTTACTTCAACAATCCTTCCTAGTCTTGTCCACCTCCGGAAAGACCGAACCCCTGTCCAAGTTCCAGTAGTTGTATTTGATTATGATACGAACCTTAGATCGTATGTGGCAGGAGCATTATATAATGTCACGAGTGGCGTATGTCTCGATGGTGTGCAGGCCCCGGTGTGCGCTTGGCCTATGCAAACCGAATGAATCCCTGTATCAATCCTGGGTGATGCTAATCACCTTATGAATCATTGGTGGTGTGCAGTTTAGGTCATAGTAGCATAATTATGTTTTATTGGATTTTTATGTACTAAATTTCGAAAGAATTCAAATTCCTCTCTTTAAATGTAATCAAATAACCGTTATTATTAATTATCAATTAAATGAAAATCAGTATTAAAAAATCAAATTTCAATTATTTAACCACAATAAAATATAAATAACATTTAATTTCATACTGTCTGACCATTAATTATTAATAACTAAATACAGTCTCTCATAATATTTTTGTTGTAAATAGCATGTGTTATGTGTTAGATGTAGATTATAGTATATTTTTATATACATTTGATTAAAAATATTATATATAAAAAATTTACTCCCCTATTTTATTCATATTAAATTTTTTTGTATCTAATTATATTTGTATCCATATTCATAATAAAATTATATTACTATAATTCCAGTATAAATCCAGTTTTCCTTTGTCTGTACCTAATCTAAACTAGTGAAATTGAATATCCAATAGAGTCTAATTTTCGAATTCTTCAGTTGAATTTAAGGTTAAGGTTAAGGTTATCTAAGTTAAAAAACACTCAATATGCGGTGTTAACTCATGACGCTTTACATTTTAATAAAAAAGTTTTTGTTTACGTTATGCAATAGGCAGGGAGCCAGGGACTATGCCTCTCCGAGGCTCCTTTTTAGGTTATGATTCTTACACATGTTCAGTCTCTGAAACTAGAACATTTTCTGTTGTCATTGTTGACTTTGTCAACGCTAAGCTAAACGCTTTAAGTTTTGGTTGAACACACTGATTGCATAAACAAAAGTGACCAGAAAAATCCAAAACTTAGAACAATTACTCAACTACCATTATGGTTTTCATTATTGTTTTTGTCAATGCCAGAACAAAAGCAGGGACTATGCTCCTACAAGACTCCGGTTTCTGTTTTGTTTCTAATTGCATTCTGTTTTTTAAATAATGGATTAATAGATTTTTTTATATTTTTTAAATAATGGATTGATAGATTACATTTTTTTAAAATAAGAGATTGATGCTTGTTTCCATAGTCCAAAAGAATAAAACTAGAGCTACAAGTGGCAATGTATGGGACAAGAGCATAAGAACAATGGGAAAGGAATGGCTAGGCAAAGCATAAGGAGAAAGACCATGCAAATTTTCATTTTCAAAATCAGAAAGATATTTAGGAATGTAAAAAAATTGAAAATAAAGCTAGGCAACACAATCAAGATGATTGTAATACATTCAAGCCACTACTTTCAATTGCAAGTGAAACCAATAGAAAGAGATTGTAGAGCACACTTACTTAAGCACTTCCAAATATTTTCTTCAATGAACGCAATAATAAAGAAAAGATGTTTGGGTTAGATAACTATTGAAAGTAGCAAAATCACTTATGTTATTCTTTTAATTTGGTGCTCCACAATTTATTGTGGTTGGAATCTTGTGAGCAATGTATAATATTGTTGGATAGAGGATAGTCTACACACATCATAGGAAGCTAGAAAGATTAAAGGAACACATTAGTTGTTGGAATATGAATAAAGAAGAACCAATCAAGGAGGAAAATTTAAATAATAAGAGGGGTGTGTTTGTGAAAGAGATTTAAAAAGGAAAGAACGAGAGGGATACAAAACGTATTACAATGAGCCCCATAATACATAGAAGTATAATATTGGGATGGATTCAGAAACAAGTTATCTATTATTGGGATTAGGAAATAGTATCAAAGGAGGCAGATTTACCCAAAGAATATGAATGCCTATTTCCATTTTGAAGAAATGAAAGGGATTGTTGGGTCATCATGGGAAATAAAGATTAAGTTGAAGCCTTGTGAAATCTGTTAAAAATAAGCCTTATAGATTGAATCCAATGTATAAATAGAAGGTGAAGATTTAATTGGAGAGGATGTTGAAAGAAGGTATAACTTTCTAATTGAAGATTAGAGTGGATAAACCTCATGGTGATTCTACCTAAGAAGACAAGAGAGCTGAAAATTTGTTTTGAACTTAGAGCCTTAAATGTTGCATGTGTACATGGACCTTTCCCTACTCGTTTCACCAAAAAAATATTGGATAATGTAGGAGGACGAGAGGCATTTTCTTTCACAAATAGATTCTCAACCTATCATTAGGTCAAAATAAAAATAAAAAAGATAAGAAAAATAATACCTTTTCCCCAAAATGGGGGTATTTCCATTATAATGTTATGCCATTTAGGTTGAAGATGAACACGCAATATTTTCCAAAAGCAAAGTTAGTACATTCAAGGAGTTCATGCATAAGATTCTTGAGGTATACTTGGATGACTAGATGGTGTTTATCTTATTGAAAGATCATTTCCAGGTTGTGAGACTGATGTTGGATAGGTGTAGATAGTTATAAATTTCCTTGAATTTGAAGAAATGCATTTCTTATACTCCCTTTGCAACATTGCTAGGACATATTTTTTGCAAAGGAGGACTATTAGTAGATCAATCCAAGATTGGTGTAATTGAAGACATTCCTCCTCCCACTTCAATGAAATTTTTGAGTGCCATGCTTAGACATACATGATACTATCGAACATTCATAAAGAACTATGCATGCATGTTTCACAACCCACCTGCAGAAACCTTTAAAGAGAGACACAAAATATATCTAGACTAGGGACTATTAGAAGGCCTTTGATTTTTCAAAAGATAAGCTAGTGACTATGTTGATCCTTATATTTCCATATTGAATGAATACATTTCATATACATGTTGATGTGTCAATTATAGCTCTTTCCATAGTGCTAGCACAACCTACAGAAAGAGTGATTGACCATCATATTTTCTTTGTTTGTAAAAACGTATGAGATGTGAAAAAGAATTATACCACTACTGAAAGAGAAGGCCTAGCCATGACATATAACCCTCAAATTTTTTTGCATTACTTACTAGGGAATTCTTTTAGGTTCTTTACATATCATTCTTCTTTGAACTACATGTTAATAAAATAGTGTTGGGGGGACATATATGGAGATATTTATTGTTGATTCAACAATTTGACTTCGAAGTGGTGGTGAGACCAATAAGGCACAATGTGGCACTTGATGACTTGTTGCATTTGGAATCTAGAGAAAGAGAAGGTAACTTGGATGATGAACTACCAAATTCTCATCCCTTTTAAATAAAATAAGTGCCATACCAATTTAGAGAAATAGTAGAGTTCTTTGCAAAATGAATGAAATCAAAGAAATACACTCATGTGCAATGGTGACAGTTGGTGACCCATGCAATGGATTATCAATCAACTGCAGTGAATATCTACAAGTTTCATGTGGATGGGATATTACAAATGTGTATGTTTGAGCATTAGTGTGACACACTTTTGTTCAAGACACATGACAAGATTCCCAGAGGAAATAGTTCTTGAAAGGAGATCACTTATAAGGTTTTGCACACAAGTTTTTGGTGTTCTACCATACAACAAGAGGATAAAGAGTATTATGAGTATTAAGAAGTTTGATCTTTGTCAGTGCACTGGAAAACCATCTAGAGGAGATTACCTACCATTGTTTCTAGTGGTGGCCTTGGAGACTTTTGAGAAGTAGGAAATTGGTTTTGTGGGACCTATGAATTCCCCTAAGAGAAGAATGGTTGTGCAATACATAATTACAGCAATAGAGCACTTGTTCTGCTAGGTGGAGGCAGTGCAACTAAAAGCTTACACAAGTGAAATTGTGATGGGATTTATCTTTGAAAATATAATCACTAGGTTTGGTTGTCCATGGATCTTAATGAGCGACCAATGTAACCATTTTATTAACAAGATGATTACAATGCTTAGTCAAGAATTTGTGATTCATCATTAGGTGAACATGCGCTATCACCCACAATAAATTTGCTTAGTTGAGTCATTTACCAAGATTCTAGAGCACCCACTGATAAAGATATGCAATATGGATTAGGATGACTGGGATGACCATGTACCCACGGTATTATGGGTTTATTTGACTATGGGTAAATGATTGATGAACCATACTTCATTTATGTTGGCTTGTGGTAAATAAGGTGTAATTCTCTAGGAATTTGTGGTACTTGACTAGTGCATTGCACTTGCAACACAGATTTTGTATGATGTGTCGATGGAATGATGGTTGGTAGATTTGTTGAAGTTAAAAGGAGATCACATTATTGCAAGTTTCTATTAGATGGTGGAGAAATAGAGGCTGAAAGCATGGCATGAAAAAATATTCAATGCAAGATAATAGAGCCCTGTTTGATAGTTTTAATGTATGATAGCCAATTTTTAAAGAATCTAGGGAAACACAGGATGAGGTGGCTTGGATTGTTTCACATTGTCTACATTATAAAATTTGTTGTGGTAAATTTATCGAAATTAGATGGAAATCCAATGAAGGGGTTATTAAATGGGAGTTTCCTGAAGCCATATAACTACCTATTTTGGGACCTCAAAATTTAAGAAAATGAAAACACATGTATTTAGTATGGCAAGAGATGGTAGAGGAAAAAACATATTATAGAAATTGATGAGAACCCTCTAGAGTTATCGTATTTTTATAGGCTTCATTTCGTCCTTGCTTTTACCCCCGAATTGAAAAGTGGTGTTATCAGTAGCAACCCCCATTTGTTGAAGGGTAATTTTTTTTAAGAATGAAATTCCATCTAGTGTCATTGCTATCAAAATTGTAAATTGACCCACAAATTGATAAATCCTCCTCTTGAAATCACTCTCATTTTTATTTAGGGTTAAAATTACGTATTGTTTGAAAACTTGGCCTTAACAACTAAAGGTGCTACACCTAAAGTGGTTTTCCCAAAACCACCAAGAATAACAATTTTATTTTTCAGGGATATAATTACACCTTGCTTGAAATTGTGTTCCTTAAGTGGTTCCACCATGGCACGCCCATATGATTTATGAGGCTAAAATTACAACTTGTTTGAAACCTTGTCCCTAACAGGCGATGCAGTTGGAACGAAAAATTCCAAAATCAACCCCTAAATCGAAAAGAGGTGCTACCAATAATACCACTTTCTTCTATCTGGTTGAAACTGAAAATATTTCAAAAAAACGACAAAAAATGATCATTTTCAAAAGTTCACTCTAAAAACGACAAGTAAAAAAGACAAAATTAGCCAAAAAACAATTTGAAAATTTGAAAATAAAATATATTTGCAAAAAAGTTCAATCTATCTATATATATATATATATATAACAAAATTAAAAATTAAAAAATGAATTTACGGGGGTTGAGAGTGGGGGTGTGATTATGGAACCACACCCCCACTCCCAACCCCCCTCCCCAACCTATGAAATCAACCCTCTAGAATCACGCACCCCCCACTCCCAACATCTTCCACAAGGTTCTCAAAAAGTGTTCAATAAAATTGTTGTCCCTGTTTGAGATTATGCTTCTATGAAATCAATGCAGTCTAATAATTTCTTTGAAGAACAGAACAGTTATGTTTGTAGCATCATTAGTCTTCTTACAAAAAATAAAATGTACCACTTTTAAAACCTATCAACAAAACAAAGATTTAATCCTTACCTTTCTGGGTAATTAGCAAGGCCAAAAAAAAATCCATGTTGATATCCTCCCATGGTGCTTCAAATATCAAGAATGGCGTATATAATCCAGTATTTTGACTCATGCCCTTTGCATGTTGAAACATTATGCAATGTTCAACCCATTTCTTAACACCTTAGGCCATTCTTCACTAGAAATAATGTGTCATGTACCCGATGACCTTTCGGTCACTCTTGGGTCACTGGTACTCAGTCTGCTAATTGATTTTTCCTTTGATATTCAAATTCGTTTTTATTTTGTTTCAATTAAATAGTTATAGCAGAAATATATATATATATAGTCACCAATAAAATGAATATATGATCTCTACATATTATGTCTACAGAAATGCACTCGCCAATGCCATTATTTCTATCCCTTTAATTTATACAATGACAATAATTCAATCACATAGAAATAAATACCAATTATTTATACACAGATGAAGAATTATATGAAAATATGAACAACTGATTACAAACTGAGGACACTCCTCCCAACTGTAGTTTCTGACAATCCATAACTTTCTTTGATAGAGCCACCCTTGAGCTCAAGCTACCCATCCATAAGAAAGTTCTGAGTTTCTACTATAGCTACCGAATCCTCTATTCCTGGTCTCGCTCCATTTCCTCGTTCTAGTGATGGTGATACAGCCATTTGTGGTTTAGGTCTGACAGTAATGATCGTTCCTCCATGGAAGAATGATGAAACAATGCTCTAGTGGCCAAAATGGGTGTCCCTCACCTAAAGGAATGAATGAAGAATGAGGTAGTTCTCATTATTTATATGCATGTTGGAGACTAGCCAAGTGGCACTCATGGTGATAAGAACTAGCCACTTGGCATCCATGCAGTTGGACACTTTTCCCTTCCCTAAAGAGAGTTGCACAAGTGGCATGCATGGGTTGGCCACCTTTCCCCCTCTAAACCTAGGCTTGGGATAATCACTCTCCCCCCTTGTGGAAGGATAGCCCCCCATCTCATATTCATCCTGCTTGGTCTGTAGTAGTCATGTTCTTTATATTAAATATAAAATGTACATAATTACATCATTCAAGTTAACTAATAACAAATTCATTGTAACAATTTAATTTGGAATTCTGCGAAATATTATTTATATGTAAACATTTTTATTTCTTTTAGATTTAACATGAAATCAGAAATATATTTAATGATTAAATTGTATTTCAAATAACCCAAATGCAGGTGATCTCATGCGACAGGTGGTAGGGGTTTAGTTACATCAAGGGAATCCTGCCCTCACTCGCATCGATTAATTATGTTCTTTGGTGCTATTGCGAGACCCAAGATTATGATGATGGAGCGTTTAATGTATGGACAGGTGATGGCATTGTGTGTAGTGTACTATATTTGGTACGACACTCGAGCTGAGGAGTGGGAAAGCGTCTCTTCCTTCGGGAATGCAAGTTGGGAAACTTTCATTGTTTCATCCTATTGCAATTTTATGATGAAATTTGCTCCTCCATGGTGCATTTTGAGTGACAATAATGTGGATTGGGGTCATAAGACGATCCTTGGTGAAGGTGGCAAGTTTGCTTAACTGTATTTGTGAGGCTATTGTGGAGTGTTCTGAGTGGAAGCAATTTTAGTTGACAATTTTAGGTGGAAGGTCAGGGGGTGTGAGCAGAGGAAGAGGAAGGCTACTCCATGTGCCTCACATGAGCAAAGGGGGGCAGCCGATGCAACTTTTATTTACTTGAATCACATCCCTACGGACATTCAAGAAGAAATTGAAGATGTGGAGCATTTTATTTGGGAGGATTTTGAGGTGGGAGTGGAAAACATGAACATGGAGGTGCTGGTGGATGGGGTCTAGGACCCTAGTTTGACCCGAGGTCACATTTTGCAGTATGAAAGAAAAGTGGCATTATACTGAGTGGTGAAGAACTTGTTAGGTCGTATCTTGATGGAAAAGAGGGAGAAAGAGGCTGCAAATGAAGAGCTTCCCAAGTTGTGGAAAGAACATTACTATGATACTTGTCTGATTCATAATAAGGTGGAATTGATTGAACTTAAGTTGGGGATTTCGTTAGCTCCACCTTCGCTGTCAAGGGGCGCATCCACTTGTGGTCTGAAACTATATGTTGGTTGTGGTTCGAGCAGTGATTGAGGGAAGCAAATGGTGCCAACAAAGACCAACCAGTGCACCAGAGAGCATCATGGGTCATTGGCCCCAGGTCAAACTTAGTAATTCATCTTTTTCGTGGTCTGCGGTTTTCTTTTTTTGTAGTAATGTTTACGCTATTATTTTGGATTGGGTTCGAAGCCATAGTTAGGCTTTTCTATCGTTTGAGAGAATGAAACTATGTCTTAAGTTTGAACTGGTTTATGTCCTATTTGTTCCTTTGGAGCGAAGTCATTGTCTCTTTTTGGAGAAGATAGACATGTTCAAGTTAGTAGCATGCCCTGAATTAGATCTATAATTAGATGGCTGGTTCATCTGGCCTTAGTATGCTCTGTAATTATTATGCTCTAATATAATGGACTTTTCTTATTTCAAATAGATTTGAAGCTATATACACTTTTTATAATATAAAAAAGTTTAAATAGATGATATCCTTGAAATGCTAAACGCAACATTATATGGGCCACCTTTATTTAAAACATTGAGTCGTGTATAAAAGCATTGGTGCATTGATTTGATGTTGTTTCTAGAAATAAAGTGCATGATATTATCAATGAGATAGAAGCATTGAGCCATATCTTTCATTCATAGAAAGAACTTGGGTGATATTATCAATGGATAAAAGCATCGAGTCATTGACCTGATGTTGTTTCATATAAATAATTGGATTGATATTATCAAGATATGTGAATTTATTTTTATTTTCTAATTTAAAATTTTGTGTATTTAATTTAGTAATAATATTTTAATTATGTAAATAATAAATATAAATTTTTGTATCATTATTTTAAATATTTTATAAAAAATCTTAAATATATTAAATTATTTATTTACATTTTTAAAATTATCAAATTAAAATAAAAAATTAAAATATACATTTAAATTATTTTTTATAAGTACATTAAACATTTATTTAATTTAATATTTATTTTTAAGTTTTTAAAAAGAAAAATTAAAAGTAATACTCAACACAAATATTAGCACTATAAGTATATGGAGTGAAAAAGGTTGATATATTTATCGGCGTTTCCTTCTGCTATTAATGAGGATGTGTTAGTTTTAATATTTTATTTTAATTTTTTAAAAAGAAAAATTAAAAGTTATACTCAGCATAAATATTAGCACTATAAGTGGATGAAGTGAATAATGTCGATATACTTACCAGCTTCTCCATCGCTATTAATACGGATGTGCTAGTTTAAAACTTTTAAGGAATTATTGAGAAATGAATGATTATAAAATATTGTATTTTTTTTTTAAAGGAAAGGAAAGACAATTAGATTAATAATGTATTTTTTTTAAAAAGGAAAGGAAAGACAATTAGAAATTAGATAAAAATGTCAAGGATTTAGTGGTTCATTAGTGAGATTAGATGGATTTCATTTTATTTATCCAAGCTTAATTCTGTTGTTCGAGTTGAGACATCAGATATGAAGATAATAAATCAAAATCAGTTAAAAATATATTTAGAAATTTAAAAATAAATCTTTATATATAGCTAATTTTGTGTATATTGTAATTATTATGAAAGGAACTCAGGTAAGATTTAATAACAAAAAACTATCGATGCCTTCTAAAAATAAAATAAATGTTAATGTTTCATAAAACCACTTCATAAATAATGTATAAATTAGTTATTAAGGAAAGTGAAGTGAAAGGAAATTGCGAGATTAGTTTATAGTCTACACGGTTACATTCGTATATACGGATTTGAATTTTTTTATAAATAATTTTAAATTTCAAATTTATTTTTATTGTTAAGCTATTCTTTTACGCAATCCTTGGTGTTATCACAAATATATCATAAATCGAGTATACATTAATAGAATAACCATTTTACACTTTAGGGTTGAAAATATGTACTAGAACATTCGAAGGCTTTCCTAAAAAAAATATTTAGTAATTTAATAAGATTTTGATTTTCAATTTGATTGATATAAAGTTTTTGATGTGACTCTTTTCCATTTAAGAAAATACTGTAAAAAAAACTAGATCTAGATGCATGCAGTTTCCTTACATGACTATACATGTAGTTTATTTACATGACTAAGTTGGAAAGGTTAACATGATAAGTAATTGAATTTATATCTGGACTTTTGTAAAGTAAAGAGTTTATAAAAGAGAAAATAAAGATCCACAAATTGCATGCATGGTTTAATGTGATTGCAATTAGCACACTTGATTTGCACAAAATACACATGCTATATGTTAAACAAGCTTGACAAAACTAAGCCAATATAACATGTTGATTTGTGATGTCACTTAAAAACAATCATGTCGGTGAACATTAGAGTAAATAGATTTGTTTGCAAATATGAATAAAATTTAGAAAGTGCACACAACCATATAAATCACTAGTGATCTTGTGGAACGATTCTTTATGTCAACCTCATACAGATTCATAGAACTTTGGAACAAAGTTCTAGTGAGTTTCTTTTACTTTAATTCATGATTTAAAGATTCGTGATATATAAATATTTGAAAAACTTTTAGCCATTTTAAATAGGATGCAACAATGAATGGTGAACAACAGATTTTGACCCTATTTTGAAATGAAGAAAATTTGTTAAATGTTAATGGTTGGATAGAATTAAGTATGCAACATATAAAAGTTTTAATAGACACATGAAGGGTTCACTAAGTAGTCAATATCGTATCATTTGAGTTAATATTAAAAGGTTTAAAATTTTAAAAAATGCAAGAAATATACTACTTAGAATATAGTGGTATAGAAGTATTTTACATATACGAGAAACATATAAATATTGAGCATGTGTTGGAATTAAGCATTGAGGGGTTTAACTAGGTATTGGGAGGTTTGAATGGATGTCATTTGGCATGTGAAGGTGGTGTGGATCCAAATGTCCGTGCAATAAAACTAGTGTTTGTAATATGTATGATTTATGTGTCAAGGTGTTGTAAGTGTAGTTTTATACGAAGTTAGACTTATTTTTCAATATGTGTTCTATGTGTGTGAATATGGTATAAAGTCTATGGAAACTGAATATGGTATAAAGTCTATGGAAACAACTGTTGTGAAGCCAAGCTACATTCTTCCACATCTTGAAATAACTACTACCTCTCCTCCCAAAATAGACATAAGGTTGTCATACAAATGGAAAGTCTATTAGATGGATGTTAAATCCACCTTCGTGCATAGGAATTGCAAAAAGAAATTTATTTCAGGAAATAATATTTTTATAATTAATTTAATTTATTTGATGGCAAATTAATTTTTGTTTAATTTGATAAAGATTTAAAAATAATAATAAAATTAATTTTTTTTAATATTAATGGATAAGGGTGAGCACACAAAGTTGGGGGCTTTTTTATGCAATGCATTATAAATACATTAACCCAAATATAGATTTTATAGTAGAGAAAGCTTTTATATAATTAACTTTAAAGAAATAATATTTAGATGTAAATATACTCACCTTAAAAAGGGACAAACATTATATATCATTAATTATTTTCAAAGAAATATCCATTTGTTCTTTGCCTCATGGTTTTGTCCCATGGTGTTGTAAATTAGTCTATGGTATTGAAAATCTATATATAATAAAAAATTATATTATATATTTTTTGGTAAGGCTATATACATTATATTACTTTGAAAAAACTATACATGAGTCCTCCAAAATGTAGAAATAGAAATCTATATATAATAAAAATTATATAATATATTTTTTGGTAAGGTTATATACATTATATTATTTTGAAAAACCATACATGAGTCCTCCAAAATGTAGAAATAGAGTCACTTGGATAGGATGATCTGAGAAGTTAATTTTTAAGGTTTAATCCTCTAGCCAACATAACTAGAAACAAACTATCACAACTATTAGATGAATAAGAAAAACAAGTATCGACATAAATTAAACGAAAATTGCTATACCAAGACCAAGACCAGCTAGATATAATAAAAAATGGTACAATTTGCAACTTTGTCTCAGGCTACAGGTCACCAGATTAGGCTCTGACTCTCTCAACTTAAATAATTTTCCAGCGGTAAGTTGTGCTAAAACATTAATCTACGAGTGGAGCTCTCTGGTGATGCTAGCAATTAGGTTCAATTTGCCATTAATTGCCAATACGATTCCACTCCACTATTGCATCGACTCATTTGTTGGTTTCCAGACAGTCACACTAGGTCTCTATCAACCTTCGGTCAACCAGTGTCCTCATTTTCCAATACAACTGAATTGTTTTGACATGCTGTGGGGAACCTCCAACAACTAAATGATGAAAGTGCATGATATATCAGAAATGGCAGAAAACAGAAGGGATTTATTGATCATAGGCCACTTCGAGGGGGAAACCTCCTTTGAGCAATTTCAATACAAATAACTCGTGGATTCCTTCATTGGCCTCAACCCGTAATTATATACTAAGTCTAAGATAAACAACTATTACTCCCCATGAATGTGGGATAATACAATATACTCACAGGATGACTTACAAAGCATATGCGTCCAACAACAATATACTAACGATGTGGAAATTGATGTTGAATCTGAAGGAGTAGTTCCCATGTAGCATCATCTAGTTGCATTATGTGCCACTGAATTAATACCTTTGTGATGGATCGAGAGTGAAGCTGATGAGTGTGCGTATTGAAGATGGCCTTCGGCTCCAAAATGATGGATCCTTCATTATCCATTTTTGGTAAAACAATTTGTGCTCTGATGTTTGCGCTAAGAACTTTCTTTAGAAATGAGACATGAAATACTAGATGAATGTGGGAAGAAGGAGGAAGTTGCAATTTATAAGAAATGAACCCAATCTTTTGAAGAACCTTATATGGCCCATAGAAATTTGGAGCTAGCTTATGATTCCCTTTGAGTTTCACGGAGGATTGCTTGTAAGGCTGTAGACGAAGAAAAACCATATCACCTACTTGAAAAGTGCACTCAAAACAATGGTGATTGGATTGTTGTTTCATTCAACTTCTTGCAATGTGAATATTGTCCTGCAAAATGTGAAGAATTTGATTTCGGGTTCGAAGAACTGTGTCAACTGCCTGAACTGGTGAATTGTTGGGGGTGTATGGAAGAAGCACTGGAGGTGCCAGACCATCGACTGCCTCATATGGAGTCGTTTTAGAGGTAGTGTGGTAGGAGGTATTGTACCACCATTCAGCGAGAGGGAACCACTTTTTCCACTAATGCAGTTGTTGGGAGGTGAAGCAATGAAGATAAGTTTCCAAACATTTTTTGATAAATTCATTCTGACCATCTAGTTATGGGTGATACCCTGAAATCATCTTCAGTTTGGTGAAAGTATGGCAAAATAGTTCTGTCCAAAAATGACTTGTGAAAGTTGCATCGCGATCTAAGATAATGGAAGAAGGGATTCCATGAAGATGGAAGATCTGGTCCAGGAAAATACGCGTAACTTAGGAGGTGGTATAAGGATGGATGAGGGCACAAAAATGACTATATTTGGAGAGGCGATCAACCACAGCCAAAATCATTGTCTTCCCTCTAGATTTAGGGATCCCTTCAATGAAATCCATAGAAATATTTTCCCAAATCCATGTAGGGATGGGAAAGGGTTCAAGAAATCTCGGAAGGAGTGTCGTTTCACCCTTGTTGTGTTGGCAGGTATCACATTCAGCCACCATATGTTGGATTGTCCTTTTCATTCCCTTCCAAAAGAAGTTACGTCGTGCCCAGTCACATGTTTTGATGAACCAAGAGTGCCTTGCCAATGGAGAAGCATGGAGTTCATAGAAGACAACATGTTGAATATCTTTGCTTTGGGGAAGCACCAGAAGACCCTTGTATCTCAGGGAAGCACCATCCCAAGAGTAATGTAGTAAAACAAAAGGTTCATTGTCCAACCTTTGGATGATTTGAGATAATGATGAGTCATTGAGATAGCCTGCTAAAAAAATTGCAACCAATTTGGAATGGGCATAGAAATAGCTGAAAGAGAAACTTGGTCATCAAACGTGTGAGAAAGAGCATCCACCACAAGATTGTCCTTACCCTTCTTGTAAGTGATCTCATAGTCATAACCCATGATTTTTCTAACCCATTTATGTTGTGCTGGAGAGGAGACCTGTTGTTTCAAGAAATATTTCAGACTCTGGTGATCAACCTTGATGCATAAATGATTCCTTAATAAGTATGGCCACCACTTTTGTACTGCATGCAAAATAACCATAATTTCCTTATCATATGTAGAGGTGACTAAATTCTTACCGGAAAGGGATTTCTGGTGAACGTAATGGGATGTTCATCTCGAAGGAGAACAAAACCAAGTCCATTGTCACAAGAATCACTCTCAATAGTAAAGGGCTTGGAAAAATCAGGCATAGCTAGAATAGGTGTAGTACACAGAGCTTGTTTCAGTTTCTCAAATGCACACTTAGTAGCATGTGTCCACATAAAAGCATCCTTTTTAAATAGAGCGGTTAAAGGAGCTGCAATCTACCTATAATCCTTGAAAAACTCACGGTAGTAGCCAGTCAATCCCAAAAAACCACGAAGGCTCTTGATTGTCTGAGGATGCGGCCAATTTTTCATGGCATCTATTTTGGCAAGATCCACGCGAACCCCTTGTGCTGAAATAATATGCCCGAGATACTCTACTTCCTCCTGTCCAAAAACACATTTAGACTGTTTGGCATGGAGATGATGATCAAAGAAAATCTACTATACAAGATCTAGATGTTGGAGATGCTTAGCCCATGTGTTATTATAGATGAGGATATCATCAAATAAGATAATAATGAATTTCCGCACGTAGGGATGTAATATTTTATTCATCAATGCCTGGACTGTGGAAGGAGCAGTAGTGAGGCCATGTGAAGAACCTGCAATAATTAATTAATGAAAACACACGAGATAGCAAAAATAACAGAACTCAGAATCACTTTTATATTGATCACAGGCCACTTCGAGGGGGAAACCTCCTTTGAGCAAGCTCAATACAAATAACTTCACGATACCTTCATTGGTCTCAACAAAAACTGATATACTAAGTCTAGGCACCAATACCATGGGTCAATACCATGTGTCAATACAAACCATGGGCCAATACAAAATATGGATCAACAATTAATACGGGACGACTTACAAAGAATATGCGTCCAACAACAATAATACAAACTATGGATCAACAAATACTACGGGACAACTTACAAAGCATATGCGTCCAACAACAATATACTAACAAAGTAAATAGAAGGGTTGACATGGGTTCCTAACATCCCCTCTCCCTTAGAAAAATCTTTCTCCTCAAATCTTTAGATGTGGAAATTGATGGAGAATCTGAAGGAGTGGTTCCCTTGTAGCATCCTCGAGTTGCATTCCGGCCCATTGACACCTTTTGAGCTTCAAAGAGGATTGCTTGGAAGGTTGTAGATGAAGAAGGACCGTATCAGCTGCATGAAAAGTGCGCTCAGAATAGTGCTAATAGGCTTGTTGTTTTAGTTGAATTCTTGCCATGTGAAGATTGTCCTGCAGAATGAGAAGAATCTGATCGCGGTTTCGAAGAACCGAGTCAATTGCCTGAACTGGGGAGCTACTGAGCGTGTATGGAAGAAGAAATGGCGGCGCCTATCCATAAACTGTTTCATATGGTGTCCTTTTAGAAGTGGTATTGTACCACTGGAGCGCTTATAGGAAATCCATAGAAATAGTTGTCCACATCTGTGTAGGGATGCGAAAGGGTTCGAGTGTCATTTCACCCTTGTTGACCTGGCAAGTATCATAGCCACCTACCATCTGTTGAATTGTCATTTTAAGTCCCTGCCAAAAGAAGTTGCATTGTTTCCGGTCATACATTTTGAGGAACCCAGAGTGCCCTGCTGATGAAGAAGCATGGAGTTCATAGAAGAGATAGCCTTATTGAACAGATTGCAACCAATTTGGAACAAACAGAGAAATAACTGTAAGAGAAGCTGGGTCATCAAATGTGCGAGAAGGAGCATCTGTCACCATATTATCCTTACCCTTCTTGTAAGTGATCGGATAGGCATAACCCACGAGTTGGATAACCCATTTCAGGTGTGCTAGGTAGGAGACCCATTGTTCCAGGAAATTTTCTAGACTCTGGAGATCAGTCTTGATGCAGAAATAATTCCCTAATAGGTATGGCTGCCACTTCTGTACGGCATGCAAAATAGCCGTCATTTACTGCTGAGATATAGATGCGGCTAAATTGGTATTGAAAAGGTCTCCTGAAGGAGACAAACCCACTGGTTCAGCAAGGACACCTACATATCTATCCAAGGAAGTAGGGGAGACTGTTGATGGGTGCATATGAATGGAATGGTGTTGAGCGATGACACCATGTGAATTCTTCTTAAGGATCTTTTCTAGGCGATGGGAACTGATGATGCAGAGAGACCCTTCTTATAAGCTCTTAAATTTGTGTTGTTTCCCATTGACTAAAAATTGCATCCAAAGTTCATCAAAATCCCATAAGATGGGGCCAAGTGTGCATAACCATTGAATGCCCAAAACCACATCACATCCGCCTAGGGACAAGGCAAACATGTCAGAGCACAGGTTATAATCTTCCAGAGAGATACACACATTGTGACACTTCCCCTTGCAAGGTAAGGTGCCCCCATTGGCAACCATGACTTCAAAGTTGGAGCAAGGATGGACAAAGAAATCAGCATGTTTAGAGATCCGAGGGTCAATGAAGTTATGAGTGCTACCAGAATCAATTAGTAATGTAAGAGGAAGCTTCTTGAAGTAACCCTTGACCCGCATTGTTTGGGGGATGGTGATGCCAGATAAAGCATGGAGAGATATCTCTGGTTGTTCATCCTAAGATAGGGGGTCAATAGGCGGCTCCTGAATGTTGACCTGATCATCCATTGTATATGGAGTTTCTTGACCAATTGTAGAGGCAGGAGGAGATTCCATATCCAAGAGATAGAGCTTTTGTTGAACACATCTATGTCCCCGAGTGAATTTCTCATCACAATTATAACAAATCCCTTTTTCTCTGCGTGCCTACATCTATGTTTTAGACAAGTGCTTGATAGGAATTGGTCAAGGAGCTAGTGGGATGGGAGGTCATTGAAAACCCATATTTCAGAAGGGAACAAAAGTGGATTTGGAGCACTGTTGAGCTGCAATCTTGCCTTCTGCCAACTTAGCCAACCCTAGGACTTCCATCATTGTGTTGGGCAGAACATTTTAACCTCTAACCGGATTTCATCCTTTCGACCACTGATAAAACAACTCCTATAGAATTCATCAGACAATCCTTCTGTGTGATTGGCTAGTTTCTCAAATTCTGTCTGATACTCTCTCAAAGTGCCACTTTGACGAAGTTTAGTGAGTGCTCTGGTGAATTCATCAAAAGCACTAGGACCAAATCATTGCAAAAGGAGTTAGAAAAAATCTGTCCATTTTGGCTCGTCATGAGCCTTGATGTAACAACGGTACCATTGAAGGGCTTCCTGTTTCAAATGAAAGGATGCAAATGGAACTTTTTGGACATCAAAAGTATTTTGGAGACTGAAATATTGTTCTACATGATAGATCCATCCAGTTGGATAAGTACCATTAAAGAAAGGACATTCAAGCTTCGGAGCACATAAATTGCTGGAAGAAGAGAACCCATTAGCTGTCAAAGATTCGTGCTGTCGGTTATTGTTCATGGTTGAGTGCTAAAGATGAAGGCTGAGAAATTTTTCATCTAGATCTTGGAGTTTGGTTTGGATGGCTGCAAGTGCTTCCTCCATGGTTGTTGCTCCTGTGTAGGTGACAACCATAACCGGGAGTTTTTTTTTTGGGGGGGCGGGGGGGAATGGATAGAAAAACACAAACAAAAGCTTATTTAGTAAAGGGAAATTTGGATTTGGGAAAAACTTGAAGGGGTAATTGGGGTTTGAGTAGGTTTTGAACACTTTCTTATGGACAAGGAAGCAAAAAATGGGGATTTCAGAACTGGGGTGAAAGAATGAGAAAATTTGGCAGAGAGGGACCAAGAAGCAAAATTAAGAAAGGAACTCGGTGGTGAAATTTGAAGGCAATTGAGTGAAATCGGAAGAAGTTATGGAAAACCCTAAAAATAGACAAATGTGAGATTTCGGGCTTTCGAAACTGGAATTTGGGATAGGGTCCCCGAGAATGAAATATGGAGAATGGGATTACCGGAGTGTCAGGAAAGTTTCAAGGTAAATAGAGTGAAAACAAGGCAGATATGGACAAAAGACAGATAGATATGGAATGGTGCAGAAGGGATCTGACACAGATAGATCTGCAATGACACGGAAGTGATTGGAAACAGAGGGATCTGAAGCGGCACCGACTGGATCAAAAACGGTTGGATCTGAAATAGATCTGAAATGGCTAGATCTGGAATGGCTTTCAGAATGGATCTGAAACAATGCGGGAGTGATCGACAACAGTTCAGTTGAAAATAGATATGGAACCCTAGGTATGTGCGGCTTCCTAACAGTTCAGGGGTTTCACTCAACCATCAATGCTATATGACAGCTTGCGTATTGGGAAGTACCCCTCACTCCATGGCTCAAGTAAAACTAATAACCGCTTTGCCACAAATGACAACTCCTGGTTTACCTCATGGGGTGGGAACTAGTCAATCAGGTAGGGTTCGTTGCCCTTTTCACTGGCAGGTCCTCTCAATGGGCCAGCTATTTTGGGGTTCCTGTGGTACTCCTCATAGTAAGTTTGAGGGATTATGCCCAAGTACTTCCCACAATTAAGCGGATAGGGATTATTCTCAGATCCGAAGCTGCAACACATGCGAAAAAAGAAATTGGCAGAAATTTCACCCAGCGAGCCCAAGAAAGTGCTCTGATACCAGATGTGAAGAACTTGCAATAATTAATTAATGAAAACACACGAGATAGCAGAAATAACAGAACTCAAAATCACTTTTATATTGATTGCAGGCCACTTTGAGGGGGCAACCTCCTTTGAGCAAGCTCAATACAAATAACTTCACGGTACCTTCATTGGTCTCAACACAAACTTATATACTAAGTCTAGGCACCAATACCATGGGTCAATACCATGTGTCAATACAAACCATGAGCCAATACAAAATATGGATCAACAATTAGTATGGGACAACTTACAAAGCATATGCGTCCAACAACAATAATACAAACTATGGATCAACAAATACTACAAGACGACTTACAAAGAATATGCGTCCAACAACAATATACTAGCAAAGTAAAAAGAAGGGTTGACATGGGTTCCTAACAGGCCAAAGGGCATGACCAAAAACTCATAGTGGCCATCATGTGTGCGGAAATATGTTTTAGGGATATCGTCCTCATGAACTCGAATTTGATGATACCCAGAATGAAGATCTAACCTGGAAAAAACATGAGCACCATGAAGCTCATCAACAATAGGAATTGGAAACTTATCCTTGATTGTCAGGTGATTAAGTGCTTGAAAGTCAATGCAGAGGTGCCATGACCCATATTTTTTTTGGACAAGAAGAACTGGTGAAGAAAACGAACTGGTACTAGGGTGACTAATACCTTCCTTTAGTAAGTCCCGAATGAGAATCTCATTCTTTGTCTTTTGGTGAAATTGGTAGCGATAGGGAATGATGTTGGGAAGAACACTTCCAGGAAGGAGGGGAATATGATGGTTATATAGTCTTTAAGGTGGCAATTCCATTGGTTCAACAAGGACACATGCATATATATCCAAAAAAAATTGTATATCCAAAAGAGTAGTGGAGACCGCTGATGGTTGCATTTGAATGGAATGGAGCTAAGCAATGACAACATGTGAATTCTTCTTAAGGATCATTTCCATGCGATGTCATTTGATGATGCTAAGGGACCCTCGTTGTAAGCCCTTCATTGTGTTTTTTCTCCCATTGACTGAAAATTGAATCCAAAGTTCAGCAAAATCCCATAAGATGGGGTCAAGTGTGTGTAACCATTGAGCACCCAAAACCACATCACATCCGCCTAAGGGAAAGGAAAACATTTTGGAGCATAGGTTATAATATCCAATAGAGATACACACATTGTGACACTTCCCCTTGTAAGGTAAGGTGACCCCATTGGCAATCATGACTTCAAAGCTGGAGCAAGGATTGACAAAACAATAAGCCTGTTTGGCGATCCGAGGATCAATGAAGTTATGGGTGCTACCAGAATCAACAAGTATTGTAAGAGGGAGATTCTTGAAGCAACCCTTGACCCGCATTGTTCATGGGATGGTGACTCCAGCTAAAGCAAGGAGAGATATCTCTGGGTGGTCATCTTGAGAACGAGGGTAAATAGGCAGCTGCTAAATTTTGACCTGCTAATCTATTATATCCTAATCTTCTTCACAAATTTCAGCTGTAGGATGAGAATCCACATCCAAGAGATAGAGATTTTTCTCAACACATCTATGTCCCAAGTGAATTTCTCATCACAATTATAAAAATTCCCTTTTTCTCTACATGCCCACATCTCTGCTTCAGACAAATGTTTGATCGGAGTTGCTCTAGGAGCTGGCATGATGGGAGGTCATTGGGAAACCATATTTATAAATGGAACAAAAGTGGATTTGGAGCGTTGTTGGGCTGTGATCTTGTCCTCCGCCAACTTAGCCAACCCTAGGGATTCTATCATTGCGCTAGGATATAACATTTTAACCTCATATCGGATTACGTGCGTTAGACCACTCACAAAACAACTCCTATAGAATTCATTGGGAAATCTTCCTGTGTGATTGGTCAGTTTCTCAAATTTTGTCTGATACTCTCTCACAGTGCCAATTTGGAGAATTTTAGTGAGTGCTCCTGTGAAGTCATCAAAAGCACTAGGGACAAATCGTTGCAAAAGGAGTTGGAAAAAATCTATCCATTTTGGCTCTTCATGAGCCTTGATGTACTAACAGAACCATTAAAGGGCTTCATGTTCCCAATGAAAGGCTGCCAGTGGAACTTTGTTGAAATAAAAAGTATTATGCAGATTGAAATATTGTTCTTCCTGGTATATCCATCCAGTCAGATCATCCCCATTGAAGCAAGGAAAATCAAGCTTTGGCCCACAAAAATTTCTAGAAGAAGAGAACCCAGTGTCTATAGAAAAATTTGGCTGTCGTCTATTGTTCATGGTTGAATGATGAAGATGGAGGGATAATTGTTTCATCCATATATTGGAGTTTGGTCTTGAGGGCTACAAGTTCTTCCTCCATGTTTTTTTCTCCTTCATGAATGACAACCATAACCATGATTATATATGTGTGTGTGTGTGTGTGTATTTCGGAATTGATTTGCAACAGCTTGGAATTGACCTGCAACGGCTCGGAATTAATTTGCAATGGATATGGACAAATGCAATATTCTATTTGTCAGGTAGAAATAGATATGGACCCCAAGTATGCTTGACTTCCTAAAGGTTCAGGGGATTCACTAGGCTACCAATGGTGTCTAATAGCTTGCGTATTAGGGAAGTACCCCTCACTCCATGGATAAGGTAAAACTGATAACCGCTTTTCCACAAACGACAACTCTTGGTTTACCTCACAGGTGGGAAATAGTCAATCAGATAGGGGTCGTTTCCCTGTTCGATGGAAGGTCCTCTCAATGGGCTAGCTACTTCGGTGTTCCTTTGGTACTCCTCAGAATGAGTTTTAGTGCTATGCATAGGTACTTCCCATAGTTAAGAGGATAGGGATTATTCCCAGATCCAAACATGCAATTGAAAGGAACAATACAAATGCAAGAAAAAGAAATACTGCAATAATCACAATGCCAAGAAGCTACTGTGGAAAACAATTTGGTGGAAATTCCACCTAGTGAGCCCAAGAAAGTGCTCTGATACCAGATGTGGGGAACGTCCAACAATTAAATGATGAAAATGCACGATATATCATAAATAGAAGAACATGGAAGGGATTTATTGATAGCAGGACACTTCGAGAGGGCAAGCTCCTTTGAGCAAGATCAATACAAATAAGTCATGGATGCCTTCATTGGCCTCAACACGTACTTATATACTAAGTCTAAGCTAAAAAAAAATTACTCCCCATGAATGTGGGATAATACAATATACACACAGGATGACTTACAAAACATATGCGTCCAACAACAATATACTAACAATGTGGGATAATACAATATACTCATGGGATGATTTACACACCATATGCGTCCAACTTTAATATACTAACAAAGTAAAGAGAAGGGTTGACAAGGGTTCCTAACACATGATTTCTTTCACAATTTTGGGATGATCCAACATCCTCCACCCAATTCGACCACACCTACTTCTCATTTAGAGTGGCCTAAGACTCTTATCTAGCTTTGGTATCACCTTCATCCTAGTCTAGGAACTGCCTAGTCTCCTCCGACACTGATTGACGGTATACTTGATTCACCTCCAACACTTCACATTACACACAAGGAATATGGGATCCTGTCAAACTTATTCCTTATCCCCTCCCTGGATTTGTCTTGGCCACAACTATAGGAATTCACACAGGGAGAGCCCCACAATCCCAGGCTCTCTACAAAACTACTTTTAGGTCCATCGACTCTTTTCCACTCTCAGATTGTAAGAAATCAAAGTAATAAATTGACCAAAGATGATGCTTAAAGTCATGAGGACTTGTTCGAGGAAAAATGAAAAGTACCATTATAAAATGTTGATCGAGCAAGGGGAAAATTTGGTCATTATTACCTGCAATCATCATCTATGTCATCAATATACCCTCGATAGTCATGTCTTCATCGAATACCACCACCTAAGGTTTGGTCATTACGAAGAAGCTCATGGAGCTTCGCCTCATGGACAGTGTACTATGGGTACACTGGCCAAACCATCCCATATCCAAGATTAATTCACCACCTCTCAAATTCATACTAGCGCATGTCAACTCGAAACGAGTGATTATGTTGGAATCGATTTAATACTGAGAGGGGGGTGAATCAATATTAATGCAGTTATCAACATTTCTTACCTTCTTTAACATGTTAGTCTTAATCTTAATCATGATGATTAGTTATGCATCCAATATAAACAAAATCATCCATCCATATATGCACCAAGCCAAGGAACACAAAACACATGAATTTTGACGTGGAAACCCAATTGGGAGAAAACCTCAGAATTCTCTTTTGTAATGAAAAGAATACATTCAAGGAGGAACCAACTTCTTGTGTTTACCAGCACCAAAAGGAGGCACTAGCCCCCTGGTTTACAAAGAACCAACATGAAGGAAATACTCCAAATCCCTATGTTTCTCCAGCATGAATTGGAAGGAGGCTACAACCCCCTACTCCTTGCCCCGTCCTGCTTCCCAAATATCCAATATGCAATTTTGACTTATTGACCTTCCAACTTGCGCACACTTCTAATCTTCCAATACTAGTTTTGTTGTGCACTATCCTCATATGCAGACGATTCACTGTCACTGTGTTGCATACATCAATTGACTTCTCATTCCTCGCAATTCTACACTTTTGTTGATGTCTTACTTCTTCATGTACTGAGTGCTTGCTGATTCTACATTCTGCACCAAGGTATGCTCTATCGGTCTACTACTGCGCAACTACACTCACCAATTGATACTGTGCTTTCAATTGATAGTTTGTTTCTCCGAGGAAAAGCATCAGTAATAGATGGAATTGCACACTTACTGATGTGTCCATTCTATTTAAGTGAAACAGTCTTTTAGACAATCTGCGACATGTCATGCATCAATAGATTCATCCTTTCAGTTTAATGCACTATTCTTATATCATCCTCATCATGAAACAGTTACTGGATCCTGCTGCTACTCTATCTCCATGCATCAAATGGACTTCTAACCATCGCACACTTCACTTGAGTCTTCATGCATCAGCTAAACATCTGTGCATATTCTGATATACTTAGGTTTTGTTTCTACGCTACTTCCTTACTTACAACATCTGTGACTGTCTGCGTGATGTCTGCAATCCTATCATTCAATCTTCACATAGTTGCACATACTTCTATCTTTCTTCCTTTCAGTATTTGCGCATCCATCGCAGATCTACATCATCATTCTGTGCACCATTAGCTGTATCATTCCTCTCTATGTGCGTAGTCCGCTCCTCGTTAGATCATGTTGTTTTGTCCTCGAGCCCTTGATGCCGCAAATATAAATCTGTATTTTCTAACTGAAGCTCTACAATCTCACCATTGAGCTTACTTCAAATCTTCAACTTGCATCTCTATTTATACATGTCCTGCATGAGTTGTATGTCCACAAGTTGGTTGTGGCTTCCCTTCTTCCATACTTCACGGATAGTGCATTTTCCCCATGTCATCTTATCTAGTGCTAATGTGTCATCCTTTGTGGGTCTTGCGCATCCATGGTCCATAACTTAGTGGGACTTACACCTAGGTGGTGTACTCTTGCGCTCTTGATGTACCATTGCTTTGAGGTATGTGTGCATCCTTGCTCTTTAACTTGATGAGTCTTTGACCCTTGCTGTACAATCCTTTGTGGGTGTTGCACACCTGATGCATCAATGCTTTGCGGAATCTACACATAAGCTGACTTCTACTTGGTGGGACTTTAACCCTTGCAGTACCATTACATGTGAGACTTGCGCACTATCAAGACTATTCAGTTTCTTGCTATTTGCACACTCCTAATCTTTTACCAAGCAATGGTTGTGCATACCAGAGTCTTATTTCATCATGCTTGCACACTTGTATCTTTGCTTTACCAACTCCTTTGCTTCTTGTTCACATGTACCTTTGTCCAACCAGTTCTTTGACTACTTCCTTGAGAGAGTATGACTTGGTGGACTTGATATCTGTGACGGTACCACATGTAGTAGGATACATTGCTTATGTGCTTTTTAAACTGGATCCACATGATTTACCTTCCTTATATGCTTCTTCATACTGACCATGCCTAATGTATCCTTGGACACACATCTTTAGACAGTATGCAACTTCTATATATACTTCTTCAAACTATCATCCATGTCCTTCACCATCTTGTGCATATACTTCCTCAAAAGTGGTTGCCACATACTTCTTTAAGCTGTCATAGGAATGTTGTATCCACTTTGACATCAGTTGACATCAATGACTCGAATTGAGTCAGTTCACATCCTCTTTGACATTAGTTGACGTCAATGAAAACCGAATTTCAACAATATCCCCCTTTAGCATTGATGTCAACACCTTATGAAGCTGTGTATGATCTTCTCTTAACTGTATTCTTCATATGTACTTGTCGCAGTGCTCCTCCTGTGTATGTTCTCCCCCTGAGTTCTTTGGGATTTTAGATTCTACGCTCTATGTTGTCATTGCTTCTTTTGGTTTATGTTACTTCTACGCAGACCATATGTACATTCATCTTTATGTAATTTCTCCAGGTGACCTATTTCACGCTCTTTCATGTCAGTTCATATCTATGTTTTTTCTTCAATGAACTTCCTCATGCTCTTTCACTCTGCTGGAGCTTCATGTTATCTCTTCAGTCATCTCAGTGTTGTTTCTTCTCTGTTTATGTCCATCAAGATTAATGCTTTACTCCCAACTGTTTCGCTAGCTTCATGCATTCTCCCGCTTTGACGTCAGTGGAAAATAGGTTATATTACTTTTGCAATGTAGGTTATCCTTTTGTGTGATTTTGCATTGCCCTCCTCCTCAATTATTTTCAGGGATGACTACCCTTGACTTCATGCTTCATTTTTCTTTGTTTAAATCAGCTTCCTATGTTCTTGTATGAACATTAGATTTAATCTTCTGTAGTTTTTCTTTATAGATGAAAATTTTTCTCTTAGTTCTTGTTTTCCCACAATAGTTATTTCTACTTTTTAATTCGCAACCAAATTCAAAGTTTTTAAGCAATCATTAATTGCTTCTTTAATTTCATTTTGCACCAGGGGACAAGATTCCATAATACTAAAAGCTTCTTCTTGGAGGTTCAATCCTTTCAATAACCTTTCGTTGTTCTTTGCGTATCTTGTTTACTTCTTGTTGCTGCTTCTTGCAGTCATCCATTTTGCTTGTCATCTCAACTATTGAAAGACTGGTCGAACTATCACGGATATTTTGTTCTAAGTCTTGTCCAACCCGAAGCCTCTTATTTACTTCTTTTAGCTACTCATCCTCGACTAGGTTTTTCCATAATTGAACAGTTTCTTCACGCAGTTTTGCACATCTTAATTCCAGAGTTTTAAGGTTTTTAATTGTAGTATTTAGCTTTTCATGTTCTATCTCAACTTCCGAAGGAGTTTCTAGAGATCGTCTTCCAATTTTAGTATGTAGTTTCTTAATGGCTTCTCCTATTATTGTCATATTTCTTTATGAGGAGATATCTTCATTCTTGTGATATTATGGAAGTGTATTGTATACTTCCTGTATTGCTTTTTGCAGACTATAGGCATCCTGTTGGGATTTCTCCAGTCCTTGTTTTAATGAGATGCTTTTCGCAACTGCTTCCTCTACTTCCTTTTCTAACTGTACTATTTTCTATGCAGTTACCCCTTGTTTAGTCTTTAGCCGTGAACATTCTTCTCGTAGGGAATTCTTTTCCTTTTGGCTTATATCCAACTTAGCCGTGACTACTTCATGTCTCCTTTTGATTTCTTGTGCAGCAAATGTGTGCAGTGCATATAACTCATATGATTTTAAATGTGATTAAGTTAATTCCACATAACTTACCTCATTCTACATCTCTTGAGTAGGAAACATCATAGGAGCAGATCAAAAATTCAATTTTTGATGCAACGCTATCTCCTTCATATGTTCAAGATGATGAGATGGAAAATTGTTTTGAGTTCCCTCAACAATCTTATGTTCTCCCAAGTTTGTCTTCATCAGCTGATTGGACACTCTAGATTGATCATTCATTTTTGTCAAGATTTCCCTTTGTTGTAAAGCAATATTTTCAATCTTTCCTTTAGTAATTATGTTCTTGATTGCCTCTTCACTATCATGCTTGGATTCTATTCCTATTTTCTCAAGGTTACCTATTGAAATTTGTTGATTCGAGCTAGGTTTAGATGCCTTTACTTTCTTCTTTGAACATCCCCCACCTTGCATCATTTCTTTTCTCTTATTAGCTTGCATAGACTGTTGCATGGGCTTGGGAGGAATTCCTAAGTTGTTAATCTCCTCTGCTACTGGGGTTGACTATTTATGTTGCTTTGCTTCTTATTCTTCAGTCAATGGAATCCTCCATTCTGCGCCCCAATATTGAATAATTTTTGCAACGTCTTCATCAGAGAAAACAAACCTACTAGGAAACCATCGTTTGCTATGGTCCCTTTTTGCTTGTATGTAGGTGTGATGCATTACAATATTCAAGTGCATGATTCCTTTGTATGTTTCAACAACATGAGGAGATATGCATGGATAATGTTTGATCCAGGTGGATATTGCTGGCCACCCGCCTATTCCACTTGGGGCCCCAACACTGTTCTTTCACTTTCCTTAATTATAGCACAACTTACTATTTTTAGCAGTTTTTTCGGGTCCTAAACTTCCGAAGCCATTTTGAGGCCCTAATGACATTTGTTTTGGAAAATATCATTTTAGAAAATGTGAGGTATCATGCGTGTCAAACAGAGATAGATCTTTCCAATGAGGTATCATGCGTGTCAAACAGAGATCGTATGCCAAAGTTACGATGCCGGGAAATTGATGTACCAATTTACCCCAACGGGGCCAATAGTTTGGCATTTTCATCTCCCAGGGTTAGGTTTTTGGATGTTTAGGGTTTTCCTTTGTTTCTCAATAATAGATAGGCTTGGAGATGCATTGTAACTTAGATTTCAAAGGCCGATGGCCGCCACATCTCTTCTTAGAGATAAGCTACCAATGCTCTAGCTAGTTTATTTCCATTCTGTCTGTAAGCATATTTCTGTTATGTGATATTAATGAAATGAAGTCTTATTTCTGCTACATCTCTACGTTTATGTGTATTTCTGTAATTCCTTGTGTTCCTTCATAAGTCCAGATCAGTGGTATCAGAGCATATCTGCTCTTTCTCGATCCTTCTTTGCATGTCCCCAAAGAGGTCAGGGTATAAGGAGTTAGGGCTCGACCTGGTTGAACCCTTGCAGGATCAGCCTCGCAAACCCTGACGACCGCCCATGGTGGATGAAAAGAAAGATGAGGGAGTAGGAGATCCTATCAAAATATTGCTCGAGGAGGCCCTCGAGAAACAAAGGAACACCGATGATGGATAACTTTGCCCAAATCCTTCAACGACTTCCCAGCAGCAGCCATTCTAGAGGCGCAACCCCTTTTAAGGTACAAGTAAACTTTGACATTCCCATATTTGAAGGCCAAATAGATGCAAATGTCGTAGATAGATGGTTGAATTTGTTAGAAGGGCACTTCTTGGTGCATGAATTTTCCAACCGAAAAAGGATCACTTTTGCACTCCTCAAAGGCGCCCCCCATGTCAAGGACTGGTGGGAAACCTATTGTGAGCAGACAGACGAGAGGGCATCCTCTTTGTTTTCGTCCATGCCCACTTGAAATTATTTCCGAGATGCCATAAAGGAAAAATATTATCCCATGGGAAGCTATGAGCACAAGTACATACAATGGACTATGCTCCAGTAGCAAAGGGATCAAGATGTGCATGAACTAACAAATCTGTTCCATACCCTGCGCACAAAATTGGGTATCAAAGATTCGGAGGAACATTCGGTGTTGAAGTACCGCAGTTGTCTGCACAGATACATTCAAGAGGAAATGGAGTTCCTCGACATTTCCTCGCTTGGTGCAACATGTCGGTTTGCTTCCAAGACTGAGCAAAAGTTCAAATAGAAGAAGCGAGACTTTGGATCTACGAATCAGAAGTAAGGGAAAGGTGCCCCCAAATCGAAGAACAAAGGACAAAGCCAAGGCGGGGAGGCCCAAGATAACCCGCAAAAACCACAAGCAAAGAACAACATTGTGAAGCCAAAGAAGGACACGGGAAAGTGCTGCGAGTTTCATAAGAGCTCCACGCACAACACAAGTGAGTGTCGGGCCAAGCAGTCACTAGTGGCCAAGCTGGAGGCCTTTGAATCGGATGCATGCTCCAACTCTGAACCAGAACCTAAAAGGGGAAATGATAGGGGGAAGCAAATTATCGATGCAGATCCCAATGCCACTGTTGCCACCACGAAGGTCCAGAAAGAGGAACCGGAGTATCTAGAGGAGGGGGAGCGCCTCTTTTGTTCCCAGATGTGGGTAAAGGGTTCGCCATTGCATTTCATTGTCGACAACGGGAGCCAAAAGAACGTCATCTTAGCAGAAGTCATGAAGCGATTGGGCTTGTTGACCATAGCAAACCCACAACCGTACAGCATTGGGTGGCTTCAACAAGGATGGGATCTCTGCGTCAGCCAATAGTGTCACCTTTCCTACAGCATCAAGCCCTTCATGGATGAGGTATTATGTGACGTTCATCCACTTGATGTTTCTGATGTATTATTAGGCCAACCATACTTGTGGAAGCGACATGCTGTGTATGAGTCTCGGCCTCGCATTGTTATTGTTGCTTTGGGAAATCAGTTGTACAGGATACCTAAGGTAGCGCCTCCTACCGCCATCTGTTTGGTTACTGTAAAACAATCTAGTGAGCTCATTTCCAAAATCGGGAAATTTGTTTTCCTGGTAATCCGCCCTTAGGGAAAGAAGAAGACTGTGGCAACGACCTCCAGACATAGCTCCTCCACCCAACAAAAACAGATGGACAAGGTTGTGGAAGAGTATGGGGACATCTTCACCTCACCTGCAGGGGTTCCTCTGCACTGTCAATGCAAGCACCCCATCGATCTGACCCCAGGTGCGTCACTTCCCAATAGACCAATCTATCGGCGCTTTGTTCCGGAGAACGACGAAATCAAGAGGTGGATTCAGGACTTGTTGCATAAAGGGCATATATGACCAAGTTCATCACCATGTGGGAGCCCGATCGTGTTGGTGCAAAAGAAGGATGGGACTTGGAGATTCGGTATTGACTATCGGGTGTTGAATAAGATCATTGTCCGGAATAGGTACCTAATCCCATGGATTGATGGCCTTTTGGACCAACTCAGGGGGGAAAAATATTTTAGTAAGATCGACTTGAAGTACGGGTATTACCAGGTACCAATTGAACCCTCCGATGTGCGAAAGAATGTCTTCAAAGCAAAGGAGTGCCTTTTCGAATTGTTGGTCATGCCTTTCGGGCTGACAAATGCTCCCGTAACCTTCATGAGGATGATGGACGACATATTGTGGCCATTCAACAACTCATTTGTAATAGTGTACTTGGATGACATCTTGATCTTCAACCAAACTTGGGAGGAGCACCTCTACCACATCCGACAGATCCACCAAACACTACGGCAACAGAAGTTGTGTGCCAATTTGGAGAAGTGCATTTTTTGCATGACCCAAGTTCAATATCTGGGATACATTATTGATGAGTGAGGAGTGCATGTAGATCCGGACAAGATCCAAGTCATTCGGCATTGGCCAGTCCCTACCACTCTAACAGAGCTCCGCAGCTTTCTAGCTCTTGCCAATTTCCACCGTAGGTTTGTGTTGGGATTCTCTCATATCACTTGGCCCTTGAGCCAAGTCAACAAGGGAGGAGCGAAAGCAAAATTATTTTGGTCTGAATCTCAACAGGAGGCTTTCATCGAGTTGAAACATTCCCTCTACTCTGCCCCAGTGCTCACATTACCAGACTAGCAACTACCATTTGAGATCGAGACAGATGCCTCAGACTATGTTATTGGGGCAGTTCTTACTCAACAGGGACATCCAGTGGCATATCACAGTGAGACACTCTCTGACAAAGCTAAGAAGTAACCCACTTATAACAAGGAGATGTATTCCATTATGCAGGCTTGCCGACAATGGAAGCATTGCATTTTGGGGAAGGAAATGGTCATCCACATAGACCACTGATCCCTGCAGTTCATGCAAACATAAGTGAAGTTGCAGAACGATCGCGATTAGAAGTGGTCCACATATCTATACCAGTTTCATTTGAATATCAAGTATAAGAAGGAAAGCACCAATAATGTTGCAGACTGCCTCAGTCGACCACCGATCGTGGCGCTAACCATCGTGCTCAACTCTTGTAGGCATGAGACTTCTGATTGGCCACTTCTCTACAAGAGTGATCCAGAATTTGGCCACACATACAAGACGCTCTTGGAGGGTAAGCAAGTTCCCATTTTACACCTCCAGGATGAGCTGTTATGTCACCTGGGACACCTTTGTGTTCCTTCAAGCAAGCGTGGCAAGATGATTTGGGAATCCCACTACAGTCGGGTCGTTGGGCATTTCTGGGTCGAGAAAACAATGGCAGTACTGCACTGCATGTGCCATTTCCAAACCGACCATCAAGAAGCAATCCCTCTACACTCTGCTTCCTACCCCTAGTTGACCTTGGGAATCCATCTCCATGGATTACATGTCAGGCCTTCCTTCTACTAAGCCTGGAAATGACCGTGTTTTCATGGTTGTCAACAGTTTATCGAAGATGGCCATTATGGTGACCTGCAAGAAGAATATCATAGCAGAAACCGCTGGTAAACTCTTCTTTGAATGAGTGTGGGTACACTTTGGGATCCCACAGTCTATCATCTTAGATTGGGATAGGAGGTTCCTCAGTACATTTTGGTCCAACCTTTGGTCAATGCTAGACACAAATCTCACCAAGTCCACAACTTTCCATCCCCAAATTGATGGCCAGACAGAGGTCGTCAACAGGATGATCATACACATTCTGTGCATGTACAACTCAAAGCATCCATGCACATGGGATGAGAGCCTCCCCTATGTACATCATAGCTATAACCTAGATCTCCACAGCTCAACTGGCCACAACCACTTTGAGGTGGGCTTGGGATTCTAGCCACTATGTCCCATTGACGTAGCCATGCCATTTGCGGTGACTCAAGCCGATTCGGCTCATGTCCAGCCGGAAGCTTACAAGGCACACAAATTCATCGAACGAATTCAGCACATCCGCCAACAGGTTCATGATCTATTGGACAAAATCAATGCCAAATACAAGAAGCGACATGATCAACATCGGGTGCCACACAACTTCTAGGTTGGTGACAAAGTGTGGCTACATTTGTAGAAGGAGTGCCTCACTGGACCCTACCGTAAGCTTCGACCACTCTGATATGGTCCATACACTATCACCAAGGATGTAGGGGAAAACTCCTTCGAGCTCAGTATTCCACCATTCCTTGGTCTACACTCAGTGTTCAATGTGGACTGCCTTTGGCCCTACTTTCCACCTCTACTGGACATCTCTAACATTGCAGAACAACTCACAATAGCAGAATTAAACCCAAACGGCAGGGAACAGGCCACCACAGATCGTATCATGGAAATGAAAATCAAGAACACTCGCTAGCAAAAGATCCAATTGTATCGGGTTTTCAAAACTGGCCAACTCCTGCACCAAGGGAAGTGGTTCACCAGGGACCAAGTTCAGCAGAAGTTTCCTCATCTCATGGAGGAACTCCACGCAATGGGGACCATTGATTCTTAAGGGGGGAGGAATGATGTAGGCGTATATTAGTGGCAACCCACCTATTCCACTTGTGGCGCCAACATTGTTCTTTCAGTTATTTCAGTTTCCTTAATTATAACACAAATTACTAGTTTTAGTAGTTTTTTCGGGTCCCAAACTTCTGGACTGTTTTGAGGGCCTAAACGACGTTTTTTTGGAAAATCGCATTACAGAAAATGTGAGTTGGGATCCTAAATATATATATCAACAATGTAGTCCTCGGATAGATCTTTCCAATGAGGTATCATGCACGTCAAATGAAGATCATATGCCAAAGTTACGATGCCAGGAAATTGATGTACCAATTTACCCCAACGGGGCCCATACTTTGACATTTCCATCTCCTAGGGTTAGGTTTTTTGATGTTTAGGGTTTTCCTTTATTTCTCAATAATAGATAGGCTTGGAGCGGCATTGTAACTCAGATTTCAGAGTCCGGTGGCCGCCACATCTCTTCTCAGAGATAAGCTACCAATGCTCTAGCGAGTTTATTTACATTCTGTCTATAAGCATATTTCCATTATGTGATATTAATGAAATGAAGTCTTATTTTTGTTGCGTCTCTGCCTTTATGTGTATTTATGTAATTCCTTGTGTTCCTTCATAAGTCCAGATCAATGTTTCAAAATAAATCTGATTTCATCACAGTATAAGAAGCAATTGATATTGTTGTCCACCTATCTGTTAGTTATGTTAGAGACCCACATGTTTGTGTATCTTGCATCTTTAAAGGGTCTTCTATTTTTGTCAAATAATTGACTTCCCTTGGGCTCCTTCCAACTAGTGTTTTCTACACAAATTAATAGTTAAGTATAGTGAAAGGGGTTACTTTTTTCTTGTGCTTCCAGAGAGTCTTCAAGAAACTCATTCTATAGGAATTCTGAGCAGCTCAATTGGATTCCCTTAACACATTTTTATGATGCTGCAATGATTGTGGCTGAGACCTGATCTTGGTGGCTCTTTGGGAATAAATTGCATGCTAGTAACTGGTCGGTGAATATTACAACATCATCCTTTATTTGTGTGACTGAGAATCCTCTGCTTGCTCATTGGGTTCCGTATTTTTCATCCATCTTCCTTCCTAGAGCCTTTTCTTAAATTATGCTCTTTAGAGAACTTATATCGTCCCTAGATGAGGGTAGACCACTGATCTCTTCTATAATCTTTGCATTAATAGGAATAGTTTTTTCCATACACAGATATCCATCATGTACTTGTGATAGTAGTAGTTTTGCACACATCTTGACCTATGGTGATCTTCCAAAATGAGGTATTTTCAATAGATTTAGTATCCCTATTTTTGAAAGTTCATATACCCATATCTTCAGTACCATAATAGTTGGCAACCTGGGGTCTGATATTTCCTTCTTGTCCATATACTTATCCACAACTAACCCAGGAAACTTTTCTTCATCAATAACATCATGATCTGCAAATGTGAACTTGTGTAGTAGGCCATGTAGGTTTCCTTCAACAAAAACCCCTTTATATCTCTTTCGATCTTGTAAATGTGTGTCTTCTACTTCCGATAGAGTCACATGCAACTGCGAGTTTTCTTCCTGTTTCTTCAAAAAACAGTTTCTTATATCTGCATTTTCTTCTGGGTGCCATGATCTTCAACTGTTACTTCTTCAAACACTGTTAACTCAATATCTCTTGTTCTCAATAGGTGTGATAGTTCATACTAAGCATTATCTTGATTTATAGAGGCCCTCATTAACGATTTCCACCTTTGCGAATTTGTCAGAATTTAGTCCATTTTGGAATTCATAAAGTTCCAATTTGATTTGATCTTTGTCCAAATTCACTTAACAAATTCTCATCATTAAATCTATTTCCATTTGAGCATTTATTTGTGTTTTTCCCACTACTCCACTAACTCATTAATGCTCCACCCATTTTCCCAGTTTATGTTGTCGCACGAGTACTATACCACGACGAGTCCAACTAATAGTGAGTCAGTTTTGTACTGAGATGGAGAAGGATTGGCTTCCCAAGACCTTCATCCTTTCATTCATAAATATTATTGGTTCAAGATTATTGTTTACAATTTTCTTCCTCCAGACTATCTTACAAAAATCCTTTCTTTGATGTTTAGAGACACTACAGTTGTTGCCAAATTGAAATCCTTATTAGTTTTCTTGATATAGTGCTTTATAATCTTCCCTGATTTTTCATAGTCATGAGCCTTGTGACCACTTTTGTTGCATTTGAAACAAATAACATTGTTGTAATAATTTCCAATATGTCCAATCATTGTGCATTTCCAACATTGGATTGATTTGCACAAGTTCGTCTTCTTTATTTGCATAACCTCCTTTACAACATTTTTGCAATCATCCTCAAAACATTTACTGGTTTTATCATAAGGATATCTTTGCTTGTTGACAATCTCATTTAGTACCTTCGTGCTCTTAGAAAACATTTATGTCACCATAAATCGATCTTGCACTCTTTTCATTTCTTCTTCCTTTTCCTGTAATTTGATTCATTGTTTGTCAAGCATTTTTTCATACTATGTATTCCTTTCTTTGAGAGAGATTACCTCTAGTTGTTTTGCTTGAACTTGACTATCACATTGTCTCTGTAGCTGATCCTTTAATGATAGGACTTATGTGGTATTTCCTTCCTTTTATTCTGTGACATTTTCCATCTTCTCCTTTAGAAGGGTGATATCATTTTCAAGTCTCTGATTATCTACAATGGACTTCTTCTATTTGGTCTCCAAGCCATTATTCCAAGGAATTATTCACTTCTTGTACTTGACCGGTGAGAGATGCTGCCAATTCCTTATATTCTTCTTCTTTCTTCTTTGGGATGTTTAGAGTCTTGGTTACTATCATCTTAACTTCTTCTATTTTATTTCTATGTGTGTGAACTATGTCTCGTGCTTCTGTGACAGAGAGCTTGTCTAAACAAACATATTCATGTAACCATGGTGCTTCGCTTGGAGAACATTCATTTCCCATAACTGTGCATGAATCTATATTCCAGATGTTAATCTATAACTGGAGACACCTGCTCTGATACCAATTGTTGGAATCAATTTAATACTAAGAGGGGGGTCGAATCAATATTAGCATAGTTATCAACAGTTTTTACCTTCTTTAACAGATTAGTCTTAATCTTAATCTTGATGATTAGCTATGCATCCAATATAAAAAAAATCATTCATCCATATATGCACCAAGACAAAAAAACACAGAACACATGAATTTTGACATGGAAACCCAATCAGGAGAAAACCATGGAATGCTCTTTTGTAATGAAAATAATACATTCAAGGAAGCACCAGCTTCCTATATTTACCAGGACCAACTGGAAGGAGGCACCAACCCCATGGGTTTATAGGAACCGACCTGAAGGATGCTCCAAATCCCTGTGTTTCTGCAACACCAACTAGAAGTAGGCTACAACCCCCTAATCCTTGCCCCATCTTGCCTCCCAAATATCCAATATGCGATTTTGACTTACTGATGTTCCAACTAGCACACACTTCTGATATTATGATACTAGTTCTATTGTGCACTATCCTCGTATGCAGATGATTCACTATCACTCTACTACATACATCACTTGACTTCTAATTCCTCTCAATTCTACACTTCTACTAATGTCTTACTTCTTCATGTACTGTGTGCTTGTTGATTCTACAGTTTGCACAAAGTTATGCTCTCTCGGTCTGCTACTGCACAACTGCACTCACCAACTGATACCGTGCTTTCAATTAATAGTTTTCTTCTCTGAGACAAAGCATCAGTAACAGATGGAACTGCGCACTTACTGATGTGTCCATTCTGTTTAAGTGCCACAGTATTTTAGACAATATGCTACATGACGTGCATCAATCTATTTGTCCTTTCAGTTTAATGCACTTGTCTTAGATCATCCTCATCATGACGTTCTTACTATATATTGTTGCTTCTTTTTCATCATGCATCAGATGGACTTATCAACATCTCATAGTTCACTTCAATCTTCATGCATCAACTAAACATTTGCACATCTTTTGATATAGTTTGGCTTTGTTTTTGGGCTACTTCCTTACTTACAACATTTGTGACTGTCTATGTGATGTCTGCAATCCTGTCATTCAATATTCACGCAGTTGCGGATGCTTCTATGTTTCTTGCTTTCAGTATTTGCACATTTGTCACATATCTGCAACATCATTCTGTGCACCATCAACCATATCATTCCTCTATATGTGCGTAGTTGTCTCCTCGCTAGATAATGTTGTTCTGTCCTCGAGCCCTTGATGACAGAAATATAAATATGTATTTACAAACTAAAGATCTATAATCTCACCATTGATCTTACTTCAAATCTTCAAGTTGCATCTCTATTTATACATGTCCTACACAGGTTGTATGTCCACAAGGTTGTTGTGGCTTCCCTTCTTCCATACTTCACGGATAGTGCAGTTTCCACATGTCATCGTATGCACTACTAATGTGTCATCCTTTGTGGGTCTTGCGCATCCATGTTCCACAACTTAGTGGGACTTACACCTTAGTGGTGTACTCTTGTGCTCTTGATGTACCATTTTTTTGAGGTATGTGCGCATCCTTTGTCTTCAACTTGATGAGTTTTTGACCTTTTCCATATCATCCCTTGTGGGTGTTGCGTACCTAATGTATCAATGATTTGTGGAATCTGCGCATAATTTGACTTCTACTTGGTGGGAATTTGATCCTTGCAGTACCATTACGTGTGGGACTTACACACTTTTAGAACTATTCAGTTTCTTGTTGTTTGTGCACTCTCGATATTTGACCAACCAATGCTTGCGCATTCAAGAGTCTTCTTTCAACATGATTGCACAATTGTATCTTTGCTTAACCAACTCATTGGATTCTTGTGCACATGTACCTTTGTCCAACAAGTTCTTTGACTACTTCCTTGAGAGAGTATGACTTGGTGGACTTAATCTCTGCGTTGGTACGACATGTAGTAGGATACATTGCTTATGTGCTTATTTGAATTGTATCTTCATGATGTACCTTCCTTATATGCTTCTTCATACGGATCATTCCTGATGTATGCTTGGACACACATCTTCAGACTGGATGCAACTTCTAGATATACTTCTTCAAAGAATCATCCATGTCCTTCACCATCTTGCGCATATACTTCCTCAAAGTGGATTCCATATACTTCTTTAAGTTGTCATTGGAATGTTGTATCCACTTTGACATCAGTTGACATCAATGACTCAAAATGAATCAATTTACATCCTCTTTGACATTAGATGACATCAATGAAAACCAAATTTCAACATATTAAATGGACAACAAGTGGTAGGATGGAGGGTCGCATGTCTCATCGATCATGGCATCCATCTACATTGAATTTTGCACCCGCATCCAAGGAAATAATTATATAATATGTGTGTGTGTGTGTGTGTGATTATATGATAAAAATGATATTTACTCTTTGTTACATGTGTGGAATCTTCATTTTTGTTCACTCATGGTTTTGTAAATCAACTAATGGTATTGACTAATGTATTTTTATCTTGAGAGTCCATTTTGGAAGATACCCCTACCCCTTATCTAGTATAGCATGCCATGCAATTTTAATATTGCTCTCCCTCTCTCTTCCTTTCCCTCTTTCATGTGTGACCCTCTTGTTAAGCCCAGAATTGGCCCTTTTTAATCATCTTTAATCATCTTTCCTGCCCCTGTCTTACACCACTTATCATGATAATCAGACCTATTGTCCTTACTTTATTCCCCCAAGTTGCCAAGGTATGACTGATCATTGTTTTATTTTATTAATGCTTATGATTGTGATAATTAAGGTTGTTTATCTCTCAATTGTGCTAACATATTATGATTTATGAAGGTAGTTGAGATAAGCAGATTGCAGGAAGGCGGGGCTGAACAAGTCTTGAAAGGCGTTTGCTGCTTAGAAAGGATCCTTGGGGCTCGGATCATCAAGAAAGGCACATGGTTCTAATGCAACATTCTAGACAGAGCTGTGAACAAGGTAGCTGTAACAGAATGTGCCATAATTGGAGATCTTTTAGTCGTTTGTTGCTCGAGTTAATCATGATCAGGAAAGATCACTACTCCTGGGCCAATCAACAGTTTCCTCATATCTTTCTATATCCTTACTATGCCACATTTGTAACAGTTTGTACCATTTAGGGCGCCTGAAGATCAGAGATCTTCATGGCTGCCCGATTACAGGATTAGATGTTATGATGTATAAATATGGGGAGCTGCCTCGACCCAGGGGGTTGAACGAGAGATAATTAACTCATTGTATTAGCAGCCAAGGCAAACTGTGTAATCATTCTTCTGTTAATATAAGGGGTTACTTCTGAGTTAAAGGAATTCACATTGTTCAGCCAGCGTCTCTGTGTGAAGGCTGGGCCCGTCTTCCACAGAGATTGCTGAGTTAAAATAGGATTTCGAATTTGTTGTTGTGTGACGTTTTATTTATGATATTTTTCCTTGTACGCAGCAGTAGTAAGTGTGACGTGGATTTTTAGTATGGCTAAGATTATATTTCCTTGAGATTGGTAATTGGTGCAGAGTAACAGTCGACTGAGTAGGGCTTGCTTTATGCGTTTCATTTGGCAGTTGTACACAGCCTTGTTCATCTTATAGTTAAGTTGTGATCCCATGAGCCCTTTTACAATTTATCTTTCCTGTATGATTGTTGATTTTCATTCCTGCAATTCAATTTCTTAGAACAGTTGAACTCAATCCCTTGCAATTGAATTTCTACATTAATATTCAGTTTCTGCTTATGGTTTTTAAGAGCGATCAGATTGAAGAAGTGAGTTATTTGTTCTAGGATGTGAATAGGATTTCTTTGTATCTGTAATTGTCTTTGAAGCTTATTTGATTTCTTGTTGATGCATGGTAGAATAGTAATTAGACAGCAACTGGGATTACACAGCTCCTTGGGATGAACATAGTTGTTAGAATATAACAGTATTCAATTATAGTGATTTGGTGTTTAAGCATAGACTGTGCATTTATCCTTTGAAATAAAAAGACTTTCTCGGGTTGACAATAAATCTCGTATGCTCTATGTGTTGGTAATAAACTATCTGCATATAGGGTGCTCGACATTTTGGCACCGTTGCCGGGGAAGGATAAAAATTAAACACTAGTCATTAGTTGCATCTGATAATTGCTTTTAGTTAGTCTCTTCTTTGCTGAAATGATCTACTTCGCATGAATACGAGGAGGGTAAAACGCGATCACCTCCCAACTCCCAAAACCCCACAAAATACTAACCACACAGGTGGTTCGGGTCGTTGTCAAGGACCACCATTGGGCAGAAGGACATTCATCAACGATCTTGTTGAGAGAACTGATTCATCCACCAAGACTCGTCAACAAGAAACTCCTATCAGAAGAAGCCCTGCTGATCCTGGGGCGCCAGCGTTAGGATCCACGGTGGAGAATACAGGAGCAGCCGTGACTCACTCATATACCCCTGCTAAGGAAGGTACAAATGACGTAGCTGTTACAACTAAGGAGTACACAGCTATTACAACTGAAGAGTACGCAGCTGTTACAACTGAAGAATACGCAGCTGTTACAACTGAAGAATACGCAGCTGTTACAACTGAGGAAGGCGCAGCTGTTACAAACAAGGAAAAGAATGCAGGAATGAATGAAGAAGAGGATACAAAAGAGAAGATGAGTAACAGACATGAGACCGAAGAGGAAGAGGCAGTGGTAGAATACCATCATGAAAATTACTCCCTACCAGAAGGAACTACGGCTACATTACAATTTCCAATTCAGCAGCCAGAAGGGACATCTCCTATGAAGAACATCTCACCATTGGTGTTGCCTCGCTTCCATGGCAGGGCGGCAGAATATCCAGACGAATTCCTTTTTGAATTTGATATCCTCTGTCGTAGCTATGATTATGTCACAGATGCCCAAAAGCTGAAACTTTTTCCCGCCACCCTGAAGGACAATGCATTACGATGGTTCATGAGCCTTGGGGGAGGAACTGTTGCTAATTGGAATAATATGAAGCAAGTATTCTTGGAGAAATATCAAGAATATTGCAACACCAGGGACAAAAGAGAGGAATTATTCAAGATGGTGCAGAAGGAGGATGAAAGTCTGGAGGATTTTGTAGAAAGGCTGTTGTATAATGTGCAAAGAGCTGGGCAGACGAACATGGGGCTGGACGTGCTCAAGATAATCTTGCTCCGAGGGATCAGGGATGATTGTTTAGACATGTTAAATCTGTTAGGAAAGGGAGATATCTCCAAAGAACCTTTTGAGACGATTGTGGAATTATGTAAGAGATACTCCAGGGGATCTTCCAGGAATAATAAGCGGGATAAACGGGATAAGCTGGAACGTGATGTCTTCGACAGAACTCAGAAGTCATCCAATGGAGGAGCTACACGTGCAGAGATAGGCAATCTCCTTGAAAATTTTAAAACATAAATGATGAGCTCCATCTCTTCGGAGATTGATGTCCTGAAGGAAAAACAAAAATAGGCAGTGGAAGATCTCACTCTAGGTGTGTTCTGTCCCCGATGTAGAAAGAATTATCCATTGAAAGAATGCCCTCTTGACAAAATAGAAGTATGTTAGCTGTGTGAGCTGAACCATGACATGAAAGAGTGTCCCACACTTCCCCAAGTGAAGGTTGTTCTGCAGGCATCAACTCCAGAAGTGGAATCATCCTATTTCATTACACAGAAGAAACCTTGGCAGCCTCGAAATCAAGGTATGCCTCTGGACTCGTTTCCATTTTTGAATAATATGAGCAACTGGAATAATAATATGCAAAATGTGAATACACAATTCCCTTCAAATTATGCTCAGTGGAATCCTTCCCAACCTGCAATGCAAAATTTTAATTCATGGGGTCCTTGGGCACAGCCACCACATCAACCTATGTCATGGTCTCCTGGATGGAGGAACATCCCTCTTGGGAACTAGTTTCCTCAACCACCTCCACCTCAGTAGTTACCATATTCTCCTCCATACCCTCAATTTTCTCAACACCCTCCATATCCACCTCAGCAGTCGCAGCTGCAGCTGCAAAATAATCTTGTCCCTAATATACCAATATGGCCTGAGCTGCCTGCCCAACCTAATCCTAACCTGAATAATAAAACAGTCCATCAATTGGAAATTGTCAATATGCCGACCTACTCTCTCTCCGCTGTACCTTGTAATGATATTCGTCTATGATCTGGGAAGATAATAGAACCTGTAATTACAGAAGATATTCCACCTTCTGTGCATGAAAAAGGAGAGAGTTCACAGCATCCATCTGATCTGGTTCCTATCACTGAAGGTGCTGAGCATCCCTTAGATGGGACAGCTCAAACATTAAATGAGAAATCAGATAATACGTAGCCTACCCAGCTGGTAAGGCAACTACCATACCCCGAGAGACTAATGCTACCAAAAATACGGGGGCAACCTCAGTTCAACCTCCTAGGAGAGTTGAAGAATCTTTACGTTAAAATCCCCCTTCTGCAAGCCCTTCAAGATGTGCCTATTTATGCTAAAACCGTTCAGGACCTATGCATTAAGAAACCAGGGAGGAAACCTAGAGACCCTCCCACTATTCACGTCATAGGGAATTTATCTGCTTTAATAACAGGAAAAACCCATGTGACCAAGTATGACGACCCTGGCAATCCTACTGTCACTGTACATATAGGACAAACGCAGATACCCAACGTGCTAGTCGACTTAGGAGTAGCGATCAATGTCATAACAATTGAGACTGTAAGGAAGCTTGGACTCACTAATTTTAGGCCGACCCCTACCATTTTAGAATTGGCAGACAGATCCACCATTAGAATCGAAGGGATTATGGACGACCTTGTCATCTCAGTAGATTCATGGGAATACCCTGCTGACTTTTTGATATTGCAACCAAAATCATAGCTGGGAGGACATCCATTGATCCTAGGAAGGCCTTGGTTGGCCACAGCTGATGCTTGCATCAGCTGTCGATCTGGGTCCATGACTATATATGATGGTACAGAGATTAAAAACCTCACCCTGTATCCTCCAGCTCGGCCAAGTTTAGAGGCTGAAACTTCTCTTTGGATAGAGCAGGAGGAGGAGGAGGATGTTCAGCCACTATTAACAATAGGGAAGGCCTTAACTTTTAAAAACGAAACAGAAGACGATGCCATCAGTAATTTCATTAGCGAACCTGCTTCAGTGGATAAAGAAGTCTATCAAATCCTGAACATTACCCTTGGTAAGGAAGAACAAGAAAATCTTACGGAAGAAGCACTAGTCGATGACGCAAACATAATCCCAGTTTTGAAAAATTCGAGAAGTATTCCTATTGAGGTAGAGCCTGGAAGGACTTTGAACATCAACCCTGGTCTCTCCTCAGAAGAACAGACACGCCTAATCAGTCTCTTGAAGGAACATAAGGGGGCATTCGCCTGGGAGTATACAGACATGAGGGGTATTCCCTCTAATCTGTGCACCCACCATATTTATATTAAAAATGATTCCCGGCCTGTCTGTCAACCCCAACGATGCATGAACCCCAATCTGAGGGATATAGTGAAGGAAGAAATCCAAAAACTTTTGGAAGCAGGATTTATATATCCTATTTCAGATAGTGAATGGGTTTCCCCACTCGTAATTGTGCCCAAGAAAAATGGTAAATGGAGAGTCTGTGTTGATTATAGGGAGTTGAACAAAGCTACGCAAAAGGATCATTTCCCTCTGCCCTTTATTGACCAGGTACTTGATACCCTATCAGGGAAGAAGTTCTTCTCCTTCTTAGATGGGTTCAGCGGGTACAACCAAATTCAGATTGCTCCCGAGGACCAGGATAAAACCACCTTCACTTGCCCCTGGGGAACGTTTGCTTACATAGTGCTTCCCTTTGGTTTATGTAATGCACCAGCAACGTTCCAAAGAGCTGTAATTGGCATATTCTCTGAATTAGTTAATGATAGTATGGAAGTTTTTATGGATGATTTTAGTCCCTATGGAAAGGACTTTGAGGAAGCACTGGAAAATTTAAAGAAGGTTTTAATTCGCTGTGAACAAGCTCGCCTCTCATTAAGTACTGAAAAATGCCATATGATGATGAGTGAGGGGGTGGTATTAGGACATTTCATCTCTACCGATGGCATTCAGGTGGATCCTTAAGAAATTAAGGTGATAAAAAATATACCGACTCCTTCAACTCAGAAGGAGGTGCGAAGTTTTTTGGGACATGCTGGATATTATCAGAGATTTATAGAAAACTTCTCCAAACTTGCTTCTCCTTTGTTTTCTTTGTTAATGAAGGATGCAAAGTTTGTGTGGAGTGAAACGTGCCAGACAGCGTTTGACAAGCTTAAAGAGAAGCTGTCCACAGCTCCTATCTTAAGGGGACCTAATTAGACCCTACCCTTCCACATTTCTTCAGATGCCTCTGATGCCGCCATTGGAGCAGTATTAGGACAACAGGATGGTCAAGTACCTTATGCCATCTACTATGTTAGTAAAAACTTAGCCCCTACTGAACTTAATTATACTGTTACTGAAAAAGAATTCCTTGCTATTGTTTACTCTATTAATAAATTTCGGCATTACATTACTGGGTACCCTACGTTTGTGCACACTAATCACTCTGCCATTAAATATTTAATGAATAAACCTGTCACCAATGCCAGAGTGACCAGGTGGCTCTTATTATTGCAGGAATTTGATATTACCATTATAGATAAACATGGAAAAGAAAATGTTGTTGCTGATTTTTTATCACGTTTTACTAACAGTGATGACAGTTCGCCTGTTGAGGATTCTTTTCCAGATGAACATTTATTCGCACTCTCAGCTCATTCCCCTTGGTATGCAGACGTTGCTAATTATTTGGTCACAGGGAAGCTCCTGCCACACATGTCTAAACGAGAGAAGAGAAAAATTATCCAGCAAAGTGCTAGGTATTGTTGGCTCAATGCTGATCTCTTTTACACAGGACCCGATCTTGAGATTAGGAGATGTGTAAGGGAAGATGAGATCTTTCATATACTGAAGGCCTGTCATGATGAACCTTGTGGAGGACACTTTGCAGACAAAAGAACAGGGCATAAAGTGCTGCAGATGGGCTACAATTGGCCGACTCTGTTCAGGGACGCTAAAAGATATGTTCAGTCCTGTGACAGCTGCCAAAGGATGGGCCAACCTAATAAAACAGATCAAATGCCTTTACATCCCAAAGTGGTACTTGAACCGTTTGATAGATGGGCATTGGATTTTGTTGGCCCTATCAGCCCTCCTTCCAGACAGAAGGTTTACATTCTGGTTTGTACTGATTACATGACCAAGTGGGTAGAGGCTGTAGCTTTGGCTAAGGCTAATGACCAGGCGGTGATTGATTTTCTGTACAGTTGAATCTTTACCCACTTTGGGGTACCAAAATAAGTAGTTACCAATGGGGGACCGCAATTCATCTCACACCAATTTGAATCCTTGCTCCGGAAGTATCATGTGCAGCATAGGATAGCTTCACCTTACCACCCCTAGGCCAATGGTCAGGTGGAAAGTACTAATAAAGTTATTGAAGCAATTGTTACTAAAACAGTTAAAAGCCATCGAAAGGATTGGGCTGACAGGCTTCCAAAAGCACTGTGGGCATATCGCACAACTTGGCGCAACACCACAGGGTTTTCTCCCTATGATCTGGTGCATGGAAAGAGTGCCATCTTTCCAATTGAGTTTGAGATCAAAACCCTGAAAACAACCATAGAAATGAGTCTGGATGTAACAGAAGCCCAGAGGAGAAGATTGAATCAATTAAATGAATTAGATGAGAAACGGTTAGCTGCAGTAGATCAGACTGTGTTGCTTCAGCAACAGAGATCCAACTGGCATGACTGATTTATTAAAAAGAAAATTTTCTGTGAGGGAGACTGGGCGCTATTATACGACTCCAGATTCAAGAAGGATTTTAAAGGTAAATTACGTACAAGATGGCTGGGTCCATATTTGGTCGACAGGGTATTTGACAACGGCACTGTTCACCTGGTGACCATTGATGAAAACTGTATACCATTACTTGCTAATGGCCACAGACTGCGACTGTATCGTAAGCCCATCTCGAAAGATGCATTCATGTCGCAAATTGCCACTGATCTAGATTATCAGCTGGCACCAGAGCAGGAATTTCTCTCTGCCTTTGCCAATCCTTAAATTGGAAATCGTATTTTAAATTGTTGTACATAAATAATTTCCTGCTGTAGCATATAATTGTTGTTTTTTTTTCTCTCTTTGCATTTGATCTTTTCGTTTGCTGTTATTTTTCAAAAAAAAATTTTTTTAGGGAAGCGCCAGGAGAACGACTAGATTGGGCCCGTTAAGCGAGAGTCTCCCTGTGCCATCATGTGCTGTATTTCCCTTACGCCTTAAAAAAAAAAAAAAAAAAATTCCGGCAGCTGCGACATATTTTTCGGCAGCTGCAAAATCTTTTCCGGCAGCTGCAACATCTTTTCCGACAACCGCGATATCGTTTCCCATCAACCGTAAAATAATTTTCCCCGTGGCCGAAAATCCTTTTTCCCAGAAGCTGCAACATTTTTCTTGGCAGTTGCAACATCAGCAGTTGCAACATCGGCAGCTACAACATCTTTTTCGGCAGCTGCAACTCCATGTCCCAGCGGCTGCCACCTCATTTCCCAGCGGCTGCCACCTCATTTGCCAACGGCTGCCACACCATGTCCCAGCGGCTGCCACCTCATTTCCCAGCGGCCGTAATATCCTTTTTCCCGGCTGCCGTGAATCTTTTCTGGCAGCTGCAACATTCTTTTCGGTAGTCGTGAACTGTTTCCTTAGCTTCTGCCATATTGTTTTTTCCGATGGTTGTAAAGTTTCTTTCCCAGCAACCGTGAACTGTTTTCCAGTGACTGCAACATTGATGGCTGCAACTTATTTCCCGGCAAACTGCGACATATTTCCCGCCGCCATAAAACTTTTCCGTGACAGCCGTAAACCCTTTTTCCCGGTAGCTGCAACAACTTTTCCCGGTAGCTGCAACATCATGTCACAGCGGCTGCAACATCATTTCCCAGCATCTGCAATATCGTTTCCCGTCAACCGTAAAATTATTTTCCCGGCGGCCGTAAACCCTTTTTCCCAGCAGCTGTGAACCATTTCCCGGCAGCTGCAACATCATGTCACAGCAGCTGCAACATCTCTTTCAGCGGCTACAACATTTTTTTTTTCCCGGCAGCCATGAACCATTTCCCAGTGGCGGCAATATTGTTTTTGCGACAGATGTAAAACCTCTTTCCCGGCTACCGTGAACCATTTTCCGGTAGCTGCAACATATCCTCAGACGGCTGCAACATATTTCCCAGCAAACTATGACATATTTCCCGCCGCCGTAAAACTTTTCCGTGACAGCCGTAATTTTTCCCACCACCGTAAAACTTTTCCGTGACAGCCGTAATTTTTCCCGATGCCGTAAATTCTTTTCCCGGTTATCGTGAATCATTTTTCGGTGGCTGCAAATTCTTTCCCGACGGCTGCAACATATTTCCTGGCGGCTGCAACATCTTTTTCATCAGCTGTGATATCATTTCTGGCAACTTGCAGTGGTAACTCCTGTGTTAACGGAAGAATTGCTCCAAACCTGCTAAACTATGGCTCTGGTTCATCTCAATCGTGCCGGCGAAATCATCATTCCGACCTCGAGGACGCGACGGCTTGTGTTTCATTGGTGAAAGGAATTATTGCATTACTTATGATTGTGCACGAGTCTGGCTCCACAACGTCACAACTGCACGCTCCACCATTCTCTGCAGGCTATCCGACGCATAGTCTTATGAGGTATGGCTTTGATTTATCACGTGATTAAGTGTTGATATCATTTAAACAATATCAGTCGTACCTTCACTCGTACTACCATTATACCTGATTAAACCTTTCCCTCATACGACGTAAACACTAATAACTGCCACCTTCCCCAATTCGGCATGGAAATTTCAAACGTTTTTCTGTGCTCAACTTTCCAAATTTGCCCATTCTCTCAACGTCTCCGCTCAGCGATTCGTGCATCCTCTGTGCTGCAACTTCCATTCTGGGATCCTGTAATCTATGGAATAGCAACTTCAACTTGCAGCCAGGACCATGGGGATTCCAGTTCGTCATGAACCTTTCAATACATGGGAACTCAGGAAAAATCTTCAAGTTCTTGCCATCTTTCAAGCCGCCGGCTGGCTCAAATTTTTTGAGCAACTAGATGGATTCGATCGGGACGCAGCCTTGCAATTTGCTTTGAATCTTACCAAAACTCACTCCACGGTGTGGGGGCTACACATAGAAGTCTCCGAGGCCATTATATCCGAGGTTACAGCCATCCTGCTAGTGGGAAAACCATGGTTTAACCGACGAGTCCCTGCATCGACGGCATGGGAAGCATTTTTACTGGAGGGGGAGCAAGTTGAATCATCCAGAAGAGGGATCGCACTGAACTCACTGCCGTGGCCATGGGACCAAGTTGCTGTTTTTCTCAAGAAGTACATTACTTGTGAAGGTAGATATCAAACTGTTTATAATTCTGAACTTCCCTTACTTTCTCATCTCCGCCATGGCATTTTATTGAACATTCCATATTATTTACTGCATGACTTACGTCATATGGCGGCATTTGTCCAGTCTGTTAAGCACCCACTTTCTTCCCTCTTCCACCATGGCCTTATCAAATTAATCATTGTAAGAACCCTTGCCCAGCATCATCTAACCGGGGAGCAATTCCTAGCTCGAGCGCAGCAACCCGTTCCCTTGCGGGTTGTCCCGTTACAGCAGATACGAGTCCCACCACAATAGGAGGACCGGAGTCCCTCCATTGAAGTTGGGGGGGGGATGAAATGGAAGAAGAACAGCAACCGGGGGCACAAGCAGGACCCTCCGAGGAGGATGAAACCACAGTAGAAGAATAGCAACCCGGGGCACAAGTAAAGCCATTTGGGGGGCATGAACCTCCATTAGAAGAAGAGCAACCGGGGGCACAAGCAGAGCCATTTGGGGGGGATGATGCTCCATCATAGGCAGAGCCATCGGGGGAGGGTGTGGATAAAAACCCTGTGGAAAATCCAGACAGTAGGGTAGCTCTGACACCAGAAGGTGAAATTGGAGCAGCACCAAATGCTACGACAAGTGAACTTGAAGGTGACAGAGCCAGGGCAATAGAAGAAAACATTGAGCTGGTAACCATTGAATCCTCACCCGAGTAGGAAGGAGGAGCTTTAATTGAAGAAGAACAACAAGAGAGGCAAGAAAACATTCCTTCGACCTCAGCTGTGACTCCCTATGTACCAGCTCCACAAAAGAAAACACCACAAAAGAAAAGAAAGAGAGCAATCAATGAATTTAACATAACCTCACCTATCAGAAAGAAAAGAACTAGATTAGCTACAGCAGCAGAGGCAGCCAGAAAAAGATGGGCAACCCTAGAGGCACAGGTTGAGCCCCCAATCCTTGTACCAAGACCAATGGATGCTCCACAAAGGCCAGTGGAGGAAGAACCCAGAATTGAAGGACTTCTGGCTAAGAACGCAATGTTAAAAGAGGACCTCCAAGTACTTAGAAGGGAGTTGGAAATCTAGAAGGAAACCTGCAGAAAACAGGGTGAAAGAAAAATGTATACATTGATAGAGGCTGCAGATCAACTGGAGGGATCAGATTCTGCTGAGCCTGGCAAGGAAGATGAACGAGTAATTTGTCCCACCTATGGGGAAATCTTCAAGGAAGCAGGCCACAAAATTATACTTAGCACTTACTCAGCACAACAGCCCGCGGCCACAATAGAGGAAGCAGCAGAAAAAGAAGGTGTTGTCACACAAGAACCAACATCTTTGAATATCCTTGCTGAAGCTACCACTTCCCATGACATAGAGATTAGAGAACAGATAAGAGAAGAACATGGGATGGAGGACACTCTGGAGCTTAATAAGGAATATACTGTAACTCCAGAATGTTCCCATGATACAGAGATTATAGAGCAGATGGGAGAATAACATGGAATGGAGGACACTCTGGAGGCCAATGAAGAATTCCATACTGTAACCCCAGAATGCTCCCATGACGCAGAAATCTTAGGAGAAGAGCCACAAAGGCAGGACATTGATAAATTGGAACAGGATGTTGTAACACAAGAACTAGTAAACCTAAGTATACTTGTCCAATCGTCCAAACAGATGGAAGAAGAACCTAGGATAGAGGACACTCTAGAGTTTAATGATGAACTCTGGGTTGTAACCCCAAAGGACTCCCATGACATAGAGCTCATAGGAGAAGAGTTGCGACAATAGGAGGATGAAGAGGAAAGCCAAGATGTTGCCACACAGGAACCAACATCCTTGGAAGATGCAGCAGGAACTCTTGAATTTCATTTAAAAGATAACCCTGGAGTGGATATCATTCCCGATACACAGTGGAGTGAAGATGAACAGGTACAGACACCATGCTCAGGTGACATCGAAATCTTGGAGGAGGAGCTGCACAGTGAGAAAGAGATCCAATCTCAGCAGCAGAAGGACAAGGAAGACACTGTTACACAAGAACCAGTGTCTCTAAAAGCAATGAGGGTAGCTGCTGAAGAGAGTCTAAAGGATGTTGTTGTTACACAAGAACCAGCAACTCTCTTATTAAATTTAGATGTGCTAGAAGACACTGCCCCACAAGAACCAGTGCTTCTACCTCCTAGAAATGTCATTGATTTAGATTCAGATTAAAGATTTCCTTTCAAGCCCCTAGGCACAGCATAATGAGACTCCAGGAAGATTCCCACTACACCAACTGCATTTCCAGACACCAGCAAGTAACAGTGGAAGGGGAACAATGATGAAGGAAGATATTGGGTTACTCACAGAAGCTTTTCAAAAGACAGATAAGGTGCCTAAGTTTCCTACAATTCTTCCTCTCTCCATGGATAGAGCTCAGTATAGGACTCAGATTCTAAATAATGCAGGTTGTTGCATGAGTACATGCAACAGGGTAGTTGGGGCGAGATGTTGAGCCCAGAATTGGCCCTTTTTAATCATCTTTAATCATCTTTCCTGCCCCTGTCTTACACCACTTATCATGATAATCACACCTGTTGTCCTTACTTTATTCCCCCAAGTTGCCAAGGTATGATTGATAATTGTTTTATCTTATTAATGCTTATTATTGTGATAATTAAGGTTGTTTATCTCTCAATTGTGCTAACATATAATGATTTATGAAGGTAGTTGAGATAAGCAAATTGCAGGAAGGTGGGGCTGAACAAGTCTTGAAAGGTGTTCACTGCTTAGAAAGGATCCTTGGGGCTCGAATCATCAAGAAAGGCACGTGGTTCTAATGCAACATTCTAGACAGAGCTGTGAACAGGATACATGTAACAGAATGTGCCATAATTGGAGATCTTTTAGTCGTTTGCTGCTCGTGTTAATCGTGATTAGGAAATATCACTACTCCTGGGCCAATCAACAGTTTCCTCATATCTTTCTATATCCTTACTATGCCACGTTTGTAACAGTTTGTACCATTTAGGGCACTTGAAGATCAGAGATCTTCGTGGCTGCCCGATTATAGGATTAGATGTTATGATGTATAAATATGGGGAGCTGCCTCGACCCAGGGGGTTGAACGAGAGATAATTAATTCATTGTATTAGCAGCCAAGGCAAACTGTGTAATCATTCTTATGTTAATATAAGGGGTTACTTCTGAGTTAAAGGAATTCGCATTGTTCAGCCAGCGTCTTTGTGTGAAGGCTGGGCCAGTCTTCCACAGAGATTGCTGAGTTAAAATAGGATTTCGAATTTGTTGTTGTGTGATGTTTTATTTATTATATTTTTCCTTGTATGCAGCAGTAGTAAGTGTGACGTGGATTTTCAATATGGTTAAGATTATATTTCCTTGAGATTGGTAATTGGTGCAGAGTAACAGTCGACTGAGTAGGGCTTTCTTTATGCGTTTCATTTGGCAGTTGTACACAGCCTTGTTCATCTTACAGTTAAGTTGTGATCCCATGAGCCCTTTTACAATTTATCTTTCCTATATGATTGTTGATTTTCATTCTTGCAATTCAATTTCTTAGAACAGCTGAACTCAATCCCTTGCAATTGAATTTCTAGATTAATATTCAGTTTCTGCTTATGGTTTTTAAGAGCGATCAGATTGAAGAAGTGAGTTATTTGTTCTAGGATGTGAATAGGATTTCTTTGTATCTGCAATTGTCTTTGAAGCTTATTTGATTTCTTGTTGATGCATGGTAGAATAGTAATTAGACAGCAACTAGGATTACACGGCTCCTTGGGATGAACATAGTTGTTAGAATATAACAGTATTCAATTATAGTGATTTGGTGTTTAAGCATAGACTGTGCATTTATCCTTTGAAATAAAAAGACTTTCTCGGGTTGACAATAAATCTCGTATGCTCTGTGTGTTGGTAATAAACTATCTGCATATAGGGTGCTCGACACCTCTATCCCATACATTCCCCCCAATCATCCTCTCTCTATCTACCTTCCCCTCATTTCCCTTCCCTTATCACTCTTCGTCACCCTTTCTCCATTTCGCTCTCCCTCTCTCCCTCTATCTCTCCATCTATACATATCCTTCTTTCCCTCTCCCTCCTTCCCTTTCTCTATATACATGTATCTCTCCCACCATCCATCACTATCCATCTCTTAATCAACCCTCTCTCCCCTTGTATTTACCTCCCTCCCTTCGTTCCCCCTTTCATTCCCTTCCTCATTCTCACTATCCCCCACTTCATCCTTCTCACTCTCTCACTCACCCTCCCTGCCTCTACTACCATCCATATTTTATATGGTATCCCTGTCCCTCTCTCTCAATTCCCCCTTCCTTCCCTCTCGATCTATTTCAATCTATATCCATATGTCTCTATGTTTCCCTAACTCCATAGCTCTCTCTCTCTCTTTATCTCTCTCTCTCTCTCTCTCTCTCTCTCACACACACACACACACACACCTCCATCCCCCCCATCTCTCTCTCTCTCTCTCTCTCTCTCTCCCTCTCTCCCTCTCTCTCCATCCCCACTTATCTTTCCCTCCCTCCCTCCACTTCCCTCCCCCACCTTTTGTTCCTCCATATATCTTTCCCTCATTCTCTCCTCATCTCTTACTCACTCTCTCTTCCTCCCTCCATCCCTTTATTTCCTTCCCCCTCTCTCTCATCCTTTATTCCTACATCCCTCTCTCTTTCCCTCACCCTCGTCCCATATCTCTCTCCCCCTCTATCTCCCTCCCTTTATTTCACCCACCCCAACCTCTCTTTCTCTCACGCACGCATGCACACACACACACACACACACACACACACCTTCTCTTTATCTCCCTCACTCCTTCCCTATGTCCCCTGCCCCTCCTTTCCCCTCCCACCCTCAACCTCCCTCGCCCCTTTTCCCATAGTCCCTCTCTTGCTGATCCTCTATTCCTCCCTATAACACCATCCATATTTCTATATCCCTCCCCCCTACCCTGCTCCGTCCATATGTTCTCCTCCCCTCTTTCTCCCTCCCCCCCTTCTCTCTCTCTCTCTCTCTCTGTATACTATATATATATATATATATATATATATATATATATATCCCTCTCTCTCTCTCTCTCTCCATCCCCATCTCTATGTATCTCCCTCCCTCATTATATCCTCCCCTATTTTTCCTCTCACTCTCCCTCCAACCCTACATCTCCCACCCTCCCTCGTGACCTCTCTCTCTCTAACTATCCCTCCTCTCCATGCCTCTCTCCCCTTTTTTTTACTACCCTTTCTCTCCCTCACTACCTTGTTCCCTCCCCCCTTCCCCCCTCTCTCTCCCCCCTAAGCCCCCCTCACTCTATCTCTTCCCCATAGATTCAATTCCTCCCTCCCTTTATCTTTCCGTTAATATTTCCATATATATGCATCCTCCCCCAATTTCACATTCTTACTCCATTCCTCAGACACCATACCCCTTTTCTCTCTCTCACTATCCCTAACTCACTATCTATGTCTCCATCCCTCTCTCTCTCCCTCCTCCCCCCCCCTCTCTCAATCCCTCCCTCTCCATCCCTCTCTACCCTTCTCTTTACCATCGTCCCTCCTCCCCTCTTTCTACCTTTCCCTATATTTCTCCCTACTCGTATCTCCCATCACTCCGTATCTCTCTCTCTCACACCTCCCTCCCTCCCCCTCTCTCTCCATCCCCCACTATATCCCACCCCACCCCCCCCTCTCTCTCCCCTCAATGTATCTCCTCTTCTCTCTCTATCTCTCTCTCTCTCTCGTCCACCTTATGTCCCTCCCTCCCTCCCTCCCTCCCTCCCCATATCTACCTCACTCCCTCTCTCTCCCTTCATTCTTTTATGTCCCTTCCCCCCTTTCATCCTTGCTTTCTAACTCTCTCACTTTCTCCCTCTCATCCCCCCTACCTCCCTGTATATCCCCCTCCCCCTATGCCCCTCCCCCATCCCCTTCTCTCTATCATCCCTCCCTCTCTCCCCCAAATCCATCCCCCCCCTCTCTCTCTCTCTGCATCCTTATATTTTCCTCTGTAATGTCCCCATTCAAATAATTGCATAGTGAGACAATCCCATCAATCCTACTAGTTTCCTAGGTTGGATGGGCACATGTGGAATTATAATAAGGAAGCTAATAAATGATGTTTAGGTATTAGAAGGGTTCAAGTATTTAATAAATAGGGTGAATAATGAAATTCAAGAGAAATTCTAGGTGGCAAGTGGTTTTGTAGACATATGGAGGATGTGGGACCCCCACTAGCTTGATTTTGCAAGGACACATGGCATCTGCCTCTTACCAATTCAAATCCATGGGAAGGTGAACACTCTTGGGTGAGTTGGTAAATCATAACACATGGAATTGAGCATGTTAGGTCTAATTGGGATGGATTTGTAACCTCCATGGAAGAGGAAGAGTCAAAATGGAAGTTTGTGGACACTTGGGCTAGATTCCCTAGCCCCTATGACAATAATGATGAAGAATCTATGACAAATATCAAAAATTGCAGACCTGACCTCTGAAATATGACCATTATGACATTTTATCCCCCAAAATAGGCTCAAGGAAGGCACTCATGGGAGTTGGAGAAGCCAAAGAGACTCCTACTCGAATTTGGGAGAAGATGGAAGGTTGGAACAAGGAGACAAGTGGCAAATGTGGAATATTTCCTAAGTGGAAATATATTGAAGCTATTGAGAGGATTTCGACCCTTAGATGGCTAATGTTGGTTATAAAAATGTAGAAATTAAGTATGAGAATGGCTTTTGATGATTTGAGAAAAATTGCATTTGTGAAGAGAGAGCTAGTGGATGACTAGTTTCTTGCCTTAGCCAATTTCGAGGGTGAAAGATTCCCATTCAAGTTGGTGTTTGGAGAGGCCACTCAGGTATTTCATGGATATTTAATGGATTTATATTTGCAGGTATTAGCTACAAGGAAGCTCGTGGTTTTGTTTAGTGTAGCACCATCTCTCAACCATTTCTAGTTTTGAAGGCATATTCATGCTCCTTGAGGGAGGGCATTTTTGGTGAGCTCTTGTGCATCTTGGGAGAGCTTCTCATTATGTATTTATGATTGTAATAGATTCATATCCTCTGTTCTTCATATTCATAAATTATCAGGCCGAAATACCCACTGGTTGTATGCAAAAATGTTGATTAATGAGCAAACAATGTCCATTTCCCCACTACATTGATGTATGGCATGATAATGATGATGATTTCGAATGAATGGATGATTCTATGATAAATTTATTATTAATAGAATTCCATGGATGTATTTTACAATTTCCATGTACTATACTTGAGCATTTGAAGTATTTTTACTAATTTTAATTGCATTGGGAGAAGAAATAGTGCCATTTCCCCAAGGGTCGAATTGATGATTTTTGCAACTGAATGGGAGAGGGTTTGTATAGATATAACAATAAATTAATGATTCACATGAGACATTAATAAAATACTTAATACATCGCCTACCTCTGTTCAGATATTCGAGGGATTTTGGAAGCATTTGGGAGGCCATTTTCAGTGTTTACCCAGGGGGGATTTGATGCATAAATTGCTAGTTAAAACACCATACATTGACCAGAATATAAATAAAAATTGCAGAATTATTTTGAGGGTTATAAATCATCCATGAACTTAATATTCAAGTCTAGATATCATTCATATACCCTTACAGAAGATTTGTGAGCATTTTGGTTAATTTGGAGGCCAAAACAACAAAACTAGTCAAAGGTCGAAATTGGGGAAAAATTGGAAAATTGGGCACTTTCATAAAAATTTTAAATTTTAAAAAGGGACATCACATCCTCTCTTAATATCACTCCTTCCCCTCCCTTTGTCACTCTCCCTACCCCCCTTTCTCATTCTCCTTCTCCCTCACCCTCCCTACTTTCCTTTCTCTCTTTCCCCCCTCCCTCCCTCCCTCTCTCCTTCCCCCCTCCCGCCCCTTCTCTCTCTCACCGTAGGTATCCCTCCCCCCTCTCCCTCCGCCTAGGTATCCATCCCCCTCTCTCCTCCCCTTCTCTTGCTCCCTCTCTCTTATCATTTCTTCCTCTCTCCCTCTCCTATTATCTCTCTCACAATCCCTCTCCATCCATACCCCCCTCCTCCTTCTCTCCCAACTACTCTCCCTCCCTCCCTCCCTCCATATCCCTCGATCCCTCTCCTCCCCCCTCTATCTTTCCATCATTTCCCCCTCTCTTCCCCTTCCACCTTCAGTCCCTCCCTACCTCTGTATCTCTTTCCCTCACTCTCTCTCCATCTATTCCTCACTCCCTCTCCTATTCTCTCTCACCCTCCTCTCCATCCCTAACTTTCTTTCTCTCTCTCTCTCTCAATGATTTCATTTTATCCATTTTTCTCTACCCCCTACCTGTTTATTCACCCTCTTCTCTCTTTCATGCCATCTCATTCCTTTTGTGTCAATTTCCCCCCTCTTCTTGCTTCTCTCTTCCAACCAAATCTATTCCTCCTCATCCACCTTTCCATCCACAAATCCTCTATCACATCCTACAAATTCAAATATTCATATATGGTTACTACTCAATAATAGGGTGTGCACTTGGGAAATGATTTTAAAAAAGGTCACGCTAGTAATTTGTATGCTTTGTAGGTGATGTGAGAAGACTACCTCATGTATTTTGTTATCTTGTTCCTTTACTATGCAAGTATAGGAAGAAGGAGATAGATTATATTATATTATATATAATAATTAATAATTTAGTAATTTCATTAAATATTTTGTACAATATGTAATAACTAATGGCTAATTACATTATGTTATACAAAATGTGTTATACCTGATGACACATGAATGATACTATATATGATATACATTTTTTTTTGTTTTGTCAAATCTCTCTAACTTATAGGATTGGCCTTTGGTCCAAGAAACCATGACCTAGGGGTATCTATGCCATCAAAATCACTCAGGGATCGCACTCGATGTGTGCCACATGAACCCTTAGCATGGATGGATTTTTTTTATGTCTCTTCCTACTGTTGTCGATTTTTGAACCCTAGACCACCTAACCAATAGAACCCCTTGAATACCAACCATTCCAATGGGACTTTACATATATGATATACAATTACTAACTACACAATACATATCTTATATCTATGATGTGATATCGAAATACCACCAATTATATTATATATGATATATAATATGTACCATCCATTTAATTATTTATGAAAAATATATTTATTCTTTCGCTAATGGTTTTTGACAAATCAACCAATGGTTTGTTCGAATCAGCCAATGCTATTGATTAATCTATCGTTCTCTTCATAGAAATACCCCTTATCAACTATATGGTTTGTCTTGTTGTGAATTTAAAATTTATTAAATATACAAAATGTAGTAAATTGTTTGCATGCTCAAATTATAAAGAAAGGGGCTATGTAACTTTTTCATTATTCCCATAATGGGCATAGGATTTATTGAAATTGAATTCAGTTTTCATTGTTTCCATATCGTCTGTTTTTAGTAAATAAAATTATGTGGGCCTAACAGTTAAGAACATGTGTTTCCTTCTAGGACATCATAAGTTCAAATCTAGATGGCAGTACTGTAGACTTTAGCAGTTACAATGGGTTTGGCCGTAAACTTAAAAGATATATTATTATTATTATTAGCATTTGAGTGTAACTTTTTCATTTCTCAATCATTTCATGAAAATGTTGTATGTTGCACTACTAGACACCGACTTCTTCATGCTAAAAAAAAATCAAACCATTATCTTTACGTTAAGACCTTCATTTCGAGGTTTTCTAACTTAGATAATTAAAAAGAAAAAAATAAAGTACTCATTTTGTTTTCGAAAATAGTGATGCACTAGTAGTACTATATGTTCTCTACATGTTTACCATTTTTTTTACACTGATTCCATCATGTAGGCACTCAAAGGTTGTATCAATACAAATGTATACCTTATTATTTGCCAAAAAAAACAAATGTTAATGTTAAAATAATCAAACCTGAGATAGTTATGAAAATTTTCAATAAATAAAATTAATATATATTTGAAAGGGTGATTCGATTTTAAACATTTCATCTTTTTTACTGAAAGAAAGATTCATTATGTAGGTATCTCAAAATATCCATGTAAATTGAGGAATGCATTTTTTTTCAGTTTTCTATTGCAACTAACATGTCAAAAGAGACCCTCATTAGCTTGCACTCACCCATAAACTTGTATTATAAAAAGAGTTTTCATTGAATCATATGGATTTGTAATACAAAATTCAAGATGCAGGTTTCACTCACCATTGAATGTCAAAATCTAAAATCAACAATGTCGCTGCAAAAATTATCTATATATTATGTATTTTACTATGGCAAGTGTATTTCCTTACATGTTCCAACACTAACCAAAATTTGCAAAATGTAATAAATTTTGAAAATTTTAAAATAGTGAGCCATAAAAGACTCCGATAGGAACCTATGCATTTTCAAGTGAGATTGGGTGGTACCCTTTCAAATTTGAGTGGGATTCTTGATGATTGCCTTTTGTTTTTATTTCCTTATTGCCCTCTTGTTTAACTTCATTAAGCATTGGTAACTAAATGACTAGGCGAGATGATTGTTTTCCAAATGAAACAATATACAACATATTCTATTCTTAACCCTCATTGCCACTGTCCTAAATTGTTCTGTGATTAACAAATAATTTTCTTCATGAGCTTGCATGTAGTGTCTAGTTTATTCTCTATCAATCTAAGGACATTGATTTGAACCCTTTTATAAATTGCATTCAACTCACTTTTTATTGGGAACCAATTTGTATTAGGGTGTGTGCAAGAAGATGAGGGTCAGTTTAGATGCAATGCTACTTTTTTCAAAACTCGTTCCTGATGCATAAAACATAACGCGTTTCTGATATTTAGCACCTGCCATGGTAAGACCCGATCCTAACATGTCATTGGACATGTAGAATAGGTAACCATAACGCGTATGTGTTATGTATTTACAAAACACGTACGCATTATGTAGTTACAAAATGCGTATGCGTTATGTAAATCTAAAAATGAATTTAAATACACAGTCCCAACGATTGCCGACCACCCGCAGCACTCATGCATCAGAAACGCGAAATAGAGGCGAAATAGACCCTGGACGAGGACGGTTTGTGGCCCACTCAAGTATCGGTGTTGCTCGATTTAGCTGGAGGGGAGACAAATTCACCGATGGATTGTCATCTAATCAGGTAATTCATTCACCCATACCATTTTTTTGTCATTTCTTAACCTAAATTACTATTTTTTTATTGTTTAAAACAACCTAGTTTTGTAATATTGATAAAATTGGGAATAACCCAATCTCTAATTAAATTCATATCTCCCTCCACCAAGATGAGTGAATAATTAAAATGAATCCCTTTTCAAAAACTCAAAAATTCATAATCCAACCAAAAATTGAAAAAAATAAAACTCCCCCCTTTCTACAATGTATTCATCTAAGTCACTCGACACGAGGACACGGGACACGAGTGTCCCCACCAAGCTTCAAATTTGAAGCCTTCAGGCCACTTCAAATTTTACCCACACGTCATAGAAGGCCACTTCAAATTTTACCATGCAAAAAAAAATTAATTTCATGGTAAGCCCTTCAATAATTAAATTAACCACTATTGTTTAAAATTGCAACAGAAGGGTAGCTTCAAATTTCACCCATCAACAATTTTTAGTGGGAAATTGGGAATGCGGCTACTAGCTAGGTGACTTGCGAGTGGGACTCGGTTACTCTCCAATATCCACGTGTTCAATCATCCATGGATCATGGACCATTGGGCCTCTAATAATATCATTGAGCAACTTACGTGGACGGGCTTACACTGAGTAGCCCATGGCTTGAACTCTTCGAATTTCTCGTGTTTGTAGCGAGCGCTTACGTGTTTAACACATTTAATGGCATCAACAAAATTATTAAACCTGGTAGGTGGCTCATACGTGTTGTTGTTAGCGGGCTTACCAAGTTACAAGTTATCACATACCAATTCGTGAATGCTGACTCCGTGAGTTAATTGAGTATTCAATGTATAATATATTATGTTAATGTGCCCCCGCGAATTTGGCATTTCAGACAAAATCCACAATCCATAAACTTCTTGTAATGTTGCAGGTTGTTGCTCCTGCCCGTGGCCCCTACCTATAGCCATGTGTTTTCTTTGTTGTATCAAGTTAATCCTACCATCTACAGCTCCCAACCTCACACCCTGTGTTTTCTTTGTTGTATCAAGTCAATCCCGTAGCTCCCGAGTTCCACCTTTTGTTTTCTTTGTTGTATCAAGTCAATGCTCGAATTCCATGCTTCCATGGCTCCGACCATCAATATATAATATTGCATGAATAGAAACAAGCTTTTTCTTATACCCCTATTCCACTGTGGTTGAGCTACTTCCAAGTTCCACCTACCCTATCTCCTCCAGTCCTCCAGGAGAGTTTGCGAAATATGGTTGTGTTATATGACATATATAATGTTCAGTGCTGCTATATCCACTGAAAAATAAAGCCTCTGTCAGTAAAAATTGAAATTTTGATGTACTATTACATTTTCAAATGAAAAGAATAACTTATTTTTACATGGCAGCATTGAAGGGTTCAATATCTCATAGCCCTTCATAGTGAAATGGGACCCCACTCTTCAAATTTGATCCCTGGTCCCCACTAGACACGGTGACCCCCGGAATTAGGACACGTAGGACATGGTGACCCCCGGAATTAATATATTTTTAAAATATATTAAAATTTAAAAGTATAGACATATAGATCCAATAAAATTTAACATTTACAATTACAAATATTCAATAGAAATTACATTTACAATTACAAATATGAAATATTCAATATAAATTAGATCATTCACAAATCACAACACATTTGTCATTCACAATCACAAATCACAATGAGACATTGAGACACATAGATGCAAACTCATCACTGCCCTGATCCTCCTCCTCCATGCCTGAATCAACAAACTCATCACTGCCCTAATCCTCCTCCTCCTCCTCCTCCTCCTCTCTGCCAATCTGACTAACTTACTTTTTAATTGTCAAATGTTTAATTTTAATTTTTAAATGTATGTAAGTGAATGCCATTAAATTGCTTACTTGAGTTTGATTTAATACATGTTCAATTTTGAAGAGACGTCATTATATACCATGTATATGTTTCTAATGATTTTCGTATTAATGTCTTTATTGCAGTTGCGGCTATGGATACCAATGCCGAGATATTGATTGAGCTTGCCCACTTGAGGGGCATAAGTGCAGCTTTTAGTGGTGGTGACAGGATTCGTCGTTCACTTGCATCAACCTTGGATGCAATTGTGGACACCATTTCACAATCTACCAATGTACTATATGATATTGCATCTTACAGAGAAAGAAAAAGACAACAATATGCTGATGGGCTAGACTACAATGCAATAAAAAAATTGAAAATATCCAAAGAGCTCATATTTGCATTGTTTAGGGACCCTCAGACGGGGGAAATCCCAAATGCAAACAGGACGCATATCTCCATTGAGTGGTGCACGTTTCAACCATTTGTTGATAACTGGATGGACAGATGGTACATGGTTTTTGATATGCCACCACACAACAACAGGGAAATTCCCTTATATTTCCTTCGAAAGATGTATGCAGAGTTTGTGTTGCATAAACACGTTAACTATTTTGAGATCTTGTAGTTTCAGGGGATCGGTGGGGGAAGCCCCAAAACTGACCCAATGCCAGGCTTCGAGACCAGGATCGCCCTATCCCTGCACCTCACATGTAGTTGCTTGGGCCAGATGTCCCACCTGCACATCGTATTATTCCGCAGACACGGGATGCATTTTTGAGTTTGGCACGGGCAGTTGTTCGCCATGGCACGATGGTTCAACATATGGGTGAGGAAGGGACATCTGTCCCTGGTGTGGTACATACACCAGCTCGTCACCATGCAGGACCATCAACTAGTGCAGGACCATCAGGACCATCCACTAGTGCAGGACCATCGACACATCCCCATCCTAGTACTGATCCTCACGAGTGCACATCATGTGGTCATCCCTGCTATGGTATTGCCTCAGATGTTGCCTTCAGTGGGTTTTTGAGAGAGGTATGTTGATGGTTAATTGTAATAAATTCTTCATTTATTTTCGTCTTTGTACACACATATATAGTTTGAGCTAATATATTAATTTTGTGAACTTGCAGTTGATGCTTTATGCCGGCAGCGACGCCCCAGAGCCAGATGTTCCAGACTCTACAGGGGGGCATGATGCTACCCATTTGGTAGGCCCATCTTATATACCACCTATTGCTGTATCTCACACCGAGGTAAACATTTTAAAATTTCAGTTTTTTAATACTTGTTAATTTGTTATTTTCCACATAGTTTACATTTTAGTTCATTAATGCTATCTACGGTCTAATATTTACAATTATTAAACTTGCAGATGGAAGATCCTTCACTGGGGCAAGGTAATGTGGAGGTAGTACCCATGTTCATACCATCCCATGAAACATCTGGGCTCCAGGTAAACAATTAAAAATGACATTTTTTAAATACATGTTTGTTTGTTGAATCATGCACGTCTAACTTCCTGAACACTTGCTGACTGTAGGCACCATCCGAGACATATGGACCATTGCCTGGATTTGTATCTCCCTCCAGGCCATTCGTGAACAAGGGTCGTGTGTATGTGAGGTGTTCTACTCCTAGAAAGACTCCAGCTGCCCACGACCATGGGCTTACTCACACCATGGTAATGTATATCCTTCGATGATATTTGTTGTTTAACTTGAAATCCAGTGCATAAATCGTTTTTGTTAATGTTTGAATTGCATGTTTACTGCATCAGGAACCTGAGTTGTCTACTGAGAACCTCGCATCGATGGTTGATGCAGCAGTTAGTGCCGCATCTGCAATGGCAACTGATCACACACAGGTATGTAACTATTTCAACATTATCTTTACATAGTTTATTATTGTTGTCTATTGTTTATTCATGCATTTCTAACTATTTCAACATTTTTTCATTGTAGCCACTACCAGCAGGAGCAGTTCCTGGCCCCCCTGGTTCGACCATCCTAGATGTTCAACCAACAGCTCCATCTGCTACACAAGCAACACAATCTCCTTTGTCAGTTGAGGTGAGATGTCCTTCAGTGACCAAGTGTTTCATGCACTTTCCATGCACCAGTTGATAATTGTTGAGCTAATGTATTAGTGTACATAGTTAGTTGAATTTAACAATTGATATTTAATTTGCAGGATCCAGAGATGCACATTGATCCTAGAGATGTGCCTAGAGGATCAACGTCGGGAAAGAACAAGAGGAAGCTTGAGTTTTGATAGTTTTGGATAGTTTTGGACACATGTGCTTTTGGATACTTTTGTATATATATGTACTTTTCGATACATTCAGTTTTGGAGACATGTACATTGACTTTATTGTGCATCTACTTTTGGAGACATGTACATTGACTTCATTGGATACATGTACTTTTGGATACTTTTGGACATACATGTACTTTTGGAGACATGCACTTTTGGATATATATGTACTTTTGGATACATGTACTTTTGGAGACATGCACATTGACATTTCACTTATAAATGAATGATACATTTCACTTTGTATTTGTTCTTCAGTTTCCACGTGTTCTTGTGTCAATCTAATGTGTTGATTTGTGTGGATTATCTATTACTCATGAATGCACTAGGTCAAAAGAACAAACTATTATATTCAAAGGTTTCAACGAATTCACTACATGCATGCACTAATTGGTATCTAATTAAAATTTGTGATTTTGGATGATCATTACAAGTTATGTCAAAGTTCTTGCTCGTGTGATTTAATCAAACTAAATGCAATACAATGTTTTTCAAGGTTTCAACAAACTCACTCATGCACACCCATTGCCATCAACTACCAATGAAAGTCTAACATTATGAGGTTCTTCTTTAAAAATGGTTAATATTTTCTTGATGATCGTAAATTGAAAACCATTTGTAGCCACTCATATAATACCATCTTCACTTATCTTTGTACATGATAATCCATAAAATGTGCTATGTTTTTTAACCTAAACAATCATCAAAAACCTAGAATTATAGGGATATGACAAAGAACCTTATGGGGCACCTTATATATTACCTAATTAGTTCAATATCTATTGATCCCACATTCATGGAATTTTAAATTTGTTGCATGCTATCCATAATATATCATTTGATCATAATTAGGACATGCATCAATTGTTTGATACTCCTTTCTTGTATCTTTCATAAGGGCACACAATTCTCAATATGTGCAAGGTAAAGTATTTGATGGTTATAGGAAAATATTACCTAACAATCTATAAGAAAAAATCAATCTATGTACTAAATAATGGATATCGCAATGTAGTTATTACAATCACAAAAAATATTAAAAACTTATATTTATCATTAGATTTATTGTGTATACATTAGGATATTTGTCATACCATTGTTTGAAATGTCATTCAATACCTTCAATTTTATCAACATCAAATTAGTAGACAAAGTGACTCATCTTTGATCTCTTGTATAGGCCTTTGTGTGCCTTATCAATAAGATGTACATCATGAATATTATCATAGGTCTCATGCATAGGCGCATCCTCATCCATGCAAACAAAGGTGTCATGGATCAACCTATTATCCCTTTATTCTCAATAATATTAGTATCATTATCTTCCATAGGATCAAATTCAACTCCATCACCCCCATTATTGCTACTCTAAATTGCAGCCTTAGGAGTTTTGATCATGTGTTTTTGTCTCTTTAGGAGTTTTGAAATATTATACTCTTTCAAAAATAATATGGAAGATCAAATATTTAAAAGTGGTTTAAATTATAAAATGGGCGGAAATTCACCAAGTGTCCCTGAACGACATTTTCATGCGACTTGCAACTCGACATAACTCGGAAACCGGACGTCGGACCGACGAACCGTCGACTCCGTTGGTCTCCTGGCATGCAATTACTTCTAGGGGGCCCTCTCCCTCGTCTCCCCATGGCCCAGTGGCTTCATTGTGCATTCATTTTGTAAACTAGGGTTTTGCTCAGTTTAATTGCATGCAATCTCGCATTTGTGGGTCAACTCTGCAAAAACCTCCCCCGAGCCAGTGTTCGCAGTGTTCCCATGTCGAAATTTCCCACACACACTTGCAAGAGCCAACGGCATGCAATCTTCCTGCTCCATTTGCTTTTTGGCTCCCGGACAGAAATTCACCAAGTGTCCCTGAACGACATTTTCATGCGACTTGCAACTCGACATGACTCGGAAACCGGACGTTGGACTGATGAACCATCAACTCTGTTGGTCTCCTAGCGTGCGATTACCTCTAGGGGGCCCTCTCCCTCGTCTCCCCATGGCCCAGTGGCTTCATTATGCATTCATTTCGTAAACTAGGGTTTTGGTCAGTTTAATTGCATGCAATCTCGCATTGGTGGGTCAAATCTGCAAAAACCTCCCCCGAGCCAGTGTTGGTAGTGTTCCCACGTTGGCATTGCCCACACACACTTGCGGGAGCCAACGGCACGCAATCTTCCTGCTCCGTTTGCTTTGTGGCTCCCGGACGAAAATTCACCAAGTGTCCCTGAACGGCATTTTCATGCGACTTGCAACTCAACATAACTCGGAAACCGGACGTCAGACCGACGAACCGTCGACTCCGCTGGTCTCCTGGCGTGCGATTACCTCTAGGGGGGCCTCTCCCTCATCTCCCCATGGCCCAGTGGCTTCATTGTGCATTCATTTTGTAAACTAGGGTTTTGCTCAGTTTAATTACATGCAATCTCGCATTGGTGGGTCAACTCTGCAAAAACCTCCCCCGAGCCAGTGTTGGCAGTGTTCCCACGTCGGCATTGCCCACACACACTTGTAAGAGCCAACGGCATGCAATCTTCCTGCTCCGTTTGCTTTTTGGCTCCCGGACGGAAATTCACCAAGTGTCCCTGAACGACATTTTCATGCGACTTGCAACTCGACATAACTCGAAAATCGGACGTCGGACCGACGAACCGTCGACTCCGTTGGTCTCCTGGCATGCAATTACCTCTAGGGGGCCCTCTCGCTCGTCTCCCCATGGCCCAGTGGCTTCATTGTACATTCATTTCGTAAACTAGGGTTTTGCTCAGTGTGGGAGTGTGCAATTTTTGCACACGGGGGTCAACATTGGAAAATCATCCACTGGGCAAGTATGGCTAGTGTTCCTAGCCCGAACCTGTCTAGACACACCTGCAGGACTCCCCAGAACCCGATTTTGTTGCATGGTTGGAGTTCTATGCCCCCGGTAGGTATCCAGCAGGTGTCCCTGAAGGCCTTCTGGTAGTGAGACGGGACGAGACATGGAATGAAGACCGTGGCTCGGATCGACGAACCGTCGACTCCTTTGGATTCAACACACCGGGATAGTGCCAGGGGTGCCCCCCCCTCCTACCCAGTGGCCCATGTGTCACCTTGCAGGTCCATCTTGGAAACTAGGGTTTTGCTCAGTGTGGGAGTGTGCAATTTTTGCACACAGGGGTCAACTTTGGAAAATCATCCACCGGGCGGGTATGGCTAGTGTTCCTAACCCGAACCTATCTAGACACACCTGCAAGACTCCGTGGAACCCGGTTTTGTTGCACGGTTGGAGTTCTATGCCCCCGGTAGGTATCCAGTAGGTGTCCCTGAAGGCCTTCTGGTAGTGAGACTGGACGAGCCATAGAATGAAGACCGTGGCTCGGATCAACGAACCGTCGACTCCATTGGATTCAGCACACCGGGATAGTGCTAGGGGTGCCCCTCCCCTCCTACCCAGTGGCCCATGTGTCACCTTCCAGTCCATCTTGGAAACTAGGGTTTTGCTCAGTGTGGGAGTGTGCAATTTTTGCACACAAGGGTCAACTTTGGAAAATCATCCACCGGGCGGGTATGGCTAGTGTTCCTAACCCGAACCTGCCTAGACACTTTGGAAACTAGGGTTTTGCAGGTCCATGATGATGATGATGGTGATGATGATGAAGATGTTGATGATGATGGCTTGGTCTAAGGTGGTGCTCTCAAATAGCTAATTCATTATGAAATATTTAACAAGACATGAATTAAATTTAATATAAGTGTATTGTTTAATATAGTGAGCATGAATTGAATTAATTTTGTTGGGTGAAGCCAATAACCAACATGATGAACATAATATAATTTTAGGGTTTACTGATCATATGTAAAAAATGGCATATTCATAAACTTGACATACAAGAGAACTTTTGGCATATTTATAAACAACGTAAACATAAATTTGGCATATCAAGAACGCAAAATTGACATATTCATATGAAACATACATGTGAAAATTGAGCATATATCAATATTCAATTACAAATAGTATAAATAGTATAGTATTAAAAGTATGTAACGTACCTCATAATGCTAGATCCCACCTATTATCATACAACCAAGCCCTCTAGATCATCTCTTATACTGATGGTCTCCATTAGTCTCTCGTGCTCTGTATCTGGTAAGAAGTAGTGTACCTTCGATGTATTTTGACTAGGCATTGTTCGTACCTGAAGGTTTGTGCCAATGATTAAGTTGGTAAAGTGATACACACTTGCACCTGGTTTGTAATCCCTGTAAACATATCCACCCTTCTTTCTTCCATTGCTGTCCCGTATCAAGTATTCACCTTTAAAAACCATAGACCCAGTTGGAAAGTGGTTGTTTTCATCGTCAGTCATGGACACAATGAGGGTTTGCTTTCCATCTATACAGCGTGCCAACCAGTATTCATCACCCCATTCAGTATCTTTTGAGGCAACCACTGTGTATATGTGACCCGCATTATATGATTGTAGGTATATGATCAAAATATTTTTCGTGCAATACAAGGCCATTATTGTGCATTTGAAGACTACGTAAACAAACAAAAAATGTCAAGGAAATGCATCATACCGGGTTGTACAAGGTCTGAGACATGATCAAAATCTGCAGAAATAGATGATTGGTCTTCTTCCAATGGAGTTAACTCAACAATTGCACACTGATCAAGTGGAAGTGATATGCGATCCCATCCATCAACCCAATCCAATGATTCACACCCATCCCAGTCAACCATCACAACGAGGCGGGCAAAAACAAGCGAGTTTTCTGGTCCAAATTTCAAATACTGGGTTATCAGAGCTTCGAACCGAATGAAAGCCACGAGTCCCAGGCACAGTCTTGCATTCCCATGCATGTGAACGATCTATGTCTACCACCTCCCAAAAAAATCTCTCCACATGTCTCTTTCTTTTGGATTCTACTCGCATAGTTGATTCCTCTCCCATTGCTGACATGCACCACCTGACTATAGATTGAGCATTTAGAATAGTAGATTCTGTAGATACTTTCAATTCCTCTCTTCATAGGGTTGTTTTGACACATGCTCCAGCTCCATCATGCTCTCCTTTACCATGCCCAGTCTCAAAATAGTTCCACATATGTGGCACTTTGTAGTTTTTATGCAATGAACACAACCACTGAAATATGTGTGCATTTTTGAACTGACTAGCACACCCATCAGACCAAATCCAATGTCGATCCATCTGTATGTTCCTTCCCTTCAAGTGATCATAGAACATGATGAAGCAATGACGTACATAGTGGAAGTCGTGGCACCTATCATCACTTATGTAGAAGTGATATTCCTTCCGAATTTCTCTTTGCTCTTCAGTGCTATTTGGGCCATGCCTATATGTGATATGGACCATCAAGGAAACCTACTTAGAGTGATAATACTGACTTTGGATCTCATTTTGAGGTTGCAGACTGTAGTTCTCGGCAAAATCAACAACTGAAAGTATATTACCAAGGGGAAATGTATCTCTGCATATTCTAAACTTCTCATCCTGCCATCGTGCCACGTGGACATGTTGAACATATTGATGTGTGTTTTCAATAAATTCCTTGATGAAGTCACTACCTTGTACCTAGTGACACAAAATGATATCAATGTCAGTTTTTTGTTGTAAGTAAGGATTGAAATGTAACCGTTACAACATAATTTTATAGATATAAATGCATACTTGAGATGTCACCAATTGTATTTTTTTGCTTTCTTTCCCTGGGACTATTTCATAGTTGATATATTTGAAACTTTTCATGTCTGCAACCATTTTCCCAAATTCACTGTCTCCATTCTCGTGCATACATTGGCTCAATAATGCCATTCCAGCACAGTTGGAGCATGTTCCATCCAAACAAGATTTTACATAGTATGTTTGCCCCTCGGGCCTATTGCACATGATGCTACGAATGAATTCTCTTGATGAAGTCGGTGGTATTGTCATGGAGCAATCCTGCACAATGTTAGTATGCAACACACGACGAATGTACAAAAATGTTTCATAGTAATATTCATATTCTACATGGTATCTACAACAAAAAGTGTTACGAAGAGTATTTATTCTAACATACCATGGCTTACATTTCTCAAAAGATCTTTGCCCCAAGTTCAATTGTCTATGCTCAATCTTAAATTTCTCGTAAAGTTCTGTCTGTGTTATATCAAGAAGATGCTTAGTATGTGGTTCACGATCCTTTGAACCCCTTCTTAGTTTTAGTACATCCTTTCGGTTTGAAGAAGGCCTTGTGTGATCATGCCAAAAACTGTGCACTAGTCCCTTTACTGCATCAACTAGCTTCATGTCACGACATGGCAACCGACCAACAAAGGCCCAAAAATCTATCTGATCGGTTGTGTCAAGATGTTCTCTTCTAATAGAATACCTACGGAGGGTTTTTACATTCAAATTAACTAGTTCGGATGTAGGCCTGAGAATACGAAGGGCCCTAGTGTTCTTATTTGCAATTGATTGTGACAACACACGATGAGCAGCATTGCGGTCCTTTGAATGTGTGTTCTTACCAATTTTACCAAATGCATCTACTAGGCTTTTAACTATATGAGAACTTGGTTCAGAATTCTTTATCATCTTTATCCCTAACTTTTTCCTAACAACATTCATGCTCCTAGATTTTAACAATGATAAAAATAATCTACATTTATCTCCATCACATTTAGAAACAAAATATTTATGAAGTATCTGTTGAGTTTGATAAGCAATACTACATTTAGATAGCGTACCTTCAATGGAATTCATAAGTCTTTCATAAACTTGTATACGCTTCGGAGTTCTTCAACGTGTGCTTGCTAATGGAGGTAAGGGGGTTGGAATTGTACCATGTAGCGCATCACCAAGACGCTCTGGCGTTTCAGTAGTAGCTTGGTGTCCTTCATTCTCTTCCTGGTAGTTGGATGGTGGAAGTCCAACATCCTCATCGATGGTCTGTGGAAGTCCAACATCCTCATCGATGGTGTGGATAACATTCTCTTCTTCAATAGTAGGCAAAATCTCCAGCGCCTCTCTGACTTCATCGCTTGTATAACCACATCCGGATAGCAAATTGGGTGTTTCTTCATGAGCTTCATCTTGAGATGGTAACTTATCACTTTGACTTGAAGTGGGAATTGAAACATCCCCTAATGAGCACCTACATTTTGCTTCTTGATTACTTCCATGGGGTGCTTGTTCAACAACTATTGTGGAAATTGAAGGTCCCTCTTGTCGTGGATTAATAGGATGAACCGTGGTATCCTCTACAATTGGATTTGGATTAGTTTCCAAAGAAAGCCTCCGATTCATCATGTATATTCTTTTCTTTTCTTTCTCTTCTTCAACGACTTCTTGAGGTCTCTTCTTCCTTGTTGATTTCTTTACTCGGTTACGTGCATTCCCCATCACCACAATGATCAATTCAATATAGTTTGTTTTTGTTGCTCCTCAATTACAAGCTCTTCAATAATAAGCAAATGGAAGTTCTTCCTTGTTGGCCTTGAAGCTTGATATCTTATCTTGTGTGCTCCTCAAATATAGGCAAAATGAATCTTTCAAAGGCCTTATATTTGGTGTTATTCAATTGGAGATTCTTCAAGCTTGCTGATTATTTTCTTCAAATATGGCCATATAACCCAACACCACAATGAGCAACCATGAAAGATGTCCTCAATGCTGCACCTGCATAAAAAAAAATGATGGAGTTAGTGTAGAATGTGAAAATTTCCAATGTCGGGCTCGTGCTGTTCGAAAAATCACGGGACAGTTGTTTTCGTTCGGACAGAGTGAAGTTGCTCTCGGACAGCAACAGTCCACTATTTCTGGAGTTACAAAACGCGCACGCGTTATATAAATCCAAAACGCGTGCGCGATATGTAGTGAAAAAACGCGAACACGATATAGTCAAGCACAATAAATATGTTAGGTGCACGGCTAGGGCAACGAACAAAATCAAAAGAAAACTAATAATTTATATGGTTACATGCAAAGCAAATGTTTTGTATGGTTTAATACCCCCTAGCTCTCTCCCAAAAACGTGTACGCGATATTGTCAAGCACAATAAATAGGTTAGGTGCATGGCTAGGGCAATCAACAAAATCAAAAGAAAACTAATAATTTATATGGTTACATACAAAACAAATGTTTTTAGTGTGGGGACAAATGTTTTGTATGGTTTAATACCCCCTAGCTCTCTCCCAATAATTCCTAGATACCCCCTATCTTTTTCTAAATATCTGTCCCTCATTCTCCCTACATCCCTCCCTACATGTTTCTTTCATGTTTCTTTCTCTCCCTTACTCCAACCATGTCTCTACCACCCCACTCTCCATCTCTCCACCTTCTCTTTATCTTCGTCATTATCCCTCCCTATAGCACTCTCTCCCTTCTTCTCCCTTAATCACTAACCCTCTATTCCTTTATCCCTCCCCCCTACCCTCTCTGTCTTACCTTGTTCCTAGAGCCCCTCCCCCATAAAGGCCTTTACACCCTCTTGTAAACATTAATCCCTAAGTGCATAAGTGCACAAGATGATGAGGAGGAGGAGGGTGATGACAATGAAGATGATCATGATGTAGATGAAGATGATAAAGATGATGAGGAGGAGGAGGGTGATGACAATGAAGATGATCATGATGCAGATGAAGATGATAAAGATGATAATGTTGATGAAGATGATGGTGGTGATGATGAAGATGCTGATGATGATGGTGATGGTGATGTTCGGATGATGATGATGATGATGATGATGAAGGTGATGGTGACATGATGGAGATGTTGATCTGATGAGGAAGATGATGATGATGATGGTGATGATGGTGATGATGATGAAGATGTTGATGAGGATGATGATGGAGATGAAGATGATGATGATGAAGAAGATGATGATGATGGAGATGTTGTGTTGATGGGGAACCTAGAGATGACAATGATGATGAAGATGGTGATGGTGATGGTGATGGTGATGACAATGAAGATTTTGATGATGATGCTGATGGTGATGATGATGAAGATGTTGACGATGATGGTGATGGTGATGTTTAGATGATGATCATGATGATGTTCAGAAGATCATGATGGTGATGATGGTGATGATGGTGGAGAAAATGATGATGATGGATATGTTGATGAGGAACCTGCAGATGCCAATGATGATGATGATGGAGATGTTGATGAGGAACCTACAGATGCCAATGATGATGGTGATGACGATGAAGATGTTGATGATGATGGTGCTGGTAATGATGATGATGATAATGATGATGATGATGAAGATGAAGATGATGGTGACATGATGGAGATGTTGATCTGATGAGGAAGATGATGATGATGATGATGATGATGATGATGGTGATGATGATGAAGATGTTGATGACGATGATGATGGTGATGAAGATGATGATGATGAAGAAGATGATGATGATGGAGATGTGTTGATGGGGAACCTAGAGATGACAATGATGATGAAGATGGTGATGGTGATGACGATGAAGATTTTGATGATGATGCTGATGGCAATGATGATGAAGATTTTGATGATGATGGTGATGGTGATGTTTAGAAGATGATCATGATGATGTTCAGAAGATCATGATGTTGATGTTTAGATGATGATCATGATGATGTTCAGAAGATCATGATGGTGATGATGGTGATGATGATGGAGAAAATGATGATGATGGATATGTTGATGAGGAACCTTCAGATGCCAATGATGATGATGATGGAGATGTTGATGAGGAACCTACAGATGCCAATGATGATGGTGATGACGATGAAGATGTTGATGATGATGGTGCTGGTAATGACGATGATGATGATGATGATGATGATGATGAAGATGAATATGATGGTGACATGATGGAGATGTTGATCTGATGAGGAAGATGATGATGATGATGATGATGATGGTGGTGATGATGATGAAGATGTTGATGATGATGATGACGGTGATGAAGATGATGATGATGAAGAAGATGATGATGATGGAGATGTGTTGATGGGGAACCTAGAGATGACAATGATGATGAAGATGGTGATGGTGATGACGATGAAGATTTTGATGATGATGCTGATGGCGATGATGATGAAGATGATGATGATGAAGATGTTGACGATGATGGTGATGGTGATGTTTAGATGATGATCATGATGATGTTCAGAAGATCATGATGGTGATGATGGTGATGATGATGGAGAAAATGACAATGATGGATATGTTGATGAGGAATTTGCAGATGCCAATGATGATGATGATGGAGATGTTGATGAGGAACCTACAGATGCCAATGATGATGGTGATGACGATGAATATGTTGATGATGATGGTGCTGGTAATGATGATGATGATGATGATGATGATGATGATGAAGATGATGGTGACATGATGGAGATGTTGATCTGATGAGGAAGATGATGATGATGATGATGGTGATGATGATGAAGATGTTGATGACGATGATGACGGTGATGAAGATGATGATGATGAAGAAGATGATGATGATGCAGATGTGTTGATGGGGAACCTAGAGATGACAATGATGATGAAGATGGTGATGGTGATGATGATGAAGATTTTGATGATGATGCCGATGTTGATGCTGCTGCTGATGATGATGATGATGAAGCTGTTGACGATGATGGTAATGGTGTTGTTCAGATGGTGATGATGATGATGATGATGATGATGATGATGGAGATGTTGATGAGGAAGGGGGAGATGACAATGATGATGAAGATGTTTATGGTCATGAAGATGATGATGATGGTGATGGTGATGATGATGGAGATGTTGAAGATGATGGAGATGGCGATGAAGATGATGATGATGATGATGATGGTGAAGATGATGAAGAAGATGATGATGATGGAGATGTTGACCTGATGACGATGAAGATGATGATTATGGTGATGATGATGAAGATGTTGATGCTGATGATGATGGTGATGAAGATGATGATGATGGAGAAGACGATGATGATGGAGATGTTGATGAGGAACCTACAAATGCCAATGATGATGATGATGATGGTGATGACGATGAAGATGTTGATGATGATGGTGATGGTAATGATGATGGTGATGGTAATGATGATGAATATGATGATGATGATGGTGATGGTGATGGTGATGTTTAGATGATGATGATGATGATGAAGAAGATGATGGTGACATGATGGAGATGTTGATCTGATTCAAGGAAGATGATGATGATGATGATGATGGTGATGATGATGAAGATTTTGATGATGATGATCATGGTGATGAAGATGATGATGATGAAGAAGATGATGATGATGGAGATGTTGATGTTGATGGGGAACCTAGAGATGACAATGATGATGAATATGGTGATGGTGATGGTGATGGTGATGGTGATGGTGATGACGATGAAGATTTTGATGATGATGGTGATGGTGATGATGATGAAGATGTTGATGATGATGGTGATGGTGATGTTTAGATGATGATCATGATGATGTTCAGAAGATGATGATAATGATGATGGAGATGTTGATTTGATGAGGAATATGATGATGATGATGATGATGATGGTGATGATGATGAAGATGTTGATGATGACGATGATGGTAATGAAGATGATGATGATGAAGAATATGATGTTGATGGAGAATATGATGCTCACAACTCCCTCTAGTCTCTCTCTCCCCAACCATCAATCTCTCTCTCTCTCTCTCTCTCTCTCTCAAACACACACATATACACACACATTATGTCACTTTCCATTCTCAAACCCATCCCCCCTCCATCCATATCTATCTCCAACTTTCTCCCTCCATCCTTCACCCTACCTTCTCTCCCTCCCTCTCTCATCGCCTGTCTCTCACCTTCTATCCCTCCCTCATGTTATCTTTCCCTCAACCTATCCCAATCTCTCCATCACTCCCTCTCTCTCACTCACTTTATGTCCCTTCCCCCTCCTCTCATATTCTCTCTCTCTCTCCATCGCCACCACTCCCTGCATGTCTCCCACCAAGACTTTCTGTCCCTCCCTTCCTATCTCTTATTTCATTCTATCCCCATCTATCTCTCACTCCCTCCAAATCCAGTCCTCCCCATTGTCCCTCTCCCTCCCTCGCTCTATGTCTCTCCCCCCCTTGTATTCTTTATTTCTCTCTCACATCCCCCTTGCCTCCATCCATTACCCCTTGTCACTCAAGTCTCACTTTCAACTTCTAACCCTATACCTCTTCAAAACCTATTCTACTCCTAATAGTGTTCTCAAGCTCCACTTCCCTTCACCCCCTGTAGCCCATCATGTTCTCATTCCCTTCATCTCTCCCCACTCAAGCTTCCAACATCCTTCTAATCCCTTGACCCTTTCCCACCCCTATTAAATATTAACCATAGATTCCCTTGACCCTTCCCCACCCCTTCTCAAATATTAAACAAAAATTCCCTTGAGTCTTCCACACCCCCTCTTTCTCAAGTATTAAACATGTATTTTATGATTTGAATAACGCGAGCACGTTTTGTAACTATATAACGCGTATGTGTTATGTAGTTATATAACGCGTACGCGTTAAGTAGTTATATAATGCGTACGCGTTATTTACATCTAAAAGCGCGGCAATATTTTTGAATTTAAACAGGCCGAGTCACATGCTCACATGTCAACAATAATCCTATGTGTATGCTTTGGAGTTTGCTTCGGTAATTCCAAACCTGTGCTATGTTAATGAAAAACCAAAGCTAATTGGGTATTTCTTCCAGTTTTTGGAGAAGCCTGTGCTTAGCCACTCGTTACAATATGCTACATAGAGTCATTTTTTATGAATGCTTAGACACAAATAGCATTTTTTCTGCAGATTCCAAATATGTAACTTTTATTTTGAAATATTAATTTTTCCTATTTTCTTTCAATTTCTTTTCTGTCCTACCTCCTTAACTCGTGAAACACACTGTTATTGTTTCTTCCATAACTTTTTCAATTCTCAATCATTTCAAAAAAAAATTGTATGGTGCACAAGAGGACACTTCACTTAGACAATTATAAAAAAATTATAAAATTACTAATTTAATTTTCGAAAAATAATGGCACACAATTGCTATGTGTTCTCTACATGCATGCCGATTTTTGTAGCTTGATTCCATCATTTAGGCCCTCAAAGGCTCTACCCACAAAAACATATACCTTATCATTTGCCTGAAAAATAAAAAGTGTCTGTTAGGAAAAATGAAACTTGACATAGCTATGCAAATTTTCAATACATAAAAGTTATATATTCAGAAACGTGATTCAATTTCCTACATTTCATCTTTTTTACTCAATGCAAGATATTTTGCGTAAGTAGATCAAAAAATCCAAGTAAGTTGAGGGATGCCTGCTTTTTCAGTTTTCTATTGCATCTAACGCGCCAAAAGTGACCCTCATTAGCTTGCACTGACCCATTATTCTCTTTCATGAACATTCAATCACTTAAATGTAAAGTTTATTTTGTCACATTTCTATAGATTTCTACAATTCCTCTCTTTAGGACTTGGGTATTCCTTTTAGCCTTAACTGTCTCACACATCACACATTGTTTGCTTCTATGATATGCCAGACCAGGTAGCAAATATTTAGTGCTAAAACATGATTTACCATATCTGTATTGCAATGATTATTCCATGACCAACCCTCAATAAGTAGCCTTGAATATTAAATCCATCACCATCACCGATGAAATGACATACAAGAAGGAGAAAATGGAGGGGATGCTAATTCCCCATCGTACTTTATTCAAATGGATCCATATTTCAAGCTCAATGATGTTGAGTTGCACTAGTATTAGAGTCCCCTGATTTACACGTAAACAACCTTACCCATCATTGCTTTGAAATTTGTTAATTTGTTGACCAAAGAATTAATTGCCCTTAAAATTTGGTTCAAAATAATTTGGACATGAAATATTGCAGCATGTCCTGTTTTAATGAATTAATCTTTGGAGGAGGGGTAGCGTAGAGCTATGTATAATAATAAATGAATATCCAATTAGTATGATTTTCTATACGATATACTTATAACTTTTTGATATAAATTTTATACACAACTAAAGCACTTAAATTCAAATTGAGGCGGTTTTTTTTCACCAAGAAAAAAAAGTTGTAACTTGTTATTCAAAGTTTGAATCAAAGTTTCATGCACTTATTCTTATAGGAATCCTCATCTCAAATCATATAGATACTACATTTCATAGAAAACAAGCATAGAAAGTCTTAGTGCTACCTTCGAATGTTAAAAAAACTTCAGGATCTTCCCTTTACAGAAAGATAATATAAGATAGATACCAATGCGTACTTCCAACGCATATGCAAAGGTGTCTATCAAGGAAAACTGGGTGAAATTTAGCCCATGGGCTATTTTTCGACATTCTTTTCCAAAAAAAGATTCTCCAATTTGCCTTTTTTTCATTAATGATTCGTCCAAAATTGATGGGATGATTTTTTTTAATTCTAATAATCGCCAAAATTCTCCAAAACCTATATAAAGTCCTCAGACATTTGAATACTTTTACAAAACATTGACCTAACATTTTATAGTTGAAACTTTAAGAATTAGTAAGATTTTCCAAGGCTTATATACTTTGAGAAAATTATAGATCCTTAAAATTTTATGAGTGTCAATATGCACAACTTTCAATATTACAAAATTTTAATCAAAATTGAATCGAAATTTGTCTTAGGGAAAGAGCAACATTTTTAGCAACCCTCAGATCTGTAAAATGTCATTGTACAACATTCTTTATTCCTTGTAGAATTCAAAGAGTATTTGATTTTCCTCCAGTCCCACAACCATTTTGGAAATCCTAATAGCTTCAAACTTGTACTGGTGATAAATATGACTACTAGAAATAAAATTGAAAAGTCCTTTCAAATCTTCAATCCATTGTTTCCAATTGTCCAATTTGCTAACTTGAAAATTAGAATTTCCTTGAGGCCAATCCACAATAACTCTAGAGTCACCAACCTTACAATGTTTTTTCTTAGAGCACAAAATAATAAACCCCAAAGTGCCATAAGCTCAACCCTAGTGTTTGTGCCTTCTCCACATCCCATCCAAAGAAGATTTTTTAAAAAAAATTTAATTTGATAAACATTCCTCCACATTTTCCATTTTGAGATATCCCATAAAAAAAAACCAATAAGATAATCATCATAAAAGACTGAAACATTAGATAATTTGATAAACCTTTCCACATAGCCTTTATAAAATTCTCAGTATAATTTTAGAAATCACCAAAGTGCTGTTTACCTTTGCATTGTGAAATATAACTTTGTTTATGTTTCTCCAAATTCTCTAGATAATAAAGATAGGTAGATTTTTATGAGAGAAACAATTGAAATATTTTAAGTAAAAAATTTAAAAAGTTGTTTAAATATTTTTTTTTTACAACTCTTTTTTAAAATCGAGTAATAAAATATTTAGTCAAATCATCATTTTACATTCTTTAAATTTCATTTTTATTGAAAAATGAATTTAACTTTTTCAAATACCATGAAACATCCAAATTGTAAAATTCCAACAACCTATTTTTACACTTCCAACCAATCAATTTTCTTGAAGCCCTACCTAAACAAATTAACCAAAAGATGATAGAAATAGGCTGTTCTATTAAATAATCTTTAATCTGAGTCAGATATCATTGTTCCTTGAGCATCCTAATTTTACATATCAGCATAATCGAGGGAAAAACTCACACTCAGCATCCAAGTTCAAACTAAAAAACATTTTGTTCGGTTTGTCATTCAAACTTTGAACGATCACCATATGCCACATCTTACCCAATATAATGAACGTAAGATTACAAGATTACAAGATAAACTTGTAATGAACGTAAGATTACAAGATTACGTTCAAAGATGGACTACAAACACCTTATATCAGGCGATCAGGACGTGGAGGTCAACCGCGTCATTTTATATAATTAAATCATTCTACATAAAAAACTATACGCATATCCCCCCGCTGAATCTACAAATATAAGCATTAAAGTCAAAGCCAGACGACAACGCACTTACAACAACCGTCAATATTGTACAAACACCTCTTTAATATTATATTTTTATACCCACAGATTCCCAGTCCGATTGCATACTTCGCTATCGTGTGCGCCAACAGCATACGGCATGCTTGAAAATGCTGGCAAGCTCAGCTTTGTAATTTATTTACTTTTGACTTTTTTTCTTAGTTATCCACTGACGGAAACTCTGATTTGCAGCGATGTGAACGCATCCCTTTGTTCTATATATATCCACGATTCCTGCTCTGTCAATGCGCGGCTCTTCTCAGAATTGTTTCGATGGGAAAGAAGATAACTCAATCTCTATTTTTTATGCAGATCATAAGCAAGTTTCAGAGGCTTGCCAATGCTCGCAAGGCAATCGGATACGCCTGCTCTCCTAGAAAAAAGAGGATCGGTTATTTCACAGGCGGCCGTAATGAATATGAGATTATCAATGGCGGCCTTCCAATCGATGTTCCCAAGGGGCACTTTGCAGTGTACGTTGGAAGCGAACGCAGTCGGTTTATAGTTCCTACAACTTATTTGAACCATCCTCTCTTCCAATCGCTCTTGGAAAAAACCAAAGAAGAATATGGATTCCATCACGACACGGGACTCACTATACCATGTGAGACAGTGGACTTTGAATACATAACTTCTGTTTTGGCAAAGAAGGATTCCACAGCTGCAAATATGGAATGGGATGAGATAATGAAGTTGACCAGACAAGGGTGAATGGGTGTACTGTGAAGAGACTCATGGCATAAGATTACTGATTCAATTGACCCAAAAAAATAAATCACCATCAATGCTAGTGGAATCTGTTCTTCTAGTACTTGTTACCGCTTTTTATTTTGCTATATTCCGTAACTTCATTATATTTACCATTTTTATACATACAATGATGATTTTTTCTTCAATTTCATTCATCCTCTGTATTATCATGTTATGGACTATGAATCCATGAAAAGACCCTTATTTTCTTAATATTTAAAGCACATATATTGTTTACTCGGATTTCCATTTGACCTCAATAAAATATGAACCTACGTTTTAGAATAGAAAGACTGTAAGACCTTAAAAAGAACAGGAGCAGCCTTTCTCTTTTTTATGGTAAGATAACTACGGTATTTAGAATGTTACAACTTACATGTATGTGTATTACGCTTGTTGGTATTGGAGACGATTTTAAGATGGCTCTGGAGCAAGTTACTTGATTCTAGGAGCTTGCCATTAATTGTTTGGTACAGAAAATTTGCTGGAATCGCTAGTCGTTAGCTGAGTCGAAGGCAAGTGTTGTCACCCAAATAGAAAACTGTTAGCATCTTCGGCAGCGACTCAGGCAACGAACTTTGGAAAAACTTGTTAGAAATACGAGAATAAGCTAAAGATTAAAATATATTAAAGCACCTCTAAATTAGGTCAAAGCTCCACAAAATAAACGCTTGCTGAGAAATATTTGATACGGAGAATTTTAACATTGAGGGCACTCCTCTGTGGTAGAGAGATACCAAAAGGTTGTAGACAAGATGTATCCTTAACCTGGTTAAAAAGACTTGATGATTGTCAGCAGGTATGAGAGTAACTCATCAAAGAATTAAAGCTATTAATGAAAAGGATCTTTAAAATTTTAGAAATACAAGTAATCAAGTCCAATAAGTACGAAAGTACCTTCTCTTTCCATAATAACAAGTCATGATAATATCTTCATAAAAAATATCACAAATATGCTTAGAAGTAAGCAAACCCTTACGAAGAAAGTTTTAAAGACACTTCACTGGTAATAGAAATATCAATATCAATTAATAAAATTTAAAAAATAAAATTTAAAAATGGATAAAACAGTAAAAGAAATATAATGAAATATACAGAAACAAGAGCCACGATCGAGATTGCAACCTGTCATTGGAAAGTAAGGGTGAAAGCTGGCTCGCAATTTAGGAGAAGCATAAGAGCTCTCGAGGCTATGAGCAAATCAGATTGACAAGAATGCTGAAGATTCTAGCAGACGTTTAACCGGAGCAAATGGGCAGAATGCATATTTTGGTTCAAAACCAAGAGATGTATTGAAAGTCTTCATACATTGGCTGTTGATAACATATGGAGTTATTTGAGAATTCTGTAAATTTCCTATGTACAATCTCATTAGGCTTAAGTAAGTGGCAAATGTGGAGTGCAAGAGGATGCTGATAATATGTAGTTAGTTGTTATTGGGATATGCATTATAATGAGGATGTTAAGGATGTTAACGAAAAGCAAAATTTTGGGGATTCAACAATATTAAACATGTGATGACTAACTTGATATAACGTGTAGTGATTATATATAAATCAAGTTTGCCAATGTTTTGTGTAACAAAGCATTAATATCTGTTTCTGGCATTTGCTTCTAGCAACAATGATAAAAAAGAAATGGCTTGAAGTAGGAAGCAATGATACTATTAAATAGCAAATAACTCCATATTTGTCCCTGCAAGCATTACACAAGAGCATTGATATCGAAGCAAAATTCTGTTTTCTTTGCAAATATTATTATATGTATAGATATATGTTATAGAAACAGCAGCTACAAAGATTCACAATTGCTGAGCAAGGCATCCAAAAGATATACAGGAAACACATCTTTGAACATGATATAATGTGTAATGCCATTTGCACATGTTTGGTTTGTCAAGTAATCAACAAAATAAACAAGAAAACTATAATTGGAAGAGCAGATCCAACTTAAGGCAGTTTTGAGATGTCTTCTCTTTTTTTGATGCAAAAATGTCTTTTTACTTATTTCCTTGTTTTTCTTTCTTGATGTATGTACAAAATATAATTACTCATCCTCACCGCAAGAAGAATCATATATATAACACAAGGTATAGTTAATGTTAAACTGATTGCCATTGTACTAGATTGCGGAGGCACATGTTCCTGTAGATTGTATGCAGAGTATATTCAAAGCAATGAGCAAAATGGGAAGAATAAAGTGATTTGTAAATTTGTAAACAGTAAATTTGATCATGTGAAGTAATTAGCCATAACAGCACAAGAAAAGTAAATATCAAAGAACATGGTTGAAGTTGCTATACGGTATTTATAAGACAAAGAGCCTGGTGTGAATTTTGCATTGTTGCAGAAGACATGAGCGCTAAAAAGCATAGAAAATTGGTTACTATTGAAATGTACATAAGTAATTTGCAAATGAAACTGTTATGCTATATTAAAAAATAGAACATTAAAAGGAAATGTAAATTCTGCAAAACTGAAACTCAAACTGGGAATCTACAAAGATGTAAATAGATCAAAGTACAAAGACAAAAGAAATATGCCTTGGGGCTAATTGCTTAGGACATGTGATGGGCATACAGGGCTTAATTTTTTTTTAATCCTTCCAAATGGAAACTATTGTCGTGCTGATGTGATTGTCATTTCCAGGGAAACGTGATGCTAAGATGAAATTTGGTTTTCTTAAAATAACTGCAGAAGAACAACTGCAGGTTTGCATTTGTTGGTTGCGTTGATTCTTGTTTACTAAGGCATGTTACTAAAAATGGTAACATATCTCAAGTTTGCAAATTTGATAAAACGTTTTAAAACAATTTGAGTAACAGTAAAATCTTGAACACCTAGATTTGAATTTTTTTAGCAACTGTTAAATTGGCTCTTTTATTTTATTTAAAAAAACACAACAGATAAGAAAAATGAAAACAACCAAGGCATATTAAAAAACATAGCACTATATTACAAGTTGGAGTAAATGCATTTGAACTTATGCAGAATATTTAGATCGTTGTTTTGTTATGATAATCATTATATGGAATATCTATGATTGTACAATACACTTGGCAACAAGACTTGGTTTGGAAAATAGTTAGAATGCAGTAGCCTGGTCAAGTTCCTAGGAGCTGAAGAATTGAACTGTAAAAAAGGCTTGTTTCTGAAAGAGATATGAATGCAGAGAGCTGGGCCATGTTGTAAAAATTTTGTGGAAAAATAATGTCCAAATTGATGATAACGTTGTTGCCTTGAAACTAAATTGCAAAAGTTAGGAAATGACTCTTAAATGGGAGGCTTATGAACTCTATACAAAAGTCGATCGACAAATGCACATATCTTGGACATAAAACCTCCAAGTTGTGCCATACGGAATCTGAAAGAAGCAAGGCTTGGTAGATTTCGGCTTGAGAGAACTTGACAATAGCAATGAAAGGAGCATGTTAAGTATAATTTGTTTTTTAAATCCAAGCAGTAAAAAAAGTTCGATTGCTGCAATAGCTAATTGATTTTAAAATGCCTTAAGGTCTTCCAGGAAAATAATTGCTAGAATACAATAATATCATTGAACGTTTCGCAATGTGACCAAATGTAGATGTGGAATGCGTCAAGAATACGATGGTTAAGTTCAATAGTTCAGTTACAGTGTTTTGTATTGTGAGCCGTTGGTTTTTATTGTTGAATTTGATGAATTTTCATGATTGGTCCCAACGAGTAACTTACGTTCCAAAGATTATCCTAATGCTTGGAATACTAATCCTTGGTATTCAACTTTAAATGCAAGGTCCATGACAGCATGTGAACTGTAGTATGATATTACTAATTATTTCTTTAGAACGAAGAACCATCATCCATGAGTGTCGATTACTGGATTGGGAGTGGTGAGGATCAAGGGTTGCTACAAGCACTAGTACCTGACCATTCATGAACTTGTAGTCTTCTTCCCAAGAAGAAGGTAACAAAAATGAGCAAAGGCAAGGGGACAGACTAGCAGAAGAGTTCATTTCCAGGTTCTACAATGAAATCCAATTGCAACGACAGTCTTCTCTCACTCAGTACCAAGAGATGCTAATTGAGTGCTAGTTCAAAGCACCAAGCATAAACCAAATCAAATAAATTTAGGACTTGGATTTGATATCTTGTTGTATGGGAGGCTTTGGCTTTTGTTATTGTACTCAATGAGCTGTGCCCAAACTTTCATATAATCTCAAACATCTATAGATTTGGAGTTTTTTTTGTTTATCAAGTGTTATGTTCAATAGATCTAAAATGGAAATGAATGTATACTAGTTAATTCAATTCTATCTCATACTAATTCAACCCAATGTATTAACGTTCATTACCTTGTAAAATTTCACTTCAAATTATCTTGAATTGTTTAAAATTAATACTTCTTTCTTAAATTTCAATATTTTATAAATTTAGTAATTTAACGATTGACACAATGTAACCATGCATAAACAATGAAAGTTGAATTCAAATTCCGATTAATAAATAGCGTTTCACGTCTGTCCGAAGATGTTTAAAATCCTAAAGATGGTTTATTTATATAAAAAAGACTTCACACATATTGATCGAAGAGATTGATTCTAGTGAAACTTTCAAACAAAAAGTGTGAAACTTAGATCTTCCCATTTACATGTAAGTTTCCTTAGTTAAATGGGTTTTTTTATGGTTGTATGTTGTTCTAAATCAATATCACCCAATTCCTCTATTAACCTGCATAGTTTCTTTCACCTTGGATTCTTGTCTTGATAGCTATATCTTGTTGAATTAGCAAGGATCCAATAGCTATTTTCATCTACAGTTAATCGAGCCGAGGCTTCTCTAATGATTGCCCTCAGGTCTGAGTTGACTACTACTATTTCAAAGAACTCTGCATGGTGATCATACACATTTTCGTTTCCTGAGAATTTGGGTTTTAGGAGTACGCATTTATCTGTCTGATACATAGTAACTCCGATAGACTGACTGGTAGGGAGTAAAACAATTAGAGAATTACTATTGAAAACGGTGAAATACTTGTGATTACTGACGTTTACTGTTGAAAACAGTGAAATACCTGTGATTATTGACGTGGAGGCACACTGGACTTCTAGACTGGAGCTGACTAGTTAGGTGCATAGGGGATTTGGGTACCAGGAGCTCTGAAAGGAGGGCCACCAGACAAGTGTACTCGGGTGACGGGTTGATGTGGTTGCTAGTCTCCCATACTACTTTATGACCTTTGGGCGGAAGCCATAACGGTTTCCCATGGTTGTAACGCTCCGGGTGCTTGAGGCTATTTGAAAAATGTATCAGGGCGATAGGATGAATAACGGTTGAATTTTTTTTAGCAATTGTTTTTTTCGCACAGAAATTACCATCTAAACACTCCAAATTACTATTTTGGCTAAAATTGCTCTACCAGATTGGTAGATTCCCCCGAGTCTGAGGTGTTTTAGTTAGCCCTTATATAGCTCTGTCTCGAAGGGGTAAGACCAGTAAGAACTTAAAACGCATCCCAAGAATTTTTGAAGACAACGCGTGCTCGAGCAAAAAATTACTCTCATTCACTTTACTAGCGTGCTGTCAAAGTGAGCCATCGATCTTATGCTTTCACTTTTCTATTAGCGCTCTGTCGAATTATCTTAATCTTTTTGCATCTTTCCCAGGCATTACTGATCTCACTCGTTGATATGCTTTTGGATCCAATGGTGGTCTGCACGTACCTTTAGCACCCGATCCAGTTTAGCCTTTGTTCACCTTCCCGTGGTCTTTTGTTGCACTTGCTTGATATTCCTTTTATCTTATCTCCCAGGGGCAAAAAGTTTATTTCTTCACTTGTGGCAATTCTCCAAGGCTAAGGACCCTTAGCAAAGCTCTGAAAAATATCAATACTAACATTCGCTCGCTCTATTTGTTTGCTTTGTAGACTACTCAGGACTGTAGATTAATTCCTTTTATTGTTGTGTTATGGAGTCGTATTTCTCATATATTTTAACACATCGAGCAGATTCTTAGCTTTACAAAAATATTTACAAACTAAAAATGAGAAACTGGAAATTGAAATTCTGGAAAGACGGAAAAGAGAGAGTAACAATTCAAATGCCTCTATTCCACTATGTACATTATTTTAACTTGACTTCAGTATAAGAATAAATTCTTGAGAAGTCTGCCATTGACAACAGCCTCTAGAATTTCTCCATCCAACTCAACAAGAATGAATGTGTTCTCCCCTTGTACCTCTGAGATGGTATAGCGACCTATCCATGGGTTATCAAATTTGTTATGTTTTCCCCTTTCTTCTCGTTTGGAATCCTACTTCAGGACTAAATTTCATTCCTGGAAATATCTTGCTATGGCCTTTTTATCAAAATGTGTTCTTTATCCTTCTTTGATGTTCTTGAAGCTTGATATTAACCTGCTCTCTTTCCTTCTATAATTTAATCAATTAATACACCCTCCTTCTCACCATATCATTGTGCTCCTATGCTTCATGGTGGATTAACTTGAGGGTAGGAAATACTAACTGAATAGGTAGCAATGCTTCTTTCACATAGACTAGTTGAAAAGGAGATGTTCCAATTGATCTTTTGAAACTTATTCTATCATCCTAGAGAGGATACCTTAGATTAGCATCCCATGCTTTTTTGTTTTCTACCAACATTTTCTTAATGATACTGAGTAGGGTTTGGTTGGAGGATTCACCTAATCCATTTCTGTGTGGATAGTATTTTGTGGAATGAAACATATCCATATTGTACTTCTGACAAAATCTATCATTTTACCTAACTTGAAGGCATGGGTATTATTAGTGATGATCTTTCTTGGGAATCCAAATATTCACAAAATATTTTCCTCGTGAAATTTCCTGACCACTATATCATTTCCTACTCTAGTTGGGACTGCTTCAACCAACTAAGTGAAATAGTACGTGGCTGTCAGACTCCATCTATGCTAGCCACTAGAGTGACGGTTTATTTCTCTAATAAAATCAAGGCCCCATTATTGGAAAGGGGTTGATGTCTTCATGGGATTTAAAGGCAGAGGCTTCATCCTTTGCTTCCCTGAAAATAATTGATATTCAACACATACTCTTACCAAATGATTAGTGTCAGCAAACAATTTTGGCCAATAATATCCTGCTCTTAGTACCTTATATGTTTTGGCTCTCCAAGCATGATGTCCTCCACAAATTCCTTTATGGAGTTTGGTGATTATCCCTTATGTCTCATCTTCTACTACACAATTGAGAAAATTAACTTGCGGATCTTTCCAATAAAGATATCCATCGAGAATACAGTATTTCACTTCCTGCAGCTTCAAGGATCTAGCTTGTGATCTTATCATATCCTCTAGACATTCAAGATTCAACAAATAAAAAACAATATCTATGCACCAATCAAATTCTTCAAATTTTTGGTTTACCATTACTTTATTGTTCTGAAAATATTCCATAGATTTCATCTTTTCTTCCTCTGTGATCTGAGCCACTATCATGGATAATTTTAAGGAGCCATACTTATTTAAAAGTGTATAAACCTCAGAGAATCTTCTCAATTCCTAAAATGTCAACTATAAAATATTTGGTGATATTTTTTCAAAATTATTTCAATTTATAAGTATTCTATATAGTTTGTATAATAATTTGGCAATTTTTATAGTGAAAAAAGTTTACCCTATCAAAATTGGGGAAACACGGCCTCAAAAAATGCAAATTGGTGAATCGTTTTTTGGAAAAAAAAACATGGAAAAAATAGCGCATGGGCTAAATTTCACCCCTAAAATTATCCTTGGCCACTATATTTAAGTCCAATGCTTCACATATTTATTAGGATAACAACTTTGCTAACCCTTGTCCCTTCACTAGATTTATGGGCTTGATTTCTAGATCATACTCCTGAATCTTAGCAATCCACTTTCATCTTATCCCTTCACTATATATTTGGCTGAGGATATATTTCACAATGTTGTGTAGGACATATGCAATTACTTGTGAGTGCAACATATATCATGTCAAGGACTTCAATGCTTTTACCATGGAATATGATTGTTTCTCCATCATGTTGTATTTAAATTCAACATCTCTTTAGGATTTTCTGAAAAATGCACTGGGATACTCATGCCCTCTTGGATTTTTTTGCAGAATTACAACTACTATGGTATGAGCAGATGCAAAAGAAAATGTCATAAATGGCTTAGTATAATTAGGGATAATCAAGGTTGGAGTTTATCCTATGGATCTCTTCAATGTTTTGAAGGCCTCTTTTGGATCCTTATTCCATTTCACCTCATTACATACATTTAGCGTGTTGGTAATGGATTTAATTAACTCAATCCGACTTGTGATGAATCTCCTTAGAGTGTTTATTCTTCCTATGAATTACTATACTTCCTTTTTATTTATGGGAGTATCAATTCGATGTATGGAGGCTACCCTCTTAGGATCTATTTTCACTCTATATTTTGAAACAATATGCCCTAGGAACTTGGCTTCTTGCAAAGCAAAACTTGATTTTTGGGGGTTTAAATAAAGCCCATACCTTCTGCACTTATTGAAGGTTTTCTTCAAATGAGACAAGTGATCATCATTAGACTTAGGAAAAATAATCATGTCATCAAGATAGATCATAATGAACTTTTCTCTTCTCCCAAAAATCTATGTCCATGGCTCATTGGGATGTGGCCCCTGGATTCATAAGCCCAAAAGGAATTTTAGCGTACATAAATGTACCACATGGTTTTGTAAAAGAAGTCTTTTACGTGTATTCTTTACTGATGGATACTTTATTGTAACCTGAAAATCCATCCATCATTGATATTATGTTTGCTCCTACTGCCTTTTGCAGAATGCGATCCATTTTTGGAAAACGGTAGTTATCCTTTAAAATGCATTTGTTTATGTTTATGAAATAAACACACAACCTTATATCCCCACTCTTTTTTCTCATTGGCACTAAGCTAGATTCCCATTCCGAATATCTCAAGAAAATTATTATCTTTGCATCTAATAATTTCTTTACCTCCTTTTCTACAATGCGAAATAGTATGGGATTTATTTGTCTCAGCTTATGCTTAAAAGGTTTCACTCCAATTTTTAAAGGAATGTTATTCTTAATGATGTATGTATCATAAGTCCTAACTCATTCATATTTCCAGAAAAAAAAAGTCTATGTATTGCTTAAAGAGTTTAAGGTACCTGTTCTTTCACTCATCGGGCAATAACTTGAACAACTTGATTTTTTTGGCTCTTTTTTTGTTCCAATATTTATGTCTTCCACTTCACTTTCTTTGGTCTGAATTGTAGGTTTAGCAGGAATATATTTTTTTATCAAAAATCCTTTTTAATGGAACCACTCCCTTGGAAATAAAATTATTTTTTAGCTGCACTATCTTATGGTTTTCCACCTTGCTACTGAACTTTATATATGTTCTTTCCTCCTCCTGATAGACTGCATTCTCATTCAAATCTTACTCCTGGTCTATGCAAGTGGTTTAGAATTCATCAATCATTTCCAAAAATCTCTTGATTTGCTGATCATCCTCAAAAACTTGCTAGTGCTTTTGATTATTAGGGACAAAGGGTCTGTAAATCATTTTTACCCCATGCTTTAATTTGATTTCAATGGGAGATCTAAAAGTGCTTGTTGTTACATCCATGGAATTTTCCTTTTGATTCATTTCCCTCACAATGGCAGTGATATTAAAAGCATGGAAGAAATTATCTGTTAAGTCCCAAACTTTGTTTCTAAAGTGTCTCAGCTTGGGATGCTTATTTTGATAAACATTTATGATTTGGTGCACTATAAGTTATGAATCTACGTAGGCTAAAATCTGTGGGATTCCCATTCTCCTTGTAGCCTCTAACCCAAGTATGATGGCTTCATACTCGACAAAATTATTTGTGATCTCAAAATTTAACTGGAAAGAAAACAATAATTCTTCTTGATTTGGGGAGGACAACACTACTCCTCACACTTTCTCTTTGGTAGATGACCCATCAAAGTGCATCTTCCAAATCTATTCTATAGGTGGGGAAGAAAAATGAATAACTACTTCTGGAGAAGTAATTTATTCTCTACTTTCATTCATAGCTAACATACAACATCCTATATCATCCTCTAAACCATATATAGGATAGTTTACGGGACTGCTTTGGTCACTGAACACATAACCATATATAACTTCTTTGTACAAACTCATGGTTTCTCCTACAAACATAGGCATTGTTGCATACTTCATATCCATCTGCATGGTTCCACCCATCTTCTTGGAACAATTCCTTGAAAGTAGGATGAGATACCTTGCGGGAACATCTTCCACTACTACATCTAGTAGGGTACTCTTTAGAGGAAATTGAGCTAAAGTTACCACCAAGTATTTAATCATTCCCACACATTTCACTAGCTTAGAGTCAAAACTATACAATTCATGGTATGGCTTGGTGAACTCTGAAACCAAAGTGTTCCATACTAACTTTTGGAATCAAGTTATGGGAGGCTGTCGAATCTAACATACATGTATGCAACAAATTCTCATGCACATTCAGGGTTATGTAGAAAGGAGGTGTGTAATCATTATTTTCTTCCTCAACTATCGGCCCTACTTCTATGGCTGGGATTTTATCAACCAGATTTAAACTATAAGACTACGGAGTTGGATTAATTAGGATAAAAAAATTTCAATTTATTTGTGTTAAGTAGGACTTTTGGCTAACTCTAACAAAGGTATGGGAACTTTAATATGGATAGCTCATGTTCAAGTTCAAAGAGCTGAGAAAATTTTTCTTGTTCTTTCTTTTAAGACTCTACTTCTTTAGGGTGGAAAATATCAACTTTATTTTGTGCAGTAGGATTTGTACGCTTGATCACTTTTACTTTGGAAGCAACAAGTTTTTTAGGAGGAATTGACCTATAAGTGACTTTAGTCAATTTAGGATCTTTGGACACTTTCTTAGGAGCAACATTTTGGTGTTGATTTCAAGAATTATTTCCAGGTTTTAAAAAGTACCTCTTCAATGCATTTTCCTCATTTTGATACACATATTCATGCAAGGATCTTTCATACTCTTCCTAATTTAGGTGAATTAGATCCTTATCATTGTGCATCCATAAAATGTCTTGAGGAGGCTCAATTTATTCTTCATTTAGAGGTTGATCTATCAACTGATTGTTGTTATTATTATTATTCAATATGACAAGAGGATGTAATGGATGTTCATTTATCATTTCTCTATTCATAATATGAGGATTAAAGGTCTCATATACTGATTTGGATTTCTTTGACATATGCCTCGAGGATTTATGTTAGGAATAATCCCTTCAACCTCAAGTTTGGTAATCTTATTAGATAAACCTCTTAGTATTTTAGACATCTCCTCGATATTCTCATCCTGGTTTTCATTGTTCTTACTAGAGGTACCAACCTCATATTTTTTATTTTTCTTTTCTAAATCATTCTTGTATCTCAGCCTTCCTGATGCAGTCATGTTTCCTTCTACATCTACAACATCATCTTGCACACTCAAAAGAGTTGTAGATATCCTTTCTCTAAGGGTCATAGAAAATTCAGACCCATAAGCATCTGCATAAGTGACCTAGCAGTTGCTTGTGAAGGCTTAATGCCTTGGTGGTTTTTATTGTAGATATTATTCAATGTTTTGTTAAATTCTCTAGCGGTTTCCCCATTCTTTTCCTTAGGGAAGCAAACTCTGTAAGGTAGTACAATTTGTCCCTCTTTTCTCCCCATTGTGTCATAAATGCTTGTTCCAAAGTAGGTCAAGAATTTAAAAAATTAGTTGGAAAATATTTGAACCATTTATTTAACTCACCTTCTATGGTTTGGACAAACAAGCTCATGAACACATCATCATGCTCTATGTAAAGATTGTTAATAAAATATTGAAACATATCCATGTGCTCTTCAGTTGTTGTATCTTTCTCTCAATCATAGTTTGAAAATAGGGTGATTCCAAGAAGGTGGTTCACCATTTTTGGCACATGGGACCAAAAACAATTGTTTTCCGCACCCTCGATCAATGTTTTAAATGCTCCATCGAGGGTTTGAAAATACCTCGATCAAGGGCTTGGTTAAACCCTCAATCGAGCGATTGCTTGATCGAGGGTTTGAGACAGAAAAAAAAAAAAAAAAAACAGAACAAAAACAAGGCCTGCCCTATTGGTCGGCCCTGTTCGAAAGCGATAGCGCATAGTGGGCCGATAGTGATGGCACGAAAACCCTCGACCAAGCATCCGCAGCCAGCACAACACGCCACGCCACACCCCACACCCCATGCCGACCTTGCCATGGCTTCGAATCCACAAGGTAAGTGGAATTCAACCCTATAATTTGTTTTTAAAAAAAAATAAATTTCATTTGTTATTTGTTTTTAAAAAAATCCCTAAATTTTATTTGTTTTGTTTTGTTATTTGTTTTTTAAAAAAGCCCTAAATTTTATTTGTTTTGTATATAAAATTGTGTGTTTAAAATGTAAATTTTATTTAGTTTTTATCAATTTGTGAATGTAACCATTGAAAACCAAAAACCAACATCGAAACCAAAAACCATTGAAACTAAAAACCACCATTGAAGCCAAATACTATTTGAAAAAAAAAAACAAAACAAAAACCATTCCAAAACTTTTTTTTTTGTTTTAAATTTATGTTGTATTTTTTTTTTTAATTATTAATATTTTTGTTTATGTCAACCGTTAGCATTTCACTGCACAAATGCTACCGGTTTTTTTTTAAAATGTGTTTTGACAAGCAAAAATGTTGCCCTTTTTTTTTCAATCCTCTGAGAACGGCAATAGGATTGAAAAATACATAATCATATTAGGTTGCCGGTTTAACAAAAACCATTAACATTAAAAAAAACTCAACAACACCACAGTGACATGTAGAAAAATCATTTGGCCTCCACCTATAACCTTAGATTCAATGTTACTTTGGAAAACGACCTACAATTTCTCTAATGGAAAATCCATAATCAAGTAAGTAGCATCATTATTATTAATTTATTTAATGAGATGAAGTGTCATTTTTATTTTTTCACATAATTATTATGTATATTTTTATAGTTATACATAATATCATATAAATGTTTATATATAATAAACACACACACACACACACACACACACATATATATATAATTTTTTAATAATATATATTATATAACATTTTAAAATTAAATATTTAAATATTACAATTAAATTTAAATATGTTTATTAAATTCAATATTTATTAATATAACTATATGTTAATCTAAAGTAATAATTTTATTTTTTTTTACCGGTTTTACTTTTAAAGTCAACCCAACTATTCGTTGTTGGAAAATAAAACACCAAGTCACAAAGTTTATGGAGCTCCTTACATATGTCCTACGGATCTACTATGTCCCTTAATTTTTTTAATTTTTAATAATATATATCATATAACAGTTTAAAAATAAATATTTAAATATGTTTATTAAATTCAATATTTATTAATATAATTATATGTTAATATAAACTAATAATTTTATGTTAATATAAATTATAAATATATTGAAGTTAAAAAAAATTCATTTTCTTAAAATCAAAGCCTAGGTCTAATACCTCAATAATCATCACATTACAATCTATCCAACCACATTTAGGTGCATACAACATGTCAATATCAAGATGACAAAAGAAAGCGCAACAACATCTTATATTATTAAGATTTGGACATACTCCCTTTGCCATGGTCTAAATGTCATAATATAATATGTAACCTAGTTGGTGAAGGAGAGGATAGGATTACTAATGAGAATTAGAGTGAAATGCATAGAACAACTCTGACTAGGGAAACCAGAGAAGTTGCAAGGTTGGGCAAAGTCGACCACCATGCAAATTCACCAATTTATCCACCGATGGGAGTGAAATCATACTGTCAGTTTGAACCTTCTAGAATTCCATTTCCCATTTCATGATGGCCACACTAATCACTATAATAAACTCCATATACACAAACCAAGAGATGATGATGAAAATATAGTGGAGAGGAAAGAAAATGGGCAACAGAGGGTAACCAAAATACCATAGAGAGAAAAGATGCATGGGGATTATTCTCAATACCTAGTACATTGCATAAAAACTTAATATTAGTCAACAATGTTGATCATCTAATTTTATGGTCTTTGTGGGGACCAAATTCAAATCCTGAGTGATTTTGATGGAAGACTAACCCCATGTCATGGCCTCTTAGCTAAAGGAAATTGTTTTTGATTAGTGGTTTTCCCATCGAGGGTAGTAAATAAACTTTGTTCAAAAGAAAAATCTACTTTGTTTACTAGTGGTAAATAAACATTAAAAGAAAAATCGACTTTATTTAATAGTGGTAAATAAACATTGAAAATACCCACGCCACCTCTTGACCCTGAACTAGTAGATCCGTCCCTACAAGATATTGACAATATATCATTCTAAAAATAATTTAGTTTCCCCCCCACATCCCAATGTCTAGTCCTAGTCCTGGTGTGACATTGAGGACTTTATCTAAGAAATCCAACTATTCTCAATGAATATATGTATCCAACATGCTCACATGATTTGAATGTGACCACCACATTTTATCCCTAAAGATGTTTCACAAGATGTTGCTTGAAACCAAGCACCATCCTAATTCTCAAGGGTGTGTGTTGTCACATATTTGTTTCAAGGACACAATTAATCATGTGACCCTTATCTAAATAGGAAGAATTTATCACTGCTAAATAACAACTTTTCTATGTCATCTTAACAACATTGTACTTTACTTACATTCACACAACTCCTCAAAGCCTAGACATAAAGTAATTCTCTACCATGTAGATTAGCCACACATGACAAACCATCTTTTAATTAGCGGATGGTTTGCTTATTTCTTCCTCCTCAAGAGAGATGACCTCTTGGCACCTTGTGGGAACTTTGATGTGGGTTTTCTTTCTGCAACTATTGTCATTTTAGCCACAAGCCACTAAATCCCACAAAATTAGGGCATAAACAATACTATGTATTTCCCAACAATTGCCTCACCAGACCTTTAATGCTGGTAACTTGCATGCAAATGAAACAAGACTGTCTATACATTTTCTAAACAGATCTACATGCTTGTCAATTCCACGTGAAAGGACTAATAACACTCTTCTTTAACGAGCCACACATGCCCCATGCTCCATTTGAACATTCTTATTGGATTTACACAACCTCTTCAAATATGTGCTTACTTTAGGATGTGGTAGGTAGAGTCAACTTGTATCCCTAGGTGCAGATACATCAAACAACCCACACTATATCTTGTTTTGGTTTGGATTCTCATGTGGTATGTGTCCCAAGCCAACACAGAAACAACCCTTCCATTCGTTGATTCATTCTCATGTATGTCAATAGATCTAGAGCATCGTGGCTCTCTATAATCATTCCTATGCTATAAAATTCCTATCCTATCAAATTTGACTTGTCATTCAAAGTATTGGAAATATCATAAATTATAATCATTCACTCAATTATGTCATGCACTCACTGCTTAGCTTTAATTAGCCATTAACAAAATTCTTTTTTTTTTATGCTTAAATTTAAAAGGTAGATTATCGAGACTCAAACATGTAGCGAGCCCCACTTGACTTAGGCTTGATTCCATTTCCCCTCCATCCCATACCTGTATGTTGTCGCAACAAGTGTTGAACAACTAAATTTGATGCCTAGGCCCCTACGAAGCTAGCATTGCTAATAAAAACGATATCGAAATTGAAAACGGAAATGAAAACTGGAATTGAAATGTAAATTTGAAATTGAAAATGAAAATGATATTGATATTGGAAATTGATATTGAAATTGAATTTGAATTTTGAAATGAAATTCGAATTGAAAATCAAAAATTGAAATTGAAATGAGAAATGAAAATTGAGAATTGAAAATGTAATTAGAATTCAAATCGAAATTGAAACTTGGAATTTGAAATTGAAACTTGGAATTTGAAATTGAAATTTGAATTTGAATTGTGAAATTTGAAATAGAGTTTCAAATTTGAATTGAATTTGAAATTTGAATTTGGATTTGAAATGTGAAATTTGAAATAGAATTTGAAATTTGAATTTGAATTTTAAATGTGAAATTTGAAAGAGAATTAGAATTAGAAATTGAAATGTGATGCAGAGAGTTCTGAAGATAGAACTTCATTACTTCGTGCTCCACAATGCACGAGAGGATCTAACGTCACCCAAGCGGCCGGCCATTGGCACCACTCCCATTGAACGAGGAGCGCGGCCATGCCGGGGTCGGCTATCGTTGGTGGCAGCAGTAGGAGAGCGAGTGTGTCAGTTCATCTTGACGATATACATGTTGATCTCTAGGTGGGGGATGGGTGCCAAGAATCGAGTGCATCAGGTGTATCAAGTGCATCAGGTGCATATTTTTTGTTAGATACATTTTTAGTAAATTTTTAGTATATAATGCATATATTTTTAGTAACATTTGTGTTTTGGTTTGGATCGCAAGCGCCCATTAGGGAGATCGCACAATGATGAGGTCATATGGATCACTCTTGCTGATATCACTTCCCAGTGAGAGTGGGTGAACTCATGTGTGTGCACATTGAGGGAGGATTCTCCCACGCGATGATCTTTATCCATGAAGTTATCAGCAGTGGATGAGATGTTGGCCCTCTATAAGAGGGTGGGACCTCTTAGTGACATTTGGCGTCATTCATGCAAGAGGAGGAGATGGGATGTCATTGGGATCCACAAATGGGAGGATGTCAAAGTCGCCATAAGAGGGCATGACATCAAGGGTACTTTGTTCGACATCCCTCCTGACCTCCCTTCCGGTCAACCACTTAGACACAAGGAGTTTAATTTGGAGGCCGCTGCACCACATCTATATGATAGATTCGTCGGAGCATGGGGCATGTTCCCCCCCCATGACCAGGTCCCATTGTACTTTGCAAAATATATTTATGCAGAGTTTGTTTTGGATATGCACCCAAATTACACCAGCATAGGGTCCAAGTTCTATGGGGCTGGTAGGGGATGATCCTACCAACGTTCTAGAGCTCGGAGAGACCCTGCCTTTGCGCCACCCCCTCTGAGGTTGGTACCATTTCCAGACAGGATGGTTAGCAAGTCGAGGGATGTGGCACAATCATCCCAGCTTGCTGTAGAGGCTAGACAAGACCTTGCAGAGTTGTTGTTCACTACCATGGGCAGTGCTATTGTTGCTGCACATGGAGATGCATCTAGACCACCCCCTGCACCTGCAGAGCCAGAGATAGAGTATGTCCCTAGTGACATGCTCAGGATTTTGGATGGAGAGACCCTACCGAGGTAGGCTGAGTCAGCCTGAGATGCATACTTTGAGTTGTATCATAGATGCATCGTTACAGGACAGGTATACTTTTGTACAATTATGTATATATGTTCTTCATGTTACATCATATTATATGTCATAAATTGAATGGTTAATAAGACTTAAGGGAGTTGTATTCTATTGCTCCACGCAGGGAAGCACATTAATGGATCAGCTCTTTGCTAGTGAGCCATTGGTTGGTCCATCCGTTCGTCCCAACCCGCAGCTGACAGTAGTCGAGGTAAGTTATAATTTATGTTCTAATTTAATTTGATTTTATTATTTCCTAGTTTAAATAATTTATGTTTTATTTCTTAATTTTATGTTTTAGATCTTAACTTCAAATGAATTCCAAATTGTACAGGGAAAAGGAAAGGGAATTGCTCCTAATGATAGACATGAGGACCACGAAGGTCCTGACCAGCCGAGTTGAGACACAGAGGCGAGTTTTATTTTATGTTCCAAATCATGTGATTTAATCACATTTTTAATTTATTTGTGTGCTTTATGTTTCAATTTTTGAATTATAACTTAAATTATGTTTTAGTTTTAATTTAAAAAAAATCTAACTTATTACATCTAATGACATATTACACAGCCATCGCTACGGGTGGGTGTTGATGCTGTAGTGGATTTCACATATGATTGGGATGCAGCTCGAGCACATGGTCCTGATGAAGTGCCATCTACCCAGATTCCTACCCAGATGCCGGATATCACCATTGACTCGACGAAGATTGAGGCATTCATTCATAGTTTACCGCCTCAGAGCCAGCATCGGCCTACTACACACGAAGGCAACTACATGGTTGATCAAGGGCCTCATGGGGGTAGTGTCTAATGAGTTGATGATCTATACATTTCCATGTTTTGGATATTTTCATATTTTATATATTTTCATGTTTTGGATGATCTATGTATACGTTTTCATATTTTGGATATGGATTTCTATCATGTATACATGGAATTTTATCATATATGTACTTTGGATATGGCCTTTTGGATATTTTGTACATTTTATCATATTGATGTCTTCACATGTGTATTTTGTATCTAATTTGAAATCAATCAAGTTTTTTATATTACATATGGATATAGCTATTACAGTTACAAATTTATGTTTTGTCATTTCAAATGCAAATTTAATGTGCACTGATTGCAATATAAAAGTTCAATCTCGATGTGTAATTACAATTTAGTTCAATTTAAAATGCAAATTTTGACTACATTACAGAACATCTTCCAAAATTTAGAATTGAATACATACATTACAATTCCAATTCAACTACAATTTAAAAGCTCATTTTCAACTACATTACAATTGCATAAATAAAATCAAAATTTAAAATTAGAATACATTTGAAATTAAAAAATGAATTTACAATTACATCATGTTGTAAACACATTACAATTCAATTACAATTTATACATTCCAATTCAATTACAATTTAAAATTAAAATTTCAAATTTAATGTGTAATTTCAATTGAAAAGTCAATATGTTGTTCGAATTTAAAAGTTCAATTTCAATTACATTATAATTGCATTTGAAATAAAAATTTTAAATTAGAATACTTTGTACAATCTAAAATTTAAATTTTACAATTTCACATTGTATAGATACATTTTCAATTTTCAATTACATTACAATTGTATTTGAAATCAAAATTTAAAATTAGAATACATTTGAAATTGAAAATTGAAATTATAACTACATTATGTTGTCTACACATTACAATTCAATTACAATTTCCACATTCCAATTCAATTACATGCAAAATTTAATGTGTAATTTCAATTGAAAATTCAATGTGTTGTTGTATACAAGAATGTTTTTGTCCATTGAGAGTGTGAAATATCCCTTGAGACAAAATTCTCTAGTTACAACCAACCAATGATTGATTGATGCCATTTTGATATTGTTTGTGATAGATTTCTATCAAATTCAAAAATATTTGGTATAATAACAAGTTCTATTGTATGTAGGTGATCTTTATGTTCTTTTCTTTTAAGTGTGTGCTCTAATCTAGATGAAAAGAAAAAAAACACCAAATCTTATTTAAAACATATGATACTTACTATTATGTTTCTTCCTTTTTATTTAGCAATCATTTGAAAGGTGGTGTTTGTGCTAATAACAATGGAGTATTATGCATCACCTCAATTTTTAATCTAGACAGTCATTTAAGGTTTTAAGAAAGGAACAAATTGTTATGTCAAAGTCTTGCCAACTTTCATTATTACTTTTCCATGTCTATAAAAAACAAATGCATGTACAAGTTATGTTTTGGTTTGATAATTGAGGTTGTTTTACGCAAGCAAGGCCATATAATACTAACTAATTTCCCTAAAAGAGATTCCATGCCTATGCGTGCAAAACTACATGATAAAGATGGTTTTTGATGCATGCAATCCAAAAATTGAGAAGGTTTGATGGTTTGAAATTATAGTGAATGTTTGTGAGTTGTGCCAACAATGGGTATTGTTTGCATGAAAATATATTCAAGGATTATGTGTAAGTGCCCTTTAGTTGAATTGTACCCTCTATCTCCTATGTTATATTCCATGTAGCACCAAGTGCCAATATTTTTATTAAATGGAATGAGGAGACACAAAAAAAATTGGTCCTAACTTTGATATGTTCAATAACAAAACTAATTGATTATTGTTGAATGAAACATTTTTTCAATACATTGGTATTTGATAATATTTTTATATAATTTATAATGGAATAAAATGTAATTGATGGTGAACTACAATGAATGGATTGTAATGTATATAATTTTGCATTTGAAATCAAAATTTAAAATTAGAATACATTGTACAATCTAAAATTTAAAATTTACAATTTTACATTGTATAGATGTATTTTAAATTCTCAATTACATTACAATTGTATTTGAAATCAAAATTTAAACTTAGAATATTCATTACAATTTAAAATTGAAATTTTACAATTACATTATATTGTCTAACATTACAATTCAATTACGTGAACAAGTGTATTCACATTGGATCACCATGACCCAATTTTCACAAAAGCCTCCCATCTAGTATTTTTATTCTTGGCATTAAAGCATCTACAAAAATACATTTATAAAATAACCTCCACAAAAATCTCCAAAAAAATATTACACAAGACAACATGAAAACTATGTCAATGATGCAAGTGGCATACATGTAACTCATTCATCTGGCCAATGGGTTATAGGAATGCAAGTGTACATAATACAATCATGGTCAGCTTCTATCATCTTCCATTTCTTTGGCTCACCTCTCTTCACCTTGATTTCTATTAGATGTATCCGAGCTTCCACCACCAAATGACTGTATTGACATGATATATATTCAGTCATAAAATATTTGTAAACGCACCTTGTTTTTTGACTCTTTCAAAAAAGTGTCCCATTAGAACCATGTCTCCAGTTTTCTATGTGAATTCTCCATCTTGGTAGGGTCGCACCAACCTACTTTTTATTTGTGTGCATCGCATCAAATAATATGCTACATTTTCTTCGTTGTGGGGGGGTGCAATGAAAACGAATACATCACCTGCAAGATACATTACAAATATTATTCAAATGTTTTCCGTGCATTTCTACAACATTTGTATATGTGTAATATATAATGAACTAATTAACTTAATGAAGTCTTTTGTACCTTCCCTGGCCATATCAAAAACTCGATCATGATCTAATGAGACCATTTCCTCTTCAATGTGCATCTCTTTCCATGTTGGAATTGGATGTGGGCCCTTTGGATTAAGAGAGACATATTTCCATGGTTTCATATATACACCATTTTCACAATGATCAAGCCTGCATCAATTTGCATCAATGCAAAAATCGCAAAAACAAGCATACTTCCTCATTTCAATGGAAAATATGTCACCCATTTCTTTACTTCGATCATAATGTAATTTCCTAGTACCATATATGGTCTCACAATACCATGACATGGATCTATTCACATCTTCAAGGGAAACATCCCAAAAGAACTTGCATGGAATTCAGTTTGTCATATGTGAATTCCTATCGAGTATGTGTTCTTTTGGAAATGATGATATTGAATGTTATTAGCTTATTATTTGAGTTTGGAGTTTATTACCTACACACCGGCCTTTCTTATTTGCGACCTTGATGTCCCAGATGATGTGTGCCCCAATCAACTACTTCCATGGAGCATTTGAGTTGGGTTGCACCATGACTCATCTGGTACCTTCGCAGTGCTCGTTTCACACATGCACCTGCTCCATTATGTTCACCCTTTCCATGCCCTGTTTAAAAAAAGCTTCAGGTGTGTCGAATTCATGACTCTTTGTGAAGGTGACTCAACCAATAAAATGAGCGTGCCGATTTGAATTGCCCTGCACACCCATCTGACCAAATCCAGTGTTGAGCAAATGATACGCCTCTCTGCCTGAATCAATCATAAATCAACCCAAAGCAGTGTTGAACGAACAATGTGTCATGCTCACGATCATCACTAACATAAAAATGGTACTCCTTGATCACTTCATGTGACTAAGGAGTGTTATCCCTACCATCAATGCTTTACTGAGCATGTATGTACAATACATGTACGAAGATAGACAGCTAGTCGGAGTGATAGTACTCACTCTGTATCTCTCTCCGAGGAGCAAAAGTGTAGTTCTCCGCAAAGTCTACCACTGATAAGATTGTGCCCGGCTCAAATACCTCATGAGAATGTTTGAATTCTGAAGCTTTCCACCTGGACCTATGGGAGTGCTTTATGTATTTATAAATATGACTTTGAAACTTTCCCATGAAATCTGAAACATGAATCTCATCCTCGAGCAAGTCGATGCTCTTAGATGGGATAGGTGAAGAATATGATGGATTCATGGAGACATACTCATACCTCTTCCACTTAACTGTGATATTTGACAATCCATGGTGTGTTGGATCGATAGGAAAGTTCCTATGGAACAATGTCAAATCACCGCATTCATGGCATTTTCTCCCACCTACACACCTCTTATTGAAAAACACGTGTTCAGGATTCATGCTGCATAGTATCATACAAATACAATCAATCACTATGTGAGGAGCTAGTACATCATTCTAGTGCCTTTTGCAACAATCCAAAAATGTGTCATAGTATAGTTCAAATTCAATGTGTTACTAGTAGCAACAAGTGTCACAAATCGTATCCAGCCTAATATACCACGGTTTCAATTTGTTGAACATGCTAAATGATATTTGAACACAAGGATTGGTTTCTTGGAATTCCTCATAAAGTGCAACTCCCTTCATCTCCATCACATGCTTACAGTGCTCCTGATAAATGCCTCTGGATAAACATTGTCGGGGGACATGCTTTTGATCTAGAATAACACAAGAATGGCTATCCAAAAATTCTATCACCTTCTCTGTAATGCCTGCTTCCATCTTGCCTCGATAGGGTTCCCTACAAATAAGAGCCCAACAAGCAGCTTCATCATTTTCATCTATCTAGACCCTGAATTTAGTATATTTGAGCAATGTCCTTTTTGAAACATTGAGCAATGATTCCATTGCTGATACCATTCGATTCCTTGAGGTGCTTTGTGCCACAACAACCATTGTAATTGCCCTACGAGCAGCTTGGGTATCATTGTTTCTTGATTTTCCAAATGAAGATAATGTAGTTCTTAAATTTTCTATTGCATTCTCACATGTCTTTTTTGTTTTAACATCTTAAAAACCCAACAACTTTGTGGCATGTTTCAATTTTTTGTGTTTTATCAACCCATGTAGGATTTGAGCTTGTGCCATCATTAAATGTTGTTCAAAATATGACTTGATTATGTTGCTGACATGCTCTCCAAATATCCGACTAGGGATCGAGTTCCCAATCTCTTCTTGTGTAGAAACAACTACATAATCCTTTGGAAAATTTCCGCCCCTTCCAACCCCACCGCAACTCCCAATTATACTTTCAATGTCTTAAGGAAAGGTGTCATGTGATGGCTGATCAGGATCATGAGGGGGCACAGGGTCATGTGATTCTTGATCACCATGATGTGATGTCTGACCATAATCTCTCCCTACATAACAGGTAAATTAACAAATTGAAAATTGGTTACTTGAGAGTTGTGCATTGAACTTTAAAATTTCTAGTAACTTGAAATTTTATGTGGAAATTGAAAAATTTGAAAATTGAGTGTGAATTGAATTTTCCAACTAATACATTTAGCTTGAGAATTGTTCTAAGTAAAAATTGAAATTGCTTGTGACTTGAAATTTGAAATTGCTACTAAAGTTTGAAATTGCTACTAAAGTTTGAAATTGCTTGTAACTTGAAATTGCTAACTTAATTACTTGAGAATTGTTCTAGAAGTAAAGTTCGAAATTGCTAGTAAAATTTGAAATTGCTTGTAACTTGAAATTGGTAGTAACTTGTACATTTAACTTTAAAATTGCTAGTAACTTGAAATTTGTTACATGTAAATTAACAAATTGAAATGACTTGAGAAAAATTCAGTACAAGTATTGAAAATACATTAAAACAAGAAAATTGTTTGTAACTTAATTTCAAAATAACTAAATATCTACATGTAACTTGAAATTGTACATTTAGTTTGAGAATTCCTAGTAAAGTTTGAAAATGGAGTATATATATTTAACTCAAGATAATTATTAATAACTTGATATACTTGTGCATTGAACTTTAAAATTGCTAGTAACTTGAAATTTGATGTAGAAATTGACAAATTGAAATTGAGTGTGAATTGAATTTTCCAACTAATTATACATAAGTATCAATTTAACTTGAAAATTATCCTTTAAACATGAAAATTGTTAAAAATTTTGAAATATAAATTATATACCTACTATAAGAAGAAAAAAAAAGTCAACTTATCTCTACATTAATGCATAGAAAAAATTTGTACATGAATTGGAAATACATTAACTATGAAAATATTTTGAAGTGTAAGTTGACTTGATTATAAACATGAGAAATTTAAATAAATAGTCTCAACCAAAACACATTTCTCTCAAATTCACAACATTGCACCCATTAAAATCCTTATAGAAATTCACCCTCGAAGATTTTTGAAAATAGTCTCAACAAAAACCATAAAAAATACACATAATTATCTTGGTGATGTCATGTAATGTAAATAAAAGTATGTGATAGATGGAACCTTTAAATGAAATTTTTTTAAAGTAAACATTATAATTTAGCTCTTTGAACATTCGTTTGTTTTCAAATATTCATAACTATTAAAATATTTCCAACCACCATAACTATAAAAATATTGTCAACCACCATAACTAGGAAAATATTCATTCATTTGTTTTCAAATTGAATTTTCTAACTAATACATAACTATGATAATGTTCATTTGAAATAAAATGAGGGTAAGCTAAAATTAGACATTAATAGTTATTTCAATCAATAAATGTTGAGACTTGGAGCTCACAATGAGGTTATACATTTATATTTTTTTAACAAATAACAAAACAAGAATTGAAATTACATTTAACTTGAAATTGTTAGTAACATAGAATATTGCTATTAGTTAAATATGTACATTTTAACTTCAAAATAGAATCCAAGTGTACATTTCATTTGAAAATTTTTGGACAATAAAATTGAAAATTGTTAGCAACTTTGAAATAATTTTAAAATTGCTAATTGTTAGCAACTTTGAAATAATTTGAAAATTGGTAAAAATATGTACATATTAACATGAAAATAGAATCTAAATGTACATGATTCATTTGAAAATTGTTCCAATAACATTTTTTAGCCACTTGAAAATTGTTCATTTAACATTAAAATTGTTGCAAACTTTGAAATTTAAATAACAAATGGATGAAATAAATAAGAATTTATCATTACAAATAAATATGAAACAAATTAAATTATGAAATTTAGTTAAATTTATTGGAAAATTGTTACTAATTTTGTAAATTATGTAGCATGATATTTAAATTATGATAGCAAGTAATTCAATAATTTATCTTGGTTCTCCTCCATTGGAATTTGTTTCACCAATGTGCATCTTCTTCTTCTCTCAAGCTTGCTCTTCGATGTCTCATTCATTCTCTATTCCTCTTACGCTCTTCATTGTCATTTTGTTGTCTAACATGTTTTCTTTGTCTTTTTCTTTGACTCCCCATCAATTTACGATGAAAACAAACAAAAAATTCTTCAAATTGTCATAACAAATAGCAATATGTTAGTATGAAATCTTGAAATATGTCTACAAAGAAATCTTACATGTCTATTGAGCTCTAATTCAACAATATAAAATTGACAAAGCTCTGATTCAACAACATCAAAATGACAAAGTTCTAATTGAAAATAAACTAGTAATGAGTTAAATGAGCTAAATTAGTGTTTTTTATGAATTGTTTGCTGAATATATAGAGGTTGGTTGATATTTTTATGAGGGAATGGTAGTTGGCAACATTAATTGTCCAACTCCTTTCTCGAATTCATTTTTATATTTTTTTTTACACAGACAAACCCTCAATCAAGCTTCGATCGATCCAATACCTCGATCGAGCAAATAGCTCAATCAAGGGCTTAAAAAATAGGCCGAGAGCCCTTTTCACTGCAGAATGAAATTTTTCTGTCCCTTCTAGAGGGTTAAACCATGTCATTAAATGCACATTAATGGGCGGACTTGATACCATTAGATTCATCAATTAATCCTCTATCCAGATACATAAAATTTATGAATTTTATCTTCGTATGACTTTTTTTTTTAATTTATACTAAAAGTTGCCCTAAAAAACCCTGTCGACAACTTCGATTGAGCTCAAAGATAAATCCACAACATTCATAATACACATCCAAATTTTTTGAAAAAATACACAAGCATGAGATAAAATTGTCCTCTTCAAAAGGGTATTTTTAGTTTTCCAAATTATGTAAACAGTCAAAATATTTCATTCACACACAGACACGTGTGCAAAATGAAACTGAAATATTCATTAGTTGGTTTTGAAAAATAATAATAAATATAATTTTTCCAGAAAAATTAAAAAAAAAAAATGTAAGCACTAGTGCATTCTGTCTAGATCATGTTCACAAATTCCATTTTTTAAAATTATTACTTTCACATTAAATTATCGTGCACACACACAAACTACTTGTTAATTGCTTTTCAAATTTTGAAGTACACACGTTTCATTAAATGAAAATTTGACACCATAAATGACATTGGTATATTTCCAAAAAGATATCATTGGAAAGCCAACATAGTTCTCTACATTTTGTTTTTCAATCACATGTCAAATTTCATTTGGAAAATATGAGTTTCGAGGGCTTCAATTTAATACATGGGTAAAATTTTCATTTTTCACCATCATATTTGGCCAAAAAGAGTTACCCATCTTGATGGAATCACCCAATATATTTATATAACTTTGAGGTAATTCATGAATATTATTAGCCTGGTTCAAAGGACCATACCTAGCAGTGACCCAATGATTTACAATAGGGGGTGTAGTTTGAAATCCATGTCCTCTTCATGCCATATTTAAGTGTTGTAAGATAATATTCTACACCTAAGGAGTGGTAGGATTTCTCTGAGGTGAAACATAGGTTTTCTTAGGGATAGAAGTGCTTATAGAGGGTGATGATGATGCAAATTGAGGTTTTAAAACATGATTGAAAGGATTTATTAGATTTTTAAGAGGATTTCTTTGATTATTTAGATCAACTAGTATTTCTTGATTTATGAAAGCAGTGGAAATTAAAGGAGAATTAAATCGAGGAATATCTCTCCCAATCACTCACTTTAGCTTGAATTTTCCTCTAGTGGTTTCTTTAATGAGGGAGACTCAAGAATTCATCAGAAGTTGGATTCCTTCTAGTATGCCTCTTTCCAGAATCCATGTACAAAATAGTGGAGCCACCACAGTGGTAATATCAGTTAACTTTCCTGACCCTCGCTCATCGATCTAGAGCAGAACTCAACAATGCCGCACCTAAGGAAAATATATCCCTCAATTCCATTCCCTGACAATGGAAGCAATTCTCAATGTTAGTCCTTGAGTAGTATTGGACTGAAACAATACTATCCAAGGCATTACAGATCTCAAACTTTAACAATATTAGAGATAAATCAAGTGAAATTGATGTATATTACTTGCTCCTTGAATATGTCTCTTACTCAAATCTTCATGAACCAGGATTTAAACATATAATGTCATTTGGGAGTAATTTTGAACAGTGAATTTGTGCTTTAAAAATATGAATGGATATGACTAGATGTTGGAAAGCAAATTTAGAATACCATAGGTGTCTCTAGGACCAAGTCTCTAGTGTTCAATGGCAAAAAAAATGTACTGAGATTTGATTAAAATAATTTAGCAGTTGTACAAACAATAAACATCGCATGAATGTATACTAAATATGGTAGCATGACATGGATATGAGAAAAATTAAATGAAAACTTCAAAACAATTGTTCACATTCAGATATGGAAACTGGACCAAAGGTCAAATTAAATCGAAATCTCTATAAAAATCTCACATTCAACCATATCTGTATTAGCAACACACATAGACCAAAACACTACTAAAAGGTTTATTTAATCTCATGAAACATTCACATGGACAAGAGTAGAAATGTAATACATGTACAAAACAAATTATAGAGGAATAAATCTATCCAACAAATTTGCAATCTTAATATCATAAAATAATATTACATGCAATGAAGGGCTCATCAACTCAACAATCCCAGAGTATCTCTCAAAATTTCCATCCCTTTTACAAATGAATTCAAGTTACATTGTATATACTTTTGGATTAACTAAATTCAATTGGAGTCTAATGAATTTGTAACAAACTTTTAGCTCGTCACTTTTTACATTTCAGTTTTAAATTGTGCTTTTCACAATTTTTGACTTCTACATTTTCTTTTTAGGTACTCCTTTCTTCTTTCCTTTATTTGGTGAGGTTTGTCCCCTCATGTAGAATTAGGGTTGCACATATGGATGACTTGAAGGTATACCTTATTAGAGATGTTGACTGTGGAATTAGCTCTATTATCTCTCTTCAGAATTCTTCTTTTGCATCTTTCTCAACCAAAGCTTGATCTACCTATTGATCATATGTCTTGTCTTTCTTAGGTTGAGTACCTTGATTAACTTGATCTATATCCATGTATGTGCTTACATCTTCTTCCCCTCTTTTTTGGCTAGCTAGTTTCTCTAATGCAATCTATTATTTTAAGGCTCTCTAGGCCTCTTGATCTTCTTCCTTGCTCTCTTTATTTTCTATGCTTTCCCAATTCAATCTGGGTACATAATCATATGATGAATTCCTTTTGGTTACCCCTTGGTTATATATAACCTTATGGCGATCATAGGGTCTTGCTTCATCCTTCTCTAAGCTTAATAGCTTCAAGAATTCTTCTATGTACTATAAAGCATTCAGAGATCTCAACTGAAATGGTCTAACCTCCTTGGGTATATGGAAATTTCTATGATATATGAAATGTCTTAAATGAATCCCATTTGATAAAAACCTATTCATAATGTATTTCATTGCTATCATTCTCATCATGAGGAAGGTGGGGATATTGTAGGGTCACCCTCCTATGGTCTTCTGCTGTGCTTGCTTGATATTCCTTCTTTCTTATCTCGTGGGGGGATATAGATTATTCTTCACCTGTGACAATTCTCCAAGTCTAAGGACCCTTAGCAAAGCTCAAAAAAAATTTGTACTAACACATCCCATGCACCAAATGTAAAAAGTAGATAACCCACATACCTAAAGAACACAAATGGATAATGTGCGTAACCTAGGCATGTAACTCAATATGTGACCTATAAACAAAATACTAAGTAATTTCCATCATCATTAGCATTTTTATTGTCAGTCATTGTAATCATCATCGTCTTATAATAAAATCATCATCAAATCCATTATCATTTTCATCCTACATTATCATCATCATTGACATAATCTTCGTCATCATCATCATCATCATCATGTACATCATTCATCTCATTCGACCCACAACCATCCTCACAATCATCATCATTATCATTACATTCATCATTGTCAACATCCTCATTATCATCGTCATCATCATCATCATCATCCTTATCAACATTTTCATTGTTATAGGAATAAAAAATATTATCACCCTTGTTGTCATCATTGTCATCATCATATATCAATATAGTCATCATCCTCACATTGTGATGATGAAAACAACAATCAACTACCTTAAATGAATTTTGTAAAGGATATTTGGTGTGTAAGTGGTAATGTGAGCACCATTAGCATGTTATAAGAACTATGGATGGGTCTTAATTAGTAATTGTCATCATCATCATCATTCTTATCATCATCACCATAGTCATAGAAAACAAAATTATCATCATTGTCATCATCATTTTTGTTGTCATATATTACCATAGTCATTTTCATCATCATCATTATTTTGATGAAGAGAGATAAATCCAACTACCTTACAAGAATTTTCTAAAGGATATTTTGCCTCTAAGTGGGTGTGCATGCACCATTAGCACATTCTTGGCACTATGGATAGGTCATAATTAGTAATTTTTATCTTCAATGTCATCATCATCATGCTCATTGGCATCATTATAATCTTATCATTAAATTATCAGCACCACCACCACCATCATCATCGTATCATCATCACTATCACAGTTATTGTGATTTTCATCATCATCATCATCATCCTCATCATCGTCGTCATCGTTGTCATCATCATCATCCTCCTCCTCCTCATCATCATCATAATCATAATCAATGTCATCACCAACATCATTCATCTCAATGTCACCACCATCTTCATCGTCATCATCATTACTAGTTTCATTGTCTTTTTAATCATCATCATCTACATCGTCCTAATTATCATCATTGTCATCAACATCATCATCATTATCATTATTGTCACTGTAGACATTGATAGTATTAATGTAATCATCTTATATCATCATAGTCATTGTCATTGTCATAATCATCATCATTCTAGTCATTATCAATGCACCCAACTACCTTACATGAATTTGGTAAACGAGAATTTGGCCTATGAATGAGAATGAAAGCACCATTAGCATGTTCTGAGAACTATGGATGCGACTTAATTAGTCACTTTCATCATCGTCGTCATCATCATCATGCTCATAATTTTCCATTGTTATCATATTATAATCCAATCATCATCAATACCATCATCACTTTCATCCTAGATCCTCATCGTCATCATTATTGTCATCATCATCATAATTACCAACATCATTTATTGGACATAGTCCTTATCATCAACATCATCGTCATAGACATCAACAATATTATCATCATCATATTAATCATTTAAATCAACTTGTATCATCATAGTCATTATAATCACCATTATGATGATGAAAACCACATCCAACTACCTTAGATTAATTTTATGAAGAATATTTGGTCTCTAAGTTGGAATGAAGAAACCATTAGCATGTTATAAAAACTATGGATGGGTCTCAATTAGTAATTTTCATCCTCATAATCATTTTCATAATCATTCTTATCATCATCATCATCATCATCATCATCATCATCATCATCATCATAATCATCATCATCATAGACATCCAAATTATTGTCATCATTTTATCATTAGTGTTGTCATCAATCATCATAGTCATTTTCATTGTTGTTATTATCATAAATGTGATTATGAAAAAGGAATCTGACCACCATACATGAATTTGGTAAAGGATATTTGTCCTTGAAGAGATCAACAAGAATGCATGGACCTCAACACTTGAGGGAATTGATGGTAGTTAGAAACATGTGTTTTTAAGGGATATGGGAATCATAAAAGCTCAAAAAACAAGGGATATTTTCTCCATATAATGGTATATCAACATGACTTTTCGAGTAAATTAATTTCTTGATTTACTATTCATTAAATTATCAACCAGGTTTTGTAAACTTGTGAGGTATGAGGAAAGGTATATATAGAACCGAGCTTGATTAATGCTATGGCAACCTAGACAAATCACTCTCAAACATTTTTCTGAGGAAACACTTCCAGAATGTTGATGTATATGTAACTTCGGAATGTATTTCATCTATGTATTTCATTTATATATTATTGTACTCCTATAGAGATGTGTCATTCCTCTATACAGAAGTGTCGTCATGTGTATTGACAAGTGTCGCAAGTGTATTAACTTGCCGATGGGTTATTAGACCACCATGTGTGGGGTTGGCCCTGATTTATGTAATATGTGGTTGATTTACCTAGCTAGACAAGTCGGCCCCATAAGGTTATTGGGAAAAAAGAACAAGTATAAATAGAGATCAGGAGATCTCTATTTGGATCACTTAGAAACTCATTCTTCCTTCACTCGAAAAGTGGCGCACTTGTGAGGAGGAGGTTCAGCTGCTAGGAGTCTATCTCTTGTACTTTGGTTGAGCTATTGCTCTATCTATCTCTGAGGAAGTTGTGGGGTTTTTCACCTTAGGGTTTTCCCCATGGAAACTCTGTGTGTCTATTGTCTCTCATGCTTTTGCTTCTTGTGATGATTGACATGCTTGTTATGATTGATATGCATTGATATATTATACATGTTTTCTCAGTAACGATCCTAGAGTATTGTGAATTAATGCTCAAAATTTAACATGGTATGAAAGCTAACATGAGAAGAAGACATTGTGCAGTGACGGAAGCCAAGGGTTTCTTCTTTATTGGGTTTCTCTCCATAGATTTTAGAAAAATAGTATAGTAGATTGACTCTACTCATCAAGGCGAATCTATTCGTCCAATCAGAATTCAATTCTGAGCATTTTCAGATTTGGTCCTAAAAATTAGGGTTTCCACAAAAATAGGAATTTATGGAATTTGAAGACATAGCTGGAAGCTCCTTGCAAACATCGAAGTTTAGAGCTTTGGATATTTTTGGCTGGGTAGATCTTCGGGAAACTTAAACCCTAATTCAGGGTCCTCCCTAGTGAACTCGGGAAGACCAAAAAGGCATTTCTAAAGGGTGAAGCTTTGCAGATCTCAAATTGTAAATACACTAGATTGATCAACTCATCAAGGCGCATCTTTCTATCCTTTTAGAAAGTTGAAATTCACATTTTGAATTTTTAGGGTTTTTTCGACAAACCCTAATCCGGGACCAGATCCAGTTTTCAGCAAAACAAGTGGTAAGTCCTAAATCTCTTCTATTTCGATTTGAAGTACTCTTTAAGATGTCTCACCACACCAAGCTTGAGGATAAGCTTGAAGGGGCTGATAACTTCCGAGCCTGGAAGTATAGGATAGGGTTAATCCTGGAAGAAAATGAATTGGACTCCTACATCAACTCTGAGGTCCCTATCCCAGAGGATGAAGAGGCTAAGGTATTACATAAGAATAACTTGGTCAAGGAAAAGAGAATCATTGTTGATTCTATCAAAGAACATCTCATACCACATGTGTCATCTCTAAAGACACCCAAGGAGATGTTTGACTCCCTGACCAAGTTATTTGAAGGGAAGAACATAAATTGGAAGATGACTTTGCAGAATCAATTAAAAGGGGTCAAGATGTTGAATGGAGAGACCATTCAATCTTACTTCTCCAAGGTCTCTCAGATCAAGGAACAACTTGAAGCTGTGGATGAAGTAGTGGAAAATGGTGAAGTTGTTATGACCAATCTGAATGGCCTACCTAGGTCATGGGACTCCTTTATTCAAGGAATCTATGCAAGAAAGAAATTGATCTCTTTTAGTAGGTTATGGGAGGAATGCTCTCAAGAAGAAGCTAGGCTTGTGGCCCAAGAAGATAAGATGGGAAATGAAGATCAAGCACTCACAACACATGCCAAGAAAGGCAAGTCCAAGAAGGAATCATCTCATAATAGGAAATTCTCTCACCACCATTCTCATAAAGATAAGAAAGATCTCAGATGCTTCAATTGCAATGAGAATGGACACTTTGCTTCAGATTGTCCCAAGAAGAAGAAAGACAACAACAACAACTTCAACATCAAGAAGAACAACAACAAAAGAAGATATCATGCTCATGCTGCTAAGGATGATGAACCTCCAAAGAAGAAGGCTAGAGCAAAAAGTGATGATGATGACTCATCAAGCGAAGAAGAGTATGTTCTAATATCTGCTCTCACAGGTACTATCTCTCATGGTTGTAATGATTGGTTAATTGACAGTGGGGCTTCCAAACACATCACTGGGTTTAAAGAATCTTTTGTAAACTTATCTGAACATGAATCACCCCATAAGGTGAAACTTGGGGATGATTATCAATACCCCATCAAAGGAAGTGGTGAAGCCTCCTACAACCTAGAGTCTGGAAATTCTTTGAAGATGAAAGAAGTTCTTTATGTACCTGGGATCAAGAATAATCTACTCTCCATCTCTGCATTGGATGGAAAAGGCATGAGGGTTTCATTTGTAGATGGCCAAGTCCTAATGTGGCCAAAGGGTAAAACTATTGATGATGCAGTGGTGATTGGAGAGCAAGAGGGAGGTTTGTATAAATTGAAGGAACAACCTGAACATGCCATGGTACATGATTCCATGGAGCCAAGTGAACTTTGGCACAGAAGACTCGCACATATGCACTACAGAGCATTACCAATTGCAAGTAAGGCTATAGAAGGTCTTCCTGAAATCAGGACCAAGCATGAAGGTGTTTGCAGAGGATGTGCAAAAGGAAAGAACATAAAGAAGGCATTCCCAAGCAGTGAAAGCAAGTCAAAAGGTATCTTGGAAATTATCCACTCCGATGTATGCAATCCGATGTCATCTAGTTCTCTGAGTGGGTATGTTTACTATGTCTCTTTCATTAATGACTTCTCCAGGAAGATTTGGGTTTACTTCTTGAAGAACAAAGATGAAGTATTTGATAAGTTCAAGGAATTCAAAACCTTGATGGAGAACCAAACTAATAAGAAGATCAAAAGATTCAGATCCGACAATGGTGGAGAATTCACTGCAGGTGACTTCAACAAGCTATGCAGTGATTCAGGGATTAAGAGGCAGTTGACTACTCCTTACAATCCACAATAGAATGGAGTTGCAGAAAGAAAGAACAGAACAATCATGGAAGTAGCAAGGGAAATGCTACATGACCAGGATCTACCTATGCATCTATGGGCAGAAGCAGCTAGGACAGTTGTATATGTGCAGAACAGAACACCCCACAAGGTATTGGACAACAAGACACCATAAAAGGTCTTCTCTGGTAAGAAACCTGAAGTAAACCATCTTAGAATATTTGGTTTTCTAGTATACACTCATGTCCCAAAGGAAAAGAGGACCAAGCTAGATCCTTCAGGAAAGAAGGGTATCTTTGTGGGTTACAGTGAAAGCTCGAAGGCTTATAGAATATACTTTCTAGGGTTTAAGAAGATTGATGTCAGAAGAGATGTGACATTTGATGAAAACCTAGCATTCATCAAATCAAGAAAGACACATGTTGAGGATTATGAAGAACTTAAGGAAACTAGATTTCAAGACGCTACCATGACTGAAGCAATTCCAGATGCAGATCGTCAAATTGAAGATCTGCAAGAACCTATAGATCCACCCTGTGAGAATAACTCTCACAAGAGGAAACCTACATGGGCTAGAGATCTCATTCAAGATGCAGAAAGATATGGCATTCCATAAGAAGAACACAGAGCTAAGAAGAGAACTAGATCACATACCAGCTATGTTGCCTTACTCTGTGATATCATGAACAAATAACCTTCCAGTTATGAAGAAGCAGCGGAAAAGAAAGAATGGAAGGATGCCGTGGTCAAGAAATACCATTCAATAATGAAGAATGATGTTTGGGATGTTGTCCCAAGACCTGAAGGGAAGTCTGTTGTGACTTCCAAATGGATCTACAAGATCAAACATGCTGCAGATGGCAGCATAGAGAAATACAAGGCAAGGTTCGTAGCTCGTGGCTTCTCTCAAAAAGAGGGAATAGATTATGAAGAAACTTTTTCTCATGTAGCTAGGTACACTTCCATCAGAACAGTACTTGCTTTGGCTACAACGATGAAATGGAAGATACACCAGATGGATGTCAAGACTGCCTTCTTGAATGGTGTAGTTGAAGAGGAAGTGTATGTGGAGCAGCCACTCAGTTTTTAAACACATGAGAGGGAGTCATACATGTGTAGATTGAGGAAATCCTTGTATGGCTTGAAGCAATCTCCTAGGACTTGGTATGGTAGGATGGATAGTTTCCTATCTAGTTTGGGCTTTACCAAGAGTAAAGCGGATTCCAACCTTTACTACAAGGTTGAGGAAGGAAATCCTGTGATACTACTCCTATATGTGGATGACCTGTTTGTAACAGGAGATGATAGATTGATTGCCGATACAAAGAGGAAGCTTACTATCGATTTTGATATGAAGGACTTAGGGATGATGCATTATTTCCTAGGTATGGAGGTGTCGCAGAGTGCAGATGGGATCTTCCTTGGACAAGGGAAGTATGCAGTAGATATCCTGAAGAGGTTCGGGATGATGGATTGCAAGGCCATTGCCACACCTATGGCATCGAATCTGAAGCTTCTATGTGATGCTTCATCTGAGCCAGTTGATGTCTCTATGTATTGTCAAATGATTGGGTCCTTGATGTACCTGACGAACACGAGACCATATATTTTCTTTGCGGTGAACACATTGAGCTAGTTCTTGACAGATCCGAGGGGTGTTCACCTAGTTGCTGTAAAGCATAGTCTGAGGTACCTAGCTATACAAGTCGGCCCCATAAGGTTATTGGGAAAACATAACAAGTATAAATAGAGATCGGGAGATCTCTATTTGGATCACTTAGAAACTCATTCTTCCTTCACTCGAAAAGTGGCGCACTTGTGAGGAGGAGGTTTAGCTACTAGGAGGAGTCTATCTCTTGTACTTTGGTTGTAGTTTGGTTGAGCTATTGCTCTATCTATCTCTGAGGAAGTTGTGGGTTTTTTCACCTTAGGTTTTTCCCCACGGAAACTCTATGTGTCTATTGTCTCTCATGCTTTTGCTTCTTGTGATGATTGACATGCTTGTTATGATTGATATGCATTGATATACTATACATGTTGTTCTCTGAGTAAAGATCCTAGAGTATTGTGAATTAATGCTCAAAATTTAACACATAAACCAAGTTTAATTCTTGATTTATCTTTTGCATGTAAAGCATTCACACTTTCCTTTATAAGCATTAGAAAATTCAAAGGTGATTAAACATCATAAATACATTAATTTAATTAACAATTTCTAGAGCTTACTTAGAGGAAAAAAATGAAATCTACTTAACTAAATCATACAAAACAAAATTTAAATATAAGGATATCCCAGAGTTGTTGCTCCGAACCATGTGCTTTCTAAAACACTTATTGGATTCACATTATTAAGTATCCAAAATATCTTATCGCACCACAAACCCCTTTCAATCCAAAGCATCATGCTTGCATAAGAGATACAATTAAAGTAACAAACTAAATATGCAATTAAATGATCAAATAGTTAACAATAAACTAGAAATGGAAATGAAATTTACAAGAATAAAAATTACATAAACCCACACCTGCAAATAATTATAAAATCTACCAGTAATCTCTACAAGTGCATCCCAATTCAAGGGTTCCTCCTAGTCGGGTGCACTGCAGGAAAATAACTTAAGGTTTGATTAACAAGAAAGTAGCTTCATTAATGGATAAAAAGTATATTGTGAGAAACATTGGAAATACTAAGTACTTGCTTATTGACCCCTCTTCTCTCTCTTAGTCTCCAACTGAGTTGAATTAAGCTAACATTCTCTACATAATATTTTACATTATATAATAATTCTAATACAACTGATTACAATAGTAGACCTGAATAATATGGACCTCAAAACACTTAAGATAGAAAATACTAATATTGTGGAGACATACATAGAAATATGAAGGACATATTGACATAGCATTAATGATTTCATGATTTGACAACATGAAATCATGGTCAAAAACCCATATCGAATTATAGCACCACTAAGTGTTGTCCATGGATTCAACTAGAGAGAAGTGTTGAAGATCTCACTCTAGAATGTGACCAAAGGAGAGAGAGATCATATGCATGATATTTAGCATTGATTCCATATCTTCATTCGAGATCTAAGCCTCCAAAAATGGCCAGACCAATAAAGAACTTATGGAAGCAGTTCCAATAGTTGGAGAATATGATGATAGTGTCAAGGAATTACCAAAATTCCTATAGAGTGCTTATCGAGACATAACTGTTGTGCAGTTTTGGTAATCCAAAACACACTTTAGCATTATTCCTACAATTCCAGTAGCCAGTGATCTTTAATGTGATTGTGGTAGCGAATATGATCCTTCCATTTTGGTAACATATATCCTTCTGTATTCCAGTAGCATATAGTCTTCATGTGATTTTGGTAGTATGAGAGTACCTATAACTCCAAAAACATAGAAAATTTTGCAAGGCCCCGAGATAATTAGATACACCAATATTTAGCTTGAAATGACTGGCAAACATAGAAAATCATGCCAAATTTGGAATAGTTATCTCATACAATATGATAATTCTTGGATCATACAAAATGTAGGAAAAATATGGAAAAGGAAGGAAATTGGTAGTGAAGTAGATAGTATTAGATCAAAAAGTATTGCTTGATTAAGTACAAAATTGAACCGAGGCCCAACATCTCCCCTACACCCAAGTTTTTGCATTTCCTCATGCAAACATAATCTCTCAAAATTAGCCCTGGGACCTCTGCTTCCCTGTTAGTACTTGCTCTACTACTTGGACTGAGAGGTTTAGGAAAGTGGAGGTGGCTTTTTATACTATAATAGTTTAATCTTCAACAACCTATTTTTCCTTTACATTGTTTCCCTCTTATGATACAACTTTTTATCTTTTCTTTATAGAATCTTCCATTCAATGAATTTATTCCTTTCCTTTTCGATTATACATGCACAATTTTCCTCCAGAGTATGATTTTCCTATTTTATATGCTCATCTAACTCTTCATATTCTCTAAGCCTCCTAATTTTCATTATGTTTTCTTCTATCAAGAAACTTCATGACAAACTTTTGATATCATGTCCTATTTCAAAACAGGTTCCTCCTCGTCTGAATCTGAATAAGATTTAGATTAAGGATATTTCCTAATTTGAGTACCTCATGCTTAGTCTTCTTGCTTTCTAGGAAAGGCAGGTCGCGAACAAAATCAATCATCAATTCAAGTGCTTCAAACTCTCATTTTTCAAGATCAATCTCCATTTTTATTTCATGATGTTCAGACTCTATCTCAACACTGGCTGTCTCCATAGGAGCTTCAAATTATGTTTCTTGTAGAGGAATGGAGATTTATTTCATATAATATCATGTACGAGGATTCCTTGATGTGATTCACATGATTATCACCTCATCCTTGTATTCAATCTCTTGCTCATTCTGCTTGACACGTTTCTTAGCCCAGTTTCTTGTGACTCTAGTAGTCACCTTTGTAATCTCAATGATTGATGTCATATCCTCCTTTGGCCCTTCCTCTACTAGAATATTTCTTCTCTTATTTGTTTTAACCTTGGTGGAGGACCATTTATCATTATGAGTTATTTCTACACCAACATGCGTATCTACAGTTTCCACAGAAAATTCCCTTTGTAACATTGGCCCAAAAGTGTTCTTCTTCTTAGGCTCCCCTCTTGCCTCCTTAAGTTTCTTCTTGTTGTGAATGGTTTTACATTTAGTAGTAGTATTTTATTCCACACATGATTCACTAATCTCCATAATATTCAAAGAATCCCGATTTTCACTATCACCCTTTCATTTAGTATGAGAAATATTGCATGTCCCATATGGTTCTATCTCTAGTTCCTTTTCAACAATTTTCCTTTCTGCCACAAACTTTGAATGCTTCTTCTTATCTGAAGTTTTTCCTTTTGTAATAATTCTCTTCCTATGGGATTTTGTAGAGGGTTCTGATTCTGGATTACCTTCATTGATTTCCTCTATTGTGAAAGGTTCTGAATTTTTCTTCTTACTTGAGGTCTCCTCCTCCATAATGTTGCTCTTCTTTTTGCTTCGAGGTGTTTGATGATTTTCATAGGATTCCCATTTCATTTTATTTTCAGTGGTTTACTCCACTAAGGGATGCCTTGGTTAAGTTTCTACATTCATAACTTCATCATCCTAAAGGGATTATCCCTCGTCTTCATTGTTATTTTTCTTCTTTCATCCATTAGCCTTCAACTGCTAAGAAGGTTCTTCCAACTATTTGGGTGTAGGTTTTTTATAAGAATTTCCAATAAATCCTCCCCACGCGAAGAAATGTTCCCATGTTTTATTCTTTTATTTTAATTCAAATTCTATGAATATCCTATCAATTTCATGATGAAAGAGACTAGTTTCCACCTTTTGTAGCTGAATTTGTACATGAGAATCCATCTTGGTTAAGATTCTCTAGAAGAAGAAGGGGAGATTCATCTTCTAGGTTCCATTAAAATGCTAAAAAAAATGGATTTGATATTGAAATGTTATGACATACCTTCCCTCAAAGGTGATATACTTTTGAATAACATACAAGACATTCCTCCATTCATCTCTAACCCAAATATGGGGGATACCCTTGCTCCGGTCTATATCCCAGTGCGCATCAACCAAGAAATGGTTATAGTTGAACCCCTTGGTGGTTTCCTTTGAACCATTATTCCTCATCCTACGAAGACCGATGCTTTGGGCGATAGAATATTCAGTGATAATCATAGTTAACTACCCCAGTCATGCTACATGGCCATCAAATGCTTTTGCAAATAATTTGGTAACCCTAAGGTCGTTTCCAAGCAACTTCTCGTAGAAAGGAAACCACCCTACTTCTTTGAGATATCCCTTATAGACCAAGAAATTATCTAAGAGCTATGTTCCAACTGGTTTGTATCTCAACACTACAGAGTCCTTGATTCTCTTAAGACCCTGATTGCCCATATATGTATCTTGTAGTAGTTCAACTAGCCTCAAATTTTTTACATTTTGTTCTTAACAAGCAAAGGGATAGGGAAAATGGTATCAGGTTTTTTCTTAAAATATGGTGAGAGGGCGTTAATGCTGAATTATATGAATCACGTTGTGATTAAAATCATTCATGAATAGGAGACATATCACTAGTTGCGATAATAATTATGGTCATGGATAGATTTGATTGTATAAGGTGACGACAGGGAGGAATAATTACGTGAACCGGGATAAGGATGCAATTTGTGAAAGTAATGATCGAAATTGGAGAGGAAAATTATCCAATTAAGACAATAATTTTTCATATGTTAGTCACACATTCCAAAACAAAAGATAGCCTTACCATAGCACCACCAAGTGTTGTCCATGGATTCGACCAAAGAGAAGTGTTGAAGATCTCGCTCTAGAATGTGACCAAAAGGAGAGAGAGATTATATGCATGAGATTTAGCATTGATTACATATCTTCATTTGTGATCTAAGCCTCCAAAAATGGTCTGACCAATAAATGACTTATGGCAGCAGTTCCAATAGTTGGAGAATTTGATGATGGTGTGAAGGAATTACCAGAATTCCTATAGAGTGCTTATCGAGACATAACTGTTATGCAGTTCCAGTAATCCAAAACACACTCTAGCATTATTCCTATAATTCTAATAGCGAGTGATATTAAATACCATTATGGTAGTGAATAGGATACTTACATTTGAATAACATATATCCTTTTGTATTCCAGTAGCATAAAGTCTTCATGTGATGCTGGTAGTATGAGAATACCTGTAACTCCAAAAACATAATGAATTTTGCAAGGCCCTGAGATAATTAGATAGACCATCTTCATCTTGAAATCACTGCTAAACATATTAGAAAATCATGAAAAATTGGGAAGAGTTACCTCATACAATATGATAATGCTTGGATCATACAAAATGTAGGAAAAATATGGAAAAGGAAGGAAATTGGTAGCAAAAGTAGACGGTATTAGATAGAAAAGGATCACTTGATTACATACAAAATTGAATTAGGGCCCAACATATCCCCTACACCCAAGTTTTTCCATGTCCTCATGCAAACATAGTCTCTCAAAATTAGCCGTGGTACCTCTACTTCCTTGTTAATACTTGCTCTACTAATTGGACCAGGAGATTCAAGAAAGTGCAGGTGGATTGTTATACTATAATAGCTTAATATTCAAGAACCTATTGTTCTTTTACATTGTTTCCCTCTTATGATACAACTTTTTATCTTTTATAAATAGAATCTTGGATTCAATGAATTTCTTCCTTTCCTTTTCCCTTATAAATGCACAATTTTCCTTTAGATTCTAATTTTCCTATTTTATATGTCCATATAAATCTTCATATTCCTTAAGCTTCATTTTAAGCTTCCTAATTTTCATTCTTCGTTTCTTCTATCAGGAAAATTCATGATAAACTTATGATGTCATGTCCTATTTCAAAACATGTTCCTCCTCGTATGAATCTAAATAAGATTTAGATTAAGAATATTCCCTACTTTGAGTAGCTCAGGGTTGATCTTCTTTATTTTTAGAAAAGGAAAGTCACGAACAAAATCAATCATCAATTCAGGTGCTTCAGACTCTCCTTCTTCAAGATCAATCTACATTGTTATTTCATGATGTTCGGACTCTATCTAAACACTGGTTGTCTCCTCATGAGCTTCAAATTATGTTTCCTGTAGAGGAATGGATATTTTTTTCATAGAAGATCATGTATGAGGATTCCTTGATGTGCTTCCTATGATTATCACCTCATCCCCATCTTCAGGCTCTTATTCGTTTTGCTTGAAAATTTGCTTATCCCTATTTCTTGTGACTCTAGTAGTCACCTTTGCAATCTCAATGATTATTGTCATATCCTCCTTTGTCCCTTCCTCTACTGCAATATTTCTTCTCTTATTGGTTTTAACCTTGGTGGAGGACCATTTATCATTATGAGTTATTTCTACAACAGCATAACTATCTACAGTTTCCACAGAAAATTCCCTTTGTAACATTGCCCCAAAAGTGTTCTTCTTCTTAGGCTCCCCTCTTGCATCCTTAACATTCTTCTTGTTGTAAAGGGTTTTAAATTTACTAGTAGTATGTTCTTTCACACATGATTCACGAATCTCCATATTCTTCAAAGAATACATTTTTCCCTATCACCATTTCGTTTATTATGAGAAATATCCTATGTCTCATATGGTTCTAACTCTAGTTCCTTTTCAACAATTTTCCCTTCTACCATAAACTTTGAACCCTTCTTCTTATCTGAATTTTTTCCTTTTGTAATACTTCTCTTCCTATTGGATTTTGCAGAGGGTTCTTCTTTTATCTCACCTTCGTCGATTTCCTCTATTGTGAAAGGTTATGAATTTTTCTTCTTCCTTGAGGTCTCCCCCTCCACAATGTTGCTCTTCTTTTTGCTTCGAGGTGTTTGAGTCTTTTCAAAGGATTCCCATTTCATTTGATTTTCAGTGGTTTACTCCACTAAGGGAGGCCTTGGTTAAGTTTCTACATCCATAACTTCATCATCCTAAAGGGATTGTCTCTCGTCTTCATTGTTATTTTTCTTCTTTCATCCGGTAGCCTTCAACTGTTGAGAAGGTTCTTCGAACTATTTAGGTATAGGTTTTTTATAAGAATTTGCTTTAAATCCTCCCCACAAGAAGAAATGTTCCCATGTTTGATTCTTTGATTTTAATTCATATTCTATGAATATCCTGGCAAGGTCATGATGGAAGAGACTAGTTTTCACCTTTTGTAAGTGAAATTGTACATGAGAATCCATCTTGGTTAAGCTTCTCTAGAATTTGAAGGAAAGATTCATATTCTAGGTTCCATTAAAATGCTAAAAACAATGGAGTTGATATTGAAATGTTACGACATACCTTCCCTCCAAAGGTGATATACTTTTGAACAACAAACAAGACATTCCTCCATTCTTATTTGACCCAAATATGGGGGATACCCTTGCTCCGGTCTATATCCTAGTGCGCATCAACCAAGAAATGGTTATAGTCGAACCCCTTGGTGGTTTTTCCTTTGAACCATTATTCCTCATCCTATGAAGACTGATGCTTTTGGCAATAGAATATTCAGTGATAATCATAGTTAACTACCCCAGTCATGTTACATGGCCATCAAATGCTTCTGGAAATGATTTGGTAACCCTAAGGTCGTTTCCAAGCAACTTCTCGTAAAAAGGAAACCACCCTACTTCTTTGAGATATCCCTTACAGACCAAGAAATTATCTAAGAGTTATGTTCCATTTGTATCTCGACACTACAGAGTCCTTCATTCTCTTAAGACCCTAATTGCCCATATATGTATCTTGTAGTAGTTCAACTAGCCTCAAATTTTTGACATTTTGTTCTTAAAGAGAAAAGGGATAGCGAAAATGGTCTCATGTTTTTTCTTAAAATATGGTGAGAGGGCATTAATGCTAAATTATCCGAATCACGTTGTGATTAAAATCATTAATGAATAGGAGACATATCACTAGTTGCGATAATAATTATGGTCATGGATAGATTTGATTGTATAAGGTGATGACAGGGAGGAATAATTATGTGAACCAGGATAAGGATGCAATTTGTGAAAGTAATGATCGAAATTGGAGAGGAAAATTATCCAATTAAGACAATAATTTTTCATATGTTAGTCACACATTCCAAAACAAAAGATAGCCTTACCATAATTACCTGGGTAAGAAGTATTTGATCTACATGGCTCGGCATATCTAGTAATCGTCCACACATGGTATGGTGTGGGAAAAATATTGGAGTTGTAATCGTCTGACACACGAAGAGTTCTAGCATCCTATCATAAATGGAGATTCTGGTAAGAGATTTGTCATTCAAAAAAAATATTACTGGACTAGCGAAGTTTGTTGATCCCATTCATACATGTGAGACAAAAACCCTTATCAGAATTAGAAACTTTGGTGATTTTCCCATCATTCCTCCATCTCTTCATTAAATTACCAAAACCTTAACATCACTACCTGCAACTTAACATCAAATGTTCCATATCGATGTTAAGTGTTTGTATCTTAATATCACATGCATGCGACCTCACATCAAATGCAAAAAATAGATTATATAATGACGAGATGAACTTATTTCAACAAATTATTTCTTATATCTGCACTAGATGTCCGATCATAACTGTCTAGGGTGAATTGGACAAGACTCAAATTATGTGTTCTATCTGCACTTAATCAAATTATGTGTTCTATATACACCGATCAATTTATGTGTTCTATCTGTACTTGATCAAATTATGTGCTCTATTTGCACTTGATCCCTGGTCATGTTAGTTTGTCCCAATGCCATCATCAATAACAAGAAACAGTGGCCCTTTTTTAGAAAGGAATTTTGAGGACTTACCAAAACTGTCATTCTGATAATAATTCCCCTTTTGAAGATGCCCAACATATTACTAGAATTAGAAGTTATGGTAGCATTTTGTTTTTCTACATAATAAAGTGCATTACTGGAAGAAGTGTTCTGGTAGCCCAATTATCCTAAAGAATACAATGTTGTGCTACAAGAATGAAGTGTTCTAGTAACCCACACATCTTGATTTACGTTATGCTGAGATACCAGAATAAAATTATTCATGTAGTGATTGGATACATTATGAACCTGCCAGACAACTAAGACCTCATGTTGATTCATGTTGTTGTCTGCTAATTCAATATCATTGTTGCTTATTGTAATATTGTCTCTTGTATTTTTTTTTTATCCTGGGATAGTTAATGCTTTCCATTGTTTTCAATTTTAAGGATTCTAAAAAACTTAAATAAAAATACAGTACTACTGTCCCATAAATTTTTGTCGAGCCTGAGCTAGTTAAAGCTCGCCGATATTTTTAATTTTAAGGAGTCTAAAAAACTTTAAAACTCTAGTACTATTGTCTTGTGTATTTTTTTTATCCCTAACCAGTTAATGCTTGTTAGTATTTTCAATTTTAAGGAGTCTAAAAAACTTAAATAAAAATCCAGTACTACTGTCCCATGAATTTTTGTTGAGCCTGAGCTAGTTAAAGCTCGCCGATATTTTTAATTTTAAGGAGTCTAAAAAACTTTAAAACTCTAGTACTATTGTCTTGTGTATTTTTTTGATCCCAAACCAGCTAATGCTTGCTAGTATTTTCAATTTTAAGGAGTCTTAAAAACATAAAGAAAACTCTAGTAATATTGGCCCGTAGATTTTTTCAAGCCTAGGCCAGTTGATGCCCGCCAGTGTTTTCAACTTTAACAACTCAAAAAAATTAAAGAAAATTCGAGGGAGGTTCCTTTTCCCTAAATAGTCCACGAAGGCAAGATAAATAGATAAACCTATATCATTGGGCATCATTCTCATACTTTAATGGGCACAATAGGGAACAAAGTAAGCATAGAGTTTCTTAACTTAAAATCATTCCTTTTTATTATATTTTTTATATTTTTTTACTGCAGTAAAAAGAAAAAAACCTCAAGGGGAAGTAAGAACATGAAGATGATATTCCTCTCTTACCAACCCCATTTTAGCTTTCCAAGTCATATCTACAATAAAATATTCCTTGGACATTGCTTGTGGTACAACCTTAACCTATGCCAATTCACCAAGAAAGAGATATGTTTCGCATCAATATTATTGATACAAACTGGTCCATTCTCAAATATAACATCTAATTCATAAGGTCCAAATGATCAAGTGGTTAACTTCTCTTTGAAAATTTTAAACTTTGAATCAAAGAGTAGATCCCAATCTCCTAGATGGAATTGCTTCTTTTAGATTAATTTATCATGCCATTTCTCCCTTTGTTGTTGAACCAAAGTAGTCTGCTAAATAACATCCTTCCTAACCTCATCTAACTCATTAAGCTACAATGCCCTCTATTGTTTTCCATCGATAAAATCCATTCCAATTGGACTACAGTTATAAAGGTCTTGATCTAGAATTCTATAGGTAGAAGGAATTGTTTCTTGTAGACCAACTCATAAGGGGTAAGTCCAGTGATGTTCCTCCAAGTCGTTCTATAGTCCCATAAAGCTTTAGGCAACTCATCAGTCCAATAATTTTGGTCAACCTGTACTTTCTTTGTTAGAATGGCTTATAGCATGCTATTAGTTGACTACACCTATCCATTTTCCTATGGGTGGTACAGGGAAGAATTCATGTGCTTGATCTAGTACTATGTAGTGATGGACTTAATCAACATCTATGTAAACTATGCTCCTTAATCTGTGATGATATCTCTAGGCACACTGAAGTGAGTAAAAAAAAATCTTCTACTAATTTTTTATTTCCCTTAAACAAATCCTTAGCCTCTACCTACTTCATAACATAATCAGTGAAAACAAGAATATTTCTATTTTTCTTTGACATTGGTGTGTTAGGCCCAATGAAATCTAATTCCCACTTTTCAAATGGTTTAGTCAAAACCTGGGGTTGGAGTGGAATTTCATTCAATTGTACTAGCCATCCCATTCTTTGACAGCTATCACAATTATGTACGTACTTCTTGCAATCCTTAAAAAATTTAGCCCAACAGTAACCTAAATGTAGTACCCTATAGGTTGTTCTTTTCTACATGATGTGTCCACTGCATGGTTCATCGGGGCATGGCTTTAAAATGTCAAACATATCATCTTCTCTAATGCACCTTTGAATGATAAGGCCCGTTCTAGTACAAAACAGGTCACCATTGATCAATGAGTAAGCATGGCTTGTCTTAATGATCCTATGTTTCTCCCATGATGGTAGTTGTTGAAGCAATTTTCTTGTAGCCAAATAATTAGAAATATATGCAAACAAAGTTGAGTACATATATTTCAAATAAATGCTCATCAAGGAAACCATCATTTACAGGGACAATATCAGTTTCATTTTTTATTATGGAAAGGAAATCTATGACTAAGTTTTCCTTACCTGGTTGATCCACAACGATGATATTAAATTCCTATAACAATAAGATCCATCTTGTTATTTTACCTTTTTTGGTTGGTTTACTCATTCAATATCTTATAGAAGAGTGTTTAGTGTGGATAAAGGCCTCATAACCTGTGATATAATTCCTGAACTTATTTATAGAATTTACAACTTCCAAAAATTCTTTTTTTGTCATGGTATAGTTCAACTCAACATGTGTAACATTTTTATTAATATAGTAAATGGCATAATAAATCTGCTTCTCTTTATGCCCAAGGAGAACCCCAAGAATTGTGTACAAGAAATCCATGGAAATTAGAAAGGGAAAGGCCCAGTTATCCCTCCTAAATATGGGTGTAGCAGGAAGTTTTCCTTCGAGATCTTCAAAAGAAAACTAATAGCAATCAGCATAGAAAAAATTAACATCTTTTTATAGAAGTTTAGAAAAAGGTGTAACAACTTTGATAAAATTTTCGATAAATCGCCTATAGTAACCAGCAAGGCCAAGGAAACTCCTCACCTCTATTGGAGTCTTGTGAATTGGAATCTTTGATAATACCTCTATTTTAGTTGGATCCACTTCAATCCCCGCGGCTAAGATGATCTGTCCAAGAACTACCCCCTAGTTAACAACATAAGACACTTTTCATGGCTCAGGGACAGATTGGCTTGTTAGCATCGTATTAATACTTTCTTAATATTTTTAAAGGCTTCCTCTAACATGTCCCCATAGACAATAAATTTGTTCATGTACACCTCTACACAGTCATGGATGAGGTCTGAAAAGATCCTTCGTACAACTCTTTGGAAGGTAGCTGGGGAATTACATAAGCCAAATGGAAACACTTGGTAAGTGTTAAGTCAGTAAATTGTTTCTTCAAATTTTGTTTGATTTGCATTTTATTTTAAGTTATTTATTTGTTTCAATTTAATTTTTCCTTCTTTAGGAGATTTTCTTTAGTATCTTTATGAAATTTTGAGCTTGCTTTTGAAATTTTCAAATTTTTAAACTTTAGGTTTGTTTTTGAAAAGAGGATTAAAAGGTCACTATATCAAATAATGGACTCATAATCCATACTCTAAGAGGAGACATGTATAATATTTACCTTGACAGCCTTAAAACCCTATGCAAAATGATAAAAAGCTGTTAAAAAGCATCAAAACAATGTTAAAGTTATTCTTGTAGCGCTGGAGCTAAAATTCACCAAAGGCACGCTACAAGAATATCGCGTTTCCAAATTTATTCAGTTTTTTAGCAAATTTTTGGCACGCTTGAAATAATGAATGACTGATTAGGTGTTTTAAGAGAATTTATTACGTGTTGAGGCCGATAACATCATGATTCCAAGTGGTTACACATCGTGAGGAAATCGTGCTCATCATCAGCCTAGGTGTAAGTTCTTTTGACAGGTAGCAGCATGGTTTGAGGTAAATGTGGGATAAAATTGCCACTTACAGGTACATTCAAAGACGAAGAACTTTAGTGGAGTAGCTATAACCACTAGAAAATCGGACATCATTGCTGACTGAACAAGCGAGAGGTTTTGAGGGCTTCACGGGAAATTAGGGCTTCCTAATTCCGTTGCTAACAGCTAAATTGAGGGTTGGAGGACGTCTGTACAACCAAGGTGACTCATCTGACAGCTCAGGTCATGATTTTAAACAACTACAGTGGCGCAATTTCAAGGTATTCCTAAAAAACCAATATACCAGTAAATTTGGGGTTTTTTTTTTCGCTGGGGTGTACTCTGTCAAAATTGATCAAAAGAAAAGTTAAATTGTACCTTCAAATGCAATTTCGGCCAGAGAAATAGCAATTTATGATGCTCTGTGAAGCCAGGCTGAATGAGGGTTGAAGATAGCAGTTTTGTTTTTTATGAAATTTAACCCTGTCAAAGATAAGGTCATAGTGCTGTGAATAACTTGTACATTCGACAGTATTTTTAACCGCCTACAGTAATCTCCTGCTTGCAAACAATACAAAAGGATATCATTCAAATTGCAGTGATTGAAGAAAAATGGGCAGGAGTGGTAAAATAAACAGAGCTGAACCAACTGATGTAGGATGGATTGAAAAACTGCCCAACTGTGTTGAGCTGTTTCAACAAGCTAGTTGGATGGATTTTTTCAGGAAAATCGATGGGTATAATGCAAAGGTGTTCTGTAAGTTTGCCCAGGGTTTCAAGAATGACATGGTGATTTTTGATACTTAGAAATTCAAGCTGACAGTAAAACTGATTTCAAAAGCCACAGGGATTAAGGATGAGGGCGAACAATGGTTTAAGAAACTCCCCTTTGACTTTGATCCACAAATATTTCTTTTAGCAAATGTCACCCCTGATTGGAATAAAGGTGTCCTTATTCAAAATCTCAGAAAGGAATGGGTTGAGCCAATCAGAATATTGCAGAACTATGTTACTTGTGAGGGCAAGTATGCTTATATATACAAGTATCATTTCAGATTCCTTTAGCACATGGTGGGAGTGTCCAAGATGAACCTGCCATTCTTCTTTTTGAAAAGTTTGCAGAAAATGTCCAACAAGGTGAAAGGGCCAATAGATCATTCTTCTTAGTGCATCTTTCACCATGGGTTAATCAAGTTGATTATTAGTACTGTTTTGCAGCATGAAGGAAAAACCTGGGATTTCTTTATCTTTTGGTCTGGCTTTGAAGATCAGAAATCAAAGAGGAAAGCAGATAAGGGTAAGGTCTTGTTGAGAAAATTAGGTCAGAAACAAAAAATTGAAGATAAGGAGGAGGTCAAAACTAAGGAAACGGCAGAGCACATGGAGGAAGATAATGAACCGAAGACATTCTCAGCTAGCTCTAAAGGCAAGTATTCACTGTTTGAAGATAAGAAGGAACAACCTAAATAGAATCTGGCACCCGTAGCAGATCCTCATGAAGTGAAAAATGTTGATAGAAAAAAGGTTGCTGTACCTAAAGAGGAAATTCACACTCAACCGAGAAGCCCTATCACTATTCTCTCAGATGATGAGGGATATTTATTGGAAGAAGAGCAGCTCATCTCCAAAACAGAAGTCAAAGCTGAAATAGAAGAAATCCATACTTCAGATAGCAAAACAACAAAATCAAACAAGAAAAGGAATAAACTTGAAGTAGTAGAGTTAGCTACTATCCAGCATCAAGGAAAGGAGCTGAAAATGATGGGAGAAGCAGCATCATTTTGGAGACCTAAAACTAGGTCAAAGAACAAGCTAAGACTAAATATGAAGAAATTGCTTAACCCCAAATTAAATAAAAATGAAGTGACTGTCTTAGATGAGATATCCATAGATGATAAACCAGAACTGGATAAAATGCAGCCACAATTAAAAGAAGAAATTCCTTCAGTTGAAGCAGCAGGTGAAGAAAATCAAAAGCCTAGCATTGAAGACACTGCTACAGAACTGTTGATTGAAGAGGCAGAAATCTTCAAAAAGCTTGATATACCTTGGAGACCTGATGAAGAACAAGATTCTACAATGGACAAATTAGCTAACTCTGACAGGGAGAATTTGTAGAAAACTGTTAAGCAATACAAACATCAGATGAGCTACATGCAAGAGGTCAATGATGGATTGATGATGGCTAATAGAAGGTTGAGAGAAGATCTACAAGATGTAAATGATAATTTTCAGGAGCTGATAGCAGATTCAAAAGAAGCACTAAAAAGAAAAAGAGCTGCTGACATGCATTGCACAGAATTGGAGAAGACAGTCCAGGACCTGCAACAAAGAAACAAGGAGCTCATCAAGAAGATAAATGACATGGAGCAGGAGCAGAAAAGGGCTAAGAGAAAAGAGCAAGCATCAGATGGTATCGCTCTGCTGGCTGAAGTTGCAAAAGACCTATAAGTCAGTTGTAAATTTAGTTAGTTGTCATTAGTTAAGAAGCATATATGTTAATGATTTGCTATTTTTAGCATATTTTGTAACTTTGTAAATATTGTACATTTACTTTATCTCATCGAATAGGTGGAAGGCAGTTATGGTTGGAGCCCTAACTAATTTTGTAATGATTAGTATTTAAAGGGGTTAGAAATTCATGGAGAGAGTTCGATTTTTGGGAATTTGTCAGGAGGTCTTCAGACTGTTATTATCTTCAGACTTATTCAGAGCTAAGTATCATGACTCTTGTAAGCATTTGCTGATGAAATTATGAGATATATATGACCTTTATCCTTCAGTTTTACATGTTGGCTTCATTTTTCAGCTTATTGAGTTGCTTAATAGATATATTCATTGCTGGTTTATGTGTATTTACTGGTGAATGCTTGTCTTTTATGAAGGAACCTCAACATTTTATTTCTGTTTGATCTTGTTGGATATATCATGCATCTTCATTATCTTTTGTTTATGATATAGTTTTTATTCTGCTCATGAATGTATTCCCTGATTGCTTCCAAAACTTTACAACCACAAAACCTTTAAAAAATCCAAAACCTAGTTTATTTTACTGAGTTTTATTTGAGATTGTGTTGGCTTGTTTCTTTGGCCTTGGAAACAATTTCTGGCACAAACAGTAAGAAAAGGTCCCCCAATGGAATGTGAACATGGTATTATCCTGATCCTATAGTGCTATCTAGATTTGCTTATACCCACTAAACCCATCCAAGAATGAAAAATACTTCTTTCTAGCTAGGGTATCTAAGACTTGGTCATTAAAAAAAATAGGGAAGTAGTCCTTCATGGTGGATTTATTTAGTTCTTGATTGTCTATAGAGATGCACCATTTCCCATTCTTCTTAGGGACTATTACTAAGGGAGAAACCCATTTACTATCAGATATTGGGTAGATGAATTCAACATCAAGAATTTTTTGCAATTCTTCCTTGACTACCTATTTAAGTGTTGGGCTCATTTGAATCTGCAGATGCCTAATAAGTCATTCTAAGTGTAAATATGATGAGAAAAAACCTTAGGGTCTATTCCCTTCATGTGGGTAATCCCAAGCAAAGGATTTTGACTATTTTTGCAAATCTTGAATATGGTTTTCTTTCTGTGATGAGGTGGGATGGACACTAATATGTAGAAACTTACTAGGACTAATTTTGACAATCATGTTTTAGTTTTTAGCATCCTATGGAGTAGTTGTTCCAATGCTACAAAATGAAGAAAAGGTTGTGAGATTGCTTGTCTATTTTATATACATTTCAAAATTTATTCTAATGGCAGAGTAGATGAATCAGAAACTTGAGAAATGTTAGAATCATATAGGAAATATCTAACCTGGTTTTCTATTGTGTACTCTTGAAAATTTATTACCTAGTCTATTGTACAAATAGATTGTGTTACTTATTTTTAAATGGATGCATTATCCAACCATGGAACGTATCCCATTTCTATAAGGTATTTTTCTAGTGGATACAATATTACCTACTTGATTGCATACGCAGGAGTGATGAACATATATATCACTAGATTTGCACCCTATGAAATCATTTGTTGTTTCCAGAGAAGTTCATCCAAGGATTATGGGATGCCCTGCCAACATGGATTTAGGTGGTAAGAATAAAAAATCAATAGGAAACTCCCAAGAATCCAAAGACACTACTACATCATCTAATACCACTTCTGGTTTAATGTTAGACCAATCAACCAACTCAAGAATAGTGGGGGTTGGGCGATGACCTAGCAAGTTCAATGGCCTCATAGTTTGCAGGGTCATGATATTGATAGCTTCTCCAAGGTTACTAGGATCTAGGTAATTTTCTACAAGGTTACTAGGATCTAGTATTTGGCATGAAGACTTCATTGATGTGCACAGAAACGACAAGGTTACTAGGATCTAGGTAATTTTCTACAAGGTGTTTCTTGGATTTGAGTATGGTTTTTTATCAATGGATTAAAAAAAAATTAAAAAGTATGATATGGATTTAACCATTTTCTAGAAATTAAATCAATAGGTTCTCCTATAAAATGGATGGTGGGAGGATTCTTATTGTTCATCCTCAGTTTCTTCAAACATAATTCCATAACTCGATTGGCATAAATTGGTATATCCCTAAGACCTTGCTGCAGAAGAATTCTAATACAAACATTTTTAAGCTCGATAATTAAGTCATTTTTTGGAGAACTTCTTGGCTTACTTAGGCTCAACCTTTCAAGATAAGGTGTATCTCTTGAGGGAGGATGTTCCAACTGAGTGATTGTTTGTGTTATTCTAGTAGAAACATCATTGTTGTTTGTTGGATTAGGAGTTACCTCCTTAAATTCTTCTTCGACAATGATGTATTGTTGATTTTGAAGCACCCTCCCTGATATTAAATGAATGTTTTGTAATTCAACATAGGAAATCACATAAGTTGGGAAGGGTTGTAGCTTACCTTGGAAAGTAGGATGAGATGAATTATTATTTGGGTTAGTAATGAGTTGGATAGGAACCTGATTTTTCCTAGAAGGGTGTGCAGGGGGAACCTATAGTTGTTTAGGTGGAATAAATAGTTGGTGATGTTGAATCACTAGATCTGTAAATAAGGATGGGATGAGTACTTTTGGGATGACTGCGGAAATGGTGAAAATTGTTGAGGTTGCATAGGAGGATGGGTTTGCATATGGTAAGTGTTAGCGCCCAAAATGAACTTCAAGGATGTGGGAGAAGGACACTTCGGGGTCACAAAAAACCACTTCGTACTGTATTTCTGATCTGATACAATCAGAGAGGGATCTCTCACTATTTACAAAGCTATCTAGCTCAAAATATTCAATCAATAACATTCAAAAGATTAGATTTCTGATAGGACAATTTGTTTTTAAATTTTTGGTAAGGCAATCATGAAGGAGACCATTGGTCAATGGAGTCAATAATCAGGCCTGAGTTAGGTTGCTAGAGCTAGGGGCTTGAATGGATCATGGACAGAGGCAGGGAAGACACAAATTCTTCAGTCTGGAGGCCTTTGCAGGTTGGTTAGAGGAAAAGGAAGATAACCCATCAAGCAGAGCACGCAGCTTGGGTGAGTTCTGCAAGACTTTAGAAGAAAATGTTTAAAAATGCTTGAACAATGGATCTAGAGCATGCAAGATGAATTCTAGTCCATAACACTACTGTTCAAACATGAAAGCAAAACAAAATGGAGTGTTAAACTGGGAAAAACAATCACATAGAAGATCACTTACTGAAGAAAATGATGGCACAAGAATCTCAGCCATGGAAGACCTCTTAGCATTCCATCTTTGCAATTTTATTCATATACTGAAAATGAAAATCATTTACAATGAAGAGCCTCTTTGCTCTTGAAAATCCCCCAAATGAAAACCGAACCCCTAGCTCTGCCTATTACATATGAATATATAGAAGAGGCTATCCTCAGCTTGCAAGCTTGAATTCTTTTAACCTAGCATCTAGAAACAGAAGTTTGTTACAGGCATGATGACATCTGGCCAACAGATTTGCCGCTTTCATGGAGTTTGTTGCAACCAAGCTCTTCATTTCTGGATGCGGACTGTTGAAAACTAGGCTCTGAAGCCCCGGATGTATATCCCAAATGGTGACAGCTGTGTAAATTCCAAGAGAGGATTTCATAATTGGGCATGTCCCTGACAAAACCCATGTCTTCATTTGCTTAGATTCTCCTCCAGCTCATCGAGATCTGCTTCGGAAGTGGATGACTCAGAGTGTAAATTGAAATTCTAGAAAAATGACCTATAAATCTCTTCGATTCTCCCAAACTGTGACACCTATGTAAAAACTGAGAGAGGTTATTGTAGACAATCCCGTGCTAAAGAAAAATCTCTCTCAGCTCCTCAAAACTCATCCTAGTTTGGCAAGGACAACTACTTGAACTCGAGGACTAAAACAATCATTTTCACTAAAAAACCAACATGCCCTTCACATAAAATTTTGTCCGACTTTGGAAGTTTGTTTTCTTATTAAATTGACTTGAATGTTGATATGGTAGGTGTATAAATTTGACATGTAAATTTCTTGGTGGTGGGCTAGAGCTTAGCCCAAAAATGGTGCTAACAACTGGATCCAATTGGGGATGCTATCCTCCCTGTGAGGTAGCAAAGAACCCCATAGACTAGTCCCTTATTCATTGGGCGGCTCTCAACTTCAAAGTGAAAACTGCAACTAACTTGTGCACTGTGACCTGTAGCCCCTTTCTAATCCTGCAACTGGGATTTCTTTGTTCCATACACAACTATCTCTTGGAAGTCTGAGATGCATGTCATTTGAGGACTAATGTGGGACTAACTTGAAGTGCACATGAAAGTATGCAAACATCCCCAGAATCCCTTCATTATGTAGCACCATAGTCATTTAACAATTAAAATGAAACATTATCTTTGACCAGACCATGTGCAATTTTCTTCAGATAGAGAGGAATCATTTTGTCAATGCACCATCCCTCTTCTACAAATATAAGTTCCAAGTACACGTTTTCAATCTTTATTTTTTTATTCTCAACAATATATGATCATTCCTTTGAAGACTGTCCGGAAAAGTATTAATGACCTCCATTTCCCCGAACTTTATCAATCTACTAACACAATTTCTTATGAATATGATCCAACGCTCCCTAGAGTAGTCTTGATCTTGGACCTTTCAAAAATTGATAGCCATCTCTGCCTGTAAACCATCTACCATCTAGATCAGCGCGTAATTAGGTTTCTCTCATAGTAGTTTGGTGTTTAATCTATTTTCATAAATCGAGACCAAATTGGAAACCATAACTGTCCCTCCATTATTTTGCAAACCCTTACATTGGTAGGTGGAGCAATTACGATGGCATTCATTGCATGGAGGAAGATCACCCTTTGTCTTGATTTATTTATTTTGACAATGCTTTTGAAAATGAGGCGGCAATTGTGTGTATTATGTATACCATGAATGGAGCTCGATTTGTCACGAAAGCATGTCTTCCAAGCCTTTGGATTTCATGGTAGCAGGTATCATGCATTCTTATAAACCTGAGCATTTACCATATGATACAAGGACAATGACCCATACCTATCTAATTGGGCGCCATCCAAAAGACCGAGCTGGCAATCGATGTTTCTGCTTAGAAGGAAACGACGGGTCTGTGATTGTTTTTCCTCCTTGACCATTAATCCCACTCCATTTCTGACAGTGAAGTGATTTTTTAGTCGTTGATCTCGACCATACTTTGATCTGGATCGTTGAAAGGTGCAGCCTTTCCACCTTTCGCAAATCTGAGAATTTTGATTTCCCGTACATGTTGAACTGCGGAGTTCCTCTCCACCGTGGGTCCATCTCTTGCCAAATCGCAACCGTTGAAACCTGATGCCACTACTCAGTCTTCGCAGATTTTAAAAAGGCTCGTTTTCCATGGAAAGTTCAATCTGCAAAATCTATCTCGACCGTGGATCCCCTCATCCTCTGATTTTAGCCGTCGAGAGGCATGGTCCCATCTTGCGAATCTATTGCCATGTCCGACTGAACTATCCCGTAATACTCATAAGCGGTGATTATAGGAGGAAGGGTGGAGTCAGCATTCTGAACCAGTTCAACGCCATATGGTGCTTCAGATTGGATTGAAATCTCTAAAGAAGAATAATTAGTAACCATTTTACACCTGGATTCACCATCGATGGCGACATAAAATGATCTGGAAGTATGTGTCTCCACTTTTTTCAGCTTATGTCAGAAGCAGTTGCAGCCATGCCATACATTTACTCTAATTACACCACCAGCTTCAATAGATAGACGAAAACCTTTTCAATAGTCTTTGACAGATCATCGTGTGAAATATGATAGATGTTGCGTAGAGAAACTACAAGATGAACTCTCTCTCGACCTGCGCATTCGCTTGGACAGCTCCGCAAACGGTTGGGCATATGGCATGAATTTTTAAATGCAATTTAGATATATTCATACTTAAGCTTTGTTCATAGATTCTCTGAGAACCGATATAATATCACAAAGGCCGACTAGAGTGGTCAAAATTTGTTCGGCAGAAGAAAGCAGTCTCGTAGAAGAAGAAAATCAAAGTTGACTTGTTTTTAAAGTCTGGGCATTTTGGATTTTCTCGACTATTCAAGGAAAGACAAGCTCCCTCATGCTCTGCAGACATCCCTCCTACTATGACAGCATTCCCACATAGGCCCTCGCTGCTACTAATATCATCGCCAACGGATGTCTATCATTTGACGATGATGATGCATAATCCACCAAACTAGCCACAAAGGAATTGACCTCCTCCATCACAAAGGAATTGTGTAAGGGAACTGCCTCTACATGTGGACCAGGGGAATGTCCAATGGTGACAACAAGACCATGTTACTCATCAATAATCCTGCGACAAGCAGTTTTGCTTGTCTCAAAAACTGGTTGCCGCCACTTCACCTCCTTTTGCTCCTTGGTGATGGCATCTGGACCAACTATACCTGGAGAAAAACATGCAATAGTGGGGATTTTTGAAACTAAATTCTTCTCCAGAAGGCTGGATATCCTTGACGAGCTAAAATTCTGGACAACAAAGGCAATTGCAAAGTCTGGTCGAGTTGGTTTTTCGAGTATCTTCTCCATAATCTCATGGTTGCACTTTGATTTAGACATTGGTACAGAAGCTCTCGTTGTTGAGCTTGGGCTTATCCCAATATCATTTTTGGTTTACTTTCATAAAAAATTAAATCCTTTGTTTTCATTTCTCATAAAAAAATTAAAAGCTTACCTCAAATATATAAAGCCAACATACGTTTATAAAATCCTTTTTTGCCAATTATGAAGACTTTTTTCCTTTCGCTCAAAGTTTCTTTTACTCCCTTTTTGCTTGTCGAAATGCTGCAAAAATTCATGCATTACCAAGAGTGCAAATCCTTGACACTGCCCTGATTTTTAACCACCAACTAAACCACCTGCAAATCCGAACTGAAACCTCAAGCTAGAGACTGAAATCCATACTGAAAATAAAATGCTGAAAGTATGTTACATCTGAAAACTAAAATTACCAGGAAACAAACCAAAACTGAACTGTACATGCTGAAAAAGATTCTCAAGTGTGAACTTATTTAACCTGTATTCCTACTCTACTTTGCCAAAAACTTATGTTCAATCAAGTAATATAGAAATCCCAACAAAGCCAATCCAACAAATGGTTCCTTGACCGAAGCATGTATTTAGCTCTTCCAAATAGAAAGAAGAACTCAGAAAATGGCAACTCAAACTTCTTGTTGAAAACCTCTTCATGATATATTAATACAACAACATTCCCTGTTCTAATGACTACAACAAGCTGGAAAATGGGTCATAGAAATCATGAAAGACTACCTGTACTTGATGATTAACAAAAAGACAAGCATTCCTCTTACTGTTAACTGATATTCCTTCTTCTATTTCATCCAACGCAATATTATTTTCAACATGACGAGAGGTAACGTGTCCATCTGTTTTACCAAATATATCAGGAAAATGTTTTATATGTTTTTTAACAGCAACAAAAATATGATTCTGATTGTCTTGCTATATTTTTTATTGAAGAATGTCATACTTTGTTTTGTCCTTTTCCTGGAACTCTATGTCATTTTCTGATTTACATCTTAAAGTCTCTATGTCTAGAACTTCAAAAATTTTCAACTGACCACCTCCTTCTTGAAAAAAACATTCAGAGAATGAATGATATGAGGAAAAACTTGATTGACTAACCTAATCTTCTTCTTGATCACGCATAGATTGAGAAGACTGTTGCAAGTTATTATCTTCATTAGTTTCACTGTCTTCCTGGTTTGCATTGATGAAATCATGAGCTGTAGTTGGATTTTTCTCCATAGATGGCTGAAATACAAGTTGTTCTACTACAACATTTTTGGTCGGTTCTCAAGAACACTATCTATACAATCAATCTGATCATGCACATCAAGCAACTGAATGGAATGTTTACATTTTTCATCAGTTTCATCGGTCTTAAGAAGAAAAACATGACTCCTTTCATAAGGATCTAGGTCCAAACCACTATCAGTCAGAGAAGAAGTCATGGTCTATTGTCCATCAAAGTACTTACTTTCTATTTCTTCATTCTTATGAGTATACAACTCCCACGCGACTTCTCTCAACTCATTATCTACCACATCTTTATCAAAAACATCAATATCCATAAGTTGAAAAAGGGCATCAAGATTTTTAGAAAAGATTTCAACCAACTCTAAAGAGGGATAATTGTACTTATACTGTTCACAAAAGGCTGAATAAAAATCATGAAGGGAATATACACTAGCAGGTGGTAAACCTTCATACCAAACCCTTTTCTTTCTCTTCCAATGTTGCCATAAACATTTTCATCAAACAATCCTCATGCAATCCAATTCCAAGCTTATGTATATGCATATGAAATCTAACCAAATGAATAGCAACAACATCTACTTTCTGATCTTTAAATTTAGGTAAACAGGTCTACCAATCTACTTTAGGAATAGGATTTGGAAAACGAGGGACGTGAGACCTGTTCATGGGAGCATATCTTTTTGACAATGAAGCCATCTTGAAACAATGGAGCTACAAATTCTAATTGAATACTGAGTGCACTAGCCTGTGAAACAATGGAACACTGGATTTCTTCAATTTGGAGTCGCCATGAAAACTTCAACACCTTAACTTTGACATGGAATTACCAATCCTCCCAGTGGAGTCACCTTCGTACTGAAATCTTGATGAGTAGAGTCGCCAGGAGAATGGTACACAACCTTCTCAATGTTTGACTATCGTTCACCATCAGTAATCAGGTCTAAAACTTTGTCGTTCTGCCCAGGGACAATGCAACTTTTACTCCCCAGCAGCGGTGCTGATTTGTTAGCACCCAAAATGACCCTCAAGGTTGTGGGAGAAGGACACTTCGGGGTAACCACAAAACCACTTCAGACTGTATTTTTGATCTAATACAATAAGAGAGGGGTCTATCACTATTTACAAAGCTATCTAGCTCAAAATATTCAATCAATAATATTCAGAATATCAGATTTTTGATAGGACAATTTATTTTTAAATTTTTGGTAAGATAATCATGAAGGAGACCATTGGGCAATGGAGTCAATAATTAGGTCTGAGTTAGGTTGCTACAGGTAGGGCCTTGAATGGATCATGGACAGAGGCAGGGTAGACACCAATTCTTCAGTTTGGAGGTTTTTCCAGGTTGGTTAGAGGACAAGGAAGGCAGACCATCAAGCAAAGAACCTAGCTTGGGTGAGTTCTGCAAGACTTTAGAAGAAAATGTTTAAAAATGCTTGAACAATGGATCTAGAGCATGCAAGCTGAATTCTAGTCCATAACAATGTTGTTCAAACATGAAAGCAAAAAAAAATGGAGTGTTAAACTGGGAAAAAAAATCACATAGAAGATCACTTACTGAAGAAAATGGTGTCACAAGAATCTCTGCCATGGAAGACCTCTCAGCATTCCATATCTTCAACTTTATTCATATACTAAAAATGAAAATCATTTATAATGAAGAGCCTCTCTGCTCTTGAAAATCCCCCAAATGAAAATTGAACGCCTAGCTTTTCCTATTACATATGAATATATAGAAGAGGCTATCCTCAGCTTGCAAGCTCGAATTCTTCTAACCTAGCATCTAGAAACATAATTTTGTTACAGACATGATGACATCTGGCCAACAGAGTTCCTGCTTTCACGGAGTTTGTTGCAACCGAGCTCCTCATTTCCGGATGCGGACTGTTGAAAAATAGGCTCTGAATCCCCGACTGTATATCCCAAATGGTGACAGCTGTCTAAATTCCGAGAGAGGTTTTTGTAATTGGGCATGTCCATGACAAAACCCATGTCTTCATTTGCTCAGATTCTCCTCCAGCTCATCGGGATTTGCTTCGGAAGTGGATGACTCAAATAGTAAATTGAAATTCTGGAAAATGCCCTGTAAAGATTTCTTCAATTCTCCCAAAACGTGACACCTGTGTAAAACATGAGAGAGGTTATTGTAGATGGGCCCATGCTAAAGAATAACCTCTCTCGGTTTCTCAAAACTCATCCTGGTTTGGTGGAGAAAGCTGCTTGAACTCGAGGACTAAAACAATCATTTTCACTAAAAAACCAACATGCCCTTCACATAAAATTTTGTCGGACTTTGAAAGTTTGTTTTCTTATTAACTTGACTTGAATGTTGATATAGCAGGTGTATAAATTTGACATGTAAATTTCTTGGTGGTGGGGTCAAGCTGAGCCCAAAAATGGTGCTAACAATAAGCATATGAAGACTTAGTCTTGTAGCCAGACCCTCTCCATCCTTGCTTCCAAGGGTGAGCCTTAGTGGGTTGTTGGGGCCATGCGTGCCAAGGGTTTGTATGATCCTAGGAATAATGTTTCCCTAAAAAATGTGAAGAATTCGAAACAATAGGATCAAAAGGTATTCCTGATTGACGAGGCTTCCATGGTATTTTATCTACTAATTCACAAAGTTACTCTATTTCCTTAGCTCGTCGTTGGTATACTAACTTCAACCCAGGAAATGAAGGCTATTTCGCCTTTTTTTAACATTTTTGAAATTTAAATTTGTTGATTCTTTTTTTAATTTTTTTTTAAAGTTTATTTTGTTTTATTTTCTCAATTTTTTTTTGCAAATTTAGTCATAAGAATAGCCTATTGAAAAAATATTAAATAATAAATATCCACACACACACACATATATAATTTTAACTTTCTTTTAAAAATATATATATATGATAACTAGCTACTAAATGTATTTTTTTTGGAAAATTTTTAAAAATGCATTGGAAATAAGAATTAAATTTTTTTATGACTAGGGAGTCTCAAAATAGCAAGAAAGGGGCTCAAAATGAAAAATGGTGCTACTGGTATACACACTTTATGAAACGAAGGTAAAAAGAACTACTAAAATTACCTCCCCAAAAAATGAGAACAATGTTAGCTTCTTGTCAAGTTATATGACTTGTTGTTTGAAGATGCGATGAATCTAGCCCAATAATTACCTCTTCTATCTAGATTTTTGTACCATTAGCAACAATTGCTTCTCCTATAGGTACTACTAAAAATTCCGAAGGATCTACCTTTGTAGATGTTGTATGGCTATGTTATGTAGGTGCATGTTCAATTCTAATCACTGAACCCTTCCTTATAGGTCCTTTATAGTTCTTTCCTTCCAAGGAGTTAGTTGATATGGGGGTTTTTTCAAGGTCTTTTCAAATGCAACAATGGGATTTACTTTATCCCTATTTTTAAGAAATATACCCTTGTTATATCTATCTCAATTCATACAATGCTAACATCATTTAAATCTAGTGAGGTGGTGAACCCACTAAAGCGGATGTGCAAGTTCTTACCTCTTGTCTTATCGCTACCAACTCATGATGTTTTAGGATGTTGGTATTGCTAAAAATAAAACAAACCAATCTCTCTTATTCCTATATTGATCTACTTGATTCTATCATTTTCTAAATCTAGTGAGATAGTAAACCCACTAAATTGGATGCGCAAGTTCTTACCTCTTGTCTTATCACTACTATCTCACTGTGTTTTACGATTTTAACACCCCTAAGCACACACAAGCATACAAACTAAAGACCTAGTTCTTTTGAAAACTACTCGAAAATGGAACCAAAAATGTCGAGTAAATTAATTGCTTAATTTACTATTCATTATATTATTGACCATGGTTTGTAAACTATTGAGGTATTAGGCAAATTATATTTAAAACCATGTTTTATTAATGCTAAGGTAACCTAGACTAATCTCTCTCAAACAGTTTTCCGAGTAAACACTTCCAGAAACCAAGTTATATTCTTAAATTTATCTTTTCCATGTAAAGTGTTCACACTTTCATCTATATGCATTAAATAATTCAAACTTCAACATCGTAAATACATTCAATTAACTTAACAGTTCTTGTAGCTTACTTAGAGGAAAGAAATGAAATATGCTTAACTAAATCATACAAAGCCAAAATCTAAATATCAGGAGATCCTAGAGTTTTTGGTCCAAACCTTGCGGCTTCTTAGCCACTGCTTGTATTCACAAGGTTAACTATCCAAGAGCTCTGATCACACCGAGAACCCCTTTCAATCCAAAGCATCACACTTGCATCAGAGGAACAAATAACGTAACCAACTAAATATGAGAATAAATGATCAGGCAACTAACAATAAACACAAAATGAAATGAAATTTACAATAATGAAAATTACATAAACCCACACCTGCAATTAATTATAAAATCTACTAACTAATCTCTGCAACTGCATCCTAGTTTAGGGGGCCCTCTTGACTAGGTGCACCATAGGATAAATAACTCTGGGTCTTATCAATAACAAAGTTGTTTCATTAATGGAAAAAAATGTACATAGAAACATTGGAAAGACTAAGTACTTGCTTACTGAACCCCTTACTCTCTCTCAGTCTCCAACTAAGATTAATTAAGCGAACATTCTCTATAGTATGTTTCATATTATACAGTAATTCTCATACAACTGATTACAATAGTAGATCCAAATAATATGGATCTCATACAACTTACGATATACGATCCTCATACTATGAAGACATACATAGAAAGATTGAGGACATCATGACACAACATTAACGATTTCATGATTTCCCAAGAAGAACTCGTGGTAAAAAACCCAGATCGAATTATAGTGCCACCAAGATATATCCATGGATTCAACTAGAGAGAAGTGCTGAAAATCTTGATTTTGAATGCAACCAAAAGGAGAGCCAGATAGTATGCATGATATTTAGCATTGATTCCATATTAGGATCCAAGCATCCAAAAATGGTTTGACCAATAAATGATGTACTCATGCAGCCCCGATATCTGGAGCGTATGATAATAGTGTCAAGGAATTACCGGAATTCCTGTAGCATTCTTCTTGGGACATAATTCATCTACAGTTCCAGTAATCCCAAACACATTCTGGTGTTATTTCCTGTAATTCCCATAGTGATTGATATTTATTGCGATTCATGTAGCGAATAGGCTCCTGGGATTCTGATAGCATATATCCTTTTGTATTATTGTGTTTTTAGTAGTATGAGAGTGCCTATAACTCCAAAAACATAGAGAATGTTGAAATGCCCTATGATAATTAGATTGAGCATATTCAGCTTGAAATGAGTGCTAAACATATAAAATCATGAAAAATTGGGAATAGTTACCTCATATGATATGATACTGCTTGGATCATATAAAATGTAGGAAAAATATGGAAAAGGAAGGAAATTGGTAGAAAAAATAGATGGTATTAGATAAAAAATTATGACTTGGTTAATTAAAAAATCGGTCAAAATCGAGACCCAACTTTTCCATGAGTGTCGTCCTCTCTACATATGATAAATGGTTGAGACAATTCCGAGGTTAAACAAAAGAAACCAACCTAGAAACTTCTTAAGGGAGTGCAATCCTTGTATATTATATTTTTTTCACTAATTTCAAGGTACACATGGCACCCTGCAGAAGGGAAAGCTGGATGTATACACCTTGTATAGCATAGAAGGTGTGTGTACATGGATTTTTTTTTCTTTTTCAGAGGAAAAAGGAGATGGAGTGGTGGTGATGTCATCCATATTACATTAGGGGCATGTTGGAGTGTCATTAGGTACATTTGGATGTTGTTACAAACACTCGTATTCCGTTAGGGTCACATAAATTTCATTAGGGACATTTGGCTTCCATTAGGTTCACGAGGATGTTATTAGGGACACTTGCATTCAATTAGGGTCACAGGGATGTTGACAGGGACACTTATATGCCATTAGGGTTAGTTAGGTGATGTTAGGGTCACTCAAATTCTTTTCAAGTCACTTAGTTTCCATTAAGATCATTGAATTTCAAATAGTGCTATCATAGGCAGCATAATCATCATCAGCTTCATCATTGTCATCGACATTTCCATCATCATCATCATTATCATCATCATAGACATCAATGTTATCATCATCATCATCATCATCATAGAAATAAATGTTATCATCATTATCGTCACCATTGTCATCATCATATATCAACATAGACATTTCCATCATCATTGTCATCATCATTTTGATGATGAAAAATGCATCCAAGTACCTTACATGAATTTCATAAAGGAGTTTTGGCCATTGAGTAGAAATGTGGGCATCATTAGCATTCCTTAAGCACTATGGATGGGTCTTAAGTAATTGTCTTCATCATAGTCATATTCATCTTGTAGGGTTCAATGTTTAATCTCCATTATCCCTTAAACCTATAACCCTTAATCCTTAATTCCTAATAACTATAACCATAATCCAAATATTCGATATGACACCTAGGCACTTTACCTATTATTATGAAATCCTTATCACCCTTAACGTCTAACACCAAATGCTTAACTCCTTTAACCCAACACATTTATCATCTCTAGCTCTATGATTCATATAGAACCTAATCCCCAACTATTAAATTGTAAATTAAATAACCTATAGCTTATCTAATCCTTGCAAATGTAATCCTCAACTACTAAAACCCCTACAACTTATATCTTCTAACCAATATACTAACTAATTCATATGCTGCACTAGGAACAATTATGGAAGAAATGTTAGGCATTATTTTGGGTCCAATTTCAAGAGACAAACTAGGTGCAATACTAGGAGAAAATGAGGAACTAATTTGGGAGAAAAAGTAGATTCTAAACTATAACATATTGTGGATTAAAAAAAAAACTAAACGTATTGCTAAATACGGAGCTAAATTAGGCATTGAAGTTGACACTCATAGGGGAGAAAAATTGGTCGCTATACCTAGTGCTAATATTGGCACTAAAGAGGAATCAAAACTAGGAGATATTCCTGGACCTAATCTTGGCAATAAAGAGGGAGTTTAAATATGTGTTATTCTAGGTGCTAGACATGGCACTAAAGAGGGATTTAAACTAAGCACTAAAGGTGATGCTATTTGGAGCTAACTTTTGAAACAAGGCACTAAAAATTCCAATAAAAGTGCCATCTCATTAAATAACACCACCTTTTCCTAGAGAATGAAGAAAAATACACTAAAACGGTGACTAGACGTCAAAAGGGGAACTAAAAAGGGACCTAGTTACATGGTTTTGTTGTAGTGAAGTATACTCTTTTCCCATGGAAATAGAGGACCACATAAAATTTACGATTAACATAGAGGTGGAATAAATAAAGGCCATTTGAAAAAAAGATAATTTACAAAATTTGGATATTGGGAAGAAAATATGGTGTGTTGGGTGGTTGTTGGTGTGTGCATATATGATTAAATGTAGGTGTTGCAAGTAAAAATTTCAATGCATAGTCAAATTTTAATAATAATTTTAAGGTTTATTATGTTGGCTTTGGGTAAAGTTGAAACATGTCTATTTCAAATAAAAATAACTTATCCCATATCAAATATGGTAAAAAGGTGTGAGACAAATGAAGGAATCCATTAACACGAAAGTAAACCCTAGAAAAGATAACCCATCAATCCTACCATTAAACCCAAAAAAATATGATACATTAACCATATCAAAAGTAAAACCTACCAAGTATTACCCTTGAATGAAGGTTGTAATAAAAAGGAAGGTTGTACCAATCAAACAAGGAATCAAACCCACATATTACTAGTATGTAAACTAATTAAAATTACCCACAAAAAAAACGTAACCACCATAAAAAGAAACAAATACATAAGTGTTTGGCATATTTCCATGGAAATTTTAACGTGTTGATAAACACATAGAGAATTATAGGCTAGTAATATTTAAATCCTACTGCATAATACAAAGAATTTCTCAAACCCGGCTCACTTTGTAGCTCCACGACCAAACCCTCCAACACTTCCCTACCGCAACAACCACATAAGAATTACCCTAGTTAGAAATTTCATTAAAAAGTAGAAATGCAATAAAAAAAGGCTAATGCCATATCAAGAAAATAAAACACACAAACTACCTATCTAGGTGCAATGAATTCCAAAACTCATATAAATAAAAAACCATTTCTCTCATCCCTAGGTAGGAAACCATTAGAGCATCCAAAGACTTCTACAACGAGACAAAGAAAATGGCATGTGACAATAGGTAATTAAATTACAAACTAATGATAGCATATGGATAGAAGGATACATTTGCACTAGATCCCAATCTCTCTATTAGAAACCAATAATGTCAATAGGTATGCTTCTCTTACGAGGAGAAGAAACAAAAAGCATGGAAATTAGAAACAACTAACATGGGTAACTAGGAATAACATCATAAGGGAAGGGGCAAGGTCTCTCCACTTCTAGGTGAAGAGAATGAACAACCATCAAGCCTAAGAAAAAATGAATGGGAGGAAAATAAGGCTTAGGGTGTGGAATCACAAAAAATTCAAATTCATTAACTTTACATTCAACAAGTTATACAACTTGACGAGAACCCAACATTGTTCTCGTTTTTTGAGGGGTTGATTTTAATAGTTGTTTTTACCTCCGTGTCAAAAAGTGTGTATACTGGTAGCATCATTTTTCATTTTGAGCTATTTTTTGTGATTTTGGAACTTCTTGGTCTTAAGAAAACTATAACTTTTATTTACAAGGGCCATTTTCCAAACTTTACATATAAATCTACATTTAATAGCTAGTTATAGTAAAAAATTACGCACATTTTTGAATTTTTGCAAGATTTATAAGCTAATTAGAACGGAAGTTATATGCATTTTCAAAGTTTTTTCATTAAAATTTTATCTTAAAGAAATCATTTTTGGGAAATTTTCTAAACAAAATGAGAAAAAAATACACTTCAAACCATTTTTCAAAGTATTTTCTGTTATTTGATATATAAAAATCATACTCTTTTATATTATTTTCCATAAAGTGACGATTCACATAAACTCAACAAAATGTATACCATATATTTTTATATTGAAAACATAACAGTTATTCTCAAAATAAAATCTTCAATTAAAAACATTATCAATTATCTCATAAAAAAATTGTCAACATTGGCATTTTCCTCAGCGATATGAAACTAATGAACAATATCATGCATCCCAAAATATTCATCGAAATTGGAATTTTTTGTTCGTTGGCTCTCTTCCTGGACCTCAATGTGTTCTTCCATTGGTTCCTCTACTTCTGCAAAATGCCCAAAGTGATATTTTCTGAACATCCCTTTTAAAGGAGGATGAGGCTCTTTTGACATCTTTGTCACAAGTGACTCACTAAATTCTCCTTTCTTCAAACCAACTTCTTGCATTTCACCTGGAAGAACTTTCATAGCATTAATTCTTTGCTTGATATAATTGCACTGTAGTAGATCATTCTCAATGGATATGCAATTTCTTCCTTTTTGTAATGAACATGCTATTGTTGTACCTAATCACCACATATAAAACAAAAAAATTTAAATAACATAATGAAGCATAAATTTAGCAAATATATATTACTGAATTTAGATTACGACACTAGTTTATATGTAATATAATAAATATTACCTGATCTCGAGAACAAATATAAAACCCAATCTCTTTCTCTTGAAAAAGTATCTATGAGATAATTAATCAATGCTTGTGGCTTCTGGCAGATGTTTATAGTCTCACCTTTGAAATTTGTTTCTTCATATGTGAACTTGTTAACCACGACATTATAAGACAATATTTGACTATATTTTCCTTCACTCTTTTAATTGATTTTAAGAGTTTCATAGGCCTTTTCTTTTGTCCAACATGCAAGATGTATTTTTTCAGTGTCACTCATAAATGGATAAGTGTTGGAGCTACGAATGTTAGGCTTATTCCTGTAACATAAATAGATAAGAATCTAATTAACTTATGGAAAAATAATTCCAGTTTCTAAATTCAAATGTTTAATAATATACTGCAAATATCTTACCAATACAATTGTTTCCTTGAGTTTGCTTTATCATTGAAGGTTGTTAGCACTACTCCTCCTTGTACATCTCAATGGAAAACAATAAATATCCATAGGGGTGATGTTGTGATGTCCATAAATCTCGAAACCACTTTATTGAATGACTGGTATGTATAAGGCTCACAATCATAAGTAATGTTTTTGATATTGTATCCATGAGGGATATTTGAAATAACTAGGGAGTACTCCTTTTTGGGAACAAGATTTGGAATGTTTTCGCAATCACCCAAAATCACTTTATATTGCACAGTGTCTAGCCCATTCCAAACGTTATGATCAAGGGTGTCATCGAGTTCAATGCTTGCAAGACGTTTGTCTTCTTTGTCATTCTATTTTGGCTCTCTGAATATGAATTTTGAAAGACTATGGTACTGTATTCTTCTTTGACATATTTGAAAACAAAATTATATCTATAAGTAATAAAGTAGAAATGAGTTCACTCAGAAATAAATAAAACTGAAAATATTATAAATCATCATACCTTTTTGTATGCAACAAAAAAATCTTTTACGTTTTCCGTGGAGCTTGAATCTGGATAGTTGCATCTGACGTCATCCCAACTCTTCTCACCCAACATTATAACCATATCCTCTTATATTGTCATGTAAACCTTATGACTGCATGATGTAAAACTAAATGGCGTTAACAATCACACCTAATAATAACACAATGCTTATTTAATAAAAAATCTTAAACTCAAAAAATAAACTTAAAAAAATAAAAACAACCTATAAACTTACTTTTTGAAATCATTGCACATTTCTTCTGTGGATAATTCACCTGACTTTACACGTGATAGTATTGTATATATAAGTGTTTCATCCTTTACACCTTGCAATGATCTTCAGGGTGATATAGTCATATATTCTAGAAAATTCTTGACATCAGGGCCTCCATTGCTCCATGCAACTGCTTTTTTTGTTTTACCTTCTGATTTTTTATGCCAATATTCTCCCACATGCTAAATAGGGATACCTATTTCCATAAAACATTGTTTTCAGAAATTTGCATCAACTTTGGATCTATCCCCACCACATATTTGTTCAAATTCATTGTGTATAAATATAACTCTTTGTACGAATGTCATGGACATCCTATATTCACAATCTGTGTCGTGATCCCATGCCAATAGTTTTTCGTCCACATATGTTAAACCAACGTAAATGATGCATTTCACTATTTGAAAAATATGGTTTTTGGGAAACTTTTGCATCAATTCTCTTATAGCCTCCACAGAATGATCGCCCCCCAAAACATAGTATTTGTAATCAAAACATTTTGATTCTTCAAATGCATCTCTAACCAAAACATCTCCTGGGTCAACAAGAATAAGGTAGTCAACCACATGTGCATAGGGATTGCCCCTCACAAATGCTTTCAAGTTATGAACATGCAAGTGATGTGGTTTCCTAATTTGGTACTTCTCTTGGCCTTCTGTGTGTCTATAAAGTAGATTTACATTTAGATCAAATGTATTCCCATTGTGAACCAACTTATCCCTCGAAAATCGATCTTGAATAGAATTTTCTATTGTCTTAACAACACCATCATCTAGATCACCACTTGGAGTAATGATTTCGAAACTATCCCCCGAGTTGTCACTATGATTTTCAACATTGGATTGAACATCTTCTCTCCTCCTTTTATGTCTTGAAGCAGTTGCATCTAAAATAACAACTTGTTGATCAGGAATGGAAACATCCTCATCCATAGGTCTTTTAGAAGAGTGTCTATTTATCTTACCAGCATAAGTAACATTGTCATCACCGACAATTCATTGATCATTTTCAGCTGGGTGAGATATCCTTTTGAATGTAACCTTCCTAGGTAATTCATTTGATTGTTGGATGGCTTTTCCTTTCTGTGCTTGTACTTCTTTATGAACATTTTGCACTCATTTTGCTTTGGTTTTTCTCCCTTCTTTGGTGTTTATCCCTTATGAAGAAGGGCATTAGTGACATCCATCATATTTCATTCTATAGAATAAATTCCATTTAGAATATGGGAAAGTGTCATAGCAAAATCCTACGAAATAAAAACATTATTGTATTAAATATATTACATGGTCATATAATTCAAAGTATAAGAAATTCAGAAAGATATAAAAATATAGAAACTTACAGTATTGCACTCAATATCGTACACGACTTCTACACAAAATTCTGTGAAAAATTCATCGATCTTATAGTATGAAACCTTCAAAGAATATCCGATTTTGACAAAGGTTTTAGCTTATTTCACTAGTGCATAAACAATGTCTTTACCCGGCACCAAACAAATATTTCGCAACAATCCACGAGTGATAATCATTTTGAAGATATGCAAATCCAACACAATATAAGTGAATACTCTCTAAGTTGCCTTGATATTCCTCTTTCAAAAGCCAAGAATAGTCAAGTTTCCCTTCAGCTGGTGCGTGTTTCCATTCTCTAGCATTCTTGTCTTTTAAATCGTCACTGGGTACAACTTCATCACGCGCAACATTGTCAGGTGGCTCAACTATGTTTTTCGATGACTTCATCGACAATCTCGCTCCAAATATGTTTAAAGATAGCTTTGTTGATGCCATTTTCCCTATAGCCATTAAAAAAAAATAGTATATGTTTAAAAAAAATGGTTGCACTTAAAAAAAATTGTTAATATATAGTTATAAAAAACATAACAATTTTGTAAATGTAGAGGGAGCTCGACAAATTTTTTTCTGTAAATACATATCCATTGCGCTCTACTATAGGCACCCGTAACATCTGTACCATAGACCAAGGGCTCGGAATTTGTTGGCTTAGCATAGCCCAAGGGCTATGCATGCGATCCCCATGGCCAATGCATATCCCTTGGGATATGCTACGTGCTCCCTTGTAGCATAGCCCAAGGGATATGCAGTAGGTGCACCATTGCATAGCTCATAGGCTTTGCAATGGATCATGGCTATAGCCACAGGCTATTTCATTGCCTACGGGAACCCATTACTTAGCCCGTGGGCTATTGCATACCCATGGGCTATGCAATGGGTTCCCTTTGGGTGGCACATACAATAGCCATGGGCATTGCAATAGCCCATGGCTATTGCATGGGTGGCCCAAATGGATCCCATTGCATAGATTGTGCATTGGGAGACCAAAGGGCGCCCAGGCAAAGGAGTGAAGCTCCTCCCCACTACCAAAGGGGAAGTTTTGACCCACCCCTTTGGAAAAGGGGAGGAGTGGAGATCCTCCTCCCAGGCACCCTTTGGGTGCCCACATTTCCCACCTATCGGGTGGGGCAGTTCGGAGAATCAGGCTGCTCGATGTTTGGGCACCCAAAGGGGGTCGGGGGGGTGCAGAGCTCCTGCAGGCCCCCTTTGGGAACCCACAACACCCACCCTAGCAGGAGGCTTGATTCCCAGTCACGCATCCCGCTAGCACGAGCACTGTGGGCACCCAGAGATGGATCTTCGCCCCGCCAGCCCCCTTTGGGAACCAACAACGCCTCTTTCTCAAGATTAGTGGGCGCCTAAAGGGCATCTGAGGGCGGAGCTCTGATCCCCCCCCCGATCTCCTTTGGGAACCCACAACGCCCTCCTATCAGACATTGTGGGCACCCAAAGAGCACCTAGGGTGAGGAGAGGAGGTCCTCCCCATTTCCAAAGGGGTGAGTCAAAACCTGCCCCTTTGGTAGCGGGAAGGAGATCCTATGAACCCCTCAGGCATCCTTTGGATGCTCAATACATAGCTCGTGGGCTATGCAATCACCATGGGCCATTTGTATAGCCCTCGAGCTATGCAATGGTCACCTAAGACACCTATTGCATAGCCCCCGAGCTATGCAATGGGCACTCGTTTGGGCGGCCCATTGCATAGCTTGTGGGCTATGAAATGGCCATGGAGCCTATGGATGTGGGATATGCAATGGCCACGACGGCTATGCTCGTCTGTATGAAATGTTAAGTTTTGACATAAATTTACTTGCAAGATCGTTGAAAGAAACAAAATCACAAGATAGACAAAGATTTACCCTGGGAAACCCTCATGGGGTAGAAAACCCAGCAAATCTTTCCTCAATATAGATAATCAACCAATACAATATGTAGGACTCAACCAAGAGATCCTTCTCCTCCTATGCAGACCTCTCTCTCTCCTATGCGTCAATCACAAGTGAGTGAATGAATGAGATAAGTGAGGAACAAGCCTCCTCTACTTATACTCATCTCCGAACTGACTTTTCACACTAGTGGGGCCGACCTCTCCTAAGAGAGTCTAATAACCTCTAATAAACTAACTCAGGGCCGACCCCACATGGGAGATCTAATAACCCTAGTTACCACAATCTATCGAACGAATAAACATCTCTGGTTACATGATAATGTCCCTTCAGAGGAATGTAACATCTCTGGAATAATAGGATACAAATATCATATTCTTAGAAGTTACAATATTTCAGCACTCCCCCTTAACGAGAAGAATATTATAACAACATCTGCAAGAGCAAGAAGTAATCAACTACATAATACATGATTCATCTATAAATCATTGGAAGCTTTCTTTACACATTATCAGTAACTCAAGTAGTTACTGGAACATCAATATCAAGATCCTCCTGATCAATAGCATTGTCATCACATGAGAATCATCATCATCATCACATGATGAACATCATCTTCATCATGCGATCATCATCATTGTCATCACACAATCAACATCATCGTCATCATAATAGCATCAACTAGATCCTCTCGATCAACAATACAATAGCATCAACTGGATCCTCTTGATCAACAGCACAATAGCATCAACTGGATCCTCTCAATTAACAACACAATATCATCAACTAGATCCTCTCGATCAACAGCACAATAGTAGCATACCCTGCAACACACATTATCTATTTAAGACACCCTATCAGGTCTAAGGACGATGCAGTCCACTCGTCAACTTAGACAAAGTCTAAGGACCACCTCTCGGAGACATCTGTCTGTGGATCCATTTAGGACTGAAGTCTAGGGATGATACAATCCTCTCGTCAACTTAGACAAATTCTAAGGACCACCTCTCGGAGACATCTGTCTGTGGATCCATTTAGGACTGAAATCCAGGGATGATACAATCCTCTCGTCAATTTAGACAAAGTCTAAGGACCACCTCTCGGATACATATGTCTGCGGATCCATTTAGGACCGAAGTCCAGGGATGATACAATCCTCTCGTCAACTTAGACAAATTCTAAGGACCACCTCTTGGAGACATCTATCTGTGGATCCATTTAGGACTGAAGTCGAGGGATGATACAATCCTCTCGTCAACTTAGACAAAGTCTAAGGACTACCTCTAGGAGACATCTGTCTGCGGATCCATTTAGGACTGAAGTCCAGGGATGATAATCCCCTCTCATCCACTAGGGACCACTTCTTGACCTCATCGTTGGAATAGGTAACCTCATCATGTATCCTCATCAATACAGATATCACATCATCGATACAATATCCTTATCAATACAGGTATCCTTATTATCGACCTTACTATCGAAATAGGAAATCTCATCATTGATACAGGTATCCATATCAATACCAGTATCCACATATCATCATCGATCATATCACTCCCCTTTTCGAGGAGCATCCTTTTAAACTACACAAAGCTTATCTCGGAAATGTTCAAACTTTAATCGAAACAGAGGTTTGGTCAATACATCCGCAACTTGTTCATCAGTGCTCACATACTCGAACTTGATAGCTCCTTTCTACACCATATCCCATATACAAAAATATCGGATCTCTATGAGCTTTGACTTATCATGGAACACTGGATTCTCTGTCATCTTGATACAACTCTGGTTATGGAACAGGACCACAGTGGGGTCCATCTCTAAGTCAAATAGTCATGATAATAACTTTTGAATCCATACTGCTTCACAACTAGCAGAGCAAGCAACTATATATTCTGCTTCAGCTCTGCTGAGAGCCACGCTAGACTACTTCTTGCTATACCATGAGATCATGGCACATCCCATACAATAACATCCTCCCGATGTACTCTTCCTGTCTGATACGCTTCCTTCCCAATCAACATCTATGTAGCCATACAATCTGAAGTCATGATCTCCAAGGTAATGTAGACCAAAATCTATTGTACCCTTTAGGTACCTCATCACATGCTTTGTAGCTATCATGTGAACACATCTAGGTTCCACTAGATACTAACTCAAGGTGTTCACAGCAAAGCAAATATCTGTCCTATTGTTCGTTAGATACATTAATGACCCAATAATCTGTCTGTACATAGTTACATCCACTAACTCTGATGAGTCATCTGTTAACAACTTCAAGTTGGAATCCATGGGAGTGGCCATGGCTTTACATTCCAACATATCAAATCTTTTCAAGATTTCTACAACATACTTTCCCTGAATGAGAAAGATTCCTTCTGGGCCTTGCCATACTTCTAGACCTAGGAAGTAATGCATCAATCCAAGATCTTTCATTTCAAATTCTGCAGATAGCTTCTTCTTGCACTCAACAATCTGTTTCTCATTTCCAGTTAGAAATAGCTCATCCACATACAGCAACAATATGACAGGTTCGTTATCCATAATCTTGAGATAAAGATTAGGATCAGCTTTACTCTTGGTAAAGCCCAAGCTAGTTAAGAAACTATCAATCCTTTCATACCAAGCTCTGGGAGCTTGTTTCAACCCATACAAAGCCTTCTTTAGTTTGCATACATGGGCTCTTCTATCTTCCACCTCAAATACTTGTGGTTGTTCTATGTACACTTCTTCTTCAATTACACCATTCAAGAAGGTTGTCTTCACATCCATCTGGTGTAATTTCCACTTCATCATGGATGCAAGTGCCATGATGGTTCTAATGGAAGTGTACCTTGCAACTGGTGCAAATGTCTCTTCATAGTCAATTCCCTCTTTCTGAGAGAATCTTCTAGCTACAAACCTTGCCTTATACTTTTCAATACTTCCATCTGCAGCATGCTTTATCTTGTATATCCATTTGGAGGATACCAAACTCTTGTCCTTTGGTTTGGGAACTATATCCCAAACATCATTCTTCATTATTGACTGGTACTCCTCCGTCATTGCTTCTACCCACTCTTCCTTATGAACCGTCTCTTCATAACTAGTAGGTTCTTGATCTACAAGATCACACATCAAAGCCACATAGTTGGAGAATGGCTTTGGTTTCTTGGTCACTCTAGTGGAGCCTTCAAGAGCTCCATACTTTTCAGCTCCTAGTATAATGTCTCTAGCCCAAGCCGGCTTTCTTTTTCTTGAAATGTTTGTAATGGGGGGTTCTTGTGTTTCTAACATGTCATGGTCTTCAAGTGTTTTATCTTCAGGAGATGGTACAGCTTCTGCAATTCTAGGAGGTATATTTTCTTCATATACTTCTTCATACTGATACTTCCTAGACTTCTTTAGATCTTTTTTTCATCAAATGTCACATCCCTACTGATTTCCATATGATGGAATCCTGGGATGTAAATCCTGAATGCTTTGGATGTTTTACAATACCCAACAAATATTCCCTTCTTCCCAAAAGGGTCCAACTTAGTTCTATTTTCTTTAGGTATGTGAATATACACAAGGCACCCAAATATCTTGAGGTGACTTACCTCTAGCTTCTTTCCTATGGAGACTTATTCTGGAGTCTTGAATTCAAGGGCACTATGAGATAGTCTATTTTGCACATAGACTGTTGTCCTTGATGCTTCAGCCCATAAATACATAGGTAGGTCTTGATCATGTAACATTGTTTTTACTACTTCCATGATGGTTCTATTCTTTCTTTTTGCAACACCATTTTGTTGAGGATTGTATGGAGTGGTTAGTCCCCTCTTGATTCTAGATTCTTTGCAAAAGGATTCAAAATCTTTTGAAGTATACTCTCCGCCATAATCAGTCCCGAGTATCTTGATCTTCTTTTTTGAATGGTTCTCTATCAAGGCTTTGAATTCCTTGAACTTTCCAAAGACTTCATCTTTTCCTTTTAGGAAGTATATCCAAGTCTTTCTTGAATAGTCATCAATGAAGGTTAGGTAGTATTCATATCCACTCAAGGATGTGGTGGGCATGGGACCACATACATCTGAATGGATCAATTCCAAAGTGCTTTTAGTCTTTGTTTCACTCTTTGGAAATATGTTCTTGATGTTCTTCCCTTTTGCACAACCCTTGCAATTGCCTTCATGGTCAATCTTTAGATCTGGTAGTCCTACAACTACTTTGCTCACATGATGCAGTGCTTTGTAGTTAATGTGAGCAAGCCTTCTATGCCATATCTCACTTGGGCTAGTGGCTTCATGAATAAGGGCAACTTCTGAATGACCCTTGAGTTTGTATAGACCTCCTTCCTCTTCACCAATGACAATTGCATCCTTAATAGTTTTACCTTTGGACCACATGAGTACTTGTCCATCAATGAATGCAACCCTATAACCTTTCTTATCCAATGCTGAGATTGAAATTAAGTTCTTCTTCAATCCTGGCATGTACAATACTTCATTTTCATGGGGGTTCTAGAATAAAGCTTGTAGTTTGCTTCACCAATTCCCTTAATGGGATATTGATAGTCATGTCCTAATGATACTTTCTGAGGGGAGGTCTTCTCTTCAAGTTTTGAAAGAGTTTTCTTTTGTCCTTTCATGTTCTTTGAAGCACCACTATCAATAAGCCATGTATCTTCTCCAGGTGTTATAGATCCAGAGAGTGCAGAAAATAGAACATACTCTTCTGCATGTTCTTCTTCTTCTCTTCTAGATCTTTTCTTGTGAGTCCTTTCTTCCTCTTCTTCTTCTTCACTATCATATTCTGCTAGATGTGCTTGATGTCTTTTATGGTAAATATCTTTCTTCTTCTTTGAAGGACAATGTCTAGCAATGTGTCCTGTTTTGTGACAATTGAAACATTGAAAAGAAGAGTGTTTTCTTCCTCTTTTCTTCTGAAATCTTTGTGGAGATTGGAACTCCTGGTGGCTATCCCTTTTGAAGTTGGATTGAATTCTTCTTTTCTTGGTGTGAGTGGCTAATGCTTGATAATCTTACTTGAGCATGTTGATGTATATGTAACTTCGGAATGTATTTCATCTATGTATTTTATATATATTTATTGTACCCTAATAAGAGATGTGTTATTCATCTATAAGGAAGTGTCATCATGTGTATTGACAAGTGTCACAAGTGTGTGAGCTTACTGATGGGTTATTAGACCACCATGTGTGGGGTCGGCCCTAATATATATATTATATGGTTCATGTACCTAGCTAGACAAGTTGGCCCCATAAGGTCACTGAGCAAACAGACTAGTATAAATAGAGATCGGGAGATCTCTATTTTGATCACTTGGAAACTCACACTTCTCTCACTCAAAAAGTGGCGCACTAGTGAGGAGGAGGATCATCTGCTACTAGGAGACGATCTCAGTGTATTTTGGTTGTACTTTGGTTGAGTTGTTGCTCTCTCTATCTCTAGGGAAGTCGTGGGGTTTTTCACCTTAGGGTTTTCCCCACGGAAACTCTGTGTCTCTTGTCTCTCATGCTTTTGATTCTTGCGATGCTTGTCATGCTTATTATGATTGTTATGCATTGATATACTGTACATGTTATTCTCTCAGTAAAGATCCTAGAGTATTGTGAATTAATGCTCAAAATTTAACATGGTATCAGAGCTAACCTAAGAAGAAGACATTATGTAGTGACGGAAACTAGGGTTTCTCTCCACAGATTTTGGAAAAGCTATATAGTAGATTGACTCTACTCATCAAGGAGAATCTATCTATCTAATCAAAATTCAATTCTGAGCATTTTTCAGATTTGGCCCTAAAAATTAGGGTTTCCCCAAAAATAGGAATTTCTGGAATTTGAAGACATAGATGGAAGTGCGTTGAAAAAATCGAAGTTTAGAGCTTTGGATCAAGATTTTTGGCTAGGTAGATCTCTGGGAAATGCAAACCCTAATTTAAGGCTCTCCTCAATGAATCCGGGAAGACAGAAAGGAATTTTTGAAGGGTGTATCTTTGCAGATCTCAAATTCTGAATACACCAAGCTGATCAGCTCATCAAGGCGCATCTTTCTATCCTTTCAGAAAGTTGAAATTCACATTTTGAATTTTTAGGGTTTTTCTGACAAACCCTAATCCAGGACCAAATCTAGTTTTCAGCAATTCAAGTGGTAAGACCTAAATATTTTTTATTTCCATTTGAAGTACTCTTTAAGATGTCTCACCACACGAATCTTGAGGATAAGATTGAAGGGGCTGATAACTTCTGAGCTTGGAAGTATAGGATTGGGTTAATCCTGGAAGAGAATGAGTTGGACTCATATATAAAAGAAGACATCCCTATCCCAGAGGATGAAGAGGCTAAAATATCTCATAAGACGAACTTGGTCAAGGCAAAAAGAATCATTGCTGATTCTATCAAAGACCATCGCATACCTCATGTGTCATCTCTAGACACCCAAGGAGATGTTTGACTCTTTGACTAAGCTATTTGAAGGGAAGAACATAAATCGGAAGATGACCCTGCGGAATCAATTGAAAGGGGTCAAGATGTCGAATGGAGAAACCATTCAATCCTATTTCTCCAAGGTCTCTCAGATCAAGGAACAACTTGAAGTTGTAGATGAAATGGTGGAGAATGGTGAAATTGTTATGACCACTTTGCATGGCCTACCTAGGTCATGGGACTCTTTTATCCAAGGGATCTATGCCAGAAAGAAATTAATCTCCTTCAGTAGATTATGGGAGGAATGTTTTCAAGAAGAATCAAGGCTTGTGGCAAGAGAAGAAAAGATGGAGAATGAAGATCAAGCTCTCACAGCTCACACTAAGAAGGGCAAGTTCAAGAGGGAGCCAACCCATCACAAGAAGAAATCTTCTCATCATTATCACAAAGACAAGAAATATCTAAGGTGTTTCACTTGTAATGAGAAGGGTCACTTTGCTTCAGAATGTCCCAAGAACAAAAGGTACAACCACAACAACAACAACTCTAGCAAGAAGAAGAAGGGTATCAAAAGAAGGTACCATGCTCATGCTACCAAAGATGATGAACCTCCAAAGAAGAAAGCTAGGGCAGAAAGTGATGATGACTCATCAAGTGAAGAAGAGTATGTCCTAATCTCTACTCTCACAGGTACAATCTCCCATGGTTGTAATGATGGGTTAATTGACATTGGGCTTCTAAACACATGACTGGGTTTAAAGAGTCTTTTGTAAATCTATCTGAACATGAATCACCCCATAAAGTGAAACTTGGGGATGATTATCAATACCCCATCAAAGGAAGTGGTGAAGCCTCCTTCAACCTAGATTCTGGAAAATCATTGAAGATGAAAGAAGTCCTTTATGTACCTGGGCTCAAGAATAACCTTCTCTCCATCTTTGCATTGGATGCAAAAGGTATGAGGGTTGCATTTGTGGATGGCCAAGTTCTAATGTTGCCAAAGGGAAAGACCATAGATGATGCAGTAGTGATTGGAGAGCAAGAGGGAGGATTGTACAAATTAAAGGGACAACTTGAACATGCTATGAAGACAAAGATTCATCCATAGTCATGGATCACATAGAGGTATGCATAATTTATTTTTGCAAAAGTTAACTAATGAGTTATGCAGGTCATTGAAGAGAACAAGAACACATTGCTAGACATAATTAGAAAATATGATGACCAGGTATGTTTTGTTATATATATCGTATACTTTTGTATGATTGATAATGATTACTCTTGAAGTTACAAGTTTGAGTAATCTAGGACTTATGCATATTATGTTTCTTACCTTAATTAATGATATGACTAACTAGAAGAGTCATAGGTTTCAGTAATCACAGGCTTAGGTATATTATGTTTATGACTAACCATAAGAATGCTTATTATTTCTGTTTGAAATGATCCTGGCTATACATGCTTGAGATTATTGTGTTTTGATAATATTAAGATTATACTAATGATTATGTACGATACCTTGAGGTTAACACAATGATGATACTAATAAGTATTCATAGGGACCAAAGATGTATATAAGTTCAAGGACAGGTAATCCAAGAAGCAAAGATAAAGAGGGAGCACACTCCAATAGTTTCTGCAAGGATGCAGATATCCAGAGGGAGTTGACCATCCCTCTACATTTCAAAACAGAAATGTGCAGAAGAAGCTAATTCAGCAACTCCTACAAGGAAACAAACACTCAGAGGGAGTCCACCCAACAAACAAACAAAGATAAGTATTTCAATTATCATTTCTTTCATATTTGTTTGCTTAAGTAATTGTGCATATTAGAATGATTGCATTAATGAACAGTATACTACTGATATGCATGTGATGGGTAAGTGGCCTATGGCACTATACAACATTCCATTGCTACTTATCTAGAATGAAACCTCTTTGCTAACATGTTGAGAATTGTGCACACTCTTAACAGTGTTCTGGTAGAGATTGGAAAGCATCTAGAAAAGTTACGGGATATGGATAAATGTTGTATTGAAGCATTGGCTAAAATAATTTCATGACTGTGTGACATATTTCTTTATGTGTAAGAATTTGTTCTGAAAATTATGAGATGTTTCTAGTCACGCAATTTAACTTGTTTTGTAGGAAAGACCATATACCTTCACCTACGAAAGAAGGACTACAACATTTGTTCCAGCAACAAAGATATCTATTGAAGATATTGAAGTTCCCAGGATGTGGGAAGAATGCCATGATCCGTCGATGATGAAAAATGATGTTTGGGATGTAGTCCCAAGACCTGAAGGGAAGTTTGTTATGACTTCCATATGGATCTATCAAAATCAAGCATGTTGCGGATGGCAGCGTAGAGAAATGCAAGGAAAGATTCGTAGCTCGTGACTTCTCTCAAAAAGAGGGAATAGATTATAAAGAAACTTTTGCACCTGTAGCCAGGTATACTTCCATCAGAACAGTACTTGCCCTGGACGTAGAAATGAAATGGAAAATACACCAGATGGATGTCAAGACTGCTTTCTTGAATGGTGTAGTTGAAGAGGAAGTATATGTGGAGCAGCCACTTGGTTTCGAAACACATGATAGGGAGTCATATGTGTGCAGATTGAAGAAAGCATTGTATGGCTTGAAGCAAGCTCCCAAAACTTGGTATGGTAGGATGGACAATTTCCCATCTAGTTTGGGCTTTACTAAGAGTAAAGCAGATTCCAACCTTTACTACAAGGTTGAGGAAGGGAATCCTGTGATTCTACTACTGTATGTGGATGACTTATTTGTAAACAGGAGATGACAGATTGATTGCAGATACAAAGAGGAAGCTTGCTGTTGAGTTCGATATGAAGGACTTAGGGATGATCCATTATTTCCTAGGTATGGAGGTGTGGCAGAGTGCAGATGGGATCTTCCTTGGACAAGGGAAGTATGCAGTAGATATCCTGAAGAGGTTCGCGATGATGGATTGCAAGTCCATGGTGACACCTATGGCATCGAACTTGAAGCTTATTTGTGATGCTTCATCTGATCCAGTTGATGTCTCTATGTATCGTCAGATGATTGGGTCCTTGATGTACCTGACGAACACGAGACCAGATATTTTCTTTGCGGTGAACACATTGAGCTAGTTCCTGATGGATCTGAGGAGTGTTCACCTGGTTGCTGTAAAGCATATTCTGAGGTACCTGAAGGGTACAGTTGATTATGGGCTCAAGTATGAAGCGAATCAAAAGTTTAACCTACAGGGTTATGTTGATTCAGATTGGGCAGGCAGTGTTGCAGATAGGAAGAGCACATCTGGGTGCTGCTTCAGAATGGGATCAAGTGTGATATCTTGGTTTAGCAGGAAGCAGTCTTGCGTAGCACTGAGTACAACTAAGGTAGAGTATGTTGTAGCCTGTTCAGCTAGTTGTGTGAAGCTGTCTGAGAACCCAGTGTTTCATGACAGGTCGAAACACATAGAGATAAAATATCACTATATAAGGGATATAGTGCAGAGAGGAGCAGTGAAGCTCTTGTATGTTGCGATGGATTAGGAGATTGTAGATGTATTGACGAAGCCACTAGCCAGGGTGAAGTTCGAGTACTTCAGAGAGAGGCTTGGCGTTCTTTAGATCGATGATACTTTGAGGAAGAAGTGATGGATACATTTGCTGAAGCCATTCCAAGCATGTTGGAAGGAGGATACTTCACATGGCTGTGGATGTAAGCGCTGGATGATGAACATCAGGATGATGTTTCACTTACTTCTCAGTATATGCATCAGGTTGATGCTAGATATGATCAAATGGATCATTTATATGTATATGTATGTACGCATCATGTTGGATGCTAGATATGATCAGTTGGATCATCTATGCATGTACACATCATGTTGGATGCTGGATATGATCAGTTCGATCATTTGTATATATTTTGTATATGCATCATGTTGGATGCTAGGACCATGTATTTGTATATGTATCAGGTGGATACTATGTATGATCAGGTAGATCATGTATGTTGATATATATCAGTTAGATGCATTGTGTGGATCATGTATCTATGTATGTATCAGGTGGATACATTGTATGATCAGGTGGATCATGTATGATGATATGTATCAGGTAGATACTTGGTATGCATCAGGTGCATGCATTGTATGATCATGATGATCATGATGACGAGCTTCAGGATGTTGCTCCAAATGATATGTACCAGGACAGTACAATGATGATGATCAGTATGATCATGTGTACATCAAGATGATGTATGTTGAGTATTAGGTTGATACTCTGTGGCCGTGGACAGGTTCTGCAAAGGAAATCCTAGATTTGTTCTAGGTCAGATCCAATATGAAAAAGGACTGGCACTGTGTATCACATGTAAGACCTGGGAGATCTTATAGGTCAGAGTTGTGTACTCGTAACAGCCTAGGATGCTCTTTCGAGGGTTTGTGATAGTGGACCACATGTATGACCTGGGAGATCCGATAGGTTGGGCTGTGTGCCCGTAATAAGTCCTGGGATGCTCTTTCAAGGGTTTGTGGTGGGATGCTACATGTAAGACGTGGGAGATCCGATAGGTTGGGCTGTGTGCCCGTAATGAGTCCTGGGATGCTCTTTAGAGTTCTTGTCGATCGTGCTATACACATAAATGTTCCTGGGACACTCTTTTAAGGTTTTGTGACAGTCACATGTAATAAGTCTTGGAGATCTAGACAAGATCAAAAAGGCCTCAGATGCTCTTTAGGGTTCTTTCTAGGCAAGAGACTCTTTAAAGGTTTCATGACGAACGTAATAAGTCCTAAGGATTCCACAGTATGGCTAGTGATGACGAAGACCTGCAAGTGGTGGGCCTACATCCAGTATAAAAAAGGACTGGCTCTATAGAACTTCCTATGATGAGTAGATTCAGAGATTGGTTGAGATAGCAATAGCAGTGATAGTGACGATGACGGTGCATCGATGACGATGATTCCGAGAAGAAGACTTGTGCTAGAAGATCTGTGTCGAGAAATACCTTCCTAGTTAAGAGGGAGTGTTGATGTCTATGTAACATCGGAATGTATTTCATCTATGTATTATATATATATTTATTGTATCCTTATAAGAGATGTGTTATTTCTCTATAAGGAAGTGTCGTCATGTGTATTGACAAGTGTCACAAGTGTGTGAACTTTCCGATGGGTTATTAGACCACCATGTGTGGGGTCGACCCTAATATATATATTATATGGTTGATGTACCTATCTAGACAAGTCGGTCCCATAAGGTTACTATGCAAACAGACTAGTATAAATAGAGATTGAGAGATATCTATTTTGATCACTCGAAAACTCACACTTCTCTCACTCAAAAAGTGGCGCACTAGTGAGGAGGAGGATAATCTGCTACTAGGAGATGATAATCTACTACTAGGAGACTATCTTAGTGTATTTTGGTTGTAGTTTGGTTGAGCCATTACTTTCTCTATCTCTGAGGAAGTTGTGGAGTTTTTCACCTTAGGGTTTTCCCCATGGAAACTCTGTGTCTCTTGTCTCTCATGCTTTTGATTCTTGTAATGCTTGTTATGGTTATTATGATTGTTATGCATTGATATACTGTACATGTTATTCTCTCAGTAAAGATCCTAGATTATTGTGAATTAATGCTCAAAATTTAATAGAGCAAGGATTCCCTATTGGAAACCCTAGCTTCTTCTTGAATACAATCTTCCCATACCACATCAAACTTCATACTTTCTTTTCTAGCACACATGGTTTGGATGAATGAATCTCATGGTCTAGTGAGACCATTCAAAGTAGTCATGACTAGTTCATCTTCATCAAGGGTGTCTCCAATAGCATCTAGTTGTTCCTTGAACTGGGAAACCCTTGTGAAGTAATCTTGGATAGATTCCCCTTTATTCATCTTAGTGCTCTTCAATTGAGCTCTCAGGTTCATCTTCCTATTGATGTTCCTTCCTTCATACATTCTGGAAAGGGCATCATACATTTCTTTTGGAGTCTTATTGGATGCCACTTGGGGACTCAAGTGGTCCTTGATGGAATCAACAATGATTCTCTTTTCGCTAATCAGGTCCTTCTTATGTTTCTCTTTAGCTTCAACTTCTTTAGGTTCTGTCACTTCATCCTTGATATGTTGAACAAGATCATTCTCTTCAAGGATGAGACCAATCCTATATTTCCATGCCCGAAAATTCTCTAAACCCTCTAGCTTGTCCTCAAGCTTAGTGCTTGGGGCCATCTTATCTAAGAGGTCACCAAAAATTGAAATTTTCAAAAATAAAAAACTAACCTTACTAGGAGATTGGCTTGACTGAGGCGAGGTTGCTGGTGTGCTTACTTTCTAAAAACTTCAATTTTTCAACATCCAAACACGACTAATGAAATTCGGACCTGCTGTGAAAATTTGGTTCTGATTTTTTGGTTTTCTGCACTTTTGGTCAAACTAGGGTTTGAATTTCCTAGATTTATACCCAACCAAACATCTTGATCCAAGGCTCAAAACTTTGATTTTGAGGAGGGATATCCAACCATGCAATCAAAATCCAAAAATGCTCACTTTTGCAGAAACCCTAATTTTCACCGGAGGAGGAGAGAGGAATTTTCACCTTGTGAAAGATGTCCTATTCAGGATAGCTCCGATACCATGTTAAGTTTTGACATAAATTCACTAGCAATATCACCGAAAGAAACAAAATCACAAGATAGACAAAGATTTACCCTGGGAAACCCTCATGGGGTAGAAAACCCAGCAAATCTTTCCTCAATATAGATAATCAGCGAATACAAGATGTAGGACTCAAGCAAGAGCTCAGTCTCTTCCTATGCATACCTCTCTCTCTCCTATGCACCAATCACAAGTGAGTGAATGAATGAGATAAGTAAGGAACAAGCCTCCTCTACTTATACTCATCTCCGAACTGACTTTTCACCCTGGTGGGGCCAACCTCTCCTAAGAGAGTCTAATAACCCCTAATAAACTAACTCAAGGCCGACCCCACATGGGAGATCTAATAACCCTAGTTACCACAATCTATCGAAGAAATAAACATCTCTGGATACATGATAAAGTCCCATCGGAGGAATGTAACATCTCCGAAATAATAGGATACAAATATAATATTCTTAGAAGTTACAATATTTCAACATCCAATGGCCATGGCGACTATGCAATGGACACGATGCCTATTCGCGTGGGCTATGCAATGGCCAAATGGCCATGTCCCATTGCATAGCTTATTCTAGTGGACTATGCAATGGGAGCCTATGCGCTCGCGCCAAAATAAAATAAAATAAATGTACCCAGGTTTTTTCCAGAGGGCATGTTGAAGCCCAAAGGAAAGCAATTTGCATTGAAACATAAAAAATTTAAAGTATTTAAAAACAACGTTTACATTCGAAAAATAATTTAGCTAACCTTGACAATGTTTGAATCTCTTCGATGATCTTCAAGGGCTTGTGGATTGTCGTTTGCAAATGATGACTGTAGAAAACCAAACTACGTTAATATAACATAAAATAAGGTTTTTTTTACCGTTTTATGAATATGGGATTAAAATGAAATGACAAAGGCACAGAACAAAAATTTCCAAAGGAAATATAAAATAGAAATATTTATTTAAATATATATATATATATATATATATAGATAGATAAACTTCGAAGAACTATTAAATTACCTGAAATCTCAAATGTGATGAATAGAAAATAAAAATAGTTCATATGACTGATATTAAGTTTAACATTATTTGTTTTACGAATGTGGAATTAAAAACTGTGTAGTTAGAAAATGCATTATTTCTAAATTTAGAGAAGAATGCATTAAATGAAATTTAACTAGTGTTATGACTTTTGGTCTACAAAATTAATGTAAATAACTAATATTGTATTACAAATTTTGGATATCATTGTTTAAATGTCATTTTATTAGTATTAATGTTATGATTGTGTTTGAAATGTGTGATTTATTTTGCAGGGAAATTTTGGAGGGAAAATTTTGAAGGGAAAATTTAGCTATAATGTTGTTGGAGGTTTATAGTTGCACCATTGTATTTTTTGGTGAGGAGTGTGAGAAAATTTCATTCTCTTATACTTTTTAGTGAAAAGTCATGGACTCGTCTAAATCAATCTCAATGTCTCAAGATGTACATGAAGATGGTGAGAATTTTCATTTAAGTTGGGATTTCAAAGGCACTGATGATGATTTACCTTCAAGTGAGGATGTTAAAGGAACTAATGATGATGATGAAGAGCTTCCTCCATGTGGAGATTTTAAAGACACTAAGGAAGATAATGGAAATTTTCCTCCAAGTGACGATTTTCAAGGCACCAATGATGATTTTGCTCAAGGAAATGATTCTCAAGGAATCAACAATGATTTTTCTCCAAGTGATGATTTTCAAGGAACTAACATTGATTTTCCTTTAAGCCAACATTTTCCTCCAAGCGAGGATTTTCAAGGCACAAACGATGATTTCCCTCCAAGCCAAGATTTTCCTCCAAGTGAGGATTTACAAGACAACAAACTTGATTTTTCTCCAAGTGAGAATTTTGATGGGATAGATAATAATTTTGGTCAGGATGAAGGAACTAATGATGGTGTAGATGATTTTCCTTCAAGTGAGGATTTTAATGGCACCAATGATGATTTTCCTCCAAGCATAGATTTTAATGGGATTGATAATGTTCATCCCCCTATTAGTATATTTAGACACTTAGGAGTTAGTTAAGATCAACTTGTGTAATATATCCGTTAGAAAAAGTGTGTTTCTTTAGTATGCATTTATAAATATTTAATCTGACGGTCACGATATGTTGTGATCCAACCGCTCAACTTCTCTTAGATCATACCTAACCGTGATCCGTGGCTTAACACCCGATTGGTCCATGATCTCTATTTAAAGAGAATGGAGGGTCATTGTTTAGTTGATCAATTATGAGAAGTTCATTTGTAACTTTCTTTCTTTGCATAATAAATTGCTCCATAGAAGCTATTTGGCTGAGGCCATGGAGTGTTTCCCTCTCGAGGGTTTAAACCACGTCAAAACATCGGTGTATCGATATGTGATCTGTTCGTGTGAAGTGGTTTCTTGAGGTGTTTTGTCCTTTTTTAGTACCCTGTGTACCCGAACATGGTATCAAAGCTTTTATGAATAGCCGCTTCCGGTTATGATCTAGATCTTGAACTGTTGTTGCCGAAACTTGAAAGGGTTTTTGGTTCTGGTATTTTTGTTCATTTATGGGCTGTGGGAGGTGTTCCATTTCATCTGGAGCACCGTTTCCATTAGGAAATAGTTTTCGTTTGATCGAAAACGGTTCCCGGTTGCTTCAAAAATGCATATTTCATCAAATCTGAAGGTATAATGTTACAGTGACTTTTTTTTATTTCTGTTTTAAAGAAAAAAAATCTCATATTTTATTAGTTTTATTATTAGATTTTTTTTAGTTTCGGATTGTTGCTTTCCCTATCTGCATATGCTCTTTGCCGTGCACCTTATCCAATCTTGGCGAATCAGAAACAGAAAGGGAAAGGGTTTTTCTTGGCTGCGTATGCTCTTTGCCATGCACCTTGTGCGATCTCGACAAATCAGAAACAAAGAGAAAACGTAGACTTTCTGAGCAAGCTAACGAGATCTAAACCCACAAGTGTGGAATTTTTTTGTTTTGTTTTGGTTTATGGTGTGATTTGCAGGGAAAAAGCCAAGCATGGAAACCGAGCAAGAAGAGTTAAAGAAAAAAAGAAAAAAAACCCTCTTCCTCCTTCCCATACTTTACATACCTTTTAATCTAGCTCACTTGGTTCAAAGTTGCTTTATTCCTTAATAGGTCTTGAGTTCAAGTCTTAGGAAGTTACTTTTAAAAGAAAAAGTGCATGCAATTTCTATTTTCAAGTTACTTTATTGTAAAAGTGCATCTCACTTAAATAATAAAAAATAAAAATAAAAAGTGAGTCACTTAAGTTCTTTTTTATTGCTGCACTATTTAAAGTAATATCATTGTAAAAATGAAATCACTTATTTTATAAAAGTGATTCACTTAAAGCAACTTTCTTGTAATGTGATTGTCAAAGGTTCATCTTGGGAAGAGGGGAGTCTTTTTTTTAGCTAGTCATTCTCTATCTGCCATGTCACTATTGGGGACATCTTCAACATTTTCTTTGATCAAGCATAACTTCATTATACAAAGTCAGTTTTCAGTGCCATTTTTTTTAAACTGCCTATTTTTTTGAACTCTTTGCATCCAGACTATTGGTTTCTTCTTTTACATCCATTAATTTACAAATATGGCTTCCCCTTGTGATATTCTACTTACTAGTTCCAACTATTTCTCATGGAAATCTCATATGTAGGATGTTCTACGAAGTAGAGGACTTTTCAGAATTACCTCATGAAAGAAACATAAACCATTGATGATCATAAGAAAATCAAATGGGCAAACAGATGTGACAAAGCTCGTGGATTGATTGGGATGTCAATCTCTACTGATTTGTGATTCCACATATCTGGAATTGATGAACCTGATGCTGCTTGGGATAAGTTGCAATCTGTGTTTGGTAAACATAATGAAATTCGAGGTCACCAACTCAAAAATGAGTTGATTTCTTTAAATCCAAGTGATTTTTCATGCATACAAGATTATTTATCTAAGTACAAAACTCTTAAACTCTTATGTGAAGAATGCAAGAATAAGAATGCATTTATCATATTCTAAGTACAAAACTCTTAAACTCTTAAACAAACAATGCATTTATCACATTCTTTCTAAACTTGGACCTGCATATTATGTTTTTGTATCTACATTTTACACCATGAAAGAATCATTGAATGTAGCTAGCTATCAGGAGCCTATTCTTGAATCCTTTTGTGATTCCTTTATTAGAGAGCAAGATAAGTTCATCCATCTTGGAATAATTAACAATGCAGATACATCTGGGAAATCCTTATTGTCCCAACAGAAAGAAAAGTCCAAGCCTCCCAAGAAACAAAATTTTCACAATAATAAGTCAAACAAGGGTCCCGAACCCTCTCAGTCAGCTCCTTCTTTAAAAAATGACAAATGATCCAAGCTAAAAGGAAAGAAGACTAAGCATCATTGCAAATATTGTGGTAAAGATAATCATGATGAATCTAAGTGTTTCAAGAAGATGGCAACCTTAGAAGTAGCAATGAAGAAGCACCACATCAGCCAAGATTCGCCTTCAGAATCTACCTCTCATGGACGTGCAGTTTGTGCTTCTGGTTATTCTTATAATGCATCTTCTTCTTCTACTTTAAATGAATGGCTCATTGATTCCGGGGCATCTTATCATATGGCTAAGGATCAAGCCATCTTTTCTACTATGCATGAATGTAACACCAAACAAATATTTGTTGGTGATGATATATATCTAAGTGTTGTAAGAGCTGGAACAGTTCCAGTAGATAATGGTCATTTCAGTGATGTACTATCTGTTCCAAGAGTTTTCTGCAATTTGTTATCAGTCTATCAAATCACTCATTCTGGTGAAGGTAAAACTGTGACGTTTACACCTCACCAAGTTGTAATCAAGGATTTTAAAGATTCTCGATAGGTCCTAGCTACCGGAATTGTTGATGATATTACCAGGTTGTACAAATTTAAAAACTTTGGGTCATCACCTTTTCCTTCAGTTTTTGTTGCTCATAGTGATAACTTGAGCAAACTTTGGCATGAGTGATTTGGTCACTTAAATTATCGCTTATTACAACAACTATGTAAATACAATATGGTGACAGGTCTTCCGATGGTATCTTGCATGGATGGTATTTGTTCCAGTTGTGTACTTGGAAAACATCATCAAGATAGTTTTGACAAACGTGCCTCTTAGCACGCCTCAGTTCCCTTGGAGCTCGTGCATAGTGACTTGTGGTCGTCTTCCATCTGCTTCCTTTTCTAGTTTCAAATATCTCTTAACTTTCATTGCTGATTACACCAGACGCACTTGGATTTATTTCCTAAAACTTAAGAGCGAATTATTTAACATGTTCTTGTCCTACAAGGCCCTTGTTCAAAAACAATCTAGTCATCAAATTATTAAGTTAAGATCTGACAATGGAGGAGAATATGTTAACAAAAAGTTCACTACTTTTTGTATTGAACAAGGAATCCAACAACAACACACTGTTCCATATAAACCACAACAAAATGGTGTAGTTGAACGGAAGAACTGCACTTTAAAAGAAATGGCTAATTGTATGATCCAATCTAAGGGACTAAGTATTCAATTTTGGGCTGAAGCCATAAATTGTGTAAATTACATAGTTAATCACACCCCCACTAAAGCTTTACAAGGTATCACACCAGAAGAAGCATGGGGTAAAATTAAACCAGATGTAAGTCACTTCCGTGTGTTTGGTAGTGAAGCATGGGCTCACATTCCGAATGAAAAATGGAAAGCATTGTAGCCTAAAAGTGAAAAGTACATATTTGTTGGATATTCTGAAGATGTAAAAGGTTATAGACTTCTTCAACCACATTCTCATGATGTAATCATTAGAAGAGATGTTAAATTTGATGAAAATATCTTGGCTTGTGAGCGTAACTCGATGATTGTGCCATCTTTGGCCTATGAGGTTGATTCAACGATTGTGCCTTCTTCTTCCAACTTCCTTGACAGGCTTCCAACTCTAGTTTCTGATGATAACAGTGAGGATGAAAATCCACCTCCACCTGCTCATGTTCCTCTAGTTGCACCAGCACAAGTGCTTCCTCGATGGGTCCATTCAACATGTGAAGCAGCTGGTGATCTTATCGATGATCCTAGAGATCAATGTCGAACATGTTCTCAGTTTCAGCGAGCCTCTTCTCTTTTGGCTCAAGTTTCTGAGAATAATGATCTAGAAACCTTTATAGAAGCTTCAGGAAATCCAGATTGGGATGCATCTATGGATGAAGAATATCGTTCCTTAATGACGAATGATACTTGGGATCTTGTACCTCTTCCAAAAGGAAAAAAACTCGTCACATGTAAATGGGTCTACAAAACTAAGTATGCATTAGATGGAAGTGTTGAAAGACTTAAGGAAAAGTTAGTTGCCAAAGGTTGTTCCCAAGTTGAAGGGATTGAATACAATGAAACCTTTGCTCCTGTCGCAAAAATGAACTCCATCCGCCTTGTTCTTTCCCTTGTAGCCTTACATAACTGGGAAGTACATCAAATGGATGTCAAGTCTGCCTTCTTACATGGTGATTTACATGAGGAAATTTACATGGAACAACCTCTTGGATATGTTCAGAATAACTCTAGCCTTGTCTACTGCCTTAAGAAATCCTTATATGGCCTTAAGCAAGCTCCTAGAGTTTGGTATGCCAATATGGATAGCTTTCTCCTTGGCACTAGTTTTTCTAGATGCCATTCTGACCCCAATGTCTATACCAAGAAAGTAGGAAACCATCTCATCATACTTGTTCTATATGTTGATGACCTTATTCTTACTGGTAGTGACCCTAAGCTTATAACCCATGTGAAATCTAGTCTTAAGCAAAATTTTGAAATGTCAGACTTAGGACGTTTGCATTATTTTCTTAGTCTCCAAGTCCTGGAAACCAAAGAAGGAATCTTTCTTTCTCAATATAAGTATGCTTGTGACCTTCTTCGTCACTTTCACATGGAAGATTGTACACCAACTTCTTCTCCCTTCCAGTCTGGAGTTAAACTTTCTGCCACTTGTACTTCACCTGAAGTAGATGCCACCTTGTATCGTCAGCTTGTTGGTAGTCTCTTATACTTGAATCATTCCTGTCCTGACCTTTCCTTTGTCGTTGGTCATGTTGCCCGGTATATCCAAACACCTCATGAAAGTCACTGGAAAGCAACTAAAAGAATACTTCGATATATTCGAGATACAATTCAGTTTGGGATTCATTACAGTACAAGGGGGAAACCTTTGTTGGTTGGTTTCATTGATTCAGATTGGGCCGATGATCCTAATGATCGAAAGTCTACAGCAGGTTATGTTTTCAGTTTGGGATCTAGACCTGTCACTTGGGCTTGTAAGAAACAACAAGCTCTTGCTCTTTCTTTAGCAGAGGCAGAATATCAAACCGCATTTAATGCCAGTCAGGAAGCTTTATGGCTTCAACAGATCCTTTCAAAGTTTAGATTCGAGCAGCAGCAACCTACTCCACTTTGGTGCGACAATCAAAGTGCCATCAAGCTTGCCAAAGATCCAATCATACATCAACGTAGCAAACACATTGAGCTACATATGCACTTCGTTAGAAATCTTGTTCATGATCATGTTCTTGAAATGTTCTTTTGTCCTATCGATGATCAAGTTGTAGACATCTTCACCAAGTCTCTTACAGAAGCGAAGTTTTCTAAACTTCGATACATGTTAGGAGTTCAGGAATTTGTCATTAAGGGGGGATAGGCTCTCATGCCTCCTTCCTTCTCCTAATAGTGTCACTTTTGTAAATTCTTCAATCCTATCCCAAGTTGTTCTTAAGGGGGGATGTTAGTATATTTAGACACTTAGGAGTTAGTTAGGATCAACTTGTGTAATATATCCATTGGGAAAAGTGTGTTTCTTCAGTATGCATTTGTAAATATTTAATCCGACGGTCACGATATGTTGTGATCTGACGTCTCAACTTCTCTTAGATCATACCTAACCTTGATCCGTGGTTTAACACCTGATTGGTCCATGATCTCTATTTAAAGAGCATGGAGGGTTGTTGTTTAGTTAATCGATTATGAGAAGCTCATTTGTAACTTTCTTTCTTTGTATAATAAATTGCTTCGTAGAAGCTATTTGGCTAGGGCCGTGGAGTGTTTCCCTCTTGAGAGTTTAAACCACGTCAAAACATCTCTGTATCGATCTATGATCTGTTTGTGTGAAGTGGTTGCTCCAAGTGTCTGGTCTTTTGGGAGTACCCTGTGTACCCAAACACCCCCAAGCAAGGATTTTGATGGCACTAACGGTGATTTTCCTCAAAGCAAGGATTTTAATGGGACTGATAATGTTTCTCCTACAAGCAAGGATTTTGATGGCACTGATGATGATTTTCTTTCAAGCGAGGATTTTCATGGGACTAATAATGTTTCTCCTCCAAGCAAGAATTTGATGGCACAGATGATGATTTTCCTCCAAGCGAGGATTTTAATCGGACAGATGATCATTTTGGTTAGGATAAAGGAAACAACAATGTTGAAGATGGTTTTCCTTCCAGCCAGGATTTTGATGGCTCTAGTGATGATTTTCCTCCAAGTGAGGATTTAAATGGGACAAATGATGATTTTGGTGAGGATGAAGGAACCAATAATGGTGAAGATGATTTTCCTTCAAGCGAGGATTATGATGGTAGCCAAGACGATTTTCCTCCAAGTGAGGATTTTTATGGCAGCAATGTTGATATTCCTCCAAGAAAGGATTTTAATGGGACGGATGATGAATTTGGTGAGGATGAGGGCACCAATAATGGTGAAGATGAATTTCCTTTGAGTGGGGATTTTGATGGCACTGATGATGATTTTCCTCGAAGTGAGGATTTTGATGGCACTGATGATGAATTTCCTCCAAAAAATGATTTTAAAGGGACAGGTGATGATTTTGGTGAGGATGAAGGCACCAATAATGATGAAGTTTATTTTCCTCCAATCAAATATTTTGATGGCATTGATGATGATTTTTTTGTCAATATGGCAGTAGCAGATGATGCAGATTGTCATTGATGGCAATCACGGTGATGATATTCAAATTCAAGGTGATGGCAGAATCTTGTGTAGGTAATCATGCTGGAAGCAATAAATATTTCATGGAGTCAAAGGCCAAGAAGGCACAAAAAAGGGAAGGTGTGAGGAGATGGAAAATGTTGGTGAGGTTGATGACATTCATGTCAAACACCAAATCTCAGGAAGCCCTCAATAACCCTGAAGAAAATGAAACAAAGATCATGATGGAGAGAGGCAATCGAAGAACTGAAAAAATGCAAGAGAATGTATCACAAATTATAGAGAAGGTGGCAAATGAACCCTCAATATTGCTCTCCGATGCCCAGAAACGTAGTCATAAAGATGTTCACAATTTACACGATCTTCAAGCTACAGTTGTGGAAATGACTAAGAAAGTAATTATATCCCACGAAAATATGGAAGGCGCTATTGCTGGTGTGAAAAACAATGGAATGCATTGGGCTTCCTACCATTGAACATGTGATTTCACTCATGAATGAGCACTCAACCAAGCAAAACTAGTCTAAATATTGTTCTTGCTACACTGGGTTCTTCTATCAAGAGGGCAAGCAATATAGTAGGATGGAGATCATCACAAGCTGAAGATCCAAATTGAGATGGGAAACAATATACAGAGGGTAATGTTACAAAAATAGAAATGGAAGAGATAGAGCGCCTCATGGGGCTAAAACGACTTACCAGAGAATTTGTTGATCGAAATATTGGCTTGGATCACTGGAAATTTTGTGCAGGTCCATTTTGCAATATATCACATTTGCTCGTTCACCATTTTGTATGAATTCTACAACTTAATAATACCATCTCTATGACAAAAAAAGAATCATTTCATTTATTGGATATTATGCATGCATCTTATCGTTTTCTACATCTAGAGCCAAAAATATTTTTTGAACGTTGGGGTTGGAATCTGTTCTTAGCATTGTTACAATGGCCTTGCTATTCTAGTAGAGTTGCAATCACTTCAGAAATAGTTTATGATATTAGATGGTGTGCGGTTCAAGTATATTCAGTAGTACTGAGAATGACTGATGAGGCGACTCGGGTTATGGGATATAAATTATCTGCTCTAACAGAAGAAATGACTAGATTACATTGATATAGGGATGGTTCAAAAACTCCATAATATCTCATGTATCTGTTCATAGACTTGAAATGGTCAAATGTTATAAGTGAGACTTAACAGACATCGGATCAAACAATTAACAATGGGCATCATTTTTGGTTTGGGTTTTAGTCCCACATTAGCAATGAAATGAGGTTCTTATGTGTTTATATACGCTAATCAATACTAATCCTATTGATGCGTAGTGCAAAGGATAGGCGGGGCCACTGGATGTATGAACTCCATGAGAAGATCACCAGCTCGGCACCCGGGATGACCTATTAGGCCCCCTATGCTTTTGGTACTTGTGGCAAGGGTAATGATGGTACACATGGAAAGGATAATGACGTGGCAATACACATGGACGTGAAGCTGAGATGGTAGAAGATGTGGTGTCACTGTGGCAGAGGACCCATCAGACGTGGCTAAATCATTATTAAAACATGAAAGACTTAGTGAAAAATCATATAAACACGAGTTTTAGAATATTTTAAATAAAAATATGTATAGTTTTAATAATGAAAATCATTTTAATATAAAATCATTTTTTAAAGGGTTAATTAAAACAAAAACATATATAGTTATAAAATAAAAAAATGATTTTAAATGTAAAGTCATTTTTTGGGGGTTGTATTGTTTTGAAAAGTTGTGTTGTTTCAAATATGCATTGGAGAGGTATATATTTCGAAAATAACATCATTTGAAGTGTGTCTCTCAATTCTTCATCTCAGTACTTGAAGAAGAAGTGAGGCCAAAGGAAGAGATGTAGTCCTAGAAGCTTGTGAAGACTTAATATCTTAAGGGTGGCAGGGTGGTACTAGGGCAGGTCGGTGCCTACGAAAGGGAGTTGTTGCTTCCTTGTCAGTCGTAACTGACTAAACAAGGGGTCGTAGCCTCCTACTAGTTGGTGCTGGTGAACTAAGGGTGTGGGTGCATCTTGATTGGTTGGTGTCGATCGAATTCTATTGTAACTCGTAAAAACAATTTTGTAGATAATAGAAAAGATTTGATGGTTTACCCATTTGTGGTTCCATGATAAAATACGTGTTTTGTGTATTTTGTTGATTCCATGTTTTGATCAAAATTAAATAAGAGGTTAAAAGGTAAAAATTTAACAATATTGATTCACCCCCTCTCAATATTGACCAATGTTCCATCAGATTTCCCTCCAAGTGAGGATTTTAATGGGACATATGATGATTTTGGGGATGATGAACCTTCCAATGATGTTGATTTAACCTCAAGTGATAAACTTGATACTAATGTGGATAATCATTCTCCTACTAATTTTGGTAATGATAATCTCAATGAGAGGGATGATATTCCTCACATTGATGAGAATATTCATTGTAATGAGGATGATTTAATGGTTCATGAAATGCAAAGGCAATTTGTATCAATGAGCAAGATTAAGTGTAGGACTCAACCATTTTATATCAATCCAAAGCATTCTAGTTATACAAGGTCTAGAAAATATTTGCTCACAAGTCCCAGTTCTATTACTCATTTGATTTCAAGTGAGTGTTGCAAAAAGTTACTTGAAAAAATTACACTACAATTATGCCTTAGAGAAAAGACGAACATATATATCAATGACCAAAAATATGCAAAATTCATATTTGGTAGGGTGCATGATTTCAACAAAGGAAGGTTATGATTATCGCATTGGAGGTATTTTGCTTTGTAGAAAGGAATTCAAAAGAATCCACTCAATAGGTAATCTTAGACTATCAATAATCTAGACATGGATAGAAAAGGATCCTACATTTTATTCCAAATAATATCATGCACAAGCTAGTGGGCCATTAACAAACATTGCATTGTCATGGATGCGTGACTTATTTTCTAAGCATGGAGAGAGTATGCCAAATAGAGAAACCATACACATTCCATATAATTTCTCAAGGAAGGAAATCTACAACTTGTACAAGGAATTTGTTCAAGATGTAGAAGGAAATTTAACAATTTCATTAGATATGCATATTTTACAAGACTATGGAAAACAGAGTTCAACAATGTCTGTATTCCCAAGAGGTCAGGGATGGGGGTTTGCAGTATATGTGCTTCTCTTAAAAAAAGAAGGGATAAATCAGAAGGGGTAGAGAGAGGTATGTCTCTAAAAACTTTACTTTTTTGGAATAAATATCTATTACGAAAGCTCATCAATGTTTTGTGTTTGTTTTATTTGTAGATTCTGTTGTTAAAGAACTTCAAGCCCGTCGCAATCAACAATCATTTGAATGGAAAAAGTTATACAAACATAGCAAGAAGTGTTATGATGAACCACATAAGTATATGGATTTGATAATTGATGGCATGGATTAGAAAAAAAAACACTTTTTCCACATTTTGCTTGTGTACCAAAGAATTTAAAGGAAGAAAATTTTATTCAGTTTCACTTGGTTGGTTGTATGGTTTTTAATGGTCAAAAGTCTCCAAAGCTTTACTTTACAACTGTCAATATTCATAATGATTCAAATCTGACCATTACCATAATTCACCATAGCACTCATTGGTCTGGTAATATTCCTCGAGTTCTATATCTGCAATAGCACAACATTACTCAGGAAAACAAAAATCAGATCGTGTTTGGTTATCTACACATGCTTTTTGAATTGGGAAAGTTTTGGAAGTTTAAAGTTATTTTTCTTCTTGTTGGGCATACACATGAACATATTGATAGAATGTTTAGCCATTTTGCAGTGACACTGGGGAGGAATAATGTTGGGAGCCTTCCATCATTAATTGAAATTATTAGAAAAACATATAGTCCAGAGCTCGTTGTACTGACATTGGAGGAAACTATTGACATGCAAAGATTTATTTTGTGATTGCATGGTGAAGAAAGGTGCATTGAGAAACTTAATGACATTATCTTTCAACATCAATTTTGTATAAATTTTTTTTATGGGAAAACACTACTATGGGGTAAGAAGTACTCAACAAGTGAAGAATGGGGGCCTATATCAGGTTTAACATTTCTTAAATTCATCCCAAGTCGTCAAATGTATGCTTCAAAGTTATTGTTGTTGCAATCAACTGTTGAGATTCAAAATTCACAACAGCACAATAGAGATGTTGATTCTTCTCAATGCTTGGAAGAAATAAAAAGTCTATCAATGATACATATGATTTTTTTGATGTTGTTGATTCTGTTTGGTGGGAGTCATTTTTCATGCAGCAAAATGACATAATTACAAACTTTACAAATGGAGATATTTTTGTGAAGACTCCATTTAGTTGGCCATAAAGTATGTCAAATGAAAATGAGGAGAGAAGTGTTGAGCCTGAAGGTGTTGATCCTTCTCAACCAGAAGAAATTGAAATGTACATTGGGTCTAGAAGATCATTTGCATGGCGTGAGGCTATGGAAGACCTTTACAGAGGCTCAATACAAGATATTAAGGAGGGTTGCATGATTGCAGTTTTGGCCACAGAAGATCCATGTGGTTATCCATTCTAGATTGCAAAAGTTATGAAGGTCAATATAGAAAGTGAAGAAGTTATATCTATTGAAGTAAATTGGTATGCAACAGACACACACCCATTTGATGGTTTATACAAGCCGGAGATGGTGATCGAGAAAAAGGTTTGCAAAGAGAGGAAAAGAAAGGGTCAAAATGTAAATCATTGTCGCATTGACATTTTGAAATTAGAGGATGTTGGCATACTATTTTATGACTTCCAGTTGACCAAGAAAGGCACTCTTTGCTCCAAGACTGTAGGTATTATCATAATATCGTTGGCACTATAAATAGTTGCAACATGGGAGTTTTCTAAACCAAGGCGTAGATCTCGAAGGATTATGACATATGCAATGTTGTGAATACATGAATATTTAGATGGTGCACTCATTGATAGTAGAGAAGAATACGGGTCATCTACATCGTCATCCAGTCATTCATCTGAAGAAAATGTAGCTTCTGATGATGTGTCAGAATCCATGTGTAGATTTGAATATTTGCACACGAAACATTTTCTCTTTTTTATAAATATGTCATTTTTTGTAATGACAACTCTAAAGGAGTTCTTGAATTTTTATATGAATTACTTCTACATCTTATGGTTTAATATATGATTTTATGATGAATATCATAATTTTTTGTTTTTATATGAAAAGAGTGGTCAAATTATTTCTTGAATAATTTTTGTTTAACTCAATGCAAGTTTTATATAGTGTTACTAAGAGATTAAATAAGGACAATTTTCAATTATGATAAAATCATATAAAAATGTCATTTTTTGAAAAAGTGTGCTACCGGTAGCATTAGTTTTCAATTTATAGCTTGATTTTAAGGTTTTTGCAAACAACATTAATAAATGTTTTGGTTCATTTCTATATTTGTTACCCCAAATCAAAAAGTGGTAGCACCACTTTTTGATTTGGGGTTTTTTTTGGTGTTTTTTATGCAAAAATATGGGTTTTTATGTCTAGAGTTCTCGTTTTGACTATAAATTTCTCATCAAGTTGTATAACATGTTATTCAAGTTCACAACAACTATAAGACAATATCATACCCATGTGTATGTTTTCTTATGCCACATGAGAAATTTGGGAGTGCAAATTAAGGTAAATCACTTCTAATTTCCCTCCCATCTATCAAGGAGAATCCAACCAATTAACAAATTGTGAATTCCAGAAGTTATACTCAAATTTCCTCAATGATTAACCACCTTTAGAGATTAGTATTTATAAATAAATTCACTTCCTTTAGTTGGTTTCAACCCAATACAAACCTTATTCTCAAACATGGCCATGCAATATCACGTGATTATGCCTATGGCCATTTCTTTATGGAAAAGACTCTCATCCATTTTCATATATCCATCAACCAAAATATACCATCTATTTTTTATACCACTGGTCATACACTATTGTATGTATTATCATAATTAGAGAATAACATGTCAACAATGAACTTCTAGTTTGGCTCATCTTCATCTTCATCACCCACCTTGAGCACCCTCGACGCCTCCACTGACTCTACATCCTAGTTATGTTTAGAGGGCCTCTTCGATCTTAAACTCCTTGTCCATGCCAACAACATAATGTATGATAAACATTGTCAACCATTTTAACCATCTAGTTGCCTCTAACAAGCATTTCAAATTGTTGCATAATTAAAATGGAAATTTGTTTAAATTGATTAGGTTACTGATTAAAGGTGGTTGCATTTCCAACAAATGGCATTTTAATTTCAAATTTTCAAAATCATTCAAGTTTCCAATTGTAACTAAAATTCAATAGTTCTAGGTTTGTTAAGTTCTGCAATGAATCTGGCATCAATTAAAAATTATTGCATTCAAACAAGTCCAAATACAGTAGGTTTATTAAGTTCCCCAAGAAATCTAACAAAACCATCATTCTTATCTTGAATTTCAAGTGTTTCAAGGAGGGAAGATGAAATAATTCTTCTAACAATGAATTTGGCAACAACATCATTCTTTTCCCAAGTTCCATGTTTTTCAAAAAAAATATATGAAATAATTTTTTTTCCTGTGCTTCTATAGTTTCTTTAGTTTCATTGTTTTTGAGATGATTCATTAGCTCTATAAACTTTAAAACCCATAAAAAATAATGTTAATATTCAAATCCCTCAACTACAAATGCAAAGGTACATCCAATAACTATAAGTATCTTAATACTATCAAACGACAAATTACTATAAGTATCTTAATACTACCAAACCACAATTTAAGAAAATTTGCATTACACTCGCTCGCAGTGTTTCCAATTTGACCCAACCACATGCAAAAATCTTAAATTCCCTATTGAATCCTGAGAAGGAAAAGAGGAGTAGGGATAGCTATTCCATTTATCCAAAGAATACTTGATTGTCTTAGTGGTTTGGATATGCTTCCCAAACTATTCCCTTCAACATTCAACAATGAGAACTCGTTCATATCACTAAACTCGAAATTATGTGAGTGTTATTTCCCATCTCGAGAGCACTTACAATTGATTGGTGTAACTGTTTCATGAAAAAGGTTATATAAAATTGATTTGATATTTGTAATGTTTTATGCCATGGCTGGTTTAAACCATCACAATTATTGACTAATATGCCATTTTAAGAATGACACCTTCTTGAAGAAATTAGTATGTTTTTAGGCAAACCAAATGGCCAACAACGTTCTACAGGCCTTTAGTTTATGACCTGAATGTCTAATTTTGATTGTTCTCATTGTCAAAACCTTAAAAATATCTCAATTGCATTGATTATTCAAATAAACATATTAAGTGGAAAGATGTTAGGTTATCTTCTAAATATGTTGAAAAACTAGCTCAAACACAAAGTCATATGATATGTGTTGTGATTACATATGGTATAGCTTGAGTGAGCTTAAGTGTATTGAGAGTAGCCAAGTGCTCTAGAATCCATTATGGGGGAGAAATTGTCACTTAAAGTAAGTACCAAGTATAAAAAGTAATTAAAAAATGATCATTAAAACAAAAAATTAAAACAAAATAAAAAATAATTAAAAAAAAAAAACCAACATAGATTGATCTATTAAGCACCAAAATAGATCAAATTTTTAGTGTAATTTTTTTCTCAACATATACAAAATCAGGTACGTTAGATGCAATAGAAAACTAAAAAATCAGGCATCCCTCAACTTACTTGATTTTTTTGACATTCTTACACAAGATATCTTGCATCGAGTTAAAATGATGAAATGTAATAAATTGAGTCAGGTTTCCGAATATATATGTTTTAAGTATTGAAAATTTACATAACTATGTCAAATTTCATGTTTTCTAACAATCACTTTTATTTTTTGGCAAATGATAAGGTACATATGTTTTTGTGGGTGCATCCTTTCAATGCCTAAATGATGGTTTCAGGATACAAAAATTGGTAGACATGTATAGAACCCATAGCACTAGTGCAGCACTATTTTTCCAAAATTAAATGTTTAATTTTTTTTTTTTTTTAATTATGTAAGTGATCAAACCTCGAGAACGGAACATCAAATGTGGGTGCAACCTTTGAAGGTCTTAATGTAGATATTTTGACTTGGATTTTTTACAGCATGTAGAGGTCGGTGTCCTCTAGTGCAGCATCAAAGTTTTTTTTTAAATGGTTGTGAAATGAAAAGGTTACGGAATAAACACTAACAATATCTTTTTTGACCAATGGAGTGATGACACGGGAAAATTAGGAAATAAATAGAAAATCTCAATATTTTTTTAAAAAAATTACATATTTGGAATCTGCATAAAAATTTCTATCTATGCCTAAAATTTGGTCAATAATGGTCAGATATGTCATGTTATAGAGAGCGGTGAAAAATAGGCATACTCAAAAAAATGTTGAAAATGTCAAATTAGTTATGGTCTAAAAATTCCCTAGCACAAGTTTGGTAAGTCCGAACCATCCACATAGGACAATGGCTGACAAGCGAGCGCGCGAGGGGTGGTTGATTAGGCGCTCATGAACACGCGCACATTATGCTTAAATTCAAATATTTTGATTGGCGCACGTTTTGTATATGGAAAATGCGTGCGTGTTATGTACATGAAAAATGTGCACATGTTATGTACATTCAAAACGCGAGCGCATTATGAACATACAAAACGTGCGTGTGTTATGTACATTCAAAATGCGCGAGTGTTTTGTATATACATAATGCGTGCGCGTTATTAACTTCACAAATCGATTCTTTTAAGTCTTGAATAAATTTATATACCCACCACTCCCTAACCCCTCCTCTCCCTCTCCCTAATCCCCACCACTCTTAAACCCCCCTCCCTCTATCTCTCTCATAATCTTATCACTGCTAACCCTTTCTCACTCTCTCCCCTCCTACACCTAACCCTTGCTCACTCTCTCCCCTCCTACACCTAACCCTTACTAACACGCTCTCTCTTTGTCTCTTTTGTACTCCTCCACCAACCCCTATCCCCCACCCATCTCTCTCTTCTAACCCCATGACACCCTCCTCCATCTCTATCTCTCTATAACCCCTTAACGCGCCCACACCTAACCACCTCCCCTCTCTTATTGTCTCCCCTAATGATCCCCATACCCCTAACCCCTCTCTCCCTATCACCTGCTCCTCATAACCCTTACAAACCCCCTCTCTCACTTTCACGTCCCTACTTCTACACCTCTCTCTCTCTCTCTCTCTAAACCCCCTCTCCCTCTCCCTAACATATCCCCCATCCCTAACCATCCTACTTTTTCTATATCTCTCCTACTCCCCCTAGCCCTAAATCCCCTCCTCGCCCTAGCCCTTACTAACCCCCTCTCTCAGTCTCTCTCTCTTTCCTACACCTGCACCTACCTCTAACCACACCTCCCATCTCTCTTTATTACTCCCTACAACTAACACCCTCTCCTCTCTCTCTCTCCTCTCCCCCCAACCATTACTAACCACCTCTCTTAATCTCTCTCTCTCTCCACCCCTCGCTAAGCCCCCCCCTAGCCCCTTACCCCTAACTAACCCCCCCCTCTCTCACTCTCTCTTACCTACTTCTACACCTCTCTCTCTCTAAACCCCCTCTCCCTCTCCATAACCTCTCCCCCATCCCTAACCATCCTACTCTTTCTATCTCTCTCCAACTCCCCCAATCCCTAAACCATTTCTTCTCTATCTCTCTCCCCTCCTCTCCCTATCCCTTACTAACCCAAGTGCTCTCGGTATCTCTCTCTTCCCTACACCTCCACCTACCTCTAACCACACCTCGCATCTCTTTTTCTCACTCTGTGTTGGAGAAAACTCACTATGGATTGGGGTGTACCACAACAGACATATGACTACCAGAAATCAACTCAATTCTCAGAACTATGCTATATAAATGACAATGCTAAGATAAGGAAGAAGATAACCAACCTCGATCCAAACATTTGATGTAGATCCCCTTTGGCACTTTTCAGTCCATGCATTCGAATCTCGAAATTAGTCTTGACAACCAATATTCAACAACTACATATAACATATAAATGTCATTAACATCATCAATAGCAATGGCCCATGATATAACAAGTAAATGCAACCCCATGTAATATGAACAACATTTACAACATTAATGGACGAGAATATGAGTATTTCTATTAATAAACAAGAAGAAGTATAAAGTGATATGACCTCTTGCCGACAACCAATCTGAACCAAGATCTGGATCAATCCACTTGTGCATCCACCACTTCAATCCTCCATGAATGGCAAACTCAAACTAGATAGGAGTTTGGAAGGTGAACATAAAGGGTTCACAACTACAAGGATCAATGAGTGTAGACTCAAGATAGGGCAAAAATCCACTAGAGTTGTCTTGCTCTTCTTTCTCCTCCTGTCCATAAGCCATATGTGCTCAATATATAGTCCTCTCAAAGGTGAGTGAAAGGACTCATCGAGACATTACTTGGGCAGATGGAGAGCTAAAGGTCACCCAATGACTGCTTTTTGGGAGTAAAAAGTAATAAACTAGTGACTTTTACTATTTTACTTGATACCTGCGGGCTATAGTGATGCAACTCGCGGGTACGCATCCTATAGTGATGTAACATGCGGGTATGAATAAAAATAGGGAAAAATAGGTCTGAAGGATATAAAGTGAATCTGAGTCAGTGAAATGGATCCTACAGTCCAAAGAATGCTGATGCTCATAAGGTGGAAGATTACGGTGTAACAGATGCCCCCTAATGTGTGAGGTCAGAGATTGATGCTACGATGGCTGAAATGCATTATAAAACTCAAAAGTCAAGTGATGCAGACACAATTGGACAGAGCAGCTCACTCGTCATAATGCAATAGTATCCCTGAATACATGTCGATAATACAACAATCTAATACAATGGCCATGAATAGGCAGTACATAGTGAATACATGTCATAAGTGATCATAGCCATGATCTCTCTATAGTAAGATATGGTCTCTTGCTGAAAAGGAAATAACTGGTGAAAACTGGAGGTACAAACTACTGATACTTGAGAGGTGATATCTCAGATGTAAAGTCAAAGTCATAAGTAGCATACTGAATGCCACTATCGCCTGGGATCTTTTACACAAGTCTTCGATGGTGCAAGTCCCATCAAGTGAATAAAAGGAGTTTGGGTCAAACCTGATGTGACATCATCTGATTATCGATCAATGATGTATACCGTTAACAGACGCGAGATAACCCACCAATAATGAAAATGGGCATCAAGGCACAGAGTACAATCATCGGAGTGTGAATGAATGAGTTGAAGTCGAACACTAAGATGAATCCATCGATCAGGGGACATTGATGTATTTCCAAAACTGTCGATGGTGAGAGAACCTGCCACTAATGACTACAAGCCTCAAGGTACTCAACCGAACTCTAAGCCTCAAGTTCCGAAATAAATGGGTTGAAGTCGACGGAACGAGACTCGCTGGAAGGAGGGCATTAAGGAATCCCCCATCAATGAGCACGAGGTACCAGATACGCTGAAAGATTTGGAAGAAATCATGTAAAATGGACCGACTCAATAAGGATGGATGACATGCAATGGTCAAGAAATCTGAGGAGTGGCCGACACTGGTTCAGGACTTCCTTTGAACAATAGCATGAGCAGATGGATAGACTCAGGCAGCATAGACTTGACATAAACTGTGCAATGCATGAGGCATTACAGAGGGCTCCATAATGACTGGAAGCGTAACTAATTGGTGGAGAAAACTGAGAAACAAGTACAGCTCCTAAGTTCCAACTATAGTCCCGACTCTTAATGTACGGAGTGGAATGAATGCTCTGTTCAAAGGAAACACAACAACTGCCAACAAGAAGTAGTAACCATAATCATGTCCAGCTTTTTGGAATATTTGATTTTTTTTGTCTTTTTCATATTTGGGAAAATCTTGAAAAAGAATAAAATTGCTTATAGTACAACAAGTGAGGGAACGAGTGTCAAATAGCGAGCAGACTAGTTCCAAGCATTGGAACATACCTATGATCAATGCAAGGAAGTGCATGTAGGATGTGGACACTCGGGGGGGATGTTCCCTCAGGGTCAAAAGGTGATTAAATTGTGAAGGGAAAATATATAAGCTTTGCAAGGCTCAATGGGGAAAAGCGCTCAGGAACTAGGCTAACAACTAAGTAAGCGGGAGCTAGCACAACGCTCAAGTAGCAAGCAGGATGATGCAATGCAATCACAACATGATATAACTGAGGGGAGTCCTGAAGGGAAATGGCCAGCATAAGACAAAGTAGATTATGAGTCTTTATCGCAATGTCATGGCGTAACTACAAAGGACTCCCAAACCTAAGGACAAACAATGGCATGGGCACCAGAATGTACAAAGGGGTTCTAACTAGGGTACCCATGTTCGGAAAATCCCTACCACCACATAATGACATTTCTATAATAGTGTGAAGGTTCTGTGTCAGTTACGAAGTGGGGTCGCACCTAGGGTTTATGAAAATGGTCAATAGGTTAAATGCATAATGCACCTGGAAATGGCATCTAACCTATATGCCAGGTGTGAAACGTACTTTCCGTAGGTGTGAAAAGGTCCAGAACAACTCTCACCAAAGAAAACTGATTAAAAAATACTACTCCAAGACATTCTATTAGTCCATAATGGCACAAAACGGTAAAAACTATGGACAAGTGGGTCCTGAAAATTATAAATAGTAATAAAAAATTACAATTCACAATTCATTTTTACTATTCACCCATTTGGAGCTTTTGGTTAGTTTTCACCTGAAAGTTCAATTACCGATTCTGGGAGCTAGGAGAAACCATTCATCGAACCATCTGGAGCAGGTTGGTAGTCTCATCCATACATTTCATTTCGATGCTTTCAATTTGATTTTTAGCGGTGGGATTTTTTGTTTGGCCAAGCCCTAAATGGCTTCGGTGCTACCCATGGGCTATAGTTATGCAGGTTGCGGGTAGGGCTCAAAATGCGCAGTCAACGCAAAGGTTGACCGTGGGTACCCACACCTGTATACAATTTAGCTCGCGCGTATGGCCGTGTAGTTGGTTTTTTAAAAGAATTTGACTAAAATGCTTTTTTTTCTTCACTCTAGGATGGTTCTAGAGTGGAGGGAGAGGGAGCATGAGCAAGTTGATGAGGCCGTGTGCAATGATGTGCAAGCACAGTAGGCATTGCAAGCATGTGGGTGGTACAAATTCTGGAGTATAGGGGGTTTGAGGGCCCAAAACCTATTACTCCAACGCTTGATTGACTATTGGGATGTGGATGCATAAAACTTCAATCTCAATGGGAAAATCCTCACACTGGAAGTGGATGACATCTACTTCATTATCGGTTTGTCTCATCGGGGTGAGGAAGCTAGTCTTCGGTCTCGTACTATGGGTGGTGGGATTACTGTCCTTGATTACATAGCACGGTATTGCCCCGTAAACACATGCCTGGTGGGAAGTCAGGTTCCTGTCAATTCCATAGTGAATCTGAGCATGAAGATCATTATGGCTACCTTAGTGTGGATCACAGGATCCAAAGCTCTGCACCAGAAATCCAGGATGGTGATGTTTTATGCATCACATTGCATGCAGCCTATAATGTTTGACTGGTGTACCACACTGCTGGGGTCTATGAAGAACCAACTGATAGAATGCAAAGAAGGGAAGGCTAAAAACTTTAGGTATGGGAGCATCCTATGCAGCTTCTTCTTTGAGAGGGTTCCAGGGCTTAGTCCGAGGGTGGATGTCCCTCCTCATAGTCTCCGGGATCCAACCTTGACCCACTGGTCTGAGATCTTGACACGACAGGGTGGTGGCTGTTTGGCAACACCATATATCGAGGAGTTCTTCTGCTAGTGGGACCAACAAGTCATTTCCATAGAGGACTACCCCTATGCAGGGATAGAATTCTGCCAGGATAGGGACATGCCACTCCCACCAGACGTCGTGTTTGGAGACATTTGTGAGTACTCTTTTTGGTTTTTTGTGTATTAAATTTTTATGGATTTTTTATTATAGATGTAAATGAAAAAATATTTTTGGTGGTAGCATCATGTGCTAATGGTTGACTATTTGCTTGTAGACAAAGGCCAGTGAGACCTGAGAGCTTCCCGAGACATGGTCGTCGGGGTAGGGGTGAGGAGGCAGGCGATGCTGCAGCAGGGTGCACACTACAGACCTTGCGGCGCAACCTCACACGGATGGTTGTTAGAGTTCCACAGATAGAGGTGGTGAGACTAAATAAGGCCATGCAACGCCAGGTAGTGGGGGTTCCGGGTGACTGGGTGCAGCTACTGCAGTGGGTAGCCAATGCAGTACAGTATTTCTATGAGACACATCCTGCCGGGGTGGCAGCTAGGTCTCCTCGTAGAGATTAGATATCTTAGGATCTCATTTTTGTATCAATATGTATATTTTTGAGGGCTACGGGATCCATTTTTGTATGAAACTACCATTTTGGACATATTTATATATAGAAAACTTTGGTTCTTTGGTTCTACTATACGTGTGTATGTACAAATGTATGAATGTCTTCTTATATTTTTGTGCTTCATGATGAATGTGACAAATGCGAATCTAATACATAGTTAGCATATGCATCAGATATATGATTAACACTTCTCGGAACATTTATGTATGTAATTGAAACAAAATATCATTCCAAGAGTCTTACCCTTAGGAATTTCCGTAATAGCATAGGATCTCACACACGGTACTGCCCATTCAGTTGAGACACAACTAGTTTTGAATCCAGGCGGACTTCTAAAGACTGGACGCCATCGAAAATGGCATCCCGAAGTAGCTCAATGATGGCACTATACTCAGCCACATTATTAGATGTAGGACCAAGAAAATCACCTCCTGAGGACACAACTAGGTGGTCGGGTGAGAAAATAACCCAGGCAGTAGAAGCAAGCTGCTACGTATGACGGTTAGCACCATCCATGAATCCTAAGAACATAGGAAACTCTGCTGACATCTATCAATCAAACGGAAGCTAATCAGCAGACCTGAAAACCAAAAGAAATCTAAGCTATATACAAAAGAAACTATACAATAGTATACAAAAGTATCAGCATGAACCAGAGGTTCAAGCATAATACCACTTGAGGTAGAGCCCATTTCATAGTCTACTAATTCATAGGCTCCTTTTTCCAGGACACGCCTCACGATGTAAGGACCATGCCACATGGGGTTGAAATTGCCTACCCCCAGGGGTTCTTTAGCTTGGTCATATAAGAGGACCAAGTCACCTTCAGCATACTACCGTAGATGGACAGACCTATCATATTGAACCTTAATACTACATTTGTTGGCATCTATGGCCACAGCGGCATCTCAATGCTGCTCGTCAAGTTGCTCAAGGTGGATTAAACGTTGCTCAAGACCCGTCGTATCATGGAGGAGCTCTATGGCCAGTTTAAGTGAAGGGATCTCGCATTCAATCGGTAAAAGTGACTCCACACCATGAACTAGCTGAAACGGTGAGAACCCGATGGCAGTCTTGACTGCAGTTTGATATGCCCACAAATCAGGATATAACATGATATGCCAATTGGTCTTGCTTTGTTGTATGGTACTTTGGAGAATGGTCTTCAAAGACTTATTGACTGCTTCTACTTGACCATTCTCTTGGGGATAATAAGAATATGAGTGTTCTTGACGAAACCCAAGCTTGAGGAGGAAATCCTCCACCATCTTGTTTTGAAAGTGACTTCCATGGTCAGTGACAATCTCTTTCAGAATACCGAACCGAGTTATAATTTGATTGAATACAAAGTGGGCTGCTGTAGCACCATCGGTTTTGACGGTAGGCATGGCCTCAGCCCATTTGGAAAAATAGTCCACGGCCACTATAATATGCTGATTCCCCCTAGCCGAAGCTGGTTTGCAATCCATGAAATCCACCCCCCACTTGGTGAAGGGACCGACGGTGACGATCGGATGAAGGGGTGCTGGATGCGAGTGTATGTTCCGAGAAAACACCTGGAAAGGGTGACATCTCTTCACAGTATTAACACAATCCTTAAAGATGGAAGGCCAGAAATAACCAGCTCACATAATACGTTGGGATGTAGCAAGCCCGAATAAGTGACCGCCACATGCCCCAACATGGCAATCATTAAGCACCCACTCCGCTTCTTCGTGAGTTAAGCAACGATGGAGGATAAAATCCTTTCCCGGGCGATACAAAGTGTCACTGACGATAGTATAATATTTAGCGTGATGTTTTACATGCCGTCGCTCATCTCGTGAATAGTGCAGAGGAAACTTCAAAGTTTGGAGATATACAATGACATCCCTATACCAAGGGTCCTCTGACAAGATAAGAAATAAGTGCTCATCCACAAAGGAATCTTCATGAATGACATCCTCATCAAGTCTTGGAAGGTCCGACATGAGCTCAGTAAAGACCAATGATTTCACCAACTTTGCCGAAGCAAAATCGAGATCAAATTATTGAAGGATAACAATCCATTTATTATACTTCCCCCTGATAAGGCATCATGACAACACAAACTGAAAAAAATTGATATGCACGATAACTATCGTGGTCCTAAGCAAAATGTAATGTCGTAACCACTGGACTGAATGAACAGTCGCCAGTGCCAGCTTTTCCACATGAGTATATCTTAGCTCAGCATCTACTAGATTTCGACTAACGTAATAGATGACACGCTCAATAAGCGCATCATCCACATGAACCAAGACCATGCCAATCGTCACTTGAGATGCGGCCACATAATGGATAAAATCTCGTGCAAAGTCTAGTGGACTAAGCATAGGGGCTGATACCAAAGCTTTCTTAAGGGCATCAAAAGACTGCTAGGCTCGTCATCCCAGATAAAAGGTGTGTCCTTCTTCAATAAGCGTGTGAAACCTTTGGCAAGACTAGCATAATTGAATATGAAACGGCGTAGAAAAGTGGCTCTCCCTTGGAGGATCTAAAGTTGTAACAAATTACGTGGAGAAGGAAACTGAAGTATTGCCTCAACTTTTAGAGGATCGACTCTAATACCCTCTTTCAAAACTATGAAGCCCAGAAGGCGACTCGTCCTTATAGAAAAGATGCATTTGTTAGGATTCAATCGAATCTTGTATCATATACATCATTCGAGAATCATGCGGAGGTGCTTGGTGTGGTCCATTCTCTTGCGAGAATGGCCGGCAAGATCATCCAAGAAAACCTCCATAATATTTTTAAGATCGTGAAAGGCGTAGGTCATGGCGTGCTGAAACATAGCCCCGACGTTGTTAAGGCCGAAGGGCATTTTCCGATATGGAAATGTTCCCCAAGGACAAATAAAAGCTATCTTATGTTTATCCTCAGGTTTGACTTGAATCTTGTTATATCTGGAAAATCTGTCCATGAAGGAAGAAATCTCACTCCCAGCGCAAGCATCCAAGATTTGATCTATGAATGGTGTGGGGAAGTTGTCTTTCGGACATGCACGGTTCAAATCCCTAAAGTTGGTGCATACACGGATCGTTTCCTACTTCTTATCCACAGGAACGGGGTTTGACACCCATTCGGTAAGGGGAATAGGGTAGATGAAACCAGCTTTGAGCAGCTTCTCCACCTCTTCCTTGATAGAGGCTACCTTTCTAGGGTTCACAGGATGTAAGCGTTGTCGAACCAGTTTAGCATTAGGATACGTTCTAATCTCATGTTCAACAATGCGGGGGTCTATTCCTGGCATCTCCTCATATGACCAGGCAAAAGATTCCCGAAGTTCTGTAAACAATTCAGTGTAAATAGCTATCTCCTCAGGAGTGCAATCATCACCGATGTAAACATTCTCAAATATTCCGGGAGTACAAGAGATATTGATCGACATAGTCGGGGAAATGTTAGCCATATTCCCTTCCGCGAAAACATCATGTGACTCCAAAAGATCCATAGGGTGACCAACCATCTCTGCTAGAGTCGTCCTAAACTCTTTTTGTTCGGTGAGCTCGAGTTTGGGAAGGAAATATGAGTGATGGTGCATATCTTCCCAAGGTCTCTCACTACCACACATGGTCTCCATAATAGTTTCATTGGAAGGAAAAGTATCATCGAGGAAATCATGGGAATAAGACGAGTTGGCTGCCCAAACTAGCAGCGTAATGGGATCTTCCTCGACTGTGTAGGAAGAAGAGAGATCTGGTTCTGCAGTGGCTTGTTGAATATGCTAGTAAGCAAGCTCAGCTACAGACAGTGGCATAGACATCCCGACATGTGAAATGTTTCTAGACATGGAACTCGTGGATGGTAGAGTCCATGGATCATCAAAATAAGAAGTCCGGAATGACATATTGCGTGAATGAGAATATGCATCGTCAGTAATGGTTCCAATAAAATTCACAAGTGAGGCAAAATCATAAGTTCCCATCAATGAAGGGTACATGCCAACACCCATGTTCCCAGTTGTCGGCTGAGAATGACTAACCTGCGGGGCCATGGATCCCATGGATGCTATGGAAGAGGAGTTAACGTAATCCAGCTGATCAATGGTCACGATCTTGCCTTCGTGAGGAAAGCAGATAACTCTGAATAAAGTGGATGCGACAACTTTCATGGCATACATCCAATTCTGACCCAGTAAAAGGTTGTAGTCGATGGGCGCATCAACCACCTCGAATTCAATATGCATAGACTTACCTCCCAAGGAGACAACAAGGGAAGGGATAATTCCATGTGGCTTAAACGAATGACCGTCGAATGCAGTGAGCGTGGTTCTAGACGCGAGTAGGGGAGGAGAGCCAAGAGCTTTCCAACAAGCTAACGACATTACTGATGCAGAAGCACCTTCGTCAACCATAGTACGTTTTACAAAACTCTGAAGGCACACCACCTGGATTTGAAAAGCCACATGGTAGGATAAGTGAGGTTGAACATCAGTAGTATCAAACTTGATAACAGTGGGACTTCCCCCATCCTGAACTCTTAATGCACTCAAAAGAGGATGCTTCTGAGAAGGACAGGCTTGCAAAAATTCAAGAGCCGACATGGCACGTGGAGTTTGGCCCAAATATTCTACGATGGAGTAGTTGTGGGAGGCTCGAGCATTAGGATTATGTGTAGAGCGCTTAAGAACACCTTTCAGTATCCGCGGCATAATAGAGGGATTCTCGATATGCAAGGAATTGTCAGGAGGAGGGGGAGGCTCACTCCCCAAATTGGGTTGTGGTGCATCGTAATCGTGTTGACGAGTGGCAACACTAACCTTTGATTGAACCATGTTCACACATCCATAACCACTAGTATTAAAAGAAGACGTTTCCGTCTTTGTAGGTCCATAACCGGTGGTGGGAGCATGCAAAGCCATGTTTTGGTGATGAGGTAGGGGATCCTTCAACACAGCTGGGCTCTGTGCCAAGTGCTTCGATGCTTCTTCAACACAAGGACATAAGTGAGTAAGGTGGTCTTCCCCACAATGATTGCAAGGAAACTTCACCTTATGCCTAGGTTTACAGTCCTCACCAGCATTTCCACCTTCCCAACGAGGGTTGGCATTATTCTTACAGGGGGTATTGTGATTGCTATTGTTATTCCCATTGTTGCCACCCTTACGATTATTTCTCCCATTTTTCTTACCACCAGGTTGCTGGTTACCTGACTGGTTCGTCATTTGCACACTGTGTACATCAGACGATGGGGTGGAAGTGGACAAGGTGTGAACCTGTCTGGGAGTAGACTATTTTAGCGATAAATTTTGCATTTGATTAGCTACCAAATCTATGGGGCGAGTGCTTGTATATCCAACGATGCCATTGGCATGCGGTCCAGGAACTGACGTGGGATCATGATGTGTACGCGGTGCATTAGGGATGATGTCATACAAAATGCCAAACTGAAAGTATAATAATTCTAACTGATGGACTTTCAAGATAGCTTGTTCCTCAGTCACAATGCCGAACATCGAAACATCCTTAGCAATGTATGGGAGTAGAGACTTGAGGAACCATTCCAACAGGAACTCTGGAGGAATGTTGGCTTTCACTAATCTCTTCCGCTGATGCCACTCTTGAACGTGATAAAAAATATCTGTGGCCTTATTCTGATGGAAGGTAGATAAAATTTTAGTGCTAGTATCATAGAAAACTGGCAACTGGAAATGATCCAAGAAAACCAAAGCGATCTTGTTAAAACAACTATAGGTGTTTCCAGGAAACTTGACGTACCACTTCGTGGCTTCCCCCATGAGGGTGCGTTCAAATAGTCTCAATCAAATGGAATTGTGATTCAATGAGTTGGAGTAGCACCATAGGTGAAATGTAGTGACATGATCTCCCAGGTCCTCAGCACCTTCCCCCTCAAACTTAGGGATTTATGAAGGGAGCTTTGTAGGGACCGGGGGCCAAGTAGGGTCATGACACACCAGATCATTTGTGAGCTTTGAAAGATCTGGAAGATTGAAGTGTGCAAGGAACGGGAACTGAGACTGGAAAGCTTGATTATAAGCCCCATAAAAGGTTGGTTCAACGGAACCATGTTATAAGATGGACTAAAATCTTGACCATGAGGATTAAACTGTTGATAATAAGGACCTGATGGACCATAAGCTTTCCCATGGCCATAGGATTGATAACCTCCTCTTTTCTAACCCATTTGAGAGTAAGCAGGTATGTGCATGTTCTGGGCACCATATTGGGGTGGTGGGTTATACTGGTGGCCAGCAACGACTATGTTGTAGTAAGGGTTGCCACCATGAGTATGGGGCATGTATGTACTATTCATAGCGGGAACCGTGTTGTGTTGACCATAATGGTATGGTATGTTCCCACCCCCAGCATTAGTATTAGTTTGAGCAGTCGTGTGGTGACCAGAAGCATGAGAAGTATTCCCAACTCCAATATTAGTGTGACTAGTAGTAGGGATGGTGGCGTGATGTCCATGTGGATAGGAGATATTACCACCCCCTACGTTAGCATTACTAGTGGTGGCAGTGGATGCAAAAGTATGCGATATATGTCCACCCCCGTGGTTGGGAGGAACATTATCATCCGTAAAAGTAGTCCTGTGTTGACGAGTAGCGGCACGTGTATTAGGTGGTGGATGGCGAATCGTGTTTCGAACAATGTTCCTATTAGGTTGGGAAATCCTAAGAGGTGGTCGTCTCCCAAAATTAGCATTGTTAGGAGGAACATGACCAGTCCCCATATTATGTGTGTGGGTGGACAACGTAGTTCCCCCAGTGGGTATAGTATGGCTAACACTATGACTAGTGCCAACGTGACTACCAACCGTAGTGGAAGGTTCGATGGTACTATGACTAGGCATACCAAAATAGAGTGTTGTCGAGTTGATCGTAGGGCCAGTGTCATCATGTAACTCTGGCATCCTGTGTCTATAACTGCGTGGAAACGAAGGAATGAATGTGTCGTCTTATTCTTCATCCTCGGGTAAGGTTTGCATTTCGTAAAGATAATTTTCCGGATTCGAAGGATCGAACGGATCTCGTTCAAGTGGATTAGGCCAAATAGAACTAGGTTGAGTCTCAGGTGGATCACCTCCCCACTCCTCATGAAGAGTATGGGGATCGGAAGTGTTGTCAAATCTACCCGATGGAGTCAAATTTTTTACCTCAGTATCGGAATATGTAGCAGTCACGATGTCTTCGACGTAAGTCTCGTAAGAATCTGAAGACTCAGAGGGAGCCCTCCGGTGTCCTCTAGCAACACAATGTGAAAGCTCGACCGGCTTTAAACCAGCCAATCGACGGGACCGGCGGAGAGTAGGGCTCCACGCCACGATATCTCCTAAGAGAATATATATAAAAAATGTCCCCTAAAGGCTAACTATCGATCAAAAAATAGTAAATCAAAAGCACACACCTAGAGAAACTACAGCCAAAAGCAGACAAACAGAGTGGCTAAATGAACTCCTGACACTAGAGCCGGTATGTCTTTCCTTGGAGAGGCTTGAGACACCCAAACTATAGCTGGAGGTAACAGAATCAGTTATAGAGACACCCAGGCTTCACTGCGTGTACAGGAGCAAGTCCACTGCACAAACACAACTGTGATGTCCAATCCCTTTCTAACTCAGGACACAAACAGTATAACCATTGCAAGTACCCTGTGCGATACCTACGTAAGGAAACTATGGTCACCACAATATAACCAATGCTCAGGGGGACAGACACAACTGGGATCCGTCGTATGGGAAGGGTAGCTAATCCTGAAGAACAAGAGGATGAACCTCTGGTACCCCCAGATACGAACAACTCCTAGAAATATCTCCCATGTTAAACCGGTATCAGAGGGGTATCCCTTCAACCAACCTCCCGTGACCTTGTGCTTAACTCTGGCTTGAGTAGAGCTTCGTGAGAACACCGATCTATACCATGGATTCCTCCACTCCCTAGTCAGACACCTAATGTTTCATCTAGTAGTGTTGGATTGTTAACTCACAATGATCTATTCCAAGATTCTAAACCTATGCTAGTTTGTGTACGCTATAAATAAAATTAGTCTAATCAATTTTAAGATTAAGCATTAATTTTAATGGCTGTGATTACTCAAGGGATATGATTGTGAAACTAGTGATGTGTAAGACTCAATTGTATGCAAAATCGTCAAATCCTAGACTCAACTATCCAATGAAAACAATGCCCCTAATATGCACAATCAAACCAATGATTCCGAAATAAATATGCAATCCTTTTATATTTCTTTCAATGCACAATCAAAATCTAAATGAAGGCAGAAAGCACTCAATGCAAGATGCAACACATAAAAGCAAATTGTTTTTTGTATTTTCTCTTATAAACGAAAGGAAAATGCAAAAACTATGTATATATTTTTGTATTTTTCAAAATATGGAAATGAAAAATGCAAGCAAAATCCTACTATCTAGTCACTGATATGCCAAGGAGATCACTCAGACAACCAGGCAGATACCAAACAGTAAGACTCAGCCAAAGAAATGAGCTCAAAAGGAAAAAACCAACAAGGCTCAACCAAGAGAAACGAAGAGTTCTGGTCACAACCAAGGCATGGAACAATCAAGAAATTGGCTAACAAAGACTCAGGATCAACCAAAACCAGCCCAACAACAACAAAAGGTCATAAACCAACAAAAGCTGGAGTTGTATGCTACTGTTGAAGGAATACCTGCAGGTAACTGCAAGTAGTAGAGTAAACATAGGCGGGTGTACACGGGCAGAGCTAAGCTAGCCCACGGGTGAGGAAAGGTAAAATGGAAAACAGAGAGTTCAATGGCTCAAAAAAAGCAAGTTTTCAATAGTGTATCTCAACGGCAGATAAGTGACACAGAGCTTCGACAAACAACAACTCTAATTATGGACTAATGCTCAAAAAATCCCCAAGATGGATGTTTTCCCCAACGGAGTCGCCATTTCTTTGCTGGAGAAAAATCACTATGGCTTGGGGTCTACCACAATAGACAGATGACTACCAAAAATCAACTCAATTCCTAGAACTATGCTATATAAATGACAATGCTAAGATAAGGAAGAAGATAACCAACCTCGATCCAAACGTTTGATGTAGATCCCCATTGGCGCTTTTCAATCCATGCACTCGAATCTGCAAACTAGTCTTGACAGCCAATATACAACAAGTACATATAACATATAAACGTCATTAACATCATCAGTAGCAATGGCCCATGATATAAAAAGTAAATGCAACCCAATGTAAGATAAGCAACATTTACTACATTAATGGACGAGAATATGAGTATTTCTATTAATAAACAAGAAGAAGTACAAAGTGATACGACCTCTTGTCGGCAACCAATCTGAACCAAGATCTAGATCAATCCACTTGTGTCTCCACCACTTCAATCCTCCATGAATGGAAAACTCAAAGTAGATAGGAGTTTGGAAGGTGAACATAAAGGGTTCACAACTACAAGTATCAATGAGTGTACACTCAAGATAGGGAAAAAATCCACTAGAGTTATCTTTCTCTTCTTTCTCCTCCCATCCATAAGCCATATGTGCTCAATATATAGTCCTCTCAAAGGTAAGTGAAAGGACTAATCAAGATGTTACTTGGGCAAATGGAGAGCCAAAGGTCACCCAATGACCGCTTTTTGGGAGTAAAAAGTAATAAACTAGTGACTGTTGATGTATATGTAACTTCGGAATGTATTTCACATATATGTATATTGTATTCCTATAGAGATGGTATTATTTCTCTATAAGGAAGTGTCGTCATTTATATTGTAAGTGTCGTAACTTATACTTGATGGGTTATTAGACCACCTTATTTGGGGTCGGCCCTGTATAAGTCATGTGGGTCAAAGGGTTATTAGACCACCCTATTGGGGGTCGGCCCACTCAGCATTATGTTATGTGGTAAAGTTCGAGCCTACATGAGTTAGGTAAAAAGGCAAGTCAAGTCAAGTACAAATAGAGTGCGGGAGGCACTCTATTTACTCACTCACTTCTCACACATGCACTCAAGGAGGAGTGGCGCACTTATGGAGGAGGAGGATCTGCTGCTAGGTTGTGTCTATCTCTTATGGTTGGTTGTATCATTGCTCTATCTATCTCTGAGGAAGTTATTGGGGTTTTTCACCTTTATGGTTTTCCCCAAGTAAATCTTTGTGTCTCTTGTGCTTGCATTATTGTCTCCATGATTGATATGCTGTAGATATGCTATACATGTTATTCTCTCAGTTAAGATCCTAGATCATATTGAAGTAAATTCAGAAAATTTAACATGGTATCAGAGCTAGCCTGAAAGAAGGCATGATATGGCATGTATGACACTTGTTGCCCTTACGATGCTAGGGCTTGATATAGCAAAAACCAGTCATCGTAGCACTTTCGCTATAAATCTGTTTTGGCGAAGTTTTCGGATCTAAAATTGTTACAGGATGAAGCCTAAATCTCCAAGTACCTTGTGTCCAAAGTACAACCTCTAATTCGTTGTACTTTGTGATTTATGATCTGTGCAATATAGGGTTTCTGCCTCTTCCAGATCTGAGTCAAAATCAGGTGACCTTGGGAAAAAGGTCATAACTTGGGCTAGGAAGCTCCAAATGAAATTTCGTGAAAAGTGACAGGCATTAAACAGACTTTACTATCGCAGAAAACTTTTTCAGAGGCTGAAGTTGAACCAGTGACACGTGGCACTCCGTACAAGTGCGCTCTCATGTATTATCCCATAAACAGGTCATGTTGCGACATTTGGTATAACTCTCTCTCAGAGAGTCCAATTGAGGTCAGACCTATCAGGATGGAAATTTAATAGGCCGAGCTATCTCAGAAAACTTTTTCATAGGCCGAAGTTAAAACAGTGACACGTGGCATGCCGTACAAGTTCGCTCTGCTGTTTTATCCCAAAACAGGTCACGTTGCGACATTTGGCATAACTCTCTCTCAGAGAATCCAATTGAGGTAAAACCTATCAGGATGGAAAGATAACAGGTCAGGCTATCTCAAGAAACTTTTTCAGACCCTGTGGATCTAAAAATTTAGAGGTACACCAGAAACAATCAGGTACATATTTCTGTCAAAACAGAATTATTTTTGAGTACCTTCATTCATGGATTCCGGAATTTAGGGCTTCGTAGAAAGTTGGAATTTTTGTATTCCGAGACCACGGCTGGATGCTACTCATCAAAATAAAAATTTAGAGGCCAAGATCAGAAATTTTGGCTGGGCAGAAGGCCGGGCTTGGTCAAACCCTAGTTCGGGACTTTGATCAGAAAAGTGGAAAATTAGGGCTTCTGTAAAAATGGGAATTTTCGAAATCTGTGACCACGGCTGGAAGCTCCTCAGAAAAATAGAAGCTTAGAGATTTGGTTCAAACCTTTTGTTTGGGAAGAAGAGTGGGCTTCATCAAACCCCAATTTAGGGTCACGTCCAGTGAATCTGAAAGTTTCAAAGGCAAAATTGAGGAGTGAAACTTTGCAGTTTTCAAATTCTGAATATACCAGTTTGATCAGCTCATCAAGGCGCATATTTCTATCCTTTCGGAAGTTTGAAATTCAAAGTTTGAATTTTTGGGGTTTCAGAGGGAGATGAGGCTAAGGCCTTACATAAGAAGATTTCAAGTGATCTCGACTGGTATGACTCATCAAGGTATGTCTCGATATTTGTTCACAATTAAGTTTATGGTATGTTTGTCTTCATGTTATTACGGTTAGTACAATCTTGATTTTAGATTTGTCGTATCACCTTAACAAAATTTTGAATGCATGATAGAAGATATTCATTGGTTAGGGTGTTGACACTTATAATTGTACTAATGCATTATGGTGTTGTGTGAGGTTTATGTTGTTTGCTAACATAAAAGGTACACCAAGAAAGGCAAATCATGTTCTACTTCAAGAACGTATGATCATGGTGACATGAAGACAAGGATTCATCCATTGACATGGATTACATACAAGATCTACTTTCGAGGTATGTATAACTTGTCTCTACAATGGTTAACTTATGAGACATGCAGGTTACTAGCACAAGTCATTGAAGAGAACCAGAAGACATTGTGTGGGTATGTTAGACATAAATAGCTAGCATGCTAATCCAGGTATGTTTTTCCTATATCAAGCTAGAATCCTACCTTGTGTTAGGATCTTATACTATTGTGTTGTTTATAATGATTATTCACGGAGAGTCATAGGTTTGAATAATCATGGTTGTATGCATAATATGTCTCTTACCTTAATTAATGATATGACTAACTCGAAGAGTCATAGGTTTGAGTAATTATAAGTTTAGACATGTTATGTTTCTTATGATTTGACTAACCATAAGAATCCTATATAAACCTTGAATGCTAATGCTTATTATTTCTGTTTGAAATGATCATGACTATACATGCTTGAAAATATTGTGTTTTAATAGTATACTAATGAATGTATGATTTTATATGAAATCACAAGGATAACACAATCATGATACTAATAAGCATGCATAGGGACCAAGGATGAATATGAGTTCAAGAACAGGTAATTCGGGAAGCAAAGATCAAGAGGGAGTACACTCTAGTGGTTTATGCAAGGATGCAGATATTCAGAGGGAGTTGACCATCTCTCTTCATCCCACAACAGAAAGGTGTAGAAGAAGCTACTTCAGATTAGGACTCTAGCAACTCCTGCAAGGAAGCGAAGACTCAGAGGGAGTCCACCCAACGAACAAACAAAGATAAGTATTTTTAATTATCATTTCATGCATATTTGTTTGTTTAAATAATACTGTTCAATAATGTATACACTGATGTTCCTAGAATTAGGTTCTGTATTATGCATATTAGAATAGTTGCATTGATGAACAGTATACTACTAATATACATGGGTAAGTGGCCTATGGCACTGTACAACATTCCATTGCTACTTATCTAGAATGAAACCTCTTTGCCGACATGTTGGGAGTTGTGCACACTCTTAACAATGTTCTGGTAGAGATTGGAAGGCATCTAGAAAGTTATGGGATATGGATAAATGTTGTATTGTCTAAGATAATTGCATGACTGTATGACATATTTCTTTATGTGTAAGAATTTGTTCTGAAAACTATGAGATGTTTCTAATCATGCAATTTAACCTGTTTTGTAGGAAAGACCGTATATCTTCACCTACAAAAGGACTACAACATTTGTTCCAGCAACAAAGATATCTATTGAAGATATTGAAGTTCCCAATATCTGGGATGAAGAAATGGAATGCCATGATCCGTCGATCATGAAGAATGATGTTTGGGTTGCAGTCCCAAGACATGAAGGGAAGTTTGTTATGACTTCCAAATGGAACTATCTGATCAAGCATATTGCAGATGGCAGCATTGAGAAATATAAAAGTGATGAAATAGAAGATGCACCAGATGGATTTTAAGACAGCATGGTGTAGTTAGATATGTGTGCAAAACTTGGTATGGTAGGATAGACACCTTTCTATCCAGTTTGGGCTTTACCAAGAATAAAGCGGATTCCAACCTTTTCTACAAGGTTGAGGAAGGGAATCCTGTGATTCTACTCTTGTATGTGGATGACTTGTTTGTAACAAGAGATGATAGATTGATTGCTGACACGCAGCGGAAGCTTGCTGCCGAGTTCGAGTTACTTGGGAATGATGCACTATTTGTTTTTGGCATGGAGGTGTGGTAGAGTGATGGAATCTTCCTTGGACAAGGGAAGTATGTAGTAGAGATCCTGAAGAGGTTCGGGATGATGGACTGCAAGGCTATGGCCACACCTATGGCATCGAATATGAAGCTTCTATGTGATGCTTCATCTGAGCTGGTTGATGTCTCCATGTATCGTCAGATGATTGGGTCCTTGATGTACCTGATCAAACACGAGACCAGATATTTGCTTTCCTGTGAACACATTGAGCCAGTTCCTGACGGATCCGAGGAGTGTTCACCTAGTTGTTGTAAAGCATGTTTTGAGGTACCTGAAGAGTACAGTGGATTATGGGCTCAAGTATGAAGCAAATCAAAAGTTTAACCTACAGGGTTATGTTGATTCAGATTGGGCTGGCAGTGCTGCAGATAAGAAGAGCACATCTGGGTGCTGCTTCAGTATGGGATCAGGTGTGATCTCTTGGTTTAGCAGGAAGCAGTCCTGTGTAGCACTAAGTACAGCTGAGGCAGAGTATGTTGCAGCCTGTTCAGCTAGTTGTGAGGCAGTATGGCTACGGAAGCTACTGTCTGAGTTATTTGATCTCCCGTTGGAGGCTACTGGTATCTTCTGTGATAACCAGAGTTGTGTAAAGCTGTCCGAGAACCCAGTGTTTCATGACAGGTCGAAACACATAGAGATCAAATATCACTATATCAGGGATATGGTGCAGAGAGGAGCTGTGAAGCTTCTGTATGTTGTGACGGACGAGCAGATTGCAGATGTGCTGACGAAGCCACTAGCCAGAGTGAAGTTCGAGTACTTCAAAGAGAGGCTTGGAGTTCTTCAGATCGAGGACACTTCGAGGACGAAATGATGGACACATTTGCTGAAGCCATTCCAAGCATGTTGGAAGGAGGATCCTTCACATGGCTGTGGATATAAGCGCTGGATGATGAGCATCAGGATGATGTTCTGTTTTCTGCTGGATATGATCAGTTGGATCATTTTTATGTATGTATGTACGCATCATGTTGGATGCTGGATATGATCAGTTGGATCATTTTTATGTATGTATGTACGCATCATGTTGGATGTTGGATATGATCAGTTGGATCATGTGTATGTATTTTGTATATGCATCATGTTGGATGCTTGGACCATGTATCTGTATATGTATCAGGTGGATACATTGTATGATCAGGTGGATCATGTATGATGATATGTATCAGGTAGATACTTGGTATGCATCAGGTAGATGCATTGATGATTAGGAGGATCATGTATGATGATATGTATCAGGTAGATACTTGGTATGCATCAGGTAGATGCATTGATGATCAGGAGGATCATGTATGATGATATGTATCAGGTAGATACTTGGTATGCATCAGGTAGATGCATTGATGATCAGTTGGATCATGCAGCAGGATGTTGCAGTGATGATCAGGATGATCATAGATGACGAGCTTCAGGATGTTTCTCTAGATGACATGTAGCAGGATGTTGCAGTAATGATCAGGATGATCATAGATGACGAGCTTCAAGATGTTGCTCCAGATGACATGCAGCAGGATGTTGCAGTGATGATCAGGATGATCATAGATGACGAGCTTCAGGATGTTGCTCCAGATGACATGCAGCAGGACGTTGCAGTGATGACGATCAGGATGATCATGGATACATCAGGATGATGTATGGTGAGTATCAGGTTGATACTCTGTGGCCGTGGATCAGGTTGTGCAGATGAGCATGTAATAGCGCCCTGGGAGATTTGCATATGGTCTTTCGAGGTTTTGCCTATGGCATGTAATATCGGTGCCCTGGGACATCTAGCAAATGCTCTTTCGAGGTTTTGCTCTGGGAGGACATATAATAGCGCCCTGGGAGATCTGCAGATAGTCTTTCAAGGTTTTGCCTATGGCATGTAATAGCGCCCTGGGATATCTGGCAGATGCTGTTGCGAGGTTTTGTCCTATGGCATGTAATAGCGCCCTGGGAGATCCGATAGGTTGGGCTGTGTGCCCGTAATCAGTCCTGGGATGCTCTTGCGAGGTTTTGCCATGACCACATGTAATAGCGCCCTGGGAGATTTCAGGTTGGAGTTGTGTACCCGTAACATCCTGAGATGCTCTTGCGAGGTTTTGTGGTGGACCACATGTAATAGCGCCCTGGGAGATTTCAGGTCGGAGTTGTGTACCCGTAACATCCTGAGATGCTCTTGCGAGGTTTTGTGGTGGGGTCACATGTAATAGCGCCCTGGGAGATCCTATAGGTAGAGCTGTGTGCTCGTAGCAGCCTGGGATGCTCTTTCGAGGTTTTGTGACGCACGTAAAAGTCCCGAGGATTCCACAGTATGGCCAGTGATGAGGAAGACCTGCAGGTGGTGGGCCTACATCCAGTATGAAAAAGGACTGGCTCTGTAGAACTTCCTATGACGAGTAGATTCAGAGATTGATTGAGATAGCAGTAGCAGTGACGATGATGATGACTCGATGACGATTATCCAGTGACGATGATCCAGAGAAGATGACTTGTGCTAGAAGAACTGTGCTGAGAAATACCTTCCTAGTTAAGAGGGAGTGTTGATGTATATGTAACTTTGGAATGTATTTCACATATATGTATATTGTATTCCTATAGAGATGGTATTATTCCTCTATAAGGAAGTGTCGTCATTTATATTGTAAGTGTCGTAACTTATACTTGATGGGTTATTAGACCACCTTATTTGGGGTCGGCCCTGTATAAGTCATGTGGGTCAAAGGGTTATTAGACCACCCTATTGGGGGTTGGCCATGTGGGTCAAAGGGTTATTAGACAACCCTATTGGGGGTCGGCCCACTCAGCATTATGTTATGTGGTAAAGTTTGAGCCTACATGAGTTAGGTAAAAAGGCAAGTCAAGTCAAGTATAAATAGAGTGCGGGAGGCACTCTATTTACTCACTCACTTCTCACACATGCACTCAAGGAGGAGTGGCGCACTTATGGAGGAGGAGGATCTGCTGCTAGGTTGTGTCTATCTCTTATGGTTGGTTGTATCATTGCTCTATCTATCTCTGAGGAAGTTATTGGGGTTTTTCACCTTTATGGTTTTCCCCAAGTAAATCTTTGTGTCTCTTGTGCTTGCATTATTTTCTCCATGATTGATATGCTGTAGATATGCTGTACATGTTGTTCTCTCAGTTAAGATCCTAGATCATATTGAAGTAAATTCAGAAAATTTAACAGTGACTTTTACCATTTTACTTGATACCCGCAGGCTATAGTGATGCAACTCACGAGTACACATGCTATAGTGATACAACATGTGGGTAGGAATAAAAATAGGGCAAAATAGATCTAAAGGATATAAAATAAATCTGAGTCAGTGAAATGGATCCTATAGGCCAAAGAATGTTGATGCTCACAGGGTGGAAGATTATGGTGTAACACACTGCCTAGAACTAACAACCTCTCCTCTCTCTCTCTCTCTCTCTCTCTCTCTCTCTCTCTCTCTCTCCCAATCATTACTAACCGCCTCTGTCAATATCCACCTCGCTAACCCCCCTCCTAGCCTCTTACCCCTAACTAACCCCCCCTCTCTCACTCTCTCTTCCTTACTTCTACGCGTCCTCTCTCTCTCTCTCTCTCTCCCTCACACACACACACACACAACCCCCTCTCCCTCTCCATAACCTCTCTCCCATCCCTAACCATCCAACTCTTTCTATCTCTCTGCTACTCCCCCTAGCCCAAAAACCCCTTCTCTCTATCTCTCTCCCCTCCTCTCCCTATCCCTTACTAACCCTGACTCTCTCAGTCTCTCTCTCTTCCCTACACATCCACCTTCCTCTAACCACACCTCCCATCTCTCTTTCTCACTCCCTACAACTAACACCCTCTCCTCTCTCTCTCTCTCTCCCCCTCACTAACCCCCCTCCTAGCCCCTTACCCCTACCTAACCTGCCCTCTCGCACTCTCTCTTACCTTCTTTTACAACTCTATCTCTCTCTCTCTAAACCCCCTCTCCCTCTCCATAACCTCTCCCCCATCCCTAACCATTCTACTCTTTCTATCTCTTTGCTACTCCCCCTATCCCAAAACCCCCTCCTCTGTATCTCTCTCCCCTCCTCTCCCTAGCCCTTACTAACCCCCTCTCTCAGTCTTTGTCTCTCTTCCTTCACCTCCACCTACCTCTAACCACACCTCCCCCCTCTCTTTCTCACTCCCTACAACTAACACTCTCTCTCTCTCTCTCTCTCTCTCTCTCTCTCTCTCTCTCTAACCATTACTAACCCCCTCTCTCACCATCATCATCATCATCATCATAATAATAATAATCATCATCGTCTTCATCATCATCATCGTCGTCGTCATCATCATCATCATCGTCATCGTCATCACCCTCTTCCTCATCATCATCATCATCATCATCATCAACAACAACATCTTCATTATTATCATCATCATCATCATCATCATCATCACCATCTTCATCATCATTGTTGTCATCATGAAGATGATGATGATGATGATGATGTTGATAATGAAGACGATGACGATGATGATGATGATGATGATGACGGCGACGACGATGACGATGAACATTATGGTGATGATGAGGAAGATGATGATGAGGAAGAGGGTGAGGATGATGATGAGGAAGATGATGATGAGGAAGAGGGTGAGGATGATGATGAAGATGATGATGAGGAAGTGGGTGATGATGATGATGATGATGATGATGATTAAGATCATGATGAAGATGATGATCATGATGAAGATGGTGATGATGATGATGACGATGAAGATGATGACGATGATGATGACGATGATGATGATGATGATGATGATGATGATGATGATGATGTTGATGATGAAGATGATGAAGATGATGGTGATGACGACCAGAACGATGATGATGATGATGATGATGATGATGATGAAAAAAGGATGGAGATGACGATGATGATGATGAAGATGGTGATGAGGATGATGATTATGATGAAGATGATGGCGAAGATGACGATGATGATGATGAAGATGAAGATGATGGTGATGAATATGATGATGATGATGATGATGGTGATGATAAAGAAGAGGATGATGATGGCGATTATGATGATGACAATCATCATCATCATCATCATCATAATCATAATCATCTTCATCTTCATCATCATCATCATCATCATCATCATCATCATCCTCATGCTCATCATCATCCTCATATTCATCACCATCATCTTCATGTTCATCATCATCATCGTCATCTTCATCATCATCTCCATCATCATCCTCCTCCTCATCACCATCTTCACCATCATCATCATCATCATCATCATTGTGGTCGTCATCATCATGATGATGCATCATCATCATCATCTTCATCATCATCATTGTGGTCGTCATCACCATGATGATGATGATGATGACGATGATGATGACGATGATGAGGATGATGATGGTAATGAGGATGATGATGATGATGAAGATGATGGTGATGAAGATGATGAATATCATGATGATGATGAATATCATGATGAAGATGATGATGATGATGATGATGATGAAGATGAAGATGATGATGATGATGATGATGACGAAGATGATGATGATGATGATGATGATGATGAAGAAGATGATGATGATTATGAAGACGATGAAGATGATGGTGATGACGACCACAATTATGATGGTGAACATGATGAAGATGATGATGATGTTGATGATGATGGTGGTGATGATGATGATGATGAAGATGATGATGAAGATGATGGTGATGAAGATGAGGATGATGATGAGGATGAGGATGATGATGAAGATGATGATGATGTTGATGATGATGATGATGATTATGATGATAATGATGATGATCATTAGCATCATCATCATCGTCATCTTGATCATCATCATCATCATCATCATCATCATCATCATCCTCTTCGTTATCATCACCACCATCATCATCATCATCTTCTTCTTCATCACCATCATCTCCATCTTCATCATCATCACCATCGTCATCTTCATCGCCATCTTAATCATCATCATCTTCATCGTGATCACCATCGTCATCATCATCATTGTCATCTCCATCTTCCTCATCATCATCATCATCATCATCATCATCATCATCATCATCTTCATCATCATCGTTTTGGTCGTCATCACCATCATCTTCATTGTCTTCATCATCATCATCATCATCATCATCATCTTCTTCTTCTTCTTTGTCATCATCATCATCATCATCTTCATCATCATCATCACCACCATATTCATCATCATCATCATCTTCATCATGATCTTCATCATCATCATTATCATCATCAACATCATCATCATCATCTTCATCATTATCATCATCGTCGTCATCATCATCATCATCATCATCCTCATCATCCTCATCTTCATCACCAACATATTCATCTTCATCATCATCATCGTCATGCTCATCATCATCTTCATCATCCTCATCATCCTCATCACCATCATCATCATCGTCGTCATCATCATCATCATCATCATCATCATCATCCTCATCATCATCATATTCATCATCAAATCATAATCATCATCACCATATTCATCATTAGCACCATCTTCATCATCATCATTATCATCATGAGCATCATCATCATCATCTTCATCATGATTTTCATCATCATCATCATCATCATCATCATCATTATCATCATCAGCATCATCATCATCATCATCATCTTCACTGGGATCTTCATCATCATCATCATGATCAACATCATCATCATCATCATCTTCATCATCATCATCATCATCATCATCATTATCGTCATCGTCATCAGCATCATCATCATCATCTTCATCATGATCTTCATCATCATCATCTAAACCTGTCCTCCCTCTCCCTAACCTCTCCCCCATCCCTAATCATCCTCTTCTTTCTATCTCTCTGCTACTCCCCCTAGCCCCGAACCCCCTCCTCTCTATCTCTCACCCCTCCTCTCCCTAGCCCTTACTAACCTGGGCTCTCTTTGTCTCTCTCTCTTCCCTACACCTCCGCCTACCTCTAACCATACCTACCATCTCTCTTTCTCACTCCCTACAACTAACACCCTCTCCTATCTCTCTCTCTCCCTCTCCCCCCCCAACCATTACTAACCCCGTCACTCAGTCTCTCTCTCTCTCTCTCCCCCTTGCTAACCCCCCTCCTAGCCCCTTACCTATAACTAACCCCCCCTGTCTCACTCTGTCTTCCTTGCTTCTACACCTCTCTCTCTCTCTCTCTCCTAATCCCCCTTCCCCTACCACTAACCACCCACCATATCTAATCCCTAAGCCCCTAACACCAAATCCCTATTTAACTTCCTAACCCATAGAAACTATTCAATAAACTATTGAATAAGGTTTGGATGATTACAATAACGCACGCATGTTATGGATCACTAAAACATGCATGTGTTATGGATCACTATAACGTGCACACGTGTTAGTGATCCATAATGCGCATGCGTTATGGAATCCTATCCTACATGTTAGCTAACAGGATCGGAGCCCGCCCATGCTTAGTTCTACAAAATGTTCGCGCGTTTCGGTTTTACTCAATACTCGCGCGTTTTTCAAATGCACAATTGCATCTAAAGGGTCCCTCAACTTCGTGCAAAGGCCCATATATATATATATATATATATATATATATGCCACATAACATGAAAAATGCCTTTGATAGTTCCCTAATTTGGATATTAATTATACATATACAAATATGCAAGCATGTTTGAGTATATACTATATATAAATAAATACAATTATACATATATATATATATATATATATATGACAAGATATTTCTCTTTAGAATTGAACATCTATCTCTTAGAAGGAACACATGTTTTGTATAAATCCACTTTAAACACAGATTTATCATGACGCAAGACAGGTATAATTAATGAAATTGGATCTCTCTTGGTGCATGATAGATCTGTGTTTAAAATGGATTTATACAAAACATATTTTCCTTCTAAGAGATAACTCATTTTGTTTGGTAATGGTGATGGCTCTGGTTAGGGTTTTGGGGGAGTTTTCCCATGGTTTTTGCAGGTTTGGACTGTAAACACTGGTTGAATATGAGCATATTCTGTAGCACTTACTTGGAGTCAAGTTGGTTCATTTTTAACCAACCTAGTACCATCCAAGTATAAAAATACGGGGGAAGTACGAGCATATGTGTGCTACATTATATTTGGCTCTATTTACTGCGTGGTTTTTAGTCCTATCTCGTTGGGTTTGGATTACTTTTAGTACTTACTCCTTCTTTTATTATTTCTTGTATCTAGCCTTTGTTATTTTGGGGTGGGTTCCAGCTGGCTGTTAGATGTGACAGTTCTGCAAACTGGGGTTTACTTGTGTTTTAGCCATCATCACATCTTTGTCTCTCTCGGTTATTCGGGCCTTATTCTCGACACATCTTCCCGTTTCGGACCTTACTAACAACTGCCATTGATTAGGGTTTTGATGGGACACCTTACCGGGAACTCAAGCTCAGATTCCCCTTACGTTGGTTTGGGTGGTTGCTTACCCTATTCTTCTGTTGAACGGGGGGGAATAAACCTTCTTCCTCTGGTGAGTTACCACTTCCGGAACACTGTACTAAACCTAATGTTGCTTGGTCTAAATGGTTCAGGGTGGTCAAGGCCCGTAAACGTAGATTGGCTAAATCTGTCAAGGTAAGGGAGGGTTTGGACAGTTTTCACATTCCACAAGAGACGATTTTCCTGCGCATTGAAATGTTGTCGACCAGAGCTGTTGTGGGAAGATTGGTATTTATTAATGGAGATCAAAAGGATTTGGTGGAATGGGTAAGGAAGCATTGGATGATATGGGTTGGGGATATGCCGCAGGTCATACAACACCTGAATGGGTGGATGATGTTCATTTTTTCTAAGCCTGAACATGTTGGGGTTATATTGAAAAGGTTCTGGTGCTTTAAGGATGGCTCTTTTTGTCTGAAACAATGGCACTTGGCTTTCGACCCCTTGAAGGAAAAACAGAGTTTTCGACATTTATGGCTCCTTATTCTGGGTCTGCCAATTGAGTTATGGTCGAAAAATATCTTGATTGGCATTGCCAACTCTGTTGGGCGGTTCGTGAGACTTGGTAACTGTTCACTCTTTGGTTTTGATCGTAGAGCTACTAAAGTCATGGTGGAATTCAAAAAGGCCCGAGGGCTCCCTGGTGAGGTTGAGTTGGTATGGGGGACTCGAGTGTGGTGATAGAGGCTGGATTATTTTAAGGTTCCTTTCCGGTGTTATGTTTTCCAACAAACGGAACACATTCGTTCACATTGTCCGCAGTTTGTGTCACCTATAGCTTCAACACCGTCTCCTTCTCCTTTGGATACTTATGTTACTAGTGTGGTGGATAAATCTTTGGGTCTGGTGGAGCGGCGTCCATGTCCTAGTAAGTTACATCCTCCTAATATTCCCTTATCTCAGGATATCTCAGATGTTGAATTTGAAGGAATGTGGGATGCGGCGGCTAATTTAGATAAGAGGATTACTGCTAGGGATTTAGGTCAGGCATTGAATACACCCAAGGGGATTTTTCCTGGTCTAAGGAGTGATAATCCTTCTGACAAGTCGAAAGCCTGTAGGGATCTTTTTGGGGAGGGTTCTTAGCCAGTGATTGGGAATTCTTCTTGTCTTGGTCTGTTTGTCGAGGGTCATATTGTTGTTACATTGGGGGATACATCTTCTGGGGGGACTGGTATCCTTCAGAATGATTTAGAGTGTGGAAATTACCCCACGAAGGATTCGTTGATTTTGAGGGAAGTAGGTTACAAACATTCTAATAGTAAGGGTATTATCACCCCGTTCCCGATACTCTCCAAGAACCCGTCTACAAATCCTTTGATACAATCTATAAACTCTGTCAGATTTTGAAATGTGACTCTCCGGAAAACTAGAAAGAATGGTCATAAGGCTTTGGAAACTTCTGATGGTGAGCGACAGGATCCCATCTCTTTTTCTGAGAGGATTGATTTAGGGGTGTAGGGTTTGGATACTTCTAATAATACTGGGGGCCTTAGAGCAGCTACCCCCCGTACTGGGGCTCCCTAATGTCCATTTGCTCTCTTAACATTCGAGCTTTGGGAAGAGTTGCGCGAGTTAGGGCCCTTTCCAACCTAATTTCTACTACTCGCCCAGGTATTCTACTTTTGCAGGAGAGTATGTGTGGGGATGTTCCTACGATTTCTAAAATTGTTAGCATTCTTAGTGGCTGGGATGTTTCGACTATCCGTTCAGATGGCTTGTCGTGTGGTCTTTTGGTGGCTTGGGATCCTAGATTCTATTCATTTTCTGTGTTTCAGACCTCTTGGGGCATCCTGATGAAAGGTGTTAGTCGATTTGTTGATTATCAGTTGTCTATATTGAACTTTTATGCTCCCTATAGGGATAGGGAAAAGTTCTGGCTTGGTTTACAATCATCTAGTATTCTAGACCTAGATAATATAATTGTGGCAGGAGACTTAAACTTCACAAGACTTGCTCAAGAAATTTGGGGTCATAAAGCCCAGATGGATGTTTTGGCTAATTTATTTTCGGAGATCCTTATTAATAATGAACTTATTGATGTATGCACAGGTGTCCTTACGCCCACTTGGTCCAATGGGAGAGGTGGTGACGAAGGCATCCACAAAAGATTAGACAAATTTATGGTAAAAGCTTCCTTGTTGGATGTGTGTATTCGGTATCGATCATGGGTTGGTGAGTCGAAGATCTCAGATCACTGGTTGGTATTTCTGCAATTGGAGGACACTATTCTACAGTACAATTATCCTTTTAAATTTGACTGTTCGTGGTTGTCCTATGAAGAATTTGATAAATTCATTAAGGATGTTTGGTTGAAATGTAACAATACACATAATTATAATCATGTGGATCTATTCTATTGGAAGTAAAGGTGTTGAAAAAGAATGTATCCAAGTGGATCCACCAAAGGAAACAGCTTGATAAGTTGACATTAATGGAGGTGGAATCATAGTTACAGGTGCTATATTCTCATAATTGGAGAATCCATTAGACTGTCAGGGTTTTGAGCTACTCAAGAAACCAGAAGCTAATAAGGAGAGTTTTTACTTGAAAGAGGAGAAAGAGTGGCGATTGAAGCGTCGGGCACTATGGGTGAATTATGGAGACAAGAATACTAGATTTTTTCACACCTTTGCTTCAGGTGCATTAAATTCCACCTTCATCACACTTATTCCTAAAGTCAGTGACCCTAAGACATTTAGGGACTTCAGACCTATTGCACTTTGTAATCTGGCATATAAGATTGTTTCTAAGATAATAGCTGGTCGTCTCAAGCCTGTTTTTTCTAAATTTATCTCACCAAAACAGTTTGGATTTTTACAAGATCATCAAATCCATGATGCCGTTGGTATAACACAAGAAATTCTTCATTCTATTAAATGCAAGAAAAATAAATCTATCTTGCTCTAGATGGATTTAGAGAAGGCATATGATCGTGTTAGTTGGGATTTTCTTCGAATTGTTTTGATACAGATTGATGTACCAACACTTGCTATCAACTGGATCATGGCTTCTGTGAATACTATGAGTATAGCTGTCCTTGTAAATGGTGCACCCACATCTTTTTTTAGTTGTTATAGGGGTATTAGACAGGGTTGTTATATGTCTCCGCTCCTATTTCTTTTGGTGATCGAAGGGCTTAGCAGATTGATTACTCAGGCACATTTGGAAGGCAAGATAAAGGGCTTGAAAATTACAAAGGACTTATATCTTACTCATGTACTTTTTGTGGATGATGTTTTGATTGCTGGTAGTGATTTGGTGGTGGACTGGAGGGTTTATAAGGGTATCATTGATCAATTTTGCAAAGCCTCTGGTATGCAGGTAAGTCTGCGTAAGTCGTGCCTTTTTGAAAATATTGTTGAGGAGAATCGGATGCTGGACATTCAAGCTTTATTTCCATTTCATTGTTACAAGGTCAATGAGGGCTTTACTTATCTTGGCTTTCATCTCAAGCCAAATGGCTATCTTATACAAGATTGGCAGTGGTTAATAAATAAATTTGAAGCCAGGATCACACATTGGACATATCGGCTACTTCTATTGGAGGTAAACTCACATTGGAAAAATCTGTCCTTGTTGGTACTCTTGTTTACTGGTTTTATTTACTTTCGTGCCTTGTTTTGTTATTAACTCTTTAAGAAGATTAATTTTCAATTTCTTATAAAGTGGTGGCTTGAAGAAATCGTGCTTCTCTATGGTAGGTTGGGAAAATATTTCATTACCATATATTTCTAGTGGCTGGGGGATGCTGGATTTTACTGTTTTTAGTGAAGCACTTCGGCTGAAGAGATTCTAGCAGGCTATTACTGGTAATTCACTTTTGTCAAAGGTCATACATCTGAGATACATTAAGTCTAAGACTTCCCATTGGCTGAGGAAGCATCACAAATTGGTTTGGGGAGTCTCTCTGATATGGAACGGCTTTTTGAAAGTTTACTGTTGGCTTGCTATGGAGCTGTGTTGGAAAGTCAGAAATGGGTGTGAAGTGGCTATTGGTATCGATCCCATCATGGGATTGAATGGTGCATATATTTTATCTGCTGAATTATTACACGAGTTGAAGAGTGCTGGGTTGATTACGTTGAATTCAATTGTTAAATATAGTCCGTTGGGATATTGGCATAATTCTGTGGATCTGCAACTGCCACGTGGAGTAGCCACTGAATGGGATTCTTATCTTCGGGCTCTTAATAACGCTGGGGTCCATATCAACTTTGATAGGGACAAGTTGGTCTGGGTAGGAAACGAGACCACGGGTTAGGTGACGGCGAGTACAACTTAGAAATGTATCATCAAACGCAGATGTATTTTCCCCAGTTAGTGGTGGTATAAGGTAATATGGAAATGGTTTATTCCACTTAAACTCAATTGTTTTATTTGGTTTGTGCTTCAAGACAGGTTGAAAACTTGGGATAACGTTGCTATTTTCGGATGTATGGGTCCTAGCCAATGTATTCTATGCAAATGTTGTTCTAAATCTGCATTACATCTCTTTGTGGAATGTTCCTTCACATGAAGTTTGTGGGAGAAATTTTATCCTATTTTTGGTATCACTGGATGTTGGGGTGGATGCAATGTGGATATTTCTTTGAAATTATGGATAAAGGATTACAAACTACACTCAACATTACCTATCTTTGTATTTTGGACTGTTTGGTGGACAAGAAATAAGGTAGCATTTGAGGATATCCCTCCTAGTCTGGACAATGCTTATAACTTTGTATTGTGTTAGTACTCGAAATTTCAGAATGATCAAAAAGCTCCTGTCTTGAGCAATATTGGGAGCTTCCAACTTATTGTCGATGATCATGTTCTATTCTTTGATGGTGCGGCTAATATGGGAGTTTGTGGTGCTGGCGGGGTTATCTTTATTAGTTTGGATCGCTATTTTACTCTCCGCCTGAATTGTGGAAGAAGCACCAATATGAAGGTAGAACTTTTCGCATTGTGGTGTGTTACTCGAGTGGTAGACCTCTTTGGACTTGGGAAAGTGAAGATTTTTGGTGACTCAAGAGTCACTATCAAATGGGCTAGGGGAGAATTTGACCTGAAAGTACTGAACTTGGTTTATTGGTGCAATAGAATTAATTTTAAACTCAGTACTTTTATCTCCGTGTCTTTGGATCATATATTTCGATAACATAACTCATAGGTTGATCTGTTGTCAAAAGCATCGTTGGATGGAGAAGTTGGCTACGTGTTGTGGGATGAGTATTTGGAAAATCAGTTAGATTTAGACAATATGTATTTTCTAGATTAGCGACCATTGGAACTCCTTAATTTACTTTTTTGTTTTGGGGGGTAATTAGTGAATACTAGTTCTATGGAAGTATCTTGGACATATAGCTTTATTTTGATCTTATCATTTACTATTTGATTCAATATTCAATATCAATAATATAGAGAAAACTAAACGACAATCCAACGTCCAACGTCACGTGGGACGGCCGTCTGTAGTGTAGGAACTACCGTCGTGTGCAGCCATTTTTGAAAACAGAGTAGTCCAAATATTATTTTATGTTGCGAATAAATATTATTTTATACTGTGGATATTTTCTGAAACATTGAATTCAAAACTAAACGACAATCCAACGTCACGTGGGACGGCCGTCTGTAGTGTAGGAACTACCATCGTGTGCAGCCAGTTTTGAAAACAAAGTAGTCTAAATATTATTTTATATTGCGAATAAATATTATTTTATACTGTGGATATTTTCCGATGATTTATTATTATTATTTTGTTTAGATTATAAATTTATGTATTTTATACCATTTATTATAATAAAAAATAAAGAAATTTAAAAAATGGTATAAAAAGATATTTAAAAAGATATGTGTTTTTATTATTAAAAAGATATTTGATAAATGGTATAAAACAAATTCTTAAAATAATGATGTTTTTAATATATTTAAAAAGATATTTAATAATTAAAAAAACAAGAATTTAAAATTTTTTCAATAGTAGAACAAATTCTTGACTTTTTAGATGTTTTCCACGAAAAGAACAAAGACTTGACTTCGTAGTTATTTACTTTGACTTTGAAAAGTTTTCACAAAGTCTTGACTTCGTAGAATATTTACTTTGACTTCGTAGTATATTTACCGAAACTCTGATTTGTAGGGAAATCGACTCAAACCCTATGTGCTATATTTCATTCCGGATCATAGATAATTTAATCCATGATTGCTCCTGTGTCAATGAGATGCACTTAGAATTGTTTCAATGGGAAATAAGATAACCCAATTACTGTATTTTAGGAAGATAGGGTGCAAGTTTCAGAGGCTTGCCGATGCCCGCAAGGCTATCAGATACGCCTGCTCTCCTGGAAAAAGGAAGATACGTTATTCCAGAGGCGATAGTTATGAATATCATCCTATCAATTACAGCCTTCCAATGGATGTTCCCAAGGGGCACTTTGCAGTTTATGTTGGAAGCGACCGCAGTCGGTTTATAGTTCCTACATCTTATTTGAATCATCATCTCTTCAAATCGCTGCTGGAGAAGGCCAGGGAGGAGTATGGATTTCATCAACAGATGGGACTCAGTATTCCCTGTGAGAGAGTGGATTTTGAATACATAACTTCTGTTCTGGCAAAGAAGGATTGCACAGGCGCAAATATTTAGCTGGACATGATAATGGAATCGATATAACCACAGATGGAATTGACATCGCCACAAGTTTGATCAATCGTGTATGTTACTGATAAGTCATCAACAATACCTGTATAGGTTGTTTTATAAATTCTGCCAATACAGCTTGAATATAAGGCTGTGATATGTTTGTATTTTAAAATTTGGGATGAATTAGTATTTATGCTTTTTTTAAATGGCAAAATTGCATAACGATAAGACAATGTACTGTACGAATTGATTCAATAATTCTATAAACATCAACAACAACAAAAATTGTATTATGGAAAACACAATTCAATAATTCTATGACCATCAACAAAAGGTGTTCTATTGTATTTAAAATTTGTATTATGGAAAACACAATTCAATAATTCTATGACCATCAACAAAGGTGTTCTATTGTATTTAAAATTTGTATTATGGAAAACACAATTCAATAATTCTATGACCATCAACAAAAGTTGTAAAGAGCACAGCTGTAAATAAGGCTTTGATATACCATGATACCATTGTCCTTAATTGAATCAATCTCTACACATTGCTATTTTCTTTTTCCTCAAATCTGCTCTGTACAATCAATCTTTTCCCATTGCTATTTTCTTTTTCCAACACAACTCTTCTCTGTACAGATTTCCCATATCATTTTCCATTAAATCAAGAAAAATGTGATGAGTGGCTAGCTTACGTCCCAAATGTGCAGGTGGGCAGGTTTGGAAATGCTATCAACCACTTTACTAGTTCTGCGTGTGGCATGCTGGCAAGACGTGCAACAGTGTTATGTAGGTTCGAACTTTGAATTTTCTGAGATACCTTAGCGTCATCGCCATACAATTAAAAATCATCATTGTCAAATAAGCTCTTGATGGTTGCCCAACTCATGCATTGGGAGTCTCCATTTCTATAATCAGTGTCCAAAAATATCCCAAAGTTTGAGTCTTTATCCTTTGTGGCAATTTCAGCATTGGATCTTTGTGGCAATTGCAGCATTGGATCTAGTTCTTCGAGCAATTCTAATGATGGAAATATGCAAAAATCACTAATAATGAGTAATAATATTAAATTAAAACAAAACTCAGCCATAAAAACAACAAAACTTACTGGTTAAAAGCTACAGAACAACTAGCCAAAAAAAACCCAAATTCCCACGCAGGGTGTTCAGAAGGTAAAACTGAAAACTAGTTTCGAAAAAGTATTGTACGTGTTATATTTATAACACAAGAAGTTAAAACTACCATGAGAATTAAATGCGAAACAGGGGTAAACATGCACTGGTATAAGGGCTAGCTAAAACACTTCAAATTAGTTGGAATCTTGTAGAGCAATTTTTGTTAAAATCACAATTTGGAGTGCTCAGATCTCATTTTTGATCATATGTGTAGTTTTAAAATTGGGCAATTAGTCTAGAACAGTACAATCCCAATTTTAAGAAAATAGCAATTTCCAACAAAAATTTTAACAGGTTTTTATCCCAAAATAGTTGGAAAATCTAGGCGTTTTAGTTGTCTTTTATTAAACCAATTTTCTAAATTTTGTACAGATGTCCGAACTAGCCACCTCGGGCAGCAAAATTTATCTTGTTAAAAAGATGTTTCCTCAAACAAGGGACAAAAAATGGGTAATTTTTTTTTTTTTTTCAATTGAAAAAAAACTTCTTGCTATTCAATTCTAAATCAAAGAAATTACAATCATTTTGATAAGCTAGATAAACCAGTAGGAACTTTCAGCCTCATAATTCCCACATCCTTCATCGATATACCAGCTAATAAAAACTAAAATACATCCTCAGTATAGTCGCCACCTACAGTCTTCAATTAAAACATGGTCTTTAAAACCACGGAAATGGGCCCATCCTTCAGAAAGCTTCAGCCCAACTTTGGAGAGTGTATCTGCTTTCATATTGTAAATCCAAGGAATGTGAACAAAATGCAGCTCCTCAAATTTGTCAATAGATTCCCGGATATGGCATTTCCAATGAAGAAGGTGGGGGGTTTGGAGTGTATGTAATCCCTTGAGCCAATTAATAATAACAAAAGAGTCATCGGCTAGCTGAAGTGAAAGAATATTTTTTTTCCTGCCCAACTGAAGGGCTCCCCAACAAGCTAGCAATTCTGTCCTAGTATTTGTACCAGTACCACAACCCAAACTCAATTCAAAATGAACTCCATGGAGTGACTGTAAGTAAACCCCTGCTCCACATAAACCACCCTGTTCTGCACCATCAAATAAAATTACCCACAAACCCAAAAGGAAAGAAGGGCATTGAAACCCAACTGTTTTAGGTTCCTTCCCAACCACTGAGGCACCACTGGTAAACGACATCACATACTTTACTGCACACATGGATAAGAAAACTGTATCACCAAATAGGATAGAGCATCTATACCACCACAACGCCCAAATGAAAAGTGCTGAAAAGTATATACTTTTACTGTAAAGCCTGTTCCATTGAAATAGGTTAGGTTCTCTTCCAGGGTATTTGCAGCTCAATAGCCCACCACCTGAAATCTGGAAGTAACTTCGTCCCAGATTTGAATGGAAATCGAGCAATTAACAAATAAATGGTCCACCGTGTCAGCTGCACTGCAACAAAATGTACAGCAATGGGTAAATTATACAGGGTCCGCGATGTTGGGACAGTAATTGTTAAGGAAACAAAATCTTAGTTCCGATGTTTGGGTTCAGATGTTTCGGATGGTAGCAGCCAGTCTGCTAAAATTAGCAAGATTTTCTAGGCTAATCATCAAATTTATTTTACTAACCGAAAAAATGCCTCAACCAGCTTGAGTTTTTCAATAATCCTTCTCTTCTAGAATCCATATCCTTTTGTTCTCCAGTAAAATACCTCATCCATTCAGAGTGAGTTTGTCTAGAATCCTTATCTTTTTGTTTTTCACTTCTTACACTTGGTAATAGTTTCAACTTAAGGACACTTACCCAAAATTGAAAACACAGTTTTTCTCACAGCCAACTAAAAAACCTAGCCGGCTCCCTTAGCCAGAAAGTCATGTAAATGAAGCTTAGAAAGCATGGCTTCCTATCCTCCATGCCCGAGCTCATAGAACATTGATCCACACTGACGAATAGTGATTTTGTATCTGTAATACCAAGAGTTCTCCCAAACTCTTCCAACCTTCCTCCAAAATAAATCTTTTTTGTCTTTTCTCATTGTCCCAAGCTCTTGTATTTATCCCATTCCACCAGCGCCTTTATGATTTATGAAAACTATATATTTAATTAACCATTAACGTGAGTTCCAAGTTTTCCTTAATATTACGTAAAAATATCTTGAAATAAACAATTACGTGTGATCAAAGTTTTTCATTTGTTAAGATCAATTATATTAAAATATGTAACTACATTTGCTCAAAGTTTCACTAGCTACCCCATTTGATGCATTGTCCTTCCCAACCTAACTTAACAAATATATTCATATATAATATCATATATTATGTAGATATTTTTCCACATGTTCATAGTATCTATATACTTATCATAGATGCATATAAATACATATGTATTTGCACTATTTAAACATTTATTTTTAAATTTGATTATCTTTTTACCATATCCCATATGTTAAATCATTAAATTGTATCCACTCACATTTGCATAGATATGTTCATAAATTATTTAGTTTTCAACTTACGAATATGCCACATATATATGTGGCCAGCATGTACTCGTGTGGTAGTTATTAATGATTAATATCCATTTTCTTTAATATATAAATTATAAATGTTCATAATCAAAGGAAAAATTAAATATGTTGTAATATCTCTAGTTTGATCCTTGTAATGCATTTAATCAAATTATGTAAATGATGCAAATATGCTAGTACGGATTCCTAGTGAGGAGCTCAACGCAAAGGTCCAACTAGTGAATGGCTAAGCATGTATGATGTATGTATTTTATTTGAATTGTATAGTTGGCTTGTGATGCTAACTCAAAATGTATGCAAATATTATGTATATACATAATAAAATGGTCCAACAATGGTTGTGTAAAGAGAACCAAAAGAGCTATGATTCCACCTGAGGGGAAGAGGAAAAGGAGTCTATGGGTGACTAAATCCTTGATGCTAAGTGTCAACTTAAGAACTCACCCAAAATTCTATCATGTAATTCTAATAAACCAATTATCTTATGCTTTTTACCATTTTCTAATAATTAAGTGCACCTGAAAAGTTGCTAAAAAAAGTCACATCATACAGTTTTATAATGCTTATAATTTAATGTTTATAATCTAATAACTAGTGTTTATTATTCCGTGTTTATAATGTTCTAATATTTATTATTATTTAATATTTAATATATATAATGTCCTCATTTTATTATTCAGTATTTATAAATAACGTGATGTTTATAAATATTAACCTACAAACATGTGAATCAAAGTTCCTACCACCACTACAGTCACAAATGAAAACATAACGAAAGTGTTGCACATTAATGTCAAATATAGAAACAAAAATAATAAAAAGGGTTGAGGGTCCTCCTTTTCGTCAAATGAGACAAGGAGCACAGATTCCTCTTCTAGTAAAAAATAGCGCACAAGAAGGGTTGCATAAATGTGATCTTGTGCATTGGCCATCATAATATGAGGATTGTATCACTTAGCTTGTTACATGTAATCTTTTTATGACTATTAGAGTTGTGAAACTCCCACAAGTCGACTAATGACTCCATCTTAGTTGGGTCAGATTATTTGAGAGCACAATGCTTAGTTTTAAATATTTTGGATACTATATATGTATATATAAAAAAATCTCACTTCGTTTCTCTTTCAATTAAATGAAAGAGATTGATAGAAAATTAGAGAAAATGGAGCACTATTAGAATTTGTAAATTATATATGAAAAAATCCCACTTCATTTCTTTTTCAATTAAATGAAAGAGATTGACATAAAATCAGAGAAAATGGAGCACTATTAGAATTCGTGAACTACAATGTTTGTCCAATGCATGCCTGATAGTGAAACTGCCACCAATGTTTAAAAAACGATGCGCCCTCTGCACCAGTGTGTCAAATCGCAGAGGTTTACATCCCACCTCCATGCCAAGGAGGTGGGATATATCATGATGTTGCTGCTATTGAGCCAAGGTGGGCCGAATGTTGCTTGCTGCCACGCTTAGGAGGTAATACTATAAGGAAATATTGCTGGCTACTCCACAGAGAAGGTAAAAGTGTAAGAAATACTTGCACATGGAGGAGATAATTGTAAGTTCCCGAATTTTGGACTAACTATTTTTGTTGTTATATTGGGCCATGGCCCCAGTACCTATGTTTTATTTTGAGTATTCAACATGAACCCTAGCACCTATGATTTATTCTTTTATATATATCGACATATCGGGCATGGACTCTAACTGACTTCTTTATTTGAGTGTATACTAGGTGAGAAGGCCCTAATGTTTTAATGATGTTCTTCAACTTTGATATGGGTATAAACCCTAACATACTGAGATGATCTTTTGTTACTTACTGTGTAGAGCTATGATTTTACATGAGTTGAACTATGAGTGTGTTGAGCGTGGACTCAGAAACACACATGTAACCTACGTACTGGGCATAAGCCCTGATGTACCTAGAAGTAAGTTTATGTATTAGGAGTAAGCCCTAAGGTACCTAAGCCCTGTAGCACTCCAAGCTTGATAAACGAATACCGGATCTGAGGCAACTTAAATATTTTAGATGTGGCTCAGAACCACATTCTAGCACTAGTGTTGAGCAGAGGATCTGGAATTGCACTAGTGTAATGCCCATGTGAGAGTGTTGAGTTAAAAGGCTCTTAAGAGCACTCGGGGTTACTGGTTCTCAAAGTGTTGAGTCGGAAAAGACTTTGAATAGCACTTTTACTTTCATCACATTTATTTAATTTGATTAAATGATTCATTTTTTATCTATCATCAAATATTGCGGGAACAACCATATTAAACGAGGGAATCCAACATGCAAAGAGAGAGACTAGAGGTGCCTATCCTAGCTTATCGAAAAAATGTCCAAAGAAGTGGACCTTACCCTTAAGTTGTTAAAACTACATATCATGTAAAGATACAAGATTTAATATTATTATTAAGAATATTGAATAGATAATGAGGTGATTAATTATTTATAAAAGACATTATTGCATATAGTTTATGCATAGTGGAATGCCACATTATTTAATGGTATTAATATTTAGTGGGCAGCCACATTTATAAATAGTATTACTAATGTATTAATACCTAGGTTAGAAATATTATTATTATAATTATTGTTATCATAATTGTCATGAAGAGCTTAAATAAAAAATCACTGATAGATTAAACTATTGAAAAAGTCTTAGTGCAAAAGACTAGATATTTATTAAATAATATCTTTTAAATATTATTTACTTAATTTAAAGAAACTAATTATTCCAATAGTCATAATTCAAGACTCCCCTACTTAAAGAGGGAAGATCCCAAGTTTTAGGGGATCATCTATCTTTTTCATTATGATCATTCTCTTATGGTGATCAAAGAGAAGTTTTTCTGTTCCAAGAAACTGAACCAATAGTAACCGTAGGTCCTCTATCTCTTTTGCATGTTGGAATCCAACTCAGGGGATCCATACAAAACCAGGAACGATTGTAGGATCATGGTTGGGAGGAACACGGTAGACCCAAAGTTATCCAGGTAAGGAAAATCACCCTAATAGCTTAGCTAATCACAACAGGCTCTGCACTAATCACTGTTTGAGTGTGCAGGTTTCTACAAGAAAGGATCGAGTGCCCAAGCAACTAGGTATGTGGTATTAATGTTTCCATTTCCCAGTTATAGTAGATGTAGGCATTTAAATAAGAATTAATTCTTCAGCATTGTTCTCATTATAAACATTATCGACACTTAGAGGTTTCACCCAGAAACCAGTGGAGGGTCTAGTCGGTCTAGCCAAGCTGGCCTGTGCTAGACAACACCCCATCAACAAACTTAGATTTATTATTATATTTCTCAATAATGATGTCTTTGATCTGAATCATTCTGCTAATTCGTAGTGCATGGATTAATTTTGTTTCTCTTTTAATTATTTTATGGTTATTCTCTTTGTGTTTAAGGAATGACAATAGCACCAAATCAAACAGAGTATTAACAATAGCGGTTTCTCTTAGTTATTTTGCACATCAAACAGAGTATTAATAGTAGTGATTTCTCTTAGTTACTTACACATCAAAACAAAGAATTAATAGTAACAACGATTATTAATTTCTACCTTTCCAACCATGGTATCATTCCATTCCACGATGTCTACGCTTTCATTTAAACAGTCAAACATTAAGTCGAAAGTAACAGCAGACTTTTCTCGTGAAATGAATCCCACTACCAACAAGTGCATTCCACAACTTTAAACTATATTACTTTTAACCATTGAAATAAAGGTCATGAGATTGAGTCTCATTGACTTTTCCAGGAAGACCAAGCTATAGTCCAGGCAACCCAATAACATATTGTCTTACACATAAGCAGTTATACATCCAAAACAAGTATTTTCATTACCGTTTAGCAAACAGATATAGCCAATCTTTTCAACATAAAACACAAGGTCAGGGATCAAATCCCTCTACGCCTCCATGTAAAAGCAACTACAAGAAAATGCACACAAAGAAGAACCAAAGCAAATCCCCATAGGCATGTAAAGAAACTAAACCAGGGTTTCGTTCTTCACACCAACACATCGTCACTGGTAGCGATTTCATAAATAAAGAATTGAAAATCCATTTATACAAACAACCACATAGGTAATCCATACTTATAACCATTACTTCATGCAAAGAAAATGAAGAGTCCAGTAAAGGCATCTTTCTTTAAATTAGGTATACAGACTAATAGAACATGCAGAGGCCAACACCTTCCCTACTATTCTTCTAAATAGTATACAAAGTCAAACTAAGCTCTTAATAGACGCGAGTATGACAAAATCACGATTCCTACGATAAATTTCTCAGACGACAACCTTCAGATCAAAAGCAACCAACAAGCAAACCCAGAAAATCGAACTACTCTTACCATAAGAACACATATAAACTAGACAGTGTGCCAATCGATTATACAATAAGCCATTTCCTCCATTTTGCAAGTACAAGGATTTGTTTATAAACAAAATACACATACATATAAACCCCAGTCTTATATTGGGTAATTAGTATTACAACTTCCGCAAAGATCAACATTGAGTCGAATTGCCAAAACCCTACACTATCCCCAGGTCCATTAAGAATAACCAGAAGATACATTTCACTATGGTCCATCCAACAACAACCTCAAGGAACTCAAAACTATTGCAGTAAACCTAAAGCAAGCTTACGAAGTTTCGCATAGCAAACACTAACAGTACACTCCACAGAGGCGAGAGGGGAGGTTAAGAAATGGGGAAATATGACTTACCATTCGCAACATAATCAAAGTCGAGGTACTGGCCATCAACTGGTAGCCAAGTAGAAGGAGGATGCCACACGACCATTTTCCAAATGAGTAAACCATATGAAGTCAAAACCCTGAGAATTAGCATCAAAATCTATCAAGTCAAAATAACAGGAAGACGTAGTATTTATGCCAGGGAAGAAGTTACCTTCTGGGTCAGTCACCATCTTTGCATACAAAACCCTCATATGGTGTGCTGACCATGAGCCAAGCTCAGGTCAGTACACGAAACCCTCAACGCATATAGCAAAACTAATGAAATGAACCAGGAAGTGAAACCTTCGTTAGTGTAGAAACCAAGGGAGAGACCCTCATAATAACTAGCAGCATTGGCCATGTGCCATCGCAGAAGGGCCTTCAATGCTACCACCAAACTCTAAAGATCTTGATTTGGACCCAAAACACTATAGTGGTAGAGTCACACTTGATCAACAAGTTTTATAAATACACAAGTATTGCAAAGACCATAAGCATTGCCTAGTACCAACAATACATTTCCAAATCAACAATTATAATAAGTTCAACAAGTTTCACAAACGACCTCCAAGGATTTTAAAGGTGCCAAACTTTAACCTTCACATACTTTGGGTTTCGAAATTTATGGGAACCATGTAGTAAGCACCCTAGGTGAATGTCGCTATAAGTACACCTGCAAATAGATACAAATTGAATGCATTAGCGAAACTCGCTAAGTAAGTCAACGGTCTCCATTTCTTACACCCTACCTCTTGGTAGCCCTGTCGGGGTACTCTTCCATTGAAAAGACCAAGCATCTTAGCATGGGCCTCAACCGTCACCAATAGGGATCCATCCCACCTTAATTATCCGATAGACTTTAATGAACATCCATACAAACTCTTGAAACTATAAAGAGGAGATTTGCATTATTATCCTCTACACATTGTACATTGGTGATATATTTACACTTCTATCCATTACAACGCTTCCACAAAGCTATAGGATTCACAAAACCAGTAAGACCATGTTTCTTATAAAACTAAGACTCATCAAAGTGTCGCAAAAGAAGTATCGGTATAGTATTCTCTTAACAGTGCTAAAGTTAATTTACAATTACCATTTCCTAAGTAGTTATTACAGTAACGGAAATTTTTATTTATTTTAGGGATATTACAAGTGGTATCAGAGCTCAATTACGAAAACTAAGTGACCTATTGGGCTCATTGCAAACAGAACATCCATTGTCATTACTCAGTAAACAAAAAACATACGTTTAAATTTTATTTTTGTTTTATGTGAAAATAAACTAACACATTTTTCTACTCTTATACTTATATAACATTTGAAGTACAGACACTATCTGAAAATGAATGCAGAACAAGGTAGCAGCATACACGGAAATCTAAACTCACCACCCCGAGAGCGAGAGGTGGTGGTGGAACTAAACTCAGATTTGATGAAGTCTATGCAAAATCTGCAGGCAGAGTTCCAAAGTTTCCGAGATGAAAACATGCAGGAAAGAAGAGAGCAACAAGCCATAAATGAAGCACTCCTTCAGACTTTTACAAGGGTGAAACCTCATAGGCATCCCACACTCTCAGTCAACCCTTTTAAAAAGGGAAACAGTCACACAATAAGGACTTCCATCCCTAAGGGAGAAGAACAGGGAGAACACATACCAGAATCAATGGAAGAGGACTGTAAGAACTCTTCCAACAATAAAGGTTCACCACCTCCTTGCAAGAAAAGGAGGAAAGGTGACGACAGCTTACAAGGAGAATTCAGAAAGATAAAATCCCCAATGTATGATGGAGAGATTAACTCTGGGGAGAAGGATGAAGAGCTACTAGGAATGAATAAGTACTTCAAAGTTCATAATTACTCCAGTGAAATGCAAGCCCGACTAGCCATATACAACTTGAATGGTAAAGTAGCAAGATGGTGGAGGGACTTGAAACACACCAAAGGACAATAATTGAGAGACATAACATGGGATGCTTTCAGCAGAATATTTGAAGACAAATATATGTTTGAAAGATTCTTTGACAAGAAAATTAAAGAATTTCATGAGTTGAAAATCGGCTCCCTAACTATGGAGGCATTCATAAATTGATTCTTAAACTTGCTGCACTATGTGCCATACATTAAAGACGAGAAGGTCAAAATACAACAGTTCTTAGGAGGGATGCCAAAATTTTTTAGAGAAAAGATAGAGTTTGACATGCCCAAAACCCTTGATGTGACCTTACATAAAGCAAGACTGTGTTATGAGTACGGATAGCCAAGGAATAACAACCTCAACAGAAACAGAGATAGGTTTAGAACCTTCACAGACAACCACAGACCAAGTTTTTTACCTCCACCTTACCGGAAACATAACAATAGTTTTCCTCCCAATAGAGGCTTGAACTGACCTCCAACAAGACCCAGTGCACACCCACCACCTATTAATAGGCTAGTTTTCAACAAAGGGACAAAAGTTGTCCCACCAACCATTTCTTGTTTGAAATGCCAAGGGCCCCACTACTATAGAGACTGCCCCAACAAAACCGATGGCATTTTACACAACGTCCAAGTAGAACCTACCGTTCGATACATGGTAAAGACACCCAGGATTTATGCCACTCTTGATGTCCGACAGGAAAATCACCAAGCCACCATGGTTGAAATTGAGGGTAAGATCTCTAACACAACCATTTCAGTTTTAATAGATCCCGGTGCATGCCGAAGTTACATCTCCCCTAAGATAGTGGACACTTGTAAGTTGAACCGAGAGCATCATGAGATACCATGGCTAGTACAACCAGCCACCGATACCAAACGAAAGGTATTAGAGTTAGTTAAAACCTGTGAGATAGACTTAAACAGTTTCCAAACTAGGCTAGAATTAAACATTCTACCCCTAGGGTCGTATGATGTACTTATCGACATGGACTGGTTAGAGGAACACCATGTCCTACTGGACTGCTTACACAGATCCTTACTCTGCAGGGATGACCAAGGGGATCAGAAGACAATTCAGGGTATCCCTAAGAAAGTGTCAGTCCGACAGATCTCTGCCTTACAAGCAAAGAAATGTATCATAAAATGTTGCAAACTCTTTGCCGTCAATATCCAAAACATAAAAACTAATAGGGAACAGAAGATTGAAGGCTTTCCAATTCTTGTAGAGTTCAAAGATGTATTTCCCGAAGAAATACCGGGGTTACCACCCAAACGAGACTTAGACTTTTTCGTCGAACTAACACCTGGTTCAGTACCAGCTTCCAAAGGCCCATGCTGCAGTTACAAGAGTTAATAGACAAAGGGTACATTCGACCATGTGTGTCCCCTTGGGGTGCACCGATACTCTTCGTCAGGAAGAAAGACGGAACGATGCGGATGTGCATTGATTACTGCCAACTCAACAAGATGACCATTATGTTAAATTTTTAGAATTTACTTCAATCTGATCTAGGATCTTAACTGAGAGAACAACATGTACAGCATATCAATCATGGACACAATAATGCAAGCACACAAGAGACACAGAGTTTACTTGGGGAAAACCATAAAGGTGAAAAACCCCAATAACTTCCTCAAAGATAGATAGAGCAATGATACAACTAGAATACAAGAGATAGTCTTCTCCTAACAGCAGAGCCTCCTCCTCCACAAGTGCGCCACTCTCCAAAGTGTGAGTGAGAGAATAGAATGTGTAAAATGAGAGAGACACACTCTCTATTTATACACTAACTTGACTTGACCTTTACTCAATTAGGTCGTCCTCAACTTAACCACTTAACATAATGCTGACTGGGCCGACGCCCACTATGGTGGTCTAATAACCCTTTGACCCACATGACTTATACAGGGTTGACCCTAACAAGGTGGTCTAATAACCCATCAAGTATAAGTTACGACACTTACAATATAAATGACGACACTTCCATATAGAGGAATAATAAAATCTCTATAGGAATACAACCACTTCCGTATAGAGGAATAATAACATCTCTATAGGAATACAATATACATATATGTGAAATATATTCCGAAGTTACATATACATCAACACTCCCTCTTAACTAGCAAGGTATTTCTCGACAGAGGTCTTCTAGCACAAGTCATCTTCATCGTCACTGCTGCTGCTATCTCAATCAATCTCTAAATCTACTCGTCATAGGAAGTTCTATAGAGCTAGTCCTTTTTCATACTGGATGTAGGCCCACCACCTGCAGGTCTTCATCATCTATGCGAATGGTCTGATAGAGGTGGCCTCTCACGACTAATTTGATGTGCGGATGCAATACCGGAAAGAGTATCCCATGAACATTTATGTGCCTAAGCACGACTGGCAAGATCTCCTAGGACTAATTACATGCATCTCGTCCACAATACCTTTAAAGAGCATCCCAGGAACATTTATGTGCCGCAGCATGATCGGAAAGATCTCTAAAGAGCATCTCAAGACTTATTACGAGCACACAGCTCAACCTCTCGGATCTCCAGGATTGATTACATGTGGATAGAAAAAACCTTTAAAGAGCATCCCAGGAACATTTATGTGCCGTAGCATGACCGACAAGATCTCTAAAGAGCATCCCAGGACTAATTACGAGCACACAACTCAACCTCTGGGATCTCCAGGACTGATTAGATGTCTCCGTAGTAATACCTCATCCCAGGACTGATTACGAGCACACAGCTCAGCCTATCGGATATCTAAGGACTAATTACATACTACATAGCAATACCAAAAAGAGAATCCCAGGAACATTTATGTGCCGCAGCACGACCGGCAAGATCTCCCAGGACTAATTACATGCTATTTGCACAACCTGCCACATATCATCTCTTACCTCCAAGTATCAACTTGATACTCATGATCCCATGGATCATCATCGTACAAAGCATCATCCTCATGCTCATGATTACACTAATCATCATCACTATACCATCCTGATACATATCATCTGGAGCAACATCCTGAAGCTCGTCATCATGATCGTCTTGATCATACAATGTATCCACCTGATGCATACCAAGTATCTACCTGATACATATCATCATACATGATCCACCTGATCATACAGTGTATCCACCTAATACAAATACAAATACATGATCCACCTGATCATATCTGATACATATCAACATACATGATCTACTTGATCATACAATGTATCCACCTGATACATATACAAATACATGGTCCAACCATCCAACATGATGCATATACAAAATACATACAAATGATCCAACTAATCATATCCAACATCCAACATGATGCGTACATACATATACATATAAATGATCCAACTGATCATATCCAACATCATCCTGATGCATATATAGAGTAGTAACTGGAGCATCGTCCTGATGCTCATCATCCATGATCCTCCTGATCATCATAGCATCATCCTCTTCAGATCATTCCATCGTCCATGAAGCACAGCCCAGATGCACATCATCCAGTACTTACACCACCGACATGGGAGAACACATCTACCACCATTTGGGGAAGGCTCCAGCCCTTACTTTTTCACCATGGGAGAACACATCTACCACCATGTGAAAAATGGCTCATCAATTATATCATGACCAAGGGAGATCACATCAACCATGTCAGAAAAGCTCATGTGCATCTGCATCTTCCGAACTCATCACTTCCCTTTGGAATGAACCTCGATCTGAAGTGCACCAAGCCTATATTTGAAGTACTCAAATGAACTCTGGACAACGGCTTGGTCAATACATCTGCAACCTGCTCATCCATCACAACATACTCTGCTTTGGCTGTACTCAATGCTACACAGGACTGCTTCCTGCTAAACCAAGAGATCAAACCTGATCCTACAATGAGGCAGCACCCAGAAGTGCTCTTCCTATCTACAGCACTTCCTGCCCAATCTGAATCAACATAACCCTGCAGGTTAAACTTTTGATTCACATCATATTTGAGCCCATAATCAACTGTACCCTTCAGGTACCTCATAATATGCTTTACAGCAACCAGGTGAACACTCCTTGGATCTATCAGGAACTGGCTCAATGTGTTCATCGTAAAGAAAATATCTTGTCTCATGTTCGTTAGGTACATAGAGGACCCAATCATCTGACGATACATTGTGACATCGACTAGATCAAATGAAGCATCACACAGAAGATTCAGGTTTGATTCCATAGGTGTGGCCATAGCCTTGCAGTCCATCATCCCGAACCTCTTCAGAATCTCTACTGCATACTTCCCTTTGTCCAAGGAAGATTCCATCTGTACTCTGCCACACCTCCATACCAAGAAAATAGTGCATCATCCCCAAGTCCTTCATCTTGAACTCGGCTGCAAGCTTCCACTGCGTGTCGGCAATCAATCTATCATCTCTTGTTACAAACAGGTCATCCACATACAATAAGAGTATCCCTGGATTGCCTACCTCAACCTTGTAGTAAAGGTTGGAACCCGCTTTACTCTTGGTAAAGACCAAACTGGATAGAAAGCTGCCTATCCTACCATACCAAGTTCTGCACATATATGATTTCCTATCATGTGTCTCAGAACCAAGTGGCTGCTCCACATACACTTCTTCTTCAACTACACCATTCAAGAAAGTTGTCTTGAAATCCATCTGGTGTATCATCTATTTCATCACTTTTATATTTCTCTATGCTGCCATCTGCAGCATGCTTGATCTTGATAGATCCATATGGAAGTCATAACAAACTTCCCTTCAGGTCTTGGGACTACATCCCAAACATCATTCTTCATGATCGACGGATCATGGCATTCTTCCCATATCCTAGGAACTTCAATATCTTCAATAGATAATTTTGTTGTTGAACAAATGTTGTAGTTCTTCTTTTGTAGGTGATGGCATACAATCTTTCCTACACAACAAGTTAAATTGCATGATTAGAAAACATCTCATAGTTTTTAGAACAAATTCTTACACATAAAGAAATATGTCATATAGTCATGCAATTATCTTAGCCAATGCTTCAATACAACATTTATCCATATCCCGTAACTTTCTAGATGCCTTCCAATCTCTACCAGAACATTGTTAAGAGTGTGCACAACTCTCAACATGTCAACAAAGAGGTTTCATTCTAGATAAGTACCATGGAATGTTGTACAGTGCCATAGGCCACTTACCCATGCATATTAGTAGTATACTGTTCATCAATGCAACTATTCTAATATGCATAATACACAACCTAATTCTAGGAACATCAGTATATACATTATTGAACAGTATTATTTAAACAATAAAATATGCAAGTAATGACAATTCAAATACTTATCTTTGTTTGTTTGTTGGGTTGACTCCCTCTCAGTCTTTGCTTCTTTTCTGCAACTCCATTCTTATGTGGATTGTGAGAAGTGGTCAACTCTCTCTGAATATCTGCATCCTTGCATAAACTACTGAAGTGTGCTCCTTTGCTTTCTTGTAGGAACAATTGGAGTGTGCTCCCTCTTGATCTTTGCTTCCTGGATTACCTGTCCTTGAACTTACATCCATCCTTAATCACTATGCATGCTTATTAGTATCATCATTGTGTTATCCTTGAGGTCTCATACATAATCACACATTTATTAGTATAATACACAATAATCTTAAAAATGTATAGTCATGATCATTCACAGATAATAAACATTAGTATTCAAGGTTTCAGGGAAGTCTTCTTTTACTCATGCATATTCATATTTGATCATAGGACTCTTCTGATTAGTTAAATCATCAATGCATAATCCCATGATTACTTAAACCTATACCTTCATGATTCTTCTAGTTAGTCATATCATCAATTATGGTAAGAAACATAATATGCATACAACCATGACTATCCAAACCTATGACTTCATGAATAATCATTATCAACAACACAACAGTATAAGATCCTAACACAAGGTAGGATTCTAGCTTGATATAGGAAAACATACCTGGATTAGCATGCTAGCTAGTTATGTCTAACATACCTGCATAATGTCTTCTGGTTCTCTTCAGTGACTTGTGCTAGTAACCTGCATGTCTCATAAGTTAACCATTGTAGAACCAAGTTATACATACCTCGTAAGTAGATCTTCTATGTGATCCATGACAATGAATGAATCTTTGTCTTCATGTCACCATGATCATATGTTCTTGAAGTAGAACATGATTTGTCTTTCTTGGTGTACCTTTTATGTTAGCGAACAACATAAACCTCATACAACATCACAATGCATTAGTACAATCATAAGTGTCAAAACCTTAATCAATGAATATCTTCTATTAAGGTAATACGACAAGTCTAGTAATTAATCAAGATTGTACTGTAATGATAAGAAGACAAACATATCATAAACTTAACCATGAACAGAATTTGAAACATACCTATAGGCCATACCTGTCAAGATTGCTTGTAATCTTCTTATGGAAGGCCTTAGCCTCATCTCCCTTTGAAACAGGAAATTCTTCACTTATGTAGGTGACCAATCCATCCTCTTCTAGGATTAATCCAATCCACTTGATTTGCAGGAACTGGATCTGGAGCTATAATAGGGTTTGTTAGAGAAACCCAAAAATTCAAACTTTCGAAAGGATAGAAATATGCGCCATGATGAGCTAATCAAGCTGGTATATTCAGAATTTGAAAACTGCAAAGTTTCACCCCTCGAAATTGCCTTTTAGATTTTCGGATTCACTAGAGAGGACCCTGAATTAGGGTTTGAGTTTCTCGGAGCTTCACCCAACCAAAATATTTGATTCAAAACTCTAAGCTTCGATATTTCTGAGGAGCTTCCAGCCGTGGTCATAGATTTCCAAAATTTCAATTTTTGCAGAAGCCCTAATTTTCCATCTTTCTGATCAAAGTCCCGAACTGGGGTTTGATCAAGCCTGGCCTTCTACCCAACCAAAAAATCTGATCTTGGTCTCTAAATTTCGATTTTGATGAGTAGCATCCAGCCGTGGTCTCCGATTACAAAAATTCCAACTTTCTCCGAAGCCCTAAATTCTGGAAGCCATGAATGAAGGTACTCAAAAATAATTTTGTTTTGATAGAAATATGTACCTGATTGTTTCTAGTGTAACTTTGAACTTTTCAATCCACAGGGTCTGAAAAGTTTTGATGAGATAGCCCAACCCGTTATCTTTCCATCCCGATAGGTCTGACCTCAATTGGATTCTCTGTGCGAGAGTTATGCCAAGTGTCGCAACGTGACCTGTTTATGGGATAATACAGGAGAGCGAACTTGTACGGCATGCCACGTGTCACTGGTTAAACATCGGCCTTTGAAAAATGGTCTTGTGATAGTATAGTCTATGAGTAACCTGTCACATTTTATGAAATTTCATTTGGATTTTCCGAGCCCAAGTTATGACCTTTTCCCCAAGGTCACCTAATTTTGACTCAGATCTGGAAGAGGCAGAAACCCTGTTTTGTATAGATCATAAATCACAAAGTGCAATGAATTAGAGGTTGTCCTTGGGAAACAAGGTACATGGGGATCTGATATTCGACCTGTAAAAGTTTCAGATCCGTAAACTTCACCAAAATGGATTTATAGCGAAAGTGCTACGATGACTGGTTTTTGCTATATCAAGCCCTAACATCGTAAGTGCAACAAGTGTCATACATGCCATATCATGCCTTCTTTCAGGCTAGCTCTGATGCCATGTTAAATTTTCAGAATTTAATTCAATCTGATCTAGGATCTTAACTAAGAGAACAACATGTACAGCATATCAATCATGGACACAATAATGCAAGCACACAAGAGACACAGAGTTTACTTGGGGAAAACCATAAAGGTGAAAAACCCCAATAACTTCCTCAGAGATAGATAGAGCAATGATACAACTAGAATACAAGAGATAGTCTTCTCTTAACAGTAGAGCCTCCTCCTCCACAAGTGCGCCACTCTCCAAAGTGTGAGTGAGAGAATAGAATGTGTAAAATGAGAGAGACGTAGTCTCTATTTATACACTAACTTGACTTGACCTTTACTCAATTAGGTCGACCTCAACTTAACCACTTAACATAATGTTGACTGGGCCGACACCCACTATGGTGGTCTAATAACCCTTTGACCCACATGGCCAACCCCCAATACGTTGGTTGTAGTGATGCCCTTTGGGTTGACGAACGCACCGGCCAACTTTATGTGCATGATGAACAACATCTTTAGTAAATACCTCGATAAGTTTGTTTTTGTCTTCATTGATGACATTTTGATCTACTCCAAGTACGAAGTAGAACATGAGGAGCACCTCTGAATTGTTTTGCGAATACTGAGGGAACACTAGCTTTATGCCAAGTTTAGTAAGTGCGATTTCTACAAACCCCAGATTCAATACTTAGGTCATATCATTTCCGAGAAGGGAATAGCCATCGACCCTGAAAAATTCAAATCTATCGAAGAATGGATCACACCTACGTGCGTATTCCATATAAGATCATTCTTAGGATTAGTCGGCTACTATCGAAAGTTCATTGAGAAATTTTCACGTATTGCATGTCCCATAACCTCCTTGCAGAAAAAGGAAAACAAGTTTATGTGGACAGATAAGTGTGAAGAAAGCTTTCAAAAGTTGAAACAACTACTGATTAGTGCACTGATGCTATGTATTGCGGATCCCAATGGGGACTTCGTCATTTGCACGGATGCAAGAAAGTAACGACTTGGGGGAGTCCTTATGCAAGACAATTTTTCCATATGATACAAATCGAGGAAATTAAAAGAGCATGAGCAGAAATACCCTCTGCATGACCTCGAACTAGCTGCCATCATCCATGCTCTGAAAATGTGGCGACATTATCTCATGGGAAAGAAATTCCTATTAATGACCCATAACATGAGTTTGAAATACCTTTTCTATCAACCCGAACTAAATGCCAGGTAGGCCAGGTGGTTAGGCTTCCTTAGTGAATACCATTTCCAACTAAAACATATAAAAGGAAAGGAAAACTACATTGCGGATGCCTTGAGCTGTCGGGCACATATGCTTTACGAACTCACGGTGAGTCAAACCGACTCAGACTTACACCATAAGATTTGAACGACATGTAAGAGTGACCGTTACTACACAAAAATCCTTGCAAAGATCTAGGAAGATAGAATATTCCAGCAACAAAAGGAATATAAGATAGATGAGTCAGGACTACTGTGGTCGAAAGAAAGACTCTACGTCCCGGAGAGTGGAGAGATTAGATCAAACATTCTCACCGAGTTTCACCAGAAACCCTATTCAGGGTATCCCGGATATCAAATGATGATATCGGCAGCCAAGAACATTACTTTTTGCCTAAGTTGAAAGCTGGCATTGCCATGTTCATCACGAAATGTCAGGAGTGCCAACTAGTCAAAGCAGAACACCAACACCCATCTGGATTACTTCAACCTTTACCCATTCCGGAATGGAAATGGGAGGTAATAATCATGGACTTCATTACAGGCTTACCCAAGAGTAAGAAACTGAACGACTCCATCTTTGTAGTGGTAGACAAGATGTCTAAAGCAACTCACTTCATACCGATAAAATCTACCTACAAGGCAGTTCACATCGCGGAAATATTCTTAAAGGAGATATTTCGATTGCATGGGATACCCAAGGCAATCATTTCCGATCAAGACACGAACTGCACTAGCAACTTCTGGAGAGCATTGTTCTCTGGTTTGGGAACCCAGTTACAATTTAGTACCGCGTACCATCCCTAGACCGATGGACAAACAGAACGAGTAAACCAAATCCTCGAGGACATGTTGAGGATGTATGTCATGAACAACCCCACCAAGACTATGGGAAGATTACTTGCACCTCGCAGAGTTTTCATACAACAATGATTATCAAACCTCGGCCAAAATGAGTCCTTTCGAGGTATCTACGGTAGGAAATGTCGGACACCCATGACTTGGGATAGTCTAGTAGACAAACTGATGTTAGGGCCCGACCTACTTAAAGACTTGGAACAGCTAGTCTCCAAGGTACAAATGAACTTGAAAGAAGCACAAGACCGCCAAAAGAGTTATGCGGACAAGAAAAGAAAAGACAAAGACTACCAAGTCGATGAACATGTGTTTCTAAAAATAAAGGCAAAACGAAGCTCGTTGAGCTTACGATGTTGCAGGAAACTAGCCCCAAGATTTTGTCGGCCTTTTGAAATACTGGCCAAGAAGGGCCCAGTGGCTTATGATTTAGCCTTACCAGCGCATATAAAAGTCCATAATGTATTTCATGCTTCATTATTAAAGAAATATGTATACGATACTAAACAGGTTATTGATTGGTCCTTATTACAGGTGGAGCCCGAAGGGGACTGCACGCCAGAACCACTCCACATTCTAGACAAGAGAGAGGTGCATCTTAGGAGAAGGACCATTACTCAGCTAAAAGTGCAATGGAGGCACTTTGGACCAGATGAGGCTACTCAGGAGAATGAGACCACCATGAAAGAGGCATACCTCGCCTTGTTTCATGACCTCATTCCTAGTCCCTAGAAACAATGGGATGGTGTTGTTTCTAAGCGGGGAGGGATGTAATATCCTCAATTTTGGACTAACTATTTTTGTTGTTATATTGGACCACGGCCCTAGCACCTATGTTTTATTTTGAGTATTGGGCTTGAGCCCTAGCACCTATGATTTATTCTTTTATATATATTGACATATCATGCATGGACCCTGACTGACTTCTTTATTTGAGTGTATACTGGGCGAGAAGGCCCCAATGTTTTAATGATGTTCTTTAGCGTTGATATGGGTACAAACCCTAACATACTCAGATGATCTTTGTTACTTACTATGCAGAGCTATGATTTTACATGATTTGACTTATGAGTGTGTTGAGCATGGACTCAGAAACACACATGTAACCTACGTACTGGGCATAAGCCCCAATGTGCCTAGAAGAATGTTTATGTACTGGGAGTAAGCCCTGAGGTACATTGAGTGTGGGTCTAATCCCTGGAGCACTCCAAGCTTGATAAACGAATATCAGATCCGAGGCAACTTAAATATTCTAGATGTGCCTCACAACCACATTCTAGCACTAGTGTTGAGCAGAGGATCTCGAATTGCACTAGCATAATGCCCATGTGAGAGTGTTGAGTTAAAAGGCTCCAAAGAGCACTTAGGGTTACTGGATCTCAAAGTGTTGAGTCAGAAAAGACTTTGAATAACACTTTTAGTTTCATCACATTTATTTAATTTGAATAAATGATTCATCTTTTATCTATCATCAAATACTACGGGAACTACCACGTTAAACAAGGGAATCTGACATGCAAAGAGAGAGACTAGAGGTGCCTATCCTAGCTTTACCGAAAGAACGTCCAAAGAAGTGGACCTTACCCTCAAGTTTTTAAAACTAAGTATCATGTAAAGAAACAAGATTTAATATCATTATTAAGAATATTGAATAGATAATGATGTGATTAATTATTTATAAAAGACATTATTGCATATAGTTTATGCATAGTGGGATGCCACATTATTTAATAGTATTAATAAAGTATTAATATTTAGTGGGAAGCCACATTTATAAATAGTATTACTAATGTGGTAATACCTAGGTTAGAAATATTATTATTATAATTATTGTTATCATAATTATTATGAAGAGCTTGAAAAAGTCTTAGTGCAAAAGACTAGATATTTATTAAATAATATCTTTTAAATATTATTTACTTAATTTAACGAAACTAATTATGCCAACAGTAATAAATCAAGACTCACCTACTTAAAGAGGGTAGATCCCAAGTTTTAGGGGATCATCTATCTTTTTCATTATTATTCTCTTATGGTAATCAGAGAGAAGTTTTTCTGCTCCAAGAAATTGAACCAGCAGTAACCCTAGGTCCTCTATCTCTTTTGCATGTTGGAATCTAGCTCGAGGGGATCCATACAAAACCAAGAACGGTTGTAGGATCATGATTAGGAGGAACACGGTAGCCCCAAAGTTATCCAACTAAGGAAAATCACCCTAACAAGTTAGCTAATCACAATAGGCTCTGCACTAATTACTGTTTGAGTGTGCAGGTTTCTACAAGAAAGGATCGAGTGCCCAAGCAACCAGGTATGTGGTATTAATTGTTTCCAATAGTAGATGTAGGCATTTAAATTAGAATTAATTCTTCAGCAATGTTCTCATTATAAACATTATCAGCACTTAGAGGTTCCACCCAGAAACCAGTGGAGGGTCTAGCAGGTTTAGCCAAGCTAGCCTGTGCTAGACAACACCCCATCGGCAAACATAGATTTATTACTATATTTCTCAATAATAATGTGTTCGATCTAAATCATTCTGCTAATTAGTAGTGTGGGGATTAATTTTGTTTCTCTTTTAATTCTTTTATGGTTATTCTCTTTGTGCTTAAGTAATGACAATAGAACCAAATCAAACATAGTGTTAACAGTAGCGATTTCTCTTAGTTATTTTACAGATCAAACAGAGTATTAATAGTAGCGATTTCTCTTAGTTACTTACACATCAAAACAAAGAATTAACAGTAGCAATGATTATTAATTTATGCCTTTCCAACCATGGTATCATTCCATTCCAATCTCTACATTTTCATTTAAATAGTCAAACATTAAATCGAAAGTAACAACAGACTTTTCTTATGAAATGAATCCCACTACCAATAAGTTAATTCCACAACTTTAAACTATAGTACTTTTAACCATTGAAATAAAAGTCACGAGATCGAGTCTCATTGACTTTTCCAGGAAGACCAAGCTATAGTCCAGGCAACCCAATAAAGTATTGTTTTACACAGAAGTAGTTATACATCCAAAACAAGCGTTTTCATTACCATTTAACAAACACATACAACCAATCTTTTCAACATAAAATGCAAGGCCAGGGATCGAATCCCTCTATGCTTCCATGTAAAAGCAACTACAAGAAAATGCACACAAAAAAGAACCAAAGCGAATCCCCGTAGGCATGTAAGGAAACCAAACCAAGGTTTCGTTCTTCCCACCAACACATTGTGACTGGTAGCGATTTCATAAACTAAGAATTCAAAATCTATTTATACAGACAACCACATAGGGAATCCATACTTATAACCATTACTTCATGCAAAGAAAACGAGGAGACCAGTAAAGGCATCATTCTTTAAATCAAGTATACAGACTAATAGAACATGCAGAGGCCAACACCTTCCCTACTCTTCTTCTAAACAGTATACAGAGTAAAACTCAGCTCTTAATAGATGTGGGTATGACAAAATCACGATTCCTATGATAAATTTCTCAAATGACAATCTTTAGATCAAAAGCAACCAACAAGAAAACCCAGAAAATCGAACTACTCTTACCATAAGAACACATAGAAATTAGACAGCGTGCCAATTGATTATACAGTAAGCCATTTCCTCCATTTCGCAGGTACAAGGATTCGTTTATAAACAAAATACGGAGACATATAAACCCCAATCTTATATTGGGTAATTAGTATTACAACTTCCGCAAAGATCAACATTGAATTGAATGGCCAAAACCCTACACTATCCCCAAGTCCATTAAAAATAACCAGAAGATACATTTCACTATGGTCCAGCCAACGATGACCTCAAGGAGCTCAAAATTGTTGCAGTAAACCCAAACTAGGCTTACAAAGTTCTGCATAGCAAACGCTAACAGTACACTCCACAAACGCGAGAGGGGAAGTTAAGAAATGGGGAAATCTGACTTACCATTCGCAACACAATCAAAGTCGAAGTACTGGCCATCAACTGGTAGCCAAGTAGAAGGAGGATGCCACACGAATACCTGCCAAATGAGTAAACCATACGAAGTCAAAACCCTAAAAATTAGCATCAAAATATATCAAGTCGAAATAATAGGAAGACGTAGTATTTATGCCAGGGAAAAAGTTATCTTCTAGGTCAGTCGCCATCTCTGCATACGAAACGCTCATATGGTGTGCTGACCCTGAGCCAAGCTCAGGTCAGTACACGAAACCCTCAACACATACAGTAAAACCAGTGAAATGAACCACAAAGTGGAACCTTCGTTACTGTAGAAACCAAGGGAGAGACCCTCATCATAGCTACCAGCGTTGGCCATGTACCATCACAGAAGTGCATTCAATGCTACCAACAAACCCCAAAGATCTCGATTTGGACCCAAGACACTATAGTGGTTGAGTCACACTTGATCAACAAGTTTTATAAATACACAATTATTGCAAAGACCATAAGCATTTCCTTGTACCAACAATACATTTCCAAATCAACAATTATTATAAGTTCAACAAGTTTCACAAACGACCTCCAAGGCTTTTAAAGGTGCCGAACTTTAACCTTCACATACTTTGGGTTTCAAAATTTAGGGGAACCATGTAGTAAGCACCCTAGGTGAATGCCGCTATAAGTACACCTGCAAATAGATACAAATTGAATGCATTAGCGAAACTTGCTAAGTAAGTCAACAGTCTCCATTTCTTACACCCTACCTCTCGGTAGCCCTGTCGGGGTACTCTGCCCTTGAAAAGACTAAGCATCTCACCATGGGCCTCAACCGTCACCAATAGGGGTCCATCCCACCTGAATTATTTGATAGACTTTAATGAACATGCATACAAACTCTTAAACTATAAAGTGGAAATTTGCATTATTATCCTCTACACATTGTACAATGGTGATAGATTTACACTTATATTCATTACAATGCTTCCGCAAAGCTGTAGGATTCACAAAACCAGTAAGACCATGTTTCTTATAAAACTAAGACTCATCAAAGTGTCGCAAAAGAAGTATCGGTATAGTATTCTCTTAATAGTGTTGAAGTTAATTTACAATTACCATTTCCTAACTAGTTATTACAGTAACGAAATTTTATTTTTATTTTAGGGACATTACAATAATTGAGGTAGGGAATGTGAGAGAGTGTTATGGTTTCCAAGTGTCCATATTTGCAATTGAACAATCATCCTCATAAGTTAAAGGTATATGTATTTGAGATGAAACGGTAGCATTAGTGGAGCATGGTAAAGGTATTAAGCCATATGGAATAGTTACATCCATAATTACAGGTAAGTAGCAAAATTTAAATAATGTTCAATTTTTTAAAATAAATTGAATTTGTAACCATAAAATATATACAATTTGATACAGAAAAAATACATAATAAAAAAATCGAATATAAATAAAATATGGAAGTAGACTTCGTATATAATACTTTTAATCAAATATATAAACCAATATAGCATAAATGTGCATTAAAAACCATTAGTTTATTTTAGACATATTATTTACAAACAACCAAAGTTACTATTTAAAAACAAAAATATAAAATGTCAATGAACTGGAATAAGGTCACTTGAGAGATAACCACTAATAATTACTTTTATAAAATAGTAATAACTTGAATGTTATTTATATTTTATAGTTATTAAATAATTAAAATTTAGTTTTTTTCCATTAGTGAGAATTTATATTCGTATCATATCTATACCGAATATGTCCAATTCTAGTTGCTCCAAATTTTCATACTGGAAATGCCAATACGGCCGAACTATGTTACTATGATTAAATCAACAACCTTTATTTATTCACACGAACAAGAATATGTTAGAATCAATCAAATATGACGACTCATTTATTGGAAATTCAAATTTCTTCCACCCTCCTTCCCGTGTGTATTGAAATAAGACACCTTTCAAAGTAAAAATAGCTACTAAATCATATTACTTTTATATTTTTACTTTTTGCACCGAGTGAAATGGGTGCTCTATAGCCCAGTATGGGGGAGATCTTCTAACGTGTGATGTAGTGTTACATCTAATAAAACATAAAAAGTATTTTAAAAAAATCCTATAATCATCTAATAAAACGTAAAATGTATTTGGAAAGTATTTAAAAAAATCCATGTTGGTTCATAAAATAAAATATTATGAAAAGTAATTAAAAAATAGATATTTGTTTATAAAATAAAAACTTAAAACTTAAACCCCGATCTATCAATCAAGAAAGATCAAATTCAAGAGAGATCAAATTTCTAGAGTTTAAATTTAAAAAAAGAAATACACCTTAATAAATTGGATCCCTCTCGGTGCTTGATAGATACGGGTTTAAGATGGATCGATGCTGGTACTTGGTCCAATTATCACATACATTTAGATGGGTAGTGAGTGAAACTAATAGAGATCCCAATAAAGTGGCGATCAGATGTTGAATATTGTACGTTCTAGTTTTTGTGTGTTGTGTTATTAGTTACATACAAATGCCCTATAATTAATGAAGGGATTTAGAGCTAACATACAAATAATATGATAATTAGATACCTAATTAGGTGGTTGAGGGGTATGTGAGATATACTTGAGTAGTGTTAATCAATTTTGTTTTTCATGATGAAAACAAGAATTGGGATAATTTATTCTATGGGATAATTTTGATTTTTTTTCTTCAAAAAAGTATTCATAAATTCTAAATATTTTATGATTCAAAATTTAATAATTAATAACTTTCTCAAAGATTTCTATACTTTAAGAAAATTATGAAACCTTAAATTTTTCCATGACTCAAACTTCTCCTTATACATATACAAACTTTAATACATTATTTATTGAATATAGTATATAACTATATTGATAATCCCAACTCCATATATCATTGATATATTGTTTATTTTCCTTTCAATTCTTAATTCAACTTCTTTGTTTTAAGAATAGTCTACAAATTTCAAAAAAAAATTCCTAGCAACCATCGAGGAACATTGAAACCTATAACTCTTGTGTAATAATATCTTAATATTAGTATATAAATGTTTCTCACATTTTCACAACTTAAATAGATACAATCTACACCATTGCTACATTTTTGTTACTAAGTCTTACTTGGAAAAAATATTTAAACACACCCATAAAATTTCATAGAATCTAAATCAATCAAAACATGAACATAAAATTTTTAACTTTAACTTAACTTTAGTTATAGTTTATTACTTTTAATATTTAAAATATTAAAATTAAAATAAATTTATACTAATTTATTATAATTATTTTGAAAATATTTTTATTTTATTTTTATAAGTCTTTCTCACATTTCCACATGCTTTTAATTGAATAATAAATGGAGACTTTGTTGACTTCTATAGTGATAACAAATATCATCCTTAGCTTCATTGAGTGAATAACATAAATAGGTCTTATGATGCACATTAGAGTTCAGGAGGGATGACGTAACAAACCAGTGTTAGGGCAACAGACATAAGCCCAATTGCATAGATCTTTGGTTGGATCAGGTGCATCACATTGGGGACAACCTTGCACGATCATCACGATTAATTAGGAATATCAAGCACCCTAAGAAACATCCAAGGAACATCGAGCATGAAAAAGGTGGGTCAGGTGCAAGCAAAACAAAAGCAAAAGTGACAAAGTTGCAAAAGTAGGTCGATCGACATTAATAAGGGTACTTGGTGCCTTGTCTCAAGAGGCTTGGAATATTTACATGAAAGAAAAAGAGGCTAAGTATAGATGGGTAACAAACTTAAATAGAAGTTGCATGAGGCATCATGGAAGCTTCTCAACTCATGAATACAAGGCCGCGCCAGGAAGAGGCACATCAAAACGATAAAGCGTAGCTTGGGTGTGACTCAAGAGTTCAATTGAATGACATAATGGTTGAACATAATTGGGGCTATGAGATCACATATCACAAATTCATTGGTAAGACACCTCTAGGAGGGGAAAATAATTGTACAAGAGAGTTAAGTGGACTTCATCGAGAACATTTCTGGACCATTACAAGAATAAACTATCCCGTTGTTGATTGGTGTCCAATTGATGATGGAGAGGGTATATAATGTCCACTTTGGTGAATTTGGTTAGGTGCCTCTCTTATATAAAAGGAGGATGTGACCAAGAAACATGGGATGAGGTCATGAGATGCATGCAAGCCTGAGATTGAAGATACTTGTCAAATATCCAACAACAAGGTATGCCCAAGGGTTAAAATTTTTGTGGTTGAAGGGGTTGTTTCAACAACCTTAAATTGTTGAGTATCAGGATCTCTAGGAGGTAGACTTAAGGGATGTGACTGGGTTTTGTTGAAAGGAAAGGTAACAAATGGATATTTGTTCCAACGATAATTTTAGGGGTGAAATATAACCCATGAGCTATTTTTCCATGTTTTTTTTCAAAAAAACATTCGACAATTTCCATTTTTTGAAGCCCCATTTCACCCAATTTTGATGGGGTAAACTTTTTTCACTCTAAAATTTGCCAAATTATTATATAAACTATATAAAATCCTTAGAAATTGAAATAATTTTAGAAAAATATCGCCAAATATTTTATAGTTGACATTTTAAGAATTGGTAAGATTCGCCAAGGTTTATACATTTTTAAATAAGCATAGGCCCTTAAACTTATCCCTAAATTTTGTTCCCAAGCTTGTTTGTTTTACTATGAAAAGGTTGTGATAATGTTATAAGCCCTTCTTTGTACAAGAGCCGCAACAATGTGTTAGAATCTCAGGCTATTTGCACTACATTTCTATGTCTTCAGTAATAAAACCTTAAAGACACGTAGCTTGGGTGCTCACATCTCTAATGTATTGTGTTACGATTTTTGCATGGCATATGTCATATAGGTTTAATGAATATGGATAAGTATTAAAGTGCACATGTAAAATACAACATTAACATGTTTTAAGTCCATAGTTGGGCATGGTCATATATGCATATTTGTTAGGCAAACTACGTTGAGCAAGTTGCCAGTCTAACAATGGTAATCTAAAGTGTAGGTGAAGAGATGTAGTTTGTTGATCAAAGATCGTGGGTAGTTAATCTCTCATGAAAAAATTTAGGCGATGCCACATGATTTCTAGGGAGGTGATTATTAGACAATTTCTGGAATTACAAAAATAAGAGGGGTTAATTATTGTTATTCTACTCTATTTTATATTTATTAGAACATAGAATGGAAAAAAAACTTTCGAGACACCATCGCAGATGTATAATTTGTCTAAACAGTATAAAATGAAACTATAATAGATCTATCTTAAATCCGCATCTCTCAAGGATCGCAAGTGATCCAATTTCTTAACATGATCCCTCTTGGTGCTTGATAAATCGAGCTTTAAGATAGATCTATACTGATTTTATTTATTTTTTAATTTTATGAGAATAATTTGAATGTTTTAAATTATTATTTATTTTATTCTAATTATTACTTTTATAAATCCATATAATTTTTTAATTTATTTTGTAACATTATATCATCTCCTTCATTCATGTTGAGCTATAGGTCACCTCGTCATGATACTCTCGATTCAAGAAAAAAATCACAATGTCACACTATTTAAGAACTTTTTTGAAATTTGGATTAAAAGGAAAGACCTTCAAAGTTTTTCAAACTTTCTAAAACATGAAGGAACTAATATTGTTTAAACATTGAGTCATAAAACTATACCCAAGTTGTGAAATGGCTTGTTCTTTTAACACAAACAAAATCAAATATTATTCGTAACAACTTGGTTATATACGAGTTCTTCTAATTATTACTTGAAAAAAAAATAATCGCTTGTTCTTTTATCATAATAAAAAGCATATCAAACTAATTTTCCCAAGGTAGTCGATTTTTAAAAAGGAAGGCATTGTAATACGACTATGTATTGTAGCATTGTAAATATCTCTATGATTGTGTGAGAGAGATTGTGACAGAGTAAAGATAAATTTGCAGCGGATGTGCTGTAGTTTGTATCCCTTCATTTGTTGGATGATATAATAATAAGGACTAGCAATTTCTGTGTGAACGTATCCCATCTTGGGTGAACCACATTATACTAGAGTCTCTCTTGTATTATGTTTATGTGATTTATATTTGCATCTTGTTTATTGTTATTTCTTTGTGATCATGTTCTTCTAACATAAATTTTTGAAAAACTTAAACAACTCACAATAGAAACTATTCTAAGGATAGTGGATCCATACAAAGACTATGTCGTATGTACGAATGCTTTCTTAGAAGGACTAGGTGGAGTATTATGAAAAAATAATTATGTAATAAGTTACTAATCAAGAAAACTCAAGGAACATGAAAGAAATTATCCAGCGTATGACTTAGAATTGGGTGCAATAATACATGCTTTACGAATGTGGAGACACTATCTCATTGGAAAAAAAATTCACCCTAATGTCTAATAACATAAGTCTAAAGTATATGTTTGATCAACAAAATATGAATGCTCGCCAAGCAAGGTATGTAGCCTTCTTGAGCGAATACAACTTTGAGATCAAGCATATAAAGGGTAAGGAAAGCAGGTTGTCAAATGTCTTAAGTAGGAATACAATTCAAATTTTACAGTTGTTATCAGTAGTTATAAAAAAAATCTAGAAGATATATAATCAAGCATACATCTAAAAGTAATGAAGAGTATAAAAAAGTCAAGGAAAATTTTAAAGAAAATCTAAATGGAAGTGAATCCACAACTTTTTTCTATAGGATGAAACGACTTAATAACATATAAAACTTGGTTATATGCACCCAAATCTGAAGAATTCAAACACTTAATACTAAATGATGTGCAATAGAAACCATATTCCGGAAATTAGGGATATTAGAAAATGGTAACAATGCTAAGAAAAGATTAGTATTGGCATAATATGAAAAAATATACTGCTAATTATTTACCTAGATGCCTTGAATGCAACCAAGTTAAAACCGAACATCAACATTACTCTGGTTTACTTCAACCTTTACCCATTCTGTAATGGAAATGGAAAGTGATAAGCATGGATTTTATCATGGTGTTTCCTGGAACTGCTAAACAACATTATTCAATTATGGTGATTATTGATAAATTTAGTAAATTTGCACATTTTATACGAGTAAAGTATACTTTTAATGCAATAAATATAGCAGATATATTTATGAAAGAGATTTTTAGTTTTAATTATATTCCTAGAGTTGTAATATCTAACATGCATTCAAAGTTTATAGGTAACTTTTGGAAATATTTATTTAAAAGTTTAGACACTCAGTCATATTTTAGCAGTACTTACCATCCTCAGATAGATGGGAAAACTGAAAGAACTAAGCAAATTCTTGAAGATATGTTGCATATGTATGTGACTGTCAATCCAAATAAATTGGAATATTATTTACACTTAGTTACGTTTTCTTATAACATTATCAAGAATCTCTTAATATGATTCCATTTGGAGTGTTATATGGTCTTAAATTCCAAAATCCTATATCATGGGATAACACTGTTGATAGGATTGTGTTAGGACCTATTGTGTTGAAGGATATGGAACAAACTATTAAACAAGCACAACATAATTTAAAATTTTCTCAAGATCGACAAAAAAATTATGTAGATATTAAGAGAACTCCAAAAGAGTTCAATCTCGAGGATCATGTATACTTAGAGGTTAATCCAAAGGGAAGTACTTTAAGCTTGAGAATATGTTCCAAGTTAGCTCTCAGCTATTTTGAACCCTTTGAAGTGCTATCCACGATAGGGACGGTAGCCTATCAGTTTGCACTTCCTCCTTCTATAAAATTTCATAATGCTTTCCATGTTTCGTTATTGAAAATATATATACATGATGCTCATCATATCATCGATTGGGATGTCATTCAGGTATAATTCGAGGACGAGTTCCAAACAGAGCCTTTTCATATCCTAGACGGGAAGGAGCTTATGTTACTGAACTGAGCCACGACTCAAATAAAATTGTAATGGACGCACTTTAGCCCTGAGGAGGAAAAATGGGAAATGGAGGATCGCATGCAAGCAACATATCCTTCCATGTTATGGAATGAGTAAGAAGACTCATAATAAAGAAAACCGAGGATGGTGTTAAAAATAAGGGGGGGATAAATATAATAACCCCAATATTTTTGAATTATTGATTTCATGTTTTTTATTTGAGAAATACTCTCCAAACAATTATTTTGTAATAGAGTTATACAAATCTATACTCACACTCATGTGGGTGAATATTATGCACAAGACATATTATTTTCTTACTAAAAAAATAGACATTTGCGGGAGAAACTGGTTGAAAGAGAGGACACCATCATGAGACAATGAACACATGGATATCAAGCAAGATATTTGGTATAAATCAAGTTGAAATCAAAAGCGCAACAAACCAACCATAACCAAAATGATAGGGATCAAGATATTTGCTTGAGATTTTATTGATATGGCATAATACTTGGGCAAAAATTATATAATCGTGCACTGAGAAGACACGGGATGTTGTGTGGTGGATAGAGAGAAATTGTTGCTATGTTGAGGGCAAGTTGTTGAGTACTCTCTTTGTTTTGAAAGTCCATATTTTGATCTGTTATAGACTCTTGGGAAGAGTGTTGCATCTAGATATTGTTGAGTTCATTTGTCTATGGCGGTGGTCCATCTCGGCGGTGATGTTGGACAAGTATGTGTGAATTTCCTCTTCTATGGTTGGGAGGAACTAGGGAACTCCAAGTGATTTTCCTTTCTATTTTCCAAGTAAGTTTTTTTTATTTCATTTATGTTTAGTTATTTGAATTAATATGGATTGTGGAATTGGTTGAGTATTCCCTTTTTTTCGATATGGACTAAGTATACACAATGATTATTGAGTGAGTTGTTTTATAAATACATTGTCTATGGGTGATTTAGTTGATAAATAAATAAATTTTTCTCTTTTTATGAATTGTTCTAATTGCTTTAGATTTAAAAATTTGTTTACCCAAGTTATAGTGTGCTCATTTATAAGTAATAAACAATTAAATTACTCTCTGTTATTGCATACAGAATAAATACAATCTACATAATAGAGTAATACAATTCCTAGAGTTAGCGATGAATCAGCTCTTTGTATTTGCATACAGATCTAATACAATCTATATGACAGAGTAATACGATTCCTAAAGATAGTGATGAATCGGCTCTATTTGTTACATATAGAGCTAACACAATTTTTATAACAGAGTTAACACAAATTCTAAGAGAAAGCGATGAATGCTAGTTTTGATTCATATATCGATGATATGTAATTATTTGTTTATGGTATGGGATCAATTAAGGTATCAATTAATTGCCGGTAACTGGTTTATTTGTTGGTTTGCCCTATGTTGAAGGATAAGGCTTAACACCCAATCCATAACGAATTGATCAGCTAATGATTTGATGATATGTAACTAAATGGTCAATGAATAAACATTGTGTTGAGGTGTCAAGGTTCAAGCATGAGCTATAATAAATTGGTCCATGACAATTTGAGTCTCTGTAAGCGGTTGATTTGTAAAATCCTTGATTGAAGTGGTAAGGCTTCACGCTTTATCCGTGACTGTCCAATCTTTAAACAAAACAAATATGTTATTGGATATCAAATCGTAGTTAAATCCTTTGTTACATGTCCAATATGTAAATAATAGTTTGTAGTTAACTCCTTTGTTACATGTCAGGACTTGATGCCAAAATCTGTAACCAATCGAATTATATACAATATTTTATGTACTATGTCAAGGTTTAACACCTTCAACCGCCACGGATTGATGTTTTGAAATTTTTTAATGATGAGTATAAAGGAACAACGTGTGTTGAATTCATCATGATCCATGTAGTTTGTACCAAGAACATCCAGTTATAGCTGTTGTATTGTAAGGTATAACATATGCGTCGATCCTGTACAAATCCCACGAATCCAATGTTTCCATGCTTGGAATCTCTTCTCCGCACCCTGCTCCTCCATAGATCCTCTCACAGTGGTCGTCAAACTCTAGCGACGTTGCTTGGGAGGGAACCATCTTTGTATAGTTGTTAACTAAAGAGCAGTCATCCTCACTTTAACGGATCCCCACCCTTAAATCTCTCTGTTTGTATGTATGTCATGGGAATCCTAGATGTCTGCATGATACCACCTAACATGCCTTCCATCGAACCGTCAGTTCAAATATCGTGTTTGTCTTATATGTATTTCCAGATATTAAGTTAGAATTTAATAGTCTAACAATTTAGTTTGAGTCCTTAAATGAGCTGAAATATTTATAGTTGAATGAGAAGCCTGGTAATATTACCGACTTGAATGAAAGGAGATGGATGACTTATAGTTTAAAGTATATTAATTGGATGAATGGAGTATGGTCATATATTTGGTTAAAATATTATTGTATTCAACGAATAGGACTGGATTATATATATAAGGTTTATTTAAATGATGATTTAATGTGCACCTAGTTAATTGTATATTGAGTTAATGAATTGAACTGGGATGTATAGTATATATATTTTATTCTTATTGCAAAGGAATGCAATTTCTTTTCATTGAAAAGTAGGGCAGATTATAAGCTTTATAATTCATATATTGTATTATATTGAAAGGTTCAGTTTAGGTAATTTATTCAGAAATTATTTTAGTTTTATTCAACGTTAAATATATATATAAATATATAAATTGAATACATATATTGAAAAGGGTTAATATATATAATAGATTCAGATCTTATCTTAGTTTTCAATATATATATAAGACTCTGTGTTTTATTTACTTGACATAAATTGAGAAGGCTTAAGTATATGCATGAGCAGATGATAAGTTGCATCAAAATTATTTTTGTGTTTAAAAATGTTAGAATTATATTAATGCATGGAAGATATATTTTATCCATTTCAACGTTGGAATTATAACTATAGATGCATGAAAATTGTATGTATATATTTTAAATGGTTGTTTAAAAATATGGTTGAGAATCATATTGTTATCAAGTCTTTTCCTTTAAATTGTTTCATTAACAATCTTGGCTTCTATATAGGTCTTGAGTTTAAATTGTTTCATTAACAATCATGGCTCCTAGAGAGGTCCCAAGACTTTAAATTGTTTCATTAACAATTATGGCTCCTAGAGAGGTCCCAAGACCTTAGAAAGTTGTATTAGATTAACAAATATGAATGAATATCTTATTTTGCAAAGGATAGGGTACTTGCTAACTTGTTATACATGAATTCAAAGGTTAAGCATTTTAATACTTTTTGGTAACTGAATATATAAATAAGCCTGCAAATCTAACATATTATGGATTCATATCATATTAATGGTCGTTTGAGTGTGTTAAAAATGAAAATTAATTTTGTTTTGACGTTATGAATTTTTGGGTATGTTGCAATGTATTTTTGAATTCAAAAGAATAAACTGATGAATCTATTAATACAATTGTATGAATTTTTATTTTTTATATAAAACCATATCAATGAAGAACTTTGACCATATATGATATATTGATAACCAGTTTCTTAATAGATAGAAGAATATTAAAAGAGGAATGGAGTGGGCTCGGAAATACATAACAATATAGTATAATCCTTAATAAGATCTGTGAAATTCTTACAAAGGAACTCCAAATTAATGAACTTCCTGGCATGGACTGGTTCGATACTCGTGCATGAGAGTTTTCGTTGGTGATCCTCGTTTATAGAAGAAGCCCGCCCAGTCAAGTCAATAAGTAATAGATTGATCTCAACCATTCTTTTGATTCAATTCTTGTATAGGCAGTTGAACGCCCTCTTATTATTTTTCCAAGATGGGAATTAGAAAATTCCAATATACGAAAACATAACATGGAGGTTGAAAAAAATACACTGTAAATCAAATTCAAAGATTGCGTTCAACTCTAATTTGTGTAATAGAAACAAAATTCTGGCAGAGGAAAGACAATGCGCAAGCACAAAATCAAAGCATAGTTGCCTGAGAATGCTTCCCTCTCAGTTCGCCTAGTCTATCAGTTCGCCTGACTTGTTGGCCTCTGCATACCTGTCTCGGCCGAAGGAAAGCATTCAATGGCAATTGGATCAAATCCTAATACATAGATCGGAAAATAAATTCTTGGCAGAACTGAAACACTGATCGAATAGAAATCTCAATTTTCACTCCTTCTTATTCAAAGATTGCATTAAACCCACAGCTAGCTGACAATATTCCTCGGCTCATTATTTCCCATGCTGCACTGTGCATGGATTCACTGGATATTACCTAAACTCCTTGTTACCCAAGTTGTTAGATGGAGTGTTTATTGGGAAAATCCTTTTCGTGCATGGATTCACTACACATTAGCTCGATTTATTTTTGCACACTCTGCCCTATGGAGGAGTTTATTATGAGTTCCACTAAAACTTAGTGTCCTTTACTTTTATCAAGATTTCTCCAACTGCCACAAAGTGCACTTAACCATGATTTCTCCAACTATCACTAAGTGTACATGGAAACTAATTTATTTTTGATATTTTTATAATTGTTTATTTCGAATTTTGAAAGATGCTCATAGAATCAATTTGGACAGTACACTTGTCCCATCCTCCTATAATCTAAAAAAATCATAGATGGCAATCCACCTCCGAATTCTAAAATATAAACACCTATCAACTTAAATATGTATAAAGTGGGTTTCCTGTCCAACACAGAAATGGCCAAAACATAGAGCTAGAAGTTCCAGGATAAATGTCTGCAGGAGCTACTCCTCCACTTGTGCACACTCCTCCTCTCTCTCACTAATGCAAAGTGAGTGAGTGAGTGAATGAATAGAATGAGAGAGTCACACTCTCTATTTATACAATGAATTGACTCGCCTTTAACTCTAATTGGGCCGACCTCCCTTAGGAGAGTCTAATAACCCATTACCACTTGTCACTGGCCCAACCCTAGTAGGGTGGTCTAATAACCCTTTAACCCACATGATTCATACAGGGCCGACCCCACCAAGGTGGTCTAATAACCCATCAAATATAAGTTACGACACTTACAATATAACTTGCGACACTACTATGGCGTGTAATGCCCTGTCATACATGGGAGGATGCACCTCAATGACTTTACATGACTCAAGTACAATAATGACTTCTCCGACCCGGAGGAACAAACATCTCCGTCGGAGGTACAATAATAGAATACAAATGATAACACTTCTAATCGAAGGAATAAGACATCTCCGTCAGGGATACAATAAAGTACAAATGTAATACATACAATATACAAGTGAATATCAAGTCCAAAGTTACAAACAGATCAACACTCCCTCTTAACTAGGAAGGTATTCTCTTGACACATGTCATCAATACATATAGGCACAAGTCTTCAATTCTGGAGCTGGATCATTGTCACTGGATCACAGAGCATCATCATCACTACTGTTGTACTCGTCATTTCGATCACTGGTGCTATCTCTCAATTCTTCTTGTCATAGGAAGTTTTACAGAGCCAACCCTTTTTCATGTTGGTTGTAGGCCTAGCCTCCTGTAGGTCTTCATCCTATCTGGCCATCCTGTGGAATCCTTAGGGTTTATTACATCTGTCAACAAAACCTCGAAAGAGAATCCCAGGAATTTTACGAGCTTACTGCTCTATCTATCGGATCTCCCAGGATCTTTTACATGTGACCTTCACAAAACCTTAAAAGAGGGTCTTGCAACCTGCAAGATCTCTAAAGAGCATCCCAGGATCTTTTGCCTACCTAGCACAACCTATCTAGATCTCCAGGATTGATTACATCTGAACTCACAAAACCTTAAAAGAGTTTATTGCAACCTGCAAGATCTCTAAAGAGGATCCCAAGATCTTTTACTTGCCTAGTACAAACCTGTTCGGATCTCCAAGACTGATTACATGCGATCCTGCACAACCTGTCCACGGCCACGGAGTATCATATTGATACTCATGATCATATTGATTATCATCATATAGTACATCATCCTGATGTACATCATCATCACATGATCATCCTCTTCAGATCATCTCATCGTCTTCGGAGCACAACCCAGATGCACATCATACAACACTTACACCATTGACATGGGAGAACACATCTACCACCATTTGGGGAAGGCTCCAGCCCTTACGTTTTCACCATGGGAGAACACATCTGCCACCATGTGAAAAATGGCTTCAGCCCTTACATCTATACCATGGGACAACACATCTACCACCATGTGAGAATGGCTCCAACCCTTACTTTTTCACCATGGGAGAACACATCTACCACCATGTGAAAAATGGATTTAGCCCTTACATCTACACCATGGGAGAACACATCTACCACCATGTGAGAATGGCTCTAGCTCTTACATCTTCACCATGGGAGAACACATCTACCACCATGTGAGAATGGCTCAGCAATTACATCATGACCATGGGAGAACACATCTACAACCATGTTCGAAAAGCTCGAAAATTACATCATGAACATGGGAGAACACATCTACAACCATGTCAAAAAAGCCCATGTGCATCTGCATCTTCCGGACTCATCACTTCTCCTTGGAAGGAATCTCGATCTGAAGTACATCAAGCCTCTCTCTGAAGTACTCGAACTTCACTCTGGCTAGTGGTTTGGCCAACACATCTACAATTTGCTCGTCCGTTGCAACATACAGGAACTTCACTACTCCTCTCTGCACCATATCCCTGATACAGTGATATTTGATCTCGATATGCTTCGACTTGTCATGGAACAATGGGTTCTCTAACAATTTCACACAACTATGGTTGTCACAATAGATACAAGTAGCATCCAACTGGAGATCAAATAAATCAGACAGTAGCTTCCTTAGCCATATTGCCTCACAACTAGCCGAACAAGCTACTACATACTATGCTTCGGCTGTACAGAGTGCTATGCAAGATTGGTTCCTGCTAAACCAAGAGGTCACACCTAATCCCATACTAAAGAAACACCCAAAGTTCTCTTCCTATCTACAGCACTACCTGCCCAATCTGAATCAACATAACCCTCCAGGTTAAACTTTTGATTCGCATCATACTTGAGCCCATAATCAATCATACTCTTCATGTACATCAGAATATGCTTTACAACAATCAAGTGAACATGTATAGGATCCGTCAGGAACTGCGTCAAGGTGTTCACAGTAAAACAAATATCTGGTCTCGTGTTCGTCAGATACATCAAGGACCCAATCATCTGATGATACATCATGGCATCAACCAACTCTGATGAAGCATCACTCAGTAGCTTCAGGTTCGATGCCATAGGTGTGGCCATGGCCTTGCAGTCCATCATGTCGAACTGCTTTAGGATCTCTACTGCATACTTCCCTTGTCCAAGGAAGATTCCATCTGCACTCTGCCACACCTCCATACTTAGAAAGTAATGCATCATACCCAAGTCCTTCATCTTGAACTCAATAGCAAGCTTCCTCTTTGTATCAGTAATCAACCCAATCTCACCTGTCACAAACAGGTCATTTACATATAGTAGGAGTATCACTGGATTTCCTTCCTCAACCTTGTAGTAAAGGTTGGATTATGCTTTACTCTTGGTAAAGTCCAAACTAGTCAGGAAGCTATCTATCCTGTCATACCATGTCCTGGGTTCTTGTTTCAAATTGTACAAGGGTTTCTTCAATTTTCATACATGTGACTACCTGTCATGTGTCTCAAATCTGAGTGGCTGCTACACTTCTTCTTTGACTACACCATTCAAGAAAGCTGTCTTGACATCCATCTGGTGTACCTTCCACTTCATTACTTGCTTTGTATTTCTCTGTGCTACTATTTGCAGCATGCTTGATCTTGTAGATCTACTTGGAAGTCACAACAGACTTCTCTTCTGGTCTTGGGACCACATCCCAAACATCATTCTTCATGATCGATTAGTATTCCTCGATCATGGCATCATTCCATTACTGCATCCCTGATCCTGGGAACTTTAGATTCTTCAATATCTTCAATAGGTAGTTTTCTTGAACTCCGTCGCTGGAACAAATTTTGTTGTCCTTCTTTTGTAGGTGATTGTACACGATCTTTCCTACAAGTCAAATTCAATTGCATGATTAGAAACTTCTCATAGTTTTTTCAAAAACAAATTCTTACACATAAGAATGTATGTCATACAGTCATGCAATTATCTTAGCCAATGCTTCATTACAACATTTATCCATATCCCATAACTTTCTAGATGTCTTCCATCTCTACCAGAACATTTGTTAAGAGTGTGCACAACTCCCAACATGTCAGCAAATAGGTTTCATTCTAGACAAGTAGCAATGGAATGTTGTACAGTACCATAGGCCGCTTACCCATTGCTTGCATATTAGTAGTATCTTGTTCACTAATGCAACTTTTCTAATATGCATAATATACATCCTAAATTTAGGAACATAAGCATGTACATGAATGGACAACATCATTTAAGTAATCAGATATATAATAAATGAGAATTCAAATACTTATCTTTATTTGGTTGTTGGGTAGACTCCCTCTCAATCTTTGCTTCCTTGCAGGAACTATTGGAGTGTGCTCCCTCTTGATCTTTGCTTCCTTGCAGGAACAACTAGAGTGTGCTTCCTCTTGATCTTTACTACCTTTATGATATCATCATCATTATATGTCTTTGAAATTCTATCCATCTTGGACCACTATGCATGCTTAAGTGTGCACTAGTGTCATCATTGTGTCATCCTCAATATCTCATACATAATCATACATGCATTAGTATAATCTTAATATTTATCAAAACATTATGATTCTAAATAATCTTAATCATGTATGGTCATGATCATTTCATACACAAGCGTTAGTATTCAATGTTTCAGGGAGGACTTCTTTTACTCATGCATATTTTTATTTGACCATAGGAATATTTTAGTTTGTCATATCATTAATCAAACTAAGAAGCATAATATGCATAAACCCATGATTGCCCAAACTTATAACTTCATGAATTTTCAATCATACCAAGTATAATTATATAAGATCCTAACACAAGGTAGATTTCTAACTTGATATAGGAAAAACATCCTAGATTATCATGCTTGCTAGTTATGTCTAACATACCCACATAATGTCTTCTTGTTCTCTTCAATGACTTGTGCTAGCAACCTGCATATCTCATAATTTAACCACTATAGAACCAAATTATACATACCTCATAAGTAGAGCTTCTATGTGATCCATGACTATGGATGAGTCTTTGTATTCATGTCACCATGGTCATATGTTCTTGATCTAGTACTTGATTTGTCTTTCTTGATATACCTTTTATCTTAGCGGACAACATCATCCTCATACAACACCACAGTGCATTAGTACAATCATAAGAGTCATAACCCTAATCAATAAATGTCTTCTATCATTCACATGCATTCATACTTTTACTAGGGTGATAAGACAAGTCTAGAATTAATCAAGATTGTTACTAACCTCAATAATATGAAGACAAACATATTATAAACTTAATCATGAACAGATTTCAAAACATACCTGTATCTCCTCAAGTCATACATGTCAGGATTGCTTGTAGTCTACTTATGTAAGGCCTTATCCTCATCTCCCTTTGGAACTGGAACTTCTTCGCTTATGTAGGTTTCAATTCATTCTCTTCTAGGATTAAACCAATCCACTTTGATTTGTTGAAGTTGGATCTAGAGTTGGATTAGGGTTTGTTAGAGAAAACCTAAAAATTCAATCTTTGAATTTCAAACTTTTGATTCGATGAAAAAATGTGTCTTGCTGATCAAGCTGGTATACTTCGATTTTGAAATCTCCAAAATTTGACCCCTCATAATAGAGTTTGAAAGTTTCAGATCTGCAGCTTCTGTCAAATTCTAGTTTTCTGGTTTTCTGGTCAAAATCCTGAACTAGGGTTTGATAGAACCCGAGGTTCTACCCAACCAAAAACTTTGATCTTGGTCTTTAAATTTCTATTTTGATGAAGAGCATCCAACCATTGTCTCAGATTCCAAAAATTCCAACTTTTGTAGAAACCCTAATTGATCCGGATTTGTGTGGGAATGAAACAAAAGATAGCATATACAGAGATATATATTCACATACACAAATATATGGCAAGAAACACAACGATACAGTAAACACATGTTCTATTAAATATCGGAAATAGAACAGACTATAAATACAACAGCTATAATGGTAGTAGCTATCTCTGAGAAGAGATGTGGCCGCTATGCTCATTCGTGCCAAGATGAATACAAAGAGAGGCCGAAAGGCCTATTTATCATAAGCATGAGGGAAAGAATCCCAAACATAAAAAAACCTAACCCTAGAAGATGAACCGTCATAAAGTTTGTGGCCCCAAGGTGGTTAGTTGAACAGTCAACTTCTCGGGGTCAAAACTTTTGCATACGATCTCTGTTTGGGGCACTTAGTAGCCCATTGGAAAGATTTATCCGATGACTACACTAAGGACATAAGTCGAGAAGCTCTTTCGAACCAAGATTTCCCAAAAAATGTTGTTTAGGGCCTCAAAACGGCCCCGAAAGTTTGGGACTCGAAAAACTGTAGAAAAATTAATAGAAAAATTGGCAAAATGGGAAATTGTTCTGAGCTAGTGGAATAGGTGGGTGGCCAATGATATCCATCTGGATCACTAATTTCCATAGCTATGACAAACCAAGAATGAAAGTGCTCAGAATCCAATTTTGTTTTGACATAAATATATTCCATATTGTTTCTGATGCAAATATGAAATTTCAAATCCTCAGGTTCTGAAACTTCGGCCTGTGGTAGAATGCCCCGTCATCCTTCCAACCCCACAGATCTGACCTCAAATGGATTCTCCATTAGAGATATATGCCAAATGTCGTAACATGACCTTTTTATGGGAAGAAATAGGATAATGAACTTGTACGGAGTGCCACGTGTCACTATTTCAACTTCAGCCTCTGAAAAGTGGACCTGTGAAAGTACAGTTTGTGCCCTAATTGACACTCTTTATGGAATTCCATTTGGAGCTTCCTATACCGAGATATGAGCTTTGTGCCTAGGTCACATGTTTAGGGCTTCAACCTGGAAGAGGCAGAAACCCTAACTTGTACGGATTATATTAATGTACAACAAATATGAGGCTGATCTCCAGACACAAGGTACATGAACATTTCATATTCGACCTGTAAAAGTTTCAGATCCCGAACCTTCGCCAAAATTGATTTGCATCGAAAGTTCCACGATGACTAGTTTTTACTATATCAATCCCTAACTTCCAATTTGTCGCAAGTGCAACAAATGTCATAAATGCCATACAATGCCTTCCTTCAGGCTAGCTCTAATACCATGTTAGTTTTTCATCATTTAATTTAATATTATCTAGGATCTTAACTGAAAGAACAACATGTACAACATATCAAACATAAGAGACAAGAGACAAGAGACACAAAGCATTTCACCGGAAAAAAAAAAGAAGGTGAAAAACACCGCAACTTCCTCAGAGATAAAATGAGCACCAATACAAAGATCACCAAGATGAATCCCCAAAAGATAAATGTCTGCACCAACTACTCCTCCTCCACTTGTGCGCACTCCTCCTCTCTCTCACTAATGCGAAGTGAGTGAGTGAGTGAATGAATAGAATGAGAGAGTCACACTCTCTATTTATACAATGACTTGACTTGCATTTAACGCTAACTGGGACGACCTCCCTTAGGAGAGTCTAATAAACCATTACCACTTGTCACTAGGCCAAACCCACTAGGGTGGTCTAAAAACGCTTTAACCCACATGACTCATACATGGCCGACCCCACCAAGGTGGTCTAATAACCCATCAAATATAAGTAATGACACTTACAATATAACTTGCGACACTACTCCGGGGTCTAATGCCCTGTCATACATGGGAGGATGGACCTCAATGACTTTACATTACTCAACTACAATAATGACTTCTCCGACCCGGAGGAACAAACATCTCTGTCGGAGGTACAACAATAGAATACAAATGACGACACTTCCGATTGGAGGAATAAGACGTCTCCGTCAGGGACACAATAAATTACAAATGTAATACATACAATATACAAGTGAATATCTTCCGAAGTTGCAAATACATCAACACAGGAATTCATTTTGATAATGTTTGAGATATGTCAAGAATTTGATTTGATTTGAATGTAGAATGAGATTTACAGGAATTCATTTTGATAAGGTTTGAGAAATGTTGAATTTGATTTGATTTATAATCCTGAAACCACAAAATTCTAATTAACTGAGTTCTTTTTTCTTGATTGCTGAAATTAGGTTCAGAGTAGCATGATAACAAACTATATTATTTAGCATGATTGTTTTAAGATTATTACGCTATATATATATTGACAATTTTGTTTTATTTAGCAGATAATCAATAGGTAAAGAGCAGATAATTAATAGGTAACAAGCAGCTACAGATTTCATGTTTATGAACATTTCGTTTAGTCCAGGGTTTTCATTCCACCAAATATTTTTGTCAAGGGATCTTGGCAGTAAATTTGTAAAGGGTGAATTTCAACACCAGTAAAGAGCTAACATATTTTCAAGGAGTACCACATCAAATACATATATATATGCTCCAAGCTTTAAAGGTTCACATTTAAGGGTTTACAAGTTTGAATATATTGATTTTGTGCCGCTATACAAACTTTCATAGGAAATTTACCGATTTGATGTTTTCCAAAGCTATAATTGGTGCTTTTTAATTGCTTCTTATTTTATTAAGATTTTATTTGTAGTTACAATGCTTGACTTTGCATTTCGTTTGTCTTAATTGGAAGTATGATCTGGTTCATGAATGATTTGATTATGTGGAAGATGTTGGAATTAATCCCAACTACCTCTACCAACCAATCATACACCTCCATACCTCCATACCTCCATTACTCTCACCCACACCTCGTCCTTCCTCTGCAGCTAAAACAATGATAGATTAGTACGAGAGAGCCGTAAAAATTTATTTTGTGTCTTATCCTTTTGACTTTGCAATGTGGTAGATAGAACAAGTCTCGAGAATAGTTTTTAGATATATGCATAGGTATTGTATGTTCTGTTTTATATAGATGCACCAGAGTGTTTTGATAAAAATGATTGGGTGAATCAAAACAGAGTGTTGTGAATGTAAGAGACAGAGTGCTATCTCTTTTACTCTGCAATCTTATATTTTGCTATAGCTGTTGTAGTAGCAAATTATATATAACTCTGTATCTATATGCATGTAGCAACATGTTTTATGAGTTTTTTGTTGTAACCATTGTAACAGGGGATATATCATGTTTTTTTCTGAAGTATGAGAAGAGCAGCAACTCTGTCTCTTGGTGCTTAAAAAGAATGAAGTAAATCTGAACAATATTGTAGCATACCTCTGTGTATTATTTGTATGAATTATTTTCTGTCCTCTATTTTATCTTGTCTCCTCTGCCTCTCCCCTTCACCTGGTATCAGAGCTAAGGTATCTTCAAGGAGATACTCAAGCAAGGTTTTTAGAGTAGTCATCAAGCGGAATTTTTGAAGAAGGCAAAGGGTTATTCACAGTCAACAATGGCAGCTTCAAGCACAAGTTTGACAAACCCATAGATTCCACATTTTAATGGGAGGAATTATGATTAATGGGCAAGCACCATGAAATATTTATTTTGCTCTCAAGAAATTTGGGATCTTCTAGAAAATGGATTTGCAGAACCATCTCATGTAGCAGCATACAATGCATTGACACAAGCAGAGAAGGACCTATTGAGAGATAATAGAAAGAAAGACTCAAAATCTCTCTTCTACATATTTCAAGCAGTGCATGAGATCATTTTTCCAAGAATTGCAGCAGCAACAAAGTCCAAACAACCATGGGATTCACTTCAAACAACCTATGAAGGTATGGAAAAAGTTAAGACAGCTAAGTTGCAAATGTTGAGAAGGGATTTTGAAACAATTTACATGAAGGAAAATGAATCAGTAGATTCATTTTTTACTCAAATTAATGGACTAGTAAATCAAATCAGATCTCGTGGGGAGACATTTGAAGATAGGAGAGTGGTTGAAAAGATTCTAAGGATTTTTCCCACAAGATTTGAATCAATTTTTGTATCCATAGAGGAAACAAATAATCTCTCACAGCTTTCAGTTGATGAGCTCCATGCATCTCTCATTTCACATGAACATAGACTAAACAGATCAACAAATACATCGCTGGAGCATGCATTCAAGTCACAAGTTTCGGTTAGCCATGGTAGAGGCAAAGGTAGATCAAATTTCATAGGTAGGGGAAGAAATTCATATAGAGGTGGAAGAAGCATCCCATCAAGCTCAAGTGAAGGAGGCATCAACCAAAACTCAAGCTGAAACCCATCTCAAAATCAACCACAAGGTCAAAGGTATGACAAGTCTCAAATTCAATGTCATTATTGTAAGAAGTATGGGTATTATTCAAATGAATGTAGAAAGAAACAATATGACAATAGGCGTCAAAATGAAAATTTCACAAAACAAGGTCAAAATCATGATAGTATGTTTTTAGCTTGCAATGTAGCACCCGATAATGAAAAGGATGTATGGTTCTTAGACTCAGGTTGTAGCAATCACATGAATGGGAACCTAGAAATGTTCTCAAGTTTAGATGAAAACATAAAATCAGATGTAACGTTGGGTAATGACAACAAAGTGTCGGTTATGGGTAAAGGAAACATCGACATTCTAACTAAACAAGGCAAGAAGAAGTAAATTTCAGATGTGTATTTTGTGTGTGGTCTAAAACACAATGTTATAAGCATTGGACAAATTCTTGAAAAGGGGTATCAAGTCTTCTTCAGAAATAGAGAATGTATTATTTTGGATGAATTTCCAAGTAACCGGTTGATTGCCAAAGTTAAAATGACAAGTAATAGAATGTTCTCCCTAAGGCTAAACTCAGATTTGAAGGTAGAACTTGCTCGAGGACCCCCTTAAACAAACTCACAAGAGGATGAAGAGAAAACTACAACAGTCACTCAAGTCATATTTCAAGCAGAAATTAAGGATGAAAATTGGTTATGGCAGTTACGCTTTGGGCACCTAAACTTTGGAGGTCTAAATCTATTCCATAAGAAGAACATGGTAAGTGGACTGCCACTAATCGATAAACCAACAAGAGTGTGTGAAGGATGCATTTTGGGAAAACAACATAGAGAATCATTTCTAGTAGGAAAGTGAGTTAGAGAAAAGGCACCATTGGAGATTTTTCATTCAAATTTGTGTGGACCAATGCAAACACCCTCAATTGGTGGTATCTACTACTTCTTGACATTCATAGATGACTACACAAGAAAAACATGGACCTACTTTCTAAAAAAAAAGAATGAAGGGTTTGATTATTTTCGTCAATTCAAATCCCTTGTTGAGAAGCAAAGTGGGCATTATATCAAAGCATTGAGAATGGATAGAGGTGGTGAATACATTTCAAAATAATTTCTAAATTTTTGCAAGGACCATGGAATTCACAAGCAATTCACAACTAGATACACACCTCAACAAAATGGGGTGGCTGAAAGAAAAAATAGAACAATCATGGATATGGCAAGAAGTATGTTGAAAGCAAAACATTTGTCAAATGAATATTGGGATGAAGTTGTAGCATGTGGAACATATATTATTAATAGATGTCCCACTAAAAGTGACATCAATATGATTTTGGAAGAAGCATGGAGTGGAAGAAAACATACTGTTTCTCAGATGAGAGTATTTGGATGTGTAGCATATGCACATGTCCCGGATGAATTATGAAGAAAATTAGATAACAAAGGAGAAAAATGTATATTGGTGGGATATAGTGATGAATCAAAGGCATACAAATTGTACAATCCAATAACCAAAAAGGTCATAATTAGCAAAGATGTGTAGTTCATAGAAGATGAAGCATGGGATGGAAGTTTGGATAAAACAATCAATGTTACACCCAACTTACCACAAGAAGAAAAAAAAGATTTTATACTAGCAGGTACTCTTTCAAATGTGCAACCACTAGTACAAAATGAGAGATAAGTGACTAGGAAACTAAAAAAGTTAGTCACCACTGTTTTTTCAAGAGATAAACAACTAAATTTGAGCAACTTTAAATAAGACAACAAAAAACAACTAATTTAGTCACGGAACAAAATATATGACTAGATACAAGTGACTAAAATAAATATGACTAACATAAATAACTAATTTAGTCACGAGAATATAAATATGACTAGCTAACTGTAGTGCCCCTAGACTTCTATAGACATTGAAGGCATCTGTTGAGTGACCCGACCAATTGAAACATTAATAAAATAACTTTTTAATCTTATTTTGAGTATGTATATTGGAACAGTAGATGTAAATGAATGACTAAATGTGTTTAACGATTAATTATGTTTATGAATGATGCTTAACGACTAGCTAAACAGAAATTATATGATGAGAATGAAGAAAGTTTACCGACAAAATGCATATTTAATTTGATGAATGAGTAATGTTTGAATGAATTTTAAATGCTTAACGAAGTAGCATATTTTTGAATAAAATGATGATTATTGAGGACAGTACTACTAATAATTTGTTTGTGAGAAATGTGTGTAGCGACAGGTGAAACGGTTCACCGATGAACATACAAAGGAATAAGAAGGGTCGTAGAGTACGGGTAAATCACACACAGGAAGAGCGACGACGATATCGACTTCCGATGGAATACCACGCATGGGAAGACAAGCACTGATCCGCTTGCTCAAGAGGAATGCGTGAGAACGTATGAGGTGGGCCACGATGGAGCTAGTCACGTACGAGTTGTAGGGCGCGCAGTGAGAACGGACTCACTCCTCAGCACCATTAGTCCCTAATAGCGTGTAGACGGAGGATGGATGGTAACGATTCATGAAATCCCTACATGAAGTTCCCGCAAGTCAAAATGGAAGGATTATGGAAGAAGGGCCCGACAGTGCGGTACCCTGTCGAGAACGGAAATAATGGACGCAAGGACCCAACGATGCGGTACCTTGCTGAGGAATGGAAACCATGGATGACTGGACCCGACGGAGTGGTGCCATGTCGGGGAATTGAAATTAAGGAACGGAGAAGCCCAACGACGCGGCACCGGGATCCTAGTGAAATTGGTTGTTAAAATTTAACTGGGTAAAAACTTATAAGATTACGACTAGATCATTTATTAGAAAGTGCATAGGAATATTTTAGGCATTTGTACATGATTTATTATTTTGAGCATTTAAACTAATAGTAAACCTTTATTTAGGAGCAAAAGAAGAATCCTAAGCTTGGACACCTAGTCAACTAAAATCTAGGAGGTAATTAGGGATGTTGGTGCATCTCCTAGAGAAACTTACACTTGGATGGGTGAGTTGTTTTAATTAAATAATTAATTATGCATGAAGCGACATGTGTCGCACGAGATTTTCCTTTATAAGGAAGGCTTGAGAATGGGTAAAGGACCCAGCATCTGGATGATTGTCGTAATTTCTGAATTACCTCAAAGACTTGCTGCTAAAGGGTTTGGCGAGAAATCCTGGTGGGTGAGAATCCCAAGCTGGATTTCTGAAATACATGTGTGAACTCTACGGCCTGATTAGCTTGGGGGTCTGGAAGGAAGAAGAGTACTTCCAAAGTGGTTGGGTGGTTAATCCAGAAGTCCACCGGTGAATTGTTGAGATCTCCAGGAAAGCAAGGATCGACTTCTGCATTATCTTCAGCACATCGTACTTGGCCATTGGTGAGGTAATTATTGAAAAATGTGATTTATGTTATATTGAAATTGTTGAATGAAATTATCTGAGTATTTTCTAACTGTAAAACGAATAGTCTGAAAGTTCATTAGGAGTACTATCTCGTTGATCTTATGTAAATATTTGTTTAGATATGACTAGACAGAATATGCAATCGAAGAAATAAATTATTTTATCCGTGAGACCATTATCCGATTCTGTTTTAAATTTCCAAAAGTTCAGGGTCAGATCCCCTGTATTTGCTTATCAGAATTTCAAATATAGATGACTGCAGATTTATTGTGATGTTATTTCCAATGCAAATATCTAATTCGGGACCCGGATATAGGCCGACTCTGTACTGTTAATTATAGAACTCGCCTTGAAATTCTCTAGACTGGCTCTGTACATAAATTACAGGAGCGCAGACTTTAATTCGATCTAGCATTCGGATCAGATCCCTAGTATTTGCCTTCGAAATTTTAATGTCATTTCTAATACAACAGAATGTAGCTTTACCGTGTTGATTCATTTCGGGCATACCTCTGGATCGAGACCCTATGCACAGGCTAACTCTGTACAATCAATTACAGAGCTCACATTATTGACCCCATTTGGTACAGTCTAGTCCCAAATTCTTTTAAATACATATGATAAGGATGGGGAACTATCTCGATTAGTAACTTCTAGAATTAGAGATCTGGATTCTAGGCTGGCACTGTATATAAGTACGTAAGTGTAATACTTAATTCCTGGTTCGCATTGTCGGTATGTCTTTTACGATTTAAAGTAGAGCTAAAATTTGCACAGATCCGAATTCTCAATTTTTTTTGGCTTCAGACATTTCGACCTAAGTGTGAAGTAAAGTCAACCTTGATTTGACTAATGATGCCCATGCCTTTGATAGAAATTCGACACTGCATCTTACCATTGAGTAGGCACCATCCAGTATTGTGAAGTGTACTCCAACAGATGGCGTTAATGAATTATTGATATTTCGAATTGTTGTAGTCATACCTATGATCCAGTTGATCCATTGTCTTAGTAATGCCGCCAACCAGTAGACTGAGTTCCTTTAAATAATTAATCCTTAAATCGGTGTTTGTAATTAATATTGCATTGAAGCCATACACCTCAGTTGGTTTTGAGTTAATGTCTCTGAATTTATCAGAAACCAGCCCTCTGTATACTATAGTATCTATTCCATTAACTCAAGGGATCATATGAGCAAGTTGTAGTTGGATTGGTGTTCCTTAACTAACTCGCAAGTCCTCTCAATGCATGCCCGGATATCCACAACCAAACGTCATTACTCAGGAACAGTAGCTCGGCGTATTCACTGAAGGTCGCTTCCCGCTTTTGTTTCCATCCTTGGTTGATTACAGTCATATTAATCGCCAGCTGGATTATTTACTAAATAGATATGAGAACGTGCCAACCATGCCCGAATTATGAGAGTGGCGGTGCTTGTAGATATTTATGATTGTAAATTACGTTTTGGAGGAAGATTAATAGTTGTTCAAGTTTTATAATTATTTCGGTTATGCTATCAAGAGTTATATTAATTAGTTTGTTTAAGTATTATAAGTGCTATGATTACTTTCTGTCATCAAACAGATAGAGTAATAGTTGTTCAAGTTTTATAATTATATTTGTTTTGATATCCGGCGATTCTGTATTGATGCATCTAATTCGATATCTCTGTCCGATATATCTCTTTAGAATGAAGAACGAGTCGGTCATACGATTTATGTATATCCATTTAATTATTGAATTTAGAATTCGGTGAGTTTTATAATTTGAATATGATTTACATATGCCGGTATTGTATAGTCAAAACGAATCGCTTTATTATAAGAAATCGATAGGATAAGTGAATAATGCACTGTTAGTATGTCAACCGTCGTGGCTTACTTCTGCTGATAGATTTTTATTATATCGAGCTTAGATAGGATTTTGAGCATATTGAAAAATATAGTGGAATCGTTTTAGCATAGATTCAATGCTGTAAGTCGATATAGACCATTTGATTTTGGTTTTAAAATATATTAAAATTTATTTATAAATTTAATGATTCATAAAGTTTGGGATATTGAAAAATGTAGTGGAATTGTTTTAGCATAGATTCAATGCTGTAAGTTGATTTAGACCATTTGATATTGGTTTAATAATATATTAAGATTTATTTATAGATTTAATGTTCATAAAGTTTGGGATATTATATTTCTAATGAAATAGATGGGAGATTTAAAATGAATATTATAGATTGAATTACATGTATATAAAAATGTAAAGATTAGACTATTGGGAACTTTTATGCATAGAAATAATTAAGACTTTACAGATGAATAATAGTTACTTCCTCGGTAGAGAAAATATAGATGAAAAATTACTTTAAATTTCAAATGAATTACTTTTATTGAATGGTACGTGTGTAGTCACTTATATGTGGAATTTATGAATGATTATTTCAAATATTGTAAATGAATTATTTATACTAGATGATGGTAGTGTAGTTATTTTTATGTAGGAAGTGAAAATATATGAGTATTAATAAATATTAGGTAAGAGTCATTTGTACTCAAATTATATAAATTGCTTAGTACACACTTGTATAATTAATTCAGGATTGTAATTATTTTATACATAAGCTATAGAAGAGGAAGAGGCAGAATTAAATGTATTCAAAAAAAAAAAAGGGTTAAATACTTGTTGGGGAACCTAGCCCCTACATTTGGAATTAGTCTCTACACTAACAACTATTAATGTGAATTAGTCATTTATGTTAGTCATTTTTACTTGTGTCACACTCACAATGGAAAATTACAATTTTAATAATGAATTCGTACAATATTTTACTAACTTTTAACAATGTAACAACTCTCTTTGTGGTTCATGAGTGATGCGTTGCAAGGCCTTGCAACATCACATAATCTCTATAGAGGGAATGTTATTTCAACTACAACTACGATATGTTGGTATTTTGAGATTTGGAACACCAATAATTGATCTCTTGGCCTACACCATGGTCTAGGGTTTAAATTTATTTCCTAAGTTCATACCATTTTCTTATGGGGTCATGGACCATTATGATACCCTTAACCAATATCACATAACAAGCATCTACATAGAAAATCTCTAGTCTACATGTGAGATATGGCCATCATTTTGAGAACTTGCACATGATAGGGGTCGATGGTTCTTGACCCATGACTTAAAATTATATAGTCAAAACTATGGTCTTAGGTTGTAACATTTTCCTCTAAAGCTCATAGTCCATACGTGGCGCCCAAAATTACCACCACAATCCCCCCATATGGAATCTTTTGCATATAAATTATAAATGTTCATGGCCATTTTGAGGTTTGAAACACCATGGATGGCTCGTGATACCCAACTAAAGGTTTCATGATGCATAATTTTTGGGGTCCTTAGCCACTATGTAGGCCTTATAAATGGGAACTTTGTCATGTGATTAGGATACTATGTCCATTTAAAGTTTGTGACACAAGGCCGACTTCAATGCCAAAAATGTAGGTTATTAGGTCAAAACTTTAGTGTACTCTAAGGCTCTTTCTGAAGACTTTCCATGGTATGATAAATCATGAGACAACATTATGTTTGAGCATGTTATTAAACATTGTTGAGCTTTGTCCATCCTGCCATTATGGGCATATTTGTTAAGCATTATAGTCGAGAAAATGGTGTCTCATTAAGACATTCTATAAGCCACATGATGAGCATATTCTAATCACCCTTGTTGGAAATATCTTATGATGAGGGAATTTAGGGGAGCACATTTCCAACCTTGACCAAATAATTTATATTATTTTAATCTTTATAGCTAATTGTTTTTCTTTCAATTTAGTTGTGGTGGAGAGAATGAAAATGTATAGTGTAGTTGCTCATCAACTCTCTAATGTTTTTCTTTCTAAAGGGGTAAAAAGTTAAGCCATTATAAGGGAGGAATTGTAGTTTCTCATCAACTACATAAAACATAAACATTGGATATTTAATCACCAACACAATAAACCCCCAAAATTTATGTTCATAATGAGATAATAATTGGGCTGGGATGGATTCCCTTTTATTGAGTAGTTGTATACTAATTTAACCCATATTTGTCTAATTTAACCCATATTCAAGCCATTTTTATTATAAATTTTGAAATAAAAATTTAATAAAAAATACTATTTTTTATTAAATTTTTTTTGGTTTTGTTTGTTTGCAGGTTAGGGTTTTCATGGAGGGAGACCGTGGGAATTTGGAAGTGGAGGGTAAGCCATATTGGTCTGATTTAACCCATATTCAAGCCATTTTTATTATAAAGTTAGAGATAAAAATTTAATAAAAAATATTATTTTATAATATTATCTTTTATTAATTTGTTTTGGTTTTGTTTGTTTGCAGGTTAGGGTTTTCGTGGAGGGAGACCATGGGCATTTGAAGTGGAGGATGGGAGGATGGATGATGGAGGGGGCCGAGCTGGTGGCAGAGGGGCCGATAGGAATGGAAGCTAGGGTTTCAAGGGAATGGGTAAGCGGAATGGTGGAGCTGAGGGAGACGCGGAGCATTGGAAGGGAATGCAGCAGGGAGGGTGGCGCGCAGGAGGAGTGGTTGTGGAAGGGGAAGGCGAGGTTGAGCGTGGGCGCGGGTGTGGAGCTGGAAGAGGAGTGCGAGGAGATGGCGGGCGTGAACGGTGTGGCGGAGGGTGTTGTGAGTAGGGGAGCAGAGGAAGGATTTTCTGTAGCAAAAGAAAAGATGGCCAGAGGGTTTCAAGAAACAAAGATCTGATCAGGGGAGTAGGGCGTTTTTCCAGATCGAAAATGTATCACAAAAGAGGCATTTGGCCCTCAAGGAAAAGAATGGGGGCCATCTTTCCTTAGCATTCCAAACAACCACAGGTACCCAAAGTCGATGAGAAAGCTCCCAAATTCTACCCCGCGGAAGACGTGCCCAAGCCACTCATTAACAGGAGGAAGCTCGATCCTACCAAGCTCAGGTAAGTGAATATTTATACGTTGAAATCAATTTCTACAGACATGATTCAATTCCCATATAGGTTGTTTTTGTAATCTAGGGTCTATGTTTTAGGATCAATAGTTACAGGCATTATTCAATACTCAGATAGGTTGTTAAGATCAATTTTTCCAGACATTATTCAATACTCCTATAGGCTTGTTAGTAATTTAAGGTTTAAGATCATTTTTTGCAGACACTAATCGGTAATTGTTGGCCCGCATGGTGCTTTTTAATGATGCCTTTTCACTTATGAAATCTGGTGTTTGAGACTATTATAGGTCCAACATTACTTCCGGAACTGTTTTGATCCTTCTGGCTGGACGCCTTAAGGGCAAACGTGTTGTTTTCCTAAAGCAGCTAGAGTCTGGACTTTTTCTTATTACTCGTAAAGATCCATTTTTCATCCCTTGCAAATGTCTGATATGGTTTTCTTTTTCCTTTTAATGGGTCTCTTAGATACGATAAATAACCAACCGGTCTTATGGATTACAAATTATTTGGGTGAATTGATATGATTCACTTTGGTTGATTGATTGTACTTTTAACATCATTTGAGATCTGCCTGGTCTATCGGACCTCTTTTAAGAACCGGAATTGAGAGTTGAATTAATCAGAACTTTAATAAAACACCATAAAAAATGCAAGTTGTAATGTTCATAAGAAAGTGGCTAGGGATTTTGGAACCCTTTTCTTTGGGAAGTATAAGAAGAATACTATTAGAATAATCCATGCAGAATTATAAGCTGCCAATACACAGAGTAAATTATCAGATTACAATCTGATCTTGTTTCTCACTGTCAGATTTTCCCTTACCAACCATTAGGATTATAAGCTGCCAATACACAGAGTAAACCATCAGATTACAATCTGATCTTGTTTCTCACTGTCAGATTTTCCCTTACCAACCATTAGGATTGTCAGTGGGGTATCTTGGTTCACTGGTGAGGTTTAATTTGTCCACAAATATTCCATTCTTGTTGTGGTCTGCCCTACCCAAATGGTTTGCTAAAATGGGATGAGGCTAAGTGCAAGTCCTATATGAATTTGGTGGAATATATAACTATTGGAAATGGTGACTAAACTGAAGGAAACACGTTTATACAGTGCAGCCACCAACCTTTATACAATGCACTCGTTTATACAGTGTAGGGAGTTTCTCACTTAACCTTGCATATATCATCTCTTTCTTGAAGAAGCTTTTCTCTAGCTCTAAACTCCCTTGTATTTATTCTAAGCCCCAAGTTGTTATATTGAGGCGCTGGTGATGGAGATCTTTGCCCATCCTCTGATTCAACAATAAAATTTATAGTCTGAAGTCTCTCATTGATAAGAGAGAGCATAATACTTAGTTCCTGCACTACAGGGTCTACACTACACGGTCTACATCAGCTAACTTCTTCATAAAATGTGGAAGTTCTTTTTGACCTTGAATTGGAATTTTTGGTTCTTCTGCAGCCCATCTTGATCTTTTCTTCCTACCACTACATTCACCTTCATTTGCTAGCATTGAAATTTGTGGTTCTTTTGCAGCCCATCTTGATCTCTTCTTGTTACGACTACATTCATCTTCATTTGCTACTCCTCCTTTACTCCTCCTTTGATTAGATGGATTTGGACTCATGGTCCTTTTGGAGTATAGTATGATTTACATTGACATTGGGAGTGTTGAGATATTGTAACTTCAAAGAATATTATATTTGTACTTTATTATTCCGGAGATGATTCATTCCTCCGTGAAGATCTTATTGTATATCCGGAGATATTTATTCCTCCGTCGGAATGTAGTAACTTGGGTTATTAGACTTCCCTAGTGGGGGTCGGCCCTGTATGTGTTATATGGGTCAAAGGGTTATTAGACCACCCTAGAGGGGTCAGCCAAGTCAGTTATAATGGGGTATTTAACCTAATGGTTAAATACGAGCCTACATGTACTTGTGTAAAATACATATCAGAGTAGTGTATAAATAGAGGAGGTGTGTTCCTCATTATACACATTCACTCACTTGAGGATAGCGCACTTGTGGAGGAGAGGTCTGCTATTGTGGAGGAGGAGATCATGTCTCAGGGTTTCATCTTTGTATATTGCTGGTCATCTATATTGAGGAAGCTTTGCTGGGTTTTCTACCCCATGAGGGTTTCCCAGGATAAATCTCTGTCTCTTGTGTTTATGTTGTGCTTGTTGTTTCTTCAGTGATCCTGTATATGCTATTATTGTGAAATGGAATGTAATGCTGCTATTTTCTGTCTTAGCATATTAAATCTTAACATGGTATCAGAGCTAACCTGAAGGAAGACAAGCTATGGCACTAACGACACTTGCTTTACTTACGACAATTTGAAGGTTAGGGTTTTACATAGCAAAAACCAGTCATCGTAGCACTTTCGCTATAAATCCGTTTTGGCGAAGGTTTCGGATCTGAAATTGTTACAGGACGAAGATTAAATCTCCAGGTACCTCGTGTCCAAAGGAAAAACTCTAATTCGTTGTAATTTGTGATTTATGATCTGTACAATATAGGGTTTCTGCCTCTTCCAGATCTGAGTCAAAATCAGGTGACCTTGGGAAAAAGGTCATATCTTGGGATAGGAAGCTCCAAATCAAATTTTGTAAAAAGTGACAGGTAGTACACAGTCTGTACTATCTCAGAAAACTTTTTAAGAGGCCGAAGTTGAACCACTGACACGTGGCACTCCGTACAAGTTCGCCCTCCTGTATTATCCCATAAATAGGTCATGTTACGACACTTGGCATAACTCTCTCTCAGAGAGTCCAATTGAGGTCATACTTGTCAGGATGGAAATATAACAGGCCGAGATACATCAGGAAAGTTTTTCAGAGGCCGAAGTTCAAACAGTGGACAGTTGAGGGGATTGGATCATCCCTGGACTTTCAGTCCTAAAGAGAGCCGTAGACATAAGGTCTCCGAGAATGAAGTCCTTAGTGGACAGTTAAGGGGATTGGATCATCCCCGGACTTTCAGTCCTAAAGAGAGCCGTAGACGTGAGGTCTCCGAGAATGAAGTCCTTAGTGGACATTTGAAGGGATTGGATCATCCCTGGACTTTCAGTCCTAAAGAGAGCCGTAGACGTGAGGTCTCCGAGAATGAAGTCCTTAGTGGACAGTTGAAGGGATTGGATCATCCCTGGACTTTCAGTCCTAAAGAGAGCCGTAGACGTGAGGTCTCCGAGAATGAAGTCCTTAGTGGACAGTTGAAGGGATTGGATCATCCCTGGACTTTCAGTCCTAAAGAGAGCCGTAGACGTGAGGTCTCCGAGAATGAAGTCCTTAGTGGACAGTTGAGGGGATTGGATCATCCCTGGACTTTCAGTCCTAAAGAGAGCCGTAGACGTAAGGTCTCCGAGAAGTGGGGATTGTATCATCCCCGGACCTTGGTCCCTTAATTGATCCGTAGACGTATGGTCTTCGAGAATAAAGTGATGGGGATTGCATCATCCCGGAACCACTGGTTCAAAATGTACGTGAGGACTGCATCGTCCATGAACTGGGTTCAAAATGTACGTGAGGACTGCATCGTCCATGAACTGGGTTCAAAATGTACGTGAGGACTGCATCGTCCATGAACTGGGTTCAAAATGTACGTGAGGACTGCATCGTCCATGAACTGGGTTCAAAATGTACGTGAGGACTGCATCGTCCATGAACTGGGTTCAAAATGTACGTGAGGACTGCATCGTCCATGAAATGGGTTCAAAATGTACGTGAGGACTGCATCGTCCATGAACTGGGTTCAAAATGTACGTGAGGACTGCATCGTCCATGAACTGGGTTCAAAATGTACGTGATGGGATTGCATCGTCCCTAGACATGAGACTTGTCTTAAAGTGATAAGGACTAATCATCCTGTAAGTAGATTGGGATTGCATCGTCCCTAGACATGGTGAGGTGTCTTAAAGTGATAAGGACTAATCCTCCTGTAAGTAGATTGGGATTGCATCGTCCCTAGACATGGTGAAGTGTCTTAAAGTGATAAGGACTAATCATCCTGTAAGTAGATTGGGATTGCATCGTCCCTAGACATGGTGAGGTGTCTTAAAGTGATAAGGACTAATCATCCTGTAAGTAGATTGGGATTGCATCGTCCCTAGACATGGTGAGGTGTCTTAAAGTGATAAGGAATAATCATCCTGTAAGTAGATTGGGATTGCATCATCCCTAGACATGGTGAGGTGTCTTAAAGTGATAAGGACTAATCATCTTGTAATTAGATTGGGATTGCATCGTCCTTAGACATGGTGAGGTGTCTTAAAAGGATAAGGATTGATCATCCTGTAAGTTGATCTGGATTGCATCATCCATAGACATGAGAGATGTCTTAAATTGAGAGGGATTGATCATCCCATGAGTGGATCAGGATTGTATCATCCTTGGACCTATGTCCTAAAGTGAGAGGGATTGACCATCCCGTAATTGGATCATGTGTGTTGCAGGGTATGCTGCTGTTGTGTATACTTGTATCAGTGTGGATACTTGTATTGATAGATGTATTAGTGAGAATACATGCTTTTGATGATAGATGTATTAGTGAGAATACATGCTTTTGATGATAGATGTATTAGTGAGAATACATGCTTTTGATGATATATGTATTAGTAAGAATACATGTTTTGATGATAGATGTATTGGTGAGAATACATACTTTTGATGATACATGTATTGATTAATGTACTTGTATGGTTGAGGATACTTATGTTGTAGATCGAGATGATCCAAATGTTGTAGATCGAGATGATCCAGATGCTGTAGATCGAGATGATCCAGATGTTGTAGATCGAGATGATCCAGATGCTGTAGATCGTGATGATCCAGATGCTGTAGATCGAGATGATCCAGATGGTGTAGATCGAGATGATCCAGATGCTGTAGATCGAGATGATCCAGATGCTGTAGATCGAGATGATCCAGATGTTATAGATCGAGATGATCCAGATGCTGTAGATCGAGATGATCCAGATGTTGTAGATCGTGATGATCCAGATGCTGTAGATCGAGATGATCCAGATGCTGTAGATCGAGATGATATGACAATGCTGATGATCGTGAGATAACGATGCGGATGATCGTAAGATGACGATGCTAATGATCGTGTGATGACGATGCTGATGATCGTGAGATAACTATGCTGATGATCGTATGATGACGATGCTGATGATCGTGAGATGACGATGTTGATGATCGTGTGATGACGATGCTGATGATCGTGAGATGACGATGTTGATGATCATGTGATGACGATGTTGATGATAGTGAGATGACGATGTTGTTGATCATGTGATGACGATGCTGATGATCGTGTGATGGTGATGCTGACAATCGTGAGGATTCAGATATTGATGTTGTTGTAGCTGTTTGAGTGCTGCAGAAGATAAAGACTCAGTACTGAAGATGTTGATGTTCCAGTATTGAAGATATTCCAGTAACTGGTTGAGTTACTGATGATGTTGAGAAAGCTTCCAATGATTTATAGATGTATCATGTATGATGTTGATGACTCCTTGCTCGTGCAGATGCTGTTATAATATCCTTCTCGTTAAGGGGGAGTGTTGAGATATTGTAACTTCAAAGAATATTATATTTGTACTTTATTATTCCGGAGATGATTCATTCCTCCGTGAAGATCTTATTGTATATCCAGAGATGTTTATTCCTCCGTCGGAATGTGGTAACTTGGGTTATTAGACTTCCCTAGTGGGGGTCGGCCCTGTATGTGTTATGTGGGTCAAAGGGTTATTAGACCACCCTAGAGGGGTCGGCCTAGTCAGTTATAATGGGGTATTTAACCTAATGGTTAAATACGAGCCTACATGTACTTGTGTAAAATACATATCAGAGTAGTGTATAAATAGAGGAGGTGTGTTCCTCATTATACACATTCACTCACTTGAGGATAGCGCACTTGTGGAGGAGAGGTCTGCTATTGTGGAGGAGGAGATCATGTCTCAGGGTTTCATCTTTGTATATTGCTGGTCATCTATATTGAGGAAGCTTTGCTGGGTTTTCTACCCCATGAGGGTTTCCCAGGATAAATCTCTGTCTCTTGTGTTTATGTTGTGCTTGTTGTTTCTTCAGTGATCCTGTATATGCTATTATTGTGAAATGGAATGTAATGCTGCTATTTTCTGTCTTAGCATATTAAATCTTAACAGGGAGATATGTTGTTCGTTTTCCATGATGATGTTTCTTGGGGTTGGTTCCTTGTATGTCAAGCGTTTTTATTTTTGTTTATAGTTAATTATTCATGGGGTTAGGTTTTGGAATATTTGAAACATGAATATGGACTAACTTAATTCCAAATCTTATTCAACCCTCATTAGGAAATTTGAATTTGAATGAAATTTCATTGTTGTTGAACCCGAACTCAAACTCAAACCATGTGACTTTGGTTTTTATAGGATCCAATGTGAAGACAAGAGATTCCATTTATCATCGCTTGAGATGTTGCTACTTGCACCACTATTTGGTTGGTAAGAAGATCATGGAGAATGGTGGTCTGATCTCCTCCTAAGATACACGTAGGATTGGTCGCTTGAGCGTCTGACCTTAGAAAAAGGGTAGGGGGAGACCCTTGAATCCCCAATCTAGGAAGGGAAAGGCCTTGACCCCTCCATGCACTGAAAAGCAACTTTCAGACACTAGGTAACTTGAAGAAGGGTTTGATTATGGGCACAAGCTTGTTAAAATGCAATGGTTGGTAGAACTCAAGGAGAGGGTTTGTCAACATAGGTGAAACACTCACAATTAGACCTTGAATAAATAAACAGAGATATTGGTCTTGGACAAAACCATCTCACACAACGAAATGTTACAGATATGCCTCAATAACCCAGAAAAAATCGACGTTCCTAGCCAGAAGCACCTTGTGGTGTCCTATCTCATTTGATTATGAGGAAGCTTAGCTAGGGTCACATGACTCAATATTTTTTGGTCTTTTACATTAAAATGTTGGTGAAGGTATATCTAGGTTTCAACTTGAAGATTTATTGTTTTAATTTAGGAAGCATTGGGCTAGCCCATGCTTATGGAACCTATTTGTGATACTCTAAAACATGATACTTGCAAATTGATAGCCCTAAGAGTTGTTTGGCTTATATGCTTGTGTGAATGTCTGTCGGTTTATATGTTGTTTGTGACTATAGGAAGGGATTAGGGCTATAAGGCCAAATTGAAAATATTTGTGAGGTTAACTAGACCTTGGTGACCTCTCAGCATGTTTGTAATATGTGTTTGTATATATGAATAGATAGAGGTTATCTTATTTATAGAAAAAATTCTTTAGGTCTTACTTTTTGGTGGAATAGTTGTCCTAGGTCAAGAGTGACCTTCCTTGATACTTGGGGAACAATTGAATACATCTCAAGTCATATCGTGTAGTTTGGGTAATCCTTTGGGAATAGGCCAATGCAACACATTTATAAGTTGGATACATGCACCCATGCAAAATTGGTTGAGTTACACCCATGCATAGGGAGTAACAAAAACACAATATTAACCATGGCAAGGTTTAATAGTTGGAAATATGATTTTCATAAACATCGAGAACTGACCACTACATAGGTATTGCATGACTCGATAGCTTGAGTCCTTTATTTTATTGAGTAGGATGCATATCATGCTACTATATGTAGATGACAATGCCACATTGTACATCTAATGGGAAGTGGAATATAATTATATAACACACTAAACCTAAGTATTGATTAAGTGTATTATGTTTTATCCCATGCGTATGTGTGGGGTCTAGTAACAAGTAGCAAGGTGATTGGGATTGTATTAACACAGAGAACCAGGTTTAAACCCCTATGCATGTGCAAATGATGTTAGGTGTAGGGTGTTTTTTATAACAAGGAAATTCCCCTCTTAGCGTGACAACTTAGCTAGTAATAAATAGTTGGCCCCCCACAAGAAAATACAAAATAATGTGTTGTGTTTCAACATGGAGATCGCACCTTGTAACATGCTTGGTCATAGAAATTCGACTCTTTTCTGCCATTAAAATCATAATATTTAGTTTATAACATGATTGAATAGTATTGTGTTTGAAACCTAGACAACTCTTTCTCTTTATGATTCCCAATCTAATGAAAAGCCCCAATCTAAAGATGTATAATTTGGCATAATTCACCCTTGTAAATAAGTACATTGAATGCTTTAGAACAGGATTAAAAATTAGGGAAGTAAAGTTGTTGATGGGAAACTAGAGTGCAACTAATAATGTATTAGAAATCTTTACTTATGTTAAAAAAAGTGGAATAGTGCATAATTGTTTTATAAAAATAGAATGCTAGCTCATTACATCAATAATTGGAATCCAATATCAAATGCAATAATAATAAGTTAAGTTTGGTATGCAAAATAATCATTTTGAAAAAAGAAAACATTAAAAAGATAACTCCCAATTATAAGCCATTGAAGTGATCAATTGGTGTTCTATGGAATTACTTTCATGATTTTTTTTCTCGCTTTAAATCCAAGCAATTGATTTAATCACTATCTCTAGTATTTGTTTTTTATACCAATACCCTTTACTTCTATGATAGTAATTTTTTTACACCTATACTCTTTACTTATCTATGAAAAGTAGTGTGTAACACTTCATTTTGGTTGTGCGCTTCATGAAGACATAACCTGAACCATTACTGGCATAAATTTAACAATGGCCATCAAATATATCAGTGCACTTTGTGATATTGTATTTTGTTGCTACAGGTAGAAAGCCTAACACGAACAGGCTCAAGCTTGATCCAGTTGGTGTTGAGTATGATCATTTAGGTGCTATGAAGGTTTGTATTCTTGTTCTTTATTTCATGCCTCCATATTTAAGCAGTCTTTCTTTGTTATAGTAAAATTTATATGCATTTTCAAAACATAATATTTTTTAATATTAAAGTAAGCTAATATCATGTTCTTTTTCTCATCCATATGTTGTATTATCTAACTTTCCACAAGTATTAAGAATGGGAGTGAAAATTATAGGAAGTTTGTTTTTGGAAATTGACACAGTAAAGGTGCAGTGAGGATAGGGGGCTCAAGGTAGACTTATTATGTGACTAGAGTAAACTAGGGAATGTCTAGGAAATGCTTTTCTGAATTGGGAAGAATATTTTTAAGTAAAATGTATTATCTATCTTTCAAATTCAATTTTTTGTTCAGACATAAAGAACCTAAAATGGAACACAAAACAAAATGACATAAAGTAATGCAGAGGTAATTTTTTTTACAACCACAATAAGCTTTGATGTCAGTACTCATTGTTCATATGATACAATAAGATGAGATAATTTTATTAATGTCCAACACGTGACCACAAATACTTCAATGGGACTGCTAAGTACATCCATGAGAATTCAATGTCGAAGCACTAAAGTAGGTCCTGAAAATCATAATTCATAATACAAATTTAATGAAACAAAATCATAAATGTCAAAATGCCAAATTTTTTTATTGCCACAATAAGTTTTGAAGTCAATACTCATTGTTCATAAGATAAGATAATTTCTTTCATGTTCGACAAATGACCAAAAATAGGTCAATGGGACTACTAAGTACATCCATGAGAATACAAAATGCTTGGAAAATAATAATTCATAATACAAATATGTTGAAACAAAATCATAAATGTCAAAATGAAAAATTGAAACAACATGGCTCTATGATCAAGTGCATCTCTTCTCTTAGGTGATGGATCAACATAAAGACAATCATTATCCTCTTACTAGAAAGCACGCATGTACTTCCTCCTCTATCTGCAAGTGAACTCTATTAGGCAATCATTATGTGTTGTACCTGTTACCCCTGATATTGTATAAGGATCACACGTGATTTTCATCACATCACTTGTGAAATTTTTCACAAGGATCGAGTTTGCAGTTATTCATGGCTAGATAGTTGGATGGGCAGGGGTACACTTGTGTTCTTGACTCAAAGATGGTGCTTCTTCCTGGCTGAGTGGTGGTCATGGCATTTGGTTAGGAGGTATGATGTGATGTCCTCTCATGTCTTCATGATGATTTTTAGTAAAGTATTATGTGCCTAACAAGTAAAACAATGCTCATAAGGTGATGCACCCCCTCTTAATGATGGTTAAAATATACTTGACTAAGGTAGTAAGGCAATTAATGGGAACCCATCAACTTAGGGTCTCCCTAAGTTTTGAAGTGTTAATAACTGTACTTTTTAATTAAAGTTTTTAACCTTGGGTTTCTAAGGTTTTAGTGTGATTAATTAATCTTTGGCATGACTCTAGATGAATCGGTAGATAGTTTAACAATGAATGCATGCTTGTCATTCCTATAAATTTATGGGATTTTTGCATTTTGCATCATTCAAGCATACAAAACATGATTACCAAGTTACTTTAGATCCATAATGTCTTACCTTGTACTAATCCTTCAAGTTCTTCAACTTCTTTTATTAAGTGCAAAAATATATTTGGACTTAATAAATGTAGTTGAAAGACTTGAAGGACTAGTACAAGATAAGCCATTATGGATCTATATTAACTTGGTAATCATTATTTTGTATGCTTGAATGATGCAAAATTTGTTTGAATATCATCATTTTCAAGCAATAACAACTTCTTAAAGGGTGCTAGCTCAATGGTAGAGCACCTGCCTAATTATAGGCAGGAGATTGGTGGTTCAATTTTTCTGTACCCTATCAGAAATTAGTGACTAAGAAAATGACTAAATTCGCATATATACGACTATTATTAGCTAATTTCAAGTATCTTATAGCGCGACTAATGTTTAGTCGTATTTAGCTTAGTCATTAATATGTTATCATCTAGTAGATTATTTAGTCGTATATTTGGTCATTAATTTTGACAATCAGTGACTAAATCAGTAACTAAATAAGTGAGTATCAATGACTTAATCAGTGACTATCAATGACTAATAAGTCGACCAATTAATGACTAGTGAAATACGATTAGAGATAATATAGTGGAAATCGGATACTATTAGTCACCGACTCAAAAATAGTCGTTTATAGTCGAATTTTAGTCATTTTTTTAGTCATTAATTTCTCATTTTGTACTAGTGAACAAACACCATCTCAAATTGGTACTCTTGGTGTTGGACCATCAATTCCACATTCTACAAGCTCAAGTGATATGTCAAACTCCACACTAGCAAGCTTAAGGAGACAAAAAATCAGAAGTTTAAGGGATATTTATGAGCAAAATGAAGGTTATAATAATGCAGGTCTGAATTCTATTTTGGATTATATTCACATGTTGATGATCCTATCCATTTTGAATATGCCATTAAAAATGAAAAATGGGTGAATGCAATGGATGAGGAAATTGATGCAATACAAAAGAGTGAAACATGGGAACAAGTGAGCCTTCCACAAGGAAAAGATGTTATAGGTGTAAAGTGGGTCTATAAAACCAAATTAAATGCAAATGGTGATGTGAAAAAACATAAAGCAAGGCTAGTAGATAAGGGATACTCACAATAGCCCGGGTTCGATTACAATGAGACATTTGCTCCAGTAGCACGCCTAGACACGGTGATAACGATTCTTGCAATAACAACTCAAAACAAGTGGGCAGTATATCAAATGGATGTGAAATCAACATTGTTAAATGGTTTCCTAGAAGAAGAGGTTTATGTGGAGCAGCCACCTGGGTATGAGATTTTGGGTCATGAAGACAAAGTCTACAAACTGAAAAAAGAACTCTATGGACTTAAACAAGCCCCAAAAGCTTGGTATAATAGAATTGACAATCATCTTTTGCAAAATGGATTCAATAGGTGCAGCAGTGAGCCCATATTATATACCAAGATGAATGAGAAATGCGAGCTCTTAATTATTTGTTTGTATGTTGATGAATTGATATTCGTCGATGATTTAGCAATTGATTTGTTTAAAGGAGATATGGAAAAATAATTTGAAATGATTGATTTAGGTCTCATGAAGTATTTTCTTGGAATTGAGGTGAATCAAAATGATAATGGTATATTCATCTCTCAATCTAAGTATGCAAGTGACATTCTGAACAATATTGATGCATACCTCTATCTATTATTTGTATAAATTATTTTCTCTATGCTCTATTTTATCTTGTCTCCTCTGCCTCTCCCCTTCAGCTTGTGTTTGTATGCCTAAATTGGATGAAATATGGAACTGTATGATCCAAATACAATATACATTAAATTCTCAAAGGTACATCAACCAATGAGGAGAATATTCTCTACACGGTTTTTGTGAACAATGTCACACTAATTTTAAATCTCACACAAAGTTCTAAATTGACTTCCAAATGGTTTAGGGAAAATATCCTTTAAGGCGTTTCAGATCATAATCTTAAATGTTGATTAAATTGATATGTATTTTGGAATGGATGTGGAAATTAGAGTTGAACAGAGGGTTGCTCATCTATCAAATTCATCCTCCATTCATTAACTTGAAGTTGATCTACATATCTTTGAAATGCTTTTAACCCAACCCTTCGACATTAACATGAGTTGATCTCTCTATTATACCCAGTGCTTGCATTCAAGTCAACCATTAAACACCGCTAATATTTTTGGAAGCACTCGTCATTGCATTGATGTTCCCAACAATAAATCTCTACTACCAAGCTCTGAGATAGGAAGCATCTTAATAAAACCATATTAAAAAAATAATCGTGAAGGTAAGATTGATCATGAGAGAAATTATTGTAATATTCCACTTAATTAAATTAATTGTTCACTTAATTAAAGGAAAACCACTTGGATGTTTGATCCACGATTCATTTCTATGAGCGGTTAATAAGTGGCCACATTTACCAAGCATTATAGCCTCTCCATTCCGTTTACTCCCTTTGGGGATGCCACTAGGTAACTATTTCCAATATTATCATTAATATTAATATCCCGGATGTCTACTGATGAGATCACAAGTGCAAGGTGAATTCAAACATTCCCTTCACTGGCTCCATCCACGTACCATCCCAACGCTTCACTGCCTCCATCCACTGCCCCTCTATCTAAACGTTTTCGATTCACCAAACTGTAATAAATACACTCATTTTTTGAAAATATATTGTAATGTAGTCGTGTATTTCTTTCTAGATCCCCACATGTTGTAAGAATATTAGTCCTTTATGCCAGGGATAAAAATAAACATCTGTGTACAAGCGAAGAATTGAATTCTTCTTTTTGTGCAGGATTGCACAGGTGCATTCTTTTCTATTTCATATCCTGTTTTTTCCCTAATCAAACATTTTTTCAGGATCGATATGTATTTTCAGCGACTGATGTTCGATATTTGTTCTAATACTAGAACCATTCCTGTACATAGGTTTTGATTGCAAAGCAATTTTGAAACTTTTCTTGCATGAAATGAAATGGACTCCATTCTTTGTAGTGGAGAATATGAAAGTAGAGGTCATGTACTACTTGGAGGTAGAAGGATTTTTTAGTTTTTAAAATCATGTGCAGTGTCTTTTAATAAAGTGTTGTAATTCTATCTCTTAATTACTGGTGTTTTACCTTTCTTATAATCTTTGTTTGGTATGCCTATATCTGTGTTATTTCCCATGTAAATTATTGGCATCTCACGTAAGGAAATTCGGAACAAATTTGAATTCGCCGAATATTCGGTGTGTAATATCGCAGGTTATTGAAACTTTTTTTTTGTTTGTTTTTTAAATATATTTGATTTTATTATATAAATGTCTATATACATTTATTTTCGTATAGAATCATATTCTTATCCATATACATACTCGAATTATGCTACTATGATTATAATTTAAGATCTGTGTTTATACCTATGAGCGTGAAGAATTGAAGTTTGCGGATGTGTTTTACCACTTGGCTGTTTCATGGAACATCTCATTCAATTGATTTTTGTCCTAAATTTAGCCCTAGCCCTCAATAATAAATAATAAATAAAGATTAAGGAATTGGATATCTTGGAATTTAATATTGCCGATGTGTATTAGAAATATTAACATGCAAAATATGACAATAATGATAATATTAATATTAAAAGTTTTACTACTAGGTCGTTTCATTAAAAGTTTTACCATTGGCTAATTTAGGATTTACCACTGGCTCCTTCTTGACTCGAATCTTCCATTCCCCACGTGAGTTTGAGGTTTGTCTATTTTGTTCTATAGAAAATTCATTATATTTTTCCATTATTGTGCAGAATGCTCACACAATGTGGCTAAGAAATCCATTGGAAAAGCTGGCAGAAGGTGCAGACCTCTAGATGACATGTCACAAATACAATGGCAACCATTGAGCAGCATATTTTCTGCCATTGAAAATTTTATACATGTTAGAGATTATATTGATTCACGAGCATCGGAGCCTAGGCATGTCAGTTGAAGTTCATCGACAGGAGGGGAGCCGACCAGCGGGGTTGCCGATGACCACTGGTGCGGAGAGGAGGTTGACTTGTCGAAGTCAGCAAGTCGAGTAGAAGCAGTCGGAGTGCGATCGACTGGGGCAGCACAGCGGATGTTATTATTGGTCAAGAATCGACAAGAATTAGTCGATAGATGACAAGTGAAAGGAGCAAGATGTCGGGTAGTCGATGAGTGATCGAAATATGACGCAACAGGTTTGGTGGAGCTGAGCACGGAGGAAGGGGAGGACTGGCGAACCGCAGAAGATGAGAGGCAAAACCGATAGGAAATTCAAGATGTGACCGACTACTGTAACAGGGTCAAAAGGGAATATAAGTCAAGGGACTATACTTGGTAGCCATTCAAGGTTGCTGAGGAAGTTATTATAGCTATTGTGAGTTAGTGAAAGACATGATAGGTGACGTCTTGGACAGAGGCTGTGTAACATGGCTAGGGGATGACAATTTCAGACTCGTAGGGTTTGGAAGGATCAACGAACAGGGGGATGCGTGTCTCGGGGATTGCAGCAGTCTCAGGAACAACAACAGTAGGGTAGAAGATGGAGGAAAGGAAGTCAGGCAAGGATCTTCAGGCTTTGATCAGCAGTATCAAAGAGCAGAGCCGAGAGAAGTTGTGAAGAGTCACACAGACTGAGGAGGAGAGTTGAGATCGAGCCCTAGGTCAGTGTTCAGATTTGAACCAGGAGAGGGTGAGGTCGACACATAGGGAGAACACACCACAGTTACTTCTAAGTTGTAATAGCTAAGGATGACTGTAGTTAGTTATTTGTTTACAGTTATTCCGCATTGTAACCGAATTCAGAGAAGTAATATAAAGCCACTTCTGGCATCCTATTTTAGACCTGTTTTGTGTAAGCATTGTGGTTTGTGTGGTGTGTATTGTTAAGCAAGAAAGTATTCCAGTAAGGTGACTTGCCTCAGTTGGTATCAGAGCACGGATCGTAGCATATCTGATCGGGAACAAAGAGCCGGAAGAAAGTCTGGTTGAAGAGATTACTATACCAACCGTGACTTGTGTCAGTTGGTATCAGAGCGGAAGAATCCATCGAGTTTGTGGTATTAAGCCTGCAAGTGAGTTGGACAGCTCTAGTTGCAGTTGGGTAGAGTTGTGCACAACTTGTTTAAGTCTGGTTGCGATTGGACGCTTGAGAGTTTCAGCAGAGGTTGGAAATGGCTCATAGATTCATTAACGTCAGAGGACGAAGGACGCATGGCACAACAGTCATCATAGTGGATCATGAGATGTTTGACAAATGCGTCTGAATGATGCGTACTTTGATAAATGAAGTCGCGGCAATCAAAGAAAGCCAAAGGCATGGTTGTATTCTTGAAGCAGTAGACCACAACGACAAGGAAGTCGAAGAGGTGGAAGCTCGGGATGAAGCCGCAGAGGAACGAGAGGAAAAACTGATCAAACTCTTGATGGATATGAGAGGTCGGGAGAAGATAGATGTGCGTATGTATTCGGGAAGCCTAGACCTAGAAGATTTGATCGACTGGTTCAGAGAGATGGAGAAATACTTCGACATAGAGCAGATCGAGGATCCTAAACGGGTTAAGACTGCATGTCTGAGGTTGAAGGATCATGCCTCATTGTGGTGGGACAATGTACAGGCTGATAAACTCAAGAAAGGCAAGGAGAAAATCAAGTCTTGGGACAGAATTTCCAAGTTGAAGGGAAATTTCTTGCCAAATGACTATGTGATTTCCTTGTTCAGGAAGTTAATGAACTTTTGACAAAAAGAAATGACCGTGAAACAGTACAAGGAGGAGTTCTACCGATTGTCGATTCGGTCAGGACAAGCTGATGAAGGAGAAGAAGCTGTCGCTAGATATGTGAACGGCTTGAAGTATGCTATTCAGGATGAACTCGACATGTCGAGATTCAGAGCAGTCGGTGAAGCCTACCAGTTAGCTCTGAAGGCAGAAGAGAAGCTATCAAGAAAATCTACAACGACTTGGGGAAGGATGACTGGTCAGGGTGCGAAAAATGTCTCCGCGAAAGACCAAAGTAACGGGTACAACAGGGAAGGTGTCGAAGATATCCGACACGTAGAAGGGACATTGACAGAGGAGAAAGCACAAGAAAACCAATGCGATGGTCATGAGAACTGCGGTCGAGGTGCGTATAGTTGAAGTGGTCCATCTGATAAGAAAGGAGCTAACATACCAGCCATAATCTGTTACAAGTGTCGAGGGACACAAGGCATATGAGTGCCCAGAGAACCCACATGCTGCAGAAGAGTCGAAACCCAGACGTCGAAAGGATGAGCAATTCGACGAGAGGGAAGAATCGGCATCCGACAGTGGTGGAGGTGAAAAGAAGAATAACCGAAATCTGATGGTTCAGAGTACCTTGATCTAGGAAGACCAACGTGACCCGATGGAACTAGCACAACAGAAGGCGATCTTTCGAACGAAGGTGCAGATCGGAGAATGGCATTGCAAAACCATAGTGGATGGTGGAAGCACGGAGAATCTTGTGTCGAAATAAGTCATCGACAAGATCGGGTTGAAGTGTCGAGAACACCCACACCCCTACAAGATCTCATTGTTGCAAAAAGGACACCATGTCAGAGTGACCAGACAGTGCCTGATCAACTTTAGAATTGAAGAATTAGAGGACAACATACTGTACGATGTAGTTCCCATGGATGCATGCTAGCTATTGTTTTGAAGACCATGGCATATTGATTGAAAAATGATCTATGATGGTCGAGCCAACACAATCACAGTGTGGAAGAATGGTGTGAAGAGGACTTTTAAGCCGAGGCGAGAAGAGAAAGACGACGGTAAGGACGGTGAGAGCAATCTTTGGGAAAAGCGAGTGTTGATGAGCACCGCGAAGAAATTCCTTGCAGAAGAGGAAAGGCAGTCAGGATGTTTTGCGATCATTCTGAAAGGACCATATGTCGAAGGAATGACCATGGAGGAGAATATTCCGGTCGAGATCGAGGAGTTGCTCGAAGAATTCAGGGACATAATGGCTGATGAGAAAGCAACGGGATTTTCCCAGGGATACTCTCATGTATTTAACAACCACAAGGCCGGATATTATGTATGCAGTTAGTCTTATCTCAAGGTTCATGGCATCTCCAAAAGACTCTAATTAGCAAGTAGGGAAAAAAATTCTCAGATATGTGAGTGGAACAAGAAACCATGGTATCCATTATTCAAGGTTAAATGAGTTCAAACTCATAGGGTATACAGATAGTGATTGTGCAGGTAGCATTGATGACAGAAAGAGCACTTCTAGTTATGTTTTTCATTTTGGAACAGGTGTAGTATCATGGGCTTCAAAGAAACAACCAATTGTTACTCTTTCATTTGCTGAAGCAGAGTATGTAGCAGCCACGGGTGCATCATGTCAAGCAATTTGGATGAGAAGAGTTTTGAAGGATCTCAAGCAAGAACAAAAGGAGGCAACAAAGATATATTGTGACAATAACTCAGCTATAGCATTGTCAAAGAATCCAGTATTTCACAAGAGAAGCAAACATATAGACACAAGATATCATTTCATAAGAGAACTAATCAACATTGGAGAAATCTCTTTGGTTTTTGGTAGGTCTCAAGATCAATGTGCACACATTTTCACCAAGGCATTAGGGAGAGAAAGTTTTGTCTATCAAAGAGATCCATTGAGCATCAAATATTTCAACAATTGTGATTAAGGGGGAGTGTTGGAATTAATCCCAACTACCTCTACCAACCGATCATTACTCGTCCATACCTCCATTACTCTCACCCACACCTCGTCCTTCCTATGCAGCTGAAACAATTTATTTTGTGTCTTATCCTTTTGACACCATAGTGTTTTGATAAAAATGTGTGGATGAATCAAAACAGAGTGCTATGAATGTAAAAGATAGAGTGCTATCTCTTTTACTCTCCAATCTTATATTTTTCTATCGCTACTGTAGCAACAACTTATATATAACTATGTAACTATATGCCTGTAGAAACATGTTCTATGAGTTTTTTGTTGTAACCATTGTAATATGGGATATATGATGTTTGTTTTCTGAAGCATCAAAAGAGTTGCAACTCTATCTCTCGGTGTTTAACAAGAATGAAGTAAATCTGAACAATATTGATGCATACCTCTATCTATTATTTGTATAAATTATTTTCTCTATGCTCTATTTTATCTTGTCTCCTCTGCCTCTCCCCTTCAGCTTGTGTTTGTATGCCTAAATTGGATGAATTATGGAACTGTATGATCCAAATACAATATACATTGAATTCTCAAAGGTACATCAACCAATGAGGAGAATATTCTCTACACGGTTTTTGTGAACAATGTCACACTAATTTTAAATCTCGCACAAAGTTCTAAATTGACTTCCAAATGGTTTAGGGAAAATATCCTTTAAGGCGTTTCAGATCATAATCTTAAATGTTGATTAAATTGATATGTATTTTGGAATGGATGTGGAAAGTAGAGTTGAACCGAGGGTTGCTCATCTATCAAATTCATCCTCCATTCATTAACTCGAAGTTGATCTACATATCTTTGAAATGCTTTTAACCCAACCCTTCGACGTTAACATGAGTTGATCTCTCTATTATACCCAGTGCTTGCATTCAAGTCAGCCATTAAACACCGCTAATATTTTTGGAAGCACTTGTCATTGCATTGATGTTCCCAACAATAAATCTCTACTACCAAGCTCTGAGATAGGAAGCATCTTATAAAAGCCATATTAAAAAAATAATCGTGAAGGTAAGATTGATCATGAGAGAAATTATTGTAATATTCCACTTAATTAAATTAATTGTTCACTTAATTAAAGGAAAACCACTTGGATGTTTGATCCACGATTCATTTCTATGAGATGTTAATAAGTGGCCACATTTACCAAGCATTATAGCCTCTCCATTCCCTTTACTCCCTTTGGGGATGCCACTAGGTAACTATTTCCAATATTATCATTAATATTAATATCCCGGATGTCTACTGATGAGATCACAAGTGCAAGGTGAATTCAAACATTCCCTTGACTGGCTCCATCCACGTACCATCCCAACGCTTCACTACCTCCATCCACTACCCCTCTATCTAAACGTTTTCGATTCACCAAACTGTAATAAATACACTCATTTTTTGAAAATATATTGTAATGTAGTCATGTATTTCTTTCTAGATCCCCACATGTTGTAAGAATATTAGTCCTTTATGCCAGGGATAAAAATAAACATCTGTGTACAAGCGAAGAATTGAGTTCTTCTTTTTGTGCAAGCTTTCACAGGTGCATTCTTTTCTATTTCATATCCTGTTTTTTCCCTAATCAAACATTTTTTCAGTATCGATATGTATTTTCAGCGACTGATGTTCGATATTTGTTCTAATACTAGAACCATTCCTGTACATAGGTTTTGATTGCAAAGCAATTTTGAAACTTTTCTTGCATGAAATGAAATGGACTCCATTCTTTGTAGTGGAGAATATGAAAGTAGAGGTCATGTGCTACTTGGAGGTAGAAGGATTTTTTAGTTTTTAAAATCATGTGCAGTGTCTTTTAATAAAGTATTGTAATTCTATCTCTTAATTACTGGTGTTTTACCTTTCTTATAATCTTTGTTTGGTATGCCTATATTTGTGTTATTTCCCATGTAAATTATTGGCATCTCACGTAAGGAAATTCGGAACAAATTTGAATTCGCCGAATATTCGGTGTGTAATATCGCAGGTTGTTGAAACTTTTTTTTTGTTTGTTTTTTAAATATATTTGATTTTATTATATAAATGTCTATATACATTTATTTTCGTATAGAATCATATTCATATCCATATACATACTCGAATTATGCTACTATGATTATAATTTAAGATATGTGTTTATACCTATGAGCGTGAAGAATTGAAGTTTGCATATGTGTTTTACCACTTGGCTGTTTCATGGAACATCTCATTCAATTGATTTTTGTCCTAAATTTAGCCCTAGCCCTCAATAATAAATAATAAATAAAGATTAAGGAATTGGATATCTTGGAATTTAATATTGCCGATGTGTATTAGAAATATTAACATGCAAAATATGACAATAATGATAATATTAATATTAGAAGTTTTATTACTAGGTGGTTTCATTAAAAGTTTTACCACTGGCTAATTTAGGATTTACCACTGGCTCCTTCTTGACTCGAATCTTCCATTCCCCACGTGAGTTTGAGGTTTGTCTATTTTGTTCTATAGAAAATTCATTATATTTTTCCATTATTGTGTAGAATGCTCACACAATGTGGCTAAGAAATCCATTGGAAAAGCTGGCAGAAGGTGCAGACCTCTAGATGACATGTCACAAATACAATGGCAACCATTGAGCAGCATATTTTCTGCCATTGAAAATTTTATACATGTTAGAGATTATATTGATGCACGAGCATCAGAGCCTAAGCATGTCAGTTGAAGTTCATCGACAGGAGGGGAGCCGACCAGCGGGGTTGCCGATGACCACTGGTGCTGAGAGGAGGTTGACTTGTCGAAGTCAGCAAGTCGAGTAGAAGCAGTCGGAGTGCGATCGACTGGGGCAGCACAGCGGATGTTATTATTGGTCAAGAATCGACAAGAATTAGTCGATAGATGACAAGTGAAAGGAGCAAGATGTCAGGTAGTCGATGAGTGATCGAACTACGACACAACAGGTTTGGTGGAGCTGAGCACGGAGGAAGGGGAGGATTGGCGAACCGCAGAAGATGAGAAGCAAAACTGATAGGAAAGTCGAGATGTGACCGACTACTGTAACAGTGTCGAAAGGGCATATAAGTCAAGGGACTGTACCTGGTAGCCATTCAGGGTTGCTGAGGAAGTTATTATAGCTATTGTGAGTTAGTGAAAGACATGACACGTGACATCATGGGCAGAGGCTGTGTAACACGGCTAGGGGATGACAATTGCAGACTTGTAGGGTTTGGAAGGATCAACGAACAGGGGGATGCATGTCTCGGGGATTGCAGCAGTCTTGGGAACAACAGCAGTAGGGTAGAAGATGGAGGAAAGGAAGTCAGGCAAGGATCTTCAGTCTTTGATCAGCATTATCAAAGAGCAGAGCCGAGAGAAGTTGTGAAGAGTCACACAGACTGAGGAGGAGAGTTGAGATCGAGCCATAGGTTAGTGTTCAGATTTGAACCAGGAGAGGGTGAGGTCGACACATAGGGAGAACACACCACAGTTACTTCTAAGTTGTAACATCTGAGGCCGACTGTAGTTAGTTATTTGTTTACAGTTATTCCGCATTGTAACCGAATTCAGAGAAGTAATATAAAGCCACTTCTGGCATCCTGTTTTAGACCTGTTTTGTGTAAGCATTGTGGTTTGTGTGGTGTGTATTGTTAAGCAAGAAAGTATTCCAGTAAGGTGACTTTCCTTAGTTGGTATCAGAGCATAGATCGCAGCATATCTGATCGGGAACAAAGAGTCGGAAGAAAGTCTGGTTGAAGAGATGACTATACCAACCGTGACTTGTGTCAGTTGGTATCAGAGCGGAAGAATCCATCGAGTTTGTGGTATTAAGCCTGCAAGTGAGTTGGATAGCTCTAGTTGCAGTTGGGTAGAGTTGTGCACAACTTGTTTAAGTCTGGTTGTGATTGGACGCTTGAGAGTTTCAACAGAGGTTGGAAATGGCTCATAGAGGCATTAACGTCAGAGGACGAAGGACGCATGGCACAACAGTCATCACAGTGGATCATGAGATGTTTGACAAATGCGTCTGAATGATGCGTACTTTGATAAATGAAGTCGCGGCAATCAAAGAAAGCCAAAGGCATGGTTGTATTCTTGAAGCAGTAGACCACAACGACAAGGAAGTCAAAGAGGTGGAAGCTCGGGATGAAGCCGCAGAGGAACGAGAGGAAAAACTGATCAAACTCTTGACGGATATGAAAGGTCGGGAGAAGATAGATGTGCGTATGTATTCGGGAAGCCTAGACCCAGAAGATTTGATCGACTGGTTCAGAGAGATGGATAAATACTTCGACATAGAGCAGATCGAGGATCCTAAACGGGTTAAGACTGCATGTCTGAGGTTGAAGGATCATGCCTCATTGTGGTGGGACAATGTACAGGCTGATAGACTCAAGAAAGGCAAGGAGAAAATCAAGTCTTGGGACAGAATTACCAAGTTGAAGGGAAATTTCTTGCCAAATGACTATGTGATTTCCTTGTTCAGGAAGTTAATGAACTTTTGACAAAAAGAAATGACCGTGAAACAGTACAAGGAGGAGTTCTACCGATTATCGATTCGGTCAGGACAAGCTGATGAAGGAGAAGAAGTTGTCACTAGATATGTGAACGGCTTGAAGTATGCTATTCAGGATGAACTCGACATGTCGAGATTCAGAGCAGTCGGTGAAGCCTACCAGTTAGCTCTGAAGGCAGAAGAGAAGATATCAAGAAAATCTGCAACGACTTGGGGAAGGATGATTTGTTAGGGTGCGAAAAATGTCTCCGCGAAAGACCAAAGTAATGGGTAAAACAGGGAAGGTGTCGAAGATATCTGACACGTAGAAGGGACATTGACACAGGAGAAAGCACAAGAAAACCGATGCGATGGTAATGAGAACTGCGGTCGAGGTGCATATAGTCGAAGTGGTCCATCTGATAAGAAAGGAGCTAACAGACCATCCATAATCTGTTACAAGTGTCGAGGGACACAAGGCATATGAGTTCCTAGAGAACCTACATGCTGCAGAGGAGTCGAAACCCAGACGTCGAAAGGATGAGCAATTCAACGAGAGGGAAGAATCGGCATCCGACAGCAGTGGAGGTGAAAAGAAGAATAACCGAAATCTGATGGTTCAGAGTACCTTGATCTAGGAAGACCAACGTGACCCGATGGAACTAGCACAATAGAAGGCGATCTTTCGAACGAAGGTGCAGATCGGAGAATGGCATTGCAAAACCATAGTGGATGATGGAAGCACGAAGAATCTTGTGTCGAAAGAAGTCGTCGACAAGATCAGGTTGAAGTGTCGAGAACACCCACACCCCTACAAGATCTCATGGTTGCAGAAAGGACACCATGTCAGAGTGACCAGACAGTGCCTCATCAACTTCAGAATTGAAGAATTAGAGGACAACATACTATACGATGTAGTTCCCATGGATGCATCCTAGCTATTGTTTTGAAGACCATGGCATATTGATCGAAAAATTATCTATGATGGTCGAGCCAACACAATCACAGTGTGGAAGAATGGTGTGAAGAGGACTTTTAAGCCGAGGTGAGAAGAGAAAGACGATGGTAAGGACGGCGAGAGCAATCTTTGGGAAAAGTGAGTGTTGATGAGCACCGCGAAGAAATTCCTTGCAGAAGAGGAAAGGCAGTCGGAATGTTTTGCGATCATTCTGAAAGGACCATATGTCGAAGGAATGACCATGGAGGAGAATATTCCGGTCGAGATCGAGGAGTTGCTCGAAGAATTCAGGGACATAATGGCTGATGAGAAAGCAACGGGATTTCCCCCGACAAGGAGCATATCCCATCAGATCGACTTGATTCCAGGGTCGAGTCTACCAATTAAGGCTCCATATAGGATGAGCTTGACAGAGGGAAAGGAACTAAACCGACAGGTCCAAGAGTTATTGGACAGAGGGTTGATCAGAGAAGGTTTGAGCCCATGTGCAGTACCAGCGGTATTGATACTGAAGAAGAGTGGGGAATGGAGAATGTGTATCAACTCTAGAGTGCATCAATAGGATCACGATCAAGTATCGGTTTCCATTGCCAAGGATGGATGACTTGATGGATTGCTTGAGTGGAGTGACATACTTCACAAAAATAGACCTGAAGAGTGGATATCACCAGATTAGGGTCAAAGAAGGAGATGAATGGAAGACATCATTCAAAACAAAGGAGGGGTTGTACGAGTGGTTAGTCATGCCATTTGGGTTGACTAATGCACCCACCACATTCATGATATTGATGAATGAGGTGTTGAAACCATTTCTAGGAAAGTTTGTCGTAGTCTATTTAGACGACATTCTAATTTTTAGTCGAACCAATGTAGAACACTTGGAGCATGTTCGACAAGTATTGTAGAAATTGCAGGAAGAAAAGCTGATGGTAAAGCTGCAAAAGTTTTTCTTCATGAACAAGGAATTGGTGTACTTGGGATTTATAATCTCAGGTAAAGGGTTGGTGATGGACCCAAAGAAGGTGAAGGCAATAGTAGGTTGGTCGGAACCGACAAGTACGACTGGAGTGAGAAGGTTCCATGGACTTGCTAGTTTCTACTGGAATTTCATTCAGGGATTCAGTCGAATCTGTGCACCATTGAAAGAATGCATGAGAAAGGGTGAGTTCAAGTGGACAGACGAAGCCCACAAAGCTTTCAACAGGTTGAAGGAAAAAGTCATTGAGAGCTCAGTCTTGGCGCTCCCAGACTTTGAAAAAAATTTCCAGGTCGATTGTGATGCGAGTGGAACGGCAATTGGAGCAGTGTTGAGCTAGGAGGGTCGATCAATTGCATTCTGTAGTGAAAAGATGAATGGAGCGAAGCATAAGTATTCGGTCTATGACTAGGAGTTTTATGCTATCATTCAAGCATTGAAGAAATGGAGGCATTATTTGTTGCCTAAGGAATTTGTGTTGTATACAGATCACCAAACACTGAGGTATTTGAACACTTAGTCGAAATTAGATCAGAGACACATGAAGTGAGTGGAACTACTTCAGAGATATACATTCATGTTGCGACATAGGTCAGGCAAGTCGAACACGGTTGTCGACGCATTGAGCAGGAGAGTTGCGCTATCGAGCACGACAACAGTTCAGGCAACAGGGATAGAGTCGATAAAGACGGAGTATGAGACCGACAAGGATTTTGCGAAAGCATGGAAGGCTTGTCGTGAACCTTGGAGTACCGACATGACTCCATATTTGAGTTACTTCATCCAAGAAGGCTATCTGTTCAAGGGAAGTCGGTTGTGCATTCCCAGAGGATCAGTAAGAGAGAACCTAATACGAGAATTTCATAATGGTGGGTTAGCAGGACACTTTGGCTTCGACAAGACCAAAGCACTAGTTGACGAGAAGTATTTCTGGCTAGGGATGTCGACATATGTCGAAAGATGGGTTTGACAATGTCAGGTTTTCCAGTTGGCAAAGGGAAGGAGTTAGAATATAGGGTTGTATACACTATTGCCGGGTACCAGATAACCCTTGGGAGCATCTTCGCATGGATTTTGTGTTAGGATTACCGAAGACTCAACAAGGAAGTGACTCAATATTTGTTGTAGTTGACAGATTTTCGAGGATGGCGCATTTCATACCATGTAAGAAGACGAGCGACGCCATAGGGATTGCTGTACTATTCTTCAAAGACATAGTCTGATTGCATGGGTTTCCAAAGAGTATCACGCTAGATCGGGATATGAATTTTATGGGGCATTGATGGAGAACCCTATGGAAGAAATTGGACACGAAGTTGTAGTTCACCTCGGCATACCATCCGCAGACATATGGAAATATCGAGGTGGTCAACAGAAGTTTGGGAAACCTTCTCAGATGTCTAGCAGCCGACAGACCCAAGCAGTGGGAGAATGTGTTGGCACAGGTGGAGTTTGCATATAACAATTCTGTGAATTGGTCAACGGGATTGAGCCCATTCCAGATTGTTCAGGGGAGAATCCCACACGGAGTGGTGGATTTGGTAGAGTTGCCGACAGAAACCAGAAAGAGAGCAGATGCAGAATCGTTCGTAGAACATATGCATGAAGTTCATGAAAATGTGCGAAAGCACATAGAGAAGAGTAACGCGGCATATAAGTTGAGGGCCGACAGGAAAAAGAGGCTACAATCATTCCAGGAAGGGGACTTAGTATATGCCTATTTACGGAATGAGAGATTTCCGACAGGAACATACACCAAGTTGAAGCTGAAGAAGATAGGACCATGCAGAATTCTGAAGAAGATTTTGGACAATGCTTATGTGTTGGAATTGCTGGAAGACTTGAACATTTCAGTGACGTTCAATGTTTTAGATCTGTATAAGTTTGAAGAGGAGTCAAGCAGCGGAAGCGAGGAGGTGATAAGCATCGACTGGATAAACCAAATTCCATATTGACACAAATAAGAGATCGCAGAAGTAATCAAAGAGCGCGAGGTTGGATGAACGCGTAGCGCATGGAAGAAGGACTACTTGGTGCAATGGAAGGATGACGAGTTGCAAGAGGCGACATGGATTTCTGAAGAATATTTCAGGAGATTGACGGAGCAGGCGAATTCTTTTTCACCTGGGGAGTCTGATGCACAACTATCAGAGCCTAGGCATGTCAGTCGAAGCTGATCGACAGGAGGGGAGCCGACCAGCGTGGTTGCCGATGACCACTGGTGTAAAGCAGGTCGACTTGTCGAAGTCAGCAAGTCGAGTAGAAGCAGTCGGAGTGCGACCGACTGGGGTAGCACAGTGGATGTTGCGATTGGTCGAGAATCGACAGGAATTAATCCACAGATGACAAGTGAAAGGAGCAAGACGTCGGGTAGTCGACGAGTGGTCGAACTACGATGTGACAGGTTTGGTAGAGCCAAGCACGAAGGAAGGGGAGGACTAGCGAACTGCAGAAGATGAGAAGCAAAATCGACAGGAAATTCAAGATGTGACCGACTACTGTAGCAGGGTCAAAAGGGCATATAAGTTAAGGGACTATACCTGGTAGCTGTTCAGGGTTGCTGAGGAAGTTATTAGAGTTATTGCGAGTTGGTGAAAGACATGACAGGTGACGTCATGGACAGAGGCTGTGCAGCATGTCTAGGGGCTGACAGTTGCAGGTTCACAGGATTTGGAAGGATCGGCAAACAGGAGGATGTGTGTCTCGGGGATTACAACAGTCTTGAGAACAATAGTAACAGGGTAGAAGATGAAGAAAATTAATTCAAGAGGGGATCTTCAGTCTTTGATCAGCAGTATCAGAGAGCAGAACCGAGAGAAGTTGTGAAGAGTCACACCGGCCGAGGAGGAGAGTTGAGATCGAGCCATAGCTCAATGTTCAGAGTTGAACTAGGAGAGGGTGAGGTCGACACACAGGGAGAACACACCACAATTACTTCTAAGTTGTAATGGATGAGGCCAACTGTAGTTACTTATTTGTTTAGAGTTATTCCGCATTGTAACCGAATTCAGAGAAGTAATATAAAACCACTTCTGCCATCTTTTTTTACACCTGTTTTGTTTAAGCATTGTGGTTTGTGTCGTGTGTATTGTTAAGAAAGAAAGTATTCCAGTAAGGTGACTTGCATCATATATTCACATACATTGTACATTGTATATTTATTCAACTTATTGTTCATCTTTTAATGTCTATCCCTATCAGAAAAATGCATCACGCACGGTTGTACATATATCAATAATTTAGTGTGTAATGGATGCATACAGCTATGATCTAATCACATGAGTTTACAACTTTATTCAGATTTAATATATATATATAAATTGAAATACAATGCATGATAAAAATTACAAATTGAGATGCTTTGCATAATTTTAAAGGTGAAATAGCGTAACTTTTCCATGCGCAAAGATTTTTAAATTTTTTAAAACCATTAAAAAACCTTAAAAAACTCTGAGATTACATAAAACTATATTCCTATAAATTATTTGCAAATATTATGCAATATCATAAAATTATATTCCTATAAATTATTTGCTTTGCTAGAGAAAAAAAATAAAAAAGAGTTAAGAAGAACATACAATAAGAGCATTGAACTTCTCCATAAAGAATATCGCTCGCACTATAAGACTTTAGTGAACTGGAATCCATTATTTATTGATTTGGTAGTATTGATATTTCTTTCTGGATCAACAAACTGTGTTGCCGTCAACCAGTGGTGTAATATTTTAATAAATTTGTGGAACTATGTTACTAAAAAAAGGTTAATCCAGTTTTACAACAAGTCTAACTTCAATTCTCAATCAGTGCATGAATTTCATGGTTCAATTCTCGACTCAAGTTGTACGCCTCATACAAATCATGTTAGGAGTTGAGCTTTCCAGCCACACACATCAATTTCCAACTTAGTTTAATCTGAGAGTTAGACATACCTAGCAATCAATATAAATTAGTAAATATCAATATTAATATTATAATTAGTATTCGATAATTAATATTAATTACGAGGTAGTTAATATGTTATTAACATTGCCTCTCATTTATAGGTTTATTTAACCTAATTAGAATTTATAATTATTTAGAAATTTTAATAATAACATATTTAGTAATAATAATAATAAAATAAATAACAACAATCAAATTAATAATATTAATATTAATCACATCAACAATAGTAATATTAATACATTAATAAAAATATTTTGATAGCAATATTATTAATAAAATTAACAATATTATAACCCCAAGTGTTAGCTCAATTGGTAAGACGTGTGAACACTCTCGCGCCCTTTCTGAAGGCAAAATTAACAATATTATGTTAAAATTATTACTATTAATTCTAAATATATTAATCTTATGTGAATATATTAATAGTAATAGTAATAGTAATAGTAATCTTAATCTTAATCTTAATAGTAATAGTAATAGTAATGTTAATCTTACTAGTAATATTACTATTAATATCTTAATAGTAATATTACTATTAATATTAAGATGAATATTAATTTTATGTTCAAATATATTAATATTGACCATGCTCATGCTCAGATTTTAGTTTTGGATTGAAATTCCATTTTAATATTGTTAAATTTTGTAGAATTTGTATGTAAATTTACAATTATTGACAATTACAATAAGACAAAACTTTAGATGAACATGAAAATGAGATATAATCATTCGTGAACATAAGAATTCAACATCACTTTGAAACATAACACTTTTGGTTAATAACATAACTCTACATGCAAAGGTTACCCATGGACAAGCAAAGTCAACCATGGTAAACCTAAGCTAACCATAGTCAACCAAAGCGAATCAAAAATCAACCATGGTCAACCAAAGGAAACCATAGTTAAGCAAAGTCAACCATAGTCAACCCAAAGTTAACCAAAGATAACCATGGTCAAATAAAGTTAAGCAAAAGTTAACCATGGTTAACCAAAATCAACGATAGTCAACCATGGTCAACCATAGTCAACTAGAATTCAACCATAGTCAACAATGCTCAACAATAATCAACCATGGTAAACCAAAGTCAGCCAAATTGAACCATGGTACCATGGTCAACCAAAGTCAACCAAATTTAACCATGGTCAACAATGCATAGTCAACCATGGTAAACCATGATCAACCATAGTCAACCATGTTAACCATAGTCATCAAAAGTATACATAGTCAACCAAATCCAACCAAAAGTTAACCATTGTCAACCAAAGTAGACCATAGTTAACGAAAGTCATCCATGGCCAACCAAAGTCATCCATGGCCAACCAATGTCAACCATAGTCAACCAAGATCAACCAAAGTTATCCATGGTCAACCACAGTCAACCATACTCAACCTTGGTCAACCATAATAAACCATAGTCAAGCCAAGTCAACCATGGTCAACCATAGTTAACCATCCTTAACCAAATTCAACCATATGGTTGACCATGGTTGACTATGGATAAGAATGGTTGGTTAATAATAATAACCAATTACGATTGTTAAAAACAATAATAATATTATCATAAACCATGGTTGGCTATTAACTATGGTTGACCATGGTCAATAATAGTTAACCATGGTTAACCATGCTCAACCATATTCAATCATGGTTAACAATAGTCAAACATGATCAACCATAGTCAACCAAAGTCAATTATGTGCAACGAAATTCAACCATATTCGAATGTGGTCAAGTATGTTAACCTATAGTCATCCATAATCAAACAATGTCAACCATAATTACAAATCATAAACCTTAGTCAACCATAGCCAACTATGATCAACTAAAGTCAACCATAGTCAACAATATTTAGCCATATTCCACTATAGTCAACCATGGTCAACTAATAGTCAATTATGGCCAAACTATGTCAACCATAATGAACAACGGTTATCCAAAGTAAACCAAATTCAACCATGGTCAACCATGGAAACGTGTAGTCAACCATGGGAAACCATAGTCGACATGGAAAACTATAGTCAACCATGAGCAACCATAGTCGACCATAGTTAAGTAGGAAACCACAGTTAATTGTTGTTAACCATAGTCAACCAAAGTCAACCATTTTCAACCAAAGACAATCATGGTCAACCATAGTCAACCATGGCCAACTTAATCTAACCATAGCCAACCATGGCCAACCAAAGCTAACCATAGTCAACCATGGACAACCAAAGTCAACCATAGTCAAGCATGGCTAACCATGGTCAAATTAAAACTAATATCTAAAACTAATACTAATCTCTAAAACTTATATCTAAAATTAATATTTAAAACTAAATTAATTTAATATCTAAACTAATATCTAAATTAATATTAAATTATTTAATATTAATTTAGTTTTAAAATATTTAATATTAAATTAAAACATAATAAATTAACTACATTTACACTAATATCTAAAACTAATATTAATTTTGTTTAAAACTAATATTAATTTAATATTAATTTAGTTTAAAACTAATATTAATTTAATATTAATTTAGTTTAAAAATATTTAATATTAAATTAAAATTATATTAAAATAATCACATTTAAACTAATATCTAAAAGTAATAGTCAACCATAGTTGACCATCGAAAACCATAGTCAACCATGGAAAACTATAGGCGATCATGGAAAACTATAGTCAACCATGAGCAACCATAGTCGACCATAGTTAAGTAGGTAACCACACTTAACTGTTGTTAACCATAGTCAACCATGGCCAACCAAAACTAACCATAGTCAACCACGGACAACCAAAGTGAACCATAGTCAGGCATAGTTAACCATGGTCAAATTAAAATAAATATTAATATCTAAAACTAATACTAATATCTAAACCTAATATCCAAAATTAATATTTAAAATTGAATTAATTGAATTAATTTAATATCTAAATTAATGTTAAATTATTTAATATTAATTTAATTTAAAAACATTTAATATTAAATTAACCACATTTAATCTAATATCTAAAACTAATACTAATTTACTTTAAAACAAATATTAAATTAATTTAAAAATATTTAATAGTAAATTAAAATATATTAAATTAACCACATTTAAACTAATATTAATATCTAAAACTAATATTTAAAACTAAATTAATTTAATTTATCTAATATTTAAACTAATATCTAAACTAATATTAAATTATTTAATATTAATTTAATTTAAAAATATTTAATATTAAATTAAGACATATTAAATTAACCACATTTAAAATAAATTAACTTTTAAATTAACATTTAAAAGTGGTTGATATTAACATTTTAAATTTATATATTTAGTTTAATTTAAAAATGAATAATTTAAAAAGTTTTTTTAATTTTTACTTTAATTTTATTTCTTTATTTTAATTAATTAATTAATTTAAATTATTTATTTGATTTTATTTAATTTTAACTACTTTACTTTATTTTTATTTAATTTAATTTAGTTTATTTTTATTTCTTTAATTTACTTTATTTTATTTTTTATTCTATGTTATATCTTTATTTTACTTTACTTTATGAATTTATTTTATTTTATTTTTTTACTTTATTTAATTTACTTTACCTTTATTTCATTTATTTACTTTATTTACTTTACTTTTATTTTATTTTATTTAGTATATTTTTATTATATTTTTATTTAGTTTATTTTAATTTAATATAGTTTAATTTATTTTTACATTACTTTACTTTTCTTTTATTTCTTTATTTTACTTTTTTTTTTTAATTTAATTTAATTTAAAATTAATCTATCTTTTATTTAATTTACTTTAGTTTATTTGAATATGTTTTATTTGTTTCTAAACTTAATATGCATTTCTTGTCATTTTTATTTCGAAATAACATTTTTATTAAAATTTTAATTTCATTATTTCTTGGCCGAGCCGCCTGTCTACTAGCAACAACCACAACTTTAAATGTGGTTGATATCCATCGATCGACGAATATCAACAACTTTTAAATGTGTGGTCATGGTTGATATATGTCGATCGGCAAATATCAACCACATTTAAAAATGTGGTTGTTGCTAATTACTAACAACTTTGGAATAGCCTCCAAATGTTAGTGTTAGTGTTTGGAGCTATGGAGGATGTGGTGCTTGTTATTATCAATGTATAGGGCTATGGAGGATGGCATACCATCTTTGTGGAGCTATGGAGGATGTGGTGCATGTTATTATGAATGTCTAGGGCTATGGAGGATGGCATACCATCTCAGTTGCATCATGTAAAAGGGCTATGGAGGATGTGGTGCATGTTATTATCAATGTCTAGGGCTATGGAGGATGGCATACCATCTGAGTTGCATCTGAGTTGCATCATGTAAAAGGGATTGCAGGAAGTACAGAGTCATCTTAAAACACTCACTGAAATTCCAATGATGAGCGTTATTATTCTTTTCTTTCAATAGTACATTGCTCCCTTTGACGGTTTATAAATGCCTTTGATATATCAGAGCTTCTGTAACTAACTCGCAAACAATGTGATGTAGATGGCACTAGTGGAAGGTGTGCAAACAAACAACTCTACATCATTTGCCAGATACATTTTAGGATAGATTGATACAGGCCATGGTTGTTGCCATGATGCATTAGCAGTTACACCGTATTTCAGGTTAGGGCTTACTATTTGTTTGTTAAGTGGATCTCTATTTAATATTAATTGGACTCAATAATTAATTTCAGACTCAATAAAAAATTCTTTATCATAGGGAAACTATATATAATGGATCTTGATGGTAGTTTGCCTATCTTAAATCTAGTAAATCTATATTTTCTACTCATCCTCCAAAATATAAGATAGAAAACCCTATCAACTTAATTAAACGATTAATTTGTCGGAATTAATTGTCAACCGCCACCTCACCCTTCTAGCCTAGGTTTCACGTGATCATCACTCCTTGAGCTATGTGTTCACGTGATTGTTAGTTGGAATTGTAAATGTTTAGTTAATGCTATGTATCTTCTCAATGAAGCCAAATCGTGATGTCTCCACGGAGTTCGCTATGTATAAATCGATATTCTGGTTAATGAAATAGGACACAAGGGTTCTGGGCAGGTTGGCCCTGCCATAGTGTGTCATCTGTTGCATTGTTTTGTTTAGGGTCAAATCTGTTTTGGACATTTTCCCCACTATTCGCTGTGCCCATCCTACAATTGGTATCAGAGCAAAAACCAAGACGTTGAGCTTTTTCTCCGTCATCTGAGAAGCCACCAGCCTAAACGAAGGATTCGGCTATTGTGTGAGGTATGTTCTGTGAAGGTGTTGAGTTTATCTCAGCCATTCTTCCCCCTGGCAGAAGCTGTTAGAATTCGTGAAGATCTCGTTTATATAAATTATGTCGGTGCCAAGATTGCCAGCTACAGAATGAAGGCTGTCTCGAGTATGGGTGTGTGCAAGAAGATGAGGGTCACTTTAGATGCAATCCTACTTTTTCAAAACGCGTTTCTGATACTTAGCACTTGGTATGGTAAAACCCAAGCTTGACATGTCACTAGACATGTAGGATAGGTAACCAAAACGCATACGCGTTATAGAACAACAAAACGTGCGTGCGTTATGTAGTTACAAAACGCGTATGCGTTATGCAAATCTAAAATCAATTTAAAAACACAGTCTCGACCACCCCCGACCATTTGCGACACTCTTCACGCATCAAAAAAGCAAATTCGAGGTTGGTCGAGGATGGTTTGTGTGCCCTGGAGTATCGGTGGATCTTGATTTAGTTGGAGGGGAGGCAAATTCACCGGTGGATTGTGATCTAATCATGTAATTCATTCACCCATACCATTTTTTTGTCATTTCTTAACCTAAATTACCATTTTTTTATTGTTTAAAACAACCTAGTTTTATAATATTTATAAAATTGGGAATAACCCAATCTCTAATTAAATTCACATCTCCCTCAACCAAGATAGGTGAATAATTAAAATGAATCCCTTTTCAAAAACTAAAAAATTCCTAATACAACCATAAATTGAAAAAAATAGAACTCCTCCCTTTCTACAATGTATCCATCCACATGATACCCAAATTTCCAACACTCAAAGGCCATTTCCCATGATACCAATTAAATAATTTTCCTTGGAAATGGCCATAACAAGATGAAATGCATGCACAAGCGTGAATAGAAAAAATGCATAAAAAATTAGTAACTTGGTTTCTCAAAATTTCATCACAATCATTTGTCCATTAACATAATCAAAATTTCATCACAAGTGTATGTAGCTATACATTGCCTCTTAGTTAAGCACCCTTGACTAAATGCCAAAACACATTAAAAAAGTGCCTCTCGGGCCTGCCCTATCCACACCCTCGATTAATCTACTCAACGCTCAGGGACCGTCGATTCAACTCAAAAACTTCATATAGAAAATCACTATGTTTTTTATTTAATTTTCTGAACTTGCCATACAATGTAGAGATCGATTTTGAAGAAAGAAATTGTCTCTGTTTTGAGAAGTTGACATTTTTGTTATTGTCATTCTAGTCACAATGTCTAGTTGATTATTCAACATCTTAATCATTGATAGTCATCTCAAGTACATATGTAATCATATTGGCAAGACAAACTCATACATATCCATTTCATTCCATGCCACTTTGTCCTCCCCTCCAACCACAAGGCGTAATATGTTGAAATCAATAAATTTAATGTTAGCTTATGAAGTTCATGGAAATATTATTTTCTACAAGGGACGTAAAGGCCAAAACATGTCAAAATAACACTCCTAAATTCTAAGAAGTTTAAACCCAAGTTTGCATGGAAAAGTCACCAATGAGGGTTAAGAAGTGCCTTAACTTCTAGAAATAAGTTGAACAAAACTTACTTTTTAATTGTTAAATGTTTAATTTTAAGTTTTAAATGTATGTCAGTGAATGCCATTAAATTGCTTACTTGAGTTTGACTTAATACATTTTTAATTTTGAAGAGACATCATTATATACCATGTATATGTTTCTAATGATTTTTGTAATGATGTTTTTATTGCAGTTGCGGCTATGGACACAAATGCCGAGATACTGATTGAGCTTGCCCGCTTGAGGGGCATTAGTGCATCTTTTACTGGTGGTGATAGGATTCACTGCTCGCTTGCATCAACCTTGGATGCAATTGTTGACACCATTTCAGAGTCTAGCAATGTACTATATGATATTACATCATGTAGAGAAAGAAAAATACAAGAATATACTGATGGGCTAGACTAGAATGCAATAAAAAAGTTGAAAATATCCAAAGTGCTCATATTTGCATTGTTTAGGGACCCTCGGATGGGGGAAATACCAAATGCAAACAAGCCTCATATCTCCATTGAGTGGCACATGTTTCAACCATTTGTTGATAACTGGATGGACATATGGTACATGGTTTTTGATATGCCACCACATAACAACACAGAAATTCCTTTGTATTTCCTTCGAAAGATGCACGCAGAGTTCGTGTTACATAAACACATAAACTATTTTGACATCTTGCAGTTTCAGGGGATCGGTGGGGGGATTCCCCAAAATCGACCCAATGCAAGGCTTCGAGACCAGGATTGCCCTATCCCTGCACTTCGCAGGTAGTTTCCTGGGATAGATGTCTCACCTGCACATCGTGTTATTCCACAAACACGTGATGCATTTTTGAGTTTGGCACAGGTGGTTGTTCGCCATGGAACTATGGTTCAGCATATGGGTGAGGAAGGGATATCTATCCCTGGTGTGCTACATACACCAGGTCGTCACCATGCAGGACCATCGTCCAGTGCAGGACCATCCACTAATGCAGGACCATCGGGACATCCCCAGCCTAGTATTGAGCCTCACGAGTGCACATCGTGTGGTCGTCCCTGCTATGGTCTTGCCTCAAATGTTGCCTTCGGTGGGTTTTTGACTGAGGTATGTAGATGGTTAATTGTAATAAATTCTTCATTTATTTTCGTCTTTGTACACATAAATATACTTTGAGCTAATATATTAATTTTGTGAACTTGCAGTTGATGCTTTATGCCGGCAGCAACACCCCAGAGTCAGATGTTCGAGACTCTACAGGGGGTCATGATACTACCCATTTGGCAGGCCCATCTTATATACCACCCATTGCCATATCTCACACCAAGGTAAACATTTTAAAATTTCAGTTTTTTAATACTTGTTAATTTCCAGATACTTTACATTTTAGTTCACTAATGCTATCTTTTGTCTAATATTTATAATTATTAAACTTGCAGATGGCAGATCCTTCACGGGGAAAGCTAATGTGGAGGTAGCACCCATGGTCGTACCGTCCGAGGAAGCATCTAGGCTCCAAGTAAACAATTAAAAATGTCATTTTTTAAATACATGTTTGTTTGTTGAACCATGCATGTCTAACTACATGAAAACTTGTTGACTGTAGGCACCATCCGAGACATCTAGACCATTGCCTGGATTTGTATCTCCCGCTAGTACATTCATGAACAAGGGTCGTGTGTATGTGAGGCGGCCTACTCCTAGCAAGACTCCAGCTGCCCATGACCATGGGCTTACTCATACCGTGGTAATGTATATCCTTCGATGATATTTGTTGTTTAACTTGAAATCCAGTGCATAAATGGTTTTTGTTAATGTTTGAATTGCATGTTTACTGCATCAGGAACCCGAGTTCTCTACTCAAAACCTCGCATCGATGGTTTATGCAGCAAGTAGTGCTGCATCTGCAATGGCAACTGATCACACATAGGTATGTAACTATTTCAACATGATCTTTACATAGTTTATTATTGTTGTCTATTGTTTATTCATGCATGTCTAACTATTTCAACATTTTTTTATTTTAGCCACTAGCAGCAGGAGCAGTTCCTGGCCCCCCTGGTTCGACCATCCTGGATGTTCAACCAATGGCTCCATCTGCTACACAAGCAATGCAATCCCCTTTGTCAGTTGAGGTGAGATGTCCTTCAGTGACCAAGTGTTTCATGCACTTTCCATGCACAATTTGATAATTGTTGAGTTAATTGTTGAGCTAATGTATTAGTACACAGTTAGTTGAATTTAACAATTGATATTTAATTTGCAGGATCCAGAGACGCACACTGATCCTAGAGATGTGCCTAGAGGATCAATGTCGGGAAAGAACAAGAGGAAGCTCGAGTTTTTATGTGTCTTATGGGATATATGTACATTTGGATACATGTACATGTGACTTGGATAGTTTTGGATAGTTTTGGACACATGTGCTTTTGGATACTTTTGGATATATATGTGCTTTTTGATACATTCACTTTTGGAGACATGTACATTGACTTCATTGTGCATGTACTTTTGGAGACATGTACATTGACTTCATTGGATACATGTACTTTTGGATACTTTTGGATACATGTACTTTTGGAGACATGTACATTAACATTTCACTTATAAATGAATGATACATTTTACTTTGTATTTGTTCTTCGGTTTCGACGTGTTCTTGTGTCAATCTAATGTGTTGATTTGTGTGGATTATCTATTACTCATGAATGCGCTATGTCAAAAGAACAAACTATTATATTTAAAGGTTTCAATGAACTCACTACATGCGTGCACTAATTGGTATCTAATTAGAATTTGTGATTTTGGATGATCATTACAAGTTAAGTCAAAGTTCTTGCTCATGTAATTTAATCAAACTAAGTGCAATACAATATTTTTCAAGGTTTCAACGAACTCACTCATGCACACTAATTGGATAGGTCTAATGAAAATTTGTGAGTTTGGATGATTAAATTACAAGTTAAGTCAATGTTCAAGTATAGTTTAATAAAAATAAGTGCAATACATGCTACACATTTCATCAACACCCAATATTTGATTGTACAATTAGATTCAACACTACATATGAGTAACTACATACAAGTGCTCAGAGCAACACTAGTGAAAGGAACAAATGTTACCTCGGGATTCGAGAAATAAAGTTCCTTCTATTTTTGGTTGGGAACGAGATGCTTGGATATCCTTATGGCTTGGAGGTCATCTTCATGTAGATAAGTACTCTTGTTGTCATGTGTCATTAAGATTTTTTCATGTGGTAAAACCCTTCAGTGTTAGGGTTTGTTCATGGTTTCATTGTACTTGATTTCTAAACATATAATTATTCTAAGAAAGGTTGCTAGTTTTCTTCCCCATGAGGGTTTCCCGAGATAAAATGTTGTGTCTCTTGTGCATTGTTATTCTTGACTAGATCCTACATGTTAAATTCTTCATGTAAATGTTTGCATGGTTAAATTTATGCATTGAACTAATAGTTATAATTGGTATAAAGAATTTATCTAGATCAAGTATCAAAAATTTAACATGGTATAAGAGGTGATCTATCAAGAAGGAAATTATACAAGCCTTAAAAAACATAAACCCTAGGAGGACTGAAAGTCACCAAGTTTCCCGGATGGAAAGTCACCAAGTGTCCCTGAACGGAATTTTCATGCGACCTGGAGCTCGACATAGCTCAGAAATCAGACGTCGGATTGACGAACCGTCGACTCCGTTGGTCTCCTAGCGTGCGATCACCTCTAGGGGGGCCTCTCCCTCGTCTTCTCATGGCCCAATGGCTTCATTGTGCATTCATTTCGTAAACTAGGGTTTTGATCAGTTTCATTGAATGCAATCTCGCATTGGTGGGTCAAATCTGCAAAACCCTCCCCCAAGATAGTGTTGGAAGTGTTCCCATGTCAGCATTTCCCACACACACTTGCAGGAGCCAACAGCACGTAATCTTGCTGCTCTGTTTGCTTTTTGGCTCCCAGACCGAAAGTAACTAAATGTCCCTAAACGACATTTTCATGCGACTTGCAGCTTGACATAGATCAGAAACCGGAGGTCGGATCGATGAACCGTTGACTTCATTTGTCTCCTGGCGTCTGATTACCTCTAGGGGGCCCTCTCCCTCATCTTCTCATGGCCTAGTGGCTTCATTGTGCATTCATTTCGTAAAATAGGGTTTTGCTCAGTTTCATTGCATGCAATCTCGCATTGGTGGGTCAACTCTGCAAAACCCTCCCCCGAGCCAGTGTCGGCAGTGTTCCCATGTCCGCATTCCCCACACACACTTGTAGGAGCCAACGACATGCAATCTTGCTACTCCATTTGCTTTTTGGCTCCCGAACCGAAAGTCACAAAGTGTCCATGAACAACATTTTCATGCAACTTGCAACTCGACATAGCTCAAAAATCGGAGGTCAGACGGATGAACCGTCGACTCCATTGGTCTCCTGGTGTGTGATTACCTCTAGGGGGCCCTCTCCCTCGTCTTCTCATGGACCAGTGGCTTCATTGTGCATTCATTTCGTAAACTTGGGTTTTGCTCAGTTTCATTGCACGCAATCTTGCATTGGTGGGTCAACTCTGCAAAACCCTCCCCCGAGCTAGTTTTGTCAGTGTTCCCACGTCGGCATTGCCGACACACACTTGCAGGAACCAACGGCACGCAATCTTGCTGCTCCGTTTGCTTTTTGCCTCCCGGACCGAAAGTCACCAAGTGTCCCTGAACGACATTTTCATGCAACTTGCAACTCGACATAACTTGGAAACCGGAGGTCGGACCGACGAACCATCCACTCCGTTGGTCTTCTGGCGTGCGATTACCTCTAGGGGGGCCTCTCCCTCATCTTCTCATGGCCCAGTGGCTTCATTCTGCATTCATTTTGTAAATTAGGGTTTTTCTCAGTTTGATTGCATGCAATCTCATATTGGTGGGTCAAATCTACAAAACCCTCCCCCGAGCTAGTGTTGGCAGTGTTCCCATGTCGGCATTGCCCACACACACTTGTAGGAGCCAACGACACGCAATCTTGCTGCTCCTTTTGCTTTGTGGCTCCTGGACCGAAAGTCACCAAGTGTCTCTGAATGACATTTTCATGCGGCTTGCAACTCAACATAACTCGGAATTCGAAAGTCACCAAGTGTCTCTGAGTGACATTTTCATGTGTTGGCAGTGTTCCCACGTCGGCATTTCCCACACACACTTGCAGGAGCCAACGACATGCAATCTTGCTACTCCGTTTGCTTTTTGGCTCCCAGACCGAATGTCACCAAGTGTCCCTGAATGGCATTTTCATGCGACTTGCAACTTGACATAACTCGAAAACCTGAGGTCGGACCGACGAATCTTCGACTCCATTGGTATCCTGGCGTGCGATTACCTCTACGAGGCCCTCTCCCTCGTCTTCTCATGGCCTAGTGGCTTCATTGTGCATTCATTTTGTAAACTAGGGTTTTGCTCAGTTTCATTGCATGCAATCTCACATTGGTGGGTCAACTCTGCAAAACCCTCCACCGAGCTAGTGTTGGCAGTGTTCCCACATCGGCATTTCCCACACACACTTGTAGGAGCCAATGACATGCAATCTTGCTGCTCCGTTTTCTTTATGGCTCTCGGACCGAAAGTCACGAAGTGTCCCTGAACAACATTTTCATGCGACTTGCAACTCGACATAACTCGGAATTCGAAGGTCGGATTGATGAACCGTCGACTCTGTTGGTTTCTTGGCATGCGATTTCCTCTAGAGGGGCCTCTCCCTCGTCTTCTCATGGGCCAGTGGCTTCATTGTGAATTCATTTCGTAAACTAGGGTTTTGCTCAGTTTCATTGCATGCAATCTCGCATTGGTTGGTCAACTCTGCAAAAATCTCCCCAGAGCTAGTGTTGGCAGTGTTCCCACGTCGGCATTTCCCATACACACTTGCAGGAGCCAACGACATGCAATCTTGCTGCTTCGTTTGTTTTTTTGCTCCCAGACCGAAAGTCACCAAGTGTCCCTGAACGAGATTTTCATGCGACTTGCAACTCGACACAACTTGGAAACCGAAGGTCGAATCGATGAACCATTGAATCCGTTGGTCTCCTGGAGTGCGATTTCCTCTAGGGGGGGCTCTCCCTCGTCTTCTCATGGTTCAGTGGCTTCATTGTGCATTCATTTCGTAAACTAGGGTTTTTCCTTCTTTTTGAAATATTGGATCCACTGCAGCAGAAGAAATGCATTCTCCTTTGTCAAAGCATGGGAAACAACAGAAAGATTGGCATTCAGAGAAAATAGCTCTGGAATATCTACTAGATCAAGGTGTCTTTAAAAGAATGAAACTAAAGCATTAACTGAATACATCAAAGCTCCTACACAAGATGGTAGTGTAAGGTAACCTTCAGAAAGGGTTGAAAATCCCATGGTAGTCCAGGGATTCCTCGTGGATGCAGGTTGGAGAAACTTGAGAGAGCCTCATACCCTAATGATTTTCCCACCTTCATCTACTAGGGGAATATTCTCGCAAAGAATGGTAAGCTCTTCGGGTTATGACAGCATTTCATACACTAGCCAAATCTATGTTGTCCTCAACCTAGCTCATTTACCTCTTCCTAGTTCAAAGGTTTTTCTCTACGCTAGCGTTCCTGGCTGGAATTTTAATCATTCATGTCACGTCCAATTGAAGTCTAATGGGTCCAATTGAATTTTAATGGAGTCTGGGTTTCCATGCTCCCATCAAATTAGTCCCATCATTGAATGAAATAAAGCTAGCTAAGGTTTTGAATTTAAATCATTCATGTCATGTCCAGTTGAATTTAAAAGGAGTCAGTGAAGCTATCCAATGCAATAGTTGTCGGTTAATCTACGAAACTAAGGTTTTGCTCAGTGAGGGAGTGTGCAATTTTTGCACACGGGGGTCAACTTTGCAAAATCCTCCACTGGGCACTTACGGCTAGCGTTCCTAGCCGGAACCTCCCTAGACACACTTGCAGGACTCCTCGGAACCAGGTTTTGTTGCATGGTTGGAATTCTATGCCCCCGGCAGGTATCCAGTAGGTGTCCCTGAAGGCTTTTTGGATGCGAGACGGAATGAGCCATAGAATGACGACCGTAGATCCAATCAACAAACCGTCGACTCCGTTGAATTCAGGACGTCCGGACAGTGCTAGGGGTGCCCCTCTCCTCCAGTCCCATGACCCAGGTGTCACCTTGTAGGTCCATCTTGGAAACTAGGGTTTTGCTCAATGAGGGAGTGTGCAGTTTTTGCACACGGGGGTCAACTTTGCAAAATCCTCCACTAGGCACTTACGGCTAGTGTTGATGAGGATATGTTGATGAGGAAGGGGAGATGACAATGATGATGAAGATTTTGATGATGATGATGATAGTGATGATGAATATGTTGATGATGATGGTGATGGTGATGAAGATGATGATGAAGATGATGAGGATGAAGAAGATGATGATGATGGAGATGTTGATGAGGAAGGGGAGATGACAATGATGATGAAGATGTTGATAATGATGATGATGATGGAGATGATGAAGATGTTGATGATGGTGATGGTGGTGAAGATGATGATGATGATGATGATGATGATGAAGAAGAAGATGATGATGATGGAGATGTTGATGATGAACCTAGAGATGACAATGATATTGGAGGAAGTATCTAAACGGTACATAGGGGTTAGTGGTAGGGTTTGGTTGAGGGTTAGGGTTAGATTTATAGAAGGAAACCAAATAGATAATTCATTATGAAATATTTAACAAGACATGAATTAAATTTAATATAAGTGTATTGTTAAATATAGTGAGCATTGAGCATGGGAAACCAAATCTATGAATATGTGTATTGTTAAATATAAATTTTGTTGTGTGAAGCCAATAACCAACATAATCAACATAATATAATCTTAGGGTTTATTGATCATATGTAAAAAATGGCATATTCATAAACTTGACATACAAGAGAACTTTTGGCATATTTATAAACAACGTAAACATAAATTTGGCATATCAAGAACACAAAATTGACATATTCATAAACAACATACATGAGAAAATTGAGCATATATCAATATTCAATTACAAATAGTATAAATAGTATAGTATTAAAAGTATGTAACATACGTCATCATGCTAGATCCCACCTATTATCATACAACCAAGTGCAACCAAGCCCTCCGGATCATCTCTTATACTGATGTTCCTTCCCTTCAAGTGATCATAGAACATGATGAAGCAATGACGTACATAGTGGAAGTCATGGCACCTATCATCACTTATGTAGAAGTGATATTCCTTCAGAATTTCTCTTTGCTTTTCAGTGCTATTTGGGCCATGCCTATATGTGATATGGACCATCAAGGAAACTCGCTCAGAGTGATAATATTGACTTTGGATCTCATTTTGAGGTTGCAAAGTGTAGTTCTCGATAAAATCAACAACTGAAAGTATAGTACCATGGGGAAATGTATCTGTTCATATTCTAAATTGTTCATCCTCCCATCGTGCCAAGTGGACATGATGAAGATAATCATGTGTCTTTTCAATAAATTCCTTGAGGAAGTCACTAACTGGTACCTGGTGATACAAAATGATCTCAATGTGAGTTTTTTTGTAAGCAAGGATTGAAATGTAACTGTTCAAACATAATTTTATAGATATAAATGCATACTTGAGATTTCACCAATTGTATTTTTTTGCTTTCTTTCCTTAGGACTATTTCATAGCTGATATATTTGAAACTTTTCATGTCTACAACCATTTTCCCAAATTCACTATCTCCACTCTCATGCGTACATTGGCTCAATAATGCCATTCCAGCACAGTTGGGGCATGTTCCATCCAAACAAGATTTTGCATTGTATGTTTGCCCCTCGGGCCTATTGCACATGATGCTATGAATGAATTCTCTTGATGAAGTCGGTGGTATTGTCAGGGAGAAATCCTACACATGGTTAGTATGCAACACATGACGAATGTACAAAAATGTTTCATAGTAATATTCATATTCTACATGGTATCTACAACAACGAGTGTTATGAAGAGTATTTATTCTAACATACCATGGATTACATTTCTCAAAAGATCTTTGCCCCAAGTTCAATTGTCTATGTTCATTCCCAAATTTCTCATATAGTTCTGTCTGTGTTATATCAAGAAGATGCTTAGTATGTGGTTCACGATCCTTTCAGCCCCTTCTCAGTTTTAGTACATCCTTTCGGTTTGAAGAAGGCCTTGTTTGATCATGCCAAAAACTCTGCACTAGTCCCTTTACTGCATCAACTGGCTTCATGTCATGACGTGGCAACCGACCAATAAAGGCCCAAAAATATATTTGATCGGTTGTGTCAAGATGTTCTCTTCTAATAGAATACCTACTGAGGGTTTTTACATTCAAATTAACTAGTTCAGATGTAGGACTGAGAATACGAAGGACCCTGGTGTTCTTATTTGCAATTGCTTGTGACAACACACGACGAGCCGCACTGTAGTCCTTTGAACGTGTGTTCTTACCAATTTTACCAAATGCATATACTAAGCTTTTAACTATATGAGAACTTGGTTCGGAATTCATTATCATCTTTATCCCTAACTTTTTCCTAACAACATTCATGCTTCTAGATTTTAACAATGATAAAAATAATCTACATTTATCTCCATCACATTTAGAAACAAAATATTTATCAAGTATTTGTTGAGTTTGATAACCAATACTAGGTTTAGATAGCGTACCTTCAATGGAATTGATGATACTTTCATCAACTTGTATACGCTTCGTATTTCTTCGACGTGTGGTTGCTAATGGAGGTAAGGGGGTTGGAATTATACCATGTAGCACATCACCAAGACGCTCTGGCATTTTAGTAGTATCTTTGTGTCCTTTATTCTCATCCTGGTAGTTGGATGGTGGAAGTCCAACATCCTCATCAATGGTCTGTGGAAGTCCAACATTCTCATCAATGGTCTAGATAACATTTTCTTCTTCAACAGTAGGCAACATGTCCAACGCCTCTCTCACTTCATCACTTGTATAACCACATCCGGATAACAAATTTTGTGTTTCTTCATGGGCTTCTTGATTACTTCCATGGGGTGCTTGTTCAATAACTATTGTGGAAATTGAAGGTCCCTCTTGTCGTGGATTAATAGGATGAACCATGGTATCCTCTACAATTGGATTTGCATCAGTTTCCAAAGAAAGCCTCTGATTCATCATGTGTATTCTTTTCTTTTCTTTCTCTTCTTGAAAGACTTCTTGAGGTCTCTTCTTCCTTGTTGATTTTCTTCCTTAGTTACGTGGATTCCCCATCACCACAATGATCAATTCAATATAGTTTGTTTTTGTTGCTCCTCAATTACAAGCTTTCAAACCTTTAGTGCTTTCTAGAACTATAGATACTTCAAGGTGCTTCAATATTTCTTCTCAAATGTTAATCTTTCCCATCAAAACAATTATGAATGAGAAAATTTACCTTTGGTGCTCTTCAATAACAAGGAAATGAAAGTTAAATCATAAATTGTTTGGTCTCTTTGATTCTCTTGTACAATTGTGTATATCCACCATCACCATGAAATGGTCTTCAAACTTGATATCTTATCTTGTGTGCTCCTCAAATATAGGCAAAAATGAATCTTTCAAAGACCTTATCTTTGGTGTTATTCAATTGGAGATTCTTCAAGCTTGCCGATTCTCCTCTTCAAATATGGCCATATAACCCAACACCACACTAAGCAACCATGAAAGATGTCCTCAATGCTACACCTGCATAACAAAAATAATGATGGAGATGGTGTAGAGTGTGAGTATTTCCAATGGTGGGTTCGTGTTGTTCGCAAAAATCGCGGAATTTGTTGTTTTCGCTTAGACAGAGTTAAGTTGCTCTCAAGTAGGGACAATCCACTGTTTATAGAGTTACAAAACATGCACGCGCTATGTAAAGATGAAACGCGCACACGATATGAAGAATCAAAACGCATAAGCGATATGGTTAAGCACAATAAATAGGTTAGGTGCACGGCTAGGGCAATGAATAAAATCAAAAGAAATCACATGTTTTGTATGGTTACATACAAAAGAAATGTTTTTAGGGTGGGACAAATGTTTTGTATGGTTTACTACCCCACTAGCTCTTTCCCAATAATCCCTAGATGCCCCCTATCTCTTTCTAAATATCTGTTCCTCATTCTCTCTACATCCGTCCCTACATGTTTCTTTCATGTTTCTTTCTCTCCCTTACTCCAGCCATGTCCCTACCACCCCACTCTCCATCTCTCCACCTTCTCTTTCTCTTCGTCATTATCCCTCCCTAATGAACATGAAGATGATCATGGTACAGATGAAGATGATATAGATGATGACGTTGATGAAGATGATGGTGATGATGATGAAGATGTTGAATATGATGACGAGGGTGATGAGGGTGATGAGGATGATGATGATGGTGATCAAGAAGATGACGATGATGGAGATGTTGATGGGGAAGGGGGAGTTGTTAATGATGATGAAGAGGAGGATATAAGATGATGATGATGATGGTGGAGATGTTGATGGTGATGAAGTTGTTGTTGATGATGATGATGATGATGAAGATGATGATGATGGAGATGTTGATCTGATGATGATGAAGATGATGATGATGGTGATGATGATGGTGATGATGATGAAGATGTTGATGATGATAAGGATGGTGATGAAGACGATGATGATGATGATGATAATTTTGATGATGATGGTGATGAGGATGATGATGATGGTGATGAAGAAGATGACGATGACGGAGATGTTGATGGGAAAGGGGGAGTTGTCAATGATGATGATGATGGTGGTGGTGGAGATGTTGATGGTGATGAAGTTGTTGTTGATGATGATGATGATGAAGAAGATGATGATGATGGAGATGTTGATCTTATGATGATGAAGAAGATGATGATGATGGTGATGATGATGAAGATGTTGATGATGATTATGATGGTGATGAAGACAACGATGATGATGATGATGACAATAATTTTGATGATGATGGTGATGAGGATGATGATGATGGTGATGAAGAAGATGACGGTGATGGAGATGTTGACGGGGAAGGGGATGTTTTCAATGATGATGAAGAGGAGGATATAAGATGATGATGATGATGGTGGTGGTGGAGATGTTGATGGTGATGAAGCTGTTGTTTTTGATGATGATGATGAAGAAGATGATGATGATGATGGAGATGTTGATCTGATGATGATGAAGATGATAATGATGGTGATGATGATGAGAGGTTGATGATGATGATGATGGTGATGAAGAAGAAGAAGATGATGATGATGATGACATGATGATGATGACGATAATTTTGATGATGATGGTGATGAGGATGATGATGATGGTGATGAAGAAGATGGCGATGATGGAGATGTTAACGGGGAAGGGGGAGTTGTCAATGATGATGAAGAGGAGGATATAATATGATGATAATGATGATGATGATGGTGGAGATGTTGATGGTGATGAAGTTGTTGTTGATGATGATGATGAGGATGAAGAAGATGATGAGGATGAAGAAGATGATGATGATGGATATGTTGATCTGATGATGATGAAGATGATGATGATGGTGATAATGATGAAGATGTTGATGATGATGATGATGGTGATGAAGACGATGATGATGATGGTGATGACATGAAGATGATGACGATAATTTTGATGATGATGGTGATGAGGATGATGATGATGGTGATGAAGAAGATGGCGATGATGGAGATGTTGATGGGGAAGGGGGAGTTGTCAACGATGATGAAGAGGAGGATATAAGATGATGATGATGATGATGATGGTCGAGATTTTGATGGTGATGAAGTTGTTGTTGATGATGATGATGAAGAAGAAGATGATGATAATGATGGAGATGTTGATCTGATGATGATGAAGATGGTGATGATGGTGATGATGATTAAGATGTTGATGATGATGATGATGGTGATGAAGACGATGATGATGATGATGATGATGATGACATGATGATGATGACGATAACTTTGATGATGATGGTGATGAGGATGATGATGATGGTGATGAAGAAGATGACGATGATGGAGATGTTGAGGGAGAAGGGGGGGTTATTAATGATGATGAAGAGGAGGATATAAGATGATGATGATGATGATGATGATGGTGGTGGTGGTGGAGATGTTGATGGTGATGATGTTGTTGTTGATGATGATGTTGATGAAGAAGGTGATGATGATGGAGATGTTGATCTGATGATGATGAAGATGATGATTATGGTGATGATGATGAAGATGTTGATGATGATGATGATGATGATGGTGATGAAGACGATGATGAGGACGAAGATTACATCATGATGATGATGATAATTTTGATGATGATGGTGATGATGATGGAGATGTTGATGATGATGATGAAGATGATGATGATGATGATGATGAAGATGATGATGATGGAGATGTTGATGAGGAACCTAGAGATGACAATGATGATGAAGATGGTGATGGTGATGATGATGATGATGATGATGATGGTGATCATGATGGTGATGGTGATGTTCAGATGATGACAATGACGATGAGGAAGATGATGATGATGATGATGGAGATGTTGATCTGATGAGGAAGATGATGATGATGATGATGGTGATGATGATGAATATGTTGACGATGATGATGATGGTGATGATGTTGAAGATGGTGATGATGATGAAGATGTTGATCTGATGATGATGACGAAGATGATGATGATGTTGATGATGACGAAGATGATGATGATGATGGAGATGGAGATGTTGATCTGATGATGATGAAGATGATGATGATGGTGATGATGATGAATATGTTGATGATGGAGATGACAATGATGATGGAGATGTTGATGATGATGGTTAGGGTGATGACGATGAAGATGTTGATGATGATGGTGATGGTGATGAAGATGATGATGATGATGATAATGATGATGATTATGAAGATGATGATGATGGAGATGTTGATCTGATGATGATGAAGATGATGATGATGGTGGTGATGATGAAGATGTTGATGATGATGATGATGGTGATGAAGACGATGATGATGAAGAAGATGATGATGATGGATATGTTGATGAGGAACCTAGAGATGCCAATGATGATGAAGATGTTGATGATGATGATGATGATGGTGATGAAGATGAAGATGTTGATGATGATGGTGATGGTGATGTTCAAATGATGACGATGATGATGAAGAAGATGATGGTGACATGATGGAGATGTTGATCTGATGAGGAAGATGATGATGATGATGGTGATGATGATGAAGATGTTGATGATGATGATGATGGTGATGAAGATGATGATGATGATGATGAAGATGATGATGATGAAGATGATGATGATGGAGATGTTGATGAGGAAGGGGGAGATGAAAATGATGATGAATATGTTTATGGTGATGATGATGGTGATGATGATGGTGATGATGAAGATGTTGATGGTGATGGTGATGGTGATGAAGATGATGATGATGAAGAAGATGATGATGATGGAGATGTTGATGAGGAACCTAGAGATGACAATGATGATGAATATGTTGATGATGATGATGATGATGATGGTGATGATGATGAAGATGTTGATGATGATGATGATGGTCATGATGATGAAGATGTTGATGATGATGGTGATGGTGATGAAGATTATGAGGAGGAGGTTATCCACCTTATGTATATATTTTCAATTATCCAAGTCCCTATAGAACTCTCTCCCTTTTTTCTCCCTTAATAACTAACCCTATGTGCCTTTATCCCTCCCCCCTTCCCTCTCTGTCTCACCTCATATCCTTCCCTCCCTATCTCTTTCTCTAGATATGTCCTTGGATATGTCCCTCACTCCCTTTACCTCCCTCCATCTATGTCGCTTTCTCTCCCTTACACCATCTTCATCCCTGCCACCCCATTAATTCCTCCTTCCCTATAACACACACACATACAAAACTGTTCGGGTACACAAGGTACTACCAAAGAACCGAACACCAAGAGCAACCACTTCACACAAACAGATCATAGATCAACACACCGATGTTTTGACGTGGTTTAAACCCTCTTGAGGGAAACACTCCACGGCCCCAGCCAAATAGCTTCTACGGGACAATTTATTATGCAAAGAAAGAAAGTTACAAATGAGCTTATCACAATCGATCAACTAAACAATGACCCTCCATGCTCTTTAAATAGAGATCATGGACCAATCGGGTGTTAAGCCACGGATCAAGGTTAGGTTTGATCTAAGAGAAGTTGAGCCATCGGATCACTCTATGTCGGGAACATATTGTGATCGTCGGATTAAGTATTTACAAATGCATACTAATGCATACTAAAGAAACACACTATCCCTAATGGATATATTACACAAGTTGATCTTAACTAACTCCTAAGTGTCTAAATATCCTAACATCCCCCCTCAAGAACAACTTGGGATAGGATTGAAGGATTTACAAAAGTGACACTATTAGGAGAAGGAAGAAGGCATTAGAGCCTATCCCCCCTTAATGACAAGTTCTTGAACTCCTAACATAGATCGAAGTTTAGAAAACTTCACTTCTGTAAGAGACTTGGTGAAGATGTCTGCAACTTGATCATCTGTAGGGAAAAAGAGCACATCAAGAACACGATCATGAACAAGATTTCTGATGAAGGGCATATGTAGCTCAATGTGTTTGCTGTGTTGATGTAGAATTGGATCTTTGGCAAGCTTGATGGCACTTTGATAGTCGCACCAAAGTTGAGTAGGCTGCTCTTGCTCGAATCCAAACTCTGAAAGGATCTGTCGAAGCCATAAAGCTTCCTGACTGGCATTAACTGTGGCTCGATATTCTGCTTCTGCTGAAGAAAGAGAAAGAGCTTGTTGTTTCTTACAATCCCAAGTGATAGGTCTAGATCCCAGACTGAAAACATAACCTGCAGTAGACTTTCGATCATCAGGATCGTTGGCCCAATCTGAATTAGTGAAACCAACCAACAAAGGTTTCCCCCCTATACTGTAATGAATGCCAAACTGAATTGTACCTAGAATATATCAAAGTATTCTTTTAGCTGCTTTCCAATGAATTTCATGAGGTGTCTGCATATAACGGGAAACATGACCAATGGAAAAGGAAAGGTCAGGACGAGAATGAGTCAAGTATAAGAGACTACCAACAAGCTGATGATATAAGGTGGCATCGACTTCAGGTGAAGTACAAGTGGCAGAAAGTTTGACTCCAGACTCGAAGGGAGAAGGGGCTGGTGTACAATCTTTCATGTGAAAGCGACGAAGAAGGTCACAAGCATACCTAGACTAAGAAAGAAAGATTCCTTCTTGAGTTTCCAAGACTTGGAGACCAAGAAAATAATGCAAATGTCCTAAGTCTGACATTTCAAGAATTTTGTTTAAGACTGGATTTCACATGGGTTATAAGTTTAGGGTCACCACCACTAAGAATAAGGTCATCAACATATAGAACAAGTATGATGAGATGGTGTCCTACTTTCTTGGTATAGACATTGGGGTCAGAATGACATCTAGAAAAACCAATGTCAAGGAGAAAGTTATCCATTTTGGCATACCAAGCTCTAGGAGCTTGCTTAAGGCCATATAAGGATTTCTTAAGGCGGCAGAGAAGGCTAGAGTTATTCTGAACATAGCCAGGAGGTTGTTCCATGTAAATTTCCTCTTGTAAATCACCATGTAAGAAGGCAGACTTGACATCCATTTGATGGACTTCCCAGTTGTATAAGGCTGCAAGGGAAAGAACAAGGCGGATGGAGTTCATTTTTGCGACGGGAGCAAAGGTTTCATTGTAGTCAATCCCTTCAACTTGGAAAAAACCTTTGGCAACTAACCTTGCCTTAAGTCTTTCAACACTTCCATCTGATGCATACTTAGTTCTGTAGACCCATTTACATCTGACAATTTTTTTCCTTTTGGAATAGGTACAAGATCCCAAGTATCGTTCGCCATTAAGGAACGATATTCTTCATCCATGGCTCCATCCCAATCTGGATTTCCTGAAGCTTCTGCAAAAGTTTCTAGATCATGATTCTCGGAAACTTGAGGCAAAAGAGAAGAGGCTCACTAAAACTAAGAATGTGTTCAACGTTGATCTCTAGGATCATCAGCAAGATCACCAGTTGCTTCACATGTTGAACGGACCCATCGAGGATGCACTTGTGCTGGTGCAACTAGAGGAACATGAGCAGGTGGAGGTGGATTTTCATCCTCACTGTCATTATCAGAAACTAGAGTTGGAAACATGTCAAGGAAGTTGGAAGAAGAAGAAGAAGGCACAAACGCCGAATCAGGCTCGCAGGCCAAAGATGGCACAATCGTTGAGTTAGGCTCGCAGGCCAAGAGATTTTCATCAATTTTAACATCTCTTCTAATGATTATATCATGAGAATGTGGTTGAAGTCTTCTATAACCTTTTACATCTTCAGAATATCCAACAAATATGCACTTTTCACTTTTAGGCTACAATGCTTTCCATTTTTCATCCGGACTGTGAGCCCATGCTTCACTACCAAACACATGAAAGTGACTTACATCTTGTTTAGTTTTACTCCATGCTTCTTCCGGTCTTATACCTTGTAATGCTTTTGTGCGGGTGTGATTAACTATGTAATTTGCACAATTAATGGCTTCAGCCCAAAATTGAAGACTTAGTCCCTTAGATTGGATCATACAATTAGCCATTTCTTTTAAAGTGCAATTCTTCCGCTCAGCTACACCATTTTGTTGTGGTGTATATGGAACAGTGTGCTGTTGTTGGATGCCTTGTTCATTGCAGAAAGTAGTGAACTTATTGTTAACATATTCTCCTCCATTGTCAGATCTTAACTTAATAATTTGATGACCAGATTGTTTTTCAACAAGGGCCTTGTAGGCCAAGAACATGTTAAATACTTCGCTCTTAATTTTTAGGAAATAAACCCAAGTGCGTCTGGTGTAATCATCAATGAAAGTTAAGAAATATTTAAAACCAGAAAAGGAAGCAGATGGAAGAGGACCACACAAGTCACTATGCACAAGCTCCAAGGGAACCGAGGTGTGCCAAGAGGCACATTTGTCAAAATTGTCCCAATAATGTTTTCCGAGTACACAACCGGAGCAAACACCATCCCTGCAAGATACCATCGGAAGACTTGTCACCATATTTTCTTTACATAGTTGTTGCAATGAGTGATAATTTAAGTGACCAAATCGCTCATGCCAAAGTTTGCTCACGTTATCACTATGAGCAACAAAAACTGAAGGGAAAGGTGATGACCCACAGTTGTTAAACTTGTACAACCTGGTAATATCATCAACAATTCCAGTAGCTAGGACCTGTTGAGGATCTTTAAAATCCTTGATTACAACTTGGTGAGATGTAAAGTTCACAGTTTTACCTTCACCAGAATGAGTGATCTGATAGACTGATAAAAAATTGCAAGAAATTCTTGGAACACATAGTACATCACTAAAATGACCATTATCTACTGGAACTGTTCCAGCTCCCACAACACTTAGAGATATATCATCACCAACAAATATTTGTTTGGTGTTACATTCATGCATAGTAGAAAAGATGGCTTGATCCTTAGCCATATGATAAGATGCTCCAGAATCAATGAGCCATTCATTTGAAGTAGAAGAAGAAGATGCATTATAAGAATAACCAAAAGCACAAAGTGCATGTCCATGAGAGGCAGATTCTGAAGACGAATCTAGGCTGATGTGGTGCTTCTTCATTGCTGCTTCCAAGGCTGCCATCTTCTTGAAACACTTAGATTCATCATGATTATCTTTCCCGCAATAGTTGCAATGATGCTCAGTCTTCTTGCCTTTTGGCTTGGATCCTTTGTCATTTTTTAAAGAAGGAGCTGACTAAGAGGGTTTTGGACCCTTGTTTGACTTATTATTGCGAAAATTTTGTTTCTTGGGAGGCTTGGACTTTTCTTTCTGTTGGGACAATAAGGCTTTCCCAGATGTATCTGCATTGTTGATTATTCCGAGATGAATGAGTTTATCTTGTTCTCTAATCAAGGAATCACAAAAGGATTCAAGACTAGGCTCTTGATAGCTAGCTGCATTCAAGGATGCTTTCATGGAGTAAAATGTAGATACAAAAACAGAATATGCAGGTCCAAGTTTGGAAAGAATATGATAAATGCATTGTTTGTCTTCCCTCTCAATCTTACATTCTGCATATAAGAGTTTAAGAGTTTTGTACTTAGATAAATAATCTTGAATGCATGAAAAGTCACTTGGATTTAAAGAAATCAACTCATTTTCGAGTTGGTGACCTCGAATTTCATTGTGTTTACCAAACACAGATTCCAACTTGTCCCAAGCAGCATTAGGTTCATCAATTCCAGATATGTGGAATCGCAAATCAGTAGAGATTGACATCCCAATCAATCCATGAGCTTCATCACATCTATTTGCCCCTTTTATTTTCTTATCATCATCAGTGGGTTCTTTTTCTTTCCCTGAGGTAATTCTGAAAAGTCCCCTACTTTGTAGAACATCCTCCATACAAGATTTCCATGAGAAATAGTTGGAATTGTTAAGTAGAATATCACAAGGGGCGGCTATATTTGTAAATTAATGGCTTGAAAAGTAGAAACCAATAGTCTAGATGTGAAGAGCTCGAAAAAATAGACGGTTTAAAAAAAAACGGCACTGAAAACTGACTCTGTATGATGAAGTTATGCTTGAACAAAGAAACTGTTGAAGATGTCCCCAATAGTGACGTGGCAGCTAGAGAATGTCCAGCAAAAAAAAGAACCCCCCTCTTCCCAAGATGAACCTTTTGATAATCACTTTACAAGAAAGTTGCTTTAAGTGAACCACTTTTGTAAAATAAGTGATTTCACTTTTACAATGATATTACTTTTAAATAGTGCAACAATAAAAAAACTTAAGTGACTCACTTGTATTTTTATTTATTATTATTTAAGTGAGATGCACTTTTACAATAAAATAACTTGAAAATAGAAATTGCATTTTTTTTTTTTTAAAGTAACTTTCTAAGACTTAAACTCAAGACCTATTAAGGAATAAAGTAACTTTGAACCAAGTGAGCTAGATTAAAATGTATGTAAAATATGGGAATGAGGAAGGGGACTTTTTTTTTTTTGTTTTAACTCTTCTTGCTCGGTTTGCGTGCTTTCCTTTTTTCCCGCAAAACAAACCACAAATCGAAACAAAAAAAAAATTTCATACTTGTGGAGTTAGATCTTGTTACCTTGCCCTGAAAGTCTACGTTTTCTCTCTGTTTCTGATTTGCCGAGATTGCGCAAGGTGCACGGCAAAGAGCATACGCAGGCGAGAAAAACCCTTTCCCTTTCTATTTCTGATTTGCCAAGATCGCTCAAGGTGCACGACAAAGAGCATACGCAGACGGGAAAACAACAATCCGAACCCAAAAAAAATCTAACCGTAAAAAATGATAAAATATGAGATTTTTTCTTTTAAAACATAAAAACAAATGCGTCACTGTAACATTATACCTTCAGATCTGATGAAATATGCATTTTTGGAGCAACCGGGAACCGTTTTCGATCAAACGAAAACTATTTCCCAATGGAAATGACGCTCCAGACGCAATGGAACACCTCCCACAACCCAGAAATGTACAGAAATATTAGAACTAGAAACCCTTTCAAGTTTCGGCAACAACAGTTCAAGATCTAGATCATAACTGGAAGCGGCACTTCATAAAAGCTCTGATACCATGTTCGGGTACACAGGTTACTACCAAAGGACCGAACACCAAGAGCAACCAATTCACACAAACAGATCACAGATCAACACACCGATGTTTTGACGTGGTTTAAACCCTCTTGAGGGAAACACTCCACGACCCCGACCAAATAGCTTCTACAAGACAATTTATTATGCAAAGAAAGAAATTTACAAATGAGCTTCTCATAATCGATCAACTAAACAATGACCCTCCATGTTCTTTAAATAGAGATCATGGACCAATCGGGTGTTAAGCCACGGATCAAGGTTAGGTTTGATCTAAGAGAAGTTGAGCCGTCGGATCACTCTATGTCGGGAACATATCGTGACCGTCGGATTAAGTATTTACAAATGCATACTAATGCATACTAAAGAAACACACTATCCCTAACGGATATATTACACAAGTTGATCTTAACTAACTCCTAAGTGTCTAAATATCCTAACAAAATCCTCCCACTTTCTTTGTCGCTCACACCTCCCTCTAGTATCTCTCACCCCAACCATCAATCTCTCTCTCTCTCTCTCTCTCAAACACACACACACACACACACACATTATGTCCCTTTCCATTCTCAAAAAAATTCCCCCTCCATCCATATCTATCTCCACCTTTCTCCCTCCATCTCTCACCCTACCTTCTCTCCCTCCCTCTGTCATTGCCTCTCTCTCTCTCTCACCTTCTATCCCTCCCTCATGTCCCTTCTCTCCATCACTCCCTCTCTCTATCACACTTTATGCCCCTTCCCCCTCCTCTCTCTCTCTCTCTCTCTCTCTCTCTCTCTCTCTCGCCACCACTCCATGCATGTCTCCCACCAACACTTTCTGTCCCTCCCTTCCTATCTCTTTATTTCTTTCTATCTCCATCTATCTCTCACTCCCTCTAAATCCATTTCTCCCCATTGTCCCTCTCCCTCCCTCACTTTATGGCTCTCCCCCCCTTCTATTCTTTATTTCACTCTCACATCCCTCTTGCCTCCATCCATTCCCCCTTGTCACTCAAGACTCAATTTCAACTTCTAACCCTATACCTCTTCAGAACCTCTTCTACTTTTAATAGTGCTCTCAAGATCCACTTCCCTTCACCCCCTGTAGCCCATCATGTTCTCATTCCCTTCATCTCTCCCCACTCAAGCTTCCAACATCCTTCTAAGCCCTTCTAAGCCCTTGACTTTTTCCCACCCATATTAAATATTAACTATAGATTCCCTTGACCCTTCCCCACCCCTTCTCAAATATTAACCAAAAATTCCCTTGAGTCTTCCACACCCCCTCTCTCTCAAGTATTAAACATATATTTTATGATTTACATAACACAAGCGCGTTTTTGCACTACATAACGCGTACACGTTAGGCAATTATATAACGCGTGCGCGTTATGTACTTATATAATGCTTGTGCATTCTTGATTTCTAAAAGCGCGACAATATTTTTGAATTTAAATAGAATGCACTCGTGTTTTTTAGAGCCTAAACCAAGCTGACTCACTTGCTTGCATGTCAACAATAATCCTATCTGTATGCTTTGGAGTTTGCTTTGGTAATTCCAAACTTGTGCTATGTTAATGATAAACCAAAGCTAATTGGGTATTTCTTCCAGTTTCTAGAGAAGCATGTGCTTAGCTGCTCGTTACAATATGCTACACACAGTCATTTTTGACGAAATCTTAGACACAAATAGCATTTTTTCTGCAGATTCCAAATATGTAACTTTTATTTTGAAATATTAAATTTTTCTATTTTCTTTCAATTTCTTTTGTGTCCTACCTCCTTAACTCGTGAAAGACACTGTTAATGTTTCTTCCATAACTTTTTCAATTCTCAATCATTTCAAAAAACAATTGTATGGTGCACAAGAGGACACTAACCTCCACGTTCTATGAAAAACCCATTTCAAGATTTTAGCATTAAGACCTTTAAAGGCTGCACCCACAAAAGAGGTACTATTTTCGAGGTTTGATCACTTAGACAATTATAAAAAAATTTATAAAATTACTAATTTAATTTTTGAAAAATAATGGTGCACAAGTGCTATGTGTTCTCTACATGCATGCCGATTTTTGTAGCTTGATTCCATCATTTAGGCCCTCAAAGGCTGCACCCACAAAATCATATACCTTATCATTTGCCTGAAAAATAAAAAGTGTCTGTTAGGAAAAATGAAACTTAACATAGCTATGAAAATTTTCAATATATAAAAGTTATTTATTCGGAAACGTGATTCAATTTCCTACATTTCATCTTTTTTACTCAATGCAAGATATTTTACGTAAGTATCTAAAAAAATCCAAGTAAGTTGAGGGATGTCTAATTTTTCAGTTTTCTATTTCATCTAACGTGCCAAAAGTGACCCTCATTAGCTTGCACTCACCCGTATCTAGTTCGAGTCGTTCTTTCTCTGGAAGGAACATTAGTTTCTAGGTTTGCTGCTGTAGCAGTGGTTCTTTGTCAAGTGCGATTGAACTGTGTGTCTCCCATTGGTGAGAGAAAGAGGACTGGACTTCCTTCAGTCTGAGTGAGACGTTCTTTCTCATGAATTTGTTTTTTGGTTTATAGAAAATCGAGGTTGCAATGTAAGCTTGTTTGTGATATAAACAATTATGGAGAGTGCACTTTGCTTTACAGTGGAACTTCTATTGTCTGCATTGTTTGTGGACTTGGTGTTGGTCCCGAGGGTTCTTTCTGCTGAGGTTCACCTCATTGGGTTAAAAATGGTTACATTAGAGAAATTTTGAGGTCAAAAAATGGCCTCAAAACAAAGAAAATGTACTATAAAAAACAACCAATCAGATTCTAGTAGATGACATCATCCCCCTTGGTGAGGTGGCATTGCATGAGTTAAGAATGCTTATTTGTCAAATTTTCTATGGTGGATGAAAACACATAGTTAACCAAGGTAGTGGCGTAAGTACTTTTAAGTCATAAAGCAAAGTACTCATAATGATAGTCTTTTCATAAAATAATATTATTGTCATTTTCAAGTGAAGTACTCTTAATTCATAAAGAAAGTCCTTTCACATTTTTTTTATAAAATAATATTTTATCATTTTTATGTTTTTAATTTTAAATTATATATTCACTCCATTCTATTTAATAACATAATGTCAAACTAATAAAGAATAATAATAGATTTAATAAATAATAATAATAATAATAATGCAATGTGGATTATAATAATATTATTAACATTTTACATGTAAATAAATTCTCAATTAAATTACATTATATTAAATTCATGAGAAAAGTACTAAATATAAAAAGTCAACATAAAATTAAAAAAATAGCTCTTAAAAATATTTTTTATTATTTAATTTCACTTGCAAGTTCAAGACAAATAAATGCTAAAGGACAATAAATTTTTGAGAATTTACAATGAATCTTAGTCACATCAATGTAGACTTATTTTATTAATTTTATTTCTAGTGAATTTTGAAAAGAAACTCAACCATGGTTATTTATATTGTGCATAGAAAATCGTGTGGGAGGTGACTTGTCATATATACCTACCCCATAAAACCCCCAACTCATAATATTTTAATATATCTCATATTTTTGTAGTACATCTCTTAGGAGGCCATTTTTTGACCTCAAAATCTCTCTAATGAAAACTGCTGAGTCTGAATTGATTGGCAGCACTACCGCCAATGCAGAGATGTTTTGATGTTGGTTGGACTATCAATCATTGTGGTTGCTGGAGATATATTGTGTGCGGCTAGGACCTCGACTGGTGAGAAAGCTCGAGAGTTCTGAGAATATGTGGAGGTCGCAATTTTCTAATCGAAGCTTCCCATCTTGAAATGGAGACTCCAACAACCATTTACAGCTTGTGCTCTCGTGGTTTGAGAAGTTGGGATTCCCCCACATCCTTCAACGACTTGCGACTTGTATAAAGGGAAGAACCCATGCACTTTTTGAGACCCCAGCTGGTGTAGAGTGGAGGCTGGGCAAGCAATGGTGAAACCCAGTTTATGTCCAGTTCGCATTCCTTCATATGTGTGCAACTGCGTGTAGCTACAGGTTGAAGAGGTTGAGTTATGCTTGAAGCCGAGATGCCCTCTAGTTGAGTTCTATTGCTGGTGGATTGAAAACCCCAGCACTGGCAAAGGTAAGAAGAAATTTCTGTTTCTGTTTCTGTTCAAGTTTTGTTTTGCTCGCATAGAGTATTGGTTGAGCACGAAGGATGAACTCCCATTTAGTGGTCGAGTTGTTGTGTTTCCCGTGTGTTGTTTCCAAATCTCCTCAAGTGAGTTGACACGCACAATTCCTGTGTGTGAAGCCGCAGATGAAAATTGTGAAGGACGTAGCCTAAAGTTGAGCAGAAACTCTGTAATTGACAGCTATAGCTGTGTGTGTGAGAAGAGTACTCAGGTAGAAAGGGTAATATTTTTGAATTGTTCATATTTATTTTGTTGTTAGGAATTCGGTTGAAATGTTCAGCCTGTTGTGATCATTTTGATGAAAAATCAACCCTATGTGCTTTGAGGGGGAGAATAACCCTTTCCAGCTAACCTCAGCTATTGAAAGAACTGAAGTTAGAAGGGTGAATGAAAACCTTGAGAAGGGTTTGTCCAAAAGGACTAAGGATTGAAAGTTTCAAAATGGAACATTTCAATATGAGCTTGGCATCCAAACACTGCGAAAAGCAATGCAGTGGTGAAAATCCTGCATACGTTGATAGCAGCAACTCTGTAGACACTGCAATAGAGTGTGAAGATGAAATTGAGACTGAACCAAGGTATGATGAAGATAACTTAACTCAGGAAGAGCGAATTGTACTCAAGATGGAAATTAAGTTGATAAATAGTTTGCTTACTGGTAGTGTTAATTTGCTTGGAAATGAAGACCAGGTGAATGAAATTCCAGTTGCTGTTGCAATTGATGAAGAAGCTGAGTTGAGATTTGTTGAGGAATGGCTTGAAAAGCACATGATTATTGAAGCCCCTGCTGCAGTAGAAGATGAGAAGAATGCAACCCTGGAGGTTGCAAGTGCAGTAGTCCAACCTTCTAGAGAGCTCAAAAATGATGAAAATGCTGGTTTATTTAACGTTTTAGTTCTCTGTGTTTGTGTAGGTGTTGATTGCAGTCTTAAAGCTGCAAAAGCTACAGTATTGAAGTTGCCATGCAACATTTTCAAGAAGAAGAAAGTCAAGATGAAATTCATGAAGACTATAGCACATAACTGGTTCAAAGTTGTGCACCGCTGGAAAATGAAAATGACAATGACCTGTTTCGATGAAGAAAATGATGTTCAAAGAAATTTTGTAGTTCTTTGTTGTTTCGAATTTGATGTAGCAATGTTGTATGCCTTTGTAATTTGAAGTTTTGTTTTGGAAATGTTGATGCTGATGGAAGCCACTATTTGTTGATGATGGATGAATTTGATGTTGCTTGCTGTTGAAGAATGATTGTGTTTGTTGAAAGGTTGTAGCCTTGTAATCTTTGGGTGATCCTCTGCCATTGATGGGTGGTTTGCTAAAGTCTACCACCTGTGGGGAAGGAAGAGCGTAGAGTGCGCCTCCGCCTTCATTATGCAGTTGATAAAGCATCTGCAGCAACAGATCTGCCTTAAGTCTCTCCAAGACATGAGAGCATTCTGATGATGAAGTTTCTAGCAACGACATTGAAGGAAAATTTGAAGTGTTTTTTGTAACTACCCTTGTTGAGACTTTAGACCAGCAGGCCATGTTTTTGTAAAGTGTGTGTTGTAGTTAATGAAATAGGACACAAGGGTTCTCGGCAGCTCTGCCCTATCGTAGTGTGTCATCTGTTGCGTTGTTTTGTTCAAGGTTTACTCTGTTTTAGACATTTTCACCACTGTTCGCTACGCCCATCCTACATAATTTTCAATCTATCCTTAATACCCATGATTCAATCTTTATAAACACTTACCTTTTAAAAAAAAGACACATTACATCTATCCACCTAAATGTACTTAAAGGATTCACTATCAATGTTGTTCCCTATTTTTTTTTTTTAAATCACTTTATCTTTTAAAAACAATAACTAAATAAATCTATACTATATTTAAAACTTTAATATTAAAAAGAATATAACATATAATATAATATAATAATAACAATAAAAAAAATTAATAATACTATTTTGATCTTATTATACTTTTCTCGTTTGTATTGGTATGTCAAGAGCATTCCACAACCAAATATATATCTTAGAAAATATTAAGTGTATCTATAATCTTAATTTTACATTGAATCATTGGCATGGTTATGATGGAAATAAGTTTACATTGAATCATTGGCATGGTTACGATGGAAATTTGTTAATCAAGGGACTGAGGTTGCTTTGGATTCTTATATTTACATTTTCCTCACAGCAGACAGACTTCATAAATGATTTATAATCTATGTTAAGTGATCTATAATTATATATTCTAAAAAATAATAAAATAAATGAAAAAAAAGTTTAAACCTGAGTAGAGTACTCTCTTTCAGCACATAGTAGTTCTAGAGTTAAAATTAATTAATATGTATTTTACTATAACTTTACATTTAATTATATATTATTATAGCTTTACATTTAATTATATATTTTGGATAAATAATTTCTTTTAAAAAAAAAATCTTTTTCTTTTTATAAACCAATAAATACTTAAATCATTCTTAATAACCATTTACTAATAAGACATGTATTTCTAATGACACTTTCATGACATTTAAGAGTTACTCAAATGCCTATTGAACAAGCTGAAAGAGTTGTAGTATTTTTCACGCCAAATAACGATTCACAAGTCCCAAAACCATAAATTTTTAACCAGAGACATTACACCAACTTTTCCAACCTCTATCTATCTGTTGGTAAGTGATGATTTTATGGAATTTTTAATGTCTAGCTTCTTCAATACTATTTCTAACCAAGAATTTCCAAACGTTCAATGCGTTAGGCACATATAGCTCTGTATTTGGGTTACAATACGGACGACCCCCAACAATTCCCACCCATGTAGAACGAACCAAAGATTTAATGGCAAGCCCCAAGATTTAACAGACTTTCCTCCAAACCCTATTAAATCGTTTCCAATACCAACAACAGCACTACACATGTCTGTGACGTTCTAAATACTCTTGTTCCGTAGTCTCAGTAAACAATATATGTGCTTTATATTATATTAAGAAATGAATCCTGTTATAACATGTAATACAGAGTATTTAAGCATTCATTAATGAAACTGAAGAAAAAATCATCATAGTGTGCTTGAGAAATGGTAAATATGCTAAAGCTAGCGAAGATAGAAACATTAAAAGGGTTAAAACATATAAAGTTAAATCTGAAAGCATTATATATTGACAGAAATTTTACAACAATATCCACAAGTATTGCTGGTGACTTATCAGTCACATAAAAGATTGCAATAAGATTGGAATTGATCAAAGCTGTGGCGATATGAATACCATCCACGCTTATATAGGCTCTATAATCTCATCCAGGTCCATATTCCTGACTGCGGAATCCTTCTTTGCCAAAACAGAAGTTATGTATTCAAAAGCCACTCTCTCACAGGGAATAGTGAGTCCCATCTGGTGATGGAATCCATACTCTTCCTCGGCCTTTTTTAACAGCGATTGGAAGAGAGGATGATTCAAATAAGATGTAGGAATTATAAATCGACTGCGCTCGCTTCCAACATACACTGCAAAGTACCCCTTGGGAACATCTTTTGGGAGGCTGCCATTGATAAGTTCATATTCATTACGATCGCCTGTGAAATAACATATCTTCTTTTTTCTAGGAGAGCAGGCGTATCCGATTGACTTGCGGGCATCAGCAAGCCTCTGAAACCTGTGCCTCAGCATCCTAAAAAACCCTAATTGGGTTATCGTATTTGCCATTGAAACCATTCTGAGAAGAGCAGATCATTGACTCCGGAGCAAACATGGATTTTATTATCTATGATTCGGAATGAAATATAGCCCGGAGGGTTCTGTTGATTTCGCTGCAAATTAGGTTTCCATAAGTGGAAAACTTGTAAAAGTCACACAAAATATATTCCAAAGTCAAGATTCGCACTTTGTTCGTTTCAAGCATGGCTGCGGACGATGTTGAAATGTGCAATTAGTCCATATAATAATAATAAACAGTAGTTCGTTCAATATTAACGGTCGTTCCGCGTGAGGTTGGCTTGTCGTCTAGTTCTGAATTCAATGTTTATTTCGGTTGTATTGGGTGACTTAGGGTTATAGTTTCATATACACAACAAGAAAAGCCATCTTTTAGCACCACAAGTTAGCACCACTTATAGTTTGTGGTGTAAATGTGGTAGTATTTGCACCACTTAGATTTATGTGGTGTTAAAGTGGTGTGTTATTAACACCAGTTATATTTTGTGTTGTTAAAGTGGTGGTATTAGCATCACTTATATTTTGTGGTGTTAATATGGTGTTATATTAGTTAATATTATTGGAAACTGAGTTTTACTTTTATGAGAAATGTCATGTTCGAAAGTACCATAAAGTGGTGCTAAGCTATTATTTTCCACATAGACATATACACGTAGGATTTAATTAGGTGGATTTGCACCATAAACAAATTCACAAAAAATTATTTTGAAAATAACTCAATTCAATATTTATTTATTTTTTCATCAATTAAAATAAATGATCAAAAATTAATTTATGAGTTTTTGCACCATACTTGCAAGAAGTTCAAATATTTATATTTAGAACATTTAAGCAAATAAATTCACGTAGAATATTTAAGCAAATAAATTCATGTGATTTATTTATGAGGTTTACATCACAAGCACAACAAGTTCAAAAAAAATATTTGGAAAATAGCTCAATTTATTTATTCATTTTTTATATTATTTAAACATATAAATACAATCCACAAATCATTTATGAGGTTTACACCACAAGCATAACAAGTTCAAGAAAAATATTTGGAAAATAGCTCAATTCATTTATTTATTTTTTATATTATTTAAACATATAAATACAATCAACAAATAACTAAAAACAACTATTTTTAATTTATTATTATTATAAAGTAGTAATAAAACTATTTGAATTTAAATTTGATTATTCATTTGAGATATTTTTATCTTCTTAAATTTTTTGATGGAAATTAGTATTATTATTAGGTTTTTAACACAGGACATGGGTCTTAGATCCATCTATATGATCAATGGAGAAAACCTCTAGCTAAGGCCTTACAAGAAGCTTTTAGGAATCTAGGACCAAGAAAGACACCACAAAGGTCCCCACACATATTCCTAAGAGTATTCTTAGCCTCTAAGTATGGGCATTCACACTATTATAAGCTTTTAATCACAAGGGATAGGTCCAATGGCCCTCAACATTGTTCAACGAACAATCATAGGCCTTGGCCTAAAGGAATCCTAAGCATTAAGAAATGTCATGTTGTCAAGTACCATATAGTGGGGCTAAGCTCATATTTGTCACATGGACATGTACAAAAAGGATTTAATTATGATGATTTGCACCATAAACACAACAACATCACAAATAATTATTTTGTGATAACTTAATTCAATTTTTTTCATTCAAATAAATGCCCATGATTAATTTATGGGGTTTTAAACCATAATCACAACAAATTCAATTATTTGTTTTTATCACTATTTAAACCAACAAGCTCACACGATTAATTTATGAGGTGTTGCACAACAAACACAACAAGTTCACAAATAGTTATTTTCTAAATAGCTCAAGTCGACTATTCATTTTCAATATTATTCAAGCAAATAAATACCCATGATTCTTAAATTTGACAAATAATTAAATACAAGCATTTTTAGTTTATTACTATTATAAAATATTACTAAAAATGATTTGAATTGAGATTTCATTATTTGATAGGGCATATTTTTATTGATATTATTAATTTTTTTAATGGATATTAATATTATTATTGGGCTTTGTCCACAAGGCATGGGTCTCAAATCCTTAGAGATGTTCGAGGGAGGAAACCTCTTCCTTGGGCCCTAAATGAATCTTTTAGGAATCTAGGACCAAGAAATATGGTCAACGCACATATATTCCTAGGAATATTCTTAACATCTATGTGTGGATATTGATTTCATTATAAGGTTTTGATCACTAGTGATAGGTCTATTGGCCCTCAACCTAGTTAAGAGAAGAAACCTAGGCCTTAGCCTAAATTAAACTTCTAGGCATGTAGGGATAATAATGATTTGTCACACTAACACAAATGACTTTTTGAGAACATCTATGGCCTTATAATAGAGATAATGGGGGGAGTTGGAGGAACTAAAACTAGGTATAAGTCTTTGGGGCATAAGATGATTAAGGAAGGAACCCCATGCCTTGGACCTTAGAGGAAATCTCTAAGCATATAAGATTAACAAATATACCTTGAAACACCACATAAGGCTTCATAAGGGTATCCTTGGCTTGAGATTGGGGGTATTAATGTAAGTAAGAGGTTGTTTTTAAGCACTATATATGGGCGTTTAGGCCCTTAACATGTTTGAAAGAGGAAACTTATGTCTTATTCCCTAGAAAAATATTTTGTGCATCTAAGGCAAAATATAACAACTCAAAGCACTACACATGACATATTGGGGTTATTATTTACCTGTAAGTAAGGAAATCAACACCATTATGAGTTTTTTGCTAGTATGCACGGGTATTAGGTTTTTGTATAATGTCATAGGAGGAAACTTGGTCCTTAAACCTTAAGGGAATCTTTAAACCGCACCCATAAACTCCAAACACTATCTTTGGAATCTAAGCATTCGTATAAGTGACACTAGGTATACAAACCTTAGACATAGTCATGAGAGGAATTATAGGAACTAGGCCCTAAAGGACGGTTTTAAGCATATCGGGCTAATAGCAATTACTCAAACTATTACTTAGCAGATCATGCAATGTATAAGATATCATTATTCTCAAAGTGGGATATGGGTGGAAATGTGTGGTTTTGCGTACCAGCGATGGGTCTGAGTAAATAGTTGGGCAAGAAATTGAAAGAATTATACCCTAACATAATATTATTGAGGTAATGGGCAATGATCAAGACCACTAACCATAACATACACCATTTAAAGTTGATATTAGACATAATAGATGGATATGAGCATAATCAAGAGTTTTTGCATAGAGGGATGGATCTCAAGTCCTTTATTGGATTCATCAAAGTAAAGCAAGAGCCTTATGTAGGTGTCCCAAGGCCTTCGTAATGATATTATATAGAAGATGACCATGACTTTATCCCTAAAGAAACAATTAAGGAATATTATATCCATCCAAGGATAAGAAGGATACCTCAACCAACCACACATAGCCTCTTAAAGGTAGCACCGGATTATGATTGAGGATCCTAGTACAATTAGATATTTTGAGTAATATCTACTTGTTCAAGGCCTTGGGAATGATATTCTAAGGAAGAAGACTAAGTGTTTGGCCCTAAATTAATTCTTGTGGCATTTAAAGCCATGAAAAATGTGTCAAGGCATCATGCATAACTTCGTAGGGGTATCCATGGCACTATGTATCTAGGTTTTTTTCCTTTGGGCATTGGACATGGTTAGTAGAGGACACTTGATCGTCAATCCCTAAAGGAATATTTTAGCCATCTAAGGTCAAGGAGGTGGTATCCACCAACCACACATGGCCACTTGAGTGTATTATTATCCTATGATTTATGATGTTGGTGACAACAAGTTGTTTTGAGTAGTATATAGTGTGTTAGGGCCTTGGGAATGATGTTCTAGGGAAGAAGACCATGCCTTTGGCCCTAAAGAAAATTTCGAGGCACTCAAAGCCATGAACATTGCCTCAAACCACCATGCAAAACTTTGGAGTGGTATCTATAGTGCTATGTATTTGGATCTTGTGGCCTTAGGGCCTTGGACATGGTTAGTGGAGAAGACCTAAACCTTAGGCTCTAAAGGAATTTTCTAGGCATCTAGAACTGAGTAGATTTCCTCCATCGACCACACATCACTTATTGAAGGTATCATTGGCCTATGATTCAGGATGTTGGTGCCATTAGGTGGTTTAAGAATTATGAAGGTGTCGTAGAGCCTTTGGAATGGAATTATAGGGATGAAAACCATACCTTTGGCTCTAAAGAAACCATTAAGGCATATAAATCCATGTACAATGCCTCAAATAACTACACATGGTTTTGCATGGGTATCCATTATTCTTTGTATCTAGGTCTTGTGGTCTTAGGACCCTGGACATGGTAATAGAGGAGACTTGCAACTAAAGCCCTAAAGGAATATTCTAACCATATAGGGACAAGAAGGTTTCCTCCACCAATAACAAGTTGTCTCCTGAGGTTTTGTATCCATGGAGAAATGCCTCTAAGCTCCATGCATGAATTCGTAGAGATATTCGTGGCACAATGTACATACATGCCTTGGGGCCTTGGACATGGTAGGGGGAGGAGACTTGAATATTTGGCCCAAAAATAATCTTTTAGCCATCTAAGTCTAGGAATATTGCCTCCACCAACCACACATGGCCTCTTGAGGTATCATTGGCCCATGATTGAGAATATTAATGATTTTAGGTGGTTTTGAGTAGAATGTATGTGTCTCAGGGATTTGGGAATGATTCTCTAGGAAATAAGACCATGAATGTTTCCCTAAAAAACCATTTAGGCATATAGATCCATGAAGAATGTCTCAAATCACCATGCATAACTTTGCAACCATATCTATGGTGCTATGTATCTAGGTCCTTGGACCTTGGTGTCTTAGACATGGTCAATGGAAGAGACCTAAACCTTGGGCCCTAAAGAAATTTTCTATCCATCCAAGGCTAAGAATGTTTCCTACACCAACCACACATGGCCTCCTTAGGGTTTCATTGACATATGACTGATTATATCGGTGCCATTAGGTGGTTTTCAAATATGTGTATGTGTCCCAAGGACTTGGGAATGACATTCTAGGGAAAAATACCATGCCCTAGGCCCTCAATAAACCATCGAGGCATTAAGAGCCATGAAACAATATTCAAATCACCACGCATGAATTTGTAGGGGTAACCGCGACACTATGTATCCCACTATTGAGGACATGGGAGCATCAAGATGGTCATGGGATGAGACCTAAATATCTTGATCCATAAAGGAAAATTTTAGCCATTAAGGGCTAAGAAGGTTTCTTATAACAACCATACATGGCCTTCTTAGGGTATCATTAACCTGTGATTGAGGATGTTAATGCTATTAGGTGGTTTTGAGAAGTATGTATGTGTCTTAGGGACTTCAAAATGGTGCTATAGGGAAAAAGAACATGCCTTTAGCCCTAAATAAATCATTTAGGCATCTAGAGTCATGAACAATGCCATAAATGAATTCGTGGGGGTATCCAAGGAACTATGTATCTAGGTCTTGTGGCCTTGGAAACTTCAACATGGTCAATGGAGGAAACTTGAACTTAGGGACCTAAAGGAAGAACATGGTCAGCAGAGAACACCTAAACCTTGAACCCTAAAGGAATCTTCTAACCATCCAAGGATAAGGAAGTTGCTTCAACTAACCACACATGGCATTCTGATTGTATCATTGGCCTATGATTGAGGATTTCAGTGACATTAGGTGCTTTTGAGAAGCATGTAGGTGTCTCAAGGCCTTGGGAATGGTATATCAAGGAAGACGACCATGCCTTTGGCCCTAAAGAAATTGTTGAGGCATCTAGAGCCATGAACACTTCCTTGAAGCACTATGCATGAATTTGCGGTAGTATCTATGGCACTATGTACCCAGGTCTTGTGGCCCTTGGGCCTTGGACATAGTCATTGGAGGAGACTTGAACCTCCGGATCTAAAAGAATCTTATAGCCATCTAGGGTTAAGTAGGTTCCTCTACCAACAACACATGGAATTAGGGTATCATTGGCCAATGATACATAATATTGGCACCATTAGGTGGTTTTTAGAATTATGTATGTGTCCGAGGACCTTGGGAATGGCATTCTACGAGAGAAGACCATGCCTTTGGCCCTAGAGAAACCATTGAGGCATCTGGATCCTTGAAAAATGCCTCAAAGAACCATGCATGGTATCCATGGTTATATATATCTAGGTCTTATGGTCTTGAGGCCTTGGTCATGGTCAATGGAGAATACCTAAACCTCAAGCCCTAAAGGAATCTTCTAATCAACCATTCAAGGTGAAGAAAGTATCCACCAACAACACATGGGATCCTAGGGGTATCATTGGCCTATGATTGATTATATATGTGCCATTAGGTGGATTTGAGCAATATGTACCTATCCTAGGGCCTTGGGAATGACTTCCTAGGGAAGAAGACCATGCCTTTGGCCCTTTTTCTTGTAGTGCAACTAGTCTTGTACTTGAAATTGTAATTTAGCTTACAACAATTCCCTTTTTAGCAGCGATTTGTCTGGAAGAAATCTTAGAGGATAACGGCCCAAGGAAATTTGTTATAGATGTTATTTATAATGAATAGTGTGTTATAAAGTGTTTGCATCCCATAAATCTCTCATGGGTGATTATACAAAATCGATGTGTGATTAAAAACAAAATCGAATCCGAGAGCACGACTTATTAACCTAGCGTGGTTTAGCCTTAAACATTATACCAGAAGTACCATTTACCCTTCCCATTGAAACTTTAGGCCTATTGCCTATAATAATCCGATGGAACCCTTGACAATTTTTTCCAATTTAACCATGTTAAAGTATTTGTAAGTTTCTTATCACTTGCTTGTTTTTTATTGTTGTTTTTACAAATCCCGAAGTTATCATCTTTTACTAAGAAATAGTTCAGCTATGTACTTCGCTTATTATGCATATATCTTCAAAACAACGACTTGAATGGTAGTCTTCCATACTAGCTACCGGAACTCAAACAACTTGAAGTATTGTAAGCCCCTCTCTCTCTCACACACATTTTTTAATTGAATAATTTTACTTATATTTTTTCTTAATTCATTCACAATTTGTTGGAATTAACCACTAGTTTCAAATAACAATCCCTTTGATAATTTTCATAGTATTATAGATACCAACAATTTCAGTGGTGTAATTCCTGCACAACTTGTGACTACATCATTGCAATTCATGGAATCATATCCTCTGATACATATCTCATTTTAGGATAGTTAGGTTTACAATTTTCTTTTGCTTTTTCTATTGTATCACCATATTAATGAATCATTTTGAAATTTTGCTTGACGTTCATTTCGGGAAAATCTCTTTCTTTTGTGTAACAGTCACTATCGGAACCCCTACTTAATAATGCCTAACGGGGAATCTATCCTGCCAAATTCAACCAACATCAATCCACAATATATCTTTCCGAATTCAACCAACACGAACTAGAATTGGAACTCAAACAAGATTGATTTTTGTGTTGTCCCTGGAACAACAATTAGCAGAATTGTAATCGTTTATGTGGCGTTCTCGTGTTAACAATGGATAGTGTTGTTTGTGGCACTAAATTCATAATATATGGATCATTTTGAGTATCCAAATTCCGAAAGTCATACTTTATTTTAATCTCTTTCTTTCATGGAGGATAGGTGGTTGTAATGTGTAATAAAGATACAACAATGCATAATATATAATGTTCGAATACTATAAATACATGCAATCTAATCAACATACTCACCTGTTTTATGAGAATCCATGCCACGACTCACTCTAGCGTGATATATTGGAAACATTATATGATGATGATATTGTTTTTATGGTAAAGTGTCCTTTTATCTAGATAAACAATTAAGAATTATGAAGGACTTATGCTCTAACATGGGCATGACTGTTAATACAGACAAAAGAAAGGTTATGATTATCAAGTCCAAGAGGGACACTTACACTAATTTTGTGTATGAAAATATCAATTTGGAAGAGGTGTCTTCTTATAAGTATCTAGGAATTGATATTCATCACAACCTTAATTGGAACTATAGCACTAAGAAAAGGATTAATGGGGGTTGGAAAGCTTATTTTGGTCTTGAAAACAAGTGTAAATCAACAAACCTTGTGATGTGGGATAAACAAAAATTCCTCTTTGAAACTCTTGTCACTCCGGTTATCTTATATTGTTGTGAGGTTTGGGGTTGTAGTATCTCTAGAGAATCTTCGATAAAGATTGAGCAAATCCATCAACATTTTATAACCTATAACCTTAGAATTAAAAACAATACGCCTTATCCTATTCTCCTTTTAGAAGTCGATCTCTCCCTTATCAAGAGCATGGCTATGACTAGGTTCCTAATGTACAAGCACAAGAAAAATAACATGGGAGACAAAAGACTTCCTATGCTAGCCCTAGAAGCTAGTCAAAACCACCTTCGGCTCAAATGAGGGTGGTATAAAGACGCCATGACCTGGTTAAACCATTGAGAGATTGATGAAAATGTTGTCTTGCAAAATATTAATGAGATTAAAAATATTATTGCTTATAAGTTTAAAGAGAAAACATGGTGCAAAAAATACTTTGAGGTTAAAAGAAAATTAAGATACTATAAGGAGGTCATTAACCCTAATCTAGAAGCTCAAAAGTATCTATCCGTCTTAACTAGTTCAAAGAATAAAACGAATATAGCCTAGATCAGAATGAACTCTCATGAGCTATATAGTGAAACAAGGCGCTAGTTAGTTCCTAAAACACCATGAAAGGAAAGGATCTGTCATCTCTATGACACTATGAGAGTTGAGGACGAAAAATACTTTCTCTTAGAGTTTCGTGCCTACACCCACATTAGATATCAATTCTATAATCTTTGTTGCAATACCAACCTTCCTAGCTTTCTGGCACATCAAAATTATAGTTATTTCAGAATGCTTCTTTCCAAGCTTTTTGAGCATAGAGAAACAATTATAAAGCAAACTAAATAATTCATTTTTTTAGGTCCGATAGACCAAAGTTGGTCTTAGTGGACGTTAATCATCATCATTATCATCATCATCATACAGTTTTATATGTAATATGATTGTTATAAATAGTAATAGCCACGAGTGACAATGTATGTTCTGTTTCCTCACGTCTAGCATCTACTATCATGGACATTGCCATTCATAACTCTTGTTATTTATTATGATGTGTATATATATTAATATTACATAAAACTATAAAATTAGAATCACAAACATCCATCATAAGAAATACCTTAACAATGCAATCTATCACCAAATGATATACATTGCAATACAAAATATTATCATACAACAATATAATTAATAATTAATTCACTATATATATCCCAAAATCCTATTAATTACACATCAAATTTAACCAAACAATATAATTGCCATGTTTTCCATCATCCATTCCTTTTCCTCAAGCTCATAAGGTTCGCATTTCTAAATCTCAAAAGTCTATCATCCTTTGTTTCAAGAAAAAACTAAAATTATTTTTACCCAAATGGTACCCAAAAGTTTAAATAAAAACTATTATAAATCTTTTTTATTTATATTAAAATAATAGTTTTTATTATGATTTGCTAAAATATTGAGTCTTGAACTTTATTTCACATTCCATGACATGTATCTATTACCATATCCTATGTCACGTGGTTAGTGCTTTAGATTACCCAAAGACCAAACCTAAAATCTATTATTATCAAAATCATTTTGGTTTTAAACTTTCTTCTCTATCTAGGTAAATAAAAAAATAGTTGGTGTTAAGTTCAAGTCCAAAATTCACATTTCATGTCATGTCCAAGTCCCGTCCAAACTTCTAAAAGCGAAGTCAAGTTTACACCACAAGTCTCAATTCCAACACACAACCGTCCAAAAGAGTCCACAAGGGGAGCCACGGATACATATCCCATGCACCTTTGTCACCTGTCATTCAAAAGCTTATTGTCTATAAATGACTTTTTAATTACATATTAAAAAAACATGAAGCTCTTATAACTCGGATGGAAGAGACCTATTAATTACACATCAAATTGAACCCGACAATATAATAGCTCTCCAACATCAAACATCAAGCGCTTATAACTCGGGATGGAAGAGATATGTCATTTTGCTAAATCCGTGTGGTGATTGGGAAAATAATTGCTGTCGCTACACTATACACACTGTATTCCCGACATGAACCCCGAAAACAAAATAACTACAGGAAGTTTTGATTTTCGCGCCATACTTTGCTTGGAAGGTTGGGTGCCTTCCATCTCCCCACCTTCGCTTACTATCATCTCGCCTGTACTGCCTGCCATTTTACTATTTCAAAGGATCGCATAGCTACTTTTTATTCTTTTATTTTCGGATCAGAGTGCCCCAGATTGGAAGAAAGAAAGCCAAGTCGAACTCGGAACTCACGGTATGCAGAGGATCCCTACTACTTCTTGATAAGTAAACTCTCAAATGTCTACATAATTCACTCTGCAACAACCCCATTTTTCTCCTGACAGAGAAACTCTAATCAAATCCCGAAATGTGTTTGCTGGGTAAGTGCATTGCATCTGATTGTTTGATGTTTACAATGGGATTTAACAGACCGACCCATTTAACGAATTTAACACATTTGCATACTTTTTGCCAGTGGATTATTGGTATTGTAGTGGTTATGACATGGGAAGTATCAAGGCCAATGATGCAATCCTGGAAACAATGAGGACCGTTCTCGGCTCGGAAGCCTCTGATATGGAGATAATTTGAGCTCTCCATCTGGCAAAAAACGACATAACAGCCACCATAAACATCATCTTCGACACTCCGGGTTTTATGGAAAGAGAGAAGTTCAACATTAAGCAGACGACGCCGGGCTGTGGAGCTAGGGTTTCAACCAATGGAGCACAGGAATCTGCCAACAGTTCGCACGTGCCTACGGTGGGATCGGATACCTGTTCTTTGGGAAGCAATGGGGGTTTGGATTCGCAGGAGGAGTCGGGTAGAGTGGTGGCTCTAGAAAATATACAGCTCTTGGATTCGAACCAGGGAGGGGTGGATGACATTAAAGAATGCAGCGGGGGGCATGATTTTAATTTTCCTTCTGTTGTCACGGCTGTTAATGAGCATTCGACAGGCGAAGACTGGTGGTTATTATGTAGTGCTGAAGTCATGGGGTTTTCGACTTGTAAGGGCCGGAAGCTTGCGGCCCGAGAGATTATCGATTTTTATTTTCCCAGGCAGACAACAGCTACAACTAAGGGCGGTCCGAAACCATGGGGCAGGGGAAGATCCTCTCCATATTCTGAAATTATGAGGTTTTCCACAAGGCAATCAGGCAAGGTAAGTGATTTATTTATTTTATTAAATATTTATATTTATATTATATCTCTGTTAAAACAATTAAATAAATATTAATAATGTTATATTTTAACAGAAACAAATTGAATTTCTTTGTATATAAAGATGATGACAATGCCCTGGTTATACACGAAGGGCTGTTGCTTTTACATGATAGTTTGAAAAACTGATATCTCTTGGGTAAAAACCCGTTAATTTCTACTTGCATATCCCCTTGTAATTACACAGATTTAATGTGCTGTTTTTTCTTTTCTTATTTGTCTTTTTCTGTTTCTCTTTTATACGAGCTTTAAGATGTTTTCTTATTCCTTTTTTGGGATTATCTTCCACTGGTTCCTCCATAGCAAAGGTACCAATCTCTTCTACTCATGTCTTATTCGTTTAAGATTCTTCTAATGTTTACCACTGTACAATATCTTTCTCTTTCTGCCTCCTTGTTTGTTCTTCCTCATTTGGCTCATTTCCTCCTGCTCTTTGTTTGATTCTTCATTGACTCATTGAAAAAAGGAAGAGGAGAAGAGGAGAAGGTAAATTCCTTTGCTTTCATTTCCCCGAGCCAGACTGAGGATTTATTCCTCATCCTTTTCTTTTTTTGCAGTCCTTTCTAAACTATAGGGTAGGAAGGAGCATGACTAGGATCATGGTGAGCCTTACCATGAATTTCTATGTTTTCACTGTCCATATTCAAGAGTTCAGGTCCAATTAACTTCATTCAAGTTTAATGTCATTCCAATTGGAATACCTCTACTCCCATCAATTGTTATAATGACAATAATAATAATGATAATGAGAATAATAATAATGATAATAATAACAATGAAAATTTGGAACTTTCTGTCAAAGCACATTTGCCTAGAAACAAATCACCACCTTTTTCAATTTATTTTAATATTCTATATATGAAACTGTGCAAGGAACATAAGTCTTAGTTGAGAGTAACAAACCAAATGATTAATGTATTATATTGTGGCAAAATTCTATTTTAAGTTATTTAACTGTTGGAGTCCAATTGACATTGGAGTCCAATTGACACTTGCTGATTTATTGTGAAAACTACAGATTGGCCGCATCCCTACAGAATGGGCTCGTTGTCTCATTCCTTTGTTCAATGGAGAGAAGGTCAAGATTGAAGGTTACTGCAAAGCAACCCCTGAAAATCTTGGACTGATGGACAATATATTTCTATTTGTGAGGTTAGATTCAGTTTCAGACTGTGATTGTTAGATCTCCTTCATGCAGACAAGTACGCAGTTGTTAATTTAATTGTTAGGAAGATGAATTTAATTATGCCTTATAGTGATTTATGCTAGAACCTCTGTTAGGAGTAAAGTCAGACTAGTGCACAGTTAATTTCATTGTTACGAAAAGGAATTTATTTATGCTTTGCATTGATTTATGCTAGACCTTCTGCTAGGATTAATGTTGGACTAACTTTTACTAAACATGCAGACTTTTTTAATGACAATACTAAATTGGTGCTTTCATTGTTTGCCCAATTTTTAGGTTTAGATACAGACTTGTGGGTCACAGAATTACAATTAAGCTTGTTGTTTAGGATCAGCGTCAGTTCACAAGGAACTGAAAATGTGCCAGTACCATCCCTCGGGTTTGAGGATTTTCTAGTAGAAAGGATCCATTCGCAAATGAGCAGTTTTCCCAATACTAGGATTTTCCGGTATCAAGCTCAATTGATGAAAATGGCTATGTCCAGCAGTGCAGAGAGTTTGTAGTTTTCACCGCTGCTCGACACAGAGGATTTGGAAGACAATGTCTTTAACTACTTGAACTATATTTTACCCCCTATTTATAAAGTTATTTTTGGGGAGAGATTACCTAGGGTTTCTCTAGAGATGGAGGCTATGATGGAGCTGAAAGATGAACTGACAGTTGGAGATTGGTTTTTGTTGAAAGAGGCTATAGTGATCACGTTATATGGTTTCACACATAAACCCTATATTTTTCTCGCCTTCTTGACTCCGAGGGTTTTTTCTCTCGAGTTCGTCAAGCAGAATTTGATTCTGGAGGATGAGCAATTTTTCCAATTCAAGAAAGGTATGGATATAAAATACCCATGGCAGGTAGGTCCATTCATCATAAATAGCAAGGAAGCTCTGGCAGAGGTAGAAAGGTTATTAAAGCTTATGGGGTTCAAGAAAGTGGTGGTAATTGATTATGATCCTCTACATATTATTTCTAAGAGGAGCAAATCATGTAATCTGAGGTCTTTTGAACATAAAGAGATGGAAGGATTACTTAAGGGGCAAAATTTGCTTCACTACGAGCCCAAGGTCGAGGAGGTTGTATATTGCAAGAGGATGACCTAATTCTGTCCGATTTGAAAGTGGACATAGATCAGGTGCCAAACACTTCAGAAGTGGGCCGAAAAAGAGATTTAGAAGAAGTTAAAGATGCAGAAACTAAACAAGGGAGCAGAGACAAGCGGCCCAAAGTCGAATCCTAGGATGAGGTAGTTGTTGACTCAACTCAAAATGAGTTTATGGTTTCTGCAACTAAAGAGGAGTTGGTTGTTTTAATGGATGGTGAAAGAGCTGATAATTAGGGGCTTTCAGTCCCAGAGATCGAAGTTCAAGAATACCAATTTCAAGAGGTAAAGGAAGGTAATTGTGCAGGTAGATTTTTGTCCAAGGCCGACCTGTATGAGCAATATGGGAAAAACAAACAATCCTCTACCCAAAAGCTTTTTAATATGATGCCAACAGTCCAGAGGCTATCGAGTTTCGGGGTTTCCTTCATGACTAGCAGAGACTCGAAAAGCAACACTTTAAACCTGGTGATATGTACAGAGAATAAGGCAACTGAAGTAAGGGTTGATTGGAAGAAAATCCCAATGCCAGATAAAATCCAGTTTCATAAGGAGTTCGGAGAAGGCATATATGAGGATTTCGTAGGAGCATCATTGAAAGCTGATAATTTGGAAGTTGCTATAAAAAATTTAGAAGGTCAATTGAAACAGGAAAGACTAGAAAACATAGCTTTTCAACAGAAGGTCAAGAAGCTAGAAGTTGAACTAGTTGGAAGCGGTGGCGGAGGCAAAACCAATAAACGGTTGTTGGTAGAGAAAGACAACCTCATTCAGATGCTACAGAAAGTGACAAAGATCCCAATTATACAGCTAATCTAGGCTCCAGAAGAAACAAATCTGGAGATAGAAAAGGATGCCTTATCTAAAGAACTGAGGGACTGTAAAGCGGAATTGTTAAAGTTTGTTGGCAAATAAGACAATTGGGAAAAGGAGAGAATAAGCTTGGAAAAGCTGCTTGAAGATTTAAAAAGTAACCTGTCTAATTTGGACATGCGGCCTCCCAATACAAATCAAAATGGAGATGAAGATAGTGCAAATAGCCTGGTGCAAGCTATGTCCCATGTTAGTTTGAAAGATGTTAAGATCAAAGAATTGAAGGAAAAAACTCAGAGGTTGGAAGAGGAAAGCAAGAAAAAGGAAGAGGAAACAAGAACCTACAAGAGAAATACGACAAGCTAGGGGAAGTTAATAAAAGGATTTCTCATCAAGTTATAGGCCAAGCTACTATGCAAGAATGCAAACATGTGGTGTGGAATCGGATTATTAAGGTAGCTGAAGACTTTAGGTTGTTCCTAGAGTTTATGAGGATAAAAGATAAAACAATTAGTGATGCTTTCACCAGTTGTGTGGCTGTAAGGGAAACTCTAAGCCAAAAACCCAAAGAGACTACACATAATGCTATTACCTTTCTAAATGGCTTATCAGAGGATGAAAGGAGAGCCCTCAATATTGGAGACCGGATCACTGCAATTGCAGTGGCAAAGAGGGCCCTTGGGAAGTATGCGCAGGTAGAAGATGTAGAGGCCAAGGTTGAGGAAATGAGGAGACATGCAGCATAGTTCAAAGGACAATTTGGAAAGCTGGTCGAAATGGGGTTACCGACGTTTTTGGATGGCAATCAAGAGTCGATTTCCGAAAATGCATATAAAAATTTCCTTTGGAGGATAAGGATGGATCATGCCAATTTCAAATGCCTGAGCCCTCTGCTCACCGGTAAAACTCTAATGGAAAATATCATAGGAGACTTCGAAATCTTGAACAGGTTGGTTGCTATTGGCAAGAGACTTCCCTGAGTTTCCTACTCAGATCATATTGAGATAAGGGTTATGGTAAAGGAGATGGTGAGCTATGACCTTCCATCTGCCGAGCTATTGGCCATCATGGAAAGATACAGAAAGATGAGATACACACTCCATCCTGCACAATAGTTTTTAGCCTTTTTATGTTTCAAAGAATTGTTGTTATCTTTAAAGACTTTTGAGACATTTTTTCCAAAGTAATTTGTAATATTTTTTGAAGTGGCTATTGGAAATAGCCAGCTGGTGCAACTAGTTTACTATGTTTTGTTTTTGTCCTGACTTTAGTTGTCATTTAGTAAAAGGACAGGTAGATGTGAAAGAAAACAATTAGGCCTGTTCACCCGTTTTGATAATGGCGAATATATCTTGATGAGGTGTCGGTTTTGTTGTAATTGTTTTATGGTCCTAACGAGTTGGGCAGGAGGCCCTAGACAAATATATATGCTATTTAATTGAAAGAAGAATGGTTGAAAACCTTTTGGAGAATTGTATATTGCTCTATGTAAGACATTTTGAGTTTTTCTTGAATAAAGTTGATAGAGCCTAGCTCGTGTTTTCATTGGGGATTCCTATGTCATTGGTCTTGCAGTCTGTTCTTTCTTTTTCCTGTTTGAATTGTGTTCCTCTCTTTGTCAATCCATTTTGTAATTGCTTATTCGTGTTTGGTTTAGTGTAGTATTTGAATGGAATTCATAGAAATTATGCTCTGTTCAGATCATACCAAGCATTCCACTACTATTTTCTGCTAAAGTCGATATACAATTCAGGTTTACCATGCTTTATATTGATGGATTGTTCATTTCTCTTCTAATTCACAAGCTAAAATCTTTTTTATTGTGAGTTGGTGGCTACCTTGCCCCTGTATGGATACATCTACAAATTTTGTCAATGATGTTAATGTTTTGTTTAATTTGACTCCATTGGCCCAATAGAAATCCACGTTGTTTTCCAACCAAAAATCTTTAAAGTCGATCTATTCCACCAGGAATCTAAGCTCCTAAATGTGTTTGAATGATTATGTTAAGAAATGAATGCTGGTGTATGATTTCAATGTTGATACCTTTGATTATTTCCAATATTTCATGTGTTTTTAGAGAGAGCCCTCTCTGACTATGCTTGGTCAGTAGCATTAGTCCAAAGTTGGTTAGTGGTTACCTCGACTTTCCCTCTCTCACAACCTTGGGTGTTAACAAATTGGCGCCGTTGTCGGGGATGATTGTCGTATCATCCCTAGGAGAACGACAAAGAAGTCCTAGTTTCATAGAAAAGATAAATTTCAGTGGGAAAACAAAGGTTTCCATAGTTTGATAAGGTTGTGTGTTTTTTCCCTAGAGACTCCACTCATCGAGGATTATATTCAAAGGAGAATCCACTGGAGAAGTCTCAAAGGGCATCCTGGCCTCCAAGAAGATCCATACCTAGGTTAATCCTTTCTCAGAAATTTTGCTAGGTGTGGATAATCCAGAAAGTTTGCTTAGACATAAGATTGGAAAAGATAAGGCTAGTATTTCTAGCAGTGAAAGAATAGTGTCTAAAGAAGAATCATCTGTTTTTCAAGAGTTAGATGTAGATATAGACCTTGGGAGATTGTTGCCAAGATCAAGATCTGAGTCATACCTAAACCTAGGCGAAGCGGGTTTGGATGATACTGATTTATATTTGCTAGATCTTGTGTGGTGCATGAAAGGTACTGTCAAAGCTGAAAGTGCCAAACTGCATTCTCAAATTCCCTAGCCTCATACCATAAACCTTGCCAATAATCTTTCCCAAAATATCCTTCAGAATATCATCCCTCAAGCCCAAAATCCACCTGCACTCATGGCTGCAAGATTTGCACCCTTCGTCCTACCGGTTGTTTTGCATTACCTCCCTAAGAACTATTCCCAAAGGATTGTCTCTTATGATGGAGAAGGAGAATATTCCGCTAGGCAAAATGTAGACCGATCTGATGATTTCGTTGATTTGGAGGAAGTAGATTATGATGATGCTAGGAGGAGGCTGTTTGCCTAGAGTTTATTTGGAGAACATAAGAAATGGTACAAGAAGTTGCCAAATGCTTCTATCCATGATTTTGGAGCCTTTGAGGCATTGTTTTTAGAAAGGTGGGAGACGATAAGGAGTCCTGCAATATTGATGTCTCAGTATAATCATTTGAAGAAAGCAGGTTTTGAATATGTGCATGAGTTCTCTGCTAGCTTTATGAAGGCATACAATTCCATTCCAAATGATCTAAGGTTTTCAGAAGGCACTGTAAAACTTCATTATGTTAAATTTTGAGTATCAATTCACAATACACTAGGATCTTTGCTGAGAGAATAACATCTACAGTATATCAATGCATGACAATCACAATATGACAAGCATCACATGAATCAAAAGCATAAAGACAAGAGACACAGAGTTTCCGTGGGGAAAACCCTAAGGTGAAAAACCCCACAACTTCCTGAGAGATAGAGAGAGCAATGGCTCAACCAAAGTACAACCAAATAACACTGAGATAGTCTCCTAGCAGATGATCCTCCTCTTCCTCACTAGCGTGCCACTTCTGAATGTGAGAGTGAGTTACTTTTCCGAGTGAGTAAAATAGAGATCTCTTATTTCTATTTATACTCACCTTTTTGCCCAGTGAACTTATGGGGCCGACTTGTCTATCTAGATACATCCACATTATATTATATATAATTCAGGGCCGAGCCCACATGGTGGTCTAATAACCCATCGGCGAGTACACACACTTGTGACACTTTTTAATCCACATGACTACACTTACTTATAGAGGAATAACACATCTCTTATAAGGGTACAATAAATATATATAAAATACATAGATGAAATAAATTCCGAAGTTACATATACATCAACACTCCCTATTAACTAGGAAGGTATTTCTCGACACAGATCTGCTAGACAAGTCTTCTTCTCTGGATCATCATCATCGATGCATCGTCATTATCATCATCACTGTTGCTGCTATCTCAACCAATCTCTGACTCTACTCATCATAGGAAGTTATATTCCGCCAATCCTTTTTCATACTGGATGTAGGCCCACCACCTGGAGGTCTTCATCATCACTGGCCATACTGTGGAATCCTCAGGACTTATTACGTGCATCACAAAACCTCGAAAGAGCATCCCAGGTTGTTACGAGCACACAGCTCTACCTATAGGATCTCCCAGTGAAATGAATTACATGTGAGCTCACCACAAAACCTCGCAAGAGCATCCCAGGCTGTTACAGGCACACAGCTCTACCTAGAGGATCTCCCAGGGCAACGAATTACATGTGGTCATGGCAAAACCTCGCAAGAGCTTCCCAGGACTAATTACGGGCACACAGCCCAACCTATCGGATCTCCCAGGGAACCGAATTATATGCCATAGGACAAAACCTCGAAAGAGAATCTGCCAGATATCCTAGGGCACCGAATTACATGCCGTAGGAAAAACCTTGAAAGACTATCTGCAGATCTCCCAGGGCACCGAATTATATGTCCTTCCAGAGCAAAGCCTCAAAAGAGCATTTGCCAGATATCCCAGGGCACCGAATTACATGCCATAGGAAAAACCTGATCCATGGCCATAGAGTATCAACCTGATACTCATTATACATCATCCTGATGTACCCATGATCATCCTGATCATCATCACTGCAACATCCTGCTGCATTCCATCTGGAGCAACATCCTGAAGCTCGTCATCCATGATCACCCTGATCATCATCACTGCAACATCCTGCTACATGTCATCTGGAGCAACATCCTGAAGCTCGTCATCCATGATCATCCTGATCATACAATGCATCTATCTGATGCATACCAAGTATCTACCTGATACATATCATCATACATGATCCTCCTGATCATACAATGTATCCACCTGATACAAATACAAATACATGATACATATCACCATACATGATCCGCCTGATCACACAATGTATCCACCTGATACATATACAGATACATGGTGCAAGCATCCAACATGATGCATATACAAAAATACATACACATGATCCAACTGATCATATCCAACATGATGCATACATATAAATGATCCAACTGATCATATCCAGCATCCGACATGATGCATACATACATACATACATAAAAATGATCCAACTGATCATATCCAAGCAGAAACCAGAACATCATCCTGATGGTCATTATCCAGCGCTTACATCCACAGCCATGTGAAGGATCCTCCTTCCAACATGCTTGGAATGGCTTCAGCAAATGTGTCCATCACTTCTTCCTTGAATTGTCCTCGATCTGAAGAATGCCAAGTCTCTCTCTGAAGTACTCGAACTTCAACCTGGCTAGTGGCTTTGTCATCACATCTGCAATCTGCTCGTTCGTTGCAACATATAGGAGCTTCATAGCTCCTCTCTGCACCATATCCCTGATATAGTGATATTTGATCTCTATGTGTTTCGACCTATCATGAAACACTGGGTTCTCGGATAGCTTCACACAACTCTGGTTATCACAGAAGATACCAGTAGCCTCCAACGGGAGATCAAATAACTCAGACAATAGCTTCCACAGCCATACTGCCTCGCAACTAGTTGAACAGGCTGCAACATACTCAGCCTCAGCTGTACTCAGTGCTACGGAGGACTGCTTCTTGCTTAACCAAGAGATCACACCTGATCCCATACTGAAGCAGCACCCAGATGTGCTCTTCCTATCTGCAGCATTGCCAGCCCAATCTCAATCAACATAACCCTTCAAGTTAAACTTTTGATTCGCTTCATACTTGAGCCCATAATCCACTGTACCCTTTAGGTACCTCAGAACATGCTTTACAGCAACCAGGTGAACACTCCTTGGATTCATCAGGAACTGGCTTAATGTGTTCACAGCAAAGCAAATGTCTGATCTCCTATTCGTTAGGTACATCAAGGACCCAATCATCTGAAGATACATAGAGACATCAACTGGCTCAGATGAAGCATCACATAGAAGCTTCAGATTTGATGTCATAGGTGTGGCCATGGCATTGCAATCCATCATCCCAAATCTCTTCATGATATCTACTGTGTACTTCCCTTGACCAAGGAAGATCCCACCTATACTCTACCACACCTCCATGCCTAGGAAATAGTGCATCATTCCCAAGTCTTTCATATCGAATTCAACAGAAAGCTTCCTCTTAGTATCTGCAATCAGGCTGTCATCTCCTGTTACAAATAAGTCATCCACATACAAGAGTAGAATCACAGGATTCCCTTCCTCAACCTTGTAGTAAAGGTTGGAATCCGCTTTACTTTTGGTAAATCCCAAACTAGATAGGAAACTGTCCATCCTACCATACCAAGTTCCGAGAGCTTGTTTCAAGGCATACAAGGCTTTCTTCAATCTACACACATATGACTCCCTGTCATGTATTTCAAAACCGAGCGGCTGCTCCACATATACTTCCTCTTCAACTACACCATTCAAGAAAGCAGTCTTGACATCCATCTGGTGTCTTTTCCATTTCATAGCTGCATCCAGGGCAAGTACTGTTCTGATGGAAGTATACCTGGCTACAGGTGCAAAATTTTCTTCATAATCTCTTCCCTCTTTCTGAGAGAAGCCACGAGCTACGAATCTTGCCTTGTATTTCTCTACACTGCCATCTGCAGCATGCTTGATTTTGAAGATCCATTTAGAAGTCACAACAGACTTCTCTTTAGGTCTTGGGACAACATCCCAAACATCATTCTTCATTATTGATTGGTATTCCTCAACCATGGCATCCTTCCATTCTTTCTTTTCCACTGCTTCTTCATAACTGGAAGGCTCTTTGTTCATAATGTCATAGAGTAAAGCAACATAGTTGGTATGTGATCTGGTTCTCTTCTTTGCTCTGTGTTCTTCTTCTGGAATGCCAAATCTTTCTGCATCTTGAATGAGCTCTCTAGCCCATGCAGGTTTCATCTTGTGAGAGTTATCCTCACATAGTGGATCTACAGGTTCTTGTGGATCTTCAAACTCACGAACAACTTCTGGAACTGCTTCAGTCATGGTAGTGTCTTGAAATCTAGTTTCCTTAGGTTCTTCATAAACTTCAATAGGTGCCTTCCTTGATTTGATGAATGTTGAGTTTTCATAAAATGTTACATCCCTACTAACATCAATCTTCTTGAACCCTGGAAAGTATATTCTGTAAGCCTTCGAACTTTCATTGTAACCCATAAAGATACCCTTCTTTCCTGAAGGATCTAGTTTAGTCCTCTTTTCCTTTGGGACATGAGTGTATACTGGACAACCAAATATTATGAGATGGTTGACTTCAGGTTTCTTACCAGAAAAGACCTCTTCTGGTGTCTTGTTGTCCAATATCTTGTGGGGTGTTTTGTTCTGCACATAAACAACTGTTCTAGCTGCTTCTGCCCATAGATGCATAGGTAGATCCTGGTCATGCAGCATTTCCCTTGCTGCTTCCATGATAGTTCTGTTCTTCCTTTCTACAACTCCATTCTGTTGAGGATTATAAGGAGCAGTCAACTCCCTCTTAATCCCTGAATCAGTGCAAAGCTTCTTGAAGTCACCTGAGGTGAATTCTCCACCGTTGTCGGATCTGAATGTTTTGATCTTCTTATTAGTCTGATTCTCCATCAAGGTTTTGAATTCGTTGAATTTATCAAACACCTTATCTTTGCTCTTCAAGAAGTATACCCAAGTCTTCCTGGAGAAGTCATCAATAAATGAGACATAGTAAGCATACCCACTCAGGGAACTGGATGACATAGGGCCACATACATCTGAGTGGATGATTTCCAGGATGTCTTTTTCCTTGCTTTCACTGCTTGGGAAATCCTTCTTAATGTTCTTACGTTTTGCACATCCTTTGCAAACACCTTCGTGTTTGGTCTTGATTTCAGGAAGACCTTCTACTGCCTTGCTTGCAATTGGAAGTGCTCTATAGTGCATATGAGAAAGTCTCCTATGCCAAATTTCACTTGGCTCCATGGATTCGTGCACCATGGCATGTTCAGGTTGTCCCTTCAATTTATACAATCCTCCCTCTTGCTCTCCAATCACTACTGCATCATCTATGTCCTTTCCCTTTGGCCAAATTAGAACTTGGCTATCAACAAATGAAACCCTCATACCTTTTGCATCCAATGCAGAGATGGAGAGTAAGTTCTTCTTGAGCCCAGGTACATAAAGGACTTCTTTCATCTTCAAAGATTTTCCAGAATCTAGGTTGTAGGAGGCTTCACCACTTCCTTTGATTGGGTATTGATAATCATCCCCAAGTTTCACCTTATGGGGTGATTCATGTTCAGATAGGTTCACAAAAGATTCCTTAAACCCAATCATGTGTTTGGAAGCCCCACTATCAATCAACCAATCATTACAACCATGGGAGATAGTACCTGTGAGAGCAGAGATCAGAACATACTCTTCTTCACTTGATGAGTCATCATCACTATCACTTTCTACCCTAGCCTTCTTCTTTGGGGGTTCATCATCTTCGGCAGCATGAGCATGAAATCTTCTTTTGCTGCCATACTTCTTCTTACTGGAGTTGTTGTTATTATCCCTTTTGTTCTTGGGACAATCTGAAGCAAAGTGACCCGTCTCATTGCATGTGAAACATCTTAGGTCCTTCTTACTCTTTTTATGGGATCTATTGTGGCGAGAGTGCTCCTTCTTGGTTTTGATTCTTTTGGTGTGAGCTGCAAGAGCTTGATCTTCACCTCCCATCTTTTCCTCACGAGCTATAAGTCTAGCTTCTTCTTGAGAACATTCTTCCCGCAATCTGTTGAAGGAGATCAACTTCTTCCTTGCACAAATTCCTTGAATGAAGGAATCCCATGACCTGGGTAGGCCATTTAGAGTGGTCATCACTACTTCACCATTCTCCACCATTTCATCTACTGCTTCTAGTTGTTCCTTGATCTGGGAGACCCTTGAAAAATAAGATTGAATGGTTTCCCCATTCTGAAACTTCACTCCTTTCAATTGGTTCTGTAGGGCCATCTTCGGATTTATGTTCTTTCCTTCAAATAGCTTGGTCAAAGATTCAAACATCTCCTTGGGTGTCTTAAGAGAAGACACAATGGGTATGAGATGGTATTTGATAGAATCAACAATGATTCTCTTTTCCTTGACCAAGTTCTTCTTATGCAATACCTTGGCCTCTTCATCCTCTCGGATAGGGATGTCTTCTTTCACATATGAGTCCAACTCATTCTCTTCCAGGATTAACCCAATCCTATACGTCCAGGCTCGGAAGTTATCAGCCCCTTCAAGCTTATCCTCAAGCTTGGTGTGGAGAGACATCTTAAAGAGTACTTCAAATGGAAATAGAAAATATTTAGGTCTTACCACTTGAAATGCTGAAAACTGGATCTGGTCACGGATTAGGGTTTGTCAGAGAAACCCTAAAAATTCAAAATGTGAATTTCAAATTTCTGAAAGGATAGAAAGATGCGCTTTGATGAGTTGATAAGCCTGGTGCATTCAAAATTTGAGATCAGCAAAGTCTTGCCCTTCAGAATTGCCTTTTTGTCCTCCTAGGTTCACTAGAGAGAGCCTTGAATTAGGGTTTGAGTTTCCCGGAGATCTACCCAGCCAAAAATCTCGATCCAAAGATCTAACCTTCTATTTTTGCAAGGGGCTTCCAGCCGTGTCTTCAGATTCCAAAAATTCCTATTTTTGGGGAAACCCTAATTTTTAGGGCCAAATCTAAAAATGCTTGGAACTGAGTTCTGGTTGGACAGATAGATGCGCCTTGATGAGTAGAGTCAATCTACTATACTGATTTTCAAAAATCTGTGGAGAGAAACCCAATAAACAAGGAACTCAAGCTTTCGTCACTGCAAAATGTCTTCTTCTCAGGTTAGCTCTGATTCCATGTTAAATTTCGAGCATTAATTCACAATACTCTAGGATCTTTGCTGAGAGAATAACATCTATAGTATATCAATGCATGACAATCACAATATGGCAAGCATCACAAGAATCAAAAGCATAAAGACAAGAGACACAGAGTTTCCGTGGGGAAAACCCTAAGGTGAAAAACCCCGCAACTTCCTCAGAGATAGAGAGAGCAATGGCTCAACCAAAGTACAACCAAATAACACTTAGATAGTCTCCTAGAAGATGATCCTCCTCTTCCTCACTAGTGCGCCACTTCTGAAAGTGAGAGCATACTTTTCCGAGTGAGTAAAATAGAGATCTCCTATCTCTATTTATACTCACCTTTTTGCCCAGTGACGTTATGGGGCCGACTTGTCTATCTAGATACATCCACATTATATTATATATAATTCAGGGCCGAGCCCACATGGTGGTCTAATAACCGATCGGAAAGTACACACACTTGCGACACTTGTCAATCTACATGATGACACTTCCTTATAGAGGAATAACACATCTCTTATAAGGGTACAATAAAGATATATAAAATACACAGATGAAATACATTCTGAAGTTACATATACATCAACACATTATCCAGACGCCTTTGATGGAGATTTTTCATGTACATTAAGAGAAATAAAATATGCCTCCTTGCCTGCTATGCTAAAAGTTGCTACAGAGGTGGAAGCAAACATGATGGCTTCGGGAAAGATGAAAGGTGAAGTAGACGCAGACAAAAAGAGACAAGAGACCCAAGCCTCTACCTCCTCTTCTTTTAGTGATGCAAAGATGGATACAATGATGAAGGCTATGGAAAAAATGATGGACAGGTTAGACTCGGAGAACAAGCCTCTCATTAGAGATCATCCTGAAAACCAAATAAAAAATCCTTATTTTAGGAGGCCACTCACTCAAAGAAATTAGAGAAACCCTGATGACCAACAGATAAGGCCTCCTTTCCCTAAAACTTTAATTGATCTAGAAGGGCCTGAAGATCCCATGGGTGACCATATTCATCTCTTAGACTCTCTGGACCATGAGGTGCTTCTGATCGAAAGAGAGCATGATTTTTTCACCGGGGAGGGCACCAGCCAAAGGCCGTAGTCAAATTCTGAGCAGTACCAAATGGGTTATCAAAATGTTGTAGATGACATTCAAAGAAAGATGAAGCTAAGGAACCAAGATGTAACAATAAACAAAGGAAAGTCTAGACAAACTCAGCCCTCTAATACTCAGGAAGAGGCAGAAAATCCAAAGGAGATGCAATAGGAGGTTGCTGCATAGAAAGCGCCAGACGATAAGGGGCAACCTTCCAAAGAAGTCAGACATCTAGAAGTCACTGAAGTAGTGAAACCAGTTTCAACCTTTAGTCTAAAGGCAGAGTTGTCTAAGTTGAAGATCTCTATCCCTCTTAATGAGTTATTAAGTAATAATGAATATAGGGAAGAGATAGCTAGCATGGTAAAGGGTCAAGGTGACTGTCTGCATGACATATTGGAGGTGACAGAGGATGCTCCCACCATAATTTTTGGGTCCAAGCTTTAAGAGCAAGACAATGAAGAAGTTCCCCCATTTTATTTGAGTTTGAATGTCCATGGAAAGATCTTACACAATGCACTAATAGGCTCTAGGGAATCACACAATCTGATACCAAAATCTGTGATGGATCAATTAGGGCTAGAAGTTACCAGACCATACAAAGACCTCTATTCTTTCAACTCCATAAAGGTGCAATGCCTAGGGATAATAAAGAATCTCGTGGTGACCCTCGCCCAAATCCCGACTAAAAGCATTATGATGGACGTCGTAGTGGCTGATGTGCCTGCTAAATTTGGGATGTTGTTGTCAAGATTTTGGATTTCAAAACTGAAAGGGACTATGAAGATGGACCTGTCTTATGCCACCATACCTCTTTTTGGGATCAATGGAAGATTATATAAGGAGAAGAGGATGGCTTATGCTGTCAGTAGCACAGACAAACCTGAAAATCACTCGGTATAGGTGTAGACACAAACATAGGATCCTCTATCTTATTCAATGATGGCCCCCATATTGATCCAAAGCCTCCCACATATGTTGAAGCTAACGAAGATAAAGAGTTTGCAGCAACGTGTGAAGCCTCAAAGAGACAGAAAAATGAAGAAGGCTTATGGTCTATATACTTTGATTGATCCTTGAGTAAAAATGGCGTTGGAGCAGGGGTATGGATCATACCTCCTAACAGGGAGTCCATAGCTTTGTCCTATAAGCTAAATTTTGAATGCACTAACAATGTGGCTAAATATGAAGCTCTGCTCATGAGGTTACAGGCCCTGAAGGATTTGGGAACCAAAATGATAGAAGTGTTTGGAGATTCAGAATTGGTGGTCAATCAAGTGAATGACAGCTATCAAACAAAACATCCCAAGATGAGGGCCTACCGGAATGAAGTCGGGGATATGTTTGGAAATTTCTTTACAGAACACAAGATCAGGGTGATTCCCAGGTGCGAGAATCAGGTGGCAGATTCCCTAGCCACTACTGCTGGTGGTTTTAAGACTCCTATTTTTTCTCAGGAGAAATATGAAGTGGAGGTGGTGAACGTGCCATCTATTCCTGATAATTCTAAATATTGGCAGGTATTTGATGATGATTTACAAATTTAGAGGTTCTTGGAGTTGTCTGGTGAGTTTGCAAATGCTAAGATGGATGCCAAAAATGAAAATTTGGAAGGTCTTGTGGACCAAGAGCAGTTAGAATATGAAGAAGCTGAAGGTAAAGGGTGGAAAAACATGTTGGGTGGAAAGGATATCATTCAATTGAAGAGTAATTATATCCCTAAGGGTTTGAAACCCCTAGAGAGGCTGCTTGACAAGAATGATGTAGCTATAAATCCAAAGTTTGAACCTGCCAGTGATGCTATAGAAGACCAGAAATTGGGTAATAAAGAAGAGCCACGGATGGTGAACCTGTCCAAGAAGCTGCATGCTAAGAAGAAAGAACATTATGTAGAATTAATGAAGAAATATGCTGCTGCTTTTTCCTGGAGTTATGAAGACCTGAAGGAATATGATACTTCCATAATACAACATTATATTCCTATCAAACAAGGGGAGAATCCTTTCAAGCAGATGCTGAGAAGAATAAATCCAAAACTATTGCATATAATAGAGAAAGAAATTAGAAGATTGTTCAATGCAAAAATCTTTGTCACACTGAGGTTTTCCCAATGGATAACCAATCTGGTTCATGTGAGGAAGAAAATGGGTGAGATCAGAATTTGCATAGACTTCAGGAACCTTAACAGGGCTTATTTGAAGGACAATTATCCTCTGCCTAAAATAGAGCATATCTTACAGAAGGATGTAGTTGTAGAGAGGATCTCCACCATGGATGGGTTTTCGGGATACAATCAGATTAAGGTGTGTCCAGAGGACCAAGAAAAAAGTACTTTCACCACTCCTTAGGGAACCTTCATGTGTGCGAAGATGCCTTTTGGGATAATGAATGCAGGAGACACTTTCTAACGTGCAATGGACATAGAATTTGCTGAAGAGAAAGATAAATTTGTGGTGGTATATATGGACGATATAATAGTATTCTCTAGATCTTATGAGGAGCACTTGAAACATCTGGAGTAGGTTTTTATCAAATACAGAAAATATGGTATTTCTCTGAACCCCAAAAAGTCACATTTTGCATTAGAAGAAGCCAAGCTCCTGGGGCATATTATTTCCAAAGAAGGTACCAGGATTGATCCTGAGAGGGTTAGTGCTATTCAGAAGGTTGGGGAGCTGAGAAGTAAGAAGGAAGTACAGTCTTTCATCGGGCAAGTAGGTTTCTTGAGAAGGTTTATTCCAAGTTATGCAGAAATAATGAGAAAAATCACTAATATGTTGAGAAAGGAGAATCAGTTAAAATGGACTGAGGAGGCCAAGGACTGATTCAAAGGCATAAAAAAATCCATCACTGAGGCACCAGTATTAGCCAGTCCATATTTCTCCAAGGATTTTCTAATTTTTTCATATGCATCTGAACATACAATGGCAGGAGTGTTGTTACAAAAGAATGCCCAGAATGTTGAGCAGCCGATTGCATTCTTCAGCAGGGTTTTGAGGGACGGAGAGTTAAAATATGATATCATGGAGAAACAGGCTTATGCCCTAATTAAGTCACTGAAAGACTTCAGGGTCTACATCCTCCACTCACACATCACTGCTCATGTTCCAAATACCATTGTGAAAAGTATCCTCACCCAGGCAGATCCCGAGGGAAGAAGAGCCAAATCGATTGTTGTACTGCTGGAGTATGACTTAGAGATAAAACCCACAAGGCTAGTAAAGGGCCAAGGTTTGGAAAAATTAATGACTAAGGCCAACTGTGATTCTTTACAGCTGAATTTATTGGAAGACTCCCCAGATCAAGCAGACGCGGGACCTCATGTTAGACCAGAATTCTCTACATCTTGTTGGTATGCTGACATTGTTTATACATTGCAAAATTTACAAGCTCCTACAGGGATGAGAAAAACTAGGGCCCGGTCTGTGAAGTTGAAAGTTGCTAAATTTTGTATCATGAATCAGTTTTTATATTGGAAAGACCAAGGAGGTGTGCTGCTGAACTATTTACTAGAGGATGAGGCTCAACACACCAAGAAAGAATTCCACAAAGGAGATTGTGGTGGACACCATTCCTGGAAAGTGACAGTCAACAAAATTTTGAGGGTTGGGTTTTACTTGCCTACCATGTTTGCTGACGTGTATAAGGAGACTGTTACCTGTCATCAGTGCCAAATTTTGGAAGGAAAAAGAAAAGCTGCCTCACTTCCTCTTCATCCCATCATAGTAGAGGCTCCTTTCCAGCAATGGGGTCTAGATTTCATTGGGAAAATACACCCTCACTCCTCTAGCCATCATCGATGGATTTTAACAGCTATAGACTACATTACCAAGTGGATTGAAGCCATCCCCACCAAGAATGCAACTGAGACACTAATCATGGATTTCTTAGAGAACAACATCCTGTCTAGATTTGGGTGTACCAAGAGGATTGTGACTGACAATGCGTCAGCATTTAAGTCTAAAAAGATGATAAACTTTTGTCACAAGTACCATATCAGTCTGAACCATTCCACAACATACTACCCTCAGGGGAATGGACTAGTAGAGTCCTGAAACAAAAGCCTAGTAAGGATCATAAAAAAGTTGTTAGAGGAAAATAAGGAGGCTTGGCACACAAAGTTGAAATATGCTCTTTGGGCCGACAGAATCAGTACCAAGAGGGCCATCGGGATGTCACCTTTTCAACTAGTATATGGGGCTAAGGTGGTTTTTCTAGTATCCTTAGGGTTACCAGTTATGAAGTTGCTGCAGTGGATAGAGGAAGAGCATAATCACATGCAGAGGAGGGTGAATCAAATAGTGGAGCTAAACGAGCTAAGGAATATGGCATACGATAAAGTATAGATGCACCAGGAGAAAATGAAGGACACTTTTGATAGGAAAGTAAAGGAGGAACAATTTTAGGTAAATGATTTGGTCTTGAAGTGGGATGCACCTAAGGAAGATAAGAACGGAAAATTTGACCATATGTGGGTAGGGCCGTATGTTATTGCAGCAAATCGAGGGGTAAATTCTTTCATCCTAGAACATCAAGATGGATCCCCCTCGTCAAGTGGCCCAATCAACAGAATATTTTTGGAGCATTATCTGTCCTAAAAGACAGGTGACTTTTGTAACATAGCCTCTATATATTTTTTCTTTAACAGTCATTTTAAAGTTTTGATGGCGAACCTAAGGATGTAAAGCCCGAAGTGAAGGCCCTAAGATCTGGAAGGGTAGACAAGCTTTTAGTTTTATTTGCATAGTCAACCCAGATTTGTAGTGGGTGCAGTTTTGATTTTCAGCCCAATCGTTTTAAGTTTCAGAGAGTGAAGCTTTGCCCAATGGATCAGTCACCAATCTACCAGGGGTTCTTTGCTACCTCATAGGGAGGATAGCATCCCCGGTTGGAGCCAGTTGTTAGCACCTAACTATCTAGAGCATAAATGTTGGAAATGAAGGGTGGAGGGTTATAGAATTTACCTAGTGGAGGATCGAGGTTCCCTTCTTCCTCCATGATTAGAAGCTAAGGTATGAAAAGATTGGTGTAGAAAGGGTGAATATGGTACATCACAAGAAAATTTGCAAATGAATGTTTTAAAATACATTTTAAAGGACCAAAATAACCCTATGTCCTATAGTCCACATATAAATAATGTGAAGGGTTAAGTGTTATGTAGGTTAGCACCGTCGATCTAGCGCAGGCGCGAGATCAACGACTCTCATTGATCGTCGCATGGCCGAAGTTGCAAGGAAGAGAGGGGAGTAGGAGGTTTCAATGGGCACTACCGCCAGATAGGTGTAAACTCTAGAAGACATCGCATGGAGGAAAAGCGTCAAGGAAAAGCATTTCGGGTGCATGCAATGCCTCGATGATGGGGACAGGGCACTAGAGATCTACGATGGAAGTCCATCATCTCAGATCGGAGTGTTCGGGATAGATGTGCTTCACCACCCTGCAGGTCTCCCGAGATCAATGGTGTAGGTTGCAGAGAAGGTAAGATCAATGGTCCCCCACGATGGTAGCATCGGGGAATAGATTGCCGGATAGAGGAAGGAGTGGTTGCGACAAATGGGACCCATTTGATAGATGTCAACACCAAGGCCTATCCCATGACGAAAGGGTGGTATTGGAAACCACTTAAGTGTATGCGACACTGCTTCCATAGACACGTAGGGTCAAATGAACGGTGCAAATTAATGCGGGAAGGATGATCTGACGGTAGAAAAGAGTTGGATGCCAAATGTGCAGTTAAAAAAGAAAGCGCATTTGATGGTCGAGATTAGTACACGAGCGATCGATGGAAGACAGAAGTGGACACATGGCGAAGAAGCTTGAAAGATAAAGAAAAAGGGTTTATATATATATAAGAGTCGACATGGGAAGTTGACATTTGCTCTCAAACCTGTCGAAGTCAGAAGCCTCTCGGCGTGTGGGAGACTATGAAGGCGACAGGACCTTCGACAGGGCATGCTCAGGTTTTCCAATGAAAGGTAAGACCGTGTAACCGCCATTCTCTGCAAAACTAGGTCTGTTTATAATCATAAAATGGAAGAGGAGCAGGTTTCTACCAGTTCTAGGGTTAAAATTACTTTAGAGGATAGGGATTTCGATGTATATGACACTAGTTTTAGGCTCCTCATGCATGAGGTTAAGAAGAGGTTGAGGACCTTTCTCAAGCAGGGTTTGGATATACATAGGGGTTTCTAGTCTTCCTTGTTTTTCTTCTGTCTAGACTAGATTATGCCTTTTCCTGAGTTTGTGTCTTGGTCTTCATCCAACTATTCAGAGCCCTAGCGGGTTATAATGGACGCCCAACAGTCGAAATTTTTATGTACAGTAGATGCATCGTTCGTTAGGAGGTATTTAGGAGTCCCCGAGTCCCAAACCATTGAGTCCGAAGATTTGTCCGAAGAGTCTATTATTCCTTTATTTCATCAAATTTCTCCCAAAGGTCAGCAAGCATTTTTGGCGAATTTCTTTAAACCTGATGTAGAAGTCATAGAAGCCCCTTACCCATTGGATGTCAACCTTTTTAATGACAATACCAAATTGGCCATTTCGTTGTTTGCCTATGTTTTAGGTTTAGATAAAGAATTGTGGGTCACAAAATTACAATTAAGCTTGTTGTTTAGGATCAGCGTCAGTTCGCAAGGAACTGAAAATGCACCAGTACTGTCCTTTAGGTTTGAGTATTTTCTAGCAGAAAAGATCCATTCGCAACTGAGCAGTTTTCCCAATACTAGGATTTTCCGGTATCAAGCTCAATTGATGAAAATGGTTATGTCCAGTAGTGCAGAGAGTTTGCAGTTTTCACTGCTGCTCGACACAGAGGATTTGGAAGACAATGTCTTTAACTACTTGAACTATATTCTTCCCCCTGTTTATAAAGTTATTTTTGGGGAGAGATTACCCAGGGTTTTTCCAGAGATGGAGGCTATGATGCATCTGAAAGATGAACTGGCAGTTGGATACTTGTTTCTATTGAAAGAGGATACAGTGATCAGGTTATATGGTTTCACACACGAGCCCTATATTTTTCCTGCCTTGCTGACTCTGAGGGTTTTTTCTCTCAAGTTCGTTAGGCAGAAGCTGATTCTGGAGGATGATAAGTTTTTGCAATTCAAGAAAGGTATGGATATAAAATACCCATGGCAGGTAGGTCCATTCATCATAAAGAGCAAGGAAGCTCTAGTGGAGGTAGAAAGGTTATTAAATCTTATGGGGTTCAAGAAAGAGGTGGCAATTGATTATGATCCTATGCATATTATTTCTAAGAGGAGTAAATCATGTAATCTGAGGGCTTTTGAACATAAAGAGACGGAAGGATTACTCAAGGGGCGAAATTTGCTTCGCTACGAGCTCGAGGTGGAGGAGGTTGTAGGTTTGCAAGAGGATGACCTAATTATGTCCGATTTGATAATGGACATAGATCAGGTGTCGGACACTTCAGAAGTGGGCCGGAAAAGAGATTTACAATAAGTTAAAGATGTAGAAACTGAAGAAGGGAGTGGAGACAAGTGGCCCAAAGTGGAAGCGCAGGATGAGGTAGTTGTTGACTCAACTCAAAATGAGTTGGTGGTTTCTGCAACTAAGGAGGAGTTGGTTGTTTTAATGGATGGTGAAAGAGTTGATAATGAGGGGCTTTTAGTCCCGAAGGTTGAAGTTCAAGAATACCAATTTCAAGAGGTAAAGGAAGGTAATGATGTAGGTAGATTTCTGTCCAGGGCAGACCTGTACGAGGAAAATGGGAAAAACAAACAATCCTCTTCCCAAAAGTTTTTTAATTTGATTCCCTCAGTCTGGGGGCTATCAATTTCTTGGGTTTCCTTGATGACCAGCAGAGACTCGAAAAACAACACTTTAAACTTGGCAATATGTATAGAGAATAAGGCAACCGAAGTAAGGGTCGATTGGAAGAAAATCCCTATGCCAGATAAAATCCAGTTTCATAAGCAGATCGGAACAAGAAAGACTAGAAAACATAGCTCTTCAACAAAAGGTCAAGATGATAGAAGCCAAACTAGTTGGAAGCGGCGGCGGAGGCAAAACCAATAAATGGTTGTTGGTACAGAAAGACAACCTCATTCAGAAGCTACAGAAAGTAGCAAAGATCCCAAATATACAGCTAATCCAGGCTCCAGAAGAAACAAATCAGGAGATAGAAAAGGATGGCTTATCTAAAGAATTGAGGGACTGTAAAGCCGAATTATTAAAGTTTGTTGGCAAAGAAGGCCATTGGGAAGAGGAGAGAATAAGCTTGGAAAAGCAACTTGAAGATTTAAAAAGTAACTTGTCCAATTTGGACATGCGACCTTCCAATACGAATCAAAATGTATATGAAGATAGTGAAAATAGCCTGGTGCAGGCTATGTCCCATGTTAGTTTGAAAGATGTTGAGATCAAAGAATTGAAGGAAAAAACTCAAAGGTTTGAAGAGGAAAGTAAGAAAGAGGGAGAAGAAACAAGAACTCTGCAAGAGAAATATGACAAGCTAGGGGAAGTTAATAAAAGGCTTTCTCATCAAGTTATAGGCCAATTTGCTATGAAAGGATGAAAACATATGATGTGGGATCGAATTATTAAGGTAGATGAAGACTTTAGGCCATACCTTGAGTTTATGAGGATAAAAGATAAAAAAAATTAGTGATGCTTTCACCAGTTGTGTGGCTGTAAGGGAAACTCTAAGCCGAAAACCCAAAGAGACTACACAGAACACTATTACCTTTCTAAACGGCTTATCGGAGGATGAAAGGATAACCCTCAATATTCGATACCATATCACTGCAATTGCAGCGACAAAGAGGGTCGTCGGGAAGTATGCGCAGGTAGAAGATGTAGAGGCCAAGGTTGAGGAAATGAGGAGACATGCAGCAGAGTTCAAAGGATAATTTGGAAAGTTGGTTGAAATGGGGTTACTGGTGTTTTGGGATGGCAATCAAGAGCTGATTTCCCAAAACACATAAAAATTTGCTTTGGAGCATAAGGATGGATCATGCCAATTTCAAACGTCTGAGCCCTCTGCTCATTGGTAAGACTCTAATGGAAAAGCTCACAGGAGACTTTGAAATCTTGAACAGGTTGGTCGCTATTGGCAAGAGACTTCCCCCAGTTTCCTACTCAGATCATATCGAGATAAGGGTTATGCTAAAGGAGATGGTGAGCTATGACCTTCCTTCTACTGAGCTATGGGCCATTTTGGAAAGATACAGAAAGATGAGATACACACTCCATCCTGCACAATAGCCGTTAGCTTTTTTAATTTCTAAAGAATTGTTGTTATCTTTAAAGAATTCTGAGACATTTTTTCTAAAGTAATTTGTAATATTTTTTGAAGTTCCTATTGGGAATAGCTAGCTGGTGCAACTACTTTACTATCTTTTGTTTTTTTCCTCATGTTAGTTGTCATTTAGTAAAAGGAAAGGTAGATGTGAAAGGAAACAGTTAGGTATGTTCACCTGTTTTGATAATGGCGAATATGTCTTGATGAGGTGTTGTTTTTTTTGTAACTATTTTCTGGTCCTAATGAGTTGGGCAGGAGGCCCTATACAACTATATATGCTAATTAATTGAAAGAAAAATGGTTGAAATGTTTTTGGAGAATTGTATATTGCTCCGTGTAAGACATTTTTATATTTTCTTGAATAAAGTTGCCAGAGCTGAGCAGGTTTTTTTATCAAGGATTCCTATGTCATTGGTCTTGCAGTCTGTTCTTTCTTTTTTCCCATGTTAATTGTGTTCCTTTCTTTGTCAATCCATTTTGTAATTGCTTATTCATGTTTGGTTCAGTGTAGTATTTGAATGAAATTCATAGAAATTATGCTTTATTCAGATCATACCAATAATTCCACTATTCTTTTTTGCTAAAGTCTATATAGAATTCATGTTTACCATGCTTTATATTGATGGACTATTCATTTCTCTTCTAATTCACCAACTAAAAGCTTTTTGTCTTCGAGCTAGTGGCTACCTTGCCCCTATATGGATATATCTCCAAAGTTTTTCAATGATGTTCATGTTTTGTTTAATTTGACTCCATTGGCCCAATAGAAGTCCATGTTGTTTTCCAGCCAGCAATCTTTAAAGTCAATCTGTTCCACCAAGTGTTAGCACAGTATTTTTCCAATGTAAATGAAAGATTGCCAATCCAAAAAATTGGTTGTGATATCTCCTAAGTTTGGTGAGGAAGACACCAAGTCCCCCCCGAAAACAATGATCCATATGACCATTGGCCACGCCAAAGAAGAGCTAAAGAATTAAATAAAGTACCTTGTAATAGCATATAAAGTTATCAACGGTCACTATCAAGGCAGAAAAAGATCAAAGTCTGTGACGAGGAGCTAGTGGAAAAATTCTATATTTAGCAAAGCATATAAATGAATTGATAGGGCTTCTAAATTTGGCCAATATCGTAAATTAGTCGGATGAAGCACTGGTGAATCTCTAAAATAGTTAGTGAAGCTCTAAAATGGTGGAATGGCTAAAAGGTGGCGGATCTCCAAAATGCCCAAGTCTTTGTTTAAAAATTTAGAAGTTCATAGTTATTAATATAAATATTTTATATTAATATTCAAACCCAATCACCAAAGTCTTGTCACGAATCTCAAAAAATGTCAAATTAAAACTTTGAAAGAGACAAAGTTTGGATAAGAGGCTACCATTCATTCCACTCACTCAACTAGCTCGGGGGTTAAAATGATGAGGATGGTGCAGAATATTTACCGTGGTTTTTTATTTTACCACGTGTCACTAGCATATTATTCCGCTAGTCGGAGAAGTGGTAAGGTAAACCACTACCTAATGGTTGCGTAGAGAAAATAATACATTGCCCAAAAGTTCAAAACATATGTTATAACATTGGATTTTCGGGTAATTTATTTGGAAAGAAATCATCTAAAAATAGGAATGGAAATATTTAAGATGAAAATATTTTCCAAGATTTGAAAATCCAAAACCACGGGGAGCAATCAAAACCATGGGGAAAAAACCAGTGGATTGTTTTCACATGAAAATTGTTTATGAAATTTCATTTATTTCAGGAAATTATTGTTTTAGTCACCATTTTCTAGCAGTTGTTTCTTCCAAACCTGGAGGAATTTGAGGAAACCGACAGAGGTTTTTATTTAGAACAAGAAATTATCCAATAACCTCTCTCATAATTTGTACAGGTGTTCTGGGTTAAGAGAACCGAAGTCATCTTTAGGGGTCAATTTTCCAGAATTTCAGTTTATTATTTTAGTCATTAACTTCAAAGAGTTGTTTCTTCCAAATGAAGAAGAATTTTGAGAAACTGAAAGAGGATTTTCTTCAAAACATGCCCAATTAAAAAAACCTCTCTCAAACTGTACACAACTAAAATAAGTTGTAACTGTTTCTATTTTTAGATTTTCAGATAGGTTTTGAATTCAAGAGTAGGTATAGGCCATATTTCTATATATTGATATGTAAAAAACATGTAAAGCGATATTTCCAGTGAGGAAGACCCATTCTGGGTGTTTGAAGTGTTTTCCATAAATTAATAAAGATTTCAGAATCTCAACATATTTTTACCAAAGATTCATGTGTTGTTTCAAAATTACAGTCCGTACATTCCTTTTCTTTACATGTGCATGTAAATTTTCTTTGTCATTTTTTCCATTATGTCTTTCTTCTATGCTTGAATAAAAGTATGAAATAAATTAGGATTCATACGTGCTATGCCTCAGTTTATCGCATTCAAGTATCCACCTGCTTCTCCAAAGTTAATAGTGGATTCATCTGAAAATCGATGCCCGTTGTTGATGGATTGTCATTAATTCTTTCCTGTCACCTACAAAATATTATTGACAGTAATAAAACAACTATCTTGCCTTTGTACAAAATTTTGTTTGGCTGCTGATCTGTATTTTTCTGTTTCTTGACTCCATTGGCCAATGGTATCTTTTCCTGTTGATCTAACCACATTATTTAAAGCCTACAAAAATTTTATTGTTACTTTCTAATTTGGCAATTGAATTTATTGTCAAGCTACTATCGTGGTGACATTGGATATCAGATTTGGTGAGAGAGCCCTCTCTGGCTGAAAGAGGCCAAATTTTCAGTCTAAAGATTGCTTTGAAATAGGTTACCTCAGGGTTTCTTTGATACAGCCCAAGGAAAATTTGAGTGATAACATTTTGGTGCCGTTGTCGGGGATGGAAGGTTTCATTTTCCTTGGGTATGAACGAAAAAGTTGTAGATTTGATTGTTGATGGTGAACAACAGTGAGATATCAAGTAGGCTGTGCATCTTTCACCTGGAGATTCCATCATCAAAGAATCCAGTTTTTAGAAATTTCATGGCGACTCCACATTAAAGAAATCCAGTGTTGCATTGTTTCACAGGCTGGTCTCTTCGATTTTCAAATCAGAAGTTGCAGCTCCAGTATTTTGAAATGGGTTCATTGTTAAGAAGGTATGGTCCTATGAATAGGTCTCATATTCCTGGTTTTCCGAATCAAATTCCCAAAATAGATTGGCAAACCTACTTGCCCAAATTCAGAGATGAAAATAGTAACAATGTTGCTTTACATTTAATCAAATTTCATGTACATGTACACAAGATGAAGATTAGGTTTCATGAGGACTGTCTTATGAAGATGTTCATGGTTTCTTTCGAAGGAAAAGAAAGGGATTGGTATGAAGGTTTGAGACCTGGCAGCCTGTTTTCTTTAAAATATTTTCACATAGCATTCTATGAGCATTATACAGTAGATTTTCCAGCTTTGTCTGTAGTGGAAAATTGTTGTTATCAGTTTGAGGGTTTCATACAATACCTTGGAAGTATTGATGAATATCTAGAAAATATGAATGATGAAGACCTATCTGAAACACTCTATTATTTCTCTTCACAAGTCCATGGCCTTGACGATCGAGAAAGGCTTGTTGTAGATGAGATAAATGAAGAAATGATAGTAGTATCCCATGAACCCTCTTTGGAAACAAAGGTTGATTCATCTAATCCTTTGTACACAAATGAAGAATACATCTAGCATCATGATCAATCTGCAGAAGAAGAAGAAAACAATAGTTTTTTTATTCAGGAAATGCACAGACCACCTCCTCTTTTAATGGAAGAAGAAATAGATCAGCTCCTGCAGAGTCATGCTACAACCCCTGCTTATACATATTTGCAGTGTTCACATAGTCTGGGATATGTAAGTGAAACTTCTTCTATTTTTGGACATGTAAATCTGAACTTTAATGATAACAGTCATGATGATCTTTTGAAGGAACCCATTTGTGATAATAATTCTCCACAAGAAAATCAGTTATTAGGCACTAGTTTCTTTCATCAATAACATAGAGCTATCATGTCTAATGATCTTGAAGTCTTAGAAGGTCAAATTCAATCCTAGGATGTTCATTATCAAAATTTATCTTTTGAGGATCATTCTCAACGACCTTTAATTGTCAAAGAAGAAGAATGTTTTAATATTGAGTACGAGGTTAATCGTTCATTGCTGGAAGAATATGTTGAAGAAGAAAGAACATTTCAATTCTCTCATCAGATTGCAGGAAATTTCAAAGGACATCAAACACCATTTATCTTTTTTGATCCTATAGTTGAGTATATGGAATATTTTCTTGGTTTAAATTTGCAGCAAAATTTTTACTATGAGACTAAAGAAGATTGTTGGTCACCGGTGCTATCATATTTTCTATCAGTGGCTTATTTCAGACATAGTGAAAGAGTCAGATTCTTTGAGCATTTAATGTATTGGCTTCATTGGTGTTTCTGAATTACTTGATCAGATAAAGATTTTGGTATATCAAGAGTAGATAGGTAGGAGGAATAAGTTTGCTCGACAAGCATTTTTCAATATGTACAGTGTTGTTTTAAATATAGTTTGCAGCTTTTTCAGTTAGCAATTTTCAGTTTTAGTTTTTGGATTAAAGATCAGTTACAAAGTACAGGTTGTAGGATGCAGTTGTCAGGGTTGGGAGCCACCCAATGGATCAGTCACTTGGTCTACTAGGGGTTCTTTTCTACCTCGCAGGGAGGATAGCATCCCCGGTTGGAGCCAATTGTTAGCACAATATTTTTCCAATGTGAATGAAAGATTGCCAATCCAAAAAATTGGTTGTGATACCTCCTAAGTTTGGTGAGGAAGACACCAAGTCCCCCCCCCAAAAAATGATCCATATGACCATTGGCCACACCAAAGAAGAGCTAAAGAATTAAATAAAGTACCTTGTAATAGCATATAAAGTAATCAATGGTCACAATCAAGGCAGAAAAATATCAAAGTCTGTGACCAGGAGCTAGTGGAAAAATTCTATATTTAGCAGAGCATATAAATGAATTGACATGGCTTCTAAATTTGGCCAATATGGTAAATTAGGCAGATAAAGCACTGGTGAATCTCTAAAATAGTTAGTGAATCACTAAAATGGTGGAATGGCTAAAAGATGGCATATCTCCAAAATGCCCAAGTATTTGTTTAAAAATTTAAAAGTTCATAGTTATTAATATAAATATTTTATATTAATATTCAAACCCAATCACCAAAGTATTGGCACGAATCTCAAAAAATGTCAAATTAAAACTTTGAAAAAGACAATGTTTGGATAAGCAGCTACCATTCATTCCACTCACTCAACTAGCTCGGGGGTTAAAATGATGAGGGTGGTGTGGAATATTTACCGTGGTTTTTACTTTTACCACGTGTCACTAGCATATTATTCCACTAGTCGGAGAAGTGGTAAGGTAAACCACTACCTAATGGTTGCAGAGAGAAAATAATACATTGCCCAAAAGTTTAAAACATATGTTATAACATTGGATTTTCGGGTAATTTATTTGGAAAGAAATCATGTAAAAATAGGAATGGAAATATTTAAGATGAAAATATTTTCCAAGATTTGAAAATCCAAAACCATGGGGAGCAATCAAAACTATGGGGAAAAAACCAGTGGATTCTTTTCACACGAAAATTGTTTATGAAATTTCATTTATTTCAGGAAATTATTGTTTTAGTCACCATTTTCTAGCAGCTGTGTTTACCAAACCTGGAGGCATTTGAGGAAACCGAGAGATATTTTTATTCGGAACGAGAAATTCTCCAATAACCTCTCTCAGAATTTGCACGGGTGTCATGGGTTAAGAGAATCGAAGTCATCTTTAGGGGGAAATTTTCCAGAATTTCAGTTTACTATTTTAGTCATTAACTTCAAAGAGCATTTTCTTCCAAATGAAGACGAATTTTCAGAAACTGAAATAGGATTTTCTTTAAAACATGCCCAATTACAAAAACTCTCTCAAACGGTACAAAACTATCTCCATCTGACATATAAAGCTAGGGTTTTGAAGCCTATTTTTCAGCAAATTTACTTCCTGAAATAAAATAAAAATAAGTTGTAACTGTTTCTATTTTTAGAGTTTTAGTTAGGTTTTGAATTCAAGATTAGGTATAGGCCATCTTTCTATATATTGATATGTAAAAAAAATGTAAAGGGAGATTTCCAGTGAGGAAAACCCGTTCTGGGGCTTTGAAGTGCTTTCCAGAAATTAATGAAGATTTCGGAATCTGAGCATATTTTTTCCAAAGATTCATGTGTTGTTTCAAAATTACAGTCCGTAGTTTCCTTTTCTTTACATGTGCATGTCAATTTTCTTTGTCATTCTTTCCATTACGTCTTTCTTCTATGCTTGAATGAAAGTCTGAAATAAATTGGGATTCATACTTGCTATGCCTCAGTTTATTGCATTCAAGTATCAACCGACTTCTCCAAAGTTAATAGTGGATTCATCTGAAAATCGATGACCGTTGTTCATGGATTGTCATTAATTCTTTCCTGTCACCTACAAAATATTATTGACTATAATAAAACAACTATCTTGCCTTTGTACAGAAGTTTGTTTGGTTGTTGATCTGTATTTTTCTATTTCTCGACTCCATTGCCCAATGGTATCCTTTTCCTATTGATCTAACCACATTATTAAAGCCTACAAAGTTTTTATTGTTATTTTACAATTTGGCCATTGAATTTATTGTCAAGCTACTGTCGTGGTGATATTGGATAGCAGATTTGTTGAGAGATCCCTCTCTGGGTGAAAGAGGCCAACTCTTCAGTCTAAAGATTGGTTTGAAATAGGTTACCTCGGGGTTTCTTTGATACAACCCAAGGAAAATATGAGTGATAACACCAGGAATCTGACCTCCTAAATGTGTTTGAATGATTATCTTAAGAAATGAATGTTGGTGTATGTTTTCACTGTTGACACCTTTGATTATTTCCAGTATTTCATGTGTTTGTAGAGAGATCCCTCTCTGATTGTGTTGGCTCAGTAGCATTAGTCCAAAGTTCATTAGTGCTTACCCCGACTTTCCCTCTCCCACAACCTTAGGGTTTAATTTGGGTGTTAACACACATATTGAATGTTAGGTAAACATTAATGAGTGCAACTAACCAGATGCAATATTAATAAATTGTAAATATGAGCTATCATCACCTCCAATTTGCAGAATGTGCTTTTATAGTTTATTTAAAATCAGAGATTAAATTAAGGTGAGGGATTCTTATGCAACTCAAAAATAAAATATAAAATGTGAGATTGTCAATTTAACTTATATTAATATTCTTTTTAATATTACATATTAATACTATCACAATCATTTCTCATCTTATAATATTAGAAACAACAAGATGTAAGTGGGTCTATATCATAACTACTAATAGCATACATGCATTGTACAAACAAATCGCACATGTACTATAACTAATCGTCACCGCTTCTAATGCATGAATCGTAACTGACAATTAAATGGTGACCACACATGCAAGACAAGACAATCACTTGTAGAAGACTGGAAAACTACATGTAAAAGACAAGACAACCACACACATAGACAAAACAATCACATATGGGAGATAACTATCCAGTACTATTAGCATTAACCAATAATTAAGTGAGGACACATCAATATAATACTTAGTTTTTTATTAATGAATTAAACAATTATTTACAAGAGAAATGTACCCACTACAATTAGTTAGTATCTCAAAACCCCAACCCAAAACAATGCTAATATAAATATCCTCCCTTCCTCACCTACTTCCAACTTCCATCATATATCCATTCCTCTATTGGAATGTCCTAGAGCGTCGACTATATTGAGCTAACCCCAGATATAACCCGTAAGTGGAAGTGTCACGTAAATCAACCTAACCTCCCCAGCAGGAAACTGACAGTCATCATCTCGCAACTGGGGAGCTCAACTCAGCATAACCCTCCCACAATTTTGGATATTGGATGATACATGGTGCAAAATACCTCCACCCCTCCTAATAAGAGTAGGGTCAACACCATATCAGAAATCACACTATGCTATTATTGCGGTTATCAGACTTCTGCCATCAAATGACCAGTTTAGGAAACCTGTTTTCTTACATAAACTTGCACTAGCCCACACATCATCACAAGTATATGGCTATCACTTAGCCCCTGTAACCTATAGGTTAGTCTTACTTGAGACATTCTTTTAATGTTTCCCTGTCAATCATCAATCGATCAATCATCATTTCACATAAACAAATATCATGTTCATGGCATCCATCCATTCATTTGACGATAACATACAATGGTATACATGTAGCTAAACATATCCTTCAATTTTTCATACTAAAAGAAAACTAAAACAGATAATTGTCTTCAGTAATAAGAGGAATGATAAACATAAAACATAATAATCACATATAATTAGGTTCATAATGTCACACACACATAGTTTACACAGTCAAGATGATTCCAACAGGTAATAAGCAAATAAATATAGTATGTGAAAATGTGGTATAGATGTCCAATCGAAATACAGGGTGTTACACTCATGCCATGCAATGCATCAGAGAAAGTTGGTGTGTGGATTGGACCTTGGGCTAAAAAATGGACACCCTACCAAGTGAATAGTTGGTTGTTGTAAATGGAGCCTCTTAGAAGAAAATATATAGAAGGCATATCATGGAGATGGAAATGTCGGTTAGACAGGTTCATGAAGGAATGGTTGCTTGCGATTATGGTTCTTGTGGTAGAGCCAATTGGAGGTTTTGTGGTTTTTGATGGGGTGGCATTGGAAACCACTTTACATCCCCTTTTTATTGTTGAGAGCTAAAATTGGTCCATTTCCCAAGATAAGGAAGTGGCACTATGGGCACTAGTAAATGTGCCAAGTATAATGGTTGGTTGGGTAGAACAATGCAAAGATGTTGAGTCTTAGGTTATGGATTGACAAGATTAAGGATATGGTGTGAACCACTCCTTGGGAAAATAATAGTAACAATTCTGAAGCAAAGAACAATTTCTTGGGTGGAGCATGTGTTGAACTTATGCTTATACTAAGAGGGGGGTTGAATCAGTATAATACCTCTTTTTACTTTAGACAAGAATTCATCAATATTCCATTAGCTATGAAATAGTAAACACAGCTAAACACAAGTCACAACACATAAAATTTAATGTGGAAACTCTTTCAAGAGAAAACCATAACAACTTATCTATATAAATGTATGTAGGAACCAACACCAATCCCCTTATTTTAGCACCAACTCAGCAAGAGATGTAGGAACCCATCTACTAGAGACACCAATCTCCTCATATGAGCAATAACTCAACAAGATTTGTAGGCACCAACATACTTGAGGAACAAGTAGAATAATGAGGATATAATCACCTCAAAATTTGATTTATAATCAACCCTATAACCCTCAAAAATTTCATATGATCATGTAGAAATCTATGCCATAATTATCCCTTTGTTATCCATCAGAACTGCTCAATAATCAGCTTCAAATATGATCCATAATCAACTTCAAATATCCTCCATAACTAGCTTCAAAATTTCTCCATAATCAAATTCAAATTTTCTAAATAATCAACTTCAAATGTCCTCCATAATAATCTCTTATCCTTTCTATCCAAACGGTTAGCCTCCTTCTTTGGAAAATCATAGAATACCTTAAACAGACGATTTTCAAAAACATTAGAAAACCTTTAAGAGAACATCTTCAAATACCCTTACAAGTGCTCCTCCTTTTCAAACTAGAAAGACTCTTCTTAGAAGTGAACACCTCTTAAAGACATATCCATAATGTTAATGAATGATTGAACAAATGAGAAGCACCTCCTTCTATTTATGCCCTTCTTAATTCACCTTTTGGGCCAACCTAACATGTTCACTATCTTGGCAGGGCCGACCTAAAACTTTGTCAGGGCTATTTTAACATTTCATATTTCCATATTACTACGGAGTTAAACGGAATTCCATACACCATTGAAAAGGTATCGAAATAATATTTTCAACCATATATCATGCTCTCACATGAGCTAGGTTTTCAAAGAAAAATTACTTCATAGGTAAGGTATCCAAACTAGGCATCAATGACACAATATTTCCACTAAATTTCATATTGTAATCTTCATCTTGTACATCTGCAGTATACCCTTTTCTTTGACATCAATGACAACAATATTTCCAACAATATCCCCAAGTTTCATTGATGGAAACCCTTTAGTCAAATCTGCAAAAATCTTGTATCAACTCCCCCTATCTGCAACTCTCCTTTTGTCTACAATTCTTTCCCTATTTAGAATCCTCCTCTTGTATGCAACTTATCCCCTTTTGACATCAATGGAAAAGGGAGTCTCCCCTAAAATTGTGCTTTTTCTCAAGCACTTACTAGTGAGATGAGTGGCATATCACTCCCACATAACATTTTTCTCCTTTGAATTCATTGAGTATGTATACATTGCTTGAGGTTTTGGTTTCATTTGCCATTAATTTTCTTGAATATGCTTTCCTTATCTCACACCCTTTATAATCAAATGTGATTTTGTAACCTTGATCAAACATTTGGCTAACACTTAGGATGCTATGTTTTATCCCTTGAACAAGAAACACATTTTTTGTTCTAGTCTTTCTGTTATCAAGACTAACAATACCTTTTCCAACTATATTTCTAGAAGCATTATCTCCAAAACTATAACTACCTCCTTTTTCTTCTTTAAGGTGAGGAACTTGGTTTGTTCCCCTATCATGTGTTTTGAGAATCCATTGTCAACATACCATTGATTCCCTTTATCTTGAGCATAGAGTGAAAGTCAACATTTTTCCTTCTTTTGTTCATTTTGCTTCCAAACCTTAGAGCATCCTTCTTTATGTTTAGCAAAAAATTCTTCTCTATTTTTTTTAGAACATCCCACTAAGTTATTCTACAGTAACAATCTATGTTCCCATAGTTATTTCACTTATAACATTTAATATTTTAATCAAATAGTGGGGGAATGAATTGTAGTTTTTGTTACAAAACCCATAAGAATTTACGGTTTTGTTGCCCACAAAATCATCTTTTGAAGTCTTATAAGGACCTATATTTCTGACATGATCACCTCTTTCATATCCTCTACAATATAATGCTTTATGACCAAAATTATCACAAGAAAAGCAATATCCAAATAAGAAATTTTGGTACCAAGGTGTCAAAGGTCTTCTTGGTGGATCAAATCGTATGAACTCATCCTTTGAGGTCTTATAAAAACAATCCAATTATTTTTGGTAATCATTTCCATTCCTATTGTTTCTTTCATTGTTGATGGATCCTTTGTGAGAATTAGCATAGCTTTTATTCATTTCTTCATTTTCTTTGCTTACATCTTCTTTAAGGTTTTTATGATTATCATCATTGCTAAGACTTGTTTTGATGAATGGTGACCTTTGATAACTGAGAATCTCATTCAAATTTTTAGTTCTATTCAAGATTTTGTGTAATCAATCATTTTACTTTTCCAATTCCCCTCTTAATGAGACAACTTTAGACTCTATATTCTCATATGTTTCTTCGTTTTCCTTGATTTGACTTCTCGCTACTCCTTAAATCCTTTTTGCCTCCTCTAGCTAAGTTTTCATATTGATAATTATCTTCTATGTTTCTCCTTCTATCCTTCTTTCCTCTTCTAGTTGAGTCTTCAGGCTGATAATTGTCTTCTGTGTTTTGTCAAGATCATGATCCTTCTTTCCATATTTCACTTCTCCATCAAGTTCTTCTACTTCGGAATTTGATTTTTCTTTCTGACTATCTTTACTTTCTTCATCAATATATTCTTTTCTAAATCTAACTTTTATTTATAATTATCTTCATTTTCTTCTTTAGCAGTCTTCTTATCCATGGCCATGAAGGGATATTTTCATTTATAAATATCTTATATCTTGTCCCAACATTCTTCAGTTGATGTGAACTTCTTTACCTTGACAATCATAGAATCTAGTAGGGAACTCAAGATTACATCCATTGCTTTTGTATTTTTTTCTCTTGACTCCTTTGTAGTTGCATCTATTGAAGAAGTGGTAGGTTCTATGTAAATTGTCATGAGAATACCATATATCAAACCCAAGGGCCATCAAATATATATTGTATATTTTTTTCTATCGAACAAAGGACCTCTATTTGTCAAAGACCAAATTCCTTACAAGCCATATGTGCTCGATACTTGTAGTGGTTAAATTGTTTATGAAGGAACCTACTCTGATACAAATTGTTGAACTTATGCTTATACTAAGAGTAGGGGTGAATCAATATAATGCTTATTTTTAGTTTAGACAAGCAATCATCAATAATTTATTGACTATGAAATAGTAATCACATCTAAACAAGTCTTATCACATATAATTTAATGTGGAAACTCTTTCAAGAGAAAACCATAAAACCATATCTTTATAAATGTATGTATGAACCAACATACTATTAGAAAATTTGTAGGCACCAACATACTAAAGAAACCAATCCCCTTATATGAGCACCAAATCAACAAGATCTGTAGGAACCCACCTACTAGAAACACAATTCTTCTCAGATGGGAACTAGCTCAATAAGATGTGTAGGCACTAACCTACTAGAGGAACAAGTATAATAATGTTGATATAATAAACTAAAAATTTGATTGATAATCAGTGCTATTTCATCCCTAAAAAATTTCGTATGATCACCTCAAAATCCATGCCATAATTATCCCTATATATCAATCCTCAAAATTGCTAAATAATCAACATCAAATCTGCTCCATAATTAGGTTCAAATCTTCTCCATAAGCATCCCTAATAATTCCTCTCCACAAGGTGCCACCTCCTTTAGAAATACTTAGAAATCCTTCAAGAAAACATCTTCAAAAAACTTAGAAAACCTTCAGGAGAACATCTTCAATTACCCTTACAAGTGCTCTTCCTTTTCAAAATAGAAAATACTCTCCTCTTCTTAGAACTACACAATCTAAGAGATCTCCACAAGATGAATGAATGAATGAACAAATGAGGATCGAATCCTTCTATTTATACCATTTTTATGTCATCTTTGTAATGTCCCTAAAATAATAAGATAAAAAAATTGCTTCTACTTGCTAAATTGCCTAACATAGATTATATATTTATGATATTTTCCTACAGTGATGTGAAGAGTATTGGTACTTGCATTTGTCATTTCAATGTGTTAAGAAAACTTCTAACAAGGTAACTTTAATTGGTCAAACTCTTGTGTGGAAGTAATCTAGGATGAACATGTGGGTGTAATGTTTTGCCATGCAATAATACTAGAAGTCTCTATTCTTCTTACTTGATCTAGATGTATGTTTGAAATGTCAATTGTATAATGTCAATTCTTAGGCATGACGAACCTGATCAGGGAAGCTGAAACACCTTGACTCTTTGGGGTTTGATTTAAACACTTCTGGCGGAGTCTTTGCGAGTTAAAGTGTGAATAGGGGAAAACCTATGGACTTACTTAGCGATTATACCAACACTTATTTAATTATCATTCTCCATGGAGGTGTCCATAAGGTTGGAAACTTCCCTATGTAAGAACTCTAAAAGTGGAACCACCCTTATGCCAATATGAAGAAGTGGAGAACTTTGTCTTTGTAGTAATAACCCAAGGGTATTGCTCCCACACGACTATACTATATAGTTTGATAAATCGTAATGGGGTCCCATTGTGGTGGTTGCAAGCATTAAAGTCACACATGGTAGTCACATGGCTTTGGCTGTCTGGACTAAGGCTTTTAGCGAGGGTTACACCAAAGTTTGCCAAGTCATGATTTCACTTGGTCTTTTGGCCGTGAGGGTTTTAGCTCTATGTGTGATGTGGTTGCGCCTGGCCTAAGCTATGCTCATGTCCAGGGTAGGGTTTGGAAGAAACGAAGGCAATGAATAAGTGATCCTACAGGTAAAATCATGTCCATTTTTTAAATGTTGAGTTTCCTCATTTTTGTCTCAATTGTAGTTTTAAGAACTACCCAGGTCCTAACCTTTTCGCTTTCAATCACTTACAGGTATAGTGACTCTCTGTGTGATCCAGAAGGGGAAGTAGTACGACTGAACCATGCATTTGGACTGGGAAGTCCTGGGTTCTTTCAACCCTTCACCCTATCTATCTCGGTGGTTTGGAGAAGGGTTTAATAAGTTGTTAATGGGGAGATTCGTGATGCCTTTGGCTCACTCAGACTTGAAATCTCCAGGGAGGTCGCCTTTGGCTTGACCCGGTGTCTGGTACATTGTTGTAATAATATTGTGATGGATGAATTTACTAAGGGTTTTGGTCTTGGTTGCTTTCGGCTTAAGCGTGCCTATGTAAATATAGGTTTTGATAGAATAGATTTCCCTGTATGTATTCATGGAGCTTGTCTTTAAGGTTTTGTAATGGAGAAAATGACTTCTGTGATTTCTCTTCTATGAAGTTTAAACATCCATGTGAAGACACTATGGCCACTATATTTCTTTTTAATAGTGCTCTGTCAGCCTACAAATTTTGACGGATAGTCGTTGTCTTATTTAATGGAATCCATGCTAACTATATGCGTCTTAACTTTGCTATGTCCTGCGTTTTTCTTTCCTATGGAATAAAAGAATTTATCAATATGTAATTATGTTTCTATCTTGTAGCTAGTCGATTTGTATTTCTAAATAGAAATCTATATTTACTGATACTTGTGGTACTTCTATCAGTTGACTAGTTTATAGGGAAAGTTTCTGGGCAATGTGTGTTCTCCGGGGTTTTGATATTTACACCTGTGTTTATTTAAAATTATTATGAAATAGACTTCATGTTGCTAGGATAAGAGAATCGATCTTAGATCTAGGATTCTTGCCCATTAGAGTACTAAAAAGGTCTGCGTTTATGTTTGTATCAAATAGTAGCCTTCGTTTTGATTGTTGCATGTTTGGTTATGGTTTTTAAGGAGTAATTCATGGTTTGCTACAGCTTGCTTGATGTATTGAATAGTGTTTTGACTTCTAGAAGATTTTAAATAATGGAAACCCCAGTTCTTCCTATGGATTCTAACTTTACCGTTTGCAAGGATGAATGTTTAGTTAACGTAGAAAATTTTTATGGTTGTTGTGTGTTCAATAATCTAGTTTGATATGATGTGCACTTCGATTGGGGATGGGGTTCGATCCATGAAAATTGGGATTTGAAACCCATATTAAAATGCAGAATACTATTTGATTTATATGTGAATCTATGTTTTAAATAAAAATCTCTTTGCAATACTAGATGCGTTTAGATGTAAAGTTTGACTAATGGTTGAAATCGTAAAGGAATTTGATAATTGAACTATGTAGTGTAGCTGAGAGTTTCGATGTCTAGTTTGAAATCTTCGTTTATTTCTACTTGGTGTTTTTCGAGCATAGACAGGATAATAATTAAAAGAACTAGTAGGCATAGATAAAACCCTCCACTACGAATAAGGAAATACGATTCAAATAGAAAACTATACCTATAAACAAGAAATTATAATAACCTTAACCTAGAAGACAATATAAGTTGTCTAGCAAAGGCTAGCTTGGCTAGACCTACTAGACCCTCCACTGGGTTCTGGGAAGAACCTTGAAGTTGATAATATTGGTAATGAAAACAATGTTGTAGTATCTATTCTAATTTTAAAAGCCTAAATTTATTATAACTGGAAATTTGAAACAATGAATACTCCATACTTGGCTACTTGAGTACTCGATCCTTTCCGGTGGAAGCCTAGCTACTCGAAACTTAATTCCTTCCTGTAGAAACCTGCACACTCAATGATAGTTATTATAGAGCCTATTGTATTTAGCTAACTTGTTAGGATCATTCCCTTTAGCTAGATAAATTTGGGGCTCCGTGTTCCTCCCAACCATGATCCTACAACCGTTCCTGGTTTTGTATGTATCCCTCCGAGCTAGATTCCAACATGCAAAAGAGATAGAGGACCTAGGGTTACTGCTGGTTCAATTTCTTGGAGCATAAGTTTTTCCTTTAATTACCATCAGAGAATGATAATGAAAAGATAGATGATCCCCAAAACTTGGGATCTGCCCTCTTTATGTAAGGGAGTCTTGAATTAGGACTGTTGAAATAATTAGTTTCTTTAAATTAAATAATTAATATTGAAAAGATATTATTTAATTAAATACCTAGTCCTTTTGAACTAGGACTTTTCCAACTGTTTAACTTTAAGTGATTTTGATTTATGCTCTCAAGAATATTTATAATAACAATAATTATATTTCACTTAACTATTAATACATTATTTATAATATTAAATAATGCATACATCATATATACTAATTATACTCCATAATTAAATAATGACACCATTATTATTAAAGCTCTTAATAATAATAATAACCTTGAGGCTTTTATACATGTTAGTCATAAAAGACTACTAGTAATTATCTTTTATTTGGTTATGTATCCTCACATGATAATTTTTTTTTTTAAACTTTTAAGGACAAGGTCCAATTCTTTGGATGGTCTCGGTAAGCTTGGATAGGAACCTCTAGTCTCTCTCTTTGCATGTCGGATTCCCTCGTTTAACATGGTAGTTCCTGCAGTACTTGATGATAGATAAAAGATGAATCATTTAATCAAATAAGTGTGATGAAAGTAAAAGTGCTATTTAGAGTCCTTCTGACTCAACACTTTGAGATCCAGTAACCCCGAGTGCTCTTTAGAGGCTTTTAACTCAACACTCTCACATGGGCATTACGCTAGTGCAATTCCAGAGCCTCTGCTCAACACTAGTGTTAGAATGTGGTTGTGAGGCACATCTAGAATTTTTAAGTTGCCTCGGATCCGGTATTCATTTATCAATCCTGGAGTGCTCTAGGGCTTAGGCCCAATACTCAATGTACCTCAGGGCATACTCCTAGTACATAAACATTCTTCTAGGTAAATTGGGGCTTATTCCCAATATGTAGGTTATATGTGTGTTTCTGAGTCCACACTCAACACACTCATAAGTCTAATCATGTAAAATCATAGCTCTGCACAGTAAGTAACAAAATATCATCTCCATATATTAGGGTTTGTACCCATATCAAAGTTGAAGAACATCATTACAACATCAGGGCCTTTTTGCCCAGTATATACTAAAATAAAGAAGTCAGTCAGGGTCCATGCCCGATATGTCAATATATATAAAAGAATAATAATAGGTGCTAGGGCTTGTGCCCAATACTCCAAATAAAACATAGATGCTGGGGCCATGTCGCAATATAACAACCAAAATAGTTAGTCCAAAAATTCAGGATATTACATCCCTACCTGCTTAGAAATAACACCATCCCGGTGTTTCTAGGGACTAGGAATGAAGTCATGAAATAAGGAGGGGTATGCCTCTTTCATGGTGGCCTCATTCTCCCAAGTAGCCTCATCTAGCCCAAAGTGCCTCCATTGCACTTTTAGCTGAGTAATGGTCCTCCTCCTAAGCTACACCTGTCTCTTATCCAGAATGTGGAGTGGTTCTGGCGTGAACTCCCCTTCGGGCTCCACCTGTAATAAGGACCAATCAATAACATGTTTAGTATCGTATACATATTTCTTTAATAGTGAAGCATGAAAAACATTACGAACTTTCATATGAGCTGGTAAGGCTAACTCATAAGCTACTGGGCCCTTCTTGGCCAGTATTTCAAAAGGTCCACAAAATCTTGGGGCTAGTTTCTCGCAACGTCTCAAGCTCAACGAGCTTCGTTTTTCCTTTATTGTTAGAAACACATGTTCACCGACTTTGTAGTCTTTGTCTTTTCTATTCTTGTTCGCATAACTCTTTTGGCGTTATTGTGCTTCTTTTAAGTTCAGTTGTACCTTGGAGACCAGCTGTTCCAATTCATTTAATAGGTTGGGTCCTAACATAAGTCTGTCTACTGGACTGTCCCAAGTGACAGGTGTCCAACATTTCTTGCTGTAGAGCACCTCGAAAGGACTCATTTTGGCCGAGGTTTGATAACCGTTGTTGTATGAAAAGTCTGTGAGGTGCAAATAATCCTCCCACTTGGTGGGGTTGTTCATGACATACATCCTCAACATGTCCTCGAGGATTTGGTTTACCCGTTCTGTTTGTCCTTCGGTCTGGGGTGGTACGCGGTACTGAATTGTAACTGGGTTTCCAAACCGAAGAACAATACTCTCCAGAAGTTACTAGTGAACTTCGTGTCTCGATCGGAAATGATTGCCTTAGGTATCCCTTGCAATCGAAAGATCTCCTTTAAGAATATTTTTGCGATGTGAACTGCTTTGTAGGTGGATTTCACCAGTATGAAGTGAGCTGCTTTAGACAACTTGTCTACCACTACAAAGATGGAGTCATTCAGTTTCCTACTCTTGGGTAAGTCTGTAATGAAGTCCATACTTAATACCTCCCATTTCCATTCTGGAATGGGTAAAGGTTGAAGTAATCCGGAGGGGTGTTGGTGTTCTGCTTTGACCAATTGGCACTCTTGACATTTCATGATGAACATTGCAATGTCAGCTTTCAGTTTAGGTGAAAAGTAATGTTTCTTTACTGTCGATATCATCTTTTGATATCGAGGGTGCCCTGAATAGGGTTTCTAGTGAAATTCGGTGAGAATGTTTGATCTAATATCTCCACTCTCTGGGACGTAAAGTTGGTATTTCGACCAAAGTAGTCCCCACTCGTCTATCTTATATTCTTTTTGCTGTTGGAAAAGTCTATCTTCCCGGATCTTTGTGAGGATTTCCGTGTAATAATGGTCACTCTCACATGCTGTTCAAATTCTGTGGTGTAAGTCTGAGTCGGTTTGGATCACCATTACCTCGTAAAGCATATGTGCTCAACAGCTCAACGCATCCACAATCTTGTTTTCCTTGCCTTTTATATGCTGTAGTTTGAAATGGTATTCGTTAAGGAAGGCTAACCACCTAGCCTGCCTGGCATTTAGGTCGAGTTGGTCGAAAAGGTATTTCGAGCTCATGTTATTAGTCATCAATAGGAATTTATTTCCCATGAGATAATCTTGCCACATCTTCAAAGCATGGATGATGGCGGCTAGTTCGAGGTCATGAGTAGGGTAGTTCTGCTCATGTTCTTTTAGTTTCCTCGATTCGTAGCATATGGAAAAATTGTCTTGCATAAGGACTCCCCCGAGTCCTTCCTTGCTTGCATCCATGCAAATGACGAAGTCCCCATTGGGATCCGTAATATGTAGAATCAGTGCACTAATTAGTAGTTGCTTCAGCTTTTGAAAGCTTTCTTCGCACTTATCCATCAAAATAAACTTGTTTTCCTTTTTCTGCAAGGCGGTCATGGGACATGCAATCAGTGAAAATTTCTCTTTGAACTTTAGGTAGTAGCTGGCTAATCCTAAGAACGATCTTATATTGAATATGCAAGTAGGTGTGGGCCATTCTTCGATTGCTTTGACCTTTTCGGGGTCAACAGTTATTCCATTCTCGAAAATGATATGTCCTAAGTATTGAATCTGGGGTTTGTAGAAATCGCACTTACTAAACTTGGCATAAAGCTTGTGTTCCCTTAGTATCCGTAAAACAATTCAAAGGTGCTCCTCGTGTTCTACTTTGTTCTTGGAGTAGATCAAAATGTCCTCAATAAAGACTAGAATGAACTTATCAAGGTATTTACTAAAGATGTTGTTCATCATGTAGATAAAGTTGGCTAGTGCATTTGTCAACCCAAAGGGCGTCACAATGAACTTGTAGTGGTTGTAACGGGTTCGCAATGCAGTTTTATTGATATCCTCATCACGGATCCTCACCTAATGGTATCCGGATCGTAAGTCAATCTTTGAGAAGATCTTTGCCCCTCTGACTTGGTCAAACAAGTCGTCGATCCTAGGGAATCAGTAGCAGTTCTTAATGGTCATCTTGTTGAGTTGGCGGTAATCAATGCACATCTGCATCATTCTGTATTTCTTCTTGACGAAGAGTATCGTTGCACCCCAAGAGGAAACACTTGGTCGAATGTACCCTTTGTCTATTAACTCTTGTAACTGAAGCTTGAGCTCCACCAATTTTGGTGTGCTCATGCGGTACAGGGCTTTATAAGCTGGTACTAACCCAGGTGTTAGCTCGATGGAAAAGTTTAAGTCTCGTTTGGGTGGTAATCCTAGTATTTCCTGAGGAAATACATCCTTGAATTCCATGAGGACTGGGAAGTTTTTGATCTTTTGTTCCCTATCAGTCTCTATGTTTTGGATATTGACGGTAAAGATTTTGCAACTTTTTCAGATACATTTGTTTGCTTGTAAGGTGGATATCTGTCATACTGACACTTTCTTAGGGATACCTTGAATCGTCTTCTGATTCCCTTGGTCATGCTTGCAAAGTAAGGATTTGTTTAAGCGGACTAGTAGGACATGGTGTTCTTCTAACCAATCCATGCCGATGAGTATATTGTACGACCCTAGGTGTTACACAGAAATCTTCCACCCTTTGAGCATCAGCATTATTTGGCCTATAGGATCCATTTCAGTGACTCAGATCCATTTTCATCGTTCAGAGATACTAGTTTACCCTATTTTTGTTCCTACCTACATGTTGCATCATTATACCTGCGAGTTGCATCCCTATAGCCCGTGGGTATCAAGTAAAATGGTAAAAACCACTGTTTTATTACTTTTTACTCCCAAAAAACAGTCATTGGGTGACCTTTGGCTCTCCATTTTCCCAAGTAACGTCTCGATGAGTCCTTTCACCTACCTTTGAGAGGACTATATATTGAGCACATATGGCTTATGGACGGGAGGAAGAAGAGAAGAGTAAAGGCACTCTAGTGGATTTTTTCCCTATCCTGAGACTGCACTCATTGATCCTTGTAGTTCTGAACCATTTATGTTCACCTTCCAAACTCCTTTCTAGTTTGAGTTTTCCTTTCATGGAGGATTGAAGTGGTGGAGGCACAAGTGGATTGATCTAGATCTTGGTTCAGATTGGTTTCCGATAAGAGGTCGTATCACTTTGTACTTTGTCTTGTTCATTAATAAAAATACTCATATTCTCGTCCATTCATGGTGTGAATGTCATTTATTATACATTGGGTTGCATTTGCTTATGATATTATGGACCATTGTTATTGATAATGTTAATGTTATTTATATATCACATGTACTTGTTAGATATTGGTTGTCAAGACTAATTTGCAAATTACAAGTGCTTGGATGTGCACGAATTGAAAGCTCCAACGGGGATCTACATCATATGTTGGATCGAGGTTGGTTACATTTCTCCATTGTTTTAACATTGTCATTTATAATAGAATTGCTTTGAGAATTGAGTAGATTTCTGGTAGTCATCTGTCTGTTGTGGTATTTCCAAGCCATAGTGAGTTTTATCCAATATAGAAATGGCGACTCCGCTGGGGAAAACATTCATGTTTGGGAAAAATTTTAAGCATTAGTCCATAATTAGAGTTGTTGTTTATCGAAGCTCTATGTCACTGATTGGCCGTTAAGATACACTGTAGAAAACTTGCTTTTTCTGAGCCTCTGGACTCTTTATTTGACCATTTTCTTTTCCTCACCCGCGGGCTGGCCTAGTTCTGACCTCATATACCCGCCTCTGTTTACACTACTGCTCACGGGTACCCACAGGTATTCCTTCGACGGTAGCATGTAACTCCAGCTTTTGTTGGTTTATGGCTATTGGTTGTTGCTAGGAGAGTTTGGTTGATTCCTGAGTCTTTGTTGGCCTCTTTCTTGACTGTTTCATGCCTTGGTTGTGACCAGATCTCTTCATTTCTCTCGGTTGAGCCTTCTTGGTTTTTTACCAATCTTTGGTTTTAACCTCTTGGTTTTTTCCTGTTGAGCTCATTCTTTTGGTTGAGTCTTGCTGTTTAGGATCTGTTGGGTTGTCTTAGTGATCTTCTTGGCACTTCAGTGACTGAATAGTAGGATTTTGCTTGCATTTTTTCATTCCATATATATTGAAAAAATACAAAAATATTCATTAGTTTTTTGCATTTTCCTTTCTGTCTATAAGAGAAAATACAAAAATATTTTATTTCCATGTATTGCATTTTGCATTGAGTGCTTGTTGCCTTCATTTTAGGTTCTGCTTGTGCATTGAAAAGATAAAAGTTTGCATATTTATTTTGAAATTGTTGGTTGATTTTGCATATTAGTGACATTGTTTTATTGGATAGATGAGTCTAGGATTGGATGATGGTGCATACTATTGAGTCTACACATCACTAGTTTCATGACCATATCCCTTGAGTAATCACAACCACTAAAATTAATGCTTAGTCATAAAATTGATTAGACTTATTTTATTTTTAGGGTACACCAACTAGCATAGGTTTAGAGTCTTGGAATAGATCATTGTGAGTGAACAATCCAAGACTACTGAACAAAACATTAGGTGTCTAACCAGGGAGTGGAGTAATCCATGGTACAGATCGGTGTTCTCAGGAAAGCTCTACTCAAACCAGAGTTAAGCACGAGGTCACAAGAGGTTGGTTGAGGAGATATCCCTCTGATACCGGCTCAACATGGGAGATATATCAAGGATTTGTTCGTATCTGGGGGTACCAGAGGTTCATCCTCTTGTGCTTCGGGCTTAGCTACCCTGCCCATATGACATGTCCCACCTGCGACTGTCCCCCTGAGCATTGGTTATATTGCGGTAGACATAGTTGCCTTACCTAGGTACCGCACAGGGTACTTGCAGTGGTTATGCTGTTTGTGTCCTGAGTCACATAGGGATTGGACAACACAGTAGTGCTCATGCAGTGGACTTGACCCTGTCGACACAGTGAAGCCTGGGTGTCTCTATAACTTATTTTGTTACCTCCGTCTATAGTTTGGGATTCTCAAGCCTCTCCTAGGAGAGACATACCGGCTCTAGTGTCGGGAGCTCATTTAGCCACTTTGTTTGTCTGCTCTTGGCTATAGATTCTCTAGGTGTGTGCTTTTGATTTACTATTTTTTGATCGATAGTTTGCCTTTAGGAGACGTTGTGTCTCTCTCCGGAGAGAACGTGGCGTGGAGCCCTACTCTCTGTCGATCCCATCGTTTGGCTGGTTTAAAGCCAGCTTTGGTTACACAACGTATTACTAGAGGACGTCGGAGGGCTCCCTCTGAGTCTTTAGATTCTTACACAACTTACGTTGAGGATTACATGGCTACACATCCCGATATCGAGCAAGACCTTTCTACTCCTTTGGGTAGAGTTGAGCATACCTCCGATCCCCAGACTCCTCGTGAGGATTGGGGAGGTGATCCACCTGCGACTCAACCTGGTTCTATTTGGCCTAATCCACTTGATAGGGATCCGTTTAATCCTTTGAATCTGGACAATTATCTTTACGGGATGCCTGACTTACCTGAGGAGGAAGAATAGGGCGAGCCTTTCATTCCTTCGTTTCCACGCGATTCTAGATATAGGAGGCCTGAGACTGATGATGATTCTGACCCTATGGTCAACCCCACCACAGTCTCTTTTGGTATTCCTAGTCACAATACTGTCGAACCTTCCACTATGGTTGGTACTCATGCTAGCACTAATCAAAGTGTTATCCATACTATACCCACTGGGGGCATTACCCTAGCTGGGGGCACTATGTTGTCCACCCACTCACATAGTATGGGGAATGGTGAGATTCCTAACCATGCTAATGTTGGAATGCGACCACCTCCTAGGAATACCCAACCTAGTCGGAATGATGTCGGAAACACGACTCTCCATCCACCACCTATTACACATGTCGCTACTCGTCAACCTAGGACCACTTTCGCACATGATACCATTCCTCCCAACCACGAGGGTGGACACATACTGCATACTTTTGCATCCACTACCACCGCTAGTAATAATAATGTAGTGGGTGGGAATATTTCCTATCTGCATGGACATCACACCACCAACCCTGCTACTAGTCACACCCATATTGGAACTGGGAACACTTCTCATGCTTATGGTCATCACACGACTGCTCAAGCTAATCCTAATATTAGGGGTGGGAACACACCATACCAGTACGGTCAATACAACACAGTTCCCACTATGAATAGTACATACATGCCCCATACCCATGGTGGAAACCCTTACTACAACACAGTCGGTGCCAGCCACCAGTATCACCCACCACCCCAATATGGTGCTTAAAATGCACATATACCTTCTTACTCTCAAATGGATCAGGCAGGGAGAGGTTATCCATCTTATGGCCATGGGAAAGCTTATGGGCCGTCAGGTCCTCAGTATCAGCAGTTTGATCCTCATGGTCAAGCTTTTGGTCCATTGTATAACACAGTTCCATTCAACCAACCTTTTATGGGAGCTTATAATCAAGCTTTCCAGCCGCAGCTCCTGTTCCTTGCACGCTTGAATCTCCTGGATCTTTCGAAGCTCATGAATTATCCGGTGTGTCACGACCCTACTTGGCCCCCTGTCCCTACCAAGCTCCCTTCGGACATTCCAAAGTTTGAGGGGAAAGGTGGTGAGGACCCAAGAGATCATGTCACGATGTTCCACCTTTGGTGCTCCTCCAACTCTTTGAATCATGATTCCATTCGATTACAACTATTTCAACACACCCTCACGGGGGAAACTGCGAAGTGGTATGTGGAGTTTCCCAGAAACACCTATAGGGGATTCAACGAGATTGCTTTGGTTTTCTTGGACAATTTCCAGTTGCTAGTTCGTTATAATACTGGTACTAAGTTGTTTTCCACCTTTTGTCATAATAAGGCCACACATATTTCTGACCACGTTCAAGAGTGGCATCGGCGGAAGAGATTAGTGAAAGCCAACATTCCTCTAGAGTTCCTGTTGGAATGGTTCCTCATGTCTTTACTTCCATATATTGCTAAGGATGTTTCTATGTCTGGCATTATGACTGAGGAACAAGCTATATTGAAAGTCCATTAGTTAGATATTCTTTATTCTCAGTCTGGCATTTTGTATGACATTATTCCTGATGCACCGAGAACAAGACATGATCCCACGTTAGTTCCTGGGCCACATGCCGATGGCATCATGGGGTCTGCATGCACTCGCCCTGGAGACTTGGTAGCTAATCCAATGCAAAATTTGTCGCTAAACCAGTCTGCTCCCGGACAGGTTCACACCTTGTTCACTTCCACTCCGTCGTCTTATGTACACAATGTGCAATCAATGAAACCGTCGAGTAACCAGCAACCTGGTGGTAAGAAAAAGGGGAGAAATAGTCATAGGGGTGGAAACAATGGAAGTAACAACAATAGCAATCGTAATACTCCTCGTAAAGAGAATGCCAAACCTCCTTGGAAAGGCGGTAATGCTAGCGAGGATCGTAAACCTAGGCGTAAGGTGAAATTCCCTTGCAAGCTTTGTGGGGAGGATCATTTTACTCACTTATGTCCTCGTATTGAAGAAGCATCGAAGCATTTGGCACAGAGCCCAGCTGTGTTGAAGGATCCCCTACCTCATCACCAAAACATGGCTTTGCATTCTCCCACCACTGGTTATGGTACTAATGAAACGAAAACGTCTTCTTCCAATACTAGTGGTTATGGATGCGTGAATATGGTTCAGTCGGAGGTTTGTGTTTCTACTCGTCAACATGATTATGGTGCACCACAACTGAATTTGGGGAATGAGCCTCCCCTTCCTCCTGATAATTCCTTGCCTATCGAGAGCCTTCTATTATGCTGCGGATACCGAAAGGTGTTCTTAAGCGCTCCACACATAATCCTAATGCTCGAGCCACCCAGAATTACTCCATCATAGAATATTTGGGCCAAACTCCGTGTGCCATGTTGGCTCTTGAAGTTTTGCAAGCCTGTCCTTCTCAGAGGCATGCCCTTTTGAGTGCGTTAGGATTTCAGGATGGGGGAAGTCCTAATGTAATCAAGTTTGACATTACTGATGTCCAACCTCGCTTGCCTTACCAAGTGGCTTTTCAAATCCAGGTGGTATGCCTTAAGAGCTTCGTCAAATGTACTATGGTTGATGAAGGTTCTTCCGTGTCGGTAATGTCGTTAACTTGTTGGAAAGATCTTGGCTCTTCTCCTCTACTCGCGTCTAGAACTACACTCACTGCATTCAACGGTAGATCTTTTACGCCACATGGAATTATCCGTTCCCTTGTTGTCTCCTTGGGAGGTAAGTCCATGTCTATTGAAGTCAAAGTGGTTGATGCGCCCATCGACTACAACCTTTTACTGGGTCGGAACTGGATGTACGCTATGAAGGCTGTCGCATCTATTGTATTTCGAGTTATTTGCTTTCCCCATGAAGGCAAAATTGTGATGATCGATCAACTGGATTATGTTGGCACTCCTTCCATAGCATCCACAGGATCAGTAGTCCCGCAAGTCTCTAATTCTTAGTCGGCAACTGGGAACATAGGTGTTCGAATGTACCCCTCGTTGATGGGAACTTTTAACCATTATGCACCAGTGAATTTTATCGAAAACATTTCCGATAGTGCGCCTCCTCCTTTGAATAATATGCCATTCCAGACTTCCTATTGTGGTGATCCATGGATTTTTCCATCCACAGATTCTATGTCTCGAGACATTGCGCACGTCGGGATGTATATGCCTTTATCTGTAGCGGAGCTCACTTATGATCACATCCAACAAACCACTGCAGATCTGAATCTCTCTTCTCCCGAGACAGTTGAAGAAGATCCCATTACAATGCCAGTTTGGGAAGCCAACTCATCTTGCTCTCATGATTTCCTTGATGATACTTTGCCATCGGATGAAGCTATCCTCGAAGCCATATGTGGTAGTGAGAGGCCTTGGTAATATATGCACCATCAATCTTATTTCCTTCCCAACCTTGAGCTCATTGAGTAGGAGGAATTTAGGATGACTCTAGCAGAGATGGTTGGTCACCTTGTGTCTCTTTTGCAGTCGCATGATGTTTTCTTCGAGGGGAATATGGCCAATATTTCTCCAACCACTTCGATCAACATCTCCTGCACTCCTGGAAAGATTGAGAATGTTTACGTCGGTGACGATTGCACTCCTAAGGAGATTACTATTTACGCTGATTTGTTTACTGAACTCTGGGAAGCTTTCGCCTGGTCATATGAGCAGATGCCAGGAATAGACCCCTGCATTGTTGAACACGAGATTAAAATGTGTCCTGATGTTAAACCGGTTCGACAATGCTTACGTGCTGTGAACCTTAGGAAGGCAGTTGCTATTAAGGTAGAGGTGGAGAAACCGCTCAAAGTTGGTTTTATCTACCCCGTTCCTCTTACCGAATGGGTGTCAAACCCCATTCTCGTGGATAAGAAGCAGGGAACGATTAGTGTATGCACTGATTTCAGAGATTTGAACCGTGCATGTCCGAAAGACAACTTCCCCACGCCATTCATTGATCAAATATTGGATGCTTATGCAGGAAGTGAGATTTTTTCATTCATGGACGGATTCTCGGGTTATAATCAGATTCAAATCAAACACGCGGACCAACATAAAATGGCATTTATTTTTCCACGAGGAACTTTTGCATACCGGAAAATGCCCTTTGGCCTCAAGAACGCCGGAGCTACTTTTCAGCGAGCCATGACCTATGCCTTTCACGATCTTAGGAAGATTATGGAAGTTTTCTTGGATAATCTTGCTGGCCATTCTCGCAAGAGAGTGGACCACCCCAAGCACCTCCGTATGATTCTCAAACGATGTATCAACTACAAAATTCTATTGAATCCAAACAAATGCATCTTCACTATTAGGACTAGTCACCTTCTAGGATTCATAGTTTTGAAGGAGGGTATTAGAGTCAATCCTCTCAAAGTTGAGGCAATACTTCAGTTGCCTCCTCTGCGTAATCTGTTTCAACTTCAGAGCCTCCAAGGGAGAGCTACTTTTCTGCGTTGGTTTATAGTTAACTATGCTAGTATTACTAAAGGTTTCGCACGCCTATTGAAGAAAGACACACCTTTTATCTGGGATGAGCAAGCTCAGTAGTATTTCGACAACCTTAAGAAATCTTTGGTATCAGCCCCCATGCTTAGTACACCGGACTTTACACGAGATTTCATTCTTTATGTGGCCACGTCACAAGAGACTATTTGCATGGTCTTGGTTCAAATAGATGATGCGCTCGTCAAGCATGTTATCTATTATCTTAGTCGAAATTTGGTAGACGCTGAACTAAGGTACACTCACATAGAAAAGATAGCACTTGCGACTGTTCATGTAGTCCAGCGGTTACGACATTACATTTTGCTTCGAACAACCATTGTTGTACCTCATATCAATCTGTTTCAATTCATGCTATCATGACGCCTTATTGTGGGTAATTATAATAAATGGATTGTGATCCTTTAGGAATTTGATCTCGAGTTTGCTTCTGCAAAATCGGTGAAATCATTAGTGTTCGCTGAGCTTATGTCGGACCTTCCACAGCTTGATGAGGATGTCATTCATGAAGATTCCTTTGTGTATGAACACTTATTTCTTAACTCGATCGAGGACCCTTGGTATGGGGATGTCATTAGATATCTCCAACTTTGAAGTTTCCTCTGCATTATTCACGAGACGAGCGACGGTGTGTGAGACATCATGCTAAAGATTATACTATCATTGGTGACACTTTGTATCGATGAGGAAAGGATTCCATTCTCCCTCATTGCTTGACTCACGAAGAAGCGGAACGGGTACTTAATGATTGCCATGCAGGGGCGTGTGGCGGTCACTTATCCAGGCTTGCTATAGCCCAGTGTATTATGCGAGCAGGTTATTTTTGGCCTACTATCTTTAAATATTGTATTAACGCTATGAAGAGATGTCATCCTTGCTAGGTGTTTTCTCAGAACATACATTCGCATCTAGTGCCCCTCCATCCGGTTGTCACTATCGGTCCCTTCACTAAGTGGGGGGTAGATTTAATGGATTACAAACCAACTTCGGCTAGGGGGCATCATCATATTATTGTGGCCGTGGATTATTTTTCCAAATGGGATGAGGCCATGCCTACCGTTAAAGCCGATGGTGCTACTCCTTCCCATTTCGTGTTCAACCAGATTATCACTCGATTCAATATCCCGAAAGAGATTGTCACTAATCATGGCAATCACTTTCAAAATAAGATGATGGAGGATTTGTCTCTCAAGCTCGGGTTTCGTCAGGAACACTCATCTTCCTACTATCCTCAAGCGAATGGTCAGTTTGAAGCAGTAAATAAGTCTTTGAAGACCATTCTCCAACATACCACCCAACAAAGCAAGACCAATTGGCATATCATGTTATATCCTGCTTTGTGGGCATATCAAACCGCAGTTAAGATTGCCACCGGGTTCTCACCATTCCAGTTAGTTCATGGTGTGGAGTCACTTTTACCGATTGAATGCGAGATCCCTTCACTCAAACTAGCCATAGAACTCCTCCCTGATATGACGGAGATTGAGCAACATTTAGTACACCTCGAGCAACTTGACGAGCATCGTCGAGATGATGTTGTGGCCATTGATGTTAACAAGCGTCGTGTCAAGGTTCAATATGATAGGTCTGTCTTTCCCTGGCAATATGCTGAAGGTGACTTGGTACTCTTGTATGACCAAGCTAAAGAACCCCTGGGGGCAGGCAAGTTCAATCCCATGTGGCACGGTCCTTACATTGTGAGGCATGTCCTTGAAAAAGGAGCTTATGAGTTAGAAGATTACGAGGGTGTTGTAATGAAGGAGCCTAGAAATGGGCTCTACCTCATGCAGTATTACGCTTGAACCTTTGGTTCGGGCTGATACTTTTGTACACTATTGTATAGTTTTTCTTTACATAGTCTAGGTTGCATTTTTGGTTGTCGAGTCTATTGATTAGCCTCTATTTGATTGACAGATGTCAGTGGGATGTCCTACGTTCTTAGGTTTCGCAGATGGTGTTAGCCGATATACACAGCAGCTTGCTTCTGCTGCCTGGGTTATGTTTTCACCTGACCATCTAGTTGTGTCCTCGGGAGGTGCTTGTCTCGGTCCTACATCTAATAATGTGGCTAAGTATAGTTCCATTGTTGAGCTACTTCAGGATGCCATTTCACATGGTATCTAGTCTTTAGAAGTCCGCCTGGATTCACAACTAGTTGTGTCTCAGCTGAATGGGAAGTACCGTGTACGAGACTCTACATTACTATGAATATTCCTTAAGGTACAACTCTTGGAGAGACATTTTGTTTCCATTACATATATTCACATTCCGAGAAGTCATAATTATATATCTGATGCATATGCTAACTATGTATTCGATTGGCATTTGTCACATTCATCATCAAGCACATAAATACAAAGACATTCATACATTTGTACCATACACACATATAGCAGAACTGAGAACCAAAGTTATATATATATATATATAAATATGTCCAAAAATGGTAGTGTCATACAAGACTGGAGCTCGTAGCCCTCAAAAATATACATATCGATACAAAAATGATGAGACCCTGGGATATCTACTACCTTCGAGGAGGTCTAGCTGCCGACTCAACGGGATGTGTCTCATAGTAGTACTGTACTGTAGGAACACCCACTACCTGGTGCTGCATAGCCTCATGTAGTCAGGCTACCTCTATCAGTGGTACTCGGGAAACCATCCGTGATATGTTGCGCCGCAACGTCTATAGTGTGTGCCCTACTTTAGCATCTGCTGCCACCTCATCTCTACACTGATGACCATGTCTCAAGAATCCCTCAGGTCTCACTGGGCCTTTGTTTGCGAGCAAATAGTCACCCATTAGCGCATGACATTACCACCAAAAAGAGTTTTTTCATTTCAACTATCATCAAAAAATCCATAAAAATTTAAAAAACACAAAACCAAAAGAGTACTCACCGATGTCTTCGAAAGTTGCACCTGGTGGGAGCGGCATGTCATGGTCCTGTCTGAAGTCTATCCCCGCATAGGGGTAGTCCTCGATAGCAATCACCTGCCATTTCCACCAACGGAAGAACTCCTCAATATATGGTGACGCCAGATGGCCACCACCCTGTTGTGTCAGTATCTCAGCCCACCGGGTCCGGGATGGATCTCGGAGACTGTGAGGAGGGACATCCACCCTCGGGATAAGTCCCAAAACCCTCTCAAAGAAGAAACTGCAAAGGATGCTACCATACCCAAATTTTTTGGCCTTCCCCTCTGTGCATTTCGTCAGTTGTGTCTTCATAGACACTAGCAGAGTAGTACACCAGTTGAATATAGTAGGCTACAAGCATTGTGATGCATCGAACATCACCGGTTTGGATGCCTGATGTAGTGCTTTGGATCCCATGATCCACACCAGAGTTGCCACTATGATCATTGTGCTCAAGTCCAATATTGACTTCACCGGCATTTGACTTCCCATTGGTCATGTGTTGGCGGGACAATACCGCGCTATGTAGTTTTGCACAATGATCCCACCACCCACTGTCCATGACCGAAGACTTGCCACTTCCCCTCTACGGGACAAACCGGTAATGAAATAGATATCCTCTACTTCCAGTGTCAGTTTTTTCCCATTGAGGATGAAGTGTTGAGCATCCACATCCCAGTAGCTGATCAAATGACAGAGTAGTAGGTTTTGGGCCCTTAATCCCCCGAGACTCCGTTATTTATATAAGCCACATGCTTGCAATGCTTGTTGTGCTTGCAAATCATTGCGCACGACCTCATATACCTGGTCATGCTCTCTCTCCCTCCACTCTAGAACCATCCTGGAGTGCAAAGCAAGAGATTTTTAGTCAGTTTCATGCTTAAAAACTTCTTCACGGCTGTACACGCGGGCTATCTTGTAGACAGGTGCGGGTAGACTTGGGCAGTCAGTTTTTTGACTACAGGTTTGATGCCCTACTTACAACCCGCATACTTACAGCCCGCGGGTAGCGCCGAATCCATTTAGGGCTTGGCCAAACAAAATATCCCACCGACCAAAATTGAAATAAAAACACTTAAATGAAAGGTATGGCAGTGACCACTAACCTGCTCCGGATGGTTCACTGAACGATTGCTCGTAGCTCCCACGATTGGTGCTTGAAGTTTCAGGTGCAAACTTACCACTCAACTCTAAAATGGTGAATAGTGCAAATGAATTGAAAATTATTAAATTTTATTACTATTTATAATTTTATGGGCCCACTTTTCTATAGTTTTGTCCATTTTGGGCCATTATGAACTAATATCGTGTCATGGAGTAGTGTTTTTTTTTTCTTCAATAGATTTCCTTGGCGAGAGTTGTTCTGATCCATTTCACACCTACTACAGGTATATTTCACACCTGGAATATAGGTTAGATGCCATTTCCATATGCATTATGCATTTGACCTATTGATCATTTTCATAAACCCTAGGTGTGACCTTGCTTCGTGACTAGCATGGAACCTTCACACTGTTATAGAAGTGTCGTCATGTGGTGGTAGGGCTTTCCCAAACATGGGTACCCTAGTTAGAACCCCATTGTGATTTTGGTTCCCATGCCGTTGTCTATCCTCATGATTGGGAGTCCTTTGTAGTCATGCCATGACGTTGCGATAAAGACTCATAGAATACTTTTTCTTATGTTGGCCATCTCCCTTAAGGATTCCCCTCAGTTATATCATGTTGTAATTGGATTGCATCATCCTGCTTGCCGCTTGAGCCTTGTGTCGGCTCCTGCTTACTCAATTGTTAGCCTAGTGCCTGAGCACTTTCTCTGTCGAGCACTGCAGAGCTTATATATTTTCCCTTCACAATTTGATGACCCTTTGACCCTGAGGGAACACACGCCCGAGTGTCCACATCCTGCACGCACTTCCTTGCATTAAGCATAAGTATGTTCCACTGCTTGGGACTAGTCTGCTAGCTATTTGACACTTGTTCCCTCACTTGTTGTACTATAAGCAATTTTATTCTTTTTCAAGCTTTTCCCAAAAATGAAAAAGACAAAAAAAAATCAAATATTCCATAAAGCGGGACGGGATTATGGTCACTATTTCTTTTTGGAAGCTATTGTGTCACCTTTGAACAGAGCATTCATTCCACTCTGTACATTATGAGTTGGGACTATAGTTGGGCCTTAGGAGCTGCACTTGTTTCTCAGTTTTCTCCACTGATTGGTTAAGCTTCCAGTCATTATGGATCCCTTTGTAATGCCTCCTGCGTTGCACAGTTTATGTCAAGTCTATGCTACCTGAGTCTATCCATCTGCTCATTCTCTTGTTCAAAGGAAGTCATGAAGCCAGTGTCAGCCACTCCTTCAATATCTTGACTATTGCATGTCGGCCATCCTTATTGGGTCAGTTTGTTTCACCTGAGATCTTCCAAATCTTTCAGCATTGCTAGTACCTCGTGCTGGTTGATGGGGGGATGCCTTAATGCCCTCCTTTCGGTGAGTCTCGTTCCGTTGACTTCAACTCATTTATTCCAGGACTTGAGGCTTAGAGTTCGGTTAAGTACCTTGAGGCTTGCAGTCATTAGTGGCAGGTTCTCTCGCCATCGACAATTTTGGGAATACATCAATGTCCCCTGATCAATGGATTCATCCTAGTGTTCGACTTCAACCCATTTATTCACACTCTGGTGATTGTGCTCTGTGCCTTGATTCCCATTTTCATTATCGGTGGGTCATCTCGTGTCTGTGAACGGTATACATCAATGACCGGTAATCAGATGATGTCTCATCCGGTTCGACCCCAACTCCTTTATTCACTTGATGGGACTTGCACCGTCGAAGACTTGTGTAGAAGACCCCAGGCAATTGTGGAATTCAGTATGCTACATATGACTTTGACTTTCTGAGATATCACCTCTAATATTTCAGCAGTTTGTACCTCCAGTTTGCACCAGTTGTCTTCTTTTTAGCAGAAGACCATATCTTACTATAGAGGGATGATGGCTATGATCACTTATGACATGTATCTACTTATGTACTACCTATTCATGGACATTGTATCATAATGTTGTACTATACCGACATGTATTCAGAGATACTATTGTATTATGACGAGTGAGCTGTTCTTTCTACTTGTGTCTCCATCACTCCACTTCTAAGTTTTATAATGTATTTCGGCCATCATACCACTTTCAGTCTCTAACCTCAAACATTAGGGGGCATCTATTACACAAAAATATTCCACCCTGTGAGGATCGACATTCTTTGGCCTGTAGGATCCATTTCAGTGACTCAGATCCATTTTCATCCTTCAGAGATACTAGTTTACCCTATTTTTTTTCCTACCCGCATGTTGCATCATTATAGCATGCGTACCCACGAGTTGCAGCCCTATCGCCCGTGGGTATAAAGTAAAATGGTAAAAACCACTATTTTATTACTTTTTACTCCCAAAAAGCGGTCATAGGGTGACCTTTGGCTCTCCATCTGCCCAAGTAACATCTCGATGAGTCCTTTCACCTACCTTTGAGAGGGCTATATATTGAGCACATATGGCTTATGGACAGGATGAACAAGAGAAGAGTAAAGGAACTCTAGTGGATTTTTTCCCTATCTTGAGTCTACACTCATTGATCCTTGTAGTTGTGAACCATTTATGTTCACCTTCCAAACTCCATTCTAGTTTGATTTTGAGTTTGCCTTTCATGGAGGATTGAAGTGGTGGAGGCACAAGTGGATTGATCTAGATCTTCGTTCAGATTGGTTGCCAGCAAGAGGTTGTATCACTTTGTACTTCTTCTTGTTCATTAATAGAAATACTCATATTCTCGTCCATTCATGGTGTGAATGTCATTTATTATACATTGGGTTGTATTTGCTTATGATATTATGGACCATTGTTATTGATAATGTTAATGTTATTTATATATCACATGTACTTGTTAGATATTGATTGTGAAGACTAATTTGCAGATTACAAGTGCTTGGATGTGCGCAGATTGAAAGCTCCAACAGGGATCTACATCAAACGTTCGATCGAGGTTGGTTACATTTCTCCATTGTTTTAACATTGTCATTTATAATAGCATTGCTTTGAGAATTGAGTAGATTTCTTGTAGTCATCTGTCTGTTGTGTTATTCCCAAGCCATAGTGAGTTTTCTCCAATACACTAGGGGTAGAATGTTTAAATCTAACCTAGTTTGGAACCCGTTTAAGTCTATCTCACAAGTCTTAACTAACTCAGAGACCTTTCATTTGGTACCGGTGGGTTGTTGTACCAACCACGATTTCTCGTGAGATTCTCGATTCAACTTACAAGTATCCACTAACTTAGGGGAGATATAACTTCGGCAAGTATCAGGATCTATTAAAATTGAAACGATAGTGTTAGAGATCTTATCCTCTATTTCCACCATGGTGGCCTGGTGATATACCTATTAGCCATCGAGAGCAGCATAAATCCTCGATGTCTTTGCCATGTCTCCTATGGTAGGTTTTTCTTGGATGTTGTGTAAAAATCCTTCCGTTTTGTTGGGGTAGTCTCTGTAGTAGTGTGGCCCTTCGCATTTTCAATAGGAAATAGTTGGTGGGACAGCTTTCGTCCCTTTGTTGAAAGCTAGCCTGTTGATAAGTGGTGGCGGTGCACTTGGTCATGCTTGTGGCCAGTTGAAGCCTCTATTGGGCGGAAAACTGTTGTTATGCTTCCGGTAATGTGGAGGTCTAAAACCCAGTCTGTGACTATCCGAGAAGGTTCTGAAACTATCTCTATTTCTGTTGATGTTGTCATTCCTTGGTTGTCCATGTTCATAACATAGTCTTGCTTTATGTAAAGTCACATCAAGGGTTTTGGGCATGTCAAACTCTATCTTTTCTCTAAAGTTTGGTGGCATCCCTCTCAAGAATTGTTTTATTTTGACCTTCTTGTCCTTAAAGTATGGCACATAGTGCAGTAAGTCTAAGAATCAGTTTATGAATGCTTCCATAGTTAGGGAGCCCATTTTAAACTCATGAAATTCTTTAATTTTCTTGTCAAAGAATCTTTTAGACATATATTTGTCCTGGAATATTGTGCTGAAAGTATCCAAGGTTATGTCTCTCAATTCTTGTCCTTTGGTGTGTTTCAAGTCCCGCCACCATCTGGCAACTTTACTATTTAGGTTTTATATGGCTAGTCGGGCTTGCATTTCACTGGAGTAATTGTGCAATTTGAAGTACTTATTCATTCCCAACAGCCACTCCTTAACCTTTTCCCTAGAGTTAATCTCTCCGTCATTGTTTGGGGCTTTTATCTTTTTGAATTCCCCTTGCATATTGTCATCACTTTTCCTCCTTTTCTTGCAAGGAGGTGGTGAACCTTTATCGTTGGAAGAGCTCTTACAGTCTTCTTCCATTGATTCAGGTATGCGTTCTCCTTGCTCTTCTCCTTTAGGGCTGGCAGTCATTTTTGTGTGACTGTTTCCCTTTTTAAAAGTGTTGACTGAGAGTGTGGGATGTCTGTGAGGTTTTTCCTTTGTTAAAGTATGAAGCAATGCCTCATTTATGGCTTGTTGCTCTCTTATTTCCTGCATGTTTTCATCTCGGAAACTTTGGAATTCAGCCTGTAGATTTTGCATGGATTTCATTAAATCCGATTTGAGTTCCACCACAATTTCTTGGTCTCATGGTGGGGAGTTGAGATTTACATTTATGCTGCTGCCCCCTTCTGCATTCATTTTCAGACACTGACTGTACCTGCAGTCTTTATATAAGCATCAAGAATAGAAAATCTGTTAGTTCATTTTTACATAAATAAAATAAAAATTTTGAAGGTATGTTTCTATTTACTGTGTATCTGCAGTGGATGTTTGTAATGAGCCCAATAGATCACTTAGTTTTGTAACTGAGCTCTGATACCACTTGTAATGTCCCTAAAATAGTAAGATAAAAACAAAATTCCTCTTCTTGCTAAATTGCCTAACATAGATTATATATTTATGAGATTTTCCTACAGTGATGTGAAAAGTATTGGTAATTGCATTTGTCATTTCAATGTGTTAAGAAAACTTCTAACAAGGTAACTTTTATTGGTCAAACTCTTGTGTGGAAATAATTTAGGATGAACATGTGGGTGTAATGCTTTGGCATGCAATAATACTAGCAGTCTCTATTCTTCTTACTTGATCTAGATTTATGTTTGAAATGTCAATTATCTAATGTAAATTCTCAGGCATGACGAACCTAATGAGGGAAGTTGAAACACCCTGACTCTTTAGGGTTTGATTTAAACACTTTTGGCAGAGTCACCGAGAGATAAGCTGTGAATAGGGGAAAACCTATGGACTTACTTAGTGATTATGCTAACGCTTATTTAATGGTCATTCTCCATGAAGGTGTCCATAAGGTTGGCAACTTCCCTATGTAAAAACTCTAAAAGTGGAACCACCCTTATGTCAATATGAAAAAGTGGAGAACTTTGTCTTTGTATTAATAACCCAAGGGTATTGCTCCCACCTAACTATACTATATAGTTTGATAAATTGTAATGGGGTCCCATCGTGGTGGTTGCAAGAATTAAAGTCACACATGGTAGTCACATGGATTTGGCCAGCTAGACTAAGGATTTTAGTGAGGGTTACACCAAAGTTTTCCAAGTCATGATTTCACTTGGTCTTTTTGCTATGAGGGTTTTAGCTCTGTGTGTGATGTGGTTGCGCCTGGCTTGAGCTATGCTCATGGCCAGGGTAGGGTTTGGAAGACACGAAGGGAATGAAGAAGTGATCCTACAGGTAAAATCATGTCCATGTTTTAAATGCTGACTTTCCTCATTTTTGTTTTAATTGTGGTTTTAAGAACTTCCCAAGTCCTAACCTTTTCGCTTTCAATCACTTACAGGTATAGTGACTCTCTGCGTGATCCAGAAGGGAAAGTAGTACGACTGTACCACACATTTGGACTGGTAAGTCCTGGATTCTTTCAACCCTTCACCCTATCTGTCTCGGTGGTTTGGACAAGGGTTTAATAAGTTGGTAATGGGGGGATTCGTGACGCCTTTGGCTCACTCAGACTTGGAATCTCCTGGGAGGTCACCTTTGGCTTGACCCGGTGTTTGGTACATTGTTGTAATAATATTGTGATGGGTGAATCTACTAAAGGTTTTGGTCTTGGTTTCTTTCGGCTTAAACGTGCCTATGTAAATATAGGTTTTGATAGAATAGATTTCCCTATATGTATTCATGGACCTCGTCTTTACGGTTTTGTAATGGAGAAAATGACTTCTGTGATTTCTCTTCTATGAAGTTTAAATAGTTGTGTGAAGACACTATGGCCACTGTATTTCTTTTTAATAGTACTCTGTCAGTCTACGAATTTTGATGGATAGTCATTATCTTATTTAATGGAATCCATGCTAACTATATGAGTCTCAACTTTGCTCTATCCTGCATTTTTCTTTTCTCTGGCGTAAAAGAATTTATCAAGATGTAATTGTGTTTCTATCCTGTATCTAGTCGATTTGTGTTTCTAAATAGAAATCCGTATTTACTAATACTTGTGGTACTTCTATCAATTGACTAGTTTATAGGGAAAGTTTATGGGGAATATGAGTTCTCCGGGGGTTTCATATTTAGACCTATGTTTATTTAAAATTATTATGAAATGGACTTCCTACTGTTAGGCTAAGAGAATCGATCTTAGATCTGGGAGTTGTGCCCATCAGGGTACTAAAAAGGTTTGCGTTTATGTTTGTATCAAATAGTAGCCTTCGTTTTGACTGTTGCGTGTTTGGTTATGGTTGTTAAGGAGTAATTTGTGGTTTTCTATAGCTTGCTTGATGTATTGAATAGTGTTTTTACTTCTGGCAGCTTTTAAATAATGGAAACCCCAGTTCTTCCTACGGATTCTAACTTTATTGTTTGTAAGGATGAATGTTTAGCTAATGTAGAAAAAGTTTATGGTTGCTGTGTGTTCAATAATTTGGTTTGATATGATGTGCACGTCGATTAGGGATGGGGTTCGATCCATGAAACTTGGGATTTGAAACCCATATTGAAATGCAGAATACTATTTGAGTTATATGTGAATCTATGTTTTGAATATGAATCTCTTTGCAATATGGGATGCGTTTAGATGTAAATTTTTACTAATGGTTGAAATCATAGAGGCATTTGATAATTGAACTGTGTAGTGTAGCTGAAAGTTTCGATGTCTAGCTTGAAATCTTCGTTTATTTCTACTTGGTATTTTTCCAGCATAGCTAGGATAATAATTAAAAGAACTAACACGCATAGATAAATCCCTGCACTACGAATAAGGAAATACAATTCAAACAGAAAACTATACCTATAAACAATAAATTATAATAACCTTAAGCTAGAAGACAATATAAGTTGTCTAGCAAAGGCTAGCTTGGCTAGACCTGCTAGACCCTCCACTGGGTTCTGGCCGGAACCTCAAAGTTGATAATATTGGAAATGAAAACAATGTTGCAGTATCTATTCTAATTTTAAAAGCCTAAATTTATTATAACTGGAAATTTGAAACAATGAATACTCCATACCTGGCTACTTGAATACTCGATCCTTTCCGGTGGAATCCTAGCTACTTGGCACTTAATTCCTTCCTGTAGAAACCTACACACTCAATGATAGTTATTACAGAGCTTGTTGTATTTAGCTAACCTGTTAGGATGATTCCCTTTAGCTGGATAACTTTTGGGCTACCATGTTCCTCCCAACCATGATCCTACAACCGTTCCTGGTTCTGTATGGATCCCCTCGAGCTGGATTCCAACATCCAAAAGAGATAGAGGACCTAGGGTTACTACTGGTTCAGTTTCTTGGAGCACAAGTTTTTCCTTTAATTACCATCAGAGAATGATGATGGAAAGATAGATGATCCCCAAAACTTGGGATCTACCCTCTTTATGTAGGGGAGTCTTGAATTAGGGATGTTGAAATAATTTGTTTCTTTAAATTAAATAATTAATATTTAAAAGATATTATTTAATTAAATACCTAGTCCTTTTGAACTAGTACTTTTCCAACTGTTTAACTATAAGTGATTTTGATTTATGCTCTCAATAATAATTATACTAACAATAATTATATTTCACTCAACTATTATTATTTATAATATTAAATAATGCATACAACATATATACTAATTATATTCCATAATTAAATAATGACACCATTATTATTAAACCTCTTAATAATAATAATAGCCTTGAGGCCTTTATACATGTTAGTCATAAAAGACTACTGGTAGTTATCCTTTATTTAGTTATGTATCCTCACATGATACTTTTTTTTTAAACTTTTAAGGACAAGGTCCAATTCTTTGGATGGTATCGGTAAGCTTGGATATGCACCTCTAGTCTCTCTCTTTGCATGTCGGATTCCCTCATTTAGCATGGTAGTTCCCACAGTACTTGATGATAGATAAAAGATGAATCATTTAATCAAATAAAATAAGTGTGATGGAAGTAAAAGTGCTACTCAGAGTCCTTCCAACTCAACACTTTGAGATCCAATAACCTTGAGTGCTCTTCAGAGTCTTTTAACTCAACACTCTCACATGAGCATTACCTTAATGCAATTCCAGAGCCTCTGCTCAGCACTAGTTGCCTCGGATCCGATATTTGTTTATCAAGCTTCGAGTGCTCCAGGGCTTAAGCCCAATACTCAATGTACCTCAGGGCTTACTCCCAGTACATAAACATTCTTCTAAGTACATCGAGGTTTATGCCCAGTACATAGGTTATATGTGTGTTTCTGAGTCCACGCTCAACACACTCATAAGTCTACTCATGTAAAATCATAGCTCCGCACAGTAAGTAACAAAAGATCATCTCCGTATATTAGGGTTTGTACCCATATCAAAGTTGAAGAACATCATTACAACATCGGGGCCTTTTTTCCCAGTATATACACAAATAAAGAAGTTAGTCAAGGTCCATGCCCGATATGTCAATATATATAAAAGAAGAATCATAGGTGATAGGGATTATGTCCAATACTCCAAATAAAACATAGATGCTAGGGTCACTGCCCAACATAACAACCAAACTATTTAGTCCAAAAATTCGGGATATTACAATCTTTTTGGGATGACCTAAATTTTTTTAATACCCTTGTAGAGTTGACTTGAATCTTTAGTAGAGATATTTTAATACATCATATCTCCACAATCCTATGGACTTAGAAGGAGTGCTATACACCATTGGAAAGGTATCGAGCTAATATTTTCAACCATATATAATATGATCCCATATAAGCTAGGTATTTAGAGAAAAAATTACTTCCAAGGATAGGGTATTGAAATTGGGCATCAATGACACAATATTTCTAGCAATCTTCACCTTTGACATCTGCAGTCTCCCCTTCTCTTTGAAGTGATGGATGCAATAGGAATTTGGCAATGAAGATGGGTGAATCACACAAAGAGAGGGTCATATTAGAAAGAAAAATTGGTTGATGTACATAGCCTATCTAGGTATATGGGAACTTAGAAAGTGGTAGTGTAGCTCAACCTAGGAGATGCTCCCCTACCTCTAGTATGGGACTTAGGATGTGGTTGAGGCTTCCTTTGGGGATGATGGACATGATGAATCCACTACTTCAGGATATAACTGAGTAATAGTGCAGACGTATTGTGAAATACATGGAGTTGTTTGGTTTTCTCATCATTCTAGGTATACTTTGGACAAGTTACTGAGGGAATCAAGTCATGAAGGCTAAACTACCACCTCTCCACATTGAAGCTTGTGGAGGTTCTAGATTGTGATGGTGACTTTATTGTTGAAGGAAGATAAAATATACATACTATTGAAGAGAGTAGGATTGATGTGATGGATACATGTATCATCGCTACACACCAGCATGCGATCAAATTTATAGGTTTTTTTTGGTACCTAGAAGTGTAGAATGCACTCAACGCAACTAGAAATTTGGATACTTTTTGGTAGTATAGTGGAGGGATAAGTTGTAGAACTATATATAGGTTGGTTTCACTTCTACTTCATGAAGCATGGTTGGTTTAGAGTGATATGTTGCATACCTTGAAGACTTGAGAAGGAAGTCAGAGGGAAGTAGTGCACAATGGAGGTGACTGGATCAGTCCATTTCTGGTTGTTTGAGGCAAGTGGGTGACTTGCCTTTATCCATGAATACTTATATCAGGTGGATGGAAATGTGGATGGAAGTGAAAATTTTGAGCTTGAGGTGGTGCATGTTCATGGGTTCAGGCATGACAGTTGGATTGATCACCTGGCTAGTCCAAGACATGTATCCGATAGTGCAGAGGAACATGGAAAAATTGAATAAGTATGGAAGTAGAAGTAAGTCTTGACAGTGTGACTATGGACATTTTGAGTGACCTTCTCGATGAAGGTTGAGTTACAATATTAGTAGAAGGTGTTGAGCATGGTTGTCATTGATGATAAGACATTAATGACAAAGGAGTAACAAAGGAAATGATGACATGGAAAGAATTACATGGTAGCTTGGGCATTGGAGCCGATTTATACTTGGCGTGTGCCTTGGAGCACTAGGTGGTCCAAATGACCCATTTTGTGGTCATATTGTTGCTTTATGGGTTCATGGAACCCTTGTATATGGTTTGAGTCATGGATACCAAACTCTTGTTTATGGATTCCACTTGTACTTGTACTTGGTAAGGAAACCATGGAGATAATAAATGAACATGCCTTTGGAGCTATTCAACATGGCATGTTGTCCTTGCATATCGATCGATATTTGATTTGAAGCCCATGAATATGTGAAGAAGACCATTTGTGTATGATATGGATTGTATGATGACATGGTATTGATGATGTGGAAAATCTCTTGGAAAAATGCAAGTAAAGGTTTGGGTCTTGGAACCCATACACATGGTGGGATTTTGTACCTTGGAATATGGTGGCTTGGTGTACATATGCATGATATGGAGACCTTGAACATGGAGCCCTCTTTCATTGTTGATGTACATGATGCTTGAAGCCTTTGATGAAATAATTCTTGATCTTGTCATGGATGTTTACCTATGATGGAGCTTCGAATTTTTCTCATGATGGTCACAGTTTGATGCATGGATGATGAAGGCCACAAGTTTGTTGAATAAGTCTTTGTTGATATAATGAAGCCATTGAAGCACTTGAAGCCCTTGAAGGATGTGTGGGACTCTTGCACTCATTCCCACAAGCTTAATGAAGACTTTGGTGATCATGTTATTTTTAAATTTCATATTTAAAGAATTCCTTGAAGAGTTGAAGATATGGAGAAGCCCACGGTGGTTGGCATGGCTTCCCTTATCAACAAACACAAAAATTTTGTATGGTGTTTAAAACACTTGATGAATATGGCGTTGAATCCCTTAATTGTTCTCTATGATGATGATGAGGCCTTATTAATGATGTTGCAACCCTTAAACATGTGACATGGAAACCAAACAACCCTAACTATGGAGCCCATAAAGCAAACTCAAAAATAAAATTTAAATGGTGAAGTCAGGCCAGTCAAAAAGGGGGTCAAAATTTGAATAAAACTAAGTTGTAAGGTTGTCCAGATTTAATTTTTTTTATCCACAAAAAACTGTATAAATAGGAAGCTCATCTCATTTTATTTGAGGCAACATTGGAATGAGGTTTTAGCTCTGAATTTCCAGTGAATCTGATCCAAAACAGGTTGCAACTCTTGTAGAGGAATATGTAAAAGGTTGTAGCAGATAAAGCTTTAAGATCAAGCTTTGTGAAAGAATTATTCTCAGAGACTCGAAGTTATAGCCATCCAAAATGTGAAGTGGAAATATGACCTTGTCCATGTTCAAGCAATGATTAAGCAATCACAGTTTTGGAGTATTCACAATAACTACAGTGTTTAAATCCTTCTTGTAGGGAATCCAAAATTCTAAGTGAAATCAGGTCGATGGTTCAGGATTTATTCAAATTTGATCTTTGGTATTGCTTTTGTCAATGCATCTTCTATCCTCAGTTTAGTGGGACAATACTCCATTTGTACAATGTTTCTTTCAGTTTGCTCACATATGAAATTATAATGTGTCCCTATATGTTTAACCTTCCCTTGATATATTGAATGCTTTGTCATAGCTATGAAACTTTGGTTGTCATAGTTTAATACTGTTGGTTGGGCTTGAGTAAATTCAATGTCCTTTAATAAGTTTTGCAACCAAATCAATTCATTTGCTACTTGACATGATGTTATCTACTTCTTTACTAGAGAGAGAAACAATTGTTCTTTTCCTACTTTTCCATGAAACTATACCTCGACTAAGGATAAAACATAATCATGTAGTTGATCTTTTGTTGTCAATGTATCGTACCCAATCCGCATTACAATAGCCTGTAATATTCAAATATGTTTATGAACTCCCACTGAATGTAATTCCGTTGTTCACTAAAAAAAATTTAATCCCTGCCCAATGTTGTGATCCCGGATTTTTGGAAAATTGGCTCGCAGTACTTACATCAAATGCAATATTAAGTCTACTAGAATCCATTGCATACATTAGCCTCCCAAAAACATTATTATATGGAACAATATTCATATAATTTTCTTCTTCTTGTGTTTTGGGACACATTTCTAGTGAAATTTTATTTCCTACTTCCATTGGAGTACTAATTGGTTTTCAATTTTTCATTCGAATTTATTAAGGATATTCTTAATGTGCCTCTCTTGGTTAAGATGTATTTGCTTCTTCTCTCTATCTCTTAAAATTTGAATGCCCTAGAAATAATGAATCTCACCATAATTTGTCATTTCAAATTTTCCAGATAACTGAATCTTGAACAAATGTAATATCTTAATATCATTACTCATAATAATGGTGTCATCAACATATAAAGCTAATATGATCACCTACTTACCAAGATGCTCTTCAGGACTATTTTAGTACATGCAATGCCTTATGGAGTTTGCATACTAACTACTCCTTTCCTTCCAGTATGTAACCTTCTAGTTGTTCCATATAAATTTCCTCTGTTAAAAAGCCATTTAAAAATGTTGTTTTTATATCTAGTTGATGTATATGAATATCTAAGGGCATAAATTGCTAATAGAAATCTAATGGATGTTATTTTGTTTATAAGTGAGAAGGTGTAATTATAATCCAAACTTGCAATTTGGATGTAACCTTTCTCTACAAAACAATTCTTGTAGAAATATATTGATCCATCTGACTTATACTTTTGTTTAAATAACCATTTACACCCAATTATTCTTCTTCCAGGAGGAAGAATTGTGAATTCCCAAGTTGATTTTTTATGAGTGATTCATATTCAACATCCATTGTTTGCTTCCAATCTACTGCATGGGTACTTTGAAATGTTGCTTGAAATGTGAGTGAATCATCAATTTCTAGATGAAGTGCATATGATTTTGTTTCTTTTTTAGTGGGATTTGAAGTCTTGTTGATATACAAAGTTGCTACCCTTCTTCTGCATTTTATGTATGTTATATGGTTGCAGGATGTATTTTTATTAGAATAGAGTCTTCATGCTCATATTCTTCTTCCTTGGATTCAAGATCGTAAAACATTATATATGTCTCCTTAATGTTTTCAGTGTCTACTGATTTACGCACAGCAAAATTTTCATAAAAAATAATGTCCCTTCTTACTAGAATTTCATGTGTTATTGGATCATAAACTTGATATCCCTTTGAACCCAAATTCTTTCCAACCATTATTCATTTCTTACACTTATCATCTAATTTATTTTTTCCTTCATCTTGTATGTGTGCATATTCTAAGCATCCAAAAATTCTCAAACCATTAACATTTGTCTTTCTACCATGACATGCTTCATAAAGTGTCCTTTTATACAATGTAGTAGTTGGCATCCTATTTTGTATATATGTTGCAATAGAAACTGCTTCAACCGAAAAGACATCAGATAATCTACTACTCTTAAGCATGCATCTAGCACTTTCAACAAGAGTCCTTTTCTTTCTTTCTTCAACACCATATTTTTTGGTGAATGGGAAACAATGTAATCAATTTTGATTCCTTCCTCTAAATATAAAAATTTAAAAGCATTTGAGTTATATTAACCTCCATTATCACATCTGATTTGTTTGACAGGTTTTCTCGACTCCTTCTCACGAAATTATTTAAAAATCCTAAACATTTCTAATACTTGTGATTTAGTTTTGAGAAAATAAACATAAGTCATTTTAGAGAAATCATTAATAAAAGTAATAAAATACCTTGCACCGTTGTGCGTCATTGTTTGCATTGGATCGCAAATATCTAAATGTATGTGATCCATTTTCTCATTAGCCCTTGTCACCCCTTTCATTGAAAATGGGAATCTATGCTTCTTGCATAAACAATAGCCTTTAGACACTCCCAATTCCACTGGCAAATTTAAATTTAGACATCCCACAACCTATTCCCTTTTTAATACTTCAAGTCAATGTGTTTTACCATGTCCAAATCTCCAATGCCAAAGCACTCACGTTTATTTTTCATTATTTGTTGTCATCAACACCTCCTTAGGTACTATTGTACATAACTTGTACAAATTTCCATCTCTAATTCCCCTATCAAGAGTCACTCCTTATGTATCCCTTAGGACACATTTCTTCTTTTCAATCTGTGCTATTTTTCTGGCATTATCAATCTTACTAACTGATAAAAGGATTTTTGCTAGAGAAGGGACATACCATACATCTTGGATTTTCTTATGTGCACCACCAAACATCTTTAATGAGGTAGTTCCCATTCTCCTAATATCATAGTCATTATTATCTCCACGATTGAGAATCCTCGCCTTGGGTAGTACTTTATATGACGTAAACCAACTTCTTTCAGGTGTCATATGTTGAGTTGCTCCTGAATCTAAATATTGGCACTTTGAATCATTAGAAATTGGGGATGTGGTGACTGAAAACAATTTTTTGGGGTCAATACTTGAAATCATCTTAGCTTGGGTCATTACATGAAATCATATTAGCCTCATCTGCATTCCTCTTCTTTACCTCTTCCCCACGTGCTAACTATTTTCTGCATTTTTTCTTAAAATGTCTAGGAGCTCCAGAGTAAACACATTTACCCTTCTTTTTCTCCTCTTTTGTGTCTTTTTATTAAGGACTCTGGTAAATTCCCAATTAGCATCATGACATCATCTTCTTCAACAATCTTTGACCTACAAGCTACTAATTGATTCTTGAGAGATTTAAACTGATTTGTAAATTCTAATATCTTCTCTGTTTCCTACATTTTTAATCCAAAATATATTCTTCAAAGAGATAATTTTTTACTATCATAATTTGATTCATATAACTTAATTAAGTGATCCCAAGAATCTTTTGCAATTTTTTCCTCACTTATATGCAAAATAACATTATCAATGAACTTCCCTACCTTCTTTTGCCTCCCACTTACTAATCAAATATGCATCTTGGTTAGGCTTACCCTTAGTCCCTTCGACTATATTAAGCAAGTCCTTATTCAACAATAAAATTTTCATCCTATGTTTCGAGAGATTAAATCCAATGCCATCAAATATTTCTATTATCCTCTAAGGATCTCCTACAACAACTGTGGCCATCTCCTTGTCTTAAAACTTTATGATTCCTCTCTTTGTAGCTTCAAATTCCATGCCTTTAGGAGTTCGACAATATTGTCCAACCCTCTTTGATACAATGAAATAGAACAAAGGAATCTGAAAATAAAATGAAGAATTAACGTAGAAAAACAGAGTATTTGCATAGTCTATGTGCAAAACTCAATTCGATATTTTTTATTTTCATTTGTTTTCTTTAATACAACAATTCAAGTACAAGAAATAAGGTAACCAAATTCTAAACTGACTAAACCACAAACTACCCTATATTTTTTCTTTCATCAACAACAATGTTATTCTAACAACACATATATATGTGTGCTATCTCCATGATGTGTTATTAAGGCTAAAACTCTAAACACAAACCAAAACCCATAAATATTCGACTATTGTTATGTGTGCATAACATGTGTAAGGGTGTGTGAGCTATTATGAAAATTGTTGTAGTAAATAACCATGCATCAATTCAATGTCCCTAGAATTTCTTATTAATGTTGTGTGCCTTGTCATGCATGGTTTCATCATTGATTAACTATGGTATTAATATAAACTTAAGGTGACCCCATTTTTACAAACATTCCTTTGGCAATGCTTTCGATTTTGTCCATCGATGAGTTACATGAACATCTAACATGAAGAATGCCTCCCTATCATTTCAAAATGGTATAAGAGATCTTGTATCCTCTACAACATTCTCAACATAATTGAATTTCTCATCCCCTTGCTTTTCATGACTTTCTCTATTATTATAGTTGAGTCTCCTACAACTTTGATTTTTTTATGTCCACCGACATCATTAACCTCAAACATAGCCTTGGCCCCTCCCAATGTACAACTGTACAATCAAATTATAAATGATTCCTTTGAGCAACAACCAAAACCAAAACAATTGTAAACCATTCCTTTCACCAACAACAAAAAGCCAAACAAAATTGAAACTCTCTTGATTTGTAACTTGCCCATACCCAAAGAGAATTGAAACTTTGTTTATTTGTAACTTGCCTCTATCTGGATTGCCCGGTAACATTATCAAGATAAGCATCCAGAATGAAACCCTTCCTTTGATCAACAACCCAAATTATCGAGAACCCTTACTAACCCTTCCTTCAAACCAACAGCCCAAACAGATTTGAGACTTCGTTGATTTGCACATGGCATCTAAATATTCCCCGACCACAACATACGCACATGATACTATGGCACATTATAGTATCTAGCCTTCCAAGATGAGGACGAAAAACATGACATGTTTAGATAGAGAGGCCGTATTGCATTAAATGTCCTATTGGTCTCCAGGGATCGAATTTGTACTTGTTTTATATCCATTTAGTTTAGATATGCCTAAAACTGCGTGGCTTCCTCAATGAGCAGTACGTGTCCCATGGTAAGGAAATTAATGGCACAGAAGTTATCGGGCGGTTTGAGGGGATGTTTTATATCGAGTTAGTGTAGATATGCCTAAAACTGCGTGGCTTCCTCAATGATCACTACGCGTCCCATGGTAAAGAAATTAATGGCACAGAAGTTATCGGGCGGTTTGAGGGGATGAGGTGAGGTGAGCTAGGCCATTTCATCAGAATATGATTATGATGAAACAAACAAACGGTCTCAGAGTCACCAAAAGAAAACGACGTGCAAATGGTTTGTCGGAACTCCTCCAGATAAAAATCAACAGTTTCGACTTACACCAAATTAGAGGTGAACGTCTACCTTTTGTAAGGATTCCGTTCAATGAGTGCGTTCTGTCAGGATTGCATTGCACTCATTCAGCGGAATGCTGTAGCGGACAAAGAAAAGCACAGACGAAACCACACGACAGAAATGGCTGTAATGCATTAATAGAATGAATTAATTTCAATAACAGAGTCCAATCAAAAGTTAATGAATTTGCAAAATAGTTCGTTGTTCTTGAGACAACGCTATGATATTGGTCTGCATCCGCCCCTACTCTTGGAGGGGCCACGCACGTGCTGCGTAGTTGCTTCTGATATCATGTGGGTTTAAAATTCCATCTTGAAAGCATCTTGTATATGGTCCACAAAAACACAGTGGTCCACACGGTTATACACCATTACCATCTTATCACATGAGATCTCTGTTTCCTCTGGTGGATCCTCCCTTTCAGTTGTTAGATATACAAAACGTATGCTTTCTTGTACATGTGCGTCCTTGGCATCAATGCGCGATTTTAAGCAAAGAGCTTTGCTTTGCTCGTATCTCATCGAATCAATGGCAATGGAAATGGCAAGGTCAAGAATGAGGTAATCAGCTCATTTTGCAAGTTTACCAAGCCCTGAAGGCAATATTTACTTATCAACCGACCCAAAAGTGGGCTCATCAAGCGCACGAACAATTGTTATAAAAATTGAACTTCAATTAATCGTTGTCCTGCAACAAAGGAAGTTTGCAACTAAACGGTTTTTCCTTGCAACTAATTTATGGTTGTACCGGAAACCTATAAAAGGACATGCTGAGAATCTCCTGAATAGGTGTCATCAAATTGTATTTTAAGAGAAAGTAAAATTATTAGTCACTTAGTTTGTGGTACAACCATGAACATGTTACATGTTATATATTACTTATTTTCTATGTTTAGTTGTAATTGTTTGTTGTTTATTTTTCACCTACAAAAGAGTTAGATTATCTTCACTACATGTTATCAATGCATGAGCTATCATGTATACATGTATCAGCTAAGGGTTATTTTTTATATTTCTTTTTTTTTTTAAATTGTTTATTTAGAATTTTGAAATACAACCATAATATAAATTTGGACAGTACATTTGTCCCATCCTCCCTCAATCTAATAAAAGAAAAGATAATACTCCACCCCAAACTCTAAGATATAAACACCTATAGATATAACTAAGAGGTGTTAAAAATAAATAGATTATCCCCCTAACCATACAATCTTAATAATACTAAAAATACCATCAAATTAATTAATTAAAATATATTATTAAATAAATAAATAAATATTTTAGTTATAGTTTTTTAGTTTATATATATATATATATATATTACTTTATTAAAAAATTAATAACATTTAATTATTAAAAATTATTATTAATATAAACATGTACACTTAAAGGTATTTATTTTTATAATTTGGGGTAGATCAATTATATATATAAAAGTTTTCATGTGATTGTTAGTAGATCGGTCATAAATAACAAACATTAGAATTTAACTTTGGTTTATAGGTGCTCACCACCTACAAGTTATGTGGATGTGCTAGTGAATTTGAGTGGGCCCAATTGTTAAGAACATGTGTTATCTATATTGATTTATGATTTATTGATATATATGGTTAATTGTAACATTTTATTATTTATATCAATTAAAATACAATTTATCTATATCAACTTATCTTTTAAAAAATAAATTTACATTTTATGCTTTGTTTGTATATAGTACTAGGTCACAAGTTACCAATTATTCCTCTAGCAGTTGTCTATATATATATATATATAAAATGTTTATTTCGAATTTGGAAACTGCCATAAGTTATTATTTATATATATTTGTACACTATATGTGTATATATCTTCGAATTTGGGGTGGACTATCATCTATGCTTGTCCTAGATTATAGGAGGAGATTGATTTTATGGTTGTCCTTCAAAATTCGAAAGCACCCATTTAACTAAATAAGGTAACAAGTAGTTGAAGCATATACAACAATTGATTACAAATAAGCATGGAGAACAAGTAATAGATAGCTTTATCATGACACTTAACTTGTGACATATCCAAGCTCACTGGCAACAAGTTAAGTGGGTGTGCTAGTTTATAATATTTATTTTGAATTTGGACTATGCCATAAAATAAATTTGATCAATACACTTGTTTCATCCTTATGCAATCTAGGAAAAGCATAGGTGCTAATCCACCCCAAATTCTAAAAGAGAAATACCTACAATTAATTAACTAGCACAACCACTTAACTTGTGGCTGGTGAACACGATAGGCCAAGTTAAGTGTCACAAATAAATAATAAGTTAACTCCCATGAGGCCACTTATCCATATATTAGCTACCACTTATCAATGTATCAACTCCGAGTTATTTTTTATATTCTTTTTTATTTTATAATTGTTTATTTCTAATTTTTAACAACTACCATAAAATCACTATGGATAGTACACTTGTCTCAATCTTATACAGTCTAGAGAAAACATAGATGATAGTCCACACAAAATTCTAATATATAAACACCTATAAATATAATTATAAAATTTGAAATAAAAATATAAATTTGAAATAAAAATATAAATTATCTTTATTTAGTTTATAGAACCATGCTTATAACAATTGATTGCAATTATTATAAATGGATGGCTTACACGCATTCGTAACTTTCAACTAAAACAACACGTTTAAGGGTAACATCCATGCGTACATAACTTTTTAAGAGTAAGGCAGTATCACATTAAATGGGATACTCACTCAGCTATTGGATTTACATAATGTAAATTATTATTCCAAATATAACTAAGATTGTCCATGATGAAGATATCAGCGGAAAAGAGTTTTGCGGTGATAATGAAAGGATTCTAAGAGTATTGTGGCGATAATGAAAGGTTAATTTTCATTATTCTATTTTTATTTTCAAATTCGAAAGGCCTTTGGAAAATAAGGCCCTAGGACCGAAGGTTTTTATAAATACAAGCCGCAGTACCTTAGCTTGAAGAAACAATCAGGTCTTTATACACACAAGCATCCGTACCTTAGTTTGATCAATAAGGCCCAACGTCTTTATAGACGCAAACAGTGAGAAGGCGAATAATTATAATGGAATTAGTAAAAAATATACTCACTGCTTTCCTGCAACTTTCTGAATTTGATCAAAATAATAATCACAAACATATATGAGCTAAAATAGTATTCACTGCATTCTGAGACTCTCTGAATTTGAATAGAATGAAAGAACAACCCATCCCGCCTAACGAAACGACGTCCAAATAGTTTGTCGGCCGTTCTCGAAATAAAACCAACAACCTTCAAAACACACTTCCAAATTACACGTGAAGGTCTAACTTTTGTCCGGATTGCATTCATTTCGTGCGATAGACTCTATCGCAGGACAAGCACAATCAGAGAGAAATTTACTAGACAGAAAAGGTTGGAAATCATTTCTATTATGACTTAGAATTACAGCGAGAATTCAAAAGTTAATGAATGAGAAAATTCGTTAAGCTTATTATATCTATATACACACAGTGTTACACTAATTATAGATGGATAGGCGTATTTTTGGGACATTAATAATGTTTTTTTCTCAAAAAATGTGTCAAATATATATACCTGTGGGCGTTTTCTAACATATCAATCTTATTAATATTAATTTTTGGCACATTATTAATCTCAGGCGTAGTCCTACTACATACAGCTGCACTAATTCTTAGAAGATCGGTTGTTATGTCGAGTGCCAGATAATTAGATTCGACACTATAATATCCATTATAGTGTATCGCTATTCTGTTTACAGAAGTCGATAATATCCGTTACAGTTTACGCGGAGATAAGAAAGGGATGGGTTCTGAAACAACCACTAATTGATATTGGTCTGCAGGTATCCCTACATCTGGACCGGCCACGCTCGTGCTGCTCAGTCGCTTCTGATAGCAGGTGGGCCTAAAATTCTGTCCTCGAAGCATCTTGTATGTGGTCCATAAGAACACAATCGACCCCATTGTTATTCAACATTATCGTCTCTTGACATGAAATCTTTGGTTCTGGTTGATAGATCCTCACCTTCAGTTGTTATAAATACCAAACGTACGCTTTCTTTTCGCATAAGTCTTGTGCAACCGTCCCATTAGTATTAGGTTCTAAGAGAGAGCTTTCAGTTTGTTTTTTAATCCTCCAATCTCATCTAGTCAATTAACGCAATGGCAAAAAGATTGAGAAATGCTCAACTTATTCTTTTGAAGCAGATAATCAGGGCGTTTTGCAAGTTTGCAAAGGGTTACAAGGCCACCGGATATGCCCTTTCTTCAAAGAAGACACACTACTTCGTCATGGAAGATGAGGCCATGGGAAGATCATGCAGTGCTCTGCCCACAGATATTCCCAAGGGCCACTGTGCAGTGTATGTTGGAAAAGAACGAAGAAGATTTGTCATTTCTGCCACTTATTTCAATCATTCTCTGTTCCGAGCATTGTTAGAGAAGGCCGAAGAGGAGTATGGGTTTGGTCACCAGATGGGACTCACCCTTCCCTGTGACGAAGCTGCTTTCCAGTATCTGACGTCCATGTTTGGAAAATAGGATCACACAGCACCTGCAAATCTGACGTTGGATGAAATCATTGATTTCTACTCTCAAAAGGCGATGGACTGCAAATTCTAGAGTTTACGAACTTGCAATTTATCGTTGCAGTAGTCTCCTTTAACACGAGTGGAGGTCATATCCTCTGTCACATTCCCTGTGTTAAAACGCAAAACCTGATGGAGTCGGCTGGGTATAAGTCCAACTGGTTCAGACGAAAAGTCGATTCTGCCAGAAGTTAATTTCAAGGAAGAGGAATCATAAGGGTTTTCGCAGGAGCGAGGAGGCCTTGTATCTAAATATTGGGCTAGCATGATTATGGTTAAATCTAAAGACCATATTCAGGACTGTTGAGACTAACTTATCTCTCCGCACTGGACATATTGTAAAGAAATTTAAAGTTACAGAGGACAAACGAATGGAATATTAGATCTGCTTTCTACTTTGATTACATCTCTATTATTTTGGGTTTAAATAAGATTAGTCTTAATTAAGTTCAAGGTTATGTCAACAACAATTGAATTTTGTGTTTATCTTAGAGACATGTAATATTTATATTTTTAAAAATCTTTGAAAATCATCTTAACGAAGCTGGAAATGTAAAAGGAAATCTAAATTGGTTGTAACCACAAACAACTACTTATTAAAGATACATTCTTACTTTATTCTTCATTTATAATTATATATTTATAATATATGTTAAATATATATTTTTCTTTACAAATCATCTTAACGAAGCGGGAAATGTAAAAGGAAATCTAAATTGGTTGTAACCACGAACAACTACTTATTAAACATACATTCTTACTTTATTCTTCATTTATAATTATATATTTATAATATATGTTAATTATATATTTTTCTTTACAATATTTGCGGGGATTATTATTGTGTAAATTAATTTTTAAACAAAAATTGTTTGGATTTGTCTTTGTAAAAATGTTTATATAAAAGAAAATGTAACTCTTTATTCAAAATAGATTAACACTTTAATAACAAAATAAAAGATATAATTTTTTATTTAAAATAAAATAACACTTTAATAAAATAATAAAATATTGAATAAATATTTCACCGGTACGCGACTACAACGAACAAAACAAATGCATCATGCCGATCACAGCCTTTTAATGATGGATTAAGGATGGACGATAGTGATTAACTGGATTAGCATATTCTTTCGTCTAGCACACTCATCCAACGACGTGGATTTAGGGTGGACTCAGAGGTTATCCAAAAGTCTTTTGCTAATTAAATTAGGTGACGGTTTCTTTTGCTAATCAGACTTTGCCACGCGGTGGGAAAGAGAAATCGATCGGTCATCACAAGCCTGCAACTTCTTTCCTTGGCATGACGAGGTTAATTTTTATTATGATGATCCTCCAGTTCCGTAGCGGCCCTAGGATTTCTTCACGCCCAATAAGATCTCAAGTTTTTCTGAACCATTTTCTCCAGGATTGAACCATGAAAAATCTCTTCTCGTCCACAACTAGTAATCCACTAGATTTTATTTGTATGTGAAACAAATTGATCGCAGTGGGAGCCTTGGTTATACAGAATGGAATGCAGATGGTTCATGAATCGAATCCCAACAAGATCAGAGCCGCTTTCAGGAATTGAATCCCAACAAATCACAGCAGCTTAAATGACCCAACAACAACACGAAGAGAAAAAAATAGATTTTCTTTGTATGTGCAACAAATTGATCGCGGTTGGTGCCTTGGTTATACAGAATGGACTAAAGATGGTTCAGGAATCAAATCCCAACAAGATCAGAGCCGCTTTCAGGAATTGAATCCCAAAAAAATTAGAGCCGCTTAAATGACCCAACAACACGATGAAGAGAAAAAAAGATCTAAACATGAATTCCTAATGGATGGCATGGAACATGTGGATGAGCTCCAAGATCAAATCCAACAAGTTCATGATCCTGTTGGCAGCTCTCTACAGCCTACTCCGCTCGGTGTCGGAGATTCCCATACTGAAAAAGCCATACAAAGGTATGAAAGCACTACAAAACACCTGGAACAAAGGTAAATTTGAGCGTGCCACAACTGGTAATTGTTCATTACAACGAGGAAAATATTATTGTTGGCATTAATTGCAACTACCCACTGCTATATCTAGCGAACCTCCATATTTATTGTAATTTGATGTTTAATTATGAAGCTGGACACGTAATATCCGTTGGAGAATGTGATCCGCCTGCCCCGCGGGCATCCCTTTGTATCCCTGTTTTTGATGTTAATGATAGACAGAGGTAAAAGATTCTGGTTTTCTGTGTGCGAGGTTCGATTCAAGTGCTGAAGCACTGTAAAAGTGTGCTTTTTACCCTGTTTTTTTTTTATGCTCTTTCCTGGGTACTCTGCCCCCCCTTCATTGTGGTATCAGAGCCATCAACTTCCAAAGCAATCGTCTTACGGGTGAGCGTTTTAACAAAGATCTGTATACCACCTCTCAGACGGAGTATGAGGTGCAGGGTGTATTGCTTCTGAATATTGTAGTCAGAGCAGCTACACATTTTCCAGGGCCACGGTAAGACAGTTGAGGTTTGCCAGAGCCACGCCCTGCCGTGAAGGGAAGAGGTGTTGTGGCGACCTATCTGCTTGCTGTACTGAGCGGCAACATCAACCCTGGTTCAGAGGATGTTAAATCCATTCTCAGCTCAGTCGGAGTGGATGCGGATGGCGATAAAGTAGATTTTCTGTTAAGTCAGCTGGAAGGAAAAGACATAACAGAAGTGATCGCTTCCGGAAGGGAGAAATTTGCGTCGGTTCCTTCAGGTGGAGGAGTGGCTGTAGAGGTTTCCGGCGGCGGTGGAGCTCCTGCAGCAGCTGCAGCCGCGCCAGAGGCTAAGAAAGAAGAGGAGGTTGAAGAATAGGCTGAGTCCAGTGGTTATGGCGGCGGTGGTGGTGGCTACCGAGGAGGTAGCAGAGGCGTATTTGTAGCAGCGAGCTAAAGGGAGTAGTGGGAAGGGAGGCCGACAGGCACTCCGAGTTCCCAGGGTTTGAAACTTGCACCTCTGCGCGGCTCTTCCAGAGTTTTTATGGCGTTTGGGTGACTGTAAAAAAAAAAGGCATCTATATGGGTAGAAGAATGTGAGGCGTGGCCTTCCAAGCTGTGAGATGCTCGGGTCTTGAAACCGCGACCTACTGATGTAGTTTTTGAATGGACATGTTATAACTTTACAAGATTTTGATCGGCTTTAGAATTAGGCTCGCTCAGAACCTGAGTGCACTGGTCTGGTGTTGCTTCGAGAGGGAGTTAATGTAGTAATTACTTCGGTTGTCTTCTGTTCTGGAGGAGAATGATAAATATACTTCTACAAGGTTCTACGGTCATGTTGGAGGCACTTGTCTGCAACCCAGGATACTAGCTATCTGGGAAATTTTGATCTTACTCCTCGAGTAAATGGGATCATTCCACGACATAATGGAATTGGCAAGGACAGCAGAAGGAGCCGTGCAGGTTTGAAACCGTGAATCATCAGCAATTAGCAAAGAAGCCGTGAAGTAATACTGAAACAGAGCACCCTGTCTAGAGCTGCAAAAGGAGAAGTTTCAGAAAATTTGGGCCATGGCGTCGAGCAGCTTCGGTGCACAGCCTCAAATTCCACCTCTGACAGGTAAGAACTATGACTTTTGGTCCATTAAAATGAAAACTCTCCTCTGTTCACAAGATCTATGGGATTTAGTTCAGAATGGGTACTTAGAACCCCCTGATGAGGCAGCCTATTTGGCTTTAACACAAGCACAGAAAGACTTGCTTAAAAACAACAAGAAGAAAGATGCTAAGGCACTTTCTCTCATCCAGCAAGCTATGGATGACTCAATTTTTTCCTAGAATAGCATCAGTAAGCAGATCTAAAGATGCTTGGGACATATTAGACACGGTCTATCAGGGTTTAAGCAAAGTGAAGGTTGCTAAACTACAAACCCTTAGGAAAAATTTTGAAAATCTGCAAATGACTGAAACACAGACTGTAGATCAGTTCCATAATCATTTAATGACAATTGTAAATCAGATGAGAACCCATGGTGAACAGATTACTGATCAAAAGGTGGTGGAAAAAGTATTAAGAAGTATGCCCAGCAAATTTGACGTTGTTGTTGTGGCAATTGAGGAGTCAAAGGATTTGACTCAGCTCTCAATTGATGAGTTGATGGGATCCCTGCTATCCCATGAGTCTAGGGTAAATAGAAACTCAAATTTCTCTCTTGATACTGCCTTCAAAACGCAGCTAACAGTTGGTAGAGGAAGAGGAAGGTCATTCCACAAAGGCAGGGGCAGATTTCAATCTCAAAGGGAAAAAGAACCAAACATAAATAGGACTGGTAGGTATGTCCAAAACACACATTCAGGAAATTTCAGAACCGCAAGTAATAACCTTTATCAACAGCAGAATCAAAGAATTGATAAATCCAAAATTCAGTGTTTTTATTGTAAGAAATTTGGGCATTTTGCTAGGGAATGTAGAAAGAAGGAAGCAGATGCTAGAAAACAGTCTGCAAATTTAGTTGAAAAATCAGAAAATAAAGTTGATTCAGTTCTTATTACCTGCAATGTTGCACAAGAGAATCCAAATGATGTATGGTTTCTAGACAGTGGCTGTAGTAATCACATGTCTGGCAACAAGGAAGTATTCACTGAAATAGATAGTTCAGTACAGTCTGAAGTGAAGTTTGGAGATGATAACAAAGTTTCAGTCAATGGCAAAGGGACTGTTAATGTATTTGCAAAAAATGGAGATAAAAGACATATTAATGATGTGTATTTTGTACGTGGTCTAAAATGCAATTTAATTAGCATTGGACAGTTAATGGAGAAAGGTTATAAGGTAATTTTCAATCATGACACTTGCACAATTCTTGACAAGAATCCTAAGATAGGATTGATTGCCAAGGTTAAAATTACCAAAAATAGAATGTTTCCACTTACATTAAAAGGTGAAATTCAGAATTGTGTGAATGCCTATAAAGTTCAAGGTTTGGATCAGTCTTGGCTTTGGCATTTGAGGTATGGTCACTTGTATTTTGGGGGATTAAACTTATTGCAGAAAAATCAGATGGTTAGAGGGCTTCCACCCATTGAACAACTAGCAAGCTCATGTGAGAGTTGTATTTTAGCAAAACATCATAGAAAATCTTTCCATGTAGGTACTTCCTATCGAGCAAAAGAACCTCTAGAGATAGTTCATACAGATTTGTGTGGACCAATGCAGGATCAATCATTGGCTGGAAACTTATACTTCCTAACTTTTATTGATGATTACAGCCGAAAAACATGGGTATATTTTATTAAACAAAAATCAAAAACTTTTGATGTGTTCAAGAACTTTAAAACCTTGGTTGAAAAACAAAGTGGAAAGTTCATCAGAGTGTTGAGGTCTGATAGAGGAGGCGAATATAAATTGAATGAATTCATGGAATTTTGTAAAAATTATGGAATTAAGAGGCAATTTACAGCTCGGTATACACCACAGCAGAATGGTGTGGCAGAAAGAAAAAATAGGACAATTATGAATATGGCAAGAAGCATGTTGAAGGCCAAGCATTTGTCAAATGAGTTTTGGGCAGAAGCAGTTGCATGTTCAGTCTACATCTTGAACAGGAGTCCTACAAAAAGTGTGAGGAATAAAGTACCTGAAGAGGCTTGGAGTGGCAAGTGCTGCAATGTATCACATCTTAGGATATTTGGGTGTGTAGCTTACTCCCATGTACCTAAAGAAATTAGAAGGAAGTTGGATGATCGAAGTGAAAAATGTATTTTCATTGGGTATAGTGAGCATTCTAAAGCATATAAACTTTATAATCCTATTACGAAAAAGCTGATTGTAAGCAGGGATGTAGAATTTAAGGAGGAGGAATCATGGGATGGAAGCGTTGATGAAGTAGTTATACATGGAGCAGATTTACCTCACGTTGAAGATGATGATGAAAATGTGCAAGATGGACAACAAATTCCACATTCATATGTACCTGCACATGTACCAGGATCCAGCACACCAAGAAGGAACATAATAGATCTTGATTCACCTCAAACAAGAACACCAAGAAACTCTATGCAAGAAGACCAATCAAGACTTGGAGGGCAGCATACATCAAGCTCACAAGTAAGTGATGAATCTGATCCTACTCTAGCAGAATTGAGATCTAGGATTAGAGGACAAAAATCTAGAAGTCTAAGAGAAATCTATGAACAACATGATGAAGAACTGGATTTGAACTCAAATTTTGCATTATTAGCTTATCAACCAGTTAGTTTTGAAGAAGCAATTAAAGATGTTGCATGGATAAAAGCTATGGATGATGAAATAGATGCTATAGAGAAAAATGAAACTTGGGAGTTAGTAGATTTACCTGATGGAAAAGATTGCATAGGTGTAAAATGGATTTATAAAACAAAACTGAATGCTGATGGAAAGATTGAAAAACATAAGGCTAGGCTTGTAGCGCAAGGTTTTAGTCAACAACCCGGCATAGATTATAATGAGACCTTTGCACCGGTGGCGAGACTAGACACAGTTAGACTTGTCTTAGCCATAGCAGCACAGAATGATTGGAATGTGTATCAGATGGACGTAAAATCTGCATTTTTGAATGGACGTTTAGAGGAGGAGGTATATGTAAAACAACCAACTGGGTATGAAATAACAGGTTGTGAAAATAAAGTTTACAGGCTGAAAAAGGCTTTATATGGGCTGAAGCAAGCATCTAGAGTATGGTACAATAGATTAGACTCATACTTGCTGAGTAATGGATTCAATAGATGTGCTAATGAACCTACATTGTACACAAATTAAATCAGCAGGGCAAAATCATGATTGTATGCGTATATGTTGATGACTTAATCTTCACAGGAAATTTGACTGTAGAAGCTTTTAAAACAGCAATGAAAACAGAATTTGAAATGACAGATTTGGGAATGATGAAGTACTTTCTCGGAATTCAAGTTGAACAATCTGAAAAAGGGATTTTCATATGTCAATCTAAGTATGCTGAAGATGTGTTAGAAAGATTCCGAATGCTGAATTGTAAACCAGTATCAACACCAATTGCAACAGGAACTAAACTGAGTAAAGATGATAATGAACCTTTTGTGGATTCAACACAATTTAAGAAATTAGTTGGAAGTTTAATGTACCTAACAACAACTAGGCCAGATATCATGTTCGCAGTGAGCTTAATTTTCAGGTTTATGGAATCTCCAAGAAGTTCTCATTGGCAAGTAGCAAAAAGAATCTTAAGATATGTTTCAGGAACAATGCATTATGGAATTTTGTATTCAGCAGGTTCAGATTTCAACTTAACAGGTTACACAGATAGTGACTTTGCAAGCAATATAGATGACAGGAAGAGCACAACAGGTTATGTATTTAATTTTGGTTCAGGTGTAGTTTCGTGGGCATCAAAGAAGCAACCTATAGTGACCATTTCATCAGCTGAAGTGGAGTATGTAGCAGCCATGTCAGCAGCTTGTCAAGCAGTGTGGATGCGGAGAGGTCTGTCTGAGTTGTTACACGAACAGGAGGATCCAACAGTGATCTATTGTGACAATAATTCTGCAATTGCATTGTCGAAAAATCAAGTATTTCACAAAAGGAGCAAGCACATAGATACCCGATATCACTTCATCAGAGAACTGGTTAACAACAAAGAAATCAACTTGGAATTTTGCAGGTCAAAGGAACAGCTGACTGATATATTTACTAAGCCTCTGGCGAAAGAGCTTTTTGAGTTTCATAGACAGAATCTTGGCATTGTTAACGCAACATATGTATGAGTGTAGAAGTAGTCTGTTATGTTATAGTTCTGCCAATGAAATATTCAATTTTTGTTCTTTTTGCTGAAAGTTGCAATTAAGGGGGAATTTGTTGGCATTAATTGCAACTACCCACTTAGCGAACCTCCATATTTATTGTAATTTGATGTTTAATTATGAAGCTGGACACGTAATATCCGTTGGAGAATGTGATCCGCCTGCCCCGCGGGCATCCCTTTGTATCCCTGTTTTTGATGTTAATGATAGACAGAGGTAAAAGACAGTGTTCTGGTTTTCTGTGTGCGAGGTTCGATTCAAGTGCTGAAGCACTGTAAAAGTGTGTTTTTTACCCTGTGTTTTTTTATGCTCTGTCTGCTCTGTTTCCTGGGTACTCTGCCCCCCCTTCAATTATAAATTTATTCCAAAAGGAAGACGCCAGACAAAGACACATTGTTGGAATCAACCAGTACAAACCTAGCCACTAAAACATTCCACTGTATTTGTGGTATGAAGTAGATTCCATATGTGTAGATTTATGCATGTTCAACCTTTGAAGAAAGCCAGGCCGAGCAAGTGCAGACTCTTATGCGGTGAAGGCCGAGAAATTGCAGACTCAATTGCAGATTATGCTCAGTCCATCTGAATCATATGTGGAGTCCTATAAGGAATCGGTAGCTAAGCGTCTACGAATTATGTGTTGCGCGTATACTATGGAAGAGGTAATTAAGAACCAGGCGAGAATTTGTGAGCGCAACGTCGGAAGCAATGAGAACTCAAGGAATACGCCATGGCTTCAATGTTGAGTGCCTGTCTATTGTTATTCGCTTTGGAAAACGAAACAATATCCCTCATATGCCATATAATCCCATTTGACGGGACTGGAATAATCAGTATAACCCAATTTTGCTGTGATGATTTCTCGTAAATATGAGCTATAATTAGTGGTGCCAACCAGGGAAACTGAATTTGCAGACTAGTGGGAGGCTGGTGGAGGAGCCTGGCATCTCACTTGAGGGGATACCAAACCTGCACAGTTGCACTTTCAATCCGTCACGAGGTCAAGCACTGCTCAAGCGTGTGTTACAAAATAGATTGAGAGCACGAGTTACCCCAAACGAGAATTCAATGAGTTACCCCAAACAGAATGAGACCATGAGTTACCACACAAAATAAAAAACGCCTAACCTGCCATTCTTTGTAACGTCTACTGTAAGTGCAATAAATATTACTTCTAAAGTCTCCTGTAAATGCACTAACCTGTCCATTAACTAACGTCTTCTGCAAATGCCAAATGGTTATGAGCATAATGGTTTCCTGCATCCAATTTAAAATTCATTTTATGTAAATTTAAAATTTATACATAGTGTGTGATACAAAATAATTGAAATAGAATAAAAGTAAAGTAAGGCCGAAGAGGAGTATGGGTTTGGTCACCATATGGGACTCACCCTTCCCTGTGACGAAGTTTCTTTCGAGTATCTGACGTCCATGTTTGGAAAATAGGATCACGCAGCACCTACAAACTCACCTTGAGATTACTTGCATATAGTTACATAATTTCATACATATATAAGCTTGTTGGATGCACCCGTAATGAAACTTTATATAAGATAAATGGTTGACATTAATGGGAGAACCCAACCCATAATCTCATGGGAAGCATAGAATTTCCCATTGCAATCCCCAAAATAGAGGAACATTAGTCCGAAGAGCTGAAAAGTGATTGGGCTTGGATGGTCTCGGATGGGTTTGAATCTCGTGAAGCAAGTTTCAAAGGTATTGTTTAAGAACCAATTGTAAAAGCATGATTTGGAAAGGAATATGACCGAAGAAATGAAAGATATAATCTTTGCAGCGATATTGATGCAAAATGAACCTGCGCCTAGAAGATTCCAGCATCATGAAACTATAGAAGGAGAATCGAACCCACACCACACTTCCAAGGAACGGTAACAAAGAAATAAAAAAATGGAGTGGAAAGTACATTGCCCGTATGAGAATTTAGAAACAAAAGCCAAAAAGCGATGGAATTAATTTGGATGTAGAGGGAATGGTCTTGAATGCAACTTCCTTGATCTAAAATTCACAAATGTTTTCCTCTTAATGAGACAAAAAATGTGGTTTTTACTTTGTAACAGGATTGTTGATCTAGAAACTACTCAACAATGATTAAAAAATTTTCATATGAAAGTTCTCTAGTCAAACTTGGATGTGGTTCAAGTTGTAGCTTTGGGAAGGAACACAAGTTTTTTCAAAGAACTTATTTGAACAATCAAAGAAGACTAAGAACCAACCAGCAACATGAACGAACAACCTGGTCTAATTATTTGACCTACTATTTTTAAGATGACCTGGTCGGACACAGGAATTTAATAGAGTTGTGGCGACGCAAGTTGGTGGTACGGTACGCTTTGGGTGAACAGATTACTAAACCTTATTTTGGAGAGAAAATCAAAATACAACTCAAACCAATCAAGGGATTTACAGATTTAAACTTTCGCATACATGTGGATGGAGCAGACATGTTTGTTCAGTAAAAATGACAAATAGATCAGAATATAATTACAGCATTTTACAAAGCTGTTCAACGATAGGTTCAAATAGAAGAACATATATTAACATCTAGTCCACAGATGAAGAACAGAAGGATGCACCTTGTTTCATTTTCTCTCTTGCTAAGTTGTTGTGATGCTGCTGTGCTCTGGAATACCAGCGGTCTTTATCAACGCTAGTTGTTTATCAATTTTCTTATGCTCTCACGTAATTCTACTAACTGGTTTTAAAGGAGATGAGTGTGAATAGGAAAGGAATGACAACCGCATGCAGTCTAGGTGGAATGGAGGCATTACAAAGAATGTGTATTATTATTTTTTTTACATGATATTGGAAAAACAAGCATGGTTGCATTAAAATAAATAGCAGATGGTGGACATTTATAAAAGAAAATAATCGAACCTATCTTGATAATGATTCTCCAGCTTTATTATTATACAAAATCCATTGTGTATAGTAAGGACAATTGCTAACAGTTAACCGCCAACTGTGAGATACATTATCTACTCGATTCTCTTTGCCGACAATTAACCGACACTTGCTGACAGTTAACCGCCAATTGTAAGATACATTATTGCTATGGATGTTGTTGGTAGAAATAATTATATGAACTTACGGTAATAAAATAGACCAATCTACCGTAAGTTCATATAATTATTGCTTGTCAATAGTAAACAAATAGTTTTTGTATGAACGGAATTAGTTACTGGGCACGCATTATATGAACGAAATTAGGTAACATCAAGCCCATTATAATCTCCTAGGTATCAAGCCCATTATATGAACGGAATTAGGTAACATCAAGCCTATTATAATCTCCATTATATACGCAATAAGTATGTTTTTAACTATAAAAGTTCTCAAAATATTCATTATTGCGTGTCAATAGGATAGAAATAGTTTTTATAAGAACGTAATTAGGTACTGGGAACGCTTTATATGAACGGAATCAGGTAACATCCAGCACATTATAATCTCCTAGGTAACATCAAGCCCATTATATCAACGGAATTAGGTAACATCAAGCCCATTATAAACGCAATAAGGATGTGTTTAACTATAAAAGTTCTCAAAATATCCATTATTGCGTGTCAATACTATACAAATAGTTTTTATATGAACGGAATTAGGTACTGGGAACACATCATATGAACGGAATTAGGTAACATCAAGCAGATTTTGTTCTATCAAATAAAATTGTTTTTTGCACCAGCAAATGAAAAGGTCTTGGCTGCAATATTGACCATGCCTTCCGCTAATATAGTGCAGCCGATTGAAATACTTACAGTGCCTGCACTGTTTGTATTTGGAGACTCTCTGCACTGTTTTCAACTTCCGGTATTTATTCACTGTTTCATTCATCTGTGAAATAATATTTATTCAAGATCAATTATTTTGTATTACAGACTATATAAATTTTAAGTTTACATCAAAATGAATTTTAAATTGGGTTCAGGAAACCATTATGCTCATAACCATTTGGCATTTGCAGGAGACGTTATTTAATTGATAGGTTACTGCATTTACAAGAGATGTTAGAAGTAATATTGACTACACTTACACTAGACATTACAAAGAATGGCAGGTTAGGCGTTTCCAATTTTTTGTGGTAACTCATGCTCTCATTCTTTTTTGAAGGGAAAAAGGGCAAGCTTGCACGAAGATTGAATGTGCAATTCACCTTTTAACTGCGCGATTCTACTGCACAACGATTCACTGCGCGACTTAACTTTGGGCAAATGTGCAAATCTTAACTTTGTATATTTATCTAAGTGCGCACAAACCAAACTTAAACAAACTTTGTATAAATGAACTTCATGCTAACATATAAGAACCGAAATATATGGAGAAGTTACTGCCCGTTAAACTAGGGCTTTCACTATCGTGAAATACTTGAGAATCTTGATTTGATTTACAGACCGTAAGTGTAAACAACATTTACATAGGTCAATATGAAATAGATGTGTGACATGCATAAACAAACATTCTTGAGAATTAATACATGAAACTTGAGAACTTATATATTTACCACTGTAAAACAGAGTAACTTTGCCGCAATAGAGAGAGTTGAGATTTCCTTCAAGCTTTCACTTCTTACACAGAGCTTGGGCTCTTGAAACACTTCATGGGTTTTTCACTTCTTCTCTTCTTCACTCCTCTCACTCTTCATCTCTTCATCTCTTACAGAGCTTGGGATTCTTACACATATCTAACATAATCTTGTGTGAATGATTTATATTTATAGAGTTTCATTTCACCGACTCAAGATGGCTTCGCTTGGAAGGTACAAGGTTTCATTAAACCCAAAGATAAAATCCTACCTAAGAAGTTATGAGCCGACGAACTTCAAACGAGGCTTCTTAAATACTAACTTGCCGTGAGCCGAATTGGCTGCAAACCGACTGATTGTCTGACATTGCAGACTTACAGAATGACCGACTGACTCTTGACAGGCGTAGTTAGATATGCTATCAGCTCATTAATTATGATATTTCCAACATTTTTGGGGTAACTCATTGAATTCTCATTTTGGTTAACTCATGCTCTCAATCTGTTTTGTAACACATGCTTGAGCAGGGCTTTACCTCGCAATGGATTGAAAGTGAAATTGCGCACGTTTGGTATCCCCTGCAAGTCAGATGCCAGGCTCCTCCACCAGCCTCCCACTAGTCTGTAAATTCAGTTTCGCTAGTTGGCACCACTAATTATATCTCATATTTACAAGAAATCATCACAACAAAATTGGGTTATACTGATCATTCCAGTCCCATCAAATGGGATTATATGGTATATGCGAGCTTTTCCACAAAGAGGGATATTGTTCTGTTTTTCAAATCAAATAAAACTAGACATGCACTCAACATTGAAGCTATGGCATATTCGTTGAGTTCTCATTGCTTTCGACGCTACGCTCACAAACTCTCGCCGGGTTCTTGATCACCTCTTCCATAGTATACGTGCAGCACAAAATTTGTGGATGCTTAGCTATCGATTCCTTATAGGACTTCACATTTGTTTATGATGGACTGAGCATAATCTGCAATTGCTTGGCCTTCACTGCATAAGAGTCTGCAATTGCTTGGCCTGCCTTTCTTCAAAGGTTAAAGATGCATAAATCTACACATTTGTAATCTACCTCATACCACAACCAGAGCGCAATGTTTTAGTGGTTAGGTTTGTACTGGTTGATTCCAACAATGTGTCTTTGTGTGGCATCTTCCTTTTAGAATAAATCTATAATATTTTCCTCATTGTAATGAACAATTAACAGTTGTGGTGCAATCAAATTTACCTTTGTTCTAGGTTTTTTGTAGTGCTTTGCATACCTTTGTATGCCTTTTTCAGCATGGGAATCTCCGACGCCAAGCGAAGTAGGCTGTAGATGGCCGCCAGTAGGATCATGAACTTGTTGGATTTGATCTTGGAGGTCATCCACACGTTCCATGCCGTCCATTAGGAATTCATGTTTAGATATTTTTTTTCTCTCTGTGTTGTTGTTCGGTCATTTAAACGGCTTTGATCTTGTTGGGATTCGATTCCTGAAAGTGACTCTGATCTTGCTGGGATTCGATTCCTGAATCATCGGTAGTCCATTCTGTATAACCAAGGCTGCAACTGCGATCAATATGTTGCACATATAAAGAAAATCTATTTTTTTTACTTCATGCTGTTGTTGGGTCATTTAAGCGGCTCCGATCTTGTTGGGATTCGATTCGTGAAAGTGGCTCTGATCTTGTTGGGATTTTATTCCTAAACCCTCGGCAGTCCATTTTGTATAATCGGGGCTCCAACTACGATCAATTTGTTACACATACAAAGAAAATGTAGTGGATTACTAGTTGTGGATGAGAAGATATTTTTCATGATTCAATTCTGGAGAAAATGGTTCAGAAAAACTTGAGATTTGTTTCAGCGTGAAGAAATCCTAGGGCCGTTATGGAACTGCTGTCGCTGCCACATTGGATCGCAGGTCGGCCGAGGCTCCTCATGATAAACATTAATCTTGTCATGCCAAGGAAGGATGTTGCAGGCGTGGGATGACAGACCGATTTTTCTTTCCCACCGCGTGGCAATAGTGTGACTAGCAAAAAAAAACCGTAACATAATTTAATTAGAAAAAGAATTTTGGGTAGCCTGTGAGTCCACCCTAAATCTGCGCCGTTGGATGAATGTGTTAGACAAAATAATATGCTAATCCAGTTAATCATGGCCGCCCATCCTTAATCCGTCATTAAAAAGCTGCGATCACCCTACGTGCATTTGTTCATTGTAGTCGCCTATCGGTGAATTAAAATAACTATGACGTGCATAAATGTGGAGAGAATCGAGAAACCTTTTATAAATCCATATTTCACACATGGCATGAGATAAATGTTAGTTTTGATCTAAGATATTGTTTTCTTTTCACAATAAAACATATTTATATTAAATTATAAAAACTAATTATATCATAGATTTGTGATCATTTTTTAAAATTCAAAAAAAAAAAAAATTATATGTTACTCTATTGTTTGCCATAGGCAATGCTTCAAAAATTTTCATGTAACTATGAACTTTGACAAATTGAGCTCTTACGAGAGAATATTGACGTTACTTAAAACTTGATTACATAAAGGATTTTCTTCCTTATCTACATCATCATCTTCGAGCGTTTCTCTCGTTGGTTTCATTCATCATCTTCGAGCGTTTCTCTCGTTGGTTTCATATCATCATCTTCGAGCGTTTCTCTCATTGGTTTCATAGGTGCTACATGACAAAGAGCCCAAATAATTGAGAATCCTTATTAACCCTTCCTTTAGCCAACCGCTCAAACAGATTAGACTTTATTGATTTGTAGAGGGCAAGTAAAAATTCCCCGAGGATAGCATAGGCACAAGATGTCTCTACCCTTCCAAGATGAGGAAAACAGACATTACAGGTTTAGAAAGATATGCTGCAGTGCATTAAATGGCATATTTGCCCCCCGGAATCGAATTTGTACTTGCTTTATATCTAGTCACTCTAGATATCCTTAATAATTTCCTGAGTGATCACTGATTCACTACTCGTTCCATAGTTCGTTCCATAGTAAAGAAATTAATGGTAGAGAACTTATACCGGTACAGGTACCGGTTGAGGTATTGATTCCTCATTCATTAGAATATGATTATGATGAAACAACAACCGGTCTCCCACCAAGAAAACGACAGGCAAATAATTTAGCATCTTGTATGTAATATCCTGAATTTTGGACTGACTATTTTATGATGTTATATTGGGCCACGGCCCCAGCACATATGATTTATTCTTTTGTAGACTGACATATTGGGCATGGACCTTGACTGAATTTCATTATTTGATTATAAACTAGGCAAGGAAGCCCCAATGTTCTGATTTATGTTTTTACCATATGATGTGGGTACAAAACCCTAATAAACTGAGACAACTTTTTATTACATACTATGCAGTGATGTGAATGACATAATTGACTTATATGGTGTGTTGAGCGTGGACTCAGAAACACATAGATTACCTACGTACTGGGCAAAATCCTCGATGTACCTAGAGGAAATATGATGTACTGGGAGTAAGCCTTGATGTACATTGAGTGTTGGGCATAAGCCCTGGAGCACTCCAAGCTTGATAAACGAATACCAGATCTGAGGTAACTTAAATATTCTAGATGTGCCTCACAACCACATTCTAGCACTAGTGTTGAGAAAGGACTCTGGAATTGCACTAGAGTAATGCCCATGTGAGAGTGTTGAGTTAAATGGCTCTGAAGAGCACTCGGGGTTATGAAGTTTCAAACTGTTGAGTCGGAAAGACTCTGAAGAGCACTTTTATCGCATTGATTTAAATTGACTAAATGATTCAGCTTTTTATCCATCATCACCTACTGCGGGAGCTACCATGTTAAACGAGGAAATCTGACATGCAAAGAGAGAGACTAGAGGTACCTAACCAAGATGACCAAGACCGTCCTAAAGAAGTGGACCGTGTCCCTAAAAGTTAAAGAGAAAAGAGTGTCATGTGATGACACATAACTAAATAAAAGATAATTACCAGTAGTCTTTTATGACTAACCTAAATAAAGGCCTCCAAGTTATTTTTATTATTATTATTAGGAGGTTTAATAAAAATGGTTTTATTATTTAAATTATGGAATATAATTAGTATGTATGATTTAGGCATTATTTAATATTATAAGTGGTGTATTAATAGTTAAGTGAAATGTATTTAATATTAGAATAATTATTAGTATAATTGTTGTATTACAATTATTGTTATTTCAATTACTATTAAGAGCATAAATCAAAATAATAAAACAGTTGGAAAAATCCTAGTTCAAGAACACTAGATATTTTTAATTAAATAATATCTCTTAATTATTTAATTATCTAATTTAAAGAAATTGATTGTTTTCAACAGTCCTAATTGAAAGACTTCCCTACTTAAGGAGGGCAGCCCCCAAGTTTGGGGATCATCTATCATTCTTGGTTATTATCATTCTCTTATGGTAGTCAAAGAAAACTATTTTGCAACAAGAAGTTGAAGCAACCTTACCTAAAAATTCTCAGAACTGAACCAGAAGTGGATCTAGGGCCTCTACCTCTCATTTCATGTTGGAACCAAGCTCGGGAGGATCCAGACAGAACCAGAACAGTTCAAGGGTCAAGGTTGGGAGGAACGTAGTAGCCCCAAAGTCATCATAATAGGTCAGCTAAGCTCAGAGGGCTCTACACTAATTATTGTTTGAGTGTGCAAGTTACTTAAGGAAGGGAGCAGGCCACAAAGTAATCAAGTATGAAATGCGAATCTCTTAATTTAAGTTATAATAAAGCTTAGATAAGTAATACAGGGTGCTACCCCAACATCTTTGGCACTGTTTTCCTTTCATCCTAAAACTATTTAAATACAAACTTGCTGATAGGAACAAACATAGAGCATTGTTTGTAGGCTAGGATTACGTAGCTTAGAAGCTAGGGTCAGTAGAATGTCTAGCAAGTTCCTGTGCTAGACATCCTAGCAAACTCATAATCTAGTGACATGTTTAGATACACCTAGATCTCTCCATTCAGAGTAGTATGCTTTAAAATTGTATATATATCCATTCTAAAACAAGTGAGTGATTTTTATGTTTCCCATAAACTGTGTATAGCTGGGATAAGAATTTTGTTCGCATTATTTTCTTACCTCTACTAAAGTCTTCTCTTAAATTTACAAACATCAATATATCACAAATCTGGTTAAGATCATGTTCAAAACTACTAACCCTTTCAAGAAAACGATTACAGACATCAAATTCAAAACATCAAGTAGAGAAGGCACGTACAACATACAATATAGTCAACGCATTACAAGGAATTAAAAGCTTCTTCTAGGCATCATGATTTATCAACTTAGTCTCAAATATTTTCATTCTTACAACCTAAACTATGAAAAAGAAACTCAACAATTTGCATTTTAGAAATCAAACAATCCACAACATTCAAATCGCTAACACATCATTTCCACGGGTTGGGAGATAGAACTCCATCCGAGGCTCTACCATCTTGCAAGACGCCACAAGAATAATGATTGTACAGTAACCCGTACCCTCTCAAGGGTCAATCAAAACAATAGCTAGGGTCACGATTCTTATTTAAAACATAGAAGGGCTATACCATGTTCATCAAACAAACTCTACACGATTTTATACAGAAACAATTGGTACAGGGATCGATTCCCATCCCCATCTCACTTTACAGAAAACTACACACAATACTATACAGAGAAATTCACAAACGATTGGTACAGGGATCGATTCCCACTATTTTTCATTTAAGATCCTTTTATCATTCTACCTACTACAAATAACCAGAAAACGCTAAAGTAAGAACCCAACGCTTCTCATAGTTATAGATAAAACAACTATAGGGTTATGTATTCCCTCCATTTAATCATCCATTGTTGGCAACCCCAAAAACATTATGGGAATTTAGGGCCTAGTTAGCATTCTTTTCAAAATGAGCAGGGCTTAACTCTTTTACATTTTAAACACGAAGCCATCAAATCAAGAAGACCACAGAGTGGAGCAGCAATAACTTAAAAATGTAGAAATTTATACATCCCCTTCATAGGGTTAAATACAAGTTCAATTCCAAATAGAAAACCCAGATAGTGATACGACTGTTCAAAAACCCCATATCCATATGAATTAAAAACGCAGAGATTTAGATAGGGTATCAAACCCTCATAAATATTACACAGAAGGACATTTCAGGACCCATACAAATACATTTTCAACTCATAAATCTGAAATGTAAACCCCAGTTCATCCTTGGGCATTATTGCCAAATAACGAGAGTTCAACCAGATTTAAGCACAGAGTCAGATAGCCAAAAACCCATACTAAAATCCTCTAGGGTCTGCAAATGACAAATAGATACACCTTCACACAACAGTCCAGCCAAATGGAGACTTCCAGGAACACGAAATGTTGTCACAATGAACTCAAATAAGTTCCCAAGTTCCCAATAAATACACATCAATAGTACCCCCCAAAGAGACGAAAGGAGGGGCTAAGCAATGGTACGTTCTGGACTTACCATTTTCCAAAACATCACCCCTGTCAAGCCCTGGCCACGCAGAAGAGAAATGCCATTCGAAACCTGCAACCAAACGTTCCATATAAAGTCAGAACCATATATCATGATTTATATAAATACAGATAGCAAGGGTGTAGCAGGAGTCTAAGAAGAAATACCTCCAAAGGTTTTTGATCGATACCTCTACTCCATAAGGCGTGCTGACCATGAGCCACAGCTCAGGTCAGAAACGAAACCCTCAACACATCCACAGCAAACAAAAGAATTGAAACACGAAAATGCCTCTTCTACGGTGTAGAACCCTAGAAGAAACCCCCAACACAACTAGCAGCGCAGGCCATGTGCCATGGCAGAAATGCATTCAATGCCACCACCCGTGCTCCAAATATTTCGACGTGACTCAAACCTCTATAGTCTTGGAACCATTCAAAATCCACATTGTATTGTCAATTCAATCAACCATACATTGACCCAATACACTACATAGTGACATTTAAATACAAGGTTAATAAGTGGTATAGTGTAACAAGTATTATAACCCCAACAATGACTTTTTAAAGGTGTCAACATTCAAGCCCTCACCCTTGAGACTTAAACTTTTGCTAGAAGGGTGGAGTAGGCATTCTCAGTAGATGCCTCATAGGTACAGTTGCAAACATGTACAAATAGAATGCATTAGCGAAACTCACTAAGTAAGTCAGAAGTACCCAAATTCTTACACCCTACCTCTCGGCAGCTCTGCCGGGGTACGCAACCCTTGAAAGACCATGCATTTCATCACGGGTCTTCAACCACTATCATTAGGGATCCATCCCACCTAAGTAGTCAATTAGACTTTTATAATTTGCACACAAACTCTTGGAATAGTAAGAAAAGAATTTGATTAATACACCTTAAACACTTGTTCACTTACGACAGAGTTTCATTTAGAATGCTTCTGCAAGCTGTAGTAGTTACAATCAGCAAACCTTGACACTTATGAAATCAAGACACTTCAAAGAACAGAAAACAAATACCGATACAGTAGGTACATATTATTACTGAAGATAATTTACTACTCATCATCTCTTTATCAGTTTAATCTAGTATCGAAAAAATTTGAAATTTTTGCTATTTTTAAGGGACATTACATTGTATATATGGTCCACAAAGACATTGTGGTCCACTGGGTTATACACCATTACCATCTTATCATTTGAGATCTTTGCTTCTATTAGGTGGATCCTCACGTTCAGTTGTTATATATACAAAACGTATATTGCTTTCTTCTCACATAAGTCTTCCGCGACCTTCGCATCAGTGCTCAGTTTTAAGCAAGGTCTTTTAGTTATTTAAATTCTCAATAATACTAAAAGTACCATCACAATATATATCTATATCTATATCTATCTATCTTTCTATCTATCTATCTATATATATAGAGAGAGAGAGAGAGATTATTACCATTTAAAAGATGTCACATATGTAATTCTAAAACATAATGTATATTATAAAATTCTAAAATATGATATATATTATATATTTTGATAAATATATACTCTCAGGGTAAGACCTAAAGCTGCTTCATATCTATGAGCTCATTTTTCTTCCTTGAAATAATAAAACACTTTACCCAACAATAAAGTATGATAGATTTTTCCGTCTTTCATAAATATACCAAAATTGTCTTATTATATATATATGTTTTATATTTATCAACTAATTAACATTTTATATCGATCACAAGCTTAACGAAACTACATCTTATAGAAAATTATCAATGGAGAGTGCAAAGCCCATTTTGGTAGTGGGTAAACCTTGTGATGTGGAATAAAAATAAATTCATCTTTGAAACTCTGGCAACTCCTTTCTCGTATGTGGTGTGAATTTTGGGGGGAAAGCTCTCTAGAAAATATTGGGGAAGAAATGAACAAATCCAAAATGTTTTATAACTTACAATCTTAAAAATAAAATCAATAATCCATATCTTATTCTCATGATTGAAGTGGGTCTTTCCGGTATTGAAAACATAGCTATGACTATGTATCTAATGTAGCTTTCTCTTAAATTGCCACATCCACATAAGATCTCATTTTCAAAAAAAATCTTAGAATATGCCCAACCTTCTACCTTATCTAATTTATGAACACTCTTCTCCAAACATTTAGAGCACATAAATAAAAATTTAAAGAATTCCTTGCTTTCTTTTTCGAAAGTTAAATAAAAAGAAATTGATCTTACTACTATATATATATATATATATATATATATATATATATATGTGTGTGTGTGTGTGTGTGTGTGTGTTTTATATTTTCTATGGAAAACAAATGAACCTCTCAAAGCTATTATAACGTTCTGGCTAGCCCTCAATAAAAAACTCTTAACCTGGGATAACTTGAGGAAAAGGGGATTTCACGGCCCAAGTATCTATGCTATGTGTAGGGCCAATGAGAAACAATCTGATCACATTTTTGATGATTGCCCCTATGCAAGTGAAGTCTGGAACAACACCTCCTCTTCCTTGTCCAAAGACCCTGTGATCACAAATGCAGATATCCACGTAGAACAAAGAGCTTAGAACTAGTGGTGCCATCTAGGGGTAAGATGCTATGATGCTTTCCCTATACTCTTTATATACATTATATGGGAGGCTAGTAACAAAACAATATTCAAAGGCCTTTGGACACCGACTGATATTACCTCATCCCTACTGATTCAGAAAACGATTGAATGGAAATCAACCCCCAAGCAACAAAAGATTCGTGTCCTTACACCTTTAGTAATAGATAAGAGCCACCCCTGGCCTTTCTTCGATGGTGCAAGTCAAGGTGAACCTCAGATAGGACGAGCAGGATTCCTCATCCATTTGAACGAGAACAGGCTCTTAAGGATAAAACTAGCTCTGGGTTTTGCAACCAACACAAAAGCTCAGCTCTCAGCTCTGTGGACAGTGCTAAAAATTGAAAAGGATAGAAAAATTCCAAAGTTACACATTTATGGAGATTCAAAAACGGTGATCAACTAGATCAACAGACTGTGTAGTATCAAAGCACCACATCTTCTCAACTTACTGAAAAGCATACAATCACTCAAACCAGCTTTTGAACAACTTTCTTTCTCACATGTCTACAGAGAGAAAAATGCAGAAGCAAACATCCTCTCGAGGCAAGCACTAGCAATACAACCAGGCATCATAGAAGGGGACGAGATCTGTGATGGGATCACAGTAAACTTCTCCATACCACTATAAACAGTGACTGAATTTTTGGCTTATTTTGGCATATTTTTGCACTGTATGTGATATTGATTTCAGAAGATGGACATGTTGAAGCACTGTATTAGAATATATAATCGATGCTCAAATTATGACAGAGCTCTAAAGCATCAAGAGCAAGATTTGTAATGTAAAAGACCCACTTATGGATGTAATTTTGTATAAATGTATAATGTAAGTACGCATAGGATAGCTCAATGGTTACTCTTTATTTAGAGTAACAGATATTTTCCATATGGAATATATATATATGTTTTATATATTTACCAACTAAATTTTCTTATATATCTATGAACTAATCAAAACATATATATATATAATAAATACACACTTATTATTAGTTTATTATTTAATATGTATATATATATATATATATTCCCCGAAAAAAAGGCGTAATTTCATTTCATCCTTAGAGTACGAAATTACATTGATCTTCACCCTCATCTAGAGTGGTATATAGAACTGCTGTGTTGAGCTTCCTGTAGTAGGCCAAATAGAGATCCAATGTTCTCACTACGTGAGCAATAACATCTTTTTACAATAAGCTAGTATAAAGACTTCTTTTGTAACTGTACAAAAACTTGTAATGTCTGTTACATAATTAACTATAGAGAGATAATTTATATAAACATGCTATATTCACAAAAAATACCATCAACAGTCTTTCACCAAAATCTGTTTGTAAGTGTTATCTGTCGCCATAAGAACTGATGCCTGTAACAAAAACCTGTTTTCATTCGATCATTCTATGGATGGTCTATGATAGAAGGCTCCTTCGTTACGATTCAGAAATTCAGAAATTTTCCAAGTGCCGACCCCCATAAGCAACCCTTCCTTTGAGGCCTTGTCCGCCTCAGCATTGTTTTCACGATATATGTGCCTGCAAGTAAAAGTTTCCAAAGTGAGAGTGACGTTCTGAATTTGTTCCAAAATTGAAGCAATCCTCCGACTGCTGCATATGTAAGTGCCCATAACCCGATTGACCACATTCAAAGAGTCTCCAAAAACATTAAGTTTCTGGATAGAAAGTTCCACAGCATATGAAATCAAGAGTTTGAGACTTAGAATCTCTGCCCAATTGTTTGTTCCCCTCCCCAAACCAAACGACATCACATAGTAGTGAACACGTGTTATGAAAAGGACAGCCCCACCCCCACATTGTTCATTTTGACAAGCCCCGTCAAAAAAGCCCCATGGCTGGGATCTATCAATTTCCATAGGTTGAATAACTCGAGGGATTGGTGCCTGACATGACCGCTTAAGTGCTAGAAAGATCCCACAACTGTTAAAAGCCACAAGAGCCGGACTTCCCATTTTTTCTTTGAACAAGCAACTATTTCGCATGAGCCAAATGCCCCATATTACCACCGGGCGTAGTGCTTTAAAGCCACTCAGTACATCATTGTTTAACCACCTTCTCCAAGCCTCTTCAAGTGTGTTCCCTTCCCATAGCAGAGGTGTTTTTAATAATCTGGATATAGTGATCCATACCTCTTTTGAGAAACTGCACTGAAGGAACATATGAGGAATAGTTTCCTAATATGACTTGCACAGGTAACATCTACTAGGACCATGAAAGCTTCTTTTCTGCAAGAAATCCCATGTCGGAATCTGATTTGCCAGAACACGCCACATGAACAATCTAGTTTTGTGTGGGCAATGAAGTTTCCATACAGTTTTCCACCACCAATCCTGATATCTGTTTACATAGTTCTCACTAATCCACTGATACCCACTTTTTGGTGTGTAATTCCCAGACGGGTCCCCATCCCAAATAAGAGAGTCATCTTCTTCGTTAAGGAAAAAATGTTCCCTACTTAGTGCTCTTAAGTACTGTCTAAGTTCTTCCTCCAGCTCCACTCTTAATCCGAATGAATCAGCCCTCCTCCAGGATGGGCTGCCCATCCAGACATTCTCCACATCCACCAACTGACTAAGAAAGAGCAATCCTTGTTGCCTCAACATCTCCATCAAACCCTCTGATAATATGTGTTGTGCTTCACATCCTACCCAGGGATCACGATCGATCCTTACCCTTTGTCCGTTGCCTACATCCTAGGCAATATTTTGCTCAATAACATCAAAAAAGATCACCAAAGCTTTCCAAATGATCGATCCACCAGCGTGACCCTTTTGTGGTGACCTAATCCAATCTTCCACAGTGTCGGGCTCAACGTACTTCAACAACATAACCCTAGCCTAGAAGCCTTCATACATAATTAAACGCCAGCCACACTTAGTAGCCAATGCCTTAGAAAAGTGAAAAATATTCTTTAGTCCCCACCCACCCAGGGCTTTTGGTGCTGCAATTCTGTCCCACTTCACCCACAGGATAACATGAACATCTTCTTTCCATTCCACAGAAAATTAAAGTAGATCTTCCTAACCACTTCTAGTATCCCTTTAGGGATCCAAGCAAGTGACATCCAGTATACCGGAATGGATTCGAACACCATCTTAACTAGAACAAGCCGCCCTGCTCGCGAAAGCCACCGAAAACTCCAGCTCTTCAACCTCTTTTCCAACTTTTCCAACAACCAGGACCGGTCCTTTTTTAAGTATTCATTAGGCTTCAGATTGAATTCTAGATATTTTAACCCTTCCGAGAGATTAAGAATCTTGAAGGGGAATGAATTAGTATATAATAAATATTCCTCCTCCCTCATAAGAGAAACAATAATAGAGGATTTCCCCTATTTAATCTCCATTCCTATTGTAGTTGAGAAAAGGTTCAGAATCTCTTTGAGGCTGTCTGCATCCTTTCTAGAGCCAGAACAGAAAATCAAAATATCATCCACAAAGAGCAAGTGTGTAAGAGAGATGCCCGGAGCCACCAGAATCCCCTCGAAATCATCAACCCTCTTTGCTTCCTCTATAGCCCTACTCAGACTCTCAGCCACCAACAAAAATAATAATGGAGAAAGGGGACAGCCCTGACATAAACCACGTCCAGAGTGGAAAAAAGGGGTCGTCGCTCCATTCATTAAGACAGAGAAGGATACAGTAGAAATGCAGCTCATTATCCAACGTATAAAACCAATCTCAAAACCTAGATGGGTAAGCATGAGACGGATATAAAGCGAGCTCACCTTATCATATGCTTTTGAAAAATCAATTTTGAGTATTGCTCCTTTCAGTTTTTTCATCTTAATGCTATGTAGCCCTTCTTGGGCAATTCCAATCGCCTCATGAATCTGACGCCCTTCCAGAAATCCAAACTACTCTTCTGATATATGAGTAGATAGGATAGGTTTGAGCCTACTAGCAATCACTTTAGAAACGATCTTATACACACAGTTACATAATGAGATAGGTCGAAAATCATTAAGGGAAGATGGAGTATCCAGTTTCGGTATAAGGGCTATGAATGTGGAGTTGATGCTGGCTGGCACCCTGCCATTCTTCCTCGAGTCCTCAACAAGTTGAAGTAGATCATTACCTAAGGTATCAAAAAGAAATAATAAAAATTCAATAGTCCACCCATTAGGCCCAGGACTCTTATCCTTCTAAAAACTTCCCAAAACCTCCTTTAATTCCTCCCCAGTAATGGGGGCCATCAATTTCCTGTTATCCTCCACTTCAACAAACCGTGGGAATAGCTGTGCTACTCGAATCACCTCTTCAATATTCACTCTCTCGCTGGCTTTGAAAAGTTCCCTGAAATGAGTAACCCCAACTGAAGCCAACCCTTGGAAGGTAGACATAGAATTGCCTTCCACATCCGCAAGGCTCCATATAGTATTAGCGGATATTCTTCCTTTTGCATACGCATGAAAGAATTTGGAATTTTCATCCCCACTTTCCAACCAAATGGCCCTGCTCTTCAACCTCCAAGTCTCCTCATTCTGTAGAAGTATTCTATTCCTCTGATTCTCCAATTGAACTAAATGATCCTTAGTAGTCTGAGAGCTGAAACCACCACCCGCCTCTTCAGAAATAGAGGCTATTTCCCCTTCAATAGCCTTGAGATCCCTATCATCCCTCCTCCTCTTCTCTATAGCACATGATTTTATTGGCTCCTTAAGTGTCCTTATATTTTCCGCAAAATGGAAAGCTACAGAATGTATAGACCCAGTATGAAAAGGTATCCAATGCTGCTGAATAAGCTCCATGAAAGTCGAATATTCCAGCCATACCTTATTAAATTTAATAGGTGCAGGAGGTTTAATTGGACCTTCTTTCATCCCCAAAAATATAGGATAATGATCTGAGTTACCCCCCGATCCAATCCATTGACAAACGAAGAAAGTTTCCTCCACTAAATGCTCAGAAAGGAGAAAACGATCCAGCCTCTTTGCCACTCTATCCAGACCAATTCTCTTATTCCTCAAAGATGGTTTCAATTGTACAAGCTCCACATCAATCCAATTGCCTTCAGATAACTTCCAAACAAAAAAATTGGTAAGGGGATCCACATTGGCATGTGGCCCCCAAACCTCAGCATGACCCAAAGAGAAATTAAGATCCCCTCCCAATATCACAGAATCCCCACCGAGCATCTCTCTATCCAACAGAGAGGTCCAAAACGTTTCCCTTTCACAATATGGGCCATAGATGTTGACAATAGTAAAAATTCTATCAAAATCTAGGAATTTACAGGAAATTCCCAATACCGACTGCATCCCCCACCTAGAGGATACACATACCTTAGCTTTGTTCCATCCAATCGCCAAACCACCTGAATGACCCCTAGCATCCAAGGCTTCAAAACACCACCCAGGAAACCAAGCCTTAAGCTTGTCAATAGCTTCACCACCACCACACATAGTTTTTTGTAGTAGCAAACCATCAGGATGCTCAAGGATCAGCATCCACCGCAACGCTGGTCTTTTGGAGGGACCAGCAAGATCTCAACAATTAAATGACATAATCTTCATCTCAGCCCATCCTTATGGGCATTCACTGCTCTAAGTGCCCTTTCAATTGAGAGTTATTTGCCATGCCTAAGATCCGAGCGCGCTCTGGACTTAGCATGTGTGATGAAAGACTTCCTTCCTCTGGCTTTGGGTTGTTTAGGTTTTTCCTTCCCTAACCCTCCCCCAGTGGATTTATTCATGGAACGCAAGAAGTAACCAGACTCCGAAGAACCGGTGGGTGAAGAAGGCTCAGCCACAACTTGAACAAGAACAAGGGAATCTTCAAGAGAAACAGGGGAAGGACAATCAATCCGAAGGGTTTCCAACACAGGGGAAGAACCGACATGATGCTGGATAGAAGGAAGAGAAGCCAACGACTATGCAGAGATATGTAAATTCCTAAACCCATCCACCCAATCAAAACTAGGAAAAGTTAAGTTTTTAATAAAAAACTGAAGGAAGGGTTTACAAAGGGAGTAGAAAGAGTACCCGCCATAGTGTCTGATGCCCGAGAAAGAGAAAGCAATGAAACCTCTGGTGTCGTGTCCAAAGGAAGAATGTGTTCGTTCTCTGCAGTGCCCAAATGATCATCCATCTCCGGAACATTGCCGTCCTCCACTAGAGTGTTCTCAACTTCCACTACCCCGATGGGGGTCTCCTCAGATGGACGTTCATTGACCTACGCACCCAGTGCTTCTTCTTCCCTTACTTCCTCTACCTCCTTCTCCACAAACCACCTTTTCAGAGTATTGCCAATCTTCCTTCGAACCGGTAAGAAGCATTCAATGGCTAGATGCCCATATTCATGGCACCTTCTACATCGAAATGGCACATTTTCATAATCCAATGTTTGTGTGAAAGTGTAAGGTCCCCATTTCAAATCCATGCATTCAAATAAACCCTCCCTAACATTTATGCTTACCAAAATCCTTGCCACCTTTTGGATTGTAGTAGCCTCGAAAGAGAAATCAGCTTCCAGATAATTCCCCAAAAGATTTCCAATCCTCCTAAAGTGTTCCTCAGCCCAATACTGTAAGGGTAGCCCAGGTAACCTTACTCAAAGAGGTATAGTATCCATTCTTTCGTGACTTGCATCAAAAAGTGGATTCCAAGGCTTAAGTAGGAGCGGGGCCTTAAAGATCGACCAGTTCATGCTAAGCGCCCATGCTGCATGAGCTTCAGAGGTAAAATGGAAGGCGAACCAGCCTCCCGAGAGACCCACAATCCGCGGAACATACCCACAGTGTCCCAACCATGCACCGATAGTCCACTGAATCATAGATTTAAGGCTCACCACCTTACCATACACCCTGCCCACCAGTACTGATTTTAACCATATCAATAATCTGCTGAAAGATGATATCTTTGCCCAGAGCGTAGTTCAGAGCTTTACCCATGTTCTTGATCCACTTCCTACGCGTCTTCACCCGGGGACCCCTGAAGCCCTCATTACCTGCATCACACCCTAAAAACTTCCGTGTTGAGTCTCCAGTCGGGCAAAAAAAACCCCCGTTGCTCTACCGAGTCTAGAGCCGTTGCACCATTACCAACCTGTGTGGCCCCGCTACCATACTCCTCCTGTAAAAGCCTCCCTTGTTATCGACACACCACTAATCTCCCTCACATGAGATACGTTTAGAGAACCGCCCGAGGAATTCAAGAAATCAGAAAAGTCACCAATCCCTGCACTTATCGGGTCCGAGAGAGAATGTGCACGGAACCTTAACGCCCCAAATGTTAATAGCGCTGCACTCTGATACGTACCCCACTCCATTCCTATTCCAAAATGGTGATGCTGGCTAGGTAGGCACATAAGTATACTCCGGAGAAACCCTAATGCCAGGAAGAGGCAAACCCTCGGTTAGATGGTATTCCGCTAATCTGCCTCCCCCAAAACCGCCTTCACCGCTTAGAAACCGAGAATCGCTAGGTGGAGAACTCATATATCACTGTGCTGCAGCGTGTCGCTGCCATAGTCCACTTCATCCAGCTGCTCCATATCGAGAGATCCATGAAGCTACCGGTGGGAAAATAGGGTAGAGATGAAACAGTAAAAAAAAATAAAAACTTACCACCGTAACTCCAAAATGACAGACCTTGTAACCAACGCATGAATGTCTGGGCAACTGTGCCAGCCCCTGACATCGGCTGACGGCCTGATGCCGTCTGCAGTGGTTGGACTGGCTCCTCTATCACTGTTCAAACCCTCGCCGCCATCCCATCATGGCTCCAACTTCCTCTTCACTTCCCTACCTTGTATATATATATATATATTTATAAAAATAATATTTTTTATTGTTAAAAATAAATATTACTATAAAATATTTATAATTTTATACTATAGTTATTGAGTTATACCATATATTTTAATTAAAATACAATTTCTTTCCAGTAATTGTTTTTGTTTAAATAATAACAAAAGAATTTTTTATTTTATATGTTTATAATATTAGTTATAATAGTTAATAAAATAAATAAAAAATATACTTTATAATTTGTTATTTAGATTAAAGGGATAGTTGATACCTATTCATAACAACTAAACATTCATAACTTAGGTGTTTATATCTTAGAATTTGGGGTGGACTAGTATTTATGCTTTTCTTAGGTTGAAGGAGGACAAGAAAAGTGTACTATCAAGATTGATTTTATGGTCGTCATTCAAAATTCGAAATAAATAATTATAAAAAAAAGAAATATAAAAAATAAGTGGTAGATGTATGGATAACTCTTAGCTTAAATGCATGGATAATAGAAAGACAACCTGTTTAATTAAAAAAGGTAAGTGTTTAGGCATGAAGAACAATTGGTGATTACAACTAAACATGGAGAACAAATAACGTATAACTTCTCATAACACTTAACTTCTGGCCCATTGATGTTTACCTACCACAAATTAAATAAGTGTACTAATAATATATAGTGATTGAGTTTGCACTCTAAACTTTATTCCAAATATACCTAACAAGATTTCATAAATTACTCCATAATAATAAAATTACGTCACACTATATGAAGATGATAAAAGTTTTGTTGAGATGAGAAAAACTTAATTACCATTATTCTATTTCATTTTTCAAAGATCGAAGGTCTTTGAAAAGTAAGTCCTTACTTTAGTTCGACCAATAAGATAACCTATGTTTACACCGATAGGTGTTTTTGTTATGAACAGAAGCCAAGGTACCTTAGTTTGATCAATAATGCCAAAGTCTTTGGAAAATGAGACCCGAGTCCACACATTAGTTCGGTCAATAAGGCCAAAGGTTTGTGTGAATAAAAGCCGCAGTCACTTAGCTTGATCAATAAGGCCAAAGGTCATTACAGAGACAAATCATCTCGTCTTTACACACAAGCCGCGGTACATTAATTTGATGAATAAGGCCAAAGGTCTTCATAGACACAAACCATCCGGTCTTTATACACACAAGCCGTGGTACCTTAATTTGATCAATAAAGGGTCAAGGTCTTTATACACAAAAACCATGAGAAGACCAATAATTATCATGGAAATAGTAAAATAGTACTCACAAACCTGTATGAGCCAAAATGGTACTCACTGCATTCCTGCAACTGTTTGAATGTGATCAAAATAATACTCGCAAACATAAATGAGCGACTCTCTGAATTTGAATAGGATGAAAGAACAACCCATCCCAATTAAAGAAACGACGTTCAAATAGTTTGTCGGCCGTTCCAACCCATCCAAATAAAATGAGCAACCTTCACAACACACTTCCAAATTCCACGTGAACTTCTACATTTTGTGGGGATTGCATTCATTTCCGGCAATTCTATCGCCGGACAAACACAATCAGAGAGGAATTTACTAGCCAGAAATGGTTGGAAATCATTTCTATTATGACTTGGAATTAAAGCGAGAATTCTAAAGATAATGCATGAGGAAATTCGTTAATCTTATTATATATATAATATATACTGTTGCACTAATTATAAATCGATAGCCGTATTTTTGGGAAATTAATATTGTTTTTTTCTCAAATATATACCTGTGGGCGTATTCGAACATATCAATATTATTAATATTAATTTTTGGCACATTATTAATCTTATACCTGTGGGCGTAGTCCTACTGCATACGGCTGCACTCATTCTTAGAAGATCGGTTGTGATTTCGAGTGTTAGATAATTAGATTCCACAATATATTCATTATAGTGTATCGCTATTCTGTTTACAGAAGTCCATAATATCCGTTACAGTTTACCCGGAGATAAGAAACGGATCGATCCTGAAACAACCACTCGTTGATATTTGTCTGCAGGTATCCCTACATCTGGGGCGGCCACGCTCGTGCTGCTCGGTCGCTTCTGATAGTTATTCACCATTACCGTCTCTTGACATGGAATATCTGGTTCTGCTTGATAGATCCTCACCTTCAGTTGTTATATATACCAAACGTATGCTTTCTTTTCACATAAGTTTTGTGCAGTCTTCCCATTAGTATCAGGTTTTAAGAGAGAGCTTTCAGTTTGTTTTTTCATCCTCCAATCTCATCTGGTCAATTAACACAATGGCAATTAAAAGATTGAGAAATGCTCAACTTATTCTTTTGAAGCAGATAATCAGGGCGTTTTGCAAGTTTGCAAAGGTTTACAAGGCCACCGGATATGCCCTTTCTTCAAAGAAGACACATTACTTCGTCATGGAAGATGAGGCCATGGGAAGACACATTACTGTGCAGTGTATGTTGGAAAAGTCGATTCTGCCAGGAGTTAATTTCATGGACGAGGAAAGGATTTTCACAGGAGCGAGGAGGCCTTGTATCTAAATTTTCGGCAAGCATGATTATGGCTAAATCAAAAGACCATATTGACGACGGTTGAGACAAACTGATTTCTCTGCAGTGGACATATTGTAAAGAAATTTAAAAAATTTAAAGTTCCAGAGCACAAACGAATGGAATATTAGATCTGCTTTCTACTTTGATTACATCTCTTTTATTTTGGGTTTAAAATGAAATGAGTCTTAATTACGTTCCAGGTTACGTCACCAACAACTGAATTTGATGGTTATCTTCCTTATGTGTAAAGACGCAATATTTATACTTTTAAAATTCTTTTAAAATCGTCTTAAACAAGGAAATGCTAAACGAAATCTAAATTGGTTGTAACCACGAACTACTCCTTAATCATTAATGATACATTCTCACTCTTTTGTTCCTTTATAATTATATATGTACAATATATTTTAATTATATATTTCTCTTTACAATATTTACTTTAACCCTGCATTTGGATTAAGTCAAATGATTTTTTAACATAATTTTTATTTAAAATTGTTTGGATTTGTCTGTGTAAAATTTTCTATAAAAGAAAATGTATTTTTTTTTTGAAAATAGAGTGATATTTTAATAAAAACACTAAAATAGAGAAGTGTAATTCCTTATTTGAAATATAGTAAAGTTTTAATAAAATAACGAAATATTGAATTTTTTTTATTAAAAGAATTATTTAAGATATAAAAATTAATTATTAATGTACGAAATTTGCTTGTCATTATTTTCTCTATATTCTTGTACATAACCCTAATTAATGAGTAAATCAATCTTTAATTCAAAATTTATTCTAAATAATAAGTTAAACAAAACTAAATATAATACTATCAAATAAAATACCAAAAGATAATGATATTTAAATCCTTTCCAAAATCTTTCAAAAATAATACTAAATTAAACTCAATTAAACATAATTTTATAAAATAAAATACTCTTTAAATAAATCCAAAACCTACAAAATTTCATAAACAATCTATAACTATGTATTATTTCCATCACATTCATATATATATATAGGAGATAAAAAACATCCTACAATAAACCCTTTTACATATTAAAAAGTAGATCATCCATATTTTTTTCATATTATAAAAATATTAATATTAATTTCATTTTTTTGAAAATGTGAGGATTACATAGCTTTAACTTTTATCTCTTTGGAAAATGTAAGAAAGTAGTTTTTTTCATATTATAAAGATATTAATATTTATTTTATTTATTTGAAAATGTGAGGATGACATAGTTTTAACTTTTATCTCTTTGGAAAATGTAAGGAAATAGTTTTTTTCATATTATAAAGATATTAATATTAATTTTATTTTTTTGAAAATGTGAGGATGACATAGTTTTAGCTTTTATCTCTTTGGAAAATGTACGGAAGTAATTTGGATAAGTGACAAGTTAGTATTATAATTTTTTTTTTTAGAAAAGGTGAGAAAGTATTTTAGATATTGAATAACATAATATAATATTTTATTAGAGTATTATATTTTATTAAAGGTGTAGTTTAAATATTTTATGTTTTAGATTTTAGTTTTTTGTTTATTTTGTTTTATTTTGTTTGGTTGGAAAATTAAAAAAAAAAACATAGAATTGTATATATTAATTATGGAAATTACATATTCTAGATACTAAGATGTTATGGTGTATTTGAGAATGAATTTATTTATGAATTTAAAAACATAATTTGAATCTTTATAAATTTGAATTTTACTAAAAAAAACTGTGAAATTCAAACTAAAATTTATTAGAAAATTTAAAATTTAAAATAAATAAACTACTCCTTTTATCATATGAAAAATAAAACATATGCAATACATAATAAGTAATTTTATCACTTATTTTATTAAGAAAAAGTATGTTTTCAATCAAAATTTTTGCAGCTCATTATGCCATAAAATTATAAGTAATTTTATCACTTATTTTATAATTTTATTGAAAAAAATTATATTTTCAACCAAAATCCTTGCAAGTCATTTTGCCAGGGCTTAGATACTTAGCAGGGCCCACATGCTTATAAGTAGTAAAATCAAACTTTAATTTTTTATATAAAATTATAGATTAATTTTATTAATAATATTAATATTTTTTAAATTAATTATATATATATATATATATATATATATAAAGAGAAAGAAAGCTATATACAGATAAAGATAAATATTATTTTCATTATAATATGTATATGAGAAGTTCTAGTTCTCTCCCAAAGTTTATGCTCAACATTAGACTAGCTGTCATAAAAGCCACACCTAGAAATAATGATCAAAGTCTAGGTGATTCAGAGCTTAGGCTGGTCCATGTGATCAAGAACATAAGCTCAATTCATAATAAAGTGGTCCATATGCTCCATAACTTAAGCTCAACACATAATAAAGTAGTCCATATGAACCAGAGCTTATTCTCAAGACATAATAAAGTAGTCCATGTCTTGGGATATTACACTAGATATGTGCAAGCATAACTTCGTTGAAATATATATTGTACAATAGACTTAAAAAATTATGAATTTGTTTTCCTAATAAAATTTACATTCATTTATTTCTTAATTTTCCAAAAAAAAATTCAAAAATATCATTGAAATGTACTGTACAAAGACGTTTAAAAATATTATGAATTTGTTTTTTTAATAAAATCTACATTCATTTATTTCTTTATTTTTCCAAAAAGAATATTTAGTGTAGTTTTTATTAAAGTTCCTGCCCATTTCTATGAATACAGACACAAAAGCTCTTCTCGTTACATGATGAAGCTCGAGTGATTTTAAAAAGTTATATCAAATCTATATATATTGTTGACAGACATTTTTAACTCAGGTTTAAAGTTGACGCACTTCTGTTTAGATAATTTAAGTTGTTTATTATTAGCACTGAGAGGTATTTCGTACACATGAACTGTAGATGTTGTGCTCTCATTAGAAGCTGAAAATTTAGTGATTTTAAAAAGTTATATGAAAGCCTTTATGATGAAAAATGTAGGTTTATATATAGTTTACATAGATTTTTAACTCGTGTTTAAAGTTCACTCACTTCAAGCAGTATAATATAAGTGGTTTATTATTATCTGTTGTGATGTCTTCCTTACACACGAGGTATATATGGTTATGTGCTTTCAAAAATAGTCTTGGTATGCAAAGGCTAGTTGAGTCTCAAATTTCAACTTGAATAAATATTAATAAATATTATTATAGTGTGAATTGATTATAATTATTTTTAAATATTGTAATAAAGAATTATATAATAAAGGTATAACATTTTAGTAGAAGGGCAATGATATAGTTATGATGGTTATGTAAAGTATTAATATAAAATAAATGTAATGTGATTTTATTAAAGGATATTTATAAAGAAATTAGGAGGTGATAATGATTAGAGTTTTTTTGTGAGTTAAAAAAAGTGATGGAGTCCTTCTTATTGATATGTATTGAACTAAATTATATTTGAGAAACCCATCTAAAACCCACCATACTTTAATAATCACGTGAATAAGAGTGGATTCCTTCCACAATATCATTATTGTGGTATTTCCATATATGAAAAGCATTTTGATATAATAAAATAAAATTATTTTCAATTTTATTCTTTACCATATTTTTCAGTGTAAAAAGGATATATGCGATCCATTTTAGAGTCTGATATAAAAATTTTAAATGACAAAGTGTATATCTTAATTATGGTCATAAAGAAATTCAATAGAAAAGAAAATCAAATAAAGTGCGGTAATATAGAGTTTAGAGAGAAAATATGTTGCGCCCACCAATGGCTGGCCGGGAAATGGAAGGATCAATTCTCTTAAATAATTCAAGAATTTTAGTGAAATGGAATGATCAATGGTCTTAAATAATACAAGAATTTAAGAAGCATGAGCACATTCTAGACATATGGCATTACTTCAGTGAATAGTATATCTAAAGGGTAATTGGTATATGGATAATGCCATTAGTTAATACATACCAAACATAGATTGAGCGATTGTATTTAAAGGGTAATTGGTATATGGATAATGCCATCAGTTAATGCATACCAAACATAGATTGAGCGATTGTATTTAGAGGATGCTTGTGGTTATTGGTATATGGATAGTTATTATGTTTGGAAGTTATTTACTTTGAAGAGTTAATTTATGATTCAACTCCACATTATTTAGAGAATATCATTGAGGATTATCTTGAGTTGGTTATGGCTATCAATGATAAGTTTTTAGTTGTAGTATTTCCTCTAGATTGAGAATTAACATTTTACAGTTGTGTCAAAATCCTTTGGACATTATGGACTCTATGTATTTGGATCTATGCAATTTTGGTGTAAATTTGGAGCACAATACTTGTTAATTTATCAATATTAGATGTCATTGATTAGGTGTTAGTATGAGCACTAGATATGAGTCCTAGGTCTTTGGAAAAGCTACTTACGCTACTTCATAAAAGATCATTTTGAGTTCAAAATGTTGTTAAGAATGGTCTTCTTAATACATTATAAATAAAGAGTTATTGTAAGATAAGTTTTGGCATCAAAAATGTTGTTACGAATCATCCACATGGATTTTATATCTCCATAGAGGATTGTTTATATAGATGATGCTTTCTTGCTTCTACTTCTATGTTTCTATTATTGGTCCTACGAAAAAACAAATCCCCTAACAAAATGAAAACAAAACATGTAGAGCAACATATCTCTTTCATGTTTTAGGTTGAAGAGGTGCTACAACCAAAAAGTGTTTACTGATCTCCCTTTGAGCTAGCTTGCAATAGTTGTGGTCAAGTCATATTTGTTGCTACTTTGGCACTTAATCGCTAGTGCTACTGCAACATATGTTGTGAAGATACATAATTCATTTACAACCATAGTCTTCTTTGCCCACTAAAAAACCAAGACACATAACTTAAATGCACTTGTGAAGACCTCTTGTCATGTCCCCATACCTCTAGATGAATTTCTGAAGCCATCAAAGACCCCGATACATTTTCTTTCTTTGCAATTCGATAGAATACACACACAGAGTCGAAGTAGCTTGGACCACAATCCACTACCCACAATTCGCAATTGCGATCTGCAATCCGCAATCCACATTCCGCAATCCGCAATTGTGATCTAGAATCTGCAATCTGCATTTGCGATACGCAATCGGAATTGCGCATTCCTCAATCCACAATCCACAATTATGATCTGCAATCCGCAGTTACGATCCGCAATCTGCATTACAGATGCAGAAATGCAGTATTTCCGCACCGGGAAAACTTACCATTCCGCAATCCGAAATCCACAATTACAGATGCAGAAGAGCGAGATTTCCCATCGAAAAATTTACCATTCTACAATCCACAATCCGCATTGCAGATGCGGGCATGCAGAACCACACCCCTACAATGGTAACTTCACAAGAAACTTCTAAGGGCATAACTTCCTCATCCTTGGTCCAAATGAGCCAAGGTTAGTACCATTGGAAAGCTCTTGGAGAGCTCTATCCAATGGTGAAACTTCACTCCTAACAGAGGTCTCTAACCCTATCATTTATCCAAATGAACATTTGTGCATAAACCCACTTAAGAGACTTTAACCTTCTTCCTGTTGTTGACACCAATTTTGGCTGGGAAGGTTGGAGAATATTAGACCCATGAAAGAACGAGAAGGACCTTGATTTTAAAGCTATAGGACCCTTAAGGATGCAACTCGAGCCTCTAAAGGGTTTATCCCTAAGATTCAGACTGAAATAATCAAGAAATCCTAAGTTTTATCCTAGCAGATGAGGGTGAAGGAAAAAATCCGCCCGTAATTAAATGGTGGCACCAGTGAAGGGCGCAGATCTATGGAGATAGTGATCAACAATGGAGAAGCAGCTTTGCAAAAGAAGTTGGGTGTGTTTTAAAGTAGAGGCAGAGTGTTTATCCCGTGAGCAAATTGGAAAGTTGAGCGACGGAGAGAAGGATAGATCTATGGACGACAATTACTCTGGTGATTTGACGTGCGTGGGGAATCGACATTTTCAGATCTGTGAACTTTTGGTAGATCCCACGTAATGCAATAGTGTAGATCTACCATATTTTAGATCTATGGTTGGATATTTGTTAGCAGATTGAACATGCACGTAGCATCAATGTCGTCCAAATCTACGAACATGGTAGGCTTTGCACCTTTTGAAGGTAAGGATTTGGGAGGAGACTAGATCGAGAGTTGAGAGTGTTTTCATGGATCTAAGGTGCAAAATAGGTGGAATAAGAAAGGATCAAAATCCGTGAAGGACTGTGGAGTTAAAGGGGTGAAGGAGATCTATGGCTCGGGTTTAATCACGCAGATGAAGGGATCAAACAACTTCTTTACTACAATAACTGCAAGGAAGATACGGGAAAGGGAAGTAATATAAAATACAGTTGCATGGGGACCTGAGTATCATTTGACATGTGCATCAGAAAATGTCAGAAGATTGTGCATAAGCCGACAACTCAGCCATTTCTCAGCCCAACTGTTAATGACCAGGCATACCTTCTATTCCATACTAAACTATTTAAATGGATGAATGTCATGTCCCAAATTTGGAATTGGGTCACAATGGCCTAATCACATTATCCATATTCATTAGAGTTTGTAAAATTGATGTTAAGGGTCAAATAATTGCCAAGGAGGAAAATTACTAGTTTCCTAGGTTTGGGGTGGAAGCTTTGGGATTTGGAATAAGGGGGATAATAAATGATGTTTAGACATTAGAATGGTTCAAGTATTTAATAAATAGAGTGAATAAAGAAATTCAAGAGAAATCCTAAGTGACAAATGGTTTTGGAGACATATGGAGGATGTGGGACCCACACTAGCTTGATTTTTCATAATACATGGTATCTCTCTTTTGCAAATTCGAATTAATGGGAATGTGAACACTCTTGGGTGAGTTGGTAAGTCATAACACATGTCATTGAGCATCTTAGGTCGAATTTGGAAGGATTGGTAACCTCCATGGAAGATAAAGAGTCAAAGTGGAAGTTTGTGGACACTTGGGTTAGATTCCCTAGCCCCTATGACACCAATGATGGAGCATCTATGACAACTATGACAAATTGCAGACCTGACCTCTGACATCTGACCACTATGACATGTCAGCCCCAAAAATAGGCTCAAAGAAGGCGAATTTGGGAGTTGGAGAAGCCAAAGAGACTCAAAATCGAATTTGGGAGAAGATGGAAGGTTGGAACTAGGAGACAAGTGGCAAATGTGGAATATTTCCTAAATGAAAATCTATTGAATCTATTGAGAGGATTTCGACCCTTAGAAGGATAATGTTGGTTATAAAATGTAGAAATGAAGTATGAGAATGACTTTTGATCATTTGTAGAATTTGCAATTGCATTTGTGAAGAGGGAGAGCTAGTGGATGACTAGTTTCTTGCCTTAGCCAATTTCGAGGGTGAAAGATTCCCATCCAAGTTGGTAATTGGAAAGGCCATTCAGACCTTTCATTTGGAGCTTTAATGGAGTCTTTATTTGCAGGTGTAAGCTACAGGGCAGCTCATGGTTTCTTCTATTGCAGCTCACTCCTTCAACCATTTCCGGTTTTGATGGCATATTCTTGATCCTTGAGGGAGGGCGTTTTTGGTGAGCTATTGTACTCTTTGGGGAAGCTTTTAATGCCCCATTTCTTTTGTAATATGAAGTAAATACTCTGTTCTTCATCTCCAAAAAGTTTCAGGTCGAAATTCCAAGTAAAAATGTATAAATCTCATTTTTAATGGAAGAACAATGCCATTTCCCCACTACCTTGTTGTGAACCAATGTGTTGATGATGATTTCGAATGAATGGATGATTCTCTGATGGATTTGTGATTAATGGAGTGCCATGGATGTATTTTACAAGTTTCATGTACTGTACTTGAGCATTTGAAGTATTTTTACTTAGTTTAATTGCACTGGGAGAAGAAATAGTGCCATTTCCCCAAGGGTCGAATTGGTGATTTTTGCAGTTGAATGGGAGAGGGTTGGAACAGATATAATAATCAATTAATGGTGCACATAAGACCTTAATAACATACTTAATACATTCCCTACCTCTGTTCAGAAATTTGAGTGGCTTTGGAGGCATTTGGGAAGCCATTTTCAATACTTACCCCAGGGGGATTTGAACCCCAAATTACTAGTAAAATTGCATACTTGGTCCAGAATCTTAAGAGAGTTTGCAGAGGTATTTTGGTGGCCATATATCATCCCTGAACATCATATTCAAGTCTTAATATCATTCATACACCTTCCTTGAAGATTTGAAGGCATTTGGAGTCAATTCGAGACATAGAGACCAATACTAGTCAAAGGCAAATTACTAGTAAAGTTCCCTACATTGGCCAGAATTGAAAGAGTATTTGCAGAAGTATTTTAAAGGTCCAAAGGCATCCTTAAAATACATATTTATGTTCTAATCTCATTCATATACCTTCTCAGAATATTTGGAATCATTTGGGGCAAATTTGGGACCTAGAGATCAAAACTAGTCAAAGGTCGAACTAGGGAAAAATAGTGGAAAATAGCAATTTTAATAAAATTCCTAACAAGGGACAATACAGTGGTATCAGAGCATGGTCTTGGAACCTGATGTGGTAGAACATTAATGAAGACCAGGGGTCAAATAAATAAGCCACCACCCTTAGAAAGTGAAACTGGATGTACTTTGGTGAAAGGGAAGAAATAGGAGAAGAAGTGCATTCATTGGTCACCATGAGTAAGGATGAGAAAGGAACCTCAGAGGATAATGAGAAGTTTAGAAAATTATTGGAACCTTCCTTTGAAGACAAGTGGAGGCAATACTTTCAAGAGTTCAAATTGTTGCTTAATGAAATTGGAAGCAACTCGGAAAAAATAATGAGCAATGGTTCTCTTTTCAAGGAAAAGGATGAAACAGTTTATGCCACAAAAGAGGAACCTAATGTAATTGGGGAACATGAGGTACATGTTGATATGCAGGTTCTTGAAGATGCTACACTAAAACAAGAAGAAGGACAAGAACTTGTCCTTGTTCAAAGGGATTATGAGTTGCCTCATGGAGAGAGTTACAAAGCCTTGGAAGAGGTATATGATCTCACAACAGTTGGACCAAGCAATTATGGAGAAGATGAATTAAATATTTCAATGGGTAAGAGTTGTAAAGAATTAAAGTTGGTTCATAATTCCTCACCCCACACTTCTTTTCCAACCACATCACTTTGGGATGAAAATTGGGTGAAAGGTTTTTTTCTAGTGGTGCCACATGAGGGGTATGAAACTCCTACCTCTCCTTTTGATGATGACATGAATAGAGCACCTCATTATTTAGAATTGCAGCAGCATATTGCTTTACCTTATGATGATACATATCCTCATGGATGTATGGATGAGACTTCTTTGAGTCCTTTGAAGTCTCCTTGTTTTTTATGCTCATTATTTGGTTCAGATTCTAGTGGAGATTCTTCATTCACTTCTTGGATGAAAGAATACATGGCTGAATATTTTGATGCATATCACATCCTTTTGGAGCAGCATTATAGGACATGGGATCCTCACCTATGTCATTGGAGCAGATTTGATTGGTCACTTGAAGCTTGTATGCACTTGGAAAATGGTGGTCTACTTGCTTGGAGGTATAAGCACTTTCATGACTCTTTGATGAAGCATATCCTTGATGTACATTTTCATTATGTTGTTATGTACTTTGATGATATATATTTAGTACTCATGATGTTTGGAAGAATGCATACAAGAAAATGGGATCCAGGAATCCTCTTATCTAATGGTGTAGGTTGGAGAGCACTCTTAATTGTTGGGGGGCAATACAAGCAATGGGACCCTGGAATAATTTTTGTCTCGTTGGTTTTATTTTTTTTGGGAAGCAAGCAGCATGGGAGATGGATTCCCCACTTAATAAAGTGATTTTAATAAGAGTAGTGCAGCAGCAAGCATGGTGGTTCCTCTCTAAAATATTCATGGAAATTCAAAGACTCAAGGTTTGGCAATTCAATGGCAACTTCAAAGAATTATACAGAAAGCAGGTTCTTCAACACCCATGTTTGAAATTGCTTGAGGACAAGCAATATTGAGAAGGGAGGATTTGTCATGTCCCAAATTTGGAATTGGGTCACAATGGCCTAATCACATTATCCATATTCATTAGAGTTTGTAAAATTGATGTTAAGGGTCAAATAATTGCCAAGGAGGAAAATTACTAGTTTCCTAGGTTTGGGGTGGAAGCTTTGGGATTTGGAATAAGGGGGATAATAAATGATGTTTAGACATTAGAATGGTTCAAGTATTTAATAAATAGAGTGAATAAAGAAATTCAAGAGAAATCCTAAGTGACAAATGGTTTTGGAGACATATGGAGGATGTGGGACCCACACTAGCTTGATTTTTCATAATACATGGTATCTCTCTTTTGCAAATTCGAATTAATGGGAATGTGAACACTCTTGGGTGAGTTGGTAAGTCATAACACATGTCATTGAGCATCTTAGGTCGAATTTGGAAGGATTGGTAACCTCCATGGAAGATAAAGAGTCAAAGTGGAAGTTTGTGGACACTTGGGTTAGATTCCCTAGCCCCTATGACACCAATGATGGAGCATCTATGACAACTATGACAAATTGCAGACCTGACCTCTGACATCTGACCACTATGACATGTCAGCCCCAAAAATAGGCTCAAAGAAGGCGAATTTGGGAGTTGGAGAAGCCAAAGAGACTCAAAATCGAATTTGGGAGAAGATGGAAGGTTGGAACTAGGAGACAAGTGGCAAATGTGGAATATTTCCTAAATGAAAATCTATTGAATCTATTGAGAGGATTTCGACCCTTAGAAGGATAATGTTGGTTATAAAATGTAGAAATGAAGTATGAGAATGACTTTTGATCATTTGTAGAATTTGCAATTGCATTTGTGAAGAGGGAGAGCTAGTGGATGACTAGTTTCTTGCCTTAGCCAATTTCGAGGGTGAAAGATTCCCATCCAAGTTGGTAATTGGAAAGGCCATTCAGACCTTTCATTTGGAGCTTTAATGGAGTCTTTATTTGCAGGTGTAAGCTACAGGGCAGCTCATGGTTTCTTCTATTGCAGCTCACTCCTTCAACCATTTCCGGTTTTGATGGCATATTCTTGATCCTTGAGGGAGGGCGTTTTTGGTGAGCTATTGTACTCTTTGGGGAAGCTTTTAATGCCCCATTTCTTTTGTAATATGAAGTAAATACTCTGTTCTTCATCTCCAAAAAGTTTCAGGTCGAAATTCCAAGTAAAAATGTATAAATCTCATTTTTAATGGAAGAACAATGCCATTTCCCCACTACCTTGTTGTGAACCAATGTGTTGATGATGATTTCGAATGAATGGATGATTCTCTGATGGATTTGTGATTAATGGAGTGCCATGGATGTATTTTACAAGTTTCATGTACTGTACTTGAGCATTTGAAGTATTTTTACTTAGTTTAATTGCACTGGGAGAAGAAATAGTGCCATTTCCCCAAGGGTCGAATTGGTGATTTTTGCAGTTGAATGGGAGAGGGTTGGAACAGATATAATAATCAATTAATGGTGCACATAAGACCTTAATAACATACTTAATACATTCCCTACCTCTGTTCAGAAATTTGAGTGGCTTTGGAGGCATTTGGGAAGCCATTTTCAATACTTACCCCAGGGGGATTTGAACCCCAAATTACTAGTAAAATTGCATACTTGGTCCAGAATCTTAAGAGAGTTTGCAGAGGTATTTTGGTGGCCATATATCATCCCTGAACATCATATTCAAGTCTTAATATCATTCATACACCTTCCTTGAAGATTTGAAGGCATTTGGAGTCAATTCGAGACATAGAGACCAATACTAGTCAAAGGCAAATTACTAGTAAAGTTCCCTACATTGGCCAGAATTGAAAGAGTATTTGCAGAAGTATTTTAAAGGTCCAAAGGCATCCTTAAAATACATATTTATGTTCTAATCTCATTCATATACCTTCTCAGAATATTTGGAATCATTTGGGGCAAATTTGGGACCTAGAGATCAAAACTAGTCAAAGGTCGAACTAGGGAAAAATAGTGGAAAATAGCAATTTTAATAAAATTCCTAACAAGGGACAATACAATGAACTAATAGAACCCCGAAGTTTAGAACACCAGAGGAAAAACGATTTGTTTGAGGACAAGGATGCCGATATTTATGACATAGTGCTGATAAATAGCTCTATTGAGACAGATGAGGATAGGTTGAAGCTAATTAGGGAGGGGAATGATGATGCACATAAGCTTTACCAGACGTTTTTCAATTTGTTTGCAATTTACCAAACCCCAAACTGTCTCGAGTTTGTTGATTGGTGCGGCACCCATTACTCCTCCTTTGAAAGGGTGATTATGGATGTATCCAACTCTAAGATCTTGTGCCAAATCAATCCACTCACTGTTATAATGGCCCTATCAATCTCAGATGAGTTCTGTCAAAAGGCCAAAGAATAAAATGAAGAATCCCTAATTCAACATTTTAGATAGGCCCCAACCGACCTTAAGCAAAGTTTCTTCCATTGTAGCCTGCAGCCAAATGCCTCCTTCCATAACTAGCTTTTCCCTAATGAAGTCAGTATGTTCACAGAAGAGTCCAAATGTGTCATTACCATGTTAGACCAGTTCTTAGGATTATATAATCACATGTATAACACTCATCCTTTAATAAGCCACCTTTTTGTCATGAGCACATGTCCTCTTGAGTTTGATGACCCCAGTCAGTCCACCCAGTGTGCCTGTCTTAGGTTTGATGAGTCCCTAGCTGAGAATATCCATTCTCAGCTAGTGGCGTTCCCGAAGAATAGGAGCTTCAGGTTCCAGTCATACCTACTGAGGATGTTCTTATCCTTCAATGAAGAAAATCTATAGATCCCCAAGAAGCTACTCACAAAGGAAATGTACATTGACTACAATAGATTCATGAATGGCCTCATGTCAGAAGTATACTATGTTTTTTTCCATTGGAAACTACCCAAGGTATTAACAGAGTGAAAGAGTTGTTCCATCCATCTCCTGAGAAGAGGATAGCAGATTGGTTCCTATTAGAGCACAACACAACAATTAGTGTTTATGGGTTTTCCCATGCACTCTATGTGCTGCCAGCGTTTCTAAACCCCGGACTATTCATCAGACAGAAGCTGAAGGTGGATGTTGAGCATTTCCTATATAACAATAAGGCCACGGATATCACTTTTCCATGGGTTTTAGGCCCATTCACTGTTAAAAACAAGGCCGCCCTTCCTACCATTTAAGGTATGATGAGAGATATGGGGTTCAGAGTAAAGGAAACCATCAATTATGACCCCCACCACATCATATCAGACATAAGAAAAGAAAGTAACAAGAAAGCTTCTATACATTTTGAAATTGTAGGGCTGGCTGAGACTGCTAATCTGTTAGACTATCTTGGCAAAAGTTAGATGGAGATAGATACACTTGATGACTCTACCTCCCTAGTACCAAAGGACACATTACCACAAATTGTCTCCTCTAACTTGGCTCTACTAGTTGAAGCAATTTTACCCTTAGCCAGTGGCTCTCGATAAACTAGCAAGTTGGAAAAGATTGATGTCATGGATATAGATGATGACACAGAGAGAGCTTCAAAGAGGCAGAAAGTAGAAGAACCTGAGAAGCAGCTGGTGCCGGTGACAATAGGTCAAGCTAAGAAGAAATAGGTGAAGATTAAGCTGCCTCCTTTAGAGGTGAAAGAATATGCGTTCATCCAAACATACACTGAACCTGTTGCAGTAAGCAAAAGCAGGGAAAAACTATTGAGTGAGTACAAAGAGGGAACAAAGGAATCCTCAGAGGAGTCTAAGCTGTATGAAGAGGTGAGGCATATTTCAAACAAAGATGTGTCTTTGGTAGCTAGCATGAGCTATGCCCAGAACACCTTGAGTTTGGCCTTAGACACCAAATCCAAAGCCACTGAACTGAAAGTGAACTTCGAAGATATTCCTGTTCCTGATGTGATCAACTTGCACAAAGAGATTGGGGAGGTTATCTATGCCAAACTGCTAAAGGATGCCCTAGAACTATCTAAATTGCAAGTCAATAAGAACAAGGTCCAAAATCGGCTTAGACTAGAGAGAGTGGAGAACAAGGTCCACAAGATAGAAATAAAAAAGATGCAAAATGCATTGTTGGCTACTGAAAGCCAAGAAGACAAGAAGGCCAATATACAAAATCTGATTGATGATAGAGACAACACCATTCAATCACTAAAAAATAAGTTAAAAATCCCCTCCACCCAGTTGGTGGAATCCTCTGAGTTGAAAGAGCTGGAACAGAAGAGAGAAAAGCTACAAGAGGAATTAACAGGCTACAAGGCTAGGATGTTCAAATTTGAAGAGAAGGAAAATCTATGGTTGAGTGATATGGATCTCATTGTAGAGAGTGAAAATAAGTGGAAGCCAAGTCTGAAGACCTTGAAAAGCAACTACATGAGAAGAGAAAAGAGATGGAGAACATGGCCACACCCTCCTCCATAGAAGCGGATGACTTCTCCATTGTGGGAGCTATGGCTCAAGCAAGTCTAAGAGACCTTGAAGTTGAAAAGTTACGAAAGCAGAATGCAAATATGAAGACTCTAATGTCAAAGGTAGAACAGGAAAAGGAGGCTCGGGAAACCAAGTACCAAGAGATGTAGGTCAAAAATGAGGAATGGGTGAAGCAAGCCACAAGTCAGACCTCCCTGCAAGAATGTCACATACCCCAAGTTCTAGACATTTTATGTTATTGAGAAAACATTATGTTTTATTTTTATTGTAAAGTTTTATGACTATTGACCAAGTGGGGTCATGGATGACTCTAATTGATTATTCTGAATATTTGATTAGTAATAAATAAAAGTGGAGACAAATATCCAAAGGAGACTGTTGAATGAGTGTTCACTGACCCACTAGGGGGGATGGAGTATGGTGGAGAGCAAATTGACACTTGGCAGCATCCTCAACTCACTTCTAACTGTTGCAGGGGGCAGCTTCCCTACTTTTGTGGTCATGTTCCCCAAGAAAGTGGAACTGAGCAGGTGGCTCATTTACTAAAATAAACTAACCAAAAGACTTAGGCATGCTATTTATCTATCCATCAAATTCAGCAGGAGGTTGTTCATTCTTATCTTGTGATAATTTTCTGAGCACAAGAGATTTGATGAGGGGAAAGTTAGAAGTGAATGAGTGAACTATGAATGCATTTTGAACTAGTGCATCCACATTGCTGAGTTCAATATTGCTAAAGGCAGGTAGTGATGCTGCTAACAATTACTGTAGAGTTGCAAGGGAATTTATTCCATTAATCCACACAGCATCTTCGTTCGAGTAGTTTATTGAACAGGCTTGGGGGTCCTAAAGCGAGTAGCTTGGTTGTCTTCAGGAATTGGTTGGGCGGAATGGGCTCCTTTGGCTATTTGTTTCTTCTTCTATAGTTCCAGGCTTCTCGTATCATTACTTTCTATTATAGAAATAGGTCTAATATAGACTGTACATCATACTAGTAATATTATTAGAATAAACCTCACAAACAAATCCAATAAATACTATTAATTACTTTGGACAGATAGTATTTTCATACTCTAGTTTTTTCTTAAGAAAAAAAAATACTTTCATCATTTCATTGAAGTATTGTATGGACATGTACAATCCTAGAATACAATTGTAGGATTTAAACCAAGTCTTAATTTCAAACGAGTTTTTGTACTCATACTTTTAACAAAATGGATTATAAATATTATCATTGTAAACAACTACAATTATGACATTTATTAATCCATATCATATCGTAAGATAAAAGTCAGATTGAAATCAAAAGTATCTTTGCTCAACAGTCTATTATTTTACTGCATTAACATTATATTTCCTATTTGAACTTTAGAATTCCAAACACAATGAATTTGATACAAGTCCTTTGGTTTTCAAAACTCAATGACAATTGAAATACAACAAATTTAGAAAATTGTTGGAAGATCAAACAAAACGCTAGACCGTAAGCCAGAAAACGCAGGCAAACATAGCAGGGATGAAGACCCAGAGTTACGGCTTTTACAAAGTATCACATTATCATTTCCAGGCTAAGCCCTTAACTTTCGCAGTAAAAAAGACACTGAAACTTGCTTACAATTTGTTTTATAAATTAACTAAATCCATTAACCTTTAGAATTAGGCAGAACTTTTAGTTCAAAACCAACTGAATAAACTCATGGTATTAAAATCCAAACTCTGAACCTCAGCGAAAAACACTCTATACAGTGGCTGAGGCAGCAAATAAACATTGAGCTACAACTCATTGAGCAAGGCTCCTAATATCTTTCACTTCACAACTTACACGACGGTTACAACAAACCATTTGCATGACTATATCTACCTTTTGAAACCCTGATAGAAACTAAACAAATTAAAACCATTTCTGTGTAACTATTGGCAAAACCCTTGGATGTTAACACCGAGGCTTACCCGGATAGCTAGTATCATGGATTGCAGATGAGCTCCTTTACCGTGAAAGTAGAACCCGCCAACAAAAATGTAATATGAAAGGGTTAAAACATGATTTACAAAACCATTACGAAACTGTAGTTCTAATCTAGTATTAAAAGAAAACAAAGGAAAGGAAGTCTGGTACATCACCTGAGTAGGTCAGCTTGTGTCATTTTACTCCAAACGAATAGTAGATAACCAAAGCAATACTTCCATATCTCCCTGTCGAGCAAAACCAGACCGGTGCACTCAGATTCTGAGCGAGCATAAATCTAAACCAAATCAAATGCTTAAATGCTCACAAGATTTTACACCAGGGTTTCTCATAACCTAGTGCTTTACAAATATTCCATTTTCTAAATAGAACCTACGTTGATAGGTCACGATATCAAACTCGAGCACATAACAACTTGGAAGTTTGCAGTCTACACATTCTTTTATCCTTACATCATTTTTTACAGTCGGCTCAAAACGCCATGGAAACACTGGAGATCTGAAGCAAGACTGCAGGTTACGAACCTTGGTGACCCGGAGAGCCTATCGGCCTCCCTCCCCACTCTTTCCAAAAAAAATGAATGCTACAAGCATGAAACCGACGTTATGGTGAAGTAGGGTTTTTACAAAACCCAAGAAATTTCAAGATCAACGATCAGGATGTAGCCACCATGATTCTTAGGTATATGTATACCTAACGCTTTTAAAACCGCATTTAAAACATAAATCACCACGGTCGAGTTAGATGCCAGCGCAGAGTTCCAACCATACATTTTCTTACCAAGTCATGACAGCTTGACGTTGTTCATATGTCCAGTGCATTGTATCAACACCACAACCCCTTAGTGATCACGTGAAACTAGCCATGAAAGCTTACACCATGCGATCCACTATGAAGACATTTATGGAAGCATTAATTACAACCTTTGCATTGAATGCCTGCCAACACACAGATTTTGAAGAGTTAATACATCACCATCAACGTATTTGTTAGGTGTAGTCCATGGTTCCAAACCTTACCATTAACATTGGTTTGAAAATCCACGAAGACATTACTAAGTGCTTGGGCTATGTATGATTATCCACTACGGGATTATGACAATAATAGTAAATATTATGGTTGCATTACATCAATGCATAGTTTTTCCATTCAAACCTATGTATAATTGCATTTTAATATGGTGGATAATTCATATAATAGAAACTATATTTTCCTAAGATAGAGGTGTTGTGCCTTTGACCCATGAAATGAATTAATATGTAAGATTCTCAATATAGTTAATAGTGAAGAACAACAAGTCCATTTATACAAAAGTTCCCTTAGAAATAGTATGAAATTTACATATTTTTTTATACCTAAAGTTATCAGTATTACTCCTGGAGGTTCTTATTTGGAAGACAAATAGAAAATAAAGTTAAAATACCTAGGAAAGTTTCAGAGTAGTTAAACTTGCATACACGTAACAAGACAAGTATTGTGCCATAGGAAAAACTGAAAAACATATAAGTGAGCTGCCAGTAGAACTCTTGGACATACATGTCTTCTGCAATGGTATTCAGGAGTGTTAGCTAGCGATAGCTAAGTAAGCCTCAGGGCAAATCAAGGACCGCTTCAGTACATAAAAATTATCATTTTAGAGCTAGCATCAAACTGCATAACATAGGAAGTAAGTGACATTGTGCTTTGGCAAGTACAGTACATAATATTAGAAATCATATTAGTTTAACTTTATGACACTTCTATTTCAATGCTATTTCAGGATTTCGATAATTCAATACTGAATGTTTAACTACTGCAACTTTGTTCTAGGATGCTTAAGAAATCTAAACAGTAGTTAAGGAAGTTTTGTCATCATTGAAAGCATTATTTAGGGTTTTGTTTATTATTGTTACAATTTAATACTTCCGCATCGTAATCATAGCAATTTATGCTACTACGAAAATTTTGAATTTTAGTGAATTTTTGGGGGTTTTACATGTGGTATCAGAGCACAAGTTCAAATACTAGGCTTGAAGTGGCTCATGCGCACAAATGGAAATCTATAATGGAATTACAAATTACTGATTTAATCTATTTTTTTCCAGTTTTAGCATTTTATAATTCGAGTCTGCAGGTATGGAAGGACCAGTAGGGTCGGGTGACGACAAGTCTCTTAATAATGAACAAAATAATAATGAACAAGGACACATTAATTCTGAAGGTATATTTGTTGAATTGAATGATAATTCATCTGAATTATTAAGGACTGTAAAAGATTTAAAATTTGAGATAAGAACATTTAAAGAAAAAAACGAATGAATTTTGAACGTTCAAGAGGAGCTGAATCATACCCTGCTGAATAATTTTCATAAAAACTACCAAGATAACGAAACATCAAATAATGTTGAGTCTGAAACAATGTCCTATCAATGTAAAGGTAAAAATATAAAATTAACTTATTATGACAGTAGTTCATCTTTTGAATTTGATGAAAGAGCACACAGGAAAAATGCATAAGTACTCTAGTGACAGTAGTGCCAGTGACTACTACACTAAGAAAAAGAAGTACAGACCCTATGAAGAAATTTCTGGTGAGTTTAAAAAGATCAAACCTCCAACCTTCAATGGAGAAACAGAGAAGAGTGAGACAGTTGAAGCAGGGCTGTTCAGACTGAATAAGTATTTCCAGATTTATAACTACTCAAGTCACCAAAAAACAAAAATGGCAATTTATAATTTACTAGAAAGGCAGACATATGGTGGCAAGATCTAAAAAGAGTGAAAGGTTTAAAGGAGAAAAGTGTAAATTGGAGAAATTTCAAGAAGTACTTTAAAAGAAAAATTTTGTCAGAACAGTATTAGGAGGAATGAGCTAAGGAATTTTATGAGTTAAATCTAGGCTCCATGGATATGAGAGAGTTGTGCAGCAAGTTTCTAAATTTATTAAGGTATGTACCTTATTGTGTTGAAGAGAATCCCAAGGTTCAAAGGTTTCCGAGTTGTCTGCCCTCTCACATAAAGGACATAATTGAATATGACAGCCCTCGAACTCTTGAAGAGGACACGAGAAAGGCGAATATCTGTTTTGAACATAATAAGAGAAGAGAAGGCATACCAAGTTGGAAAGCAAAAAGGCCTAACAACGTTGAGCAAAGGAAGAAGCAGTTTTCTTTTAATCGTAATTTCCATAATAATAATTCACGTAATTATTCTAACACAACGTTTTCAGGAAATAATGCAGCAGCTAATACACAGTCAAAATTTACAGCTGCAAAGAATAGTGATCCACCTAAAATTTTTGTTAAAAGTAATGAACAGAAAGAACCTGTTAAGTGTTGGGAATGTCAAGGACCTCACTATGCATCAAACTATCCACTCCAAAATAAAGTTATTAACAACGTACACACTGTGCAAGAGGAGGCTATTGTTGGTGATTTAGCAAGGGAGATGCCTAGGATAAATGCAGCTTTGGAGAACAGGTAGGTAGATCATCGAACTTCCATGGTTGAAGTGGAAGGTTTGTTAAAAGATAAACCTATTTCTATTTTGATTGATCCAGGGGAAAGTCTTAGTTATATTTCACCTAATTTAGTAAAGTGTTGCAATATGAAAGTAGATAAGTTTGATAAATCTTGGCTGGTTCAATTAGCTACTGGCACAAAAAGAAAGGCGACCGATTTTGTAAGAGAATGTGAATTGTTGATGAATCAGTTTAGAACTAAGGTTAAACTAAATGTTTTACCTTTAGGCTCTTATCATATTCTGATTGGAATGGAATGGTTACAGAAGCATAGAGTTGTATTAAACTACTTTGAAAAGACTTTTACTTGTTTAAGTGACACATTTGAAACTGTAACGGTGAAAGGGATTCCTAGAAAGATTTATGTTAGACAAATTTATGCATTACAAGTTAAGAAAGCTATTCGAAAAGGGTGTAAGTTGTTTGCTATAAACATAATTAATAATGAACAGTCCACTAATGAAGATAAGTTAAATCTTGAAGACATACCATTTCTTAAGGAATGTTCGGATGTATTCCCAGAAGAAATTCCAGGACTACCTCTGAAAAGGGAACTCGATTTCACCATTGAGTTAGTACTAGGAGCGGTACCAGACTCAAAGGCTCCTTAACGAATGAATATTCTTGACCTCAATGAACTTAAGTCACAGCTTAAAGAATTGATTGATAAAAATTATATAAGACCCAGTGTGTCTCCATGGGGAGCACCTGTGATTTTTGTTAAAAAGAAAGACGGAGCTATGCATTTATGCATAGACTACCATCATCTAAATAAGATTATTATAAAGAACATATATCCCTTTCCTCGTATTGATGATCTGTTTGATCAACTGCGCGGTGCAACGGTATTCTCTAAAATTGATTTAAGGTCAGGGTATCATCAAGTTAGGATTAAAGATGAGGACATCCTTAAGACTGCGTTAAGAACTCGCTATGGACACTACGAGTTCGTGGTCATGCCCTTTGGGCTGACCAATGCTCCAACAGTCTTCATGTGTTTAATGGACAATGTATTACATAAGTACCTGGATAAATTTGTCGTGGTTTTTATTGATGATATTCTAATTTATTCTAAGACGAAAGAAGAACATGACGAACATTTAAAAATAGTTTTACAAGTGTTAAGGGAACACCAACTGTGCGCAAAGTTCAACAAATGTGATTTTTATAAAGATAAAATACAGTACTTAGGGCATGTAATATCCAAGGATGGAATTGTAGTAGACCCAGACAAGATAAAAGCAATTAATGAATGGCCTGCCCCGAAAGACGTAACTGGTGTGCGATATTTTATGGGAATAACAGGTTACTATCGTAAATTTATTGAAGGATTTTCTAGAATAGAAAATCCTATAACGTCTTTACAAAAGAAAGGTAAGAAGTTTGTATGGGATAAAAAATGTGAAGAAAGCTTTAAGAAATTAAAAGAGTTATTAACAACACCTATTTTAAAAATTGTTGATCCTAACAACAATTTCATTCTATGCACGAATGCGTGCAATGACAGACTTGGCAGAGTCTTAACACAAGAAGGTCACACAATTGCATATGAGTCTCCGAAGTTAAAGATTCATGAAAAGAACTATGCAACTTATGACCTAGAGCTGGCTGGTATAATACATGCATTAAAAATGTAGCGACATCATTTAATTGGAAGAAAATTTATCTTAATGACTAATAATAAAGGGTTAAAATACTTATTGGATCAACCAAATTTGAACACAAGGCAAGCTAGGTGGCTAGCTTTTCTTAGCAAGTACGATTTTCAGATTCAAAACATTAAGGGAAAGGTAAATAAGGTTGTTGATGCATTGAGTAGAAATGCGAAGGTCATTTTTATTTCAGTAATCAACACTTATAAATCTGACTTGGAAAATCAGATTAAGGAAAGAGTCATAATGGATGTAAAATATCATAATTTACCTTACTAAAATTGCTGAAGATAATGCTGAAAATTGTATAAACGATTACAGAATTGATGAAAGAGGGTTACTGCTGCATCAAAACAGACTTTCTATGCCTAATGTTGTTGAAGTTAAGTTGTTGATTTTAAATGAGTTACATAAAAGTCCATATTCTGCACACCCTGGTTACCAAAAGATGATAACTATGCTGCGAAAAGAATATTTTTGGCCATGTATGAAAAGTGAAGTGGCTGAATATATTACTAGATGTAAGGAGTGTCAGCAAGTAAAAGTTAAACACCATCATCCAGTTGGATTGTTGCAACCGCTACCTATTTCAGATTGGAAGTGGGAGATTAATAATATTGATTTTATTACTGGGTTTCCTAAAAATTAGAAATAGAATGATTATATTATGGTAGTAGTGGACAAGCTTAGTAAGGCAGCGCACTTCATACCAATTAAGACAACACACAAAGCTCCTGATATTGCTGAAATTTTTATGAAGCAAATTTTTCGTTTACATGGTATTCCAAAAGTTATAATTTCTGATAGAGACTCAAAGTTTACAGGAAATTTCTGGAAATCTTTATTTAAAGGTTTAGGTACTACTTTGAATTTCGGTACATCATTTCACCCACAAACAGATGCGCATACTGAAATAGTTAATCAAATTCTTGAGGACATGCTAATAATGTATGTTAGAGATTAGCCAAGTAAATGGGAGGATTATTTACATCTTATCAAGCTTCAACAAAGCTTAGTCCCTTTGAAATTTTATCTGGCAAAAAATGTAATACTCATATCTCTTGGAGTAATCCAGTTGACAGGTTAATGTTAGGACCTGGTTTGTTAAGAGAGTCAGAACCTAACCGTGAAACAGGTTCAACGCAATTTGAAAATTGCACAAGATAGACAGAAAAGTCAAGCAGATCTAAAAATAACTTAGGAAGAGTTTCAGGTTTGTGAACATGTGTTCCTCAAGGTAAGACCCAAGAAAAGTTCCCTAAGGTTGGGAAGATGCGCTAAATTAGCACCAAGGTATTGGGGACCTTTTGAAATATTTTCCAGTGTAGGACCAGTGGCGTATCAATTGGGATCGCCACTAAATCTTAAAGTACATAATGTATTTCACATCTCTCTTTTGAAAAAGTATGTGCATGATATTACTCATGTTATTAATTGGAATGATGTATAGGTGGAACCAGAAGGAGATTTTCATACCATTGGACAAGTTAAGGTGCAGTGGAAGCACCTTAGTCCGGATGAAGCTACTTGGGAATTGGAAAGTAATATGCGAGTGGCATATCCAATGTTGTTCCAGGAGGAACAAGAGGATGATGAATAAAGAAACATCGAGGACGATGTTGAACTTAAGAGGGGGTGTTTGTCACATACCCCAAGCTCTGGACATTTTATGTTATTGAGAAAACATTATGTTTTATTTTTATTGTAAAGTTTTATGACTATTGGCCAAGTGGCATCATGGATGACTGTAATTGATTATTCTGAATATTTTATTATTAATAAATAAAAGTGGAGACAAATATCCAAAGGAGACTTTTGAATGAGTGCTCACTGACCCACTAGGGGGAATGGACTGTGGTGGAGAGCAAATTGACACTTGAAAGCATCCTCAACTAACTTCTAACTGTTGTAGGGAGCAACTTCCCTACTTTTGTGGTCATGTTCCCCAAGAAAGTGGAACTGAGCAGGTGGCTCATTTACTTAAATAAACTGACCAAAAGACCTAGGCATGCTATTTATGTATCCATCAAATTCATCAGGACGTTGTTCATCTTATTTTGTGATAATTTTCTAAGCATAGGAGATTTGATGAGGGGAAAGTTAGAAGTGAATGAGTGAACTAAGACTGCATTCTGAACTAGTGCAGCCACATTCCTGAGTTCAATATTGCTAAAGGAAGGTAGTACATCTGCTAAGTACTACTATTGAGTTGCAAGGGAATTAATTCCATTAATCCACATAGCATCTTCGTCCTAGCGGTTCAGTGAACAGGCTTGGGGTTCCTAAGGCAAGGAGCTTGGCTGTCTTCAAGAGTTGGTTGGGTGGAACGGGCTCCTTAGCCTATTTGTTTCTTCTTCTATAGTTCCAGGCTTCTTGTATCATTTCTTTCTATTATAGAAATAGGTATAATATAGACTATACAACATACCAGTAATATTACCACAATAAACCTCACAAACAAATCCAATAAATACTATTAATTACTTTAGACAGATAGTATTTTCATTCTATAGTTTTTTCTTAAAAAAAAAAACTTTTATCATTTCATTGAAGTATTGTATGGACATGTACAATCCTAGAATACGATTGTAGGATTTAAACCAAGTCTTCATTTCAACAAAGTTCTTGTACTCATACTTTTAACAAAATGTATTATAAATATTATCATTGTAAACAAGTATGATTATGACATTTATTAATCCATATCATATCGTAAGATAAAAGTTAGATTGAAATCAGAAGTATCTTTGCTCAACAGTCTATTATTTTACTGCATTAACATTATATTCCCTATCTGAACTTTAGAATTCCACACAAAACGACTTTGATACAAGTCCTTCAGTTTTCCAAACTCAACAACAATTGAAATACAATAGATTTAGAAAATCGTTGGAAGATCAAACAAAACTCTAGACCGTAAGCAGGAAAACGCAGTCAAACATAGCATGGATGAAGACCCAGAGTTACGGCTTTTACAAAGTATCACATTATCATTATCAGGCTAAGCCCTTAACTTTCGTAGTAAACAAAACACTGAAACTCGCTTATGATTTGTTTTATAAATTAATTGAATTCATTAACCTTTAGAATTAGATAGAACTTTTAGTTCAAAACCAACTGAATAAACTCATGGTATTAAAATCCAAACTCTGAACCTCAGTGAAAAACACTGTATACAGTGGCTGAGGCAGCAAATAAAAATTGAGCTACAACTCATTGAGGAAGGCTCCTAATATCTTTCACTTCACAACTTACACGACAGTTACAAAAAATCATTTACATGACTGTATCTACCTTTTGAAACCCTGATAGAAACTAAACAAATTAAAACCGTTTCTATGTAATTGTTGGGAAAATCCTTGCAGGTTAACCCCGAGGCTTACCCGGATAGCTATTATCCTAGATTGCAGATGAGCACCTTTACCGTGAAAGTAGAGCCTACCAACAACAATGTAATACGAAAGGGTTAAAACTGTTATATTTTGAGCATTAATTCAATAAGCTATAAGATCTTTACTGAGAGAATAACATGTACAATATATCAATGCATATCAATCATATCAACCATGTCAATCATCGCAAGAAGCAAAAGCATAAGAGACAATAGACACACAGAGTTTCTGTGGGGAAAACCTTAAGGTGAAAAACCCCACAACTTCCTCAGAGATAGATATAGCAATAGTACAACCAAAATACAAGAGATAGACTTGTTCTATATGTTGATCCTCCTCCTCACATGTGCGCCACTTTCTGAGTGAAGGATGAGTGAGTTTCTGAGTGATCCAAATAGAGATCTCCCGATCTCTATTTATACTTGTTCTGTTTTCCCAATAACCTTATGGGGCTAACTTGTCCAGCTAGGTACATTAACCACATATTACATAAATCCGGGCCGACACCTTACAAGGTGGTCTAATAACCCATCGGTAAGTTAACACACTTGCGACACATGTCAATACAAATGATGACACTTCCTTATAGAGGAATAACACATCTCTATAAGGGTATAATAAATATATATAAGAAATACATTTCGAAGTTACATATACATCAACACTCCCTCTTAACTAGGAAGGTATTTCCTGACACAGATCTACTAGCACAATTCTTCTTCTATGGATCATCGTCATCAAGGCATTGTCATCGAATCATCATCATCATCACATCTGCTGCTATCTCGTCCAATCTCTAAATCTACTCGTCATAGGAAGTTCTACAGAGCCAGTCCTTTTTCATACTGGATGTAGGCCCACTACCTATAGGTCTGCATCATCACTGGTCATTCTGTGGAATCCTTAGGACTCATCACATGCGTCTGCAAAACCTCATAAGAGCATTCCAGGCCTTTTACGAGCACACAACTCAACCTATCAAATCTCCCAAGATCTTTCACATGCCACTGCACAACCTGTCCATGACCACAGAGTATCAACCTGATACTCACCATACATCTACCTGATGTATACATCACATGATCATCCTGATCATCATCATCTCTATGAGCTAGCCAACAACTAGGTACACCTCATGACTGATTACACTGCCTCTGTAAACCTTCAAGATCTCTAAGGACTAATTACACTGCCACTGCAAAACCTGCAAGAGCATTTCAGGGCTGATTATATGCCTCTACAAAAAATGTGTACCAAACTGTCACATCAATGTCTTCAGATCACCACATAGTCCACGGAGCACAACCCAGATGCACACACACACCACTTACAGTCACCATGGGAGGACTAACCTACCACCATGTGAAAGGCTTACAACACTTACATCAATGACCATGGGAGGACCAACCTACCACCATGTCGGAATGGCCCCAGCCCTTACATCAACGACCTTGGGAGGACTAACCTTCCACCATGTCAGAATGGCCCCAGCACTTACATCAACGACCATGGGAGGACTAACCTACCACCATGTCGGAACAGCCCCAACACTTACATCAATGACCATGGGAGGACTAACCTGCCACCATGTTGGAATGGCTCGTGTGCATCTGTGTCTCCGGACTCATCACTTCTCCTTGGAAGGCATCTCGATCTAAAGTACACCAAGTCTCCCTTTGAAGTATTCAAACTTCACTCTGGAAAGTGGCTTGGTCAACAAATCGGTTATCTGCTCGTCTGTCGCAACATACAGGAGCTTCACTGCTCCTCTCTGCACCATATCCATGTTATAGTGGAACTTGATGTCAATGTGCTTCGACTTGTCATGGAACACTGGTTTGTCTGACAACTTCATGCAACTTTGGTTGTTGCAATATATACAAGTAGCACTCAACTAGAGATCAAACAAATCAGACAATAGCTTCCTAAGCCATACTGCCTCACAACTAGCTGAACAAGCTGCGACATACTTTGCTTCAGCTGTACTTAGTGCCACACAGGATTACTTCCTGCTAAACCAAGAGATCACACCTGATCCCATACTGAAGAAGCACCCCGAAGTGCTCTTCCGATCAATGGCACTCCCTGCCCAATCCGAATCAACATAACCCTCCAAGTTAAACTTTTGATTCGCCTCATACTTGAGCCCATAATCCACTGTACCCTTCAGGTACCTCAGATCATGCTTTGCAGCTATCAGGTGAACATGTCTCGGATCTGTCAGATACTGGCTCAGGATGTTTACCGTAAAGCAAATGTCTGGCCTTGTATTCGTTAGGTACATCAAGGACCCAATCATCTGACGATACATCATAGCATCGACCGAATCAGATGAAGCATCACACAAAAGCTTTAGGTTCGACGCCATAGGTGTGGCCATGGCCTTGCAGTCCATCATCCCGAACCTCTTCAGGATATCTACTGCATACTTCCCTTGTCCAAGGAAGATTCCATCTACACTCTGCCACACCTCCATACCAATAAATTGGTGCATCATATCCAAGTCCTTCATCTCGAACTCGGCAACAAGCTTCCTTTTCGTATCGACAATCACCCTGTCCTCACCTGTTACAAACAGGTCATCCACATATAATAGTAGAATCACAGGATTGCCTTCCTCAACCTTGTAGTAAAGGTTGGAATCTGCTTTACTTTTGGTAAAGCCCAAACTGGATAGGAAGCCATCTATCCTGCCGTACTAGGTCCTGGGTTCCTGTTTCAAACTGTAGAGGGATTTCTTCAATTTGCACACATGAGTTCCTCTATCATGTGTCTCGAATGTGTCTCAAACCCGAGTGGCTGCTCCACATACACTTCCTCTTCAACTACACCATTCAAGAAAGTAGTCTTGACATCCATCTGGTGTATCTTCCATTTCATCACTGCATCCAAAGCAAGTACTGATCTAATGGAAGTGTACCTGGCCACAATAGCAAAGCTCTCTTCATAGTCAATCCCTTCTTTCTGGGAGAAGCCACGAGCTACAAACCTAGCTTTGTATTTCTCGATGCTACCATCTACAGCATGCTTGATCTTATAGATCCATTTGGAAGTCACCACAGACTTCCCATTTGGTCTTGGGACCACATCCCAAACATCATTCTTCATAATTGACTGGTATTCTTCGATCATAGCATCCTTCCATTCTTTCTTTTCTACAGCTTCTTCATAACTTGAAGGTTCTTTATCCATAATGTCACAGAGAAAAGCAACGTAACTAGTATGTGGCCTTGTCCTTTCTCTTTCTCTGTGTTCTTCTTCTGGAATGCCAAATATTTCTGCTCTTTGATGAGCTCTCTTGCCCATGTTGGTTTCCTCTTGTGAGGTTTCTTATCACGAGGTGGATCCACAAGTTCTTGTGGATCTTCCATTTCTCGATCTTCTTTAGGAACTATTTCATTCATTGTGTTGTCTTGTGTTCTGTATATTCTGGGTTCTTCATTGTCTTCAACAGGTGTCTTTCTCGATTTGTGGTAAGATGAACTTTCATCGAATGTTACATCTCTGTTGGTGTCGATCTTCTTGAATCTAGGGAAGTAGATTCTGTAAGCTTTCGAGCTTTCACTATAACCCACGAATATACCCTTCTTTCCTAAAGGATCCAACTTTGACCTTTTCTCTTTTGGGATGTGAGTGTATACTAGACAACCAAATATTCTAAGATGGCTCACTTCTAGTTTCTTACCAGTAAACACTTCTTCCAGTGTTTTGTTGTCAAGTATCTTATGGGGTGTTTTGTTCTGCACATATACAGTTGTCCTTGTTGCTTTAGCCCATAAGTGCATAGGTAAGTCTTGGTCATGAAGCATTGCCCTTGCTGCTTCCATGAATGTTCTATTCTTCCTCTCGGCAACCCCACTCTGCTATGGATTGTAAGGAGTAGTCAACTCCCTCTTAATCCCTGAATCACTGCATAACTTCTTGAAGTCTCCTGAAGTAAATTCTCCGCCATTGTCAGATCTGAAGATCTTGATCTTCAAGTCAGTTTGGTTTTCTATCAAGGCTTTGAATTCCTTGAAATTGTTGAACACTTCATCTTTGTTCTTCAAGAAGTAGATCCAATTCTTCCTAGAGAAATCATCAATAAAGGAGACATAGTATACATACCCACTCAGAGAACTGGATGACATAGGACTGCATACATCAGAGTGGATAATCTCCATGATTCTTTTTGCCTTACTTTCATTGCTTGGAAATTTCTTCTTTGAATTCTTTCCCTTTGCACAACCTTTGGAAATGCCTTCATGCTTTGTCTGGATTTTGGGAAGAACTTCTACCACTTTGCTTGCAATTGGTAATGCCCTGTAATGCATGTGTGCAAACCTTCTATGCCAAAGTTCACTTGGCTCTACTAATTCATGGATCATGGCTTGTTCTGGATGGCCCTTCAATTTGTATAATCCTCCCTCTTGCTCTCCAATCACAACTGTATCATCTATAGTCTTACTCTTTTCCCACATTAGGACTTGGCCATCTATAAATTCAACCCTGTTGCCTTTTGCATCCAATGCAGATATTGAGAGTAGATTCTTCTTGAGACCTGGAACATAGAGTACATCTTTCATATTCATAGACTTTCTAGAGTCTAGTTTATAGGAGGCTTAACCACTCCCTTTTATGGGATACTGGTAGTCATCCCCAAGTTCCAACTTGTGGGGTGAATCATGTTCAGATAGATCCACAAAGCATTCTTTGAATCATATCATATGTTTGGAAGCCCCACTATCTATTAGCCAATCATTACTTCCATGACTAATGGTTCCAGTGAGAGCAGAAATCAAAACATATTCTTCATCCCTTGAACAATCTTCACTATCTTCTCTAGCCCTCTTCCTGGGAGGTTCATCATCCTCTGCAGCATGAGCATGATGTTTTCTTTTGAATTTCTTCTTCTTGTGAGAACCATCTTTCTTATTTCTGGGAAAGTCTCTGGAATAGTGTCCATTTTCATAACATGTATAGCAATGAGCATAGGACATGTGTCTTCAAGATTTGGTGTTACCTCTTTGATTTTGATGGTGGTGCTTTTCTTTCTTACTGTGGTGATGTCCCTTCTTATCATCATACTTCTTGGAGTGTGCTGTGAGAGCTTGATCTTCATTCCCCATCTTCTCTTCTCGAGCTACAATTCGAGCTTCTTCTTGTGAGCATTCTTCCCATAGCTTACTGAATGTGATGAGTTTCTTTCTAGCACAAATTCCTTGGATGAAGGAATCCCATGACCTAGGAAGGCCATTAAGAGTGGTCATCACCACTTCTCATTTTCTATATCTTCACCCACAGCTTCAAGTTTTTCTTTTATCTGGGAGGCCCTTGAGAAATATGACTGCATAGTCTCTACATTCTGGATCTTAATATTCTTCAATTGATTCCTCAGGGTCATCTTCCGATTTATGTTCTTTCCTTCAAATAGTTTGGTCAAGGAATCAAACATCTCTTTCAGTGTCTTTAGGGATGACACATGAGGGATGAGATGATCTTTAATAGAATCAACAATGATCCTCTTTGCCTTAACCAAGTTCCTATTGTGAAGAGCTTTAGCCTCTTCTCCCTCTGGGACAGGGACCTCTTCACTTATATAAGTATCCAACTCATTCTCTTCAAGGATTAACCCAATCCTATACTTCCATGCTCGGAATTTATCAGCCTCTTCAAGATTATCCTCAAGCTTGGTGTGGTGACACATCTTAAAGAGTACTTCAAATGGAAATAGAAAAGATTTAGGTCTTACCACTTGATTTGTTGAAAACTGGATCTGGTTCTGGATTAGGGTTTGTCAGAGAAACCCTAAAATTTCAAACTTTGAATTTTAAATTTCTGAAAGGATAGAAAAATGTGCCTTGATGAACTGATTAGCCTGGTATATTTAGAAATTCAGATTTGTAAAGTTTCACCCTTCAGCAATGTCTTTTAGTCTTCCCCCATTCACTAAGGAGAACCCTGAATTAGGGTTCGAGTTTCCCGAAGATCTACCTAGCCAAAAATCTCGATCCAAATCTCTAAACTTCAATTTTTCCAAGGATCTTCCATCTATGTCTTCCGATTTCAGAAATTCCTATTTTTGTGGAAGCCCTAATTTTTACGGCTAAATCTGAAAATGCTCATAGTTGAATTATGATTGGATAGATAGATTCTCCTTGATGAGTAGAGTCAATCTACTATATTACTTTTCCAAAATATGTGGAGAGAAACCCAATAAGCAAGAAACTTTGGTTTCCGTAACTGCACAGTGTCTTCTTCTCAGGTTAGCTCTGATACCATGTTAGATTTTGAGCATTAATTCAATATGCTATAGGATCTTTACTGAGAGAATAACATGTACAGTATATCAATGCATATCAATCATATCAAGCATGTCAATCATCACAAGAAGCAAAAGCATAAGAGACAATAGACACATAGAGTTTCCGTTGGGAAAATCCTAAGGTGAAAAACCCCACAACTTCCTCAGAGATAAATAGAGCAATAGTACAACCAAAGTACAACCAAAATACAAGAGATAGACTTCTTCTATGTGCTGATCCTCCTCCTCACATGTGTGTCACTTTCTGAGTGAAGGATGAGTGAGTTTCTGAGTGATCCAAATAGAGATCTCCTGATCTCTATTTATACTTGTTCTGTTTGCCCAATAACCTTATGGGGCCGACTTGTCTAGCTAGGTACAATAACCACTTATTACATAAATCTGGGCCAACACCTTACAAGGTGGTCTAATAACCCATCGGCAAGTTGACACACTTGCGACACATGTCAATACCAATGATGACACTTCCTTATAGAGGAATAACACATCTCTATAAGGGTACAATAAATATATATAAGAAATACATTCCGAAGTTACATATACATCAACAAAAACATGATTTATGAAACCATTACGAAACTGTATTTCTAATCTAGTATTAATAGAAAACGAAGGAAAGGAAGTCCAGTACATCACCTGAGTAGGTTACCTTGCATCATTTTACTCCAGACGAATAGTAGATAACCAACGCAGTACTTCAATAGTTCCCTGCCGAGCAAAACCAGATCGGTGCACTCAGATTCTGAGCAATCATAACTCTTAACCAAATCAAAAGTTTAAATGCTCACAACATTTTACACCAGGGTTTCTCATAACCTAGTGCTTTACAAATATTCCATTTTCCAAATGGAACCTACATTGACAGGTCACGATATCAAACCTGAGCACATCACAACCTGGAAGTTTTCACTCCGCACATTCTTTTATCCTTACAACATTTTTTACAGTTGGCACAAAACGCCATGGAAACCCTGGAGAGCCGAAGCAAGAGTGCAGGTTACAAACCCTGGGGACCTGGAGAGCTTGTCAGCCTCCCTCCCCACACTTTCCAAAACAAATGAATGCTACAAGCATGAAACCGGCATTATGGTGAAGTAGGGTTTTTGCAAAACCCAAGAAATTTCAAGATGAACGACTAGGGTGTAGCCACCATGATTCTTAGGTATATGTATTCCTAACGCTTTTGAAACCGCATTTAAAACATAAATCACCATGGTCGAGTTAGATGCCAGCGTAGAGTTCCAACCATACGTTTTCTTACCAAGTCATGACAGCTTGACGTTGTTCATATGTTGAATGCATTGTATCAACACCACAACCCCTTAGTGATCATGTGAAACTAGCCATGAAAGCTTACACCATGCAATCCACTATGAAGACATTTATGGAAGCGTTAATTACCACATTTGCATTGAGTGCCTACTAACACAGACATTTTGAAAAGTTAATACATCACCATCAACGTATTTGTTAGGTGTAGCCCATGGTTCAAAACCTTAGCATTAACATCAGTTTGATAATCCAGGAAGACATTACTAAATGCTTGGGCTATGTATGAATATCCACTATTGGATTATGACAATAATAGTAAATATTATGGTTGCATTAGATCAATGCATAGTTTTTCCATTCAAACCTATATATAATTGCATTTTAATATGGTGGATAATTCATATAATAGAAACTATATTTTCCTAAGATATAGGTGTTGTTCCTTTGACCCATGAAATGAATTAATATGTAAGATTCTCACTATAGTTTATAGTGAAGAACAACAGGTCCATTTATACAAAAGTTCCCTTAGAAATAGTATGAAATTTACATATTATTTTATACCCAAAGTTATCAGCATTACTCCTGGAGATTCTTATTTGGAAGACAAATAGGAAATCAAGTTAAAATACCTGGGACAGTTTCAGAGCAGTTAAACTTGCATACATGTAACAAGACCAGTATTGTGCCGTAGGAAAAACTGAAGAACATATAAATGAGATGCTAGTAGAACTCTTGGACATACTTGTCTTCTGCAAGGGTATTGAGGAGCGTTAGCTAGCGATAGCTAAGTAAGACTCGAGGCAAATCAAGGACCCCTTCAATACATAAAAATGGTCATTTTAGAGCTAGCATCAAAATGCATAACTTAGAAAGTAAGTGACATTGTGCTCTAGCAAGTACAGTACGTAATACTAGAAATCATATTAATTTAACTTTACGACACCTTCTATTTCAACGCTATTTGAGGATTTCGATAATTCAATACTGAATGTTTAACTGCTGCAACTTTGTTCTAGGATGCTTAAGAAATCTAAAAAGTAGTTTAGGAAGTTTTGTCATTAGTGAAATCATTATTTAGGGTTTTGCTTATTGTTGTTACAATTTAATACTTCCGCATCATAATCATAGCAATTTATGCTACTACGAAATTTTTTAATTTTAGTGAATTTTTGGGGGTTTTACAAAGAAGCCAAGCAAGTCATTTGGGATGACATTATTACAAAAGCAGAAAAAAATAAGGCCATATATTGATTTCATTCTGGACAAAGAGGCTGTAATCAAGTTAGCAAAGCAAAGTGTAGTAGGAGCAAATGAGAAATTTAATAAAAGGCCTCTGGAGCACGCTGATAAGGCCATAGAATTCTTGAATGGCTTGACTGGAGATGAAGTAAAGACAACAGGTATAAAAGATAGAGTGTCCAATATTATTTGGGCCACGAAAGTGATGCATAAGCATCAACAGGTGAGTGCTATTCAAGCTAGAATTTATGTTATGACATAGCAGGTGAAAATTTTCAGGGATATGTTTGACCCCTTATTCAAGAGGGGAATTCCTCTCTTTTGGGAGGAAGATGGCACCATGAGGACACAGGAAGAATATTAGGGTAGGTTATGGTAATGCATATTGGATCATGAAGGCTCGGCTGACATGAACCAGCCTTTGATAGGAAAAACAGTGGTGGAGAAGTTAACGAAGGAATATAAGCTACTTTGGGTCTTCAGAGAAGCTTGTGCCCACTTCAGGAGCTATTCATATAGGGATTACACTAAGCTGTGAGTATTGTTTAAAGAGGTGTCGATGTCAGAGTTTCCAACTACTGATCAGTGGAATCTCATGGAGAAGTATGGGGAATCTAAACTAATGTTGCACCCATGAAGATTCGAGAATCATGAATATTTCTGCATAAAGGAATAATTACCAAGAATTTTGTTTATTTACTAGAATCTATTACCAGCTAGTAGAGGTTCGAGGGCATTTGTAAAAGGATGTTAAGCCTACCTTTCAGCATTTGTTGTGTTTTGTTGTAACTAATTCTAGGGGAGGATGAAATTGTTTGTATAGGTATTATCTCCAGTATTAACAACTTTCTGTTAGAATGATTCGGGCCTGAGGGATGATGATATCTATATATACATACGTAATCGAAGGAGAAAGGGTTGAAACTTGTTGGAACCCATGAGGATTTTTGTGTTATGTAATTTTGAGAGGTGCCTTTAATAAAATTCTCAGAGCCAAGAAAGCAATTTGAGTAGAGATTCTTGTGTTATTTGATTTGCAGTTTGTACCGTCTTTTTCTTCATGTGAATGTTTCCTTGTTATCTACTTCATATTGTTTTCTTTCATGTTTGGATAAGTGTATATTCAGGAAGTATTCATATGATTATGCTCTTTTTCTTTGATTCCAAGCATCCACAAACCATTTTCTACTAAATTTAATATAGAATTCATTTAATAATGCTCTATGTTGATGGACTGTTCTTATTTTCTTCCTTATCACCAGACAACATGCTCTTTCACTGTGAATGAGTAGCTACCCTGCCTCTGTTATGAATTGTTTGCAAAGCATTGCCACTTTATCAGCATAGGTGTTTTTGACTCCATTTCCCAATGAATGTTCATCTTGTTTCAACCAACCAACAAATCTGATTTTAGTTTTATTTCATATATCTGGCCCTATTAAATCATTGGTGAGAGATCCCTCTCTCGAAAGGAAGAAGCCAGCTCCCTTTCCTAATGTGGTTCTGTGGTTGCCTCAAAGTGTCCTTCCTGCAACCTTATGGCACATTTTAAGTGTTAACATATTGGGGCCATTGCCGGGGAACGAAATTCGTATTGTCCCTGGGAGAAATGACAAACATTTCAAGGTTTCATAGAAAGAAAGGATTTCTATGGGAAAACAGATATTTCTACATTTGAAGAAGGTTGTATATTTTCCCTGGCGACTCCCTTCATCAGAATTTTCAGTTGAAGGTAACTCCACTGGGAAAATTGGTGACTCCACATTGATCCAAAGAAGGTTTTAGAAGATATCCTAGCTCCGAGAAAGATCCATACGAGAGGTAATCCCATCTCTGAAATTTTACTTAGTGTGGAAAACCCAAAAATTCTGCTTAGGCATAGAAGTGGAAAGGAGAAAGCTAGCACTTCTAATATTGAAAGATTTGTGACTAAAAAATATTTGTATGATTTTCATCAATTGGATGTAGAAGTAGACATTGGGAGGTCTTTGTTAAGGTCAAAATCAGAATCAGACCTAGGGAAAATAGAGGTAAATCAAAATAACTCTGAGTCATACTTGCTAGATCCCGTGTGGTATAATTTAAAAAACACTGTTAAAGTTGAAAAAGGTATCTCCCATTTTTAGACCTCCAAACCTTATAGTACCAGCCTTGTTAATAATCCTCCTCTAAACCTCACTGCACTAGAAAATCCACCTATTGTACCACCAAATCCACCCAGACCAATGGCAGCTAGGTTTGCACCCTTGGATCTGCTAGTTGTTTTGCATGATCTCCCTCAAAGTTATTCACAGAGAATTTCCTTATATGATGGAGATGGGAACTTTTCAGCAAGACAACATATGGTTAGGTCTGAGTATTTTATTGACTTAGAAGAAGTGGACTATGACAATGCAAGGATGAGGTTGTTTGCATAGATTTTATCTGGGGAAGATAAGAGATGGTTTAAAGATCTACCAGCAGCATCTATCCCTACCTTTGAAGCTTTTCAAACACTATTTTTCGATAGATGGGAAGCAAAGAAGAGCCCTCTGCAAATATTATCTCAGTATGACCATCTGAAGAAGGGAAACTTTGAGTCTATCCATGAGTTTTCTAGTAGATTTATGAGGGTGTAAAACTCAATCCGAGCTGATATTAAACCCTTAGTAGGGGTTGCTAAACTTCATTATGTTGATTCTTTTGATGGATATTTTTCATGTATGTTGAGACCGAGGAAGTCACCTACCCTGTCATCTATGTTAAAGCATGCCCTAGAAGTGGAAGAAAATATGATGTCTTTGGGGAAGTTGAAAGGTAAAATAGAAGTAGTTAAGAAGAGACAAGGAGCCCAACCGTTTGCCTCTAGTTCTTCCTCTACAAGTGATGTAAAGTTTGAGATGATGATGAAGACAATGGAGAAATTGATGGATAGGTTGGCCCTAGATAACATACCACCTAATAGAGAGCAACCTGAAAATCAAGTGAGGATCCAAATTTTAGAAGGCCCTTTCTTCAAAGAAACCTTGAAGATCAGCAAATCAGACCACCTTTCCCTGAAAATATGGTTGATGAGGAAGGACAAGAAGATCCAATCGAAAACCAGATTCACCACTTTGATGAAATTGACCCTAAAATATATTTGACTGAAAAAGAGCATGATTTGTTCACCCAGGAAAATGGTGGTCCTCTTCCAGAGCTTGATTCAGAGCAGTATTAGATGGGGTATCAGAATCCCCTTGATGATTTCCAAAGAAAACTAAAACTAAGAAATCGAAGGTAATGACAAATAGAGGAAAGTCCAGTCAAAATCCACTTTTCAACACCCAACAGAATTTAGAAGAACCAAAAGGAAAGCAGAAGGAGACTGTTGCAAAAGAGAACCCAAAAAATAAAGAGCAACAACCACAAGAAACTAAACAGTCAAGGCCAATTGATGTGGATAAACCAACTTCATCTTTCAGCCTGAAAAAAGAGTTTTCAAAAGATTAAGATTTCTATCCCTTTTAATGAGTTGTTGAAGAATAATGAATATATGGAAGAAATCACTAAAATGGTCAAGAACCAAGATGAGTGTCAACCAGATATTTTAGAAGTGACTGATGATGCCCCCACTATTGTCTTTGGACCCAAAATTGAAGGTACATATGATGAATAAGTCCCCCCTTTTTATCTATGTTTGAACATCCATGATATGATTGTACACAATGCAATGCTAGACTCTGGGGAATCTCAAAATCTAATGCCAAAAACATTGGTGGAAAGTCTAGGACTGGAGGTTACTAGGCCTTATAAAGACTTGTTTTCTTTTGATTCTAGAAAGGTCAAGTGTTTGGGATTAATAAATGATATGCTGGTATCCCTTGAACAACTCCCAACCAAAAGTATTGTGATGGATGTTGTAGTAGTTGATGTTCCTACAAAGTTTGGTATGTTGTTATCAAGATCCTGGCAATCAAAATTAAGAGGAACTATGAAAATGGATTTTTCATATGCCCACTATACCCTTGCTTGGAAGCAATAGAAGGTTATACCAAGAAAAGACACTAGCCTATGTGGTTAGCAGTCAGGACAAGCCTGAAAATCACCCTATTTATGTTGTTTACATTGATTTGGGATCCTCTACATTTTTCAATGAGGGGCCATGTACTGACCCTGAAGTCCCTATATAGATTGAAGGTGAGGAGGAGGATGAATTTGCAAAAAGACAAGAGTCCTTGGAGAAGAAACATAATGAGGAAGGGTTGTGGACTATGTATTTTGATGGGTCCTTAAGCAAAAATGGAGTTGGTGAAGGCGTTTGGATCATATACCCAGGCAGAGAATTCAAAGCTTTGTCTTACAAATTGACCTTCAAATGTACTCACAATGTATTGGAGTATAAAGCTTTGTTGTTGGGTTTGTAGGATTTGAAATATATGGGAGAAAAAATAATAGAGGTGTTTTGAGATTCAGAGCTTGTGATAAACCAAGTGAATGACATTTACCATACAAAACATCCCAGAATCAGGGCTTACAGGAATGAAGTCTAGGACATGTTTGGTAACTATTTTACAGAGCATAAGATCAGGGTAGTTCCCAGGATAGAAAATCAAGTGGTTGATTCTTTGGCTACAAATGTTGGTGATTTCAAGACTCCCATTTACTCTCAGAAGAAATATGAAGTTGAGGTTGTAAATAGACCATCAATACCAGACAACTCCAAGTATTGGCAAGTATTTGAGGATGATCTGCAAATAAAGAGATTCTTAGAGCTATCTGATGAATTCATGAACACTCAGATTGACTCAGAAAATGAAAATTTATAATGTTTTCAAGGTGATGGGTTGACTGCAGACGAAGAAGTTGGAAGCAAAGGTTGGAAAAATACGCTGGGAGGAAAGGATATAAATCAATTAAAGAGTAATTTTATCCCAAGAGGCCTGATTCCCATGGAGAAGTTGTTTGATAAGAACGATGTAGCTAAAGACCCTAAAATGAAACCTATTGATGATGCCGTTGAGGATCAAAACCTAGGGACTGATGAAGAACTGAGAATTGTAAGGTTGTCCAAGAAGCTGCCTGGGAAAGAGAAAGAAGAATAGATTAATTTGCTCAAAAATATACAAATGTTTTTTCCTGGAGCTATGAAGAATTGAAAGAATACAATACGTCCATCATCCAACATACCATTCCAATTAATCCTAGGGAGAATCCTTTCAGGCAAAAATGAAGGAGAGTGAACCCCAAGATATTACTCGTAATAGAAAAAGAGATCAAGAAGTTGTTCAAAGCCAAGATCATTGTGACTTTGAGGTTTTCAAAGTGGGTAGAAAACCTGGTTCCTATCAGAAAGAAAAATGGTGAGGTCAAGCTCTCTATTGACTTCAGAAACCTCAATAGGGTTTAATTGAAGGATAATTATCCACTACCTAAGATGGAACATATCCTACAAAGAGTGGTGGGGTCTAAGACAATTTCAACAATGGATGGTTTCACTACTTTTACTACACCCTGGGGCACATTCATGTATGCCAAGATGCCCTTTGGGATGATGAATGCAGGAGTCACATTTCAGAGTGCTATGGACATTGCTTTTGCACAAGAAAAGGACAAATTTGTGGTTGTTTACATGGATGATATCACTGTGCATTCCAAGTCTGACAGGGAACATATCAAGCAACTGGAGAAGGTCTTTTTGAAGTGTATGAAGTATAGTATTTCACTAAACCCCAAAAATTCTAATTTTGCACTTGAAGAAGCAAAATTGCTGGGGCATATTATTTCTAGGGATGCTATTAAAATTGATCCAGAAAGGGTCAAGGAAATTTTAAAAGTGGAAGAGCCTAGGAGCAAGAAGGAGGTGCAGTCCTTTATCAGACAGGTAGGTTTCCTAAGGAGATTCATTCCCAACTTTGTAGAGATAATGAGAAATATTACTAACATGCTGATGAAAGAAAATCAGATAAAATGGATAGAAAATTCCAGAGAATCATTCAGGGGTATCAAAAAGGCCATCACTGAAGGTCTAGTCCTAGCAAGCCCATATTTTACCAGATATTTCCTAGTTTTTTCTTATGCATCTGAACATACTGTAGTTGGAGTCTTATTGTAGACGAATAACCAAAATTTTGAGCAACCTATTGAATTCTTTAGTAGAGCATTGAGAGAGGGGGAGTTGAAGTATGATATCATGGAAAAGCAGGCATATGCTTTGGTAAAATCATGGAAATATTTCAGGGTATACATCCTCCATTCACACATTGTTGCCCATGTTCCCAATAATGCAGTGAAGAGCATTCTTACCCAACCAGACCTAGAAGGTAGGAGGGAGAAATGGATTTCTGTCCTGTTGGAATATGATATTGAGATCAAGCCTACTAAGATGATTAAGGGTCAAGGGATGGCCAAAATGATGACAGAGGCTAATTGTGAATCATTGCAGCTTAACTTCTGGACCAGCCATTCAAATCAGTTAGACACAAGAACACAGGAAAGGACAAAGTTTTCTATGTCTCCTTGGTATAGTGATATTGTGTATGTATTTCAGAATATACAAGCTCCTATAGGACTAAGTAAAACAAGGGCTAGATCTATAAAGCTAAAAGCTGCAAAGTTCTGCATCATGAACTAGTACTTGTATTGGAAAGACCCTGGTGGTGTACTATTAAATTTCTTATTGGAGAATGAGGCTCAACAAACAATAAAGGATTTTCATAAAGGATATTGTGGAGGGCATCATTCATGGAAAGTAGCAGCAAACAAAATTCTGAGGGTTGGTTTTTATTGGCCTACTATGTTTTCTGATATATACAAAGAGACTACCACATGTCATAAGTGTCAGATCTTTGATGGTAAGAGAAAATTAGTTTCACTTCCTCTGTAATGTCCCTTGTTAGGAATTTTATTAAAATGGCAATTTTTCACTTTTTTTCCTAGTTAGACCTTTGACTAGTTTTGATCTCTAGGTCCCAATTTTGCCCCAAATGATCCCAAATATTCTGAGAAGGTATATGAATGGTATTAGAACATAAATATGTGTTTAAGGGATGCCTTTGGACCTTTAAAATACTTCTGCAAATCCTCTTTCAATTCTGATCAATGTAGGTAACTTTACTAGTGATTTTCCTTTGACTAGTATTGGTCTCTAGGTCTCAAATTGTCTCCAAATGCCTTCAAATCTTCAAGGAAGGTGTATGAATGATATTATAACTTGAATGTGATGTTTATGGATGACATATGTCCACCAAAAGACCTCTGCAAACTCTCTTAAGATTCTGAACCAATTATGCAATTTTACTAGTAATTTGGGGTTCAAATCCCCCTGGGGTAAGCACTGAAAATGGCTTCCCAAATGCCTCCAAACCCACTCAAATTTATGAAAAGAGGTATGTAATGTGTTAAGTATTTTATTAAAGTCTCATATGCACCATTAATGGATTATTACAACCCTCTCCCGTTCAACTGCAAAAATCCCCAATTCGACCCTTGGGGAAATGGCACTATTTCACCTCCCAATACAACTAAACTGAGTAAAAATGCTTCAAATGCTGAAGTACAGTACATGAAACTTGTAGAATACATCCATGGCAGTATATTGATCACAAATATATCAGAGAAATATCCATTAATTTGAAATCATCATCAATACATTGGCTCACAACAAGGTAGTGGGGAAATGGCATTGTTCTTCCATTAAAAATGAGATTTATACATTTCTACTTGGAATTTCGACCTGAAACTTTTTGGAGATGAAGAACAGAGTATTTAATTCATATTACAAAAGAAATGGGGCATTAAAAGCTTCCCCAAAGAGTACAATAGCTCACCAAAAACGCCCTCCCTCAAGGATCAAGAATATGCCATCAAAACTGGAAATGGTTGAAGGAGTGAGCTGCAATAGAAGAAACCATGAGCTGCCCTGTAGCTTACAACTGCAAATAAATACTCCATTAAAGCTCCAAATGAAAGGTATGAATGGCCTTTCCAATTACCAACTTGGATGGGAATCTTTCACCCTCGAAATTGGCTAAGGCAAGAAACTAGTCATCCACTAGCTCTCCCTCTTCACAAATGCAATTGCAAATTCTACAAATGATCAAAAGCTGCTTTAATTCTTTGTTATTGACATTTATAAAGTTCTAATGGCCTCCATGGGTCGAATTCCTTCCAAGAGACTCATGCCAACTCAAGTTGGGAAGAGATTCCAAAGAACGCCACTTGTACAACAATTCCTAGTCTCCCACTTCCACCAAATCACATGTGGAAGCATCTTAGCTGCCCTAACACCCTTGAGCGACCTCTTGGAGTCTATTTTTAGCCCTGACATGTCATATATGTCATATGTCAGCCTTCAGGTATGATTTGTGTCATAGGTGTCATAGCATCTTCATCATTGTTGTCATAGAGCTAGAGAATCTAGCCCAAGTGTCTCACTAGCTCCAAATTGCCTCTTCCTCTTCCATGGGAGTTACTCTTCCTCTATATTTCGACCTTGGATGAGTCATGCCATGAATAATACCTTTTGGACTCCCCCAAGTATGTTACCATTCACCTTGAATTCGAATTGGTGAGAGAATGAGGCCAAATGTAGTGGGGAAATTTAGCCATATGTGGGTCCCACTTCCTCCATGTGTCTTCATGATCAAATGCCACTTTGATTTTCACTTGTATATATTTATTTAGGTCCTTTATTAAATATTTATTCCATTTTAATGTTCAAACATCATTTATTATCTCCATTATTCCAAATCCCAAAGCTTCCACCCCAAACCTAGGAAACTAGTAATTTTCCTCCTTGGCAATTATTTGACCCTTAACATCAATTTTACAAACTCTAATGAATATGGCTAATGTGATTAGGCCATTGTGACCCAATTCCAAATTTGGGACATGACATCCTCTTAACCCAGTTTCAATAGAGGCACCTTTCCAGCAGTAGGGTTTAGACTTCATTGGGGAGGTCAACCCAAATTCTTCATGTTAGGATAGATGGATCCTAACAGCAACAAATTATTTCAAAAAATGGATTGAAGCCATACCCACTAGGAGAGTAACTCATGTTGTAATCATGAATTTTCTAGAAGATAATATTCTGGCAAGATTTGGATGCCCCAGGAGGATTGTGACTGATAATGCAATTGCCTTTAAATCCAAAAAGATGATAGGTTTTTGCCACAAGTACCACATAAAACTGAACCATTCTACTTCCTATTATACATAAGGAAATGGATTGGTTGAGTCTTCTAACAAGAGCCTGGTAAGGATAATTAAGAATCTATTGGAGGAGAACAAAAGAGCTTGACATACAAAGCTGAAATATGCTTTGTAGGATGACATGATTAGCACAAAGAGGGCCATTCGGATGTCACCATTCCAGTTAGTATATGGGGCTGAAGTTGTCTTTCCAACATATTTAGGATTTCCAGTCATGAAGTTGTTGCAGGGGCATGAAGATGAACCAAATCAAATGTAGAGGAGAATAAATTAGATAATAGAAATGAATGAGTTGAGAGACAAGGCCTATGACAGAGTGTAGGCGCACCAAGAGAAAATGAAGAATACTTTTTATAGGAAGGTGAAATAAGAACAATTCCAGGTTGATGATCTGGTCTTAAAATGGGATGCTCCCAGGGAAGATAAGCATGGAAATTTTGACCATATCTGGGTAGGTCCATACATCATTGCAACAAATAGAGGTGTCAATTATTTCATTCTAGAGCATAAACATGGATCTCCACTGACAGGAGGTCCAGTGAATGGCAGATTTATGAAGCATTACTTGTCATAAAGGTGGAAGGTAACCTTTGTATCATATTTTGTACATATTGCTTTACATTTTCATTAATACATGTGGTGAAACCAAAGGATTTGAAACCTGAGGTGAAGGCCCTGAAATCTAGAGGGACAACAATTTCTTTTGTTTTGATTTTTGCATATAGAAAGATAGAACAATGTTTTGAAGTTTTGAAGAACAACCCAATGGATCAAGCACTGGGTCTGTGGGCTTCTTAGCTACCTCACATGGAGGATAGCATCCCCAATTCGAGCCAGTTGTTGATACCAGTTTTGCCTGGGAAGGTTGGAGAATATTAGACCCATGAAAGAATGAGCAGGACCTCAGTTTTAAAGCCATAGGACCCTTAAGGACGCAACTCGATCCTCTAAAGGGTTTATCCCTAAGATTCAGAGTGAAATAATCAATAAATCCTAAGTTTTAGCCTAGTAGATGAGGGTGAAGGCAAAAATCCACCCGCAATTAAATGGTGGCACCAATGAAGGGCGCAGATCTATGGAGATAATGATCAACGATGGAGAAGAAGCTTTGCGAAAGAAGTTGGTTGTCTTTTAAAGCGGAGGAGGAGTATTTATCTCGCGATCAAATTGGAAAGTTGATCGACAGACAGAAGGACAGATCTATGGATGACAATTACTTCGGTGATTTGACGTACGTTGGGAATCAAAATTTTCAGGTTTGTGAACTTTTGGGAGACCCCGCGTAATGCAACGGGGTAGATCTAGTGGAGTTTATATCTACGGTTGGAGATTTGTTTGCGGATTGAACATCCATGGAGCATCAGCATCGTCCAAATATGAAAACATGGTAGGCTCTGTACCTTTTGATGATCATGATCTGGGAGGAGTCTATATCGACGATTGAAAACATTTTCATGGATCTAAGGTATAAGATAGGTGACATAAGAAAGGATTGAAAGCCGTGAAGTATTGTGGGTTTAATGGGGTGAAGGAGATCTACGGCTCGGGTTTAATCACGCAGATGGAGGGCTCATACAACGTCTTCACTGCGATAAGTGCAAGGATGATAAGGGAAAAATATGTTGTGTTGATCCAATCCCCTCACTGTTAGAAAGGCCCTATCAATCCCGAATGAGTTCTGTGAGAAGGCCAAAGAATACAGAGAAGAATCCCTAATTCATCATTTCTTACAAGACCCAGCCGACCTTAGGCAAAGTTTCTTCCATTGTAGCCTGTAGCCAAATGCCTTCTTCCAGAACCAAATTTTCCCTAATGAAGTCAGTCTATTCACAAAAGAGTCCAAATGTGTCATTACCATGTTAGCCCAGTTCTTAGGATTAGATAATGACATGTATATCAATGAGCCTTTAATAAGCCTGTTTTTTGTCATGAGCACATGTCCTCTTTTTGATGACCCCAGTCAGTCCAACTAGTGCGCCTGTATTAGGTTTGATGAGGCCCTAGCTGAGAATATACATTCTCAGCTAGTGGAGTTCCCCAAGAATAGGAACTTTAGGTTCCAGTCATACCTAATGAAGATGTTCCTGTCCTTCAATGAAGAAAAATTGCAGATCCCCGAGACATTACTCACACAGGAAATGTACATTGACTACAACAGATTCTTGAATGTCCTCATGTCAGAAGCATACTTTGTTTTCTTCCAGAGGAAAATACCCAAGGTATTAACAGAAATGAAACAGTTGTTGCAGCCTTCTCCTGAGAAGAGGATAGGGTATTGGTTCCTATCAAATCACAACAAAACAATTATATTTTATGGGTTTTCCAATGCACCCTATGTGCTTCTAGCTTTTCTAACCCCCAGACTATTTACACGAGAGTTCATCAGAAAAAAGTTGAAGGTGGAGTTGAGCATTTCCTAGATGACAAGAGGGCCTCATATATCACTATTCCATGGTTTGTAGGCTCATTCACTATTAAAAACAAGGCTTCCCTTCCTACCATTGAAGGTATGATGAGAGATGTGGGGTTCATAGCAAAGGCATCCATCAATTATAACTCCCACCACATCATATCAGACAGAAGAAAAGAAAGTAACAAGAAATCTTTTATACATTTTGAAATTGCAGGGTTGGCTGAGACTGCTAATCTGTTAGAATATCCTGGCAAAAGTCTGATGTTGATAGATACACCTGATGAATCTACCTCCCTGGTATCAAAGGCCACATTACCATAAATTGGCTTCTCTAACTTGGCCCTAGTAGTTGAAGCAATTTTACCCTTAGCCAGTGGCTCTGGGGAAACCAACAAGTTGGAAAAGATTGATGTCATGGATATAGATGATGACACAGAGAGAGCTTCAAAGAGGCAGAAAGTATAAGAACCTGAGCAGCAGATGGTGCCAGTGACAACAGGTCAAGCTATGAAGAAACAAGTGAATATTAAGCTTCCTTCTTTCTAGGTCAAAGAATATGTATTCAGCCAAACTTCCACTCAACCTGTTGCACCAAGCAAAAGCAGGTAAGAACTATTGAGTGAGTAGAAAGAGGGAACATAGGCAGCCTCAGAGGAGTCTAATTTGTATGAAGAGGTGAGGCAGATTTCAAACAAAGATGTGTCTATCGTAGCTAGCAGGAGCTATGCACAGAGCACCTTCAACTTGGCCTTAGCCACAATAAACAAAGGCACTGAACTGAAAGTGAACTTGGAAGATATTCCTATTCCTTATGTGATCAACTTGCACTAAGAGACTAGGGATTTTATCTATTCGAAACTGCTAAAGGCTGCCCTAGAACTGTCTAAATTGCAAGTCAATAAGAACAATGTTCAAAATCAACTTAGACTAGAGAGAGTGGAGAACAAATCCCACAAGACACAAATAAAAAAGTTGCAAAATGCATTGCTGGCTACTGAAATCCAAGAAGACAAGAAAGCTAGTACACAAAAGTTGCTGGATGACATAGACAACACTATTTAGTCACTAAAAAATAAGTTAAAAATCCCCTCCACCCAGCTGGTGGAAGCCTCTAGGTTGGCAAAGCTCGAAGAGAAGAGAGAAAAGCTACATGAGGAATTAACAGGCTGCAAGGCTAGGCTGTTGAAATTTGAAGAGAAGGAAAAGTTGTGGCTGAGTGATATGGTTCTCATGGTAGAGAGTGAAAAGAAGATGAAATCCAAGTCCGAAGACCTTGAAAAGCAGTTGTAGGAGAAGAGCAAAGAGATGGGGAACATGGCCACACTCTCCTCCACAGAAGCGGGTGACTTCTCCATTGTGGGAGCTATGGCTCAAGCAATTCTAAGAGACCTTGAAGTGGAAAATTTACGAAAGCAGAATGCAAATCTGAAGACTCTAATGTCAAAGGAAGAATAGGAAAAGGAGGCTTGGGAAACCAAGTACTAGGAGATGCAGGTCAAAAATGATGAATTGGTGGAGCAAGCCATAGGTTGGACCTCCCTGCAAGAAACCAAGAAAGTCATTTGGGATGAAATTATTGCAGAAGAAGAAAAACTAAGGCCGTATCTTGATTTCATTCTGGACAAAGAGGCTGTAATCAAGTCAACTAAACAAAGTGTAGTAGAAGCAAATGAGAAATTGAATAAAATTCCTGTGGAGCACGCTTAGAAGGCCATAGAATTCTTGAATGACTTGACTAAAGATGAAGTAAACACAACAGGTATAAAAGATAGAGTGTCCACTATCATTTGGGCCAAGAAAGTGATACATAAGAATCAGCAGGTGAGTGTTATTCAAGTTAGAATTGATGTTATTCAGGGATGTGTTTGACCCCTTATTCAAGAGGGGACTTCCTCTCTTTTGGGAGGAAGATGGCACCATGAGGACACAGGAAGAATATCAGGGCAGGTTATGGGAATGCAAATTGGATCATGAAGGCTCGGCTGACATGAACCAGCCTTTGACAGGCAAAACAATGATGGAGAAGTTAACGAAGGAATTTGAGCTAGTTTGGGTCTTCAGAGAAGCTTGTGCCCACTTGAGGATTTGTTCATATAGGGATCACACCGAGTTGCGAGTATTGTGTAAAGAGGTGGCCAAGTCATATTTGCTAGCTGCTGATCAGCGGAAGCTCGTGGAGAAGTATGCGAAAGCTAATTCTACACCCATGAATATTCGAGAATCATGAAGATTTCTGCATAAAGGAATAATTACAAAGAATTTTGGTTATTTACTAGAATTTCTTACCAGTTAGTAGAGGCTCGAGGGAATTTGTAAAAGGATGTTAATCCTACCTGCCAGCATTTGTTGTGTTTTGTTGTAACTAATTCTAGGAGATGAAATTGTTTGTATAGGTGTCATATCCAATATTAACAACTTTCTATTAGATTGATTCAGGCATGAGGGATGATGATATCTATATATACATATGTAATTGAAGGAGAAAGGGTTGAAACTTGTTGGAACCCATGAGGCTTTTTGTGTTATGTAATTTTGAGATGTGCCTTTAATAAAATTGGTAGAGCTTAGCTATCAATTTGAGAAGAGATTCTTGTGTTATTTGATTTGCAATCTATACCTTCTTTTTCTTCATGTGAATGTTTCCTTGTTATCTACTTCATATTGTTTTCTTTCATGTTTGGATAAGTGTATATTGAGGAAGGATTCATATGGTTATGATCTGTATCTTTGATTGCAATTATCCAGAAACCAATTTCTACTAAATTTAACACAGAATTCATTTAATAATGCTCTGTGCTGATGGATTGTTCATATTTTCTTCCTTATCACCATATAGGCTGCTCTTTGACTGTGAATGTGTAGCTACCCTACCTATTTTATGAATTGTTTGCAAAGCATTGTCACTTTATCAGCATAAGTGTTTTTTACTCCATTGCCCAATGAATGTTCACCTTGTTTCAAGCAACCAACACATTTGATTTTAGTTTTATTTCGTATATTTGTCCCTGTTAAATCATTGGTGAGAGATCCCTCTCTGGAAAAGAAGAATCCAACTCCCTTTCCTAAAGTGGTTCTATGGTTACCTCAAAGTGTCCTTTCTGCAACCTTATGGCAAATTTTGAGTGATAACACCTTCCATAACTTTCCTTTTTTTTACCTGACCCACAGAGGGGTTCTAAAACACATCAAGGTATCCCCCTCCCTTCCCCACGATCAGGTGAAGTCATAAAACTCATTCAAAGGGTTAATCAATACATCACAACATGTAAGGTGCATAAAGTTAGATCTAACGATTACATCTATCACATGGAAGACTTATAATGCATTAAACTTATGCAATAAAATGATGTATATAACAATTAACTCAGCCTTCTACTCAAGATTACACATGATCTTTTTATCAATCAAATTCATATAAACATACATTCCATAACTTGAACATAAGAAACCATATCATAGCAATGGAACATCATCATTTAACATAACAAATAAGTACTTATCTTTAACTTTCTGAAGATGCCAAGCAACTGGCTAAGTGAGAGCAACGTTCCAACAAACCTTAGATCTCTATCCAACATGTACTATCTTAGCAAAGAGATCACCCGCAAGCTAGACTGTGTATCCACTAAGGAGGGCTACCAAGTTCTCTCATAGTCAAGGTTCCATCCCAATGCTAAGCCAATTTGCAGTTGGGTCTATCAAGCATTCTAGGGCATCTACCCATGCTAACCCAACCTACTGTGGGTTTATCAAGCATATAAGGATATACTTATCATGCTAACGCAACCTCCAGTTGGGTTTATCAAGCATACCAAACAACACAATCATGCCAAGCCTTCGTGCAATTGGGTTTATCAAGCATACCAGGAAAACTGGTCATGCTAAGCCAACCTGGAGTGGGTTTATTAGGGATCTAAGGATAATAAGGAACATATTTCTAAGTCAGTGAGCTCAACCATAGAGCTACAGGCATCACAACACTCAACAGACATTGAACCCACATTACCTACCTCAACCAACACAAGGAAAACCCTTTTCTTTATTGCATAGTCCCTAAAGGCCGCTTCCCTTCCAGTGCTATTCAGGGTGGACATAGAAAGGTCCATTCGATAGTTCTATGATATTAAACCCTTCACTGAGTTTATCAAATAGCCCAATCTTCTACCACAGTTAAACAATCTGGTTCCTCTCAGACTTGCAGATTGTGCTCTGTTCCGCAATCTACTCTCCACGACCCAATCCTGTGTTCTCAAAGTTTTCTCTATGATGTTTAATCTTTTTAATTCCTCTCAGGGTTCTTACCACTCCTGTCATGAGTAGGCTGAATTCACACACACAATTTACATGGCCATGATCTTTATGGTATTTCCCTCTTACACAGGAAACACGGTTATCTTCTATCTTTCTCATGGCTGAGCTCTGCGGGTCTGTGTATGCATGAATGCCTTGAATGCGTTCTGCCTCCATCCATGGATGGATGATGGAAAATGAGTGAATCATGTTCCCTTCCCCAATGGGTAGTCCAAATAGTTTCATCAAGTTCCTAGGAGCTTGAGTGTCTTCCAAGACAAGTAATAAGATCCATGCCCTGCCATACGAAATCGTAGGCATGCTCCATACTCCATCGGCTTCAACAAGAGGGTTATAAACCACCCTCTGCAATTGAATTAATGTCAGTAGGGAGGTCAAAAGGGTTCACAGTTGGACATGTGGCAACATGATTACCAATCCCATAACCCCCTAACCTCTCCCTAGTGGATACACATGGCCCCTTCTCATTGGTTGCCTCCTTAGCCAACTTCTTAGGTATTTTATTATTTATAATAATAAATAATTTCATCATTTACATTTCTTCATGGCTTAAAAGCCGATGAATAATCAGACTATCAAATACTTTCCTATGCAATAAGTTTAAACATCCACTAGTGGGGCCTTGGCCTTGAGCTCCACACTAGGGAAAATACACACACTGCATATACACAATATTTACATTAAGACCGATAAACACCAAAGGTAAATAGGGGTATTACAATTCCATCTCCCTTAAATAACACCGTCCTTGGTGTTCTCAAAATTAAAAAAAATGGGAATCCCTCTTTCATGGCATCCTCTAGCTCCCACGTGGCCTCTTCTTGTATAAGGTGCTCCCATTGCACCCTTTCTTGTTTGATGGCCCTATTCAGGAGCAAGTTGAATTTCCTGTCAAGGATGCATATAGGCTCCACTTGTAACTCTCCGTCTGGTTCCACCTATATCACATGCCAATCAATGATATGATTAGGATTGTGCACATATTTCTTAAGAAAAGAGACATGGAAAACTTTATGAGCTTTCATGTTAGCAGGAAATGCGATCCTATATGTAACTGGACCTATCCTATCAAGGAATTCGAATGGCCCACAATATCTTGGTGCTAACTTGGCATAACTTCCCAACTTCATGGAACTCTTCCTTGGTTTCACTATCAAGTAGACATGATCCCCAATTTGAAATTCCTTATGCATTCTTTTCAGGTCTGCATAAATTTTCTGCCTATCCTATGCTACCTTCAAATTCTACATGATCTTCACAATCTTTTGCTCCATCTCCTCAATCATTTAAGGTCCAAGCACTACTTTGTTCACTGGGATGTCCGAGCTCACTAGAGTTCGGCATCCTTTTCCATAAAACACTCCAAAAGGAATCATTTTCAATGATGCTTGATGTCCATTGTTGTAATAAAATTCCACTAAGTGTAAATAGTCTTCCCACTTGGATGGCTTGTCCATCACATACATCCTTAACATATCTTCAACAATCTGATTTACTCTCTCAGTTTGGCCATCTGTTTGAGGATGATAGGCTGTGATAAACTTCAATTGAGTTCCTAATTACTGGAACAATCCTTTCCAAAAGTTGGATGTGAACTTTGTGTCACGATCATAAATTATTACCTTGGGTAATCCATGCAATCTAAATATCTATCTCATGAAAATATTTGCTATGTCACTAGCCTTGTGAGTGGACTTGACTGGAATGAAATGAGCTACCTTTGATATCTTGTCCACTACTACCATGATTGAATCGTGTTTCTTGGTTGTCATTGATAGACATGTTATAAAATCCATAGATATCACTTCCCACTTCCATTCTGGGATGGGAAATGGCTACAAAAATCCTATCAGATGTTGATGCTTTGCCTTGACCTATTGACACTTTTGACATCTAGCAATGTACTCATCTATGTCTTTCTCCACACCATGCCAAAAGTACTATTTCCTTGCTGCTGTTATAGATTTATGGTATCCTGAATGTCCCGAGTATGGTCTTTGATGTATCTCATCCATTACCAACTTCTTCAAATATGGATTATTTGTAATGTACAGTCTGGTATTTTTATAAATGAGAACATTACCCTCACCCAACTGATATCTTGCATAGTTTTCGTCCACAATACCCTACTGCAACTTCTCCTTGACATGAAGGTAGACCTCATCACCACTTCCTTCAAGTTTGCTTCACACCTACTTACTGCTGCAATATGAAATTTTTTGTTGAGTGCATCAACAACTTTATTCTCCTTAGCTTTGACATGCTTAATTTCCAAATCAAACTTGCAAAGAAACTCCATCCATATAGTTTGTCTAGCATTTAGATTTGGTTGGTCAAACAAGTATTTTAAACTCATATGATCAGTTCTTAGCTCAAATCTTCATCCCAAGAGATAATGCCTCCGTATCTTGAGAGCATGTATTATGGCTGTTGGTTCTAAGTCGTGGGTCGCGTAGTTACTTTCATGCTCTTTTAGATTCCTTGACTCATAACAGTTACAAACCCTTCCTACATTAGTACTCCACCGATTCCTTCAATGCAAGCATCAGTGCATACTACAAAATCCTTACTTGGGTCTGCAATCTTCAAAATAGGTGCACTAGTAAGTAATTCCTTTAACTGCTGGAAAATTTTTTCACATTTTTCAGACCATGTGAATTTGATGTCCTTCCTTTGCAATGAAGTGATTGGATAGGCTATCTTGGAGAATCCTCCAATGAATCTTCTGTAGTAACCTGCAAGGCCCATAAAATATCTTACATCTGCTGCATTCCTTGGAGTAGGCCAGTCCATGATGGCCCCAATATTCTCTGGATCCACTACAATGCCGTCTGTCGATATAATATGACCCAAATACTGTACCTTATTCTGATAGAAGTCACATTTACTAAGCTTAGGATTTAGCTGGTGCTCCCTAAGGAATTGTAATACCATTCTCAATTGTTCATTCTGTTCTTCTGCATTCTTTGAATACACAAGGATGTCATCCAAGAACACAATCACAAACTTATCCAAATATTTGTTGAAGACACTATTCATGAGACACATGAATGTACTAGATGGATTGGTAAGACCAAATGGCACAACTGTAAATTCATAATGGCCATACCTTTTCCTGAAGGATTATTATGAATGTCTTCTCCCTTTATCCTCACTTGATGGTACCCAAAACTCAGGTCAATCTTTGAAAACACTCTAGCCTCCTTCATTTGGTCAAATGAGTCATCAATTCTTGGGAAGGGACACTTTCTCTTAATTGTCACTTTATTGAGCAGCCTATAATCAATACACAACCTCAATGTTCCATCCTTCTTATTGAAAAATAAAACCTGTGCACCCCAAGACAATACAGTAGGTCTGATATATTCATTGTCCATTAATTCCTGCAGTTGCATCTTTAATTACACCAATTTTGGTCTGCTCATTCTATAAGGATCTTTGGAGATGGGTGTCACCCCTGGAATAAGATTAACGGAAAATTCAATGTCTCTCCTGGGTGGAAGCCCTGGAACTTCATCCAAAAATACATCCTGAAACTCTTGCAATATATGGAAGTTTTCTAACCTGGTTCCTTTATCTTCTACTGAATTTGATATATGCATAGTATATAATTGACAACCATTTTTATAAAATTTTCTCTGTTGTAAGTATGAAATCTTTCTTACTGAAACATGCTTTGGAATTCCTTTTACCAACCTTGACCTTCGTTTATCATCAAGGCATTCTAGTGCTTTCTCATAATAGTCCACCTTGGCTCTATGTCTTTCCTACAAATCCATGCCAATTAGGGCATCATATGATCCCAATGGTAAGACATTTAATTCTGTAGGCATGAGGATTCCATTCAATTCTATAGGACACTCCTTCACTACTTCACTTACCTTTCTCTTGGTACCGATGGCTAATTGAACTAACCAAACTTTATCATGCTTTACTTGACAAAAAGAACAACTTTCAACTACCTTAGGAGATACATAACTATGGGTAAACACTGGATCAATCAAAACAGAAATAAACCACTTAGAAATCTTACCTTCAACCTCCACCACTGTTGATTGATGGTCTGCTTGGTGATCATCCAGTGCTGCATAAATCCTAGGTGTTTCTCTTGCCATATCCCTTACTGTAGATGCTCCTTTAATGTTGTGCAAGCTCCTGGGTTTCTTCCTTTCAGTTGGGTGATCTCTAAGCATGTGGCTTCCTCCACAACCCCAACACTGAAGTGGCCCCTTTGATGTTCTATCTGCTGCTACAGCTAGTTTGAATTCTCTTCTTACTTGTTGGCCCTATGGAAATCTTCCGGGCTGATTTCAAAATGGTTGTTTGAATTCACCTATCGTCTGTTCAACCCTTCCCTTGGATTTACCTTTCCATGTTGGTTGCATCTCTACTTTACCTTTACCCTACTCATAGCAATGCTCTTCCATCCTAATGGCTTCATCCAAGCATGGTGGATTTACAAAATCTATTCTATCTCTATAGTTTTGTGGTAGACTACCAAGGAAGCATTGGATCTTCACTCTTTCAGCCTTGATGTAGTTTACATATCTCAGCAACTCCATAAACTTGTGGACATGCTCATCCATGGTATTCTACCCTAATGTGAGTTAATTGAACTCTTTTCTTCTGATATCATAATACCTAGATGATAGGCACTTCTTCTGGAAGTATATTTTAAACATTTCCTGGCTGAATTGTCTTTCATTAATTCCCTTCACTTACATGAGGTGTTCCCACCAGATTGAAGCTCTTCCACTAAGGTTATAGATGGAAACCGTAGCCTTTTCTTTCTCTTAATACTCATGCATTTTGAAGTACTTCTTGATTCCAAGAAGCCATTCCTCTGCTTCTTGAGTGTATTTTCTTTCATCATCAAAAGTGCATTAGGGGATTTTGGAGGTCTAAGATGGGCCTCCTAAGGGAAATAATAAAATAAGAGTTCTAAATTTTAAAGAGGAAAAATAATAACTACTTTTCTTATAGAATTTTTGACATATCTCCTTAACAGTTCACCCAAATTTCAAGTTTCGACACTCGTTGGATCCAGATTTTAATTCCGCAGCCATCCCATACCCACACTGCATACGTCTGAGGCACCCACGACATGAAAAAATGAAAATTTCAATAAAAGAACGTATTTTATTAAAATACGTTCTTTTATTGAAATTTTCATTTTTTCATGTCGTGGGTGACCTAGACATAAGTAGTGTTGGTATGGGTTGGATGGGGAATTAAAATCTATATCCAAGGAGTGCCGAAACTTGAAATTTGGGTCAACCGTTAAGGAGATATGTCAAAAATAAGATAAGAAAAAATAGTTTTTTCATTTTCCCTCCAATTTGTTTTACAAATTTTACCCTTATGGTTGACATCATCATCTTGAATCCTATTGGTTCTTATAAATTGAATTTTTATGGTACATTATTTGTTTTGAGGCCCATTTCTTACCAAAAAAATCCCCTAATGGGGAGGCCTTGCCTTCTGAAATTCACCCTGTGGAATACCTTTGTGCTTCTTTCTGCCCTTAATCTTGCTGTAAGTGTGTCTTGGGATTCCCTGAGAACCCTCAGAATCATCTGACGTGCTAGAGGAGAACCTAGGAGAAGGTGTTATGTGCTTTCTGCTCATAGAACTTCTTCTAGGGCTTTGAGTTATTATCTTAGAACAAACCCTAGAATGAATTTATGCATTTCTTTCCTCTCGGCCTTCGTTGCTTGGGTTAGACCCTGTTAAGATTCAATATGCTAAGACATAAAATATCAGCATTGCATTTCATTTCACAACAATAGCATATACATGATCACTGAAAGAACAATAAGCACAGCATAAACACAAGAGACACAGATTTATCCTGGGAAACCCTCATGGGGTAGAAAACCTAGCAAAGCTTCCTCAATATAGATGACCAACAAATACAAATATGTAAACCCTAGACATGATCTCCTTCTCCTCAATAGCAAATATCTCCCTCACATATGCGCTATTCACAAGTGAGTGTAGTGTGTGTTAAATGAGGAACACACCTCCTCTATTTATACACAACTCCGACTTGACTTTTACACTAACTAGGTCGGCCCCAACTTTAACAACTGGGTTAAACACCCCATTACAACTGACTCTAGGCCGACCCCACTAGGGAAGTCTAATAACCCAAGTTACCACATTCTGAAGGAGGAATAAACATCTCCGGATATACAATAAGGGCTTCACGGAGGAATGAAACATCTCCGAAATAATAAAGTACAAATATAATATTCTTAGAAGTTACAATATTTCAACACTCCCCCTTAACGAGAAGGATATTATAACAACATCTGCAGGAGCAAGGAGTCATCAACTACATCATACATGATACATCTATAGATCATTGGAGGCTTTCTCAACATCATCGGTAACTCAACCGGTTTCTGGAACATCTTCAAATCTTCAATACTGGAACATCTTCAGTATTGAGTCTTCATCTTGTGCAGCATCTGAACAGCTACATCAATATCATCATCTGGATTTTCTCGATTGACAGCATCATCATCTAGATCATCTCGATCAACATCAACATCTGGATCATCTCGATCATCATCATCATCTAGATCATCTCGATCAACATCATCATCTGGATCATCTCGATCAACAGTATCATCATCTGTATCATCTCGATCAACATCATTTGTATCATCTCGATCAATAGTATCATCGTCTCGATCATCTCGATCATCTTGATCAACAGTATCATCATCTTGATCATCTTGATAATCTTGATCAACAGTATCATCATGTGGATCATCTTGATCAACAGTATCATCGTCTAGATCATCTCTATCATCATCATCTAGATCATCTCGATCAACAGTATCATTGTAGCAACATACTCCACAATACACATGATCCTTCCTTTCAGAATTATAGGATCATGGGCAATCCTTCCTTTCTGAATTACAAGATTCTAGTCCATGAACTCTGGTGATCCTTCCTTTCGGAATTACGGGCTCATGGACAATCTTTCCTTTCGGAATTATGGGATTCTGGTCCATCAACTCTGGTGATCCTTCCTTTCAGAATTACGGGATCATGGACAATCCTTCCTTTCGGAATTACGGGACTCTAGTCCATCAACTCTGGTGGTGCTTAGACAATCCTTCCTTTCGGAATTATGGGACCCAGTATTTATGGAGCTACCACACTTGAACGATCCTTCCTTTCATAATTACGGGGTCCTTGTCCACTACTCACATCTTAGACAATCCTTCCTTTCAAAATTACGGGATTCTAGTCTAAGGATCAATATTTAAGACTATCCTTCCTTTCGGAATTATGGGATCACTGTCCAGGGATGATCAATCCCACCACAATCCAATGATCAACATTTAAGACTATCCTTCCTTTTGGAATTACGGGATCACTATCTAAGGATGATCAATCCTGATCAATTTAAGACACCTCTCATGTCTATGGACGATGAAGTCCTATCATGTACATTTTGAACTAAACATTCAGGGACGATGCAGTCCTATCACGTACATTTTGAACTAAATGTTCAGGGACGATGCAGTCCTATCACGTACATTTTGAACCAAATGTTTAGGGACGATGCAGTCTTATCATGTACATTTTGAACCACATGTTCAGGGATGATGCAGTCCTATCATGTACATTTTGAACTAAATGTTCAGGGACGATGCAGTCCTATCACATACATCTTGAACTCAACGTTCAGGGACGATGCAGTCCTATCACATCCACTAGGGACCACTTTCTTAGAGACATATGTCTACGGATCTCTTTTAGGACATGTGTCCAGGGATGATACTGTTGATGTTTATGTAACTTCGGAATGTATTTCATCAGTATATTATATGTATATTTATTGTACCCTTATAAGAGATGTGTTATTCCTCTATAAGGAAGTGTCGTCATGTGGATTGACAAGTGTCGCAAGTGTGTGTACTTGCCGATGGGTTATTAGACCACCTTATGGGGTCGGCCCTAATTAATATATAATATAATGTGGATGTACTAAAGTAGACAAGTCGGCCCCAGTAGGTCACTGGGCAAAAAGGTGAGTATAAATAGAGATAGGAGATCTCTATTTTACTCACTCGGAAAAGTATCTATCTCTCTCTCTGGAAAGTGGCGCACTAGTGAGGAGGAGGAGGATCATCTGCTAGGAGACTATCTCTATTATTTGGTTGTATTTTGGTTGAGCCATTGCTCTCTCTATCTCTGAGGAAGTTTGTGGGGTTTTTCACCTTAGGGTTTTCCCCACGGAAACTCTGTGTCTCTTGTCTCTATGCTTTTGATTCTTGTGATGCTTGTGATGCTTGTCATACTATGATTGTCATGCATTGATATACTATAGATGTTATTCTCTCAGCAAAGATCCTATAGTATTGTGATTTAATACTGAAAACTTAACATGGTATCAGAGCTTAACTGAGAAGAAGACATTTTGCAGTGACGGAAGCTTGTATTGCTTGTTTATTGGGTTTCTCTCCACAGATTTTTGAAATTCAGTATAGTAGATTGGATCTACTCATCAAGGCGCATCTTTCTGTCCAATCAGATTTCAGTTCCGAGCATTTTCAGTTTTGGCCCTAAAAATTAGGGTTTCCACAAAAATAGGAATTTCTGGAAACTGAAGGTACAGCTGGAAGCTCCTTGCAAAAATCGAAGGTTTGAGCTTTGGATCGAGATTTTTGGCTGGGTAGATCTCCGGGAAACTCAAACCCTAATTCAGGGCTCTCCCTAGTGAACTCGGGAGGACAAAAAGGCAATTTTGAAGGACAAGACTTTGCTAATCTCAAATTCTGAATGTACTAGGCTGATCAGCTCTCCAAGGCGCATCTTTCTATCCTTTCGGAATTTTGAAATTCACTTTTTGAATTTTTAGGGTTTCTCTGACAAACCCTAATCTGGGACCAGATCCAGTTTTCAGCACTTCAAGTGGATTGGGCTAATCCTGGAAGAGAATGAGTTGGACTCATATGTGAAAGAAGACATCCCTATCCCATAGGATGAAGAGGCCAAGGTATTGCACAAGAAGAACTTGGTCAAGGCAAAGAGAATCATTGCTGATTCTATCAAAGACCATCTCATACCCCATGTGTCTTCTCTCAAGACACCCAAAGAGATGTTTGAATCTTTGACCAAGCTATTTGAAGGAAAGAACATAAATCGGAAGATGACCCTGCGGAACCAATTGAAAGCAGTGAAGTTTCAGAATGGAGAAACCATTCAATCCTACTTTTCAAGGGTCTCTCAGATCAAGGAACAATTAGAAGCAGTAGATGAAATGGTGGAGAATGGTGAAGTGGTGATGACCACTCTAAATGGCCTACCCAGGTCATGGGATTCCTTTATTCAAGGAATTTGTGCAAGGAAGAAGTTGATCTCCTTCAGTAGACTTCGAGAAGAATGCTCTCAAGAAGAAGCTAGACTTATAGCTCGTGAGGAAAAGATGGGAGGAGAAGATCAAGCTCTTGCAGCTCACACCAAAAGAAGCAAAATCAAGAAGGATCCCTCTCGACTCAATAGGTCCTATCAAAAGAAGAACAGGAAAGACCTAAGATGCTTCACATGCAATGAGAAGGGTCACTTTGCTTCAGATTGTCCTAAGAACAAAAGGGATAATAAAAACAACTCTAGTAAGAAGAAGAAGGGCATCAAAAGAAGGTTTCATGCTCATGCTGCTGAAGATGATGAACCTCCAAAGAAGAAAGCTAAGGCAGAAAGTAGTAGTGATGATGATTCATCAAGTGAAGAAGAGTATGTTATGATCTCTGCACTCACTGGTACCATCTCCCATGGTTGTAATGATTGGTTGATCGATAGTGGGGCTTCCAAACATATGACAGGTTTCAAGGAATCTTTTGTGAACCTTTCTGAACATGAATCACCCCATAAGGTGAAACTTGGGGATGATTATCAATACCCAATCAAAGGAAGTGGTGAAGCCTCTTACAACCTAGATTCTGGAAAATCTCTGAAGATGAAGGAAGTCCTCTATGTACCTGGACTCAAGAAGAACTTACTCTCCATCTCTGCTTTAGATGCAAAAGGTATGAGGGTTGCATTTGTTGATGGCCAAGTACTAATGTGGCCAAAGGGAAAGACTATTGATGATGCAGTAGTGATTGGAGAGCAAGAGGGAGGCTTGTACAAATTAAAGGGTCAACCCGAACATGCCATGGTACATGAATCCATGGAGCCAAGTGAACTTTGGCATAGAAGACTTGCTCACATGCACTATAGAGCACTTCCAATTGCAAGCAAGGCTGTAGAGGGTCTTCCTGAAATCAAGACCAAACATGAAGGTGTTTGCAAAGGATGTGCAAAAGGTAAGAACATTAAGAAGGCTTTCCCAAGCAGTGAAAGCAAGGCAAAAGATATTCTAGAAATCATCCACTCATATGTATGTGGCCCTATGTCATCCAGCTCCCTGAGTGGGTATGTTTACTATGTATCATTTAGTGATGACTTCTCTAGGAAGACTTGGGTATACTTCTTGAAGGGCAAAGATGAGGTGTTTGATAAATTCAAGGAATTCAAAAACTTGATGGAGAATCAAACTGACAAGAAAATCAAAACATTCAGATCTGACAATGGTGGAGAATTCACCTCAAATGACTTCAAGAAGCTTTGCAGTGACTCAGGGATTAAGAGGGAGTTGACTGCTCCATATAATCCTCAACAGAATGGAGTTGCAGAAAGGAAGAACAGAACTATCATGGAAGCAGCAAGGGCAATGTTGCATGACCAGGATCTTCCTATGCATCTTTGGGCAGAAGCAGCTAGAACAGCTGTATATGTACAGAATAGAACACCCCACAAGATATTGGACAACAAGACACCAGAAGAAGTCTTTTCTGGTAAGAAACCTGAAGTCAGCCATCTCAGAATATTTGGTTGTCCAGTATACACTCATGTCCCAAAGGAGAAAAGGACTAAACTAGATCCTTCAGGAAAGAAGGGCATCTTTGTGGGTTATAGTGAAAGCTCGAAGGCTTACAGAATATATTTTCCAGGGTTCAAGAAGATTGATGTCAGCAGGGATGTAACATTTGATGAGAATTCAGCATTCATCAAATAAAGAAAGGCACCTATCGAAGTGTATGAAGAACCTAAGGAAACAAGATTTCAGGACACTACGATGACTGATGCAGTTCCAGAAACTGCTCGTGAGTTTGAAGATCCACAAGAACCTGTAGATCCACCCCGTGAGGATAACTCTCACAAAAGGAAACCTGTATGGGCTAGAGAGCTCATTCATGATGCAGAAAGATTTGGCATTCCAGAAGAAGAACACAGAGCAAAGAAGAGAACCAGATTACACACCAGTTATGTTGCTTTACTCTGTGACATCATGAACAAAGAGCCTTCCAGTTATGAAGAGGCAGCAGAAAAGAAAGAATGGAAGGATGCTATGGTTGAGGAATACCAATCAATTATGAAGAATGATGTTTGGGATGTTGTCCCAAGACCTAAAGGGAAGTCTGTTGTGACTTCCAAGTGGATCTACAAAATCAAGCATGCTGCAGATGGCAGTGTGGAAAAATATAAAGCAAGATTCGTAGCTCGCGGTTTCTCTCAAAAGGAAGGAATAGACTATGAAGAAACCTTTGCACCTGTAGCCAGATATACTTCCATCCGAACAGTACTTGCCCTGGCTGCAGCAATGAAATGGAAGATACACCAGATGGATGTCAAGACTGCTTTCCTGAACGGTGTAGTAGAAGAGGAAGTATATGTGGAACAGCCACTCGACTTTGAAATACATGACAGGGAAGCTTATGTATGCAGATTAAAGAAAGCCTTGTATGGCTTGAAGCAAGCTCCCAGAACCTGGTATGGTAGGATGGACAGTTTCCTATCTAGTTTGGGCTTTACCAAGAGTAAAGCGGATTCCAACCTTTACTACAAGGTTGAGGAAGGGAATCCTGTGATTCTACTTCTATATGTGGATGACCTATTTGTGACAGGAGATGACAGAATGATTGCAGATACCAAGAGGAAGCTTGCAGCTGAATTCGATATGAAAGATTTGGGAATGATGCACTATTTCCTAGGTATGGAGGTGTGGCAGAATGCAGGTGGGATCTTCCTTTGTCAAGGGAAGTACACAGTAGATATCCTGAAGAGATTTGGGATGATGGATTGCAAGGCCATGGCCACACCTATGGCATCGAATCTGAAGCTTCTTTGTGATGCTTCATCTGAGCCAGTTGATGTTCCTATGTATCGTCAGATGATTGGGTCCTTGATGTACCTGACGAACACGAGACCAGACATTTGCTTTGCTGTGAACACATTGAGCCAGTTCCTGACGGATCCGAGGAGTGTTCACCTTGTTGCTGTAAAGCATGTTCTGAGGTACCTGAAGGGTACAGTGGATTATGGGCTCAGATATGAGGCGAATCAAAAGTTTAACCTGCAGGGTTATGTTGATTCAGATTGGGCTGGCAGTGCTGCAGATAGGAAGAGCACATCTGGGTGTTGCTTCAGTATGGGATCAGGTGTGATCTCTTGGTTTAGCAGGAAGCAGTCCTGCGTAGCACTGAGTACAGCTGAGGCAGAGTATGTTGCAGCCTGTTCAGCTAGTTGTGAGGCAGTATGGCTACGGAAGCTACTGTCTGAGTTATTTGATCTTCCGTTGGAGGCTACTGGTATCTTCTGTGATAACCAGAGTTGTGTGAAGCTGTCCGAGAACCCAGTGTTTCATGACAGGTCAAAACACATAGAGATCAAATACCACTATATCAGGGATATGGTGCAGAGAGGAGCTGTGAAGCTCCTGTATGTTGCGACGGACGAGCAGATTGCAGATGTGCTGACGAAGCCACTAGCCAGGGTGAAGTTCGAGTACTTCAGAGAGAGGCTTGGCGTTCTTCAGATCGAGGACACTTCGAGGAAGAAGTGATAGACACATTTGCTGAAGCCATTTCAAGCATGTTGGAAGGAGGATTCTTCACATAGCTGTGGATGTAAGCGCTGGATGATGAGCATCAGGATGATGTTCTAGTTTCTGCTGGATATGATCAGTTGGATCATTTTATGTATGTATGTACGCATCATGTTGGATGCTGGATATGATCAGTTGGATCATTTTATGTATGTATGTACGCATCATGTTGGATGCTGGATATGATCAGTTGGATCATTTTATGTATGTATGTATGCATTATGTTGGATGCTGGATATGATCAGTTGGATCATGTGTATGTATTTTATATATGCATCATGTTGGATGCTTGGACCATGTATCTGTATATGTATCAGGTGGATACATTATATGATCAGGTGGATCATGTATGGTGATATATATATCATGTGTTTTGTATTTGTATCAGGTGGATACATTGATGATCAGGAGGATCATATATGATGATATGTATCAGGTAGATACTTGGTATGCAGCAGGATGTTGCATTGATGATCAGGAGGATCATGTATGATGATATGTATCAGGTAGATACTTGGTATGCAGCAGGATGTTGCATTGATGATCAGGAGGATCATGTATGATGATATGTATCAGGTAGATACTTGGCATGCAGCAGGATGTTGCAGTGATGATCAGGATGATCATAGATGACGAGCTTCAGGATGTTGCTCCAGATGACATGCAGCAGGATGTTGCAGTGATGATCAGGATGATCATAGATGACGAGCTTCAGTATGTTGCTCCAGATGACATGCAGCAGGATGTTGCAGTGATGATCAGGATGATCATAGATGACAAGCTTCAGGATGTTGCTCCAGATGACATGCAGCAGGACGTTGCAGTGATGATGATCAGGATGATCATGGATACATCAGAATGATGTATGGTGAGTATCAGGTTGATACTCTGTGGCCGTGGATCAGGTTTTGCAGATGAGCATGTAATTCGTTGCCCTGGGAGATTTGCAGATGGTCTTGCGAGGTTTTGCCTATGGCATGTAATTCGTTGCCCTGGGACATCTGTCAAATGCTCTTTCGAGGTTTTGCTCTGGGAGGACATGTAATTCGTTGCCCTGGGAGATCTGCAGATAGTCTTGCGAGGTTTTTCCTATGGCATGTAATTCATTGCCCTGGGATATCTGGCAGATGCTCTTGCGAGGTTTTGTCCTATGGCATGTAATCCGTTTCCCTGGGAGATCCTATAGGTAGAGCAGTATGCTCATAACAGCCTGGGATGCTCTTGCGAGGTTTTGCCATGACCACATGTAATTCGTTGCCCTGGGAGATCCTATAGGTAGAGCAGTATGCTCGTAACAGCCTGGGATGCTCTTGCGAGGTTTTGTGGTGAGGTCACATGTAATTCGTTGCCCTGGGAGATCCTATAGGTAGAGCAGTATGCTCGTAACAGCCTGGGATGCTCTTACGAGGTTTTGTGACGCACGTAAAAGTCCTGAGGATTCCACAGTATGGCCAGTGATGATGAAGACCTGTAGGTGGTGGGCCTACATCCAGTATGAAAAAGGACTGGCTCTGTAGAACTTCCTATGAAGAGTAGAGACAGAGATTGGACGAGATAGCAGCAGCAGTGACGATGACGATGACGATGCATCGATGACGATGATCCAGAGAAGAAGACTTGTCTAGCAAATCTGTGTCGAGAAATACCTTCCTTGTTAAGAGGGAGTGTTGATGTTTATGTAACTTCGGAATGTATTTCATCAGTATATTATATGTATATTTATTGTACCCTTATAAGAGATGTGTTATTCCTCTATAAGGAAGTGTCGTCATGTGGATTGACAAGTGTCGCAAGTGTGTGTACTTGCCGATGGGTTATTAGACCACCTTATGGGGTCGGCCCTAATTAATATATAATATAATGTGGATGTACTAAAGTAGACAAGTCGGCCCCAGTAGGTCACTGGGCAAAAAGGTGAGTATAAATAGAGATAGGAGATCTCTATTTTACTCACTCGGAAAAGTATCTATCTCTCTCTCTGGAAAGTGGCGCACTAGTGAGGAGGAGGAGGATCATCTGCTAGGAGACTATCTCTATTATTTGGTTGTATTTTGGTTTAGCCATTGCTCTCTCTATCTCTGAGGAAGTTTGTGGGGTTTTTCACCTTAGGGTTTTCCCCACGGAAACTCTGTGTCTCTTGTCTCTATGCTTTTGAATCTTGTGATGCTTGTGATGCTTGTCATACTATGATTGTCATGCATTGATATACTGTAGATGTTATTCTCTCAGCAAAGATCCTATAGTATTGTGATTTAATACTGAAAACTTAACAGATACAATCCCTCCTCATCCACTTAGACAAAGTATAAGGACCATATATCGACGTTATCATCGGAACCGGTAACCTCATCATCAACCTCATCGTCGGAATAGGTAACCTCATCATCGACCTCATTGTCAGAACAGGTAACCCCATTATCAACCTCATCATCGGAACAGGTAACCTCATCATCGATACAAGTATCCACATCATTGATACATGTATCCACATCATCAATACAAGTATCCTGATCATCGATGCAAGTATCCTCATCATCGACCTTACCGTCGATGCAGGAAATCTCATCAACAGTGACCATATCACTCCCCCTTTTGAGGAGGGTCCTTCTGAACTACACCAAGCTTGTCTCGGAAATACTCAAACTTTACTTGAGACAGAGGTTTGGTCAATACATCAATAACTTGTTCGTTAGTGCTCACATACTCGAGCTTTGTAGCTCCTTTCTGCACCATATCCTGTATATAGAAATATCAGATCTCTATGTGCTTTGACTTATCATGGAACACTGGATTCTTATTCATCTTGATACAACTCTAGTTGTCACACAAGATCACAGTGGGGTCCATCTCCAAATCAAACAATCCTGACAACAACTTCGAAGCCATACCACTTCACAACTAGCAAAGCAAGCAGCTATATATTCCGCTTCAGCTATGCTAAGAGCCACACTGGACTGCTTCCTGCTAAACCACGAGATCATGACAGATCCCAAACAATAACATCCTCCCTATGTGCTTCTTCTTGTCTGATACACTTCCTTCCCAATCAACATCTGTGTAGCCATACAATGTGAAGTCATGATCTCCAAGATAACATAGACCAAAGTCTATTGTACCCTTTAGGTACCTCATCACATGCTTTGCAGCTACATCTAGGTTCCACAAGATACTGACTCAAGGTGTTCACATCAAAGCATTTTTCCGGCCTTGTATTCATCAGATACATCAATGACCCAATAATATTTCTGTACAGAGTCACATCCACTAACTATGATGAGTCATTAGCTAACAACTTCAAGTTGGAATCCATGGGAGTGGCCATGGTTGTACATTCCAACATATCAAATCTTTTCAGGATTTCCATAGCATACTTTCCCTGGTTGATAGAGATTCCTTTTGAGCCTTGCCATACTTCTAGACTTAGGAAGTAATGCATCAATCCGAGATCTTTCATCTCAAATTCTGTAGCTTCTTCTTTCTTTCCATGATATGTTCCTCATTCCCTGTCAGAAAGAGATCATCCACATATAGTAATAGTATGACAGGTTCATCATCCATAACCTTAAGGTAGAGGTTAGGATCAACTTTACTTTTGGTAAAGCCCAAGCTTGTCAAGAAGCTATCATCTCTCCTTCTATGACTGAACATCATCCACACTTTGCAGTGAGTGTTCTGCATATCTATCTGTGCCATCTCTCGTAACATGGGTCTACTGATATGAGACTCTAGATCATTTGAACTCTGTGGTGATTTCCTCCTTGCATCCATCTGAGAGAAGAATGTCATCTCTATATAGACACCATCCTCAACCTTATAGAAAAGGTTGAAATCTGCATCACCCATGGTGATCATTAAGCTCATCAGATGACTATCGATCTTGGGTGTCTGTACAGAGCTTTCTTCAATTATACCATTAAGAGAATGGTCTTATCTAGCCACTTGGAGAAAACATTTTGTCATGATCCTCTTCTTCTTTCGAAGAGAATCTTCTAGCCACGAGCCTTCTATAATATGTTTGATTTGTAAGTCTTCTTGTTGAACATCCATCACTCGTTCTTTGGAACATGTGTTCATCATCATAGCACATGATCTTTTCTACAAATCAAAGTTAATCACATGATTATTAATACTTCATAATCATCAAATTTTGTTGACATGATAAGCTACTATGCATACTGATATGATTCACATAGTCATACAATTATCTTGACCAATACTTTGGCACAACACATTTCCATATCGTGTATGCATACAGTGGTTATCTAGATGCCTTCCATCTCTACCAAAACATACTATCAAGAGCGTGCATAACTCTCAGCATGTCAGCAAAGAGGTTTCATTCTAGACAAGCAACAATGGAATGTTTGTCCAACTTACCCATCATATGCATATTAGTAGTATACTATTCAATACTATATAAATGCTCACATTATGCATGATATATTCTAGGCATACAAATAGGCATGCAACTATTACGAGCAATATCATTAACTTATTCAAAGATTCAAATAACAACTTAAATGCTTATCTTTTATGTTTGTGTGGTTGCTTCCCGCTTGATCTCCATATGTCTTTTGAACTTCTATTCATTCCGTACCACTATGCATGCTTAAGAGTGCACTAGTGTCATCCTCATGATCTCATACACAAACATACATTTATTAGTGTAACCTTAATACTATCAAAACGTGATAATATTAAGTATGTATGGTCATGATCATTTCATGCATAGGTATACTTACCTAAGATCCTAACACAAAGTAGGATTCTAACTTGATATAGGAAAACATACCTGGATTATCAAACTTGGTTAACATACCCAAACAATACCTTCTTTGTTCTCTTCAATGGTTTAGAGATCTTGTGCTAGAACCTGCATATCTTATAGGTTAAGCATAGTAGAACAAGGTCATACATAACTCATAAGTGGAGCTTCTATGTGATCAAATATTATGAATGAGTCTTTGTCTTCATGTCATCATGGTCTTGATGTACTTGTATCTTGTTAGCAGAAAACATCATTCTCATACAACACTACAGGTGCATTAGTACAATCATATAACCCTAATCAATGAATGTCTTCTATCATTCACATGCATTCATACTTTTACTAGGGTGGTAAGACAATTCTAAGTTTAATCAAGATTGTACTAACCTCAATAATATCAAGACAAACATATCACAAACTTAATCATGAACAAATTTCAACACATACCTGTATCTCCTCAAGTCATACCTGTCAGGATTGCTTTTAACCCAATCCACTTTGATTTGCTGAAACTGGATCTGGAGCTGGATTAGGGTTTGTCAGAGAAACCCTAAAAATTAAAACTTTGAATTTCAAACTCCTGAATGGATGGAAAGATGTGCCTTGATGAGCTGATCAAGCTAGCATACTTCAATTTTTAAATCTCCAAAATTTGACCCCTCAAAATTGCCTTTGAAACTTTTGGATCTTCTGGATAGGATCCCGAACTAGGGTTTGGTGAAGCCAACCCTTCTGCCCAATCACAAGGTTTGATCCAAAGCTATAAAATTCGATTTTTCTGAGGAGCTTCCAGCCGTGGTCACAAACTTCAAAAATTCCAACTTTTGCAGAAGCCCTAATTTTCCATTTTTCTGATCAAAATCCTGAACTAGGGTTTGATCAAGCCCAGCCTTTTGACCAACCAAAAATTTCGATCTCAGTCTCTAAATTTTGATTTTGATTAGTAGCATTCAGCGATGGACTCCGATTCCAAAAATTCCAACTTTCTCCGAAGCCCTAAATTCCCGCAGCAGTGATAAGCCAAGAATGAAGGTGCTTAGAAAATAATTCTATTTTGAAGGAAATATGCACCTGATTGTTTTTGGTGCATCTCTGAAATTACGAGTTCACAGGGTCTGAACTCTTGGCATGTGGTAGCCTCACCTGATAGCTTCCCAACCCCATAGGTCTGATATCAATTGGATTTTCTGAGAGAGATTTATACCAAGTGTCACAATGTGACCTGTTTATGGGATAAAACAGGAGAGCAAACTTGTAGGGCGTGCCACATGTCACTAGTTCAACGTCGGCCTCTGAAAACCTTACCTGAGAAACTATAGTCTGTGCTCTACCTGTCACATTTTACAAAGAAATTTCATTTGGAGCTTCCTAACCCAAGTTGTGACCTTTTTTCCTAGGTCACCTATTTATGACTGAGATCTAGAAGAGGCAGAAACCCTAACTTGTAATGACCATAAATAACAAAGTACAATGAATTCAAAGTTGTCCTCTGGACACAAGGTACAGGGGGATGTTATCTACGACCTGTAGAGGTTTCAGATCCTGAACCTTTTCCAAAATGGATTTATAGTGAAAGTTCCACAATGACTTGTTTTTTCTATACAAAACCCTAACCTTCAAGTTGTCACAAGTGAAACAAGTGTCGTAATTACCATACATTGCCTTCCTTCAGGTTAGCTCTGATACCATGTTAAGATTCAATATGCTAAAACAGAAAATATCAGCATTGCATTTCATTTCACAACAATAGCATATACAGGATCATTGAAAGAACAATAAGCACAACATAAACACAAGAGACATAGATTTATCTTCGGAAACCCTCATGGGGTAGAAAACCCAGCAAAGCTTCCTCAATATAGATGACCAGAAAATACAAAGATGTAAACCCTAGACATGAGCTCCTTCTCCTGCATAGAAAATGTCTCCCTCACCTATGTGTTATTCACAAGTAAGTGTAGTGTGTGTTAAATGAGGAACACACCTCCTCTATTTATACACAACTCCGACTTGACTTTTACACTAACTAAGTCGGCCCCAACTTTAACCACTGGGTTAAACACCTCATTACAACAGACTCTGGGCTGACCCCACTAGGGAAGTCTAATAACCCAAGATACCACATTCTGATGGAGGAATAAACATCTCTGGATATACAATAAGGTCTTCACGGAGGAATGAAACATCTACGGAATAATAAAGTACAAATATAATATTCTTAGAAGTTACAGTATTTCAATTGGTTCTTATAAATTGAATTTTTATGGTACATTATTTGTTTTAAGGCCCATTTTTTACCAAAAAAATCCCCTAATGGGGAGGCCTTGCCTTCCTAAATTCACCCTGTGGAATACCTTTGTGCTTCTTTCTTCCCTTAATCTTACTGTAAGTGTGTCTTTGGATTCCCTGAGAACCCTCAGAATCATCTAACGTGCTAGAGGAGAACCTAGGAGAAGGTGTTATGTGCCTTCTGCTCACAGAACTTCTTCTAGGGCTTTGAGTTATTATCTTAGAACAAACCCTAGAATGACTTTATGCATTTGTTTCCTCTCGACCTTCGTTGCTTGGGTTAGATCCACCATTTATTCTTTGCTGTATGTCTGTGAGACTCTGCAAAATGGACGCATTGAGTTGATGTTGTTCTTCTTATGCTTTCATCATCCCCTCATTAAAGCTTACCAAAGTCTCAACCAAGTTTGGGGGAGTTACTTGTGTCGTCCTTCCATCAGACTCGGCCTTTGTATGTGCTTCTTGTACGTTCTCACCTAACACATCGTCCTCTAGTTCAAATGGGTCTTGTGCATCGTTTAACGTGACCATTCTTATGCCTTTTTGTACATTGTCTAATTATACGATTCGTCTTACAACTATTGCTATCACTGTGCATATCAGAAACATCTATTAGACATCACAATCATGCAATTAAACTCTATTATACCCATTCAAACTTGGAACTATTCATTTGAACAATCAATTGATCAAATAAGTTCATCAAAACCATGCCATTGATGCATCTCTTGATAAAAATTTGCACGGTTCGGTCCAAACAAATCCTAGTGTTGCAACGGAAGCTTTGATATCACTTTGTCACATCCCCATACCTCCAGATGAACTTCTGAAGCCATGGGAGACCCCGATACATTTGTTTTCTTCCAAATTCGACTGAATACACACACACACAGAGTCGAAGTAGCTAGGATCCACAATCCACTATCTGCAATCCGCAATTACGATCCGCAATCCGCAATCCGTATTCTGCAATAGCGATCCACAATCCGCAATTGCGATCCACAATTTGCAATCCGGAAATCGCAGTTGCGATCTGCAATCTACATTCTGCAATCCACAATACACAATCTACAATTACGATCCACAATCTGCAATCTGTAATCCATAGTTGCGATCCGCAATCCATATTTCGGATGCAGAAATGTGGGATTTCCCCATCGGGAAAAAATACCATTCCACAATCCGCAATTGTGGATGCAGAAGTGTAAGATTTCCAATCAAAAAAAATATCATTCCACAATCCACATTGCGTTTGCAGTCATGCGGAACCACACCCCTGCAATGGTAACTTCCCAAGCAACTTCCGAGGGCATAAATTCCTCATCATTGGTCCAAATGAGACAAGGTAAGTACCTTTGGAAAGATCTTGGAGAGATCTATCCAATGGTGCAACTTCCACTCCTAATAGAGGTATCTAACCCTGTCATTTATCAAACTGAAAATTTGTGCATAACTCCGCTTAATATACTTTAACCTTCTTCCTGCTATGACTTTCCTTTTTCTTACCTGACCCACATAGGGGTTATGAAACACATCAGGGTATCCCCCTCCCTTCCCCAAGATCAGGTGTAGTCATACAACTCATTCAAAGGGTTAATCAATACATCACAACATGTAAGGTGCATAAAGTTATATCTAACCATTACATCTATCACATGTAAGACTTTTAATGCATTAAACTTATGCAATAAAATTATGTATATAACAATGAAATCAACCTTCTACTCAGGATTACACATGATCTTCCTATCAATCAAATTCATATAAACATACATTCCATAACTTGAACATAAGCAACCGTATCATAGCAATGGAACGTCATCATTTAGCACAACAAATAAGTACTTATCTTTATCTTTTTGAAGCTTCCAAGCAACTAGCTAAGTGAGAGAAATGTTCCACCCAAAGTCCAGCCTGTACTCTTTAAGCTGAGAGATCACACCCTAGCAGGGCTGTGTATCCACTAAGCAGGGCTATCAAGTTCTCTTATAGTCAAGGTTCCATCCCAATGCTAAGCCAATCTATAGTTAGGTTTATAAAGCATCCCAGGGCATCTACCCATGCCAAGCCAACCTACATTGGATTTATCAAGCATATAAGGATATACTGGTCATGCTAAGCCAACCTCCAGTTGGGTTTAACAAGCATACCAAACAACACAATCATGCCAAGCTAGCCTGCAGTTGGGTTTATCAAGCATACCAGGAAAACTGGTCATGCTAAGCCAACCTGCAGTGGGTTTATCAGGCATCTAAGGATAATAAGGAAGGTATTGCTAAGCCAGTGATCTCAACCACAGAGCTACAGGAATATCAACACTCAGCAGACATGGCAGCCACATTACCTACCTCACCCAACACAAGGAAGACCCTCTTCTCTGCTACATAGTCCCTCAAGGACTCTTCCCTTCTAGTGCTATTCAGGATGGGCATAGAAAGGTCCAGTCGCTAGTTCTATTTGATTACAGCCTTCACTGGGTTTATCAAGCAACCCAAGCTTCTACCACAGTTGAACAAGTTGGTTCCTCCCAAACTTGCGGACTGAGCTCTATTCCGCAATCTACTCTCTGTGACACAATACCGTATTCTCACGGTTTTCTCTATGTTGTTGAAGCTTTGTAATTCCTCTCAGGGTTCTTACCACTCCTATCATGAGTAGGCTGAATTCGCACACACACTTTCTATGGCCATGGACTCTATGGTATTTCCCTCTTCCACAAGAAACGTGGTTATCTTCCAGCTTTCGCACGACTGGGCTCTGCGGGTCTATGTATGCATGAATGCCTTGAATGAGTTTTTCGTCCATCCATGGATGGATGACGAACAACGAGTGAATCTCGTCCCCTTCCCCAATGAGTATTCCAAACAGATTCAGCGAGTTCCCAGGCACTTGAGTGTCTTCCAGGAAAAGTAATCATAGCCATGCACTGTCATACGAAATCGCAGGCATGCTCGATACTCTATCGACTTCAACAATAGGGTTCTCAACCACCCTCTGCAACTGAATTAATGTCACCGGGGAGGTCAAAAGGGTTCACATTTGGACATGTGCCAACATAGGTACCAATCCCATAACCCCCTCACCTCTTCCTAGTGGATATACATGGCCCCTTCTCATTAGTTGCCTCCATAGCCAGATTCTTGGGTATTTTATTATTTACAATAATAAATAATTACATCATTTACATTTCTTTATGGCTTAACAACCCATGAATAATCAAACCGCCAAATACTTGCCTATGCAATAGCTTTAAACATCTACTAGTGGGGCCTTGGCCTTGAGCTTCACACTAGGGAAAATACACACAATGCATATACACAATATTTACATTAAGACCAATAAACACCAAGGGTAAATAGGGGTATTACATCTCTATTGGACAAACTCATTCTAGAGCTCATCCAAACTAGCTATGAAGCCTACAAAAACGATATCCCCATAGTGTTGGAACTATTGCACACATTTAAAAAGAAAGCACTCTTCATGCTACCATTTAACAATTCCACAGTACATTCGAACAAACAATAGGAATTTGACAATGCCATAGTGAACATTAAGCAACTATGTTTTACTTGCAAATATTAGTGCACAATTGTCCATGGTTGACAATGTTTTTATGATTTTATTTGAATGTTTTTATGGTTTTATTTTTCAAACATCTATTTCAAAATTGTTTAAAATAAAACTTGAATTACGTACCTAATGCTGAAGTGCTAAGGATAAGAAATTTCTTACAATCACTTAAAAAAATTTCAGCATCATATTTTATATTTAATATAATACAAACCATTATATAAACAATTTTGTTTTGTTATTTATATATTTAAATACAATACAAATAATTATATAAACAATTTTGTTTTTTTTATTTATATATTTAATTCAGCAATCGACTTTATTTTAACTTTTCTCTATATATGATGTAACGTGGTACCTCCTCTTTACTCCCTACCTTGGTTGATAAGAAACACAAGCATATATGATGTAACATGCTACCTGCTCTTTACTTCCTACCTTGGTTCATAAGACACGCACGCCGCTATCACAAAATTTGATATACAGAGCTCCACACCACACTTAGAAGCATGCCTGGAATTTTACGATGTACTGAATGTATTTACCATTTCAGAATATCTACAGAGGCTCCACACCACGCTTAGAACTAGAAGCGCTATATATGACCCAAAATAGTCCTCACTCCTGGTCAGCGTGTCTGAATTTGAATACGATGAAAGAACAACCGGTCTCCCAATTTTGTCGGCGGACAAAAGGCATCAACAGACGAATTCACTTGAGAGAAAACAATTTTATACTGAATTACAATTACAGCGGGCCGCGGCCGGTGGCCATTCAAAATCAACAAATGAAAAAAGCTACTATTCCTACTGCATACGGCCGCACTACTCCCTAGAAAATCGGTTTTCATATACTCTGTGATGTGTGATGATTAGGTTGCCCACTATATTCAGTAGTATAACTATTTAATTTGTGGCGAGCTTACAAGTCAAGTATTATGGATAATTTATTTTTTGTTTGTTCTCCATGAAATTTTGGACTTACTTGAATGGATCAACAAAATTAACCTTAAGTGTAATACAATGAGGGTTCATTTTATGGAATAAGATTTAGTTAAGTTGTTGTTAAGAAAAGAGGTATGTTTATTAAATAGTATTTTATTTTATGTTTATATTAATTAGTTTAATGTTTAGTTTTTGTTTAATAACCACTCATCTTCACAAAAACTAAGTGATTAGCTACACTTATGGATGTTCACCAGCCACTTTACTTGTAGCTGTGCTAGTAGTTAATTGGATGATAATTAAGTGATAAAAATAAAATAAAACACAACTCATTTATATTGGTCTGCAGGTATGCCTACATTTGCACCTCCCATGGTCATGCGGCTTAGTCGTTTCTGATAGCAGCTGGGCCTGAAATTCCGTCTTCGAATTATCTTGTAAATGGTCCATAATAGCACAGCGGACCACATTGTTACACACCATTACTATCCCTTCACATGAAATCTCTGGCTCTGTGAGATAGATCCTCACCTTCACTTGTTATATATACCACTTGTTATATATACCAAACGTATGTATTATTTTATTATCAAGTCTTGTGCAGCCTTCCCATTAGTACTCGGTTATAATTAAGAGCTTTTATTTTGTTTTTATGTGCTCGAATCTCATCTATTAATCAAGGGCAATGGCGAGAAGATTGAGAAATCCTACAGTTCTTCCTTCGAAAGCAGATAATGAGGGCGTTATGCAAGTTTGCAAAGGGCTATACGTCGATCGGATATGCCCTTTGTGCAAAGAAGACTCAGTACTTCGTCATGGAAGATGAGGCCATGGATAGATCATGTCGTGCTCTGGCTACACTGTGCAGTGTACGTTGGAAAAGAACGGAGTAGATTTATCATTCATGCCATTTAATTCAACCATTATCTGTTCCAGGAATTGTTAGAGAAAGCCGAAGTGGTATATGGGTTTGGTCACCAGATGGGACTCACCCTTCCATGTAACGAAGTTGCTTTCCAGTATATGGTATCAATCATTGGTAAGAAGGATCAGACATCGCCTGCAAATTTGAAGCTGGACGAAATCATCGATTTCCGATTCGAAAAGGCGATGGACGACACATACTAGAGTGTACAGAGTTATGCAATTTATCGTTGCAGTGCTCTGCTTTAACTACACCAGTGGAGGTCATATCCTCTGTAAACTTTCCTGGCTTTGAGCAATCTCATGATGCATTGTAGCGGAACCGGTTTTCTATCAATTCGGCGGCTTCTGTCCAAATGTCGATCCTGCCCGGACTTAATTTAAGGAAGAGGAGTGAGTGATTTGACAGTAGTCAGTAGTTCAGAAGATCTCATTGATGGTGGTTGAGATTGCTTCTCCCTCGGCAGATGTACATGTATAATCAATTATAATATCTTGTAGAAAAATGAAATTTAAAAAATCCAATAAACTTCAGTTGTATATAATTTTTGTTTATATTTACCTCGAAGGTGTTCTTTCTGCAAAGATGATCCATGTTACTGTAGCATGATTCTTCACCTATGTAGTGAATGGAATGCTGCCACATCTCCAATAGTTAAAGCGGTTTTGGCTATGCTCGTGGTTCACGTGTCCTTTCCTGTCAATTTCTATTTCACGCGGGTTTTAGGGTGTTCATGGTTTCATCTCATATCATTACAGCCTCTGATATCATGGCCTCCCAAGCATTGAAATTCTTGTCACATCCGCCATCAATGTCCACTCCCAACTACGAATTGTCTTTCATGTCCCATGTCCCCGAAGTTACGGATTTCTGTGTACTCATGTCTGGCTTGGCTATGGCATTTCGTGCCCCTGAAGCTACATCTATTCAAGTTTCTTGAGGTATGGCTATGGCGGACGAGGTTTCTAGGTATTTGATAAGGGTGACTAAGTACACTTCACATTGTCTGTTCTTAGCATGGTCGAGCTCAGGGTTTTGGGTGCTAAGGCAAAGTTCAGACCTTTCCTAAGAGTATCGGATTCAGCTTCATTACGTGTGTGGTTGGATAGATAAACTACCTTTTTATAATTTGTTGTTTTCAGTGTAGGTGCAGCGTTGGAGCTCTGGAGCTTCTGGAGCTTGGCGATCATCTTTTGCTACTTCTCCCATGCATTACGTCCCTCGCTGCCTGCTTTGAGAGCCGCGTTAGCATCAGCCGCCTTCCAGAGGTCCATTCCAACCACAGCAATGAGTTTCAGGTGGAGGTTGAGCGCTTCACGAGATAAGCGATTCAGGGTAAAGCGTACTCTTCTTATTTATGTTCTTACCAAGGTCGCACATAGTTGTTGTAATCAATATTCCTTCAAATTCTACCTACCTATTTTCGACGAAAATTCATGTTGTATATGGTAGAATTCCAAAATTTTATGGGGTGTAATGCGTCTTGAACCCGGGTTTCATTCCCCATGGACTTGTGGTAAACAAACTTGGATCCCAAAAGATCTAAGGTTCTTGCTTGTTATGGAATGTTTTAATGCCAGAGGTCTGATGCTTTTGTGATGGCACAGAGGGAAGATGCCAGATTCATCTTCGATTCTCGCACTATTCAAAGATTCATCATTAAATCAAAGGATCGTGTATAGACTGCAAGTCCAGTCGCAATCAGTTTTTTCTCATCATTCCCCAAGCATTCTTAGCAGGAATTTTGGTGAGGGTTCTCTACTTTAAAGTTCAGTAGTTCGTGGTTGTAAAGTCACTGAGCGGAGATCCTGTGGTTTGCATGTATCTTTGTGGGTGTGATTGTCCTTGCACACCCTATCAACAATTTGTGAGGTATGGCTCTTTTGGTTGCTTTCATCCAGGCCAACACTGCTCTCTTTTGTGTTTTGCTTGAGAAACTGTAAAGGGAATGTTAATCTTCCAGGCTTGTCTTGCTCCCTTGTATGATGGCCTGAGATTTGTATAGGAAAGTTAATATGTTCTGCATCTATCCCCTATTTTATCAAGGATTTGTGGTTCTTAGCAATTATTTTTTGTTTCACCTGCTATGTTTAAGCTCTTGATGCATGTGTGTAGTGGCAGTTTATCTGTTGTCTGCTTTTTTTTCCTTAATGCACATAATATACATTCTTAATTGTGACCTCTGCTGCAGGGCTACACACAGTGCAATAGACGCTAACCCTGGAGGCGGCGAGCATCTTGAATCATGCCATAGCAGAAGCTTGTGACCGCGGGCACGGTCAAGTGATTCCTCTTCATGTTGGTCCAATGTTTTTGGCAGCCCCTGGTAGCCATCTGCGCCAGGCTTGCTAAGCTGCGACTTCAAAGTTTAGGGGTTGGTGCTGAATCCATCGGCAATAGGAATGATGAGATTAGAAGACTGATAGAAATCCTTCTAAAGGTTAAGAAGAAGAGTAGAAGAAACCTCGGACTCACCCAAAATGAGATCCCGCAATAGAAATGGAAAGAGGTCGAATCCTTTTTCCTGCAGAGGGCCTGAGAAGTTCCAGAACATCTATATTTCCTACAGCTATTGATGTTCAATCAATGCATAATACGCTTCCTTGCAACGCTTGTCGAAGCCTTTTATTCCTATGTTTTACGATGTGAGAATAACCACTCCCACTTCCATCGACTCCCTCCAGGTTCCATCCGACATATAGATGAATAGAAGAGAAAAGAAACATACACCCCAGCCCATCATGTTTAAAATATCATTATCCACCTGACCTGTTCCGATGCTCTCTTCCACAATTCCCCTTTATATTCTTCAGAAACTACTTTCTCTTCTGCAGCGTGGTATCATGGCCACCACATTCAATCCCAAACAGTTGAGTACATGGGATATTTGAGCTCTCCTGCCCGACAATGGATTCGGGCATTGGCTTACTTGGTGATGATGTTGTGGAACTGTCCCATAGGCATAGGAATAGCACTAGGTGTACGACACTATGGTTTCAACAAGACCGTGATCACCAAATTTTGGGTGAAGGGAGAGTTTGGTATTGGAGAGACAGAGGAGGACTTCATCTGTGCGATCGTAGACTTGTGGCCATCCAACAAATGCCATTACGAGACGTGTTGATTCTTTGGCAGGACCTTAAAAATCCACTGCTGGTAAATGCTGTAAAAGGTATAACTTGTGTACTGTAATTTGCTTTTTGTTTCCATGTAATGAACAATGGAATGGAGTATTCGTTTAGCCTCTATGTTGATTATGGATTGAGTTTGGCCTAAAGGGTCTTCATCTTGAATTCTTGCACTGGTGGAGTAGGGGCTTCAAGTTTTCTACTGATCCTTAATTCCTACAAACGTACACCAATAAAATACCTTCCTCTTTTTTTTAAGCAAAATTCTATATCTAACCACCAAAAGAAATTCAATGCTTACTTGTTTGAAAGAACTCCAAAAATAACAAATATTTTAGTAGAGATGATAATGTAGTTTACTGATAGCATTATTTAAAAAGCACATAAACAATCTAAATTGAAAATCACTTAATCCACGGTTTTTTTGGGAGGAAAGGAAAAAATCTATTGGCAAAAGGTTGATAATGGCACTCTTGGCCCTTATCTCTTTTACTAGATATATTAATGAATCTAATGCTACCTTGTAGGAATATCGATCTCATTCTCATAGATTTTTATAGAATAGTTAACCATTGGAGCCTCTGTTGTGCTTTACGGTTAGGATGGTGCTGCAATGGACTAGGACTATCAATGCCCTTGGTATTATTTTGCTCCTTGCTTTTCATGTACAGGTAATCCAATGCCAAACGTTGAGAAACCTCTTATTTTTTTGTTTTTTTTTTGGGTTTCTAATTCCTAGAAAATAGTACTGGAGTCCCACTACTATGCACCAACATTGACATTGTTGAGTTCTAGGTTTCCCTCCCCTATTACATGAGCAGTGAAGAACACAGTCCCATAAGGCTTTTGCAATAATGGAGGTAGAAGATGAGAGCTCATCTTTTTATGATAGTTTGCATTTCCACTCTTTCTTTTGAAGTAGGAGAGAATTAAGCTGAAATCATAAAGTAGGAGAGAATTTGTTGTTGTCACTGCCTAGGATGTCGATAGGAAAGTGCCACAAAGCATGTTGTTTGTAGACCACCAACTTGTTTTGAGAACCAACATCACTAACTGTCATCTCTTTCTGAAATAGGTTCTGTTTATGCATCATAGATGACCCTATAAGTAAACTACCCAACTATTGCAGATTAGGTCCACCTTGTCTTGTCAATCTATGGAAATTGAGAAGGTGCTTCATATGTTGTAGTTTTACATCATAGGAATTATCCTTGATCATTTGAACAACTTCTTCATCTATGTAGAGATCCTGAAAAGATGACTCTATTTCAAAAATCGGTTCATTGGGAGAGTTTCGGTGGCCACCTTTGCCTCTTAACTTGATGGAATCTCTGTCATAAGTGTGTGCAACTTCACTTTTTGAGTTGAAGTTTCCCAACCATATTCTCTCTTGGTTTGCATTTTTTTCTCCCCATTTGCCATTTGTGTGAGAAAGAACACCTTCGAACTGTCTTGTGGAGTTGCACTGTGGGACTTGCCTCATCTGCAAGACTTGCCCAACCACCTTCAAGATTTTTCCTTCTTTAAACCATAAATTTCTTCACTTTTAACTATTTCTTAGTTGGTTAAGCAACGTGGATTCCATTGTACATTTAATTTCAATCGTATTTACACCGAAATATCATTTAAGAAAGAGTTAAGGCTGCACAAAGGCACTATTTATGTTGAGAATATGGATCTTCATTAAGCAAGGAGGAAGCAAACTTCAAATCAAACAGAATCAATAATGGATACCAACCCACAACTACATAATTATAGAGTTATAAAGTTCAGTTAATTCACTTACCACACTGAATTGATGAGGTTTTAAAAGACAAAAAAATGATTAATTATCCAAGGAAACAAATAAATAATACGTTCAACTAAATGCCTTTTTCCAAGGCAACCACCATGTCCATAGTCGATATCATAACTAATCACTACAAAATAAATACATGTGCCAATGTGGCCAATAGTATATGATAAAAAGGCAGAAGATAGATAACATAAGCAACCCAGCATAAAGAGTTGGACATTCCGATCTACATATAATTTTTATTAGAATGGTATTTCCAATGTTAAAAAAAAATTGCGATCTATCCCAATCAAGTAAAAGTTACACTGCTTTTGATATTGTTTAGTAATGACACGACTTGCTACACCAATGCAAGTTGGACCATAAAACGCATACTGGCATAAGTGGAAAACATATAAATTTTCTCTTGATTATTCAATTGATTTATGATCCCTTAGACTTTGATTCAATTAATTCTATTGTAATGCCTCCAATTAATTCGAGTGCATGAATAAATCAATTTTAAAAATATAAATAAAGTTTCACTAATGATTGAAATCGTAGAGGTGTTTGATAATTGAACTGTGTAGTGCAGCTGATAGTTTCGATGTCTGGCTTGATATCTTTGTTATTTCTACTTGGCGATTTTCCAGCATAGACATAATAATTAAAAGAATTAACGGGCATAGATAAAACACTGCACTATGAATTTAATAAGGAAATACAATTCAAACAGAAAACGTATACCTATATACAAGAAAACATAATATACCTAACCTAGAAGACAATATGGGGAAATATTGTGAGAAATGCGCAGTATTAGGGACCTGCTAAAAGAAAACCCAGAGTAGAGTTCCTAAACTTTTTATGATGGGGTGTTGTCTAGCAAAGGCGAGTTGGCCTAGGCCTGCTAGACCCCCCACTGGTTTTTGATTGAGACCTCTAAATGTTGATAATTCTTATAATGAAAACACTGCTGAAAAGTAGCTTCTAATTTAAATGTATGTATCTACTATAACTGGAAAATGGAAAACAATTAATACCACATACCTAGATTGCTTGGGTACTCGATCCTTTCTTGTAGAAACTTGCACACTCAGACAGTAGTTAATGCAGAGCTTGTTATGATTAGCTAACCTGTTAGGATGATTTTCCTCAGCTGGATAACTTTGGGGCTACTGTGTTCCTCCCAACCATGATCCTACAATCGTTCCTGGTTCTGTATGGATCCCCCCGAGCTGGATTTCAACATGCAAAAGAGATATAGGACCTAGGGTTACCGCTGGTTTAGTTTCTTGGAGTAGAATTTTTTCCTTTAGTTACCATCAAAGAATGATAATGAAAAGATAGATGATCCTCCAACTTGGGATCTGCCCTCTTTATGTGGGGGAGTATTTTTTTTGTAAATAAACAAGATTATATATTATTGCTTGTAAACAAAATACAAAGCTTGTCCCTTGTTCTCAGACAGTGATAGAGCATTCCCAGCTGCAAGCAACCAAATAGGAATCCCATACCACATGTTTGTAAAACAAAACTGGACTATTCCCGGCTTAAATTTTGCCAAACAGGAATTTTGATTTAAACATTGAAGTTCAATTCCTATTTTAAACAGCCTATCAGACAGATTAGAAGCTTCTAGACTGTGTGAGAAAATTCCTGGCAAACTTAGCATAAACATCAAGACATTCTTTAATCAACATTGACTATGGGCATACCCCTACCCTCCATATCCGTCTCCTGCTTGTTCGCACTCGGCTGACTCAGAGTATCTGTCTGCACCGCAACAGCAACCGGAGGAGTCCTGGAACCTTCACCTCCCACACTGCCAGGTTCCTCGTCCCCTTTTTGCTTGACGACAAACACCATGCAGTCTTGGAAATAGCATCGATCTTGGCATGCATAATTCGATTATCCATATTATGGATCTTCCAAGACCGTAGAGGCTCGGTATCTCCCTGATTCTTATTGTAAGCCACCATAAAGACATTAGCCAAAAGGTTCTTCGTTACCCAGTAAGTCATCAGGGTCCTCTCATAGAAGGAGGCACGACTTGTAGTGTGACCCGGGTCCATCACCCACTCAGACTCCTCTGCAATAAGATCATCTATGGGCATGGTCCTGACCTCATTCCACAGAGCCAGCTCGGTGCCCTCAACTTCCTCTTGCACAGCTTGAGGAATACGCCCACGAAAAAAGGAGGCTGAAGCCTGCAGATGAGCCCTAGTAGAAGCCCATGTTACTCTCCCACCTCTAACAGTGCCTTGCCCAGAGGAGTCTCCAATAGCCAAAATCCGTGGACCATCCTCGCTGGTCGATGAACACCCCTTATTGCGACGAGGAGGTGCCATGGCAGAGAAAACTCAGAATTCAGGTGGTCGAGCTCTCGTGAACCACCCCTGCTCCCACTTACAGAAATTTGCAGAACACACAATGCACCCACACACAAGCCTATAGCTAGAGCCGTAGATGCATAGGGTGATGAACCTCCTCCATTTAAAGACCTGAGACACAATAATGGAAGTAGCAGAGTCGAGATAGCCAGCCCGCATGAGGTACAGGATATCTTGCCGCATAATTAATAAAACTGATGCCCAGATGACTGAAAATCCAGAAGTGGTATGCCACAATCTCCCTATGCCTTGTTCATTCATGCTACCTTGCCTAAATATGCCTTCGACCATAAACATAGACTTGACCATTTGTACTGTAGACGTCATGCAGAGTAATGACGTATCTGGGCGCGTGGCTCCCCACTGATTGCACTGTCAGTACTCCTATCATTCTCCGATGTGGTTTCCACCTGTGTAATTTTCTATCTGTGGCCCATCACATCCATCTCTGCCAGTTGGAAACAGACTCTTTTCCAATAATCCTCTGTGAAATCCACCATAGAGCCAGATGCCAAATGGATGCCAACATCAATCCCATGATTGGCTAGAAGGTCCGCCACCTTGTTGGTGTCCCTTTTCATGTGAGAAAAAGAAATGGCATTCTGATTGGTAAGCATAGCCTTCAGAGTTTCCAGCCAGGATAGCAAGCACCAACTAGACGAAATGTTCATAGGGGATTGGCCATGGAGGATTTTCTTAGCCATCCGAATAAGAATTTGGAAGTCTCCCTCAATGACAGCAGGGAGCTAGGCCTCAGAATGGATCAAAATAAGACCCTGAACCATGCCTTCGAGTTCAGCAGAGTTGTTGGAATCATGACCAATATATCCAAATTTTTTTTTTGAATGACCCCCTCACTATTTCTACAGACCCCTCCAAATCTTGCTTGACTCGGATTTCCACGAGACACCCCATCAAAATTGATCTTGAAGCCAAACTATCAAGGAGGAGACCACCTTGTTGGAATAATTAGGTGGCAAACAATCATTTTCCTTCAAAGACCAGCCATATCCCCTTAGGTAAAACCCCATCCTTCATAAATTCGAAGATCCTGCAGATTGATCTCTTTATCTTTCTCACTCCATTGCTGGCTCTAGATCGTTTCCTTCATATTTCGAACCAGGTGCTTCCAAACTTCCTCCTCTCTCCGATGTTTGTCCCTGAATATCTGATTATTCCATTCTTTCCAACAGGCCGAAACCACCATACCTGGGAAGAGGAACCATAGAGAAGCGATAATTGGGTTTGAGAAAGCTTTCAGGTCCGAAGATCTCAGAGTTTGGTCAGGCTGCCCCCTGATTCTATTGCATCGTCTGAAAATAGAGGCTCCTCTATCCCATAGAGAGGATGAGAAGGGGCATGAATCAAGAAGGTGGCCAATGGTCTCCTTGTGACTAAGGCAGACAGAACAACAGGAAGGTCCTAAGATACCCTGCTTCCTTAGGTTTTCACAGGTCAAGATCCTTCCCCGAATAACTAACCAGCAAAACATAGAGATTTTAGGCCAAATATTCATAATCCAAATTTTCATCCAGATTTTATCCACCTGTTCATTGGAACAAGTGTAAATATCATAGGCCTCCTTTACGTTGAATGTACCCTTCTGTGCATGGCCCCAACGGATCTTATCCTTCCCCAAATTTTACCTGATAAATATATCCTAGACCATTCTGTTAAAAGATGAGATGAGCTCATCTAAAGAGGTGGTATCCCATTGTACTGCATTCTGCCATTTCTGATATCCACCCTGAGCATCTTGTGCCCAATAATGCTCGACTTTTGTGTTTCCACCTGCCATTCCTTGAACCCTTATGGATTCCCATCGGGGGTCATCACCAAGTTTGGGCAATTGGTTCCATCAGTCTTCCCAAAAGTTGGCCTCCTTCCCATTTTGGATTTCCCAAAAACTGTGATCCTGGACAAATTTTCTCCCAAGATATGCTTTGTGCCATATGTGAGATCCTTGCTTTTCTTCATTAAATCTGATAAGCTGACTTCTCTCTTTGCCCCGTGCATACTTGATATGCCAAAGTCATGACCATGGTTCTCTATCATTGTCATTTCCCGAAATTTCCGAAAAATTTAAAATTTTTATTATAACAATAAATGTTATTTAATTTGCATTCCTGGACCTGTTTATTTTAATTAAATGATCATGATCTTGTTTAAAAGATTCTGTCATATTACTGATGTGAGTTTTTGATTTCAGTTATTGATTTTTCTTTGTTCTTAACTTCAAAGGGAGAACTAGCCATAACTGACTGGCTTACTTAGCTTACGAGCTAATGCAAAATTCGTCTTTTGTTCAAAGGTACACAGGTAAAGTATGGATCACTGTAAATTAATTTTTATAAGCATTAAGTTCTTTTCCCTGCACTATAAAGATCAGAGAAGATTTAAATATTATTACCGATTGTCGCGTGTAAGACGGTAGAGTTCTTTTCCTATAATCCTCCTGAAATTTATGCTTGATATATAGTTGATAGTCTGCATGACCTGATTTCTCTTATTCCGGATAGTATCAGTAGGCATTTCGATGAATTACAATCTCTTATACATATTCATTGCGTTGTGATCATGACTCTTTGTTAATGCTGTATACTGTCACTGGAACAAGTTGTTTGTAATATTTTCATTGTATGCATGACGTAGCGTTAGCATTATGTGATATTCTGTCAACTATTAGCTGTGACTACGGCTGTGATCACTTACTATTTGCATGATGTTGGAGCTTTGATAACTATAGCGATATACTATTATATTCATTTATAATTTATGATCCATTGTCTACTTAGTAATTTTTATGATTTCACCAAGTTTAACTCATGCCAAAATCTTTGTTCCTTGTTTTTAATCTACGTTCAAAGTATGGGGTTATAAATGATTTTATATCAATACATCACAAGACTATAGGTTATTATCCTCATCTTTGATTGTTAACAATGGTGATGGAAGAATTATGGTAATAAGATCTTATATAACAACGATGTATTCAATTATATTGCCAAGGTAATAATTAGAATGTTATAACTATGAGGAACTCTCTTTTGAAGTTGACTTCATCACTTTTTAAATGATTGTAGGGGATATATAATATGTACCTTAGGAACTATCGATGGCTTGGTTTCAAGACATACACTATGTGATGATTGTGTCCCAATCATAGTGAATATTCATACTATGAGTAAGACTTTTATCCATGCAATGATATAAATTTGATGAGCAATAATTCGAGCTGCAGCTGGACTATAGGAAGTTGACCCATGGTAAGTTGATAATTTAAAGGGCTACGTGGATGGCTCTCATCCTTGTATTTGGTGATATATAAGCCTATCCGAAACCCTTACTTGGTCATTTTCTCTGCCTTCGGGATCGGGTTGTAAGAGAGAAACCCTTCATGTCTGAGTTTGTTCAGTAGGGCACTGTAAATTGTAAATTTCTTATGGCTATGGTCAAGTATTTTAACCCTCATATTGTTTATAGTCTGTAAGCTCCTCGTGTGGTTTATAAGTCTGTAGACTCTACTACAGGCGTCTTCTACAAATCAATGGGCATCTTGGTTATCGTTTGTTGTCACTGTGTTTTTAAGTCGCATGCTACTTACAGTCTTACACCATTGCTTGTGTGATTTAGAGTTAGGGTTTTCCTATTGTCTTTATCCATGAGGTGGTCATGTAATGGGGTTTTTAATCGTGCTCCCCAAACTGGTTCATCCACAGCTTAAGGGTTTGTACAGTATGTTACCTGTCACGGCTATCAATGGAGATGAAACTTGAAGTTTATCTTGCTCACCCTTCTGACGAATATAATGAGGTTCTTCTAACTGGCTCAACTCGTGGCTACCAGGTTGTTCACTGGGTTTGCTTCCTCCGACAGTTGCTAGTAAGTATTATCAATGGTTTCGTAGATTTCAGTTGAAAAGAATTGTTTATATTTAAAATAAATGTTGACACGACTTCGTCAACTTGTAATATGCAGGCTTTAACTTCTCCTGTAGGTGTACGAGGCTTCATCTCTAGCACTGGCTTTCCCCGGGTAAGCCTGGTTATACCATGGCTGTGTCTCCCTTTGATAGTTTTGTTTTGCTAGGGTTGTGTCTGGAAAGACCTCCCTTGTAACTGGTTGTTGTCGTGTTTGTGGACATGATTGTGGTAAAATGTAATATTTGGGTTTGCTAGCAGTAGCTAGGGTTTGTACACCCTGTCATGATTTCGAGAATCAAGCTAAGGCTCGGTCTGTCATGACGGCCTTGGGGTTTTTATTTATCATTGAATTTCTGAATGTATAGGGTTTTACCCACCCTGTAGAAGTTAAATAGATACTGTAATGTTTGGCCTGCTAAGTGGCCATGTATTATCTGCGTTTTTCTTAATGAACACACTGTTTAGTTATAGGATTGTTTTAAGTTTCTCGGTTGCCTTCAGAGAATGATACCTCGGCTGTAGGTGATAGCAATGTATTTGTTCTCTGCGTTTTCTTTGGTTTTGGGTGTTAAATGATAGTGATGGGGTTCACTATCCCTTACTGTGATAGACAAATAATATGTTGTTAACCCTGGCGAGTTGGGGTTCTCTCCCAGGTGAAATTATATAAGAAAATTTGAAAAGTGTTTAAATTCTGTTGTGGCTGGAAGCGAGTTGTAAAAATTTGGTTTTATGTTTACATACAATAACAATCGTCTCCTTGTTAATAGTTAATATTAGGGTTTGAGTTTAAAAGCCCACAATGGCTGGGTTCAAATGATAACTCTATTTTAATGGGTACATCGTTCCCGGGTTAGATTAACATACAAAATAAAAGAGTTTGAAATGGAATTTATTATAAAAATTTTATAATTATTTACTGTTCCTGTTTGATGAAAACTAAGGCTACGACCATAGATGGACTGTTGTAACCTTTTCATTGCTATTTCTTTTGTATTAAACAAAGTCAGAAGAGATAAGAACAAATTCTCAGAAACTATGGTGATGATTTACTGTTGATTTTTATGTCTTTCATTTGTTGAGAAATGTGGAACAAATGTAATGTAATGAGGAGATAGCTCGATGATGAGCAAACTCAACTGTGCTGTGAGTTTTAGTTTCGTTGTGTATTTAAATATTATGTTTGCCTTTACTGGGACTTATGATTATGTAAAATCTTGGGGTAATGTAGTTTGAGTGAACACGCATTTGTAATTTGGTTTAGTTACCTGTCTGGTTATTGTACAACTCTTCAATGTTTACATGTTTGCCAGTAATTTTGAGCACCCTGTGGTCTAATCCTAAAACACAGTAATTGAATTTAGTCATAATATGACTCAGTAGTTAAAAGCTAGTTACTGTTGGTAGTTAAGGGAACAAAAGAAATATTTTATATGGGAACTCGATAGGGAACTGTAAGCTGTTCTGTGGTTTCATTTTTATGGATTTAACAGCTAGGTTATCAACTGACGAACAACTCTAAAAATTGAGAACTGGGTAATAGGGTTTAAACCTGTTAACTATTTATGGAAGAGATTCACTGTGACTATATAGTTTTCTATGATTATGTTCCTATTATTTGTTTTTAATAAGTGTATTTACAAGAATAGATACTGTATAAATAATCTATATATATTCATTTAACTAATAAAATAAATTAATGTAAAATCACCATAGTATTCTATTACTGTAATAATAACAAACATATTCTGTATAAAACAAATACTCGATCTGTGTGAATAATAGGGAAATTCTAAGATATATCAGTTCTGCAAATTCTATCAAATGACAATACAGAGAGGCTAACTTTACTGAAATAAATACTGTTCAAACACAGATGAGATAGTCCATTCTACATTTAAATTTAATCAATAAATAGCAGGAAAAGTGGCAGAACCTATATCAATGGTAAACAATAACAGCAGTGGGAGGCTGTTCCTCCCTACCAATTCCTGGAGAGTGCCCAGACAGCACTTCTCAGGACCCCTGAGCTTGCTATGGTCTAACTGGATGGAACTAGGTACAACCAACAATTCCCTCAGCCAAAACAGCTACACTGGAACCAAGTTACTGCAACTTCCTGACTCAAAACACTTCCTTACTGTTTTTCCCACTTCCTCAATGGGACTCCTGAATAGCATTCACCTGAATGTATTCTCCCTCTAGAACAATGCTGAACCCCCAACTCAGTTCATTGAGTACTATTTAAAATATTGCCTAGGTCTTAGTTGGGTTAACTGTCATTAATGAGCCACCTGCTCAAATTCCACTTTCTTAGGGAATCATGACCCCAAAATATAGGGAAGTTGCCACCTGCAACTCAGGAAGTGTTTGAGGATGCTGCCACTTGTCTTTTGTCTTTCCACCTAGTTCCGTCCACCAGTTAGACCAGTAACCTCTTTTAACAGCTCTCCCATGCTGTTGTCTCCATAATCTATTTATTAATAATAATTATTCAGAATTTACATTCCATTTCTGGTGACTCTGCTGAGTCATCCATTCCTACTTAGCATTAAATTTAACATAATGTCTCAGGAATATTAATAAAATAATTACATTGTTTTTGCAAAATTGGGGTATGTGACAATCATGAGTGCAACATCTCCACCAAATTTTGGCTCCATAGACTTCACTTAAAGTAGCTCGATCCTACAAACCAAGGCCACCCCGGATTTTAGGATGACAAATGGAATCCCAGATTACCAGGGCAAATTTTGATATCTCATCCCTCCCTCCCCTCAAAATGGTTCTTTGTATGCATCGAATCTCCTTTAGGACCGACTTGGGAGCCGAGAGCATGGAGAATAAGTAAACCGGCATAGCTTGGAGAACAGCTTTAACAAGTACAAACCTACTGGGAAGGTTCAGTGGATGTAGGGTCCAACTATTTAGTTTCCTTTTCATCCTATCTAGCAGATCCTGCCAGAACACCTGTCGAATCATACCATCACTTAAAGGAACACCAAGATACCTAGTCGGGAAAGATCCATGGTTGAAACCAAGAATTCTCAGAATATTGCATTGAGTTGGCAATGGAGTGTTGAGGAAAAAGACCTAAGACTTGCCAGGATTGACTTCTAAGCTAGAAGCCCTTGCAAGCTGCCCTAAACAATTTTTGCAGATTCTGGCCTCTTAGACTGAAGGGTGCCCCATGAGCATAGTGTCATCCACAAACTGTTGGTGTGTTTGTTTCTCCATACTAGCATGCAGCTGAAGACCTCAAATCCCCGCACTGGCAACTTGGGCCTACAGAAGTTTGCTGAGACCTTCAACCATGAGGATGAAGAGAAAGGGCGAAAGAGGATCCCCTTGTCTGATACCCTGAGAAGCTTGAAGAATTCTAGTGGGTGAGCCATTAAGAAGAATAGAGAAGAAAGGGGTAGAGACCAAATTCATGATCCAATCCACCCAAACCCTACTAAAACCAAAAGCCTCCAGTATACACCACATATACTGCCAACTAATCTTGTCATAGGCCTTTGCTATATCAAGCTTGATAAGCATACCAGGTTTCTTAGAGATTTTGAGGGAGTGCATAGTCTCTTGAACCAGGATGATGTCATCAACTATTTGTCTCCCTTCAACAAAGTTTGATTGCTCTGGGCTAATCAGCAAGGGGAGAAGGGGTTTGAGCCTATTGGTTATCACCTTGGTGATAATTTTGTAGATCACATTGCGGAGAGATATTGGTCTGAATTTTCCTGGGGTATCAACCCCATTCTCCTTAGGGATCAGAGAAAGGAACGTGGCATTGAAAGCTTACAGCACTGCCCCGCATCTCCTAGATTCTTCCACAATCAGGTGGACCTCTGACTTGATAAGATGCCAGAACGAATGAAAGAAGTTAGAGGTAAAACCATCCGGTCTTGGAGCCTTGCCTAAAGCCATTTGATTCATAGCATCCTCCACCTCTTGCGGGGATATACGCTTATTTAACATCTCATTTTGCTCCTGACTGACTAGCCTAGGAATTAGGTTGGTTATCCTGGAAATATCCTGGATGCGATCTAGTCTATCTTCTTTGAGGATTAGTTCAAAGTGTTGGACCAGTTCATCTGCTATGCCATCTCTATTGTCCAAAATTTCCTCATTAGCTGATCTAAGCATAAGGATTTTAGATCTATGCTGGTTTTGAATGACAGTGTTGTGAAAGAATTTTGAGTTCTTTTCACCCTCCTGTAACCATTGGATTCACGATTTTTGTTTCCACTATGTTTCCTCTTGCCTTTCTCTAGCCTCTAATTGCTCCAATAAGACTTGTTCCTTTTCTATGATGTCATCATTACATCCATCATCCATTCACTTCTTCTGTAGGATTTCCAGCTCCACCATCAACCTCTTTTTATCCTGAAAGATGTTGCCAAAATCCTCCTTATTCCAAGTCCGGATTTTGCCTTTCAGAACCTTTAGTTTCTGTTGAAATTGGTAAATCACTAATCCTTTAGGGGGAACCATTTCCTACCACCACTAGCCCACCAAATCCTTGAAATCTTTGTGGTCCAACCAGAATTGCTCAAAACGAAAAGGTTTGAAGAGGTTTCTATTGGTCATATCCCAAACCAAACAGATCGGCCAGTGATCAAAACCTGCCGAAGGGAGGAGACTGGTGTTGACTTCACTAATCCCACATGCAATATCCTTAGAATCCAAGAATCTATCCAATCGTGAAGCAACTCAATGATTACCTCCTCTTTTATTATTCCATGTGAACCATCCATTCCCTATTTCTACATCAATCAGTGGACCCCGACAAAGAAGATCCCTAAAAGTTTCTTGGTACCTGTCAAGACTCCTTCTCCCACCTTTCTTTTCTTCTAAGGAAGAGATTAGATTAAAAACTCCCCCAACGATCCACGATCCAACTTGGGCTTGGACCAAGATCCACGACAAGAAGCAGAGGAATTGATCTTTTAAAGGGGCAATACTTGGGCCATACAGATTGACCAAGGAATCAGAACAGTTAGAATTATTGACAAGGAAATCACAAGATAGGGAAAACCGATTGGCCCTCCAGTTATTCATAGATACCACACCAGGATGCCAAAGGACAACAAGACCACCTACAAATCCAGCTACATCCACTGCCATAACCTTGCAACCTTTCCACATCCTTTGGCTAATCCTATCAAGAGTAACAGTAGAACATTTCATTTCCTGAAGAAAAGCAACATCAAGCTTTTCCATTTTCACTTTTCTTGCTATCGCTTTAATTTTACGGGGATGATTATAGCCCCATATATTCCAAGAGACAACTTTCATTGGGACACTTGGTTAACAATAGAAAAGGCCGCCTTCATGGATGGGTATTGTCCAGATTCGATAAGCCTCACACCAATCTCCGCTATTCTCTGCTTATTAGGTTTTCTTCCCCGCTTCAGATCTCCAGCCAGCGACTTCCATTTATTCCCCATTTGGAATTCAACTCGGATACCCAGCTTTTGACTAGCTTTGGTCTTGATGATTGCGGCCTGAAGGAGTTCCAGTTGTCTCCTGGACACATAGCCTTCTCCCTTCTTTTTTTCACATTCTCTCTCCAACTCATCCAAATCTAATTCCCCTAGATCCACTTCCTCTTCCTCATCTTCCTCCATGGCAATTTTCACATCTTCCTATGCTACAGCAGGGAGCACTGGTTCCAATGTTTCAACTATCCCCACTTCCGCTTGTTCCTTATCTCCTTTACGGATCTCACCTTCCTCATCAACTTCTTCCAAAATATGAAAAGAGTTTTTACTGGTTTCCCCATGCTTGATCTTCTCCTTGTCTTTCCTATGGCTATCCCTGGGGCGGGGTTTCCTTCTATTGTGGATCTGAGTGAACCCATCCTTATCTTTTTTTCCAGCCTGTTCACTTGGGGAAAGAGGCTTTGTTTGGTGATTCAAAGGGAAGTTTCTCCCAAAGTGACCATATTCGTGGCATGATCTATAGCGGAAAGGTAACTGTTCATAGTCCAAAGGTTGGGTCCATTCTTCAACTTCCCAAGTCAGGTTTATTGCTTCTGGGAGATCCTTCGACAGATCCATGTATACATAGATTCTAGCACAAGCTGTATACCTCTGTTGTTTGGTCTTTTCCTCCACTTTGATTAACTCTCCTAGGGTGTTACCAATGTCACGCAAAATTTCTGGGTCCCAAAATTCACAGGGTAGCGAAAAAAGCCTGATCCAAACAGGCACAACCTTCATGTCCTCCGTTTCTGGGTTGAAACGTTCCCTCCATGGTTTGAGATACAGTCTAGCTTAGAAAAAGAAATAGGGTCCCCCCTCAAGCACCCTATCTCTATCTTCCACATTAAAGAAGATAATGGTGAAGAAACCCTTAGCACCTAGGTGAAGGTCATATTCTCCACGGGGATTCTAGGTACTCTTGATCCATCTAATCAGATCTTTTTCCTAGGGCCAGAGACCAATGAACTTTCCAATCAAGGCCGTTTCTTTCCATAGTTCCACCTTCTCCCGCACTTTTTCTACTCTGATCTGCAGAGCCGGGATCCTAGACGATTTCAGGAGGCAGCCTACTGGGCTCAACCTCCTCTACTCGCCGCGATCCATCGATCCCTTGTCGCCTGAACCATTTTCGCGAGGGATCCCTGTCGTCAACATTCCCGTAGACCTATAGCCTGGGGGTGTCAACCCAGAGCTCGCCGTGAGGGCATAGCCCCAACCTGCAGAAAGTGGCGCCCATCAAATCTTAAGAAACCCTAGTATTCCTTTTTCGCCTCGCTTGATCACACATTATCGGGAAGTCTACACTTACCATTAATTTTCTAGGTGATTCTTTTAATTAGGACTATTGAAATAATTACTTTCTTTAAATTAAATAATTAATATTTAAAAGATATTATTTAATTAAATATCTAGTCCTTTTGAACTAGGACTTTTCCAATTGTTTAACTATAAGTGATTTTGATTTATGCTCTCAATAATAATTATATTAACAATAATTATACTAACAATAATTATAATAATAATAATATTTTACTTAAAACTATTAACACCTCACTAATAATATTTAAATAATGCATAAGCCATCTATAATAAATATATTTCATAATTAAATAATGACACATTATTATTAAAGCTTTCAATAGAAACATTAGCCTTAAGGCCTTTATGCATGTTAGTCGTAAAAGACTACGGGTAATTATCTTTTATTAAATTATGTATCTTCACATGATACTTCCTTTAACTTTTAAGGACAGGGTCCAGTTCTTTGGATGGTCTTGGTAAGCTTGGTTAGGTACCTCTAGTCTCTCTCTTTGCATGTCAGATTCCCTCATTTAACACAGTAGTTCCCGCAGTACTTGATGATAGATAAAAGATGAATCATTTAACCAAAATAAAATAAGTGTGATGAAAGTAAAGGTGCTATTCAGAGTCTTTCCAACTCAACACTTTGAGATCCAGTAACCCCGAGTGCTCTTCAGAGCCTTTTAACTCAACACTCTCACATGGGCGTTACACTAGTGAAATTCAAGAGCCTCTGCTCAACACTAGTGCTAGAATGTGGTTGTGAGGCACATCTAGAATATTTAAGTTGCATCGGATCCAGTATTCGTTTATCAAGCTTGGAGTGCTCCAGGGCTTAGACCCAACACTCAATGTACCTTAGGGCTTACTCCTAGTACATAAACATTCTTCTAGGTACATCGGGGCTTATGCCTAGTACGTAGGTTCTATGTGTGTTTCTGAGTCCACACTCAACACACTCATAAGTCAACTCATGTAAAATCATAGCTCTGCACAGTAAGTAACAAAATATCATCTTAGTTTATTATGGTTTATACCCATATCAAAGCCGAAGAACATCATTACAACATCGGGGCCTTTTCGCCCAATATACACTCAAATAAAGTAGTCAGTCAGGGTCCATGCCCGATATGTCAATATATGTATATATAAACGAATAAGTCATAGGTGCTAGGGCTCATGCCCAATACTGCAAATAAAACATAGGTGCTGGGGCATTAGTCCAAAAATTCGGGATATTACAGTTTCAATAATAAAGGATAGAATTTGTTAAAAAAATTATGTAATTGTATCTAACCATTAGTCATTATGTGTCTATATAGAAAGAATCCTTAAAATTATAAAGTTGGTCCAATCATAAATTTATTGGCTAGCATTAAATGACCAAATTCAAATACAAAAGAGTTCACTACCATGTGAACCCAATCATTCCCCAACAACAACAACAACTATCCTACATAAATACACCAATATTTGGATATCCATTCATGTCCAAACTAGAGAACTATCAAAATTTTATGGGGATGAAAGTATTGTGTGGCTTGGTTTGACAAGATAGATGATTATTTTGACATATATAATATCTGAAAAGATTAAGAAAAAGTCTAGAATGCTTCCATGCTTTTTGGAGATAGAATTAGTGCATGTGGTAGAAAGGGTCAATCTTTGCATATAAATATGATAGGTTCAAAAATTATTTTTAAATAATATTTCAAAGTATTTTATGGGACAATATTTTCTCAAAACTCACAAAATTACAACAAAAAGATGTGGAAGAATTCACTCATGAATGGGAATCATTTGCCACGAGAATACATGACTTATTAGAAAATCAACTAATCTAATCCTATGTGTGAAAGGTAAGGAAACGTATATGAAGAGTTAAAAAAACTCACCCAAGGAAAAAGAGAGTCTTAAGGAAAAATTAATTTGAAAGGTATTCATTATTAAAATTTGACAAGGGTTACTCATGGTTAGAGGAGGGAATATGTAAATACTATGTAGAATAGTGGTCACTCATAAACAAATGCAACAATCTAGAATAATATAGGTATGAATTGAAATATAATAAGATACCCTTAGCAACAACTTTAATAATGCAATAATAAAAAGAGAAAACAATATCATAGGTGCATGAAGGAATGGATTCTAAGACATAAATGTGAATCCAATCACTTATATCATTGCATTAGATGTGAAGAAACTAGAGGATTCCATTCAAGAATTCATGTTAGAGTGTGATGATGATGAAAAATCACTAAAGCTATCATTGGAAACAATAACATGCACTTAGTATACTCGAGAGAAGGGAGTGCAACAATGTATAATAAGATATACTCCACCTCATTCAAAGAATAATGGAATTTTTCAGAACACTTGGGATGAAAAACACATGATATCACTTACAAAAAGTATATAGAAAATAGGAACTAAATGCATTAAAGGGAAATGGTAGAATATATACAAGAAGTACTAATAATTTCATGGATATCAATATGGAAAAATACCGAAAACTATTTTTATACCTTGTGAACGATCTCATTGGTATGGTTTTTGATGGTCAAGAAGTTGATGTAATAGGAAAGTACCACAAAATCTCTGTACAAATACAATATTTCAACATAAAAAGTAGATATCATGCTTTACCACTTACTAGTATGGACATGGAATTTGGATAAGAATGGTGGATGCAATTGGACAACTACACAATTAACCTATAAAAAAACAATTTATCAAATTCAAATGGAAATAGAGTATCTACAAACAATATGGTTTAGTAAATATACATCTACCAAAAAAATAGCTCACAAATATCACCCCTCCACTAAACAATAAACTTCACAAGCATTGAACCATGATCCATAATAAAGACGACTCTCCACAATGGAAGAAAAATTCTTCCATAATTAATTTGAGGACAAAACATTTCAAAATGGGAAGATGATATTATGTACACAATACAATTAATAATTATGAATAATAAATATAAATAAGTAAAAAAGATATTGAAGAATAAAGATAATGAAAGAACATAATTAAATTAAATTGCCAACTAAGAAACATGACATTTTATAAAAAGGTACTTAAGGAACCCATTTGAAAATATTTATAGAGGTTCTTTATTGTAAAGTCATCATCATAGTTTTATTAAATCATCTCCGATATATACATATTATTATTATTATTCTAAGTTATTTGAGCATGTGTATAGAATATTTACTCCAACCTTCACTCTCCTACCTTGTTTGTTCCTTCCACTACTACCCCTACTCTCTCACCCCTCACTTTATCCATCATTTTGGTTTCTCTACCATATTATACTCCCTCCACCTCTCTCTCTTTCTCCCTCCATTATGTCCCCACCTTAACCCTTATTTGCCTCATTTTCTCTCCACTCCTCCATTGTCCTAGTAAATTCTTCCTTAATATAGTCTACCGCATTATTTAACCTATCTAATCCAAACCTATTTTAGCTTATCCTTTCATATCCCAAGGCTATCTAATTTCCCTTCATGCTTCTAACATCTTCTACCGGGCTACCTTACGCTACCTTTACCCAATATACCATAGCATTTCTTACGATAACTTATTTTATCTTAACCTAAGCTTATCCTACCCTATCCTACCCTACTACACTACCTTATCTTAATCGTACAATATCTTATTCTACCCTTCGCTTATACTATCCCAGACTAACCTATATGACAAATTATTAACATATGCTAGCCTAACCTACCCTACTGTAACAAACTTTTGGTAATAATTCTGACGTCTCGCTTAAGATAGTAATGATAATAATCTTGCCTCTGAGTGTTTTTTTTTACCCATTGTAAAAACAAAAAAACATGAATTATTAATGTATGTGCATTTATAATGCATGCACACTAGGAACATGTGCACAACCTTACTTGTATAAGCAAAAAACATAAGCATCAACATTATTTTATCTTAAAAAGAAGCCTTGTCTATAGAAGTATAGACATATTTGAGGAAATACTACTATTTGAATATGTCCTTATGCTTTGTGTGATTGTCTCCTCAATTTTTTCTAGGTGTTTGTTGCATTTGTACTCCTTGTGAAATGGGAAATAGATGTAATCGAGAAAGAAAGTATGAATAAGACAAAGAAACCCCTTGCAAAAGTAATTGAACTAAAAAAAGGAAAACATGTGTATGGAAAAACATAGGCATCTATTAGTGGGAAACTCAATTCCTTGCACATCAAGTGTTGTGGTGATCTCTACTTCATCAACATGAGTGAAGCATATGCATCCAATGGATAGAATTTCTATTCCAATATCAAGTCAACCTGCAACTAATATTACATCAACAAATAATGCTTTAGTTGAATAAGACATGGAAATTTGCAATATGCTAAGTATATATAGAGGGAAATAAAATAGATGAATTTTGTTCATCATTTTGGTGAAGAGTATCCCATGGTGAAATATCATAATGAACAACTGGATGTTAATCATATTGGCCACTAGCATTCCCAATTCACTACCAATCCTAACCATTGGGTGAAAGAAGTGTTATAATCTATTAGTGAATTTATGCAGTCGCATGGTGATGGCTTCCAGACTCATGATATTTGTCCCTTAGCTCATATATATAGTGCACAATGAAGATCTCCTAGACTTGTTCATGTGGATGAAAGTTATCTAACAACCATTTAAGGTAAATTACCTAAATGAACTATTGATTGATAGAGATGGAGTAAGGATTGTGCATGTTACATGAAATTCTATAGGATACCAAGGAAGAAAATAAATCGTTTAGTGCTACTATAGAATCCAACACAATGATCGATTCAAGAATGGTAGGGTAACATTCTTCAAATATTTCTTAATATAATTTTGGTGATTTTCAAAAGAATAATAAAGGAATTAGTTCCAATATACTAAGGAATATATGGTAAAATGGTTAGGGGGTAGGCAAGAGGTCAATGAAGCATATGGATCATTGTATTTGAACCCAGATCAATCATAAAAGACTAGGTCTTAATGGGACAAAGGAAAATACCATGACCACCATGCTCATGTTTTTGAAGGTAGATGATGTTGCAAATTTGGCCTACTCACTAAAAGAAAGAAAAAAACAAATGAAGAGGGAAACACATCAACAATTTATCCTTCATGTGAAGGATATTAGAAGGAAAATGATGAGAAATGTTGAAGGACTAATCCTACAACAGCACTCATAATAAGTAGCAAGCATATCAACCAAAACAAGAAGAATAAGAACCATAGGTATGACACTATTATGGGGTGATTATGGGAAGAATGGACATAATGCTTATAATTGTTGGTATTTAGAGGCATGTTCATTCCATGAGAAGAAAGACCATGTTGAGGAATATTGTTGGAAGAAGAATCACACATTCCACAAGTTTGAATTACTTTAGAGGAAGGATGATAAATGGACTTCCCAAAAACAACAAAAAATTCAGAGGCGTCTCAAGAAAAGAGGTATGTCAAGTGATTCATGTAGTGCCATTAATTTTTTCTACTAGTGAAAGTTGAGTGGACTTTGGGAAGCAAAGTGTTGAAGGCATCATCTAAAACATAATATTAGGAACTACACAACCAAGAGAAGAGTATGAAGAGTGAATATTAAAGATGATGTAGAGATGTTTGTATATCAATCACAAGGATACAAAATTGTCTATTGTATAATAGAAGCATAAGATGCCAATGTCAATAATGAGGAAGACAACATGATGTTGTTGACATAAAATAAAACCTTGTATCAATTGTTACCTTCAATATTGTAACGTAAATTTACCTTCGTGGAGAATTGTGAGAGATTGGTGCATGGAGGTCTATGACCTCATTCTTCCTTGGAATTCCATGGAAACCAATGAAGCAAAAAATATCTTGGTTAACTCATTTTCACCAAATTTTCTACTATCCATTCCTTGAAACATCCAATTCTTGAGGCATTCCCTTTCCTCAAGAACTTGACACAATTCATAGAGCCAATCATAGAAAGAAAAAAAAAAACTATTGCAAAAGTAGTATTTCCTCAAATATGTTTATAATATTGTAGGGAAGGCTTCCTTTTCAAATAAAATAAGGTTTGGCCTTGTGTTTTTTTCTTCTTATAAAAATAGGACTATGTGCATTTTCCTATTGTGCATGCATTATAACTACACGTGTTAATAATGTATGTGTGTTGTTGTTACAATGGGTTAAAAAAAAACCTTAAAAGCAAAATTATTGTATAGCATGTCAAAAAAGATGAGAGTAAGAATAACATAAGCTTGTTAGAATAGGGTATGTTACGATAGCATAGGCTAATAAGTTTTCACTGAGGTTAGTCCATGGTAAAATAGGCTAAGTGTAGGGTAATATAGCATACGATTAGGGTAGGATAAGGTAGGATAAGGTAGGACAATCTTAGTATAAGATAACCTATGTTATGGTAGTAAATTCTATGTTAGCTTGGGTAATCAATAGGGAAAGGTAGGGTAGAATAAGTTACAGAGTAGAGAAGGGAAGTGTAAAGTAGGTGGCCTTGGAATATGAAAGGATAGGCAAGGTTAGGGTAGGATTAGATAGTATAAATAATAGGGTCAACCAGATTAAGGAAGAACTTGCTATGACAAGGGAGCAATGGAGAGAAAAAGGGGAAAATAGGGGTTAGGTTGGAGAGAGAGTCGAGGGGAGAGGAAATAGATATAGGTGGAGATAGTAGGATCTCAAAGAGTAAATAAAGGGATGGATAGAGTGAGGGGTGATATAGTAGGGGTATCCATGGAAGGAAGAAACAAGGTAAGAGAGTGAAGAGTGGAGTAAATATTGTACATAGGTGCTCAAATAGCTGAGAATAATGATATGATTCATGTATAAGATATGATTGAATGAAAAAATGATGATGAATTTACAATAAGGGGACCCATATAAATATTTATAAAAGGGTTTCTTAAGTATCTTCTCGATAAAATATAATGTCTCTTAGTTAGTAATTTAAATTAATTATGTTTTTTCATTATCTTTCTTATGAAATATTCTTTTATTTATTTAAATTAATTTTATGTACTATTGTTTATGTAAGATTATCTTCCCCTTTTGAAATGCTTTGTTTTCAATGAAATTCTGGATGATTTTTTCTTTCTTTATGAAGAGTGAACTTGATTATGGATTGTGGTTGAACAGTTGTGAAGTTTGTTATTCATTGGAGGGGTGATATTTGTGAATTCATTTTTAGGATGACATAGTTTGTAGATACTCCCTTTCCATTTGAATTCCATAATTTTTTATTAGAGGTTTTGTGTGTAGGTGCCAAATTGTGTCAACCATTGTTCACCAAATACCCTTTACATTCCGCTGAGTGGTAAGGAATTATAATTTTTTTTTATTTGTATAGAGATGTTTGATGGACTGATTGGCCATTAACAACCTGAGCAATAAGATCCTTAACAAGGTGCACAAAAAAGGTTCAACTAGTTTGCAAGAATGATATCCACAAAATTATGAGCACTATAAGCACTTTCTAAATTTATGAAGATAGATATGCTTTCTAAATCGATGAGGATAGAGAACATTTCACAATAAGATTTGAATTTGTAGTACACTAGACAACTTTCCTAAATGTCTACAAGATGATATTTGATTTGAAAAACTTGAATATATCTATCTTTGAATGCAAATTTGAAAAGTGACTCAAATATCATTTTCTCCACTACCATATATAATAAATAATTAAAAAAAGGATTGCAAATTAAAAAGTTTCATAACAACATTGATATTTCATTCACTCCATGTGGTTCAAGAACATCAACATGTTGCATGGAAACAAAACAAAACCCCTTCATTTTGAAAATGAATTTCTCTTTAACATAAAGATAGTGAGGATTATCTTGTGTTTTATACATTATTGATTAAGGAATAAAGAGTGAGTTCTCGATACCTACTAAGGGTAAGAGTTCTCTTGTAAGCATCGTTGTTGTTGTATTTTTTTTTCCAAATCTGATTTTGCATGTGACTTCACATATCGGCTTCTTGCTTTAAGGGTTACTCACCGAGACTTTGAAGTTTTCAAGCTTATTTCTCTCATAGGATGCTAAATATACTTCATGGACCACGAAACCAGGAAATTTTAAAACAGCGATTCTGGTTAAGCCATGTACCACGAATCAAGGAAATTTTGAAACAGCTCTTCTGGTTTAGCCATGTAGGTTATGAATAGAAAAAGATAGCAATCAAATCATTCTTTTCTGTAACAAATGTTTCATTGCGATGAATATGAAATTTTAATTTATTCAAGTTGATCGTTTTAATTCACAGGGCAGACTTTTGTTTATGAGAATGTGGCAACCGTGGGATATTCTGCACCGGGAATGCGAAATGGAAGAGGATACACGTATGAGGTTGATATATAGAGTTTTGGTGTAGTATTAATACGAGGATTTTTAAAATTACAAACAAGTTAATCACTCTTAATATGAAGATATGACCTTTTAAGTGTGAGGACCACCTAAAGGATATGACCTCGTAAGCGGTAGCCATGATTAGATATGTGCAGCTAACCACCGTAGACGTTAGATCTAATCTAAGAGAGGACGGCATACAACAGATATGTACATGCACGCGTCTTCGTTAAGTTTATAACGTAGATATGTACAAGTGTGACTTCGTTGAAATCTGTATTGTACAAGAGGTTTAAAAAAAATATGAATTTGTTTTGTTAAGAAAATCATCCATATTTATTTATTTTTAATCTTTAAGTTGGTCAAAAACAATATAAAAAATATCGTTGAAATCTCTAGGATATATAAAACAAGAGAAAGCTGTGTTGCAGTATATCCCTGCTAAAAGAATATGGGAACAAATTCAACAGCCAATTGACATCAAGAATGGATTGATGATGTCAATGCAGTAAAGTAAATTCATATTATTCAAATCATTTGAAGGTAATATGCTGGCCAAAGTTTTTGAGATTCATTGGGAATTAGAACTATATTGTATATTAAAATAGATTAACTATTTGTACCCACCATATTGAACTTATCTTATCAAAGCTCTGGCTATGGATTCAATAAACTCAACACTCATAAAAAATTGTTCACTTTATATCTTGAGTGTTTATGTACATTTACACGAGTGACTAAGGATATTTCATAGTATTAATGGTTTGGTTTTGAACAAAGAGAATGCAAGCAAGGCAATGAAAGCTAAAATAAGTTTCGATTGAGGTGCACTGGGTGCACTTTGGAAGTTTCTACACCAGTTTTTAATCTCAAAAGCAAGAGTGGATGCTCCTAAGCAATGATGTTTCCCAAGCATTTGCAGAGGTGATAACCTTACCTTTTCCATGACCTAAGCAATAAATTAAGAACAATGGGCAATGAAAACATGAATTTTCATGTATTTGGGCTGTACTATATTATAATGATCAAAGTCCTTCCTAATGCACACTATTGGTGCATGGGATTAGAGTAGGATGAATGCAACAAGAATTGTGTTAAGGAGTAACATGCATGAATAGGGCACCTAATATGTAGAAGTAGATGATTGGGGCATTCACACTAAAGGAAAGAATGGAAAATTTCAATATGCTTGTGTGAAACAAATTTATACTAGCGAATTCATGCATGCATTGTACAATTCAACAATAGACCTAAAATCAGAAAAAGGTAACTTGGCAAGGCATTCTATTCTTGAGTAAAAGAGGGGAAATAGAAGATGAAACTTCTACTAAGGATCCTCTAATCCTTAGTAGGTTCCTTTTGGCGCATGCTAGCATGAAAAATATAGCAACAGAGGGTATCCTCCCTCTAGCCAAAGTGTTGTCTTGAACGCATAGAGCGGGGTATGAAGGTGCTTTTTCACACTATGCCCTGGTATTGGGACCCTTTGTGAGAGGGGGCACAACATACGAACTAAAACCATTGGTAGGGAGAATTCAAATTTCTCCATAACGAAAAATATATTTGTGACTCCACTATCCGTTTATTTATTGGGTTTTAATCTAGTGGGAAATGATACCGAACATCTTTCATTATTCAAGATTTATATCTAGGTGGAATGTGACTAGTGACTCCACTTACAAATGAAGACCTATTCTTCCACACTGTGACTATGTTGGCTCGACCATCATAAATCATCTTTGATCATATTTCCATGGTCTCCCTAACAACCGATGACATGCGTCCATTGGGATTATGTCACACAGTACACTATCTTCAAGCTTCCCTACCTTGAAGTTAATCAAGAACTGTCTGGTTAACTTAACATGTTGACCTTTCTGTAACCGGGATATCTTGTATAGATTTGGGTGTTCTCAACATCTCAAACCCAACTTGTCGATGACCTCTGTCAATAAAATATTCTCCGTACTTCCACCATTGAATATGGTCTTGCAATACTTGTCATCGATCAGTAGTCTAGTACGAAAGATAGCCTTTCATTGTGTTAGATCCTTTTCATCGCGTCGGTCATCCTGAACCAACGTTCTACCGACCGTCATATTTCGACCTTTTCCTCTACCCTCTATGCTACTGTCGGATGTCGATTATGTCCTCTCGTTGACTTGCTCATCTCGTCGGTGTCTAGGTTTTGACTCATCCACCACATGTAGGTTCTCTAGGCATTCGTAAGATTTCTGTCCCACACCTCGACACTTATAATAGACTACAGTTGGTCTGTTAGCTCCTTTCTTTTATGTCGGACGAGTTCGACCATACGCACCCTGACCGTGGGTCTCTCCACCGTCCCGTCAGTTTCCCTGTGCTTTTTCTCTAGTCACTATCCCTTCCGGACGTTGCTTGTATTCGACGGCTTCTCTCCTAGTTCTGCTACACCCTTCGCGAAAACAATCTTTGCACCTCGACCAGTGATCCTCCCTCTTGTCGATGCAGTTCTCCTCGACAGTTTCTCTTCTGCCTTCAGAGCTACTTGGTAGGCTTCATCGACTGCTCTGAACCTCGAGAGGCCCAACTCGTCCTATATGGCATACTTCAAGCCATTTACATATCTTGCGACAGATTCTTTGCCTTCGTCGGTTTGACCTGACTGAATCAACAGTTTTTAGAAAGAACTCTTCTATGTACTTCTTCACAGTCATCTCTTTCTGTCAAAATTTTTGCAGCTCCCTGAACAAGGAAATCACATAGTCACTGGGAAAGAACTTCCCTTTCATCTTGGAAAGCATTCTATCCCAAGACTTGATTTTCTACTTGCCTTTCTTGACTCTATCAACCTGTACATTGTCCCACCAAAATGAGGCATGACCCTTCAACCTCAGACATGCAGTTTTAACGTTTTTAGGATCCTTAATCTACTCTATGTTGAATTATTTGTCCATCTCTCTGAACTATGCTATCAAGTATTCTGGATCCACACTTCCTGACTAGGTACACACATCCATATTTGTTTGACCTCTCATCTTGGACAATAGCTTGATCAATTTATCTTATGGTTCCTCTTCCACTGTTTCCCATGCTTCCACTTCCTCATCATTGTGGTCAAGTGTGTCGGGAATACATCCACGTCTCTGGCTCTCTTTGATCGCTACAACCTCACTGGTCAAACTTCTCATTATTTGCATGCACTCGTTGAAGATTTCACAATCAATTGTGACTACAGCGCCACGCACTCTTTGTCCTACACCTCAGACATTTACACCTCTGTGAGCCATTTTCAACCTTGGCTGAAACTCCCACTCGTCCAATCGCAACTGGACTTTCACCACTCGCGCACAACTCTACCCAACCACAGCTAGAGTTGTATATGCACTCACAAGCTCTTCCATCTCTCCAGATTCAATTGCTCAACCGGATTTTGCTCTGAGATCCGATACCAAACTAGCGCAAGGTTAGTCCCTACAAGGGCCCTCTTGCTTAACTATGACACACAACAACACACAGGGTGCTCACAAAGACTAGATGTGAACTGAATGCCAAGAGCTGGCATCTATTACTTGTCTCAAATTACAATGTTTAATTACAAAGCAAATGAACTAGTTGGCCTTATCCTATTACAATATACATAAATAAAACTCTGTCTTCAATGTGTTTCTCGATTGCGTGTCATCCTCCTCCCTCTCACGGTCTCTGCTAAATGAAAGAAGTCAATGAGCAATGGATGAACGATCTGTCGATCCTCTTTGATCCCTCCTCCTCTGTTCCTTCACACTACCCTTCTACTCTGCTCTGCTGCTGCTCTTTTTTAGGCTCACTACGTTCCCCAAGACATCCTTCTCTATGTCTGTCGAATTCTCCCCGATCCTGTAGACTTGTAGTTGTCATCGCCCTCTGGTCGTGTTGCACAACCTTCAACTGTGGTGACATCTTTCATGATCTCAACCACCTTGATAACTACCTTAACTTCCTCAACAACCACGAACGACTACTAAGTACACTGTCTCGACTTCTAAAAATCTCTCAATCTGCTACAGTAGTCAGCCCCATCTCCTGTCTCGACCATACTGCACACTGTCATCCCTCAACCTTACTTGTTGGCTTCCCTTAACCTCCACGGCTACTAGTCCACCCCATCCTCCATGCTTGGCCTTCGTCGCTTTCGTTGGTGTCCTCGTTTGACCATACACCAACCTTCGACTCCTTCGATCTCCGCTCCTATCGTTTTTCCACCTTAGACGAGTCCACTCTCGACCTTTCTCCTGCCGACCGCATATTGACAGCTTCTGCTCGACTACCTAGCTTCAACTGCCAGCTTACTTCGCATCAGTGGTCATTGACACCTTCCATGGTCGGCCTCCTTCTGTCGATCAACTTCGACTATTTTTCCTAGGTCCCAATGCTCTTGCATCAATTATTTAGAGAACATCATTGAAGACTATCTTGAGTTAGTTATGAATATCATTGATAAGTTTTTAATTCTAGTATTTTCTCTAATTGAAATTAACCTTTTACAGTTCTGACAATCTTTTGGACATTATGGACTTTGGATCCATGCAACTTTGGGGGAAAGTTAGAACACAATATTTGTTAATTTATACATATCAGGAGCCATCCTTTGGGTTTTAGTATGAGCAATGGACATGAGTTCTAGGTCTTTCGAAAAGTTACCTATATTACTTCATATAAGTTACTTTTTGGGTTCAAAATTGTTGTTAGGAATGGTCCTCTTAATACATTATAAATAAAAAATTATTGCAAGAAAAGTTTTGGTTTCACAATTGCTCTTAGGAATTGTCCACTCACTTTCTTGCTTCTACTTCTATGTTTCTATTATTAGTCCTATGAAAAAACAAATCTCACAATAAAATGAAAACAAAATAGCTAGAGTAACATATCTCTTTCATGTTTTAGGTTGAATAGATGCTTCAACCAAAAAGTGTTTACTCATCTCCCTTTGAGCTAGGCTGCAATATTTGTGGTCAAGTCAACTTTACTGCTACTTCGCCACTTAATGTCTAGTGCTACTGCAACAAATGTTGTGAATATACATCATTCATTTACAACCATAGTCGTTGTTGTTGCACACTATAAAAACAAGACACATATAACTTTAATGCAGTTTGTGAAGACCTTTAGTGGACAAACTCCTTCTAGAGCTCATCCAAAGGAATGATATCCCCATAGTGTTGGAACTATTGCACAAATTTAAAAAGAAAGCAGTCTTGCCATAATGGACATTAAAGAACAAAGTTAAAATAGTGTTTTCAAGCATATATACAAACTATGATGTCATGATTACTTTTACTTTGTTATTAATTTATTATTTTCTAAACATTTCAACATTAACATGATTCCTTTTCTATTTGTTGGGCACATTCCAAAAAAGAATAGGAATTTGACAATGCCATAATGGACATCAAACAACTAAGTTTTACTTCACAAAATTTTTCCACTATTGAAAATGTTTTTATGGTTTTACTTTTTCAAACTTCAATTTCAAAATTAGAAGATAATTCCTAACAACTTTTATGCAAAGATAGCTAGATAACTAATCTAAAACAATTCACAAAATACAATATATGCTTTTAAAGATTTATTGTTTTCATTTAAATTTTCATTCATTTTTTTTCAAAGACACAAAATTTGCTACTCACACTCCTTGTTTAAAATTAAAATGATTACCCCGAGAGGCACTCTAATGGGGGAGATCTTGTGAGTCGAGTTCGAGTTTGTTGAGTAACAAAATAATACAAAGTGAACAAAAAAAAAAAATACAAAGTAAAAAGTAAATATGAGACTTAAACTAGAGACTTTAGAGCTAGGATTAGGTGGTAAATATTATGTCGACCATAAACAAAAAAGAATAATACAATTTAAAAAGTAAATACGAGACTTAAACTAGAGACTTTAGAGTTTAGGATTAGGTGACTCATGTATTGCAGTTAAGGAGCTATTCAAGAAGAGGTTTGCACTTCGGGAGATTTGATCCCTCTGGGCGCTTGATAAAGCCTAGGATTTCGATCTAAGCTAATAATAACTAAAACATGAATTACGTTCTTAATATGGAAGTGGCAAGCATCATTCAAAATGCTACCATTTGCATCATATATTTAATATAATAAAAACAATCGTGGTTTTTCATTTATATATTTAATTGAACAATTACCTTTATTTTAATTTTTCTCTAAAATCTTCTAATAAACTTTTTATCACCATTCAAAATGTTATCATTATTATCATATATTTAATATAATAAATACAATTTTGGTTTTTCATTTATATCTTTAGTTGAACAATTGACTTTATTTTAATTTTTCTCTAAAATCTTCTTTCACCAGGCGCTACGATGAGAATTTCTCATTGTAGTGGGAGGCTACCGCGACCTTTTAATTAAGGATGAGCGATCCAGATTCAATAAAATGGTATATGCTTCGTCGAGCACAAAGATCCAAAGGTACAGATTTAGCGAGGGTGGACAGGTTACCCAAAGGTCATTTCTTAATCCACTTTTTTTCAATCAACTTATTTGGCATGGGAACTATTCTTAATCCACTCCACTCCAAACAGTCAACCACTTCTTCCAGCAGAGCGGCGATAGGGAAGTTCAATGGTTGAATCTAACAGTCCCTCATTTAATAATAAAAGAAATTAGGGTTATTTGAATCGGCCTATATCACCTCCCGTACGGGTGCTGCTTAATCAAATACAATAGGTGGTTTGGGTTAGCTATACCTCTTGCCTTCTTGCGAACTGCTACATGTCTCCAAATCCAGTTTTTGGAAAGCGAAATTATACCTATATTGATGCTGTGAGAGCCAATCTACGTCCGTATGGCTCCCTCCTGTAAATAAAAAAAGCTGCCTGAAACTTGGTGCTTGATATGCTTCTTTATAAACTTAAAATTCTGATTTGTTCCCATACTCCCTCAGAGGGCTACCAGGTCTGGATCGGAACTGCAATTGGCTACACAATAGCTGCATCCATCAGTATGACGTGAGTTAAATTCAGTTTGGCTGAATTAATTACAATTTTGAGAATATGTACGAAGGTGGATATGGCATAAGCAAAGCAGCACTGAGCGGTGCCCTGCTCAGAGAAGGTGCCCTGTTCAAAGAAGGGGAGGCGTGTGGATCTTGCTATGAATTGTTGTGCAATGCCAAAGATGATACAGCTTGGTGCCTCCCAGGTAGAACCATGATTCGAGTCACAGCTACCAACTTGTGTCCGCCCTATGGAGCTGGATGGTGCAATCATCCCAGATTCACCATTGAGTCGGTTCAAACGAGATCAACTTGGAGCACAGGTAAGCAATCACAATGTAAGTGTGTTTGGTGGCTAGAAAATTTCCCAGATTAAGATACTGTTATATTGGAATTGTAAATGTTGTGCATCATTGCTGCTAAGATTTGTGGCAGCCCTTAGTGGCTGGAATTTGGGTCTATATATTCACCGGTGTTGAATGACGAGGGCACATCCCCTTATGTTTGTTGTTGTTGTGCATATATGGTATTTGGAACATGTAAATTCTTTTTAGTTTGCTGCAAATTGCTTTCCAGGTTTAACAAAAGAAAATATAAATACAAATTTATAAGGTCTTAAGACAATGGATTTACTCTGTTGTTCAGATATTAGGGTTGGGAGAAGAGGAATTGTTGTATCTGCAAGTGCCCGTGTGAGCAACGGCCAACAGAAACGATATATACAATTATAGTTATAAGGACATTAATGAATCTGGATTTCAGATGTCATTATTTTGAAGACGCCTTCACGGATATGTTGGAGGTAAGAAAAGGATGGGGAGATTATTTTGATGATGTTCATCATATAAGATGACAAATTCTGTGGAAAGGCAGAGCATCACAGAACAGAGTATGCGACAGAGGCAAAACAAAACAAAACAGGGTAAACTTTTCTATGGAGCTCTGCAGCCCTTCTCGATCATTCCAGAACTAAAAATAACACCCAAAATACATTGAACATACCGATGCCTCTTCACCCGAGGCACATTAACTTCTACACATAATTGTATTAACTTTGTGTACAGTGGTTGGTGGATTTAGACAGATGACATGAGGAATTATCTCCAACGCTCCCCCATAATTCCGACCATAAACAAACTACTAACATCTAAAGCATACATGCAATGCCTTCATGAGCCTTCAACAAAAAAAAAAAAATGAAACATTAATGCCTGCTGGTCTAAGTCTCAGCTAGGCTTACATTAGTTCATGTCAAAGCTCAAAATTATCTTACCATTCTTGTCTGCTGCATGCTGATGCAGCGGCTTCTTTTTTTCTTTCGTTTGCTCCAGACCTTGAACTCAGCGTTCTTCTTCACCTTCTTCTTCATGTTTTCTTCAAGCTCCTTGGGCTTGAATCTTCCATCAATGTCTGCAAGTTCTTCAATGGCATTATGCCTTGTGTCTTCATCTTCAATCAGGTTCATAATGCCCTTAACATCATGGGCGAATAATTCAAATTTCTGCATTTTCAATTGCTGGGGTATGAGAATGTTTGGATCCCATATGCATTTTTTTAACTTGTTTTCATCAACCTCTTCAGTGGCCAACTGCCACACTAACAACTGATAGTAAAGCTTGATCTCTTCATGACTCCATTTCATAAAAATGTCTTCCACTGGTTCAGCTTCATCGTCTGCATCTTCAATGCAGATTTCTTCATGGATGGTGCTGCTAAGCACTCTTGGCATGTCACAATGCCCATCATTACTGAATTCAAATGCTTCATCTTCCATGTAGCTTTCGATAATCTTGTCAAACTCTGCAATAAAATTACAGTCTTCATCGTGCTTGGGCTTTGCTAGCCACTCTTCAATAAATTTCAAATCTTCATCAAAATTTCTTGGTACTTTGACTGCATGCTCTTTTTCTTCAGCTATTGCAGGCTGATTCTTGCTCTCAATACCTGCACACTCACAAACATCTAAACTGTTAGGAAAAGGTTCTGCCCTCATGGGCATGCTCTTCATGAGCTCATCTTCTTCTTCACATTCAGCCTCTACTGGCTGTCCTGCAAGTGCTTGAGTTGCTAATTCACCATTTTTTGTTGCTGCTATGATAGCTTCATCTTCAAGAATATATGGGTTGGCAGATTCCTCATCTTCAACACCATCTTTGTCATATCCATCCACTTGTGACTCTCCACAGTGGGCTTCACTGTTCTCAAACTCAGTAGGCTCTGATTGGCTGACAGAGTCCTCAACCATTTCATGTGACCATTCAACTGCTTCTTCATCTGTGTTTGGGGAAAGTGCTTCTGCTAGTATAGCAAGTTCTTCAACTTCATTATCCACAACTGTGTGGGGTGCACCGAATTTCTCAACAGCTTCTATGCCTGGAATTTCTACTGCTGTAATGGCAGTTCCATCTTCATATTCATCCACAAGTGCCTCTACACCGTGGGATTCACTAACAGCTTGGCTGTCTTTTGCTTCAACTGCAGGATTCTCAACTGCTACTTCTTCAACAGGCTGTGACACTATTGGCTGCTTGCACATGTCACTCCCCCTTTCACTGAACTCCTCTTCCAAGATTCTCCATGCTTCCTTGGAAGTCTTTGCTGCTGCAATCTTGTGGAAAATACTTTCATCCACAGCTCGTTGGATGATATGCAAGGCTAATTCATGCTGCTGCAATTTTTGGTCTTCTGGCAGGGCCTCAAAAGCCTCTAGATCTAGTGGATGCACACATTCATTTTGAACTAAACACCACAAATCCTCTGCTCTAAGAAAATTTCTCATCTTAATAGCCCAAAATTCATAATTTTTACCTGAAAAATGTGGGGGTACGAAGAGAACTCTGCTGCTCCAATTATCCTGGTTCTCTTCTTGAACTTCAACTGTGTTAATAAACTCCTCTGCAATGGGAACTACTCCATATCTATGTGCAAAATACTTTGCCTCTGCCCTTGCATTTCTTCTTTTGATCTGCTTGAGTCTGCTTTGGTAACCCATTTCTTCTCTTCTTTGTTGCACGCGTTCTGTGCTGGCACTTGTCTTCTTCTTGCAAGTCTCCTACTTGCTTCTCCTTCCCTATCGCCCCCTAAAAAAAATATAAAACTGCTTGCTGGCTGCAAGACCAGTCAATAACGTCCCCTTAATGCAAAACACTCAACCAGGAAACACTTCCGCTCAGCAAATTACACCCTCTCTTTGAACATGTCCGGGCAGCTACAATAAAGGCTTTTACATAGGTCTCTTCTCTACACATAGACTCTATTATTTTCCTTCAGGAAGGGATTCGAATCTCTTATAGCAGTCAACGAGGAGGCTTCTTCTAATGGTTCTCAGGATAGCCTTCTATTCACGCTGGGGGTTGCACACAATCAGTGGTCAGCAGACTTCAATGGGTTCTCTTTTTCAAAACGTTAACCCCTTCTCTTCACGCCGACATGTGAGTCACACGAACCTCAACACCAGAATATCCATCCTCTGCAATTTATACTCTACTATTCTGCAATCCTTTTATCTGAAGCTACTGTTCTTTAAAATCATAATCAGGCCAAGAGATTTGAAAGATGGCAATGGATCCTACGTTGAGCACCGTGTAGTAGCTGCTCGGCGTGTCGGATGACCTGGAGAGGCTCCTCAACGCCCCGACTCACTCTTATGTGCGTGATACCAAGGCCATGGCTTCAACTCCCGTGGATGTCAAAGAATACCCCAACTCTTACGTATTTATGGTCGACATGCCTGGCCTTAATTTCGTGCCATTAACTAGTTCCAATCGCATAGCCAGTAAAATTGACCATGCAGTTCTGAGAGAACAAATTTAGAAAACCGTGCACAAAGAAAAACTCTTTTAACTTGTCTTGAGATTTTCTGCCTTGCAACAGCTCGCCTCTCCCTGGTACTTCTCTGCGGCCTCCACCAGATCAAGCCTTCCAACACATGATGGCTATGTATACTATTCCGTCTCTGGAAATTCTTCTCTTTGCGAAAGCTCTGGTAAAATATTGCTCACAGGAGACAATTGCGGCTATGTATACTATGCAATCTTCATCGGTAAGCACCAATTTGATGCATTTTCTTGCAAAAACAAGCTCAAAATTAGCTCCGCTCTGAAGCCAACAGGGCTCCCTGCATTCTCTACACAAAAATGCCCTAAAATTGCATTTATCTAATCCTCTTATTTGACCCCCTCTCAAATTCTTAGCCCGACTATCTTCTACTGCATGGGTGCCTCCACAAGTCGCGGCCCTTCCTCAAGGGTTCGACCTCTAGAACAAGGATGAAACCCCTCTCTAAATCCGCCGGCCACCAAGGAATGGAGTCAGCTCTTCCTTCAACGGCTTTTGATGCATTTCTTAACCCTTGGAATTTCGAGGTCGCCAGGCGGAATTAACCTTAGTGGTGGTTTTTCTCTGATGGGTGCCATTTAGCGTCAGGTATGGCTGCTTCCTCTAAACTGGGCATTCTGGCCAGCTTTCAACTCTTGCATAAACCTCAAATTTCGTCCTTTCTCCTCATGCAAACACCTCCATACTAAATTGTAAACACTCCGTCATTCACCTATGAATTTGTTGCTTGCTTGCATGGCCTTACACCACACACACCAACTTAGAGGAGTGCCTCCCCTCTGCACAGGTGCTCTCCTCACTCGACCGACAATCGATTTTGAGCGGTGGCTGCAACACTCGCGACGATGGCTCTCTCAAATTAAAATGACGGGTCTCTTCAACCCTACAATCAGAACAATGGCTAAGGTTTCTCTTCCATCGACTATGACTGGGGTTTACTGGAGACGGCTGCTCCTAGTCCTTTCTTTGCAACATGTTGGCTTGGCTGACCAACACTGTGACCAACACTGTGATCCTTCACATGACTGGTGAAGGAGGATTCATCACTACTGCTCTGATACCATGACAAATTCTGTGGAAAGGCAGAGCATCACAGAACAGAGTATGCGACAGAGGCAAAACAAAACAAAACAGGGTAAACTTTTCTATGGAGCTCTGCAGCCCTTCTCGATCATTCCAGAACTAAAAATAACACCCAAAATACATTGAACATACCAATGCCTCTTCACCTGAGGCACATTAACTTCTACACCTAATTGTATTAACTTCGTGTACGGTGGTTGGTGGATTTAGACAGATGACGGGAGGAATTATCTCCAACAGAAGAGACGGCTCTGGGTCTGAGATCAGCGACGGATATCCCTACAACATTGAATCCTGTTCAGATGATCGTTATTTCTTATCATTCTCAAGCCCTGCAACATTGAATCCTGTTCAAATGATCATTATTTCTATCATTCTCAAGAATTTCAAAGTAGCTGGAAATAATATGAAGGGGTTGGCCAGATTTCTATCATTCTCAAGAATTTGAAAGTAGCTGGAAATAATATGAAGGGGTTGGCCATACTTGTATGATTCTGAAAATAGGCATAAATAATACGATATATATATAATGCAAGTGCCTTTACGTTTGAAAAATACTTGTTTATCCCTTTGAGATAAAGACTAAGAGAATTGATCCAACCTATGCAGGAGATCACGGTTTGAAATGATCAAGATTATCTGTATAATATATAGTTTTCAAAATGGAAATGGAACACTTGTTATATAAAACCATTAATGTTATTCCTTTTATTAGTAATCACTTATGTTCGGATACATCAAAAAGAAAGTTTTCATTTTAGTGATGTTCAATACATAAAAAGAAAGTTAATCAGAAAGACGTGAATATCTTCAATCAATTATTGTGAGAATAAGTTTTCATTTTATTAATAATCACTTATGTTCAATACAACAAAAATAAAGTTAATCAGAAAGACCGATCAATTATTATGAGAATAATCATATATGTGAGAATAATCACATAACTAGCTTGAACTAGCACGAGAAAAATATCAATGAGTTTCGGATGCTCCATACTTTTATAACATCTCAGTTAACAACTAAATAGATTAATTATAACGAAAATCCTTTGAATTGAATCGAAATAGATTATAAAAAAAATTTGAATTGAATCTGACGAAAATAATTTAAATTGAACTTTTAATTAAAAATCTTATCACTTTGAACGATATTGGGATCATTAGATTATAACGAAAATCATTTGAATTGAATTTTAAATTAAAAATCTTATTACTTTGAATTATATTCTCATGATAACTTTTTACTTTCTATCTATTAAATTTTTTTTTTTTATAACACCTAACTCAACCAAAAATCATTTAAAGTGAATTTCTAATGATTGTATTTTTAATTAAAAATAAAAAATATTAATTTTATGCCCTATTTTGATTAGGGTTTTAGAATGTTTTATTTATTATAATGATTATTTTATTATTTTAATTATATATAATATTGTTTTTATTTAAATTTTTTAATTACTAAAAGTTTATACGATTATTTAAAGATAATTATTCATAAAGATTATTGTATTTAGTGTTTAAATATTCGACATAATAGCTCTTATTAAATATCGAATAATTGTACTTTGTATTTAAAGATTTTTTAATAATTTCAATTATAATTCACAACCAAAAATCGAATTTCCAATGATTGTATTTTTAATTAAAAATAAAAAAATATTAATTTTATGTCGCTCTTTTATGAGGGTATTTTGATTAGGGTTTTAAAATGTTTTATTTATTATAATAGTTATTTTATTTAAATTTAAATTATATAATATTATTTTTATTTAAATTTTTTAATTAGGATTATTTAAAAATAATTATTAATAAAGATTATTTTATTTAGTGTTTAAATATTAGATATAATAGCTCTTATTGAATATGGAATAATTGTATTTTGTATTTAAAGATTTCTTAATAGCTCTTATTGAATATGGAATAATAGCTCTTGTTGTGTTATGGATTGGATCCAACCTTGGATTGGAGTCAACCTTGGATTGAATTCAACTATGGATTGAATTCAACCTTGGATTAATATTAACATTGATATTAAATGTAAGATTGATATTAACATTTATAATGTAACAATGATTAATGATCAATGAAGTCATTGTGTCTTTGGATTGAAGTTAACCATGGATTGAAGCCAACCTTGGATTGAAGTCAACCTTGAGTAAAAGTAAACTATTGATTGAAATAAAGTACGAACTGAAGTCAACCTTGGTTCAAAGTCAACTATGGTTTGCAGTCAACCAAGGCCAACCACTGTCACCTGTAGTAAACTATGGCAAACCATTATTAAATGTGAACATTGAAAGTGAGCCATCGTAAACCGTATTTAACCATGGTCAACCATAGTCAACCATGGTTAATAAAAGTTAACCATTATATATTAAAATCAACTCAGGTCAATAAAAGTAAGCCATGGTCAACAATAGTCAACCATGTTCAATCATGAACATGTAAATTCAACCTTGGTCAACCATAATCAACTATGATCATCCATATTTAAGCATGGTTAACCATAGTCAACGACGAAAAACCATGGTCAACCATAGTCAACCATGAAAAATCATGGTTAACCAATTAGGGTCAACTGTGGTATACCATAATTAACCATACTCAACTATGGTCAACCAACTAGGATCAACCATAGTCGACCATGGTTAACCATAAACAACCATAGAAAACCATGAACAGCTATAGTCAAGTCTGAACAACCATGCTGATCCATGAACAACCATAACCAACCATAATCATCCATGGACAACCACAATTAACCATAGTAATCCCTCAACAAGCATCATCAGCCATGGATAACTATAGTCGACCATGGGCAACCAACATTGACCATATTTAAAAATGAATAACCATAGACAACAATGAATAACCATGGTTAACCATAGTCAACCATGGTTAACTATGAATAACCATGGACAACCATGGACAACCATAATCAACCTTGAACAACCATGGTTAACCAACCAGAGGAAACCATAATAAACCATATTCAACTAGGTTTAATGATCGCCGACCATGCTGAACAAACTAGGGTCAGCCATAGTTAACCATATTCAATTGGGGTCAACCATGGTCGACCATAATAACCCATTGTTAAACATAGTCAACCATAGTCAACCATAATCAACCATAATTAACCAACTAGAATAAACCATAGTTAATCATAGCCAACCATGAACAACCATAGTAAACCATAAATAACCAAAGTCAACCATGCTTATCCATGAACAACCATAATCAACCATGAACAACCATTATCAACCATGGTCAACCATAGTCAACCATGGTCAACCATAGTAAATTAAATTCTACCATAGTCCAACATGGTTAACTATTGTTAACCATGGTCAACAAAACTCAACTATAGTCAACCATGGTTAACCATAATCAACCTTGGTCAACCATCATGAACCATGAACATCCAAACTCGTCCATGGTCAACTATGTCAACCTTAATGAAGCGTGTCAACAATAGTCAAATATTCTAAAACATGGTCAACTAAAGGCAACCATGGTCAACTAAATTCAACCATGGTCAAGTAAAGTCAACCATGGTCAACCAAAGTTGACCATGGTCAACCATAGTTACCTATGTTTGATCATAGTGAACCATCCTCAACCACCATTAACCATGAAATACAAAATTAACCCATGTTCAATCATAGTCAACCATTGTCAACCATCATCAACAATGAACATCCAAAGGAAACCATGCTCAACCATAGTTAAAAATGGTCAACAACAGTTAAGCATGATTAAATATGGTTTCCTACTGTCAAACATGGTCAATAAAATTTTACCATGGTTAAGTCAACAAAGGTTAATCATGGTCTCCTATATCCAACATGCTCAACCATTGTCACCTGTAGTCAACCATAATCGGCAAAGGTCAACCATTATCAAATTTGAGCATTTAAACTCAACCATGGTAAACCCTAATTAACCATGGTCAACCATGGTGAACAAAATTTAACCATTCTATATTAAAATTAGCCAAGGTCAACAATAGTTAACCATGTTCAACAATGAACATCTAAAGTCAACCTTGTTCAACCACAGTTACGCTTGGTCAACCATAATCAACCATAGTTAACCATGGTTGATCATAATGAACCATGCTCAACCACCATCAACCATGAACATCCAAATTAAACCATGGTTAAGCATAGTCAACCATGGTCAACCAAATTCAACCATGTTTAACCATAGTCAAGCATGGTCAACCATACTCTACCATGGTTAACCAATATTAATCAACGCACCATAATTAACCATCGTTAACCGTAATGAACCTTAGTGAACCATATTCAACTATAATCAACCATGGTTAGCCTTATTTAACCATGATTAACTATAATTAAGGATAATCAACCGTAATAAACCATGCTCAATAGTAGTCAACCACAATTAACCTTACTTAACCACGGTTAACTAATTAGGGTCAACCATGCTTGACTATGATTAACCATGAACAAACATTGTCAACCATGAAAATCCAAAGTCAACCAACCTTAATCAACCCACCATAATCCACAATGATCAACCATAATGGACCATAATCAATCTTAGTCAACCATAGTCAACCATAATCAACCATGTTCAACTATAATCAACTATGGTTAGCCTCAATCAACCATGGTAACCATGATCAACCATAATCAACTACACTCAACCATAGTTAACCACAATCAACCATAGTTAAGCATGGTCAACCAATTACTAGGTTCAACCATGGATAACAATGAACAACCATCGTTAACTATGAAAATCCAAAGTCAACAATGGTCAACCATGGTCGACCATAGTTAGCCATGGTCAAACATTATCAACAATGAACATCTACACTCAACCCTGCTAAACCATAGTAGCCATCGTCTACTAATGAAAAGCATGGTCAACCATAGTCAAGCACAATCAACCATGGTTGCCTACAGTCAAACATGGTCAAGAAAATTCGACCATGGATAACCAAAGTCAACCAAGTTCAACTATCGCTAACATTGACAAACATGGTCAACTGTAGTCAACCATAGTACACCATGGTCAACCATTGTTAAATGTGAACACCCAAAGTCAACCATGGTCTACCATAATGAACCATGGTCAACCATATTCAAGCATAGTGAACCAAAGTTAACCATTCTATACCAAAATCAGCCTAATCCAACAAAAGTAAATCATGGTCAACAATAGTAAACCATGGTCAACCATGAACATCCACAGTCAGGCTTAGTTAACCATAGTCAACCACAGTCAACTATGGCCAAGCATGGTCAACCATAGTAAACTATGTTAAACTAAAGCCAATGATGCCGACCAAAGTCAACCAAAGTCAGTCATTGTAAAAATGTCAACCATAGTCAACTGTAGTCAAGCACGGTCAACTACCATCAACCATTAACATCCAAATTCAACCATGGCCAAGCATAGTCAACCAACTCAATGTAAAATTACTTTTCATGCTTAATGTTATGGTTAAACAAAACAATCGCACCACTTGTTTCTTTTCAATTCATTACATGCATTGGAAAATATTCATGTTATCAAATTTTGATAACATAATCAACTATGGTCAACCAAATTCAACCATAGTTAATCATGGTCAACCATGGTCAACAAAAGTCAACCATAGTTAAGCATGCTCAACCTTAGTCAACCAAATTCAGTCGTAGTCAAGCATGGTCAATCTTAATCAACCATGGCCAACCATAGTCAGCCATGGTCACCCATCATCCACCATGAACAACCAAAGTCAGTCGTAGTCAAGCATGGTCAATCTTAATCAACCATGGCCAACCATAGTCAACCATGGTCAGCCATCATCAACCATGAACAACCAAAGTCAGTCATAGTCAAGCATGGTCAATCTTAATCAACCATGGCCAACCATAGTCAACCATGGTTAGCAAGCATCAACCATGAACAACCAAAGTCAACCACATTTAAATGTCGTTGAATTTGGTTTACCATAGACAACCATGGTCAACGATGGTCAAACATAGTCAACCATAGATAGTCGTAGTCAAACAAAATAAACTATAGTCAACCATGATCTACTATGGTCAACAATAGGCAATCAATTTCAATTATGAACAACAAAAGTCAACCATAGTCATTGATGGTAAACCATAGTCAACCATAGTCGTTGATGGTAAACCATAGTCAACCATAGCCAACCATAATGAATCTTTGTTAAACATAGTCGACCATAGTGAGTTATTCAACCAAAGTCAACCATGGTAATATAAAGTCAATCCTTGTCAACAATGGCCAACAATAGTCAAGCAAAGTCAAGCAAAGTAAACCAAAGCCAACTATGGTCGACCATACTAAACCATGGTCAACCATAGTCAACCATGGTCAAGCAATAGCGCGTTATTGCTAGACAAAGTCTACCATTGTCTAACAAATTAAACTATGGTCAACCATGTTCAAACAATTTCCCGAGAGGCTCAGTTTGAAAATAATTCTTCAATTCGATGATCATGGAAAAGATTTTGATGCCATTCATAAATCATCTCCTCATAGACGCCAATTGAGCACATCAAATAATCTCCATGTTGTGAGTCATCTATATATGAAAATGTTTTTTTTTGCATTGTAAATATCTAATTCAATTTTTGTTTCTACGTCTTTGACATATGTCATTGTTAGGTACTTATTTATTTTGTTTCACATCACAATATCTTTTTTTTTAACCATCCCTCTCGCAAAAACTTGTGTATTTTTCATCTCTTCATCATGCATCTCCTTAATATTCATTATAATGCTTTTATTTCTTTATGCTTCTTTATGAAATCACGAGAGAGTGGATCAAAAAATATTCATGACCCCAAATGAACAAGTTTTATAGCTTCATGAATGAAAAGAAATGCAGCTGCTCTATTAAGGTATGCATAAACTAAAGAAATGCGAAATGCACTATGTTGAGAGTTGTATTGTTTAAAAGTTCAACAACTTCAATCCCCTCTCATATTTATTTGAATGGTATGTATACAAATGTACACTATTTTTTTGTAAACATTATTTCACCTGATATGTTCACACAAGATATGTTGGATAGATGTTTCCAACAACAAATAGGACTTTGATTTTATTCAACAATCACCTCTATTTGCTTAGCGATTCATTCTAATCGACTTCTTTGTTTCATGAATCAAGGGTCAACTACAGTAGGGTTAATAGAAGATACTACCTATGGAACTACTCCACTAGTGCCAAGTAATTTGTCATCCAACTCTTTACAACATGGATATGGTTTATGATGGAAGTTTTTATCCAGGTTGAGCGCGACCATCAATATGAACTGCCTTGGGTATTTCGTTGTTTCTTCAATTCATAAGTACTTGCTTGTGTGCAAATACAGATGAGTTGAGTGTTTATTCTATGACTTGAGTATGTCTCTTTCTGATGATGTAGCTGATGGTGATGTATTAGAGTCGAGGCATTTTTAACTTAAATTTAATATGCATTTCTTTTCATTATTATTTCAAAATAATGTTTTTTTATTAAAATTATAAATTTACTACATCTTCGTGTCTACTAGAAACAACCAAAAACCACATTTTTGAATGTGGTTGATATTAGCCAATCGTATATCAACCACTATTAAATGTATGACCATGGTTTATATAAGTCGATGAACGAATATCAATCACATTTATTTATTATTTAATTTAATTAATTTATTTAATATATTTAATATCAATTATTTTACTTATCTTTAATTTTTTTTACATTTATTTAATTTTTTTTTTTAAATATATTTCACTATTTTTTATTTTTATTTTAATTCACTTATATATATATATATATATATATTACTTTAATTTTATTTCATTATTTTACTTTATTTATTTATTTTATTTACTTTACCTTATTTTTATTTTATTTAATTTAGTATATTTGTATTTCTTTATTTTACTTTATTATAATTTATTTTACTTCTTCTTCTTATTCTATTTTATTTGTTTATTTTACTTTACTTTGTTTATTTATTTAATTTAATTTTTTTACTTTACTTTAATTTAATTTTTTTACTCTATTTAATTTTATTTAATTTTTTTTTAATTTACTTTTAATTTACTTCTATTTATTATAGTTTTAGTTTTAATTTAGTTTAAGTATTTTTACTTACCCTATTTTTATTCTATTTCTTTATTTTTTTAATTTAATTTATTTTAATATGTTTTGATATTTTTGATAAAATTTTAATAACAAAACGTATCTATAGTGAAGAAAATACATGGAGCTGTTCCTAGGGTTTCATGATTTTACTGCAGGAATCTCTGATTATGACAGTTGATCTGATGAATTGGTGACCTTCGGCGACTTGGAGTCCAGCTGATTCGATGAATCAACCTAATACCAGCCAAGGAAAAAAAGTGGGAAGTTTTTGCATTAGCCGGAGGTTGCTATTCTTCATTTCTGCTAGATTTTTCGGGTTTCCTGCAGTACGGGTTGTTTTCTTCTATTTTGGTGCCAAGTCACAAGGTGGGACTCATTCCTTTTTTAGTATAGTAAAAGGCGGTGACTAATTTGGAGGTTTTCTCTCCATTTGTGGAGGAGCCGCTTTATTTGTCCTGTGCGACAGTTGTCCTGGACTATCAGACTGGTGACCGACAGCTGCAGGTCGAAGTCGCTGGGGGCCTAAATGTCCTTGTTGGGGGATACAACCCATCTCTCAAACCCTCATCTGTCGGCTGATCACTCTGGTCCGGGTGTGCGGCCTGGCTATGACAATGGCAATGAATCGCATGGGGGCCGCCTTCGGGGTGTGAAGGCTAAACATCGGTGATTGTTGAAGACTTCAAAAGCCCGTAATGAGATTTGCAGGTTCGACATTGACGCTGATCATAATCTTGACAGGATTCGGATATTGGCTGAGCGAGCGTTGGTTGGCCGTTTTGAGTATGCTTCGGGTACCAAAATGGAAATCACGGAATGGGTTAATAGGGTTTGGGTTCCCCTCACTGGTTTGGCTCCCCGCATTAATTTGCTCCCAAATCGCTGGATTCTATTCACTTTTACGGAGGCGTCTCACCTCGACTTGATTCTGTCAAATTTCCTGGAGTTTAAGAGGGGATCCTTATTTATAAAGCATTGGCACTTAAATTCTGATCTTGTCAAAGAATCTCAGACCCTGCGCCATCTGTGGATGATCATACCTGGACTGCCCATAGAAATTTGGACTGAGGATGTAATAAAAGGCATTGCAAATTCGGTGGGACGGTTTATCCGTTTTGACAAACAAAATCTCTATGGGATGGACCGGCGTTTTGCCAAAGTGATGGTAGAAATAGACCTAAAAGGTGGCCTGCCAGCAGAAATTTTAATTACTTGGGGATCTAGGTTTTGGCATCAAGTTCTGGATTTCTATAAGATCCCTTTCAGATGTTTCCTTTGCCGAAAGACTAGACATGTAAAAGCGTCGTGCCCATCTATTCGTGATTGCTCTCAGAGTTCGTCTGAATTCTCAACGCTCGGGAAAGACTTGCAAATACCTACATTTCAAAAAGCTGGTAAGTGTTTAAAAGACCCTTCTTTAAATTTCCCGGATTTGTCAAACGAACAACTGGCTTTCATTGAATCTTCTGAACATATATTATCAAGCCGTATTTCAAAAGGGGAAGTCCACTTACGGCATGATATAGTGACTGGGCTAACTGTTTCTAAAAAGGATTTTTGTTCTTCTGATACAAATGTTAGTCATAAGTTATTTGAAGACATGGAGCCTGAAGCATTGAATTTGGGGCTTCCAGTATCGTCACCTGTTGTGGACTCATTGTCAAACCCTAACCCTGACACTGCATTGTTAGAAAATCGCCCTGAAACACAACACACTGTGGATTCATCGTCGAACCCTAATCCTGATAGAGCTTTTTTAGAATTTCAGCCAGGGAATCAACACATAGGGTCCATTGGAGCAATACCTGTAGCATCAGGGGACACACATTGTGAATCTCATCAAAATGAGGGGCATATACTGCAGGGAGATAAGGGTGCTAACCCATCTGATAATTTTTCCAATCCATCGGATTTGAATATTTTATCCAATAGTGGATATCTCATGTCGACTTATGGGGAGGAATTCCCTCCTCTTTTGGTTTACACTAAGAACCCTAGCAGCGGGTCTGATGCAAACCCTTTACTTTCCCTTAACCGTCAAAATGTTACTATAAGAAGAGGCAAGAAGAAAAAATCTGATTCGAACATTCCTGACTCTTACACACCTATATCTAGGAGGTTGGAGGAAGCTGAAAAGATAGATAAGACTGAACCCCTGGGGCTTAGAGCAGTGACCCCCAATAGAAATGTTTCTTGATGTCTTTGCTGTCATTAAATATTAGGGGATTGGGCAAGGTGACTCGGGCCCAGGCCTTGTCCAGTCTGATTAAAGATACTGGCCCTGCAATCATATTCCTTCAGGAGACTATGTGTGAGGATAATATAGCCATCCACAAGCTTTGTAATATTCTTCCGGATTGCAAGGTTTCTGCTATTAGCTCTTGTGGACACTCTGGGGGTCTTGCTGTAGCTTGGAATCCAAATTTTTTTGATCTGAATGCCTTTTTTACCCCTTCGGGCATCTTTTTAAAAGGTTCTATATGTAGTTGTCAGAAATCTATCTCCTTGCTCAATTGTTATGCCCCATATAGAGATAGGCAAATCTTCTGGACAGCTTTGAGAGATTCGGGGCTTATGGATTCACCTGATTTAATCATTGCAGGCGATTTAAATTTCACTTATCAAGCATCTGAAATATGGGGCATCTCAGCCAGGATGGATGGATTGGGGGATTTTTTCTTAAATTTGCTCTTGGAGAATAATCTTGTTGATGTTGTGCCACATAAACTATCCCCCACGTGGTCTAATGGTAGATTTGGAGGAGAAGGTGTCCACAAGCGCCTTGATAGATTCCTAGTTAAGTCGACTCTGTTGGCATATTTTTCGAAGCACAAGTCTTGGGTTCACTCAGTTAAGTTCTCGGACCACTGGCCCATTGTTCTGCAGATGGAACAATTTGATCATTTACAATTATCACCCTTCAAATTCAATGCTACATGGCTCGATGATGATTCATTCTATCACATGGTTAGAAATTTCTGGGTACGATGTGAGGTATTTGAATCAAATCCTGTACTGAACTTTTGTTACAAACTGAGAAAATTAAAAGAGGTTGCCATAAAATGGATCAGAGAAAAGAAGCTGGCAGATAAAGTTGAACTACTTCAGTTAGAATCTCAATTACAGGATGCCATTGATGCAAATATTAACAATTCCCTTTCTGTGGAAGCTTTTGAGATTATGAAGAAGCTGGAATTGAAAAAAGAAGAATTAATTTTGCAGGAAGAAAAAGCATGGAGATTAAAGAGCCGTGCCGTCTGGATTTCACTTGGTGATAAAAACACTAAGTTCTTCCATTCCTTTGCATCTGCTAGGCGAAGGTCTAAGTATATTTGGGAAATTCTGGATGACAATGGGAATCAGTGCTCAGGCATTGACAATATTAATACTAAAGCTTATTCTTTTTTCGATGCTATATACTCTGATCCTGGGGAAGACTGCCAAAATGCTCAGATTGAAGTTGCATCTCTATACACTAGGTTTTTTGATGAGCAAGATTCTGAACTCATACAAGGAGAGGTCACTAAGGACGAAATAGAGCAGACTTTAAAATTTTTTGCAAAAGATAAAGCCCCTGGACCGGATGGATGGCCAGTGGAGCTCTATCTACATTTCTTTGAGTTGATGGGTGATGAATTACTGGAGCTGGTCAATTTTTCCATGACAAATGGTTACATCCCAGGGGGACTCAATTCCACATTTGTAACCCTAATACCAAAAAAAGACAAGCCCGCATCTTTCGGTGATTTTCGTCCTATTGCTCTTTGCAATTTGTTATACAAGCTTATCTCAAAAATTATTGCAGACAGAATGAAGAAGGTCCTCTCTATTCACATCTCTGTGGAGCAATTTGGTTTTTTAGAGGGTAGACAAATTCACGATGCAATAGGCATCACTCAAGAATTGATTCACAACATCAAGATACATAAAAGGAAAGCTATGTTGCTTAAGATGGATTTAGTCAAAGCATATGATAGGGCTAATTGGTCATTCATCAGATTGATCCTCATCAGGATTGGATTGCCCTCTTTAATCATTAAGTGGATTATGGCCTGCATTAGATCCATGAATATATCTGTTTTGGTGAATGGTAGTCCAACTGAATTTTTCAGCTGTTCCAAGGGTTTAAGACAAGGTTGCCGCTTATCCCCTCTCCTGTTCATTTTGATAATGGACGGTTTCAACAGATTGGTGAACAAGGCAGTGTTGGGTGGACAAATCAAGGGTATCAAATTCGCAAAAGAGTGTGTTTTTACACATTTGATGTTTGCAGATGATGTTCTTGTGGGGGGTATTGACTCCGTGGAAGAATGGATGATGTACAAAAACATCATTTCTACATTCAGCAAAGCTACAGGCATGTTAGTCAGTGCAGCCAAATCCAGTTTTTTTCATCATTCTCTTTTAGAAGATCAGATAAGAGACATTCGATCTGTCATGCCATATAATTGTTCTACTTTTGAGCAGGGATTTAAATATCTGGGTTACGTTCTTAAGCCAAACAATTATCTGATTCGGGATTGGAATTGGCTATTGAAAAAATTGAGGATAGAATTGCACAATGGTCCTATAGGCTTTTATCAATCGGTGGAAAGCTTATACTAGTGCAGTCGATGCTTTCCAGCATCCCTGTGTACTAGTTCTCTTTGTTGGAAGTTCCAATTTCCATCATCAAAACTATTAAGAGATATTTCTTCAATTTCCTGTGGAATGGGACTACAAATAGTGGAAAAATCCCTATGGTAGCAGCTGATGCTCTTGCAAGACCATACAAATTTGGCGGCTGGGGAATAAAAGATTTGGAGGTGTTTAATATTGCACTCAGGCTAAAAAGTTTTTGGCGTGGCATTCATGGCAACTCCCTCTGGTCTAGAATTATTCATATAAAATACATTAAGACAGATGTCAATACTTGGTTCCAAAATCCAAAACTGACAAGCTGGGATTTCTCACCTATTTGGAGGGGGTTCATGAAAGTTTTCCACTGGATTAAAAATGACCTTTTTTGGCAGGTTGGTTCCGGATCTCAGATTAGGGTTGGGGTTGACCCTATTATTGGGCTTGAACAAGAGCATTTTCTTCCTCCTGTTATTCCACAGTATTTGCAAATCATAGGATTGTCCACATTAAACAAGATACAACAACAAAACAATGGCAACGCTGGAAGTTCGAAATGGTTATCGGCACAAGAGATTGGACTATCTGGGTATCTTGCTCGAATATGGGATAACTATACAAATACATTGAACTCTGCCGGTGTCCGGTTGTGCAACTCTGATGCCAAACTGATTTGGGGTGGTAACACAGAAACTGGCACTGTCACGGCAATAGCAGCATACAATAGAATTCTTCAGCATAAGTTTATTTTCCCGCCGGACTGGTGGTATTTAAAGATTTGGCAGTGGCACATTCCAGTTAAATTAAAATGTTTCTCCTGGTTAATTTTACAAGTTAAAGACTTGGGATAATTTATGCAAGCGAGATTGGACAGGCCCGAGCTATTGTGTTCTCTGTAAAGATGATGCTGAATCTCGATTGCACCTATTTGTTCAGTGTTCATTCTCTCGCAAAGTCTGGGAAGTGATATCTATAAATTTAAAAATTACTCAATGCTGGGCAATTGGGGATTTCAATATGTGTTTTTTACATTGGTACAGACACTGCAAAAAGCACTTATTTCTAGCTGTATGCATTCCCTGGGCAATTTGGCATGTCAGAAATTGTGCTATCTTTCGAAACTCTCCACCTGATTACATCCAATGTTGCTTGACTACACTTAAAATGTATAACTCTTGCAAGGTGGATGAGGTGATGTTGAAAACAGACAGAGTTAGTATTTTTAATCTCAATGTGGACCGACCTGTACTGTTCTTTGATGGTGCTTCTCAAGCAGGTATTTGTGCTATAGGAGGTGTTATTTATCTGAATGATTCGCATTTTTATACCATCAAGCTCAACTGTGGAAAGGGATCAAATATGAAGGCGGAATTAATTGCACTTTGGTGTGTATTAAAGGTAGCCAACATCTTTGGATTGAGCAACATAAAGGTATATGGTGACTCTCGGGTCACCATCAAATGGGCTGAGGGTAAATTCAAGCTCAATGTTATAAATCTGAGGCACTGGGCCACCAGGACGCTATTTGAAATCCATAAACAGCAGAACATCATGTTTGAACATATATATCGTGAACATAACTGTATGGCGGATAAGCTCTCCAAGCAAGCTCTTGATGGATGTGAAGGACACTTGATCTAGGAGGAATGGTGTGAGGGCAGTATCCTGGATTGTGGATCTATTTATTTCTACGACTGATCTGTTGTTGGAATACCTGTCTCTCTATGTTTTTGTTGTTTCAGATGGGTCTACATTTTGGTTTGTGTTTTGGATGTAATAAGCACTATGCTTGATAAAGACTGATGAGAATGTTCTTTTTTGATATACCCTATAGGGGATAGAATCTTACCATGTACATCAGATCTTTGAAGATATCATCTTTGGTCTTTTTCGAAGGATCCATCTAATTGGATCAGGAACACATTTTGTACTATTTGATTCAGATTTGAATATCAATAGTAGCCTTTTTTTCTCTGGAAAAAAAAAATATGTTTTGATATTTTTATTTAAACTTTTTTAACTTAATATGCATTTCTTTTCATTTTTATTTCGAAATAATATTTTTATTAAAATTTTAATTTAGTTATTTCTTCGTTGGCCAGTTGTTTACTAGCAACAACCACATTTTTAAATGTGGTTGATATTCGTTGATCGAAAAATATCGATCACTTTTAAATGTGTGGTCATGGCTGATTTACGCTGATCGACGAATATCAACCACATTTAAAAATGTGGTTGTTGCTAGTATATGAGGTAACACATACCTCCTCTTTACTCCCTACCTTAGTTGATAAGACACACAAGCCACTATCACAAAATTCGATATAGAGAGCTCCACACCACACTTAGAAGCATGCCTGAAATTTTACGATGTACAAAACGTATTTACTATTTCCGAATATCTACAGAGCTCCACACCACACTTAGAACTAGAAGCACTATATATGACCCAAAGTAATACTCACTACCGGTGAGCAAGTTGTGTCTGAATTTGAATATGATGAAAGAATAACCGGTCCCGCTTAAACCAAATGAGGCACGATAATTCTGTCAACAGTCTTAAAATAAATCCATTAAACTTCAGAACATACGCCAAATTACACGTGAACATCTATTTTCTGCCATGATTGCATTCATTACACAAAATTCTATCAGCGAACAAAGGCCATCAACAAAGGTATTCACTTGAGAGAAAAATATTTCTATACTGAATTATAATTACAGCAGGCCGTGGTCAGCGGCCATTCAAAATCAACAAATGAAAAAAGCCACTAATCCTACTGCATACGGCCATACTACTCCTTAGAAAATCGGTTCTGATGATGTCATCTGTGAGACTATTAGATTCCGCAAGTTATATTAATTATAGTCTATCACTATTCTATCTATAGAAATTGATAATAACCATCACAGTTGATTAGGTGATAAGAAAGAGACGGGAGCTTGAAAACACATCTCATCCACATTGGTCTTCAGGTATCCGACATTTGCAACTGCCATGTTCATGTTGCTTAGTGGATTCTAATAGAAGGTGAGCCTCAAAATCTGTCTCTACAACCACCATGACCACACATCGAAAAGTGGTTGATATTCGCTGATCGATGAATATCAACCACATTTAAAAATGTGATTGTTGCTAGTAGATAGTAGGCCCGATGAAGTAATAACGAAACTAAAATTTTAATAAAAATGTTATTTCAAAATAAAAATGAAAAGAAATGCAGATGAAGTTAAAAAAATAAAAAGTAAAAATATTATAATAAACTAAAATAAATTAAATAAAAAGGAAATAAAGTAATATTAAAATAAATTAAATTAAAAAAAGAAATGAAGTAAAATAACCAAATAGAATAAAAGTAAAGAAAAGTAAAAATAAACTAAACTAAATTAAAAGTAAAGTAAATAAAAGTAAATAAAGTAAAGTAAATTAAGAATAAAATAAAACTAAACTAAATTAAATTAAATAAAAGTAAAGTGCATCATGGTTCCATATGGTTGCATCATAGTCTACTATGGTAAACTTTAGTTAACCATGGTTCACTATGTTTAGCCATGGTTGATGATGTCTCATTTTTTACCATGGTTAACTTTGGTTAACCATGGCTCACTATGGTAGATGTTGGTTAAACACAGTTGACTTAGTGAACCATGGTTGACTTAAAATGGTTAGTTATGGAGGAGAATGTTAAACCATCATTGCTCATGGTTGAAATAACCAAAAGAACCATGGTTGAATTCAATCCAAGGTTGACTTCACTACTTGGTTGACTTCAACCCATAGTTTTTGTTTAAACATAGTTGAATTCAATCCATGGTTGACTTCAATCCAAGGTTGACTTCAGTACTTGGTTGAATTCAATCCATAGTTGACTTCAACCCATATTTTTTCGTTTAAACATTTAGTTGAATTCAATCCATGGTTAACTTCAATCCATGGTTGCCTTCAATCCAAGGTTGACTTTTAAGAAAGGTTGAATTCAATCCAATGGGTGACTGTTGTAGTCCCAAGGTTCATGTGGTTAACATAGGTACATTACACGATATAAACAAGCATACACAATGATACAGATACATGAGACGAGATAGATAGAGAAAACACAAGCCTTTATATTAACCAGCAAGAGTAGAATACAGCCATAGAACTTGTCTTAACTAGTACATCAGCTCACCATCCTATATATATATATATATGCAAATACACTTACATAGCTGTCTATTGGTTTATCCAACCGACCTGACCTATACTAGTCAACGCGACCTATCGACATGTGGTACGGAGTGGTCGGGTTGAGGGTCTAATCAACAGGCTGACCTAGGCCCCTCCAACATCTCCCCCACCTTAGAATATTTCTTCATCCTGAAGAAACAGAGAGATCAAAATGTCAAAAAGAGTAATGCAGATGGTTACGACGAAGGTATGCTGGAATCAATAGTATCAGGTATCTGGAAACATGCTTCAAGAATAAATTTAGTAGAAACAGAGAGGTGGTGCTGGAATTCTTCCCAAGTGCGTAGCATATTCTGGATGTGGATGGTCAGAGTTGTGAGTTTTGACAAGTTCTCCATCTTGTCATGAGTAGATGTAGCCTGTAAATGGATCATGTCAGGGCCGAATGTGTTAATTGTTCTCTTAGCAGCAGTAAGTAACTGGTGGAACCAAGATTGAATTTCTCCAAGTTTGCTGAGGCCGGCTCGGGCTTGAGACATCCAATAAACTTCTTGTTTTTCTAATTTATCCAATCTCTTGTTTTCCATGATAATTTGACTATCAAGTTTTTCAATAAGGGATTCCTCTGCAGTCAAGAATTGATGTTGAAGTTTGCTGAGCTGTGTTCTTGTTTTCTGAAGATATTTGTAGATGTCGCCATAATATACATACCAATTGTTCAGGACTTCTATAAGTTTTTCTACTTGACTATCGTACTACTTGAGTATTTTGAGAGCTTCTGAAAAGGCTGTAAACTGATTTGTCATGAGGGAAGCTACCTCGATAACTTGATCCTGTTGTTTCTTGAGAAGCTCAGATTGTAGTATTGATACGAAAGACTCAAATAGTTGATATGCTCGATCAAGAGGTGATGTCGTGTCAGAATTGGTTGGAAGAGGGATGACTTGCTGAGCTAAGTTTTCACATTTAGCAAGGAATGCAATCCTTTCTTCATGTAGCTGCAGTATATGTTCCTCTAACTCAATTCAGTGACATTTTTGCACTCTGAAGACTATGTCTTCAAGTAAATTGAGCTCTTCTTGGGAAGCCAACTGTGGCTAATAGCTAGTAGCAACTCTGAATTGATCTAAGTATACAGAAAGAGTATTTTCTGACTGGCTTAGTTGTGTTTGCTGCATTTGCAATTGTTGCTGCAATTCTCTTTCTTTGCATTTCTTCTCTTTGTGCTTCCTGCGGCTACTCTTTTCTTTTTCTTTGCGCTTCCTGCGGCTACTCTTTTCTTTTTCTTTGCTTAAAATTTGTTGCACTGGCCCCTTGTCTTTTTCGGCTGTTGCTGGATGACTATCGATGACTACTTGAGTGGTGGAAACAACTTGCTCTACCTGGGTTTGTGTATTTGGTGTTGCTACTGTGGTGATTGGAGTTTCATGTTTAGCAACTTTGGCACTTGGTGGAATGTTTGCTTCTATGATGGATGTATCCATATTGCTTGTAGTTAGATCTTGAACATTAGTATGCTCTAGTGGTTCTGGTGTGTTAGCTGCAGGATCTTGTATCTCGTCTGGTTCCTTGTTTTGTATGGAAGTAGTTTCAGCTGCTTTTGTTGTAGTTGTTTCATTGTCGTGTTGCTGTGCAACCGGACTAGACTTGGATCTGTCAACAGGGAGACTCGACTGGTTTACTAAGAGTGATGGTAGGTTGACTGATGTCGGAATTGGACTAAATGAAATGGTACTGTCGAGCAGATCCAAACTAACTAAACTAGACTCAATTGTAGACTCGACATGGGGACTAACGACTTGGGGATTTCTACTTTGAATGACTTTTGGTTGAGGTGGATTCATTTGTTGCGGTAATGCAGTGACTGGAAGAGGAGTATAGACAGTTGTTTGTTGTGCATAAACTAGACCTGATGGGTTAGGATTTCTAATATGATGCGTTTTCTTGTGACCAACAATTTATGGGATTGCCGATGGTAAGGATAAACTTGGGGTTTGAATGGTGTCGGGGGAAGCTAAGTTAACCATGGATGTAGATGGAGATGCAAAAACGAGTTGTTGGACAACCATCTCATGCAAGTTGGGACAATGTATTGGAAGGTTTGCAATAAATGTACTCAAAGTGGTGTCTGCTGGGTTAACCAGGGCAGGTAATGCTAGGAGGCTGCTTTCTTCTTCTACTACAGTTGGGGAAGAGGGGGGCGACTGAATGGTTAGGTTGACATCAGGTTCGACTGAAATTTTGGGTTTTTTAACAATAATTTTAGAGGATGGATACTTATCTGTTTATGGAAATTTTATGAACTGATCTTCGACAGGTAGTTTGTTCCTAGTTACATTGCAAGAAGCTAAGTAGCAGTGTCGTATAAATCGATCTCATATTCTTTTGTAGGTTCTTGAAATGTTACTTGTCTTTTTCCTTTCCCCTTGATCGATGTTATTCGGTTCTGTCAATCTGTGACAATTTCAACTACTACCTTCTGTATATTATCATCTGTCAGAAGATGTTCTGGATTGTCAGACTCTGTGTCGTTTTCCAAATGCTCTCCGGCCCTGCTGATTCTATGTGCAGGCTCTGGGCAAGTGCTAATGTCTTAGGGTTAGGCGTCGGCTTGGGTTGATACATGAAGGTTTTCATATACAACCGACTTTCATATCAGTGAGAGGCTTGACATACTTGAAGTTGGTTTTCCTTGCTTGTACCGGAATAGGTAATACTTCGATAGATTGTCGACTTAACTCTGTGAAAATTTTGCTTACCGAAGGGTAATAGTCGAGTTGCCTTGCTGGACTTGATGCTCCTTCCATGTACCATATTGTTGTATCATCCAAAGATAGTTGGATGTGAGCTATCATGGTTAAACTTGGACGGAAGTTCTGTGGTACTCTCCATCTTGTGGCCATTGTTTTAAGGTCTATAAACCATGCTTCTAGCCAAGTTTTAACTATTGTAGGCCCATGTTGACTTGCTCCAGGTGTGAAACAACGAAAATTTCCCATAAGGACAAGTCGGTCCTCTGAAAAATCCTTGTTTCCTTATGGTCGGAGGTGGTTCATAGCAATCCATATGAGTACAGATGGGTAGTGGATGCTAGCTCCCTCCTCTTGGTAATTATGGCATGTGTATTTGAGAATGTCAGCCAGGAAGTCTGCCCATTTGTATACTTTTTCGTTCATAGCCATATTCTTGACAGCTTCCAACATGTTGGTCTTCAAATCTGATCGCCTGCCCGTCCGTGAAAGTGCGTGTGACACAATCTTCGCAACGGTTTTGTAGTTGCCAAAAACAATCTGGCTCATGACTATGCCTTGAGAATTCTTTCCCGCAGGAGTATCAATAAAATCGTCAACCAAGTCTGTGCCTGAATTTTTTGGTACAACATCCCCCTTATGTGATAGGCCCGTTATCTTGTGGATTATTTCACCATTGATGTCGACTGGAACATCAAAATAAAGCTTTCCATTGTGATACCTACTAATGATAAATTGTACAATGACTTCTTTCAGTCCTCCAAAATTATCCAACAAGGGTGCCTTCATGTAATGCAGAATCGTGGCTGTCTATAAACGCCGTGCTTCATCCCTCCAACGACCATCCGACTCCTGTCCCCAATCTTGAATGCTCTTCCATGTTTTCTTCCAAGTGGGTTCTGTCGCCTTTGCGTTCCTAATCATCTAGATTCTTGTTTCCAGTGGTGTTTTTTCCTTCTCCAATTCTCCGAATGACATCGCAGCGGTTCTGGTAGCTGTTAGAGATTTTCCAGGAGCCATGACGGATTTAGGGTTCAAGAATGTGAAGTTAGCTCCAACGGAGTCAGGGAACTCTGTATCTTGGAGTTCAAGTTCTTGGCAAAAGAGTGCCCAAGAATCCTCGAGCTCCAGATTTATGGTGGAGTTACTCGACACGGGTGAATGGGACGTAGAGGCCCGTATTAATGGTTCATTTGACGGGGTTATTACATTAGACTGATAGGCTATCGACGCTTCGTCAGGTGCATTACTTCTGGCATCGCAGGTATATTTAGCCTTTTTGTTTTTGTCATCATGATGCTGTGAAACCTTGTTCGATGTGTTATGTTGGCGGGCTTCTCTGTTTGAGTTTGGTCGGACCGGGCTCTAATGCTTATGTTGTGCCTGATTTTCTTCTACAAACCGTTAGCATTCTTGTCAATGTCTATAATATCAACGGTTGTGTACTGGACTTCTTTCTCTTCTTTTTCCATCCTTCTTCTACCACTCTCTCGTCAGTTCTACTTTTGTCATGCTCTACAATTTTTCTTGATTGCTTATAGTACTCTCATTCAGTTATTTCTTAACTGCTTTTTTTTTTTTTGAATATTCAGGACTTGTACCGTTTAAGTCGGGCGCCATTTACCACTTTCTTGAAAACATTTCCTTGTAGCCTTTCCAATTGGACTGATCCATTAGGATTTAATGCTTCGACAATATAGGGTTCCATCCATTCTGTATGCAGTTTTTTCCGCTTCCCTTTTACTCGGCTATTATAAAGAAGTGCCAAATCTCCAACTGATAGATTCTTCTATTTGATATTTCTATCATGCCACACTTTCTGTTGTTGTTTTTGCACTCACTGATATTCTATCGCCAATTGTTGACTTTCAGCCAGCTTTGATAGTTGGAGTAGCCATTCTTGTCAAGTATCTTCGACGTCAATATGTAAAGCTGTTGCAATGGTCAGTGCAAGTCATCGAAATGTAATGGGATGACAGCTTCTTGTCCATAAACAAGTGAGAATGGTGTCTGACCTGTCGTTCTTTTGTATGCTATTCTATATACCTAGATAATAGCAGGTGCTTTGTCATCCCAGTCATGTTTCTCTATGTTGCATATTTTCGTCAGTTCTTTTGTAAGTGTTTTATTAAATGATTCTACGGCACCATTCGACTGAGGATGATACGTTGTGCTTATTCTATGATCAACTGCGAATTCCTTAGTCAATGCTTCAATGGTTTTACATACAAAGTGCGTACCTTGGTCGCTTATCAATGTTATGGGGCATCCAAAACGTGTTATGATGTTTTCATAAATAAACTTAGTGACAACTTCGCTTGAACATGTTTCGACTGGTTCTGCTTCTGCCCACTTGGTAACATATTCGACAACAGTGATAATGTATCGAGCACCTGTCCTTCTCCCCACTACTAGAAATGGTCCAATAAAATCGATAGCCCAAATTTCAAATGTTCGGCTAGGGTTAATTGGGACCAATGGCATTTCTATTCTTGGTAGCGGTCGACCCATGCGCTGACATTTATAACACTTAGATACAAATTCTCGAATGTCTTTATGAACTATCGACCACCAAAGTCTGGATTGAACGATTTTTCTAGCTGTTATGTCTTTATGATAATGTCCTTCGTGGCGGTCCAGCATGGGCTTTTGCAAGTATATGCTGTCGTTCATGATCAAGTGCACATCGGCATAATATATCATCCAAGCCAAGTTTATAGAGGAATACATTGATCAAAGTGTAGGAGGATGCTTTCATTGCTAAGATCTTCCTCTTTTTGTCAGTCATTCCTTCAGGAGCTTGTCCATCCTCGAGAAATTGTGCAATTTCTAGAAGTTCTGAAGGGATTGCTTCAATATGAAACAAGTGTGTGTCTAGTAAGTCATCTTCAATTCCTGTCGGTTCTTCTCCTGTGTCGACTCTCGACAGGTGGTTTGGTCCGACATTCACTTTTTCCCAGTCGAATGATTACTTCAAATTCAAATTCTTGAAATAGTAATAGCCAACGGCATAACCTCCCATGATGTAATGGTTTGTTGACTAAGTATTTTAAATCTTGGTGATCTAATCCTTTCCTTTCGGTCATGGAGTAATTTCTTTAAGCTTTATTCAATTTTCAACTACTGAATGCATTAGGGTAATCCATGCCATCTTCTCCAGGTTGTGTTAGAATGGCGCCGACTGCTATTCTAGATACATCAATATGTACATGAAATTTCTTTGACCAATCTGGAAATCGGAGGATGGGTGCTTCGACCATTTTTCTTTTCAATGTGTTAAATGAGATATCACAATCCTCCATACACCTATAATCTCGATCATCTTTTAGTAATTCTTCAAGGGGATAAGTCATATTGGAAAAATGTTTGATAAACTTTCTGTAATATCCGTTATGACCCGAAAAGATTCTTACTTGTTTCGGATTAACTGGAGTTTTTAGATCAAGGATAATTTTGATCTTTGCGTAATCGAATTTGATCCATTCTTTGCAAACTACATGGCCTAGTAATATGTCGATAAGTGTCACAAAGATGCACTTTTTAATCTTCAACAATAATTGTATCTGTCGACACCATTCCAACATCAGTCGAAGCCACTTGCAATGATCTTTCAACATTGTATAGATTGTCCAATCATCAAAGTATACAACCATGGTTTTGTGGATATATTCTTGAAATGCTTTGACGACAATTCTTGAAAAGACCGCAGGTGCGTTCTTCAAACCGAAGGGCATAACTTTGTACACGAATGACCCAAATTCACACACGAATGTTGTCTTTTTCTAATCTTCCTTTGCAATAGGTACTTGGTTGTACCCAAAGAATCCATCTGTGAAAGAGTAGCACTCATGCCCTACAACTTCATTAATAATTTCGTCAGTGAAAGGGGTTGGAAAGGGATCTGTGAGTGTTACCTTGTTTAGCTCTTGGAAGTCGACATGGATTCTTAGTCATGTTAGATCTTGTTTCTTTGAATGAATGACCATTGGGCTTTCCCACTCGGACTGGTCGATAGGATATATGATTCCTACTGTGGGCATGTTATCGATCTCCTTTTTGACAATATCCTTATATTTTTGAGCGAGCTTGTAGGGTCTTTTCTTTACAGGTCTGGCATCAGGCTTAATATCAATTTTCATCTCTCCCATTTCCTTTACAAGTCCTTTCAAGTCTCTATAATCTCGAGCAAAAACGTCTTGAAATTCCTTGAGGATACTGGAGATTTCTGTCGTTTGTTCCTGACTCCAGTAATCACCAATCTTTTCCATTTTTGATTAGTTGTCATTTGAAATATCTACTTCTTTCATTTTAATCTTTGCGTCCATCCATTTTGGTGCACGACTGTTACTTATCTGTCTTTCACCTTCTTTGATTTGTGTGAAAGTTGGTGGGAACTCTTTTTCTGATAACCTTTCGGGTTCATCTTTGTCGACAATCTATGTGCTAAAGATTGTTCTTATGGGCTTCGATATGTCAGGATGATCCTTTCTCCATCTAAAACTTTTTTCGACTGACATCTCTGTTTCTAGACTTAGTCTTGATGACTGTTGGCTTTCTATTGACTTTATGTTGTAGCAGGTGGTAGGTGGGTGCATAATCTTCTGCTTGTCTGCAAGTTTTAAGGTTTCTATTGGTTGTAGAAATTCTTTGATGCTTTTACTTGCTTCGACCAACCTCTCATTCTATGGAGAAAATTGGAAATCCTTAATAAAATTTTCTTTTAAGTCTTTCCAAAAGAAGGTTTCTCCTCTCGCTTCTTCCATCTTGTACCATTTGTTAGGTAGATCATCAAGTGTTCTGGGGAAGAGGTGAGGGCATGTTCTTTCATCTTTATAGCCCAGTTTTCTCCATTCTTTTTCGCAACAGTCAATGTGAACTTCAGGATTTTGTCCTTGCGTTAACAAGGGGATTTCAGCCTGAGTTGTCAGTTTTCTTCCTCCAAATCTTTCTATGAAAACTGTTGATGTAGTATTCCAGTTTTGGAGTTTTGACTCATGAGTGTCCCACCATCTCACAGCTTGACCAGTGAATGTCTCTACCAAACATTGTAGTCGGCCTTGCTCTCCGACATGTTTTGATACCTGTTCGACATGTACAATAGGTGAATCACATTCTTTATATTTTAATTTCAAACTACCATATTGTGCATTTATGTCTGGGGCAAGTGTTGGATATGCTCACATTTTTCGTTCGAATACCTTTGGTGTATAAGATACTGAGAGACACTTCTTTATTTGTTTCTTTGAGATGGCTTCCATAGTCTAGCATTCTTTCACATGTAAATCATCGTTGTTTATTTTCCAATCATAGAGTTCTGCATCGGAATTGTATTCAAGCGAGATAGGATCTCCGAGGTGAATTTCTCCTTGGGTATTTGACTCAATGTGATATTGATTATTTTCTATGCGTTAAAGCTGTCGAACATCATTGTCAATTTCTATAGGTTTTGACCAAGGTTCTCCCTTAGATGGGGAGATTGGTACAATAACCTTCTACCCATTTCCTTTCAACTTGATACGACTTTTTTCTAAGGAAATTGAGGCCTTCATCTTTCGTCCCCAGGGTCGAATGACCAATGCAGGGAATGAACTCACATCATCCTTTCGAGTGATGATTTCAAAATCTACTTTCATCATGATGCCTTTAATGGAAGTTTCGAATCCTTTCCATACTCTAATCGGCTCAATTAATCCTTGATCTGCGAGCTTTAATGATCCAGATGGATATCGATGGCCACCCACCTATTCCACTAGCTCAAAACAGTTTCCCATTTTGCCAATTTTCTAGTAATTTTTCTACAGCTTTTCGAGTCCCAAACTTTCGAGGCCGTTTTAAGGCCTTAAACGATGTTTTTTTGGAAATATGCGTTCAACAGAACAAACCTTTACAAGGGCCCTCGGCATATTCATCGGATAGATCTTTCCAATGCGATACCAAGCGCCCCAAACGAAGATCATATGCAAAAGTTATGATCTCGAGAAGTTGATTGTTCAACTAACCACGTCCTTGGGGCCACAAACTTTATGATGGTTCATCTTCTAGGGTTAGGTTTTTGGAGGTTTGGGATTCTTTCCCTCATGCTTATGATAAATAGGCCTTTCGCCCTCTCTTTGTAATCATCTTGGCACGAATGAGCATAGCGGCCACATCTCTTCTCAGAGATAGCTACCACCATTCTAGCTATTGTATTTTATAGTTTGTTCTATTTCTGCTATTTAATAGAATATGTGTTTATTATGTCACTGTGTTTCTTGCCATATATATCTCTGTATGTGAATATATATCTCCGTATATGCTATCTTTTGTTTCGTTCCCTCACAAATCTAGATCATTTAAATAGATGCCTGATTCCTGCAGTGGAGGTCGACCAAATTGGTCCCAGGTATCACGAGTCATGATATTCACTTGGGATCCAAAATCCAGTATGACTTCTCATACATGATATCCATTTATGTCGAGGTCGACTAATGGGTCAACATCATTTTTCTCTTTTTGTTTTACTCAGCAAATGTTTTTAGTTTGTCTTTACTTGACATGTTTTAATTTATGCAACAGGTCAATCATTTTGCCTACAGCTTCCTCGTTTGAAATTAATTCGAGCAATTCATTGAGAACATCTTCATGTGCTGCTAAGTCATGAAATATGTCGGATGCATCTTTGTACACAGATTTTTGTTTTATAGGATTTGGATAATCCTCTTTATTGACAATTCTAGTTATCTGAGGTTTATCTTGACCAATGTGAGTGGCTTTCCTAGTTACAATTTGCAAGTTTTTTGTACAGAGAACATGATTTTTTGAAATACAAGATAAAACATGATGATTCTTTTTATTATTTATTTTCTCAATCATGGTAGGGAAATCCTCTAAATAGTGATCTCCTACCCCACACTTTGTACAAAATTTAATATCAGTTCTTTCCTTATAAGGGAATTCTACATGTCGATGATCCTCACTGAGACATGTTAAACATGCACCAGGTCGACTAGATCAAACACCCTGACCTCCACTGCCACAACCACGATTCTTGTATCCTCCGCGTCTATTGTAGACGTCATATCACCGATCATACCATCGGTCTTTATACCTTGGGTATCTGTCGTTCCTATTTTGATTGTACCAGTTATTTCTTCCATCGTTTCTCTCGAATCTGTCGTTTTCTATATTTCTATCGTGATGCTGCTCAACATAGTTTGTCTGGTACACTATATGATAATTTTGCCGATTTTTTAGGTTCAGATGACAATCTTCAATTGTATGTGTATTCACTTAACCGATTTGACACCATCTTGCCTTCTTGTTTTTAAAATTGAATGAGCAATAATGTGTGGTATGTGAATCATATTCTTTGCACAGGTCACAGAAACATCTGGATTGAATGAGTTTCACTTGTTGTTGTCGATCCTCAATTCAACAAGAATCTTTGGTATGTCCTGAAGTTTGACAATTTGTACACCATAATTCTAGCTCTTTTAGCGTCATATTCTGGATAACCTACTCCATACTTTCAAGGCATTCATCAACGTCTCTATCCATGGATACTAGAGGGTATTTATCATCCATTTCAATTTCTAGTGCTACTTTTAGTGCATCTGCATATGTATTAATACTTTGTTGACGGACATGTATTCTGATTTTACTTATTAGACCAGCAATAAACCATTTGATTAATAGTTTTTCTTCAATCTCGTAGTCTAATTTTCTTAGGAGATCTTTGAACGTTTCGTCATAATCCTTGACAGTTTCTGTAGGCTTTTGGACCGTCGTCTTCAGTCGTTCTGCCGCCAGGTATGTTGCATATTCAATCATAAAGAAGGCCAAAAATCTTTGTTTGATTTGTGTTTTTGTTGCATTTGGTGACTTTGATATGTATCCCATGTACCATGTTAGTGCTCTTTTCTTTAACGAGCCAACAAATTGAGCAACCTGTCTTGCTTAGTTGGTGATTTGGTTGGCTGTCCATATTGCTTCACACACAAACCAGTGTCTTCTTAGGTCTTTGTCACCTTCATAGAATGGAAGGTGTGCCGTTGTGTGTGCCATGTCTGCTAGTGTATTATTTTGAGAATTTGATGGTGATGTGGGTGGGTTATTTCCACAATCAAAAGTTTGTGCGTTGTTAATTTGAATTAGCTTTCTTTCTGGACTTGGTCCTTTGTCTTCAGAATCAATGACTATAACTTCTTCTGTACCTCTAGATCTTCCCTCTTCTATCACGTTTGTCGAAATCCAGTTAAAGTTCTGCTCGAAAAGGATTTCACTAAATCTCGGACTTTTTGATGTCCTTGTCGAGTTGCTCAAATTTGGTAATGGTAGGGGGGTGCTTCCTCATGCTCTGAGTACACTAGATGAAAGCTTCTATTTGAAAATTCAGGCTAAAAAGACACCCAATTTCCTTCGTCTCGTCGATGAATCAATAGTCTATTAATATCATCGCCTTCTATACTTCGAAGACTCCAAATTCTCGAGTGACCAGCATGGAGACCGAGATTTTCTTCGATAATTTCTTACACCCTTACGCTTTGTGTTAATCAAAATGGAGAAGGAGTTGTTTGCCTTTCAGGTATTTGAACATGGAGAGCTCTACCATGCTATATCCACAAGTCTTCATTCATCGGCGACATGTCTTCTTTGACACCCCAATCATCGCGGGCTGGGCTTGATTCTGGCAGATTTCCTTCTGCATCTGTCGTGATATTTGATCCTCGCATCCTTTAGAGCGCAATTTCCAACCCCCGTAGCTCTTCACGCTGCTGCCTCCTTTTTTCTCTTTCAATTTTTTGAATGTCTGGTGTGCTTTTATGACTCAAAAGTCTATCTTTGTCGGATTTTTTTCCACTGCTGGCCATGTCGTCCTGTCTTATGTCGAATTTCATCAAACTAGGTACATTAGAGCATGCTTCATCACCACCCCAATTCCGACCCAAAGGTTTCTAGATTATTGGGGAAGTGCAGACAATCATTTGTTCAAGAAAAAGTTCCCATTTGCACTCCTTTACAAATTTTCCCCACTTGCATTCTTTCTCCTTCCAATTAGAGTTCGGAAGGGGCAGGAGTAGTAGCGGTCTTGTTTCGACAATATGCGCAGTGCCTTTGTCAATAAAAAATTTGAACACTAAAGTCGGTAGAGAACACAGAAATTGATCAGCTAATTTAATGATGAACTTTCTCCTTATTTCATCTACCAAGACTCGATCTTCAATTGCCTGCACTTCACAGAAATTGTTTGCAATCTTTTCACACCACTCCGACAGATTCATACATCATCCGTTGATCAGCTTTGAGAACAGCTTCTGCTCTGCTTCATCAACTGGTCTTTTCATCCAGAAGCTTCTTCAAGGTAGTCGGCACGGATTCTACAAATCTCTCATGGGTCTCGGAAAAGAATCAATCTCTCGCTTGGCTAATCGTCAGCTTGTTACGTCGTGCATAGTTCTGCAGATAATTCGCAATTTTCTTCCCACCAATCTCTAATCTCCTGTTATGAAATCATGGATCATGTTGCTATTTTATTTTTCATGCATCAAACGGCAACGGAACCAGATGTTGTAGTCCCAAGGTTCATGTAGTTACCATAGATACATTACACGATATAATCAAGCATACACAATGATACAGATACATGAGACGGGATAGATAGAGAGAACACAAGCCTTTATATTAACTAGCAAGAGCATAATACAGCCATAGAAACTCTCTTAACTAGTACATCGGTTCACTAGCCTATATATATATATGAAAATACAGTTACATAACTGTTTATCGGTTTATCCAACCGACCCGACCTATACTAGTCAACGCAACCTGTCGACATGTGCTACAGAGTGGTGTTGGCTTCCTATTTTGACTATTCAGCATCATATTTCTAGTTTCAAGTCACATGAGATTAAGTGCTAGTCAGCCTTATTTAGTGTTGTTTTGTACATGATTATGCTTTTTTGAAGATCAACATTGCTAGGTTTTGGTAAGTGACTTTTTAATTGCTTATTCATTACTTTGCTTTGTTTTTATGTGTGTAATGCAACCTTTAAGTTTCCATTTAAATATTTGGTCAACTAATGAGTCTTTGTTTCTTCCATGTAGTGGTATCGGCGCTCAAAAGATATGTTGAACCAGCGATTTGGGGGATTCGGTCCATAGTGGAGATGTTTCTCTTGGATTCACATCACCTTCCAGATACTTATGAAGATTATCCAGTGCTTTTCTGAGGATGTCATTTGCTCAAAATGGCATTCCCGTCCTTGATCATGAACCTGATTTCGGGCTCAATTTCTGAACAATCGGTTGGGAATTGTTCAAAACGGTTCGAAACCCACTTCACAAATGGCCTCATTTACCCCTAGCCATGTGCAGTTTTCAGAATTTCTAAACTAATGTGGAGAAATCCCTTCCGGAACAAACGTGGTTTTGCTAGATTTGGTGTTGGCCGTTTTCTGGGTAGTTGCTCGAATTTCTGAATTTTGGGATGGGTTTTGTCCATCTGTTCATGTATAAATAAAGATTGAGAAGGAGATACACGGAGGAGAAGACTGTAAAACCTTATTTTTATCAATAGATCCAGCGTTTATCTTCTTTAAATCTTCAATTTAAGACTGGCAGGCGTTGAGGGCAGGGCCCACCTTCAACATCGATCCTTCATACTTAAGTGTTGTGTGTTTTGTAGTAAGTAGAGTGAAGTTTTTATCCTTTGACGTTGTTTTTATGGAATGATTAATGGTTTTGTTCATTTGTGAATTGAAATGGAATGTATGTCTGCAGAATATTAATTAATATCATTTGCATTCGATCTAGCCTGTAGAATAGATTCAGGAGTGGCTTGTATTTAAAACCCTCTTTGGTTTTCAGCGTGGATTGCTTATTGATGGTTATGATCATTGTTCAGAGTTCTGGCAATTATAAACTGTGTGATGAACTTGATTTGGTTTGTTGTAGAATCGATTTAATGAAGAGGATAGATTGAAATTTCATATTTCTTTTATTGGCAGCATGACATTGACTAGTGAATAGCTCCAATACTTGTCAAGTTTATCAGACTGTAGGGTATTTTCGAATCATAGTGTGTGGTTTTTAACCAGAGTTGCAGTAGATTGTTGAATGAGCAGAGGGTTTTCATTTGTTAAGTTATTTTTAATAAGTTGTTTCCTATACAAGATAGCTGTAGCCTAGTATTGTTTTGGAAGATTACTATAGTTTCATATTGCTTTGAAAGATTGCCGTAGGTTGCTGTAGGTTATATTGAGTTTGACAGTAAGATAGGGGTCAGCAAATTGATTTTCTTTTCTTTAGGACAGACCTAGTAACCTTAGCATTGATTACTTAATAAAGTAATAGCTTCATCAATTACATTTTGTTTTTGGTTTGTGAGTAGAGTAGGATTTCTTTAAGTTACTATCAGCATGAGCATTGAAAATACTTTGCCCGCACATATAGTGTAGCAGCTCGAAGTTTACGCACCCTGGTTGACGATTAATTGAAGGTAAATTAACTAGTGATAATTTTACCCAACATTTTGGCGCCGTTGCCAGGGAGTTGCTCCAAGGTAAGCTAGTATTTTGCTCATTTTCTACGAATTTGTTGGCTGTGAAGTTAAGGTAGATAGGGGTAGATAGGTTTCCTTTACATTACACAACAAGGTGGAGGGGAAATGATAAGATGCAAAGACGAATTCACTACGGGATTCCCATCGTGTAACAGCCTGATGCATCCACTTTAGTGGGTGGCCCCAAATCCCTGTTGTTTCTTTCTCATAAGTGTGTTTGCTTTTTCACATGTTTGATTTATTTTGCTGCAAAAGTGTGTTTACCTTCCTGTAAGGCGTGTTTACTTTCTTGCAATTTAATTTCATCCAAGTGTGTTTTTCTTTTTTTGCAAGTTTGGGTGTGTTTACTTTGTGCAATTTAATTTCAAGAATGTTTTATTTTATGCAAGAGTGGCGTGTGTTTGATTGGCGTAAATATGTTTTTAGTGGTATATAGTATTGATTAGAATTATTTAAAACACATAAAAATAAAAACTTGGGTGTTGTAAGAGCCCTAGACATTGATCCTTGTGCGAGACATGAACAAAACAACCGACAGAAATGGACGCAGAAGTAACCATCAATTTGGAAAAACTTTCTCAAATCCTAGCTGCAGTTGGGAGTTCTTCTTATCAGGTTGAACACATATTGACAGCAGTTAAGAGTTTATCTACCTCTCCTGACATAACAAATGAACCAAAGTCCTAAGAGCCACAAAAAGACATTCCTTGCCAAATTGCAGAGGAAATTGACAACTTGGGTATTACATCCGATGGAAAGCAGCTGAAAGTTGAGGAGGTATTAGCAGATCCTCTATGTACTTCCGAAATCAATCAATCAGAAGAAGGGGATCTACATGATATGATGAAGGAAGGTGAGTACCAGGACTACTTCGAAAGTTTCCAAGAGGCAACCAAACTACAACACCATTTCCTCCTTCAACACCTTTTGTTGCAGAAGAAAGTAAGTCAGTTGGTTCTCCTTATCCAGGTAATCATTGCAACAGCTTTTTCATATGTGGATAAAGGTATATTTTTAATTTTACTTCGCACTTGGTTACATTGGAAGAATTCCTATACTTGAATAGAAATGTTTTCTTTCTTCTTAGGTAGAATAGGAAAATATGCATATAAATAAAAAAGTTGCATGTTTAGTTTAGAAATTAATGCAACTTCGTTGTTTTTCTTTCTTTTCAATAAAATGATAAGATCTTTAACCAGAATTTATACCTTCTCTCCAGTCCATATTTTCAGAAAATTTATTATAACAGCAGCTCATAGCCTATAAAAAGGAAAAGTGCCAGAAGGTAATATGAAATTGTGACTGTTTTTTAATAATGGTTCTGTCAAGATAAGGACAATAGATGAAGAACAAGCTACATTTGTGGTGAATGGACACCGGTTAAAGGTACATCACAAACCTCTTTCTAAGCAAGAGTTCCTTCATAACATGAGTTAGCAACCGGAACTAGAGCTGGTAGGGGAAGAAAGGATTTCTTCATCTCCTACTCTCTCCCAGTAACATTCAATGAAATTGTTTTTTGTATATATGTACAGGAGTGTTTTTGTTTACCAATAGGTTTCTTTTTGAAGGATGCAAATATTTTCTACAGTGAGGCTCAGGATGTTTTGAAGGCATAAGGGAAGTATTTCTGTTACTACCCCTATTCCAGCCTTTGATTATTTTTACAAAGCATTTTTAAGGACTGTTAATCTGGATTAAATTTCTGAGTTTCACTGGCTAATTGGAATGCCTGTATCAAGTAAATAAATGTGTGTTGTTGGGTTTTTCAGACTTGTCCTCTTTATTCATATGAGTACTTCTTCACTTGGCATTGCCTCCATCAGTGATTTAAGCTTCCAAAGTGGTTTTTACTTATGAACTTATGGGTTGCTAGGACCATTTGACTTGGTTTCACACTAGATGGAGCGAGGGAATTGTTTTTAGGAACAGCTATGGGCATTAAGTTATCTTTAAGTCAGGCACCATCGTGGAAAAAGGTCTCCAGGACTGAGTAGTGTGTTGGTTATTATCTATTGGCTTCTATAATATCAAATACATACATACATATATATATATATATATATATATATATATATATATATATATATATATATATATTTATATATATATATTTGTGCAGCCATTTTATGACTTTCACTTTATATAGTTGCAAAGGTTAGTTGTTCATTTGGGCAAATTTTTACAGGCATGTACAAAGAATACTCTTCCAATTCTGATACCATCCCACTCCTAGATGGCTCTCAGAGCTACTCCCCCACTCATCTATGCTTGAGCAAATCATAAACTTTATCTTTAAGATGAAATTGGGAAAAGGGCCTCTGACAGAAAACGGGTGTAAGAGGTTAACCCACCGGGATACTGAATAGGTCCGTTGGCAGCGGTTACCGACCTGTGGTATAAACAAGCAAACCCATCAGGGTACTGAACGGGCTTGTTGGAAATGGGGCATCTTCCTGGGGAAGAAGCTTCTTAGATGTTACAGTTACCCCACCGGAGTACTGAACAGGCTAGCTGGTAGTGGGTTCTGACTCTAATATCTCTTTTTAAAAGCCTCATCTATACTTGTCTGTATGAAAAATGAACCTATGTAAGGGTAAAAGAGAGGTCATATGTGTGGTTTAAATAAAATTTAAGGAGACTATTTGTAAAAGTCAGCTAATAGCCAGTTGGTAATCATCTTCAGCTGCTCTGAATTCTGGTTACCTGATCCTTGCGAAAAAAGTTTATGCCTGATATTTTCTGAGCCCATGAACATAGCTGTGAATTTCAGTACTGGTTTTTCTTTTCACTACTCAACCTGTCCTGTGTGAAACAGAGTCAAGTGGGCCAGTACCCCATTGGCTTCTTGTAGTACTCCTTTTGTCTTGTGTTGTAAGGCACATGTCCGGGTGGAAAAAGTTCTATATGAATGACGAGAATGAAGTCCGTGTTCATGATTGAGGTGTGGAATATATGAGTAAGGTTGATTGTTTGTGAATTGTAGTTACTGTTGTTTTTTTTTGTATTCTTAATAAAAATTGGTTTCATAACTCAGCTCAGTTTCCTGTGTGATCAGGTGAAGCAGCAACCTTGAACTGAGAATTTCAGGTGAAGACCTTTCGTACTGCTGCACAATTGAGCCTAAATTTAGATGAAGCTCAGGAGCAGGTTGATGCAATTAAACGGGCTTGATGAAATTAAACAAGATGTTGTCCATGAACTGATTTAATACAGAATCAGAGGACTAAATGCCATGACAAATTGTTGAAGAAGAAAACTTTTGAAGAAGGTGATAGGTTCTATTGTTTGACTCACGATTCAAACACTTTAAAGCTGAGGACGCAACCACTGAATAATGGTAACTATGCAAGGATCCTGCTGATAAAACAAAATTTTCAGGCTGTTATTTAATTTTCCAGGCAGTTATTTGATTTTTTTTAGGCAGTTTTAATTGTCTTTTCAACTCACAAAAGTTGGAAAGATAGTTATTTGCCCTTACTGATAATATTACTGCTATGGTGGTGATTATCACTCCTTCAACATATGCTGTTAATTATTGTTTGTCCTTATCAGCCTGGAAGTACCTCTGTTTTTTAAAATTGCTGAAGTGCCGGATTGAGTGTCGGATGGGGTGTCGGAATAAAAATTGAAAAATTGGCATGTTCAATGGTAAGGGTAATGAACGCAATGAACGTTGCATGATTGGGTAAGTCCTAATTGTTATATATTAAGGATTATTATTATTACCAATTGCTTTTGCCTTTAATACAAGGATCGATGAGCTATGGGTTGCCATACAACCTTGGCATTTATTTAGTTGAGATTCCACCATTTCTTCATAAATTATTTTATGGCATTTGGTAATATTTTATTTCCTTATTATTAATTTGACATTTTTAATAAAACTTATGCCATTGATATATTTCAATTTGGGTTCGTAACTCGCCATGAGGTGAAGGTGAATTAAACATGTGATAAAATGGGCATAATTCATTGCAACGTGGGCAGCATGTGCCAGCAAGAGAAAGATTGATGCAGTTCTCCATTGTCTTCAAATTGACTGTCTGATCTTTGTTAGTTTGTTGTCATTTATTTTCCTGTTTTTCATGATGCTTATTCTAGCTGAGTTAAAGAAAAATGATTGGGTATGGGAGGAATTTGTATATGAGCTGTCCAATTCCCATCTTAAATCATCCTTGGGGAATGAACCATGTGAGCCTTGTATTCCTGATTTAGTGGATAAAGCCTCCTTTGTAAATATTTATGAACATCAAGTCAGTCATCCTCAGGAACCAGCTGTTAAGAGTTGTAAGAAGGTTGGCCCATCCCATACTAAGAAGTCTCCAGTATCTAAGGGGCAATGTGTCAGCTCTCATTCTGGGGGAGAAAAGGGTCATGAAAATTTGTTTGCTTCACCCAATCGAAGATTTGCCCGTAGCATGAATGTTAAAGAGAAAAAAAAGGAATCCAAAGGTAAGAGCCTGTCCATGTTGAATTGTCCTCATCCACTGCTTCTTCTGCCCATGATAACTCTGATTCTCATGGCTCTCATCATCATTCTTCAATGCCTAGTCCTGTCAGTGAACCTTTGCTGGCAGCATCACCTTCAAAATCTAGTTTAAAATCTGCTAAAGCATCACCTTCCAAGTCAGGTCCAAAGTCTGCTAAATCTCATAGATCTGATACTTCAGCTCAAGGAATTGATTATTTTAGACAGAAGAATTTTAAGTTGACAAAGAAATTGCAAGAGTATGTGAGATTGGACCACTATATTAAGTAGGAAAATGCCATTTTGAGGGCTAAGGTAGCCTCTTTACAGACTTTAGTTGATGATATCATAGGGTCTAATCGCAGTCTTAGAAAACAGTTGAAGAAAAAGGATAAACAGTTTTAGAAGTTGATTAGTGTACAACAACACACTCCTCCATCTCCTCCTCAGATTCAAGTTCTTTTTAATACTTCGGCCTCAGTTTCTGGGGTTTGATCCAAGGCTTGATCATCTATTATGAGTTTCAAATTTTGTTTCTTTGAAACTTTCTTGCATAGGGTCATGCAAGATCTTCAGTTTGGGGGAGATGTTGGCTTCCTATTTTGACTATTCAGCATCATATTTCTAGTTTCAAGTCACATGAGATTAAGCGCTAGTCAGCCTTATTTAGTGTTGTTTTGTACATGATTATGCCTTTTTGAAGATCAACATTTCTAGGTTTTGGTAAGTGACTTTTTAATTGCTTATTCATTACTTTGCTTTGTTTTTATGCGTGTAATGCAACCTTTAAGTTTCCATTTAAATATTTGGTCAATTAATGAGTCTTTGTTTCTTCCATGTAGTGGTATCAGCGCTCAGAAGATATGTTGAACCAGCGATTTGGGGGATTTGGTCCATAGTGGAGATGTTTCTATTGGATTCACATCACCTTCCAGATACTTATGAAGATTATCCAGTACTGTTATGAGGATGTCATTTGCTCAAAATGGCATTCCCATCCTTGATCAGGAACCTAATTTTGGGCTCAATTTCTGAACAATCGGTTGGGAATTGTTCAAAACGGTTCGAAACCCACTTCACAAATGGCCTCATTTATTCCTAACCGTGGGCAGGTTTCATAATTTCTAAACAAATGTGGAGAAATCCCTTCCAGAACAGACGTGGTTTTTCCAGATTTGGTGTTGGCCGTTTTCTGGGTAGTTGCTCAAATTTCTGAATTTTGGGTTGGATCTTGTCCATCTGTTCATGTATAAATAAAGCTTGAGAAGGAGATACATGGAGGAGAAGACTGTAAAACCTTATTTTTATCAATAGATCTAGCGTTTATCTTCTTTAAAGCTTCGATTTAAGACTGGCAGGCGTTGAGGGCAGGGCCCACCTTCAACACCGATCCTTCATACTTAAGTGTTGTGTGTTTTGCAGTAAGTAGAGTGAAGTTTTTATCCTTTGACATTGTTTTTATGGAATGATTAATGGTTTTGTTCATTTGTGAATTGAAATGGAATGTATGTCTGCAAAATATTAATTAATATCATTTGTATTCGATCTAGCCTGTAGAATAGATTTAGGAGTGGCTTGTATTTAAAACCCTTTTTGGTTTTCAGCGTGGATTGCTTATTGATGGTTATGATCATTGTTCAGAGTTCTGGCATTGATAAACTGTGTGATGAACTTGATCTGGTTTGTTGTAGAATCGATTTAATGAAGGGAATAGATTGAAATTTCATGTTTCTTTTATTGGCAGCATGACATTGAATAGTGAATAGCTCCAATACTTGTCAAGTTTATCAGACTGTAGGGTATTTTCGAATCATAGTGTGTGGATTTTAACCAGAGTTGCAGTAGATTGTTGAATGAGCAGAGGGTTTTCATTTGTTAAGTTCTTTTTGATAAGTTGTTTCCTATACAAGATAGCTGTAGCCTAGTATTGTTTTGGAAGATTACTGTAGCTTCATATTGCTTTGAAAGATTGTCGTAGGCTACTGTAGGTTATATTGAGTTTGACAGGAAGATAGGGGTCAGCAAATTGATTTTCTTTTCTGTAGGACAGACCTAGTAACCTTAGCATTGATTACTTAATAAAGTAATAGCTTCATCAATTACATTTTGTTTTTGGTTTGTGAGTAGACTAGGATTTCTTTAAGTTACTATCAACATGAGCATTGAAACTACCTTGCCCGCACATATAGTGTAGCAGCTTGAAGTTTACGCACCCTGGTTGACAATTAGTTGAAGGTAAATTAAGTAGTGATAATTTTACCCAACAAGTGGTCGGGTGGATGGTCTAGTTGACAGGCCGACCTAGGCCCCTCCAACAGTGACTCCAATCCGAGTTTGACTTCAATCCAAAATTGACTTCAATATAAGGGTGATTTGAATCAAAGGTTGACTTAAATCGAAGGTTGTCTTAAAGGTTGACTTCAATCAAAGGTTGTTTGAAAGGTTTACCAAGCTCCAATGGTTGACTTTAGTCCAATAATAATACCAACATTAATGATTTCAGTCCGTGGTTGAGTTCAAACCATGTTTGACTTTAATTCATAGTTGACTTTTAGGTAAGCTGAAAATCAATCCATGGTTGACTTTTTAGCAAGGATAACTTCAATCCAAGATTGAACTCAATCTATAGTTGACCTAAATAAAATGGTTGACTTCAACCAAGGTTGACTACAATCCTTGCTTACTTCAATCCATGGTAGATATTGTATCAAGGTTAACTTTGGTTGGGCATAATTGACTTTGGTTTACTATGGTCAACCATGATTGACTATGTTTAACTATGTTTTACTAAGGTTGCGTTTGGTTGACTAATTGACTATGGTTATCTATTGTTGACTATGGTTGACTTGTTAGGCTGAAATTGACTTTTAGATGATATTTTTTGACTTTTGACTCTCATTGAATTTGGTTAACTTTGTTTAATAATGGTTGACTTTAGTTAACTTTGGTTGGTTTTACTTGATTATGGTTTACTATGTTTGACTATGAGTTGATGTGGTTGACTTTGGTTGACTAATTGAGTATGGTTGAATTTGGTATACAATGTTTGGTTGACCGTGGTTAACAATAGTTAACTATGGTTTACTACTTCACTATGGCCGACTATGGTTGTTCATGGTTGACTATGGTTTTCCATGGTTGAATTTGGTTGACTTTGGATAACCATTGTTGACTATGGTTGACCTAGTTTGACCATAATGGACTATTAGTTGACCATGGTTGAATATGGGAATATGGTTAAATATAGTTGACTATGGTTGACCATGGTTAGTTATGGTTGACTAAGGTTTACATTTTTTAAACTATGGTTGACTTTGTCTGATTATGGATGACTATAGTTGACCATGCTTGACCATGTTCGACTATGGTTGACTTTCGTTGGCCATAATTGACTTTGGTTAACTATGGTTGACCATGATTGACTATTGTTAACCATGGTTGAATATGGTAGACCATGGTTAACCATGGATAACTATTCTTGACCACAGTTAACCATAGTTAATAGCCAACCATCGTTTATGATAAAATTATTATTATTTTTAATAATTGTAGTTGGCTATTATTATTATTATTTTTAATAATTGTAGTTGGTTATTATTATTATTATTATTAACCAACCATGCTCAGCCATAGTCAACCATGGTTAACTATATGGTTGAATTTTGTTAAGGATGGTTAATTATGGTTGACTGTGGTTGACTTGGGTTGACCATGGTTGACTATATATAACTTTGGTTAATCTTTGTTGACCATGGTTAACTTTGGTTGGCCATTGTTGACTATGGTCGGCATTTGTTGACCATGGTTTACATTGCTTGACCATGGTTGACCATAGTTGGTTATTATCATTATTATCAGCCAACCATGTTCAACCACTATCAACCATAGTCAACCATGCTCAACCATATGGTTGACTTTGGTTAACTATAATTGATCGCGGTTGACTATAGTCTACCATCATTGACTTTCGTTGACCATGCTTACCCATGGTTGACTATGGTCAAATTCAGTTGGCTTTGGTTAACAATTGTTGACTATGTTTACCTAGTTTGGTCGAATTTGGTTGGCCATTGTTGACTATGGTTGACTATTCTTAACCATGGTTGACCTTCTTTAGCCATAATTAGCTATCGGTTGACCTTGTTTGACTTTTAACTTTTGTTGAATTTGGTTGGTTATGGTTGAATTGGGTTGCATTTTGTTGGTTATAGTTGAATCGGGTTGGCTATGGTTAAATTTAGTTGAATATGGATGATTTTGGTTGAATATGGTTGACTTTGTTTGAGCATGGTTAACAACGGTTGACTTTGTTTGACTCTGGTTGTCTAATTCACTTTGGTCAACTATGGTTGTCCATGGTTGACTATGGGTGACTATGATTTACCATGGTTGACTATGGGTGACTATTCTTGACCATGGTTCTTTAGTTGGCTTTGGTTGACCATGGTTGATTATGGTTGATAATGGTTGACTTTGGTTAACCATAGTTTACTTTTTTACTTTGGTTAACCATGATTTACTCTTGTCAACATAGGTTTACCATGGTTGACTTTGGTTGACCATGGTTAACTTTTGCTTAACTTTGTTTGACCATGGTTGTCTTTTGTTAACTTTTAGTTGACTTTTGGTTTACCATAGTTGACTATGGTTGACCATGACTGACTTTGGTTAATTATGGTTTATTTTGGTTGACCATGGGTGACTTTTGGTTGTCTTTGGTTGAATATGCAGACTTTGGTTGACTATGGTTACCATGGTTTACCATGGTTAACTATGTATGGTTAACCATGGTTAAATTTGGTTGACTTTGGTTGACCATGGTTAACTATGTATGGTTAACCATAGTCAAATTTGGTTAACTTTGGTCGACCATGGTTTATTACGGTTGAGCATGGTTGACTTCGGGTTGACTATGGTTGACCATGGTTGACTATGGTTCACTTAGGTTTACCATGGTTGATTTTGGTTGACCATGGTTAACTTTTGTTTAACTTTGTTTGACCATGTTTGTCTTTGGTTAACTTTGGGTTGACCATGGTTGACTATGGTTGACTTTGGTTAACTATGGTTGACCATGGTTGATTTTTGGTTGGCTTTGGTTAACTATGTAGACTTTGGTTGACTATGGTTTACCATGGTTGACTTTAGTTGATTTTTTTAATTTGTTTAACTTTTAGTTGACATTGGTTCAATATGGTTCACTATGGTTGACTTAGGATTACCATGGTTGACTTTGGTTGACCATGGTTAACTCTTGCTTGACTTTGGTTGATTATAGTTTCCTATTCTTGAACATGGTTGATGGTGGTTGACCATGGTTGATTATTGTTGACTTAGGTTGACCATGGTTAGCTATGATTGACCATGGTTGACTATGGCTGACCATGGTTAGTGATGGTGATTTTGGTTGAATTTTGATTTTTCATGGTTGATTTTGGTTGACCATGGTTGACTTTTCTTAACCATCGTTGACTGTGGTTGAGTATGGTTTACCATCGTTGACTATGGTTAACCATGGTTGAACATAGTTTTCTTTAGTTGACTTTTAGTTAACCATGGTTGACTATGGTTTACTTTAGTTGACCATAGTTGACTTGGGTTTACCATGGCCAACTTATAATTGGCTTTGGTTGACTAAAAATGAATTAAACATTATACATAATTAGTTTCTTTTTAAGTTATAAAATATTTTAAAAAAAATTGAAGTTTAACCATAAAATGTTTCTTATTAAAATTTTTAAATTATACCGAATATAATTTATTTAGACACCCTTAAACCCATGTTATTTATGTATTTATATTTATTAATATGTTATTAACTTAATTTTAAAATAAGTTATTGATATCTTATTAATGATTAATATTGTTATTAATAATTTTATTACTCATTAGTAATGATATCAATATTACTATAAATATTAAACATTAATATTAATATTGTTGATATTAATATTGTTGATGTGATTAATATTAATATTATTAAAACTATAGTTAATTTTAATATTATTATTTATTTTATTAATATTATTATTAATTATGGTTATTATTAATAATTCTAAATAATTATCAATTATAATTAGGTTAAATAAACCTATAAATGAGAGACAATGTTAATCACATATTTATTGATATCGTAATAGCATATTTATTGAATAATTAATATTAATTATATAATTCTAATTATAATATTAATATTGATATTTACTAATTAATATTGATTGCTAGCTTTGTCAAACTTTGGGATTAAACGAAGTTTGAGATTGATGTGTGTGCCTCGAAACCTCAACTCCTAACATAATTTAGTATGCGGTGGACAACTTGGGTCTAGATTTGAACCATGAAACTTGGACTGGTTGCAAAACTGGATGAACCTTTTATTATTGACATAGTTCCAAAAATTTATTAAAATATTAAACTATTGGTGGCTGCACCACTGGTTCATGGCAGCACGGTTTGTTGATCCAGAAAGGAATATCAATACTAACAAATCAATAAATAATGGATTCGAGTTCACTAAAGTCTTATAGTGCCAGCGATATTCTTTATAGAGAGGTTGAGTGCGGTTATTATATGTTTTTCTTAACTAATTTTTATTCTCGTAATGCAAATAATTTATAGGAATACAGTTTTACGATATTGCAGAAATTTTGAAGTTTTTTTATTGTTTAAAAATTTTTCAAAGCAAATAATTAATGGGAATATAGTTTTTTTATCGTTTTAAAAACTTTCAAAATATTTGCGCATGGAAAAATTATGCTCTTTCACCTGTAAAATTATGCAAAGCATCTCAATTTGTAATTTTTATCATACATTGTATTTCAAGGTTTATTATATTAAATCTGAATAAATTTACAAACTCTTGTGATTAGATCATAGTTGTATGCATCCACTACACACTAAGTTATTGACATATGTACAACTATGTGTTATGCATATACTTTTTCTGATAGGGATATGTTGGAAATATCATAATTAATGAGTTGAGAGTTGATAGCGTATCTAATATGGGCAAGCTATGTCAGACTCAAGTCGGTCATTTTGTCAATCTGCAATGTTAGACAGTCACTCGGTTTGCAGCCAATCCCGCTGATAGCAAGTTAGTATTTAAGTAGCCGCATTTGTATTTTGCAAAATCAGATTTTCTTAGGCAGAAATGTGTTTATTGCAACCTTGTAACTTCCAGGTAAAGCTAAACCTAAGTTTTTTGTATAAATGAAGATCTCCCATAGAATATTAGATAGAGATGTAGAGATAGAGACAAGTGAAGAAGAGGAGAAGTAAATCCAGTGAAATGTTTCAAGAGCCCAAGCTCTATGTAATTGTGAAAGATTGAAGTAAAACTCATTTCTTTGTAAGTGCAGAAAAGTTACTCTGTTTTACTACAGCAATATATAAGTTCTTAAGTTTTATGTATCCATTCTCAAGAATGTTTGTTTATGCATGCCATGCATCTATTTCATATTGACCTGTGTAAATGTTGTTTACATTTAAGGTCTGTCAATCGAATCAAGATTCCCAAAGTATTTCACCGTGGTGAATGACCTAGTTTAACGCATAGTAGCTTTAACATTTGTTTCGGTTATCATGTTTTAAGAAGAAATGTCTTAAAACAAAGTTTGCTTAAGTTTTAGTTATGGGTAGTTCGAGAAGTATGCAAAGTTAACTGCGAAGTTAAACTTTGTAAAGTTAAAGAGGTGTGAGAAGTAATTTGTATGAAGTGCGAAGCTTATGCAAAATAAAGTATTCCACAAGATGAGAACTGCGCAATTTATTTTGTGAAGTAAAGTGGAAGAAAAATTAAAGCAAAGTATTAGCTAGGAACAACGCAGTCCATTAGTGAAAGAAAAAGAAAATATTTATCATCTGTGCAGTTAATTTTTTTTCACTGCCTGGTGCCCTTTTTCCCTTTATCTGGTATCAGAGCCTGGTTTATGGAAAGTAAAAATTTCATTTACATAAGGGAAAAATGATTAAGAATGGATTCCACTTCGGGTAATTTGCAAACGTCCATATTTTCTGGTAAAAATTATGAATATTGGTCTCTAACTATGAAGGCTTTGTTTAGAGATCAAGATTTATGGGAAATAGTCCAGCATGGTTATGCAGAACCAGCAAATCTAGCAACATATAACAATCTCACACAAGCTGAGAAGGATGTTTTGAAGGAACAGAGGAAGAAACATGGAAATGCATTGTTCCACATACATCAAGCAACACATGAATTGATACTCCCAAGAGTAGCAGTAGCGCAGTCAGCTAAGGAAGCGTGGGATACACTAGAAACTTCTTATCAATGTTTGAACAAGGTAAAGACTGCCAAACTTTATATTCTTAGAAGAGATTTTGAATCTCTATAAATGAAAAACAAAGAGTCTGTAGAATCATTCTATACTCGTGTTATTGGTCTGGTTAATCAAATAAAGTCTCATGGAGAAACTTTAACTGATGAAAGAGTTGTTGAAAAAGTTCTTAGAGTTCTTCCAAAGAAATTTGAATCTTTCGTTGTAACCCTGGAGGAAAACAAAGATCTGTCCACATTTACTATTGATGAGTTGCAAGCCTCATTACTCAGTCATGAACATAGAATCAATGGTTTAGATACATTGTTGGAAGGTGCATTCGCATCACAGTCATCCATAAGCCATGGAAGAGGTAGAGGAAGATCAAACTCTAAAGGCAGAGGAAGAAGTTCTTTCAGAAGAGGTCGCAACAGTACCCCTGCGCATGTCACTGGTAGAGGCTAGAATCAGACCCCCAATCAGCCAAGTGGACAAATGTATGATAAATAAAAAATTCAATGTTATTACTATAAGAAGTATGGTCACTTCGCATATGAATGCAGGAAGAAGTAGTATGACCAAGGAAAGCAAGGTGAAGCTCAATCAAGCAACAACAACACTTTAAACAACTCGTTGTTCTTAGCATGTGCATCTCCACTGGAATGTAATGCCGTCCAAGAAAGTCCAAATGACATATGGTATTTAGACTTAGGCTGTAGCAATCACATGACTAGTATTTTAAATCTATTTTCTAGTCTAGATAAATCAGTTCAAACTGATGTCACACTTGGAAATCATTTTCAAGTCACTGTTTTGCGTAAGAGTACTGTTGATATTCTAACCAAATAGGGGGAGCAGAAATATATGTCTGATGTGTACTATGTTCAAGGTTTGAATCATAATTTGATGAGCACCGGGCAACTGACGAAAAAAGGTTACAAAATCCATATGATAGGAAAGCATTGTCTGATCAAGGACATATATCCAAGCAATCAGTTGATAGAAGAGGTGCAGATGACAAGCAATTGCTTGTTTCCTTTGAGGATAAGACCCATCATAAGAGGAAAAACAAATCAAGTTGTTCATGAAAGTCAGAATGAAAATCCTGGATCTACATTCAAAGCAGAAAGCAAAGCAGCAGAAATTCACTGCGCAAAGGAAGAAAAGGACAGCACAATGCAAGTTGCATTTCAAACAGAAATGAAGGATGAATCCTGGTTATGGCATTTTAGATTTGGACATCTAAATTTTGGTGGGATGAATCTACTACACATGAAAGAAATGGTGAAAGGATTGCCATTGATCGAAAAACCAGAGAGAATTTCCAGAGGCTGTATTTTTGGCAAACAACACAGAGATATTTTTCTAGTCGGAAAGTCATACAGAGCTCGTGCACCACTTGAAATTGTGCACTTTGATATTTGTGGACTGATGCAAACACCGTCCATGGGAGAACGCACTTATCTTCTCACATTTATTGATGATTTCACAAGAAAAACATGGTTCTATTTTCTAAAACATATAAATCTAATGCATTTGGATGTTTTCAGCAGTTCAAGGCACTTGTGGAGAAGCAAAGTCGATACAGCATCAAGATTTTGAGAACAAACAGAGGTGGTGAGTATGTTTCAAATGATTTCTTAAAATTTTGCAAAAATCATGGCATACAAAAGCAATTCACTGCATGGTATACACCGCAGCAGAATGCTATCGTAGAGAGGAAGAACAGGACCATTATGGAAATGGCGGGCAGTATGTTGGCAGCCGCACATCTGTCAAATGAATACTGGGCTGAAGCAGTAGAAACTGTTGTTTACATCATGAATCGATGTCTGACAAAGAGTGTGAAGAAAAAAGTTCCGTAGGAAGCATGAACAGGTATGAAAGATAGTGTTTCGCATTTAAATTTTTTTGGTTGTGTAGCATACGCACATGTTCCAAATGAGTTGAGAAGAAAATTAGACAATAAAGGACAAAAATGCATCTTTATTGGATATTCTGAAGACACAAAAGCACACAAGTTGTATGATCCGGTTGCAAGAAAAATAATTATCAGTCGAGATGTTCAGTTTGTGGAAAATGAAGGATGGGATGGAACTGTAGAAAAGAATGTGAAAATCATGTCACATGTTGAACATGATTATAGTGCAGAAGATGTGGTTGAGACTCCGCAAGTGAATCAGAACTACGCAACTCCATCTACTCCAAGGATTGCACAACATGTTCGAATACAAGGATCTTCAACACAAGGCGTAGCTCAAGCTACTCTGACAAGCACATCAAGTGTGCAGCAAACTCCACCAAGCAGTTCACGCAGCTCGCATAGTTTGACACCAGCAACTCCAACAAGGACAAGAAATATGCATGAGATATATGAGACTGATACACCTAATTCATTCTCATGTTTTGCATTATTTTCTCAAGTTAATGATCCTCTAACATTCGAAGAAGCTGGTGAAGAGAAAGTTTGGGCACAAGCCATGGATGAAGAAATAAAATGTATTGAGAAAAATCAAACTTGGGAATTAGTTGATGTTCCTAAGGACAAAGATGTTATAAGCGTGAAATGGATTTATAAGACCAAGCAAGATGCCGATGGAAATGTGCAGAAGCATAAGGCAATATTGGTAGCAAGGGGATTCAATCAGCAACCTGGCATAGACTTCAACGAAACCTTTGCACCTGTAGCAAGAATGGACACTATCAGAACAGTGTTTCCCATCGCAGCACATAATAAATGGCCTGTTTATCAAATGAATGTTAATTCTGCATTTTTAAATGGTTATTTGGAGGAATAAGTATACGTGGAGCAGCCACAAGGCTATGAATTTCCAGGACAAGGACACAGAGTATACAAATTGAAAAAAGTATTGTATGGTTTGAAGCAAGCTCCTAGAGCTTGGTACAGTCGCATTGACTCATATCTCATTCAGAATGGATTTCACAGAAGTGAATGTGAGCTAACGTTGTACACAAAGATAAACAAGGAAGGTAATAAGCTAATTGTCTTCCTGTATAGATGATTTAATATTTACTGGTCATTTTGACATAGAAGAATTCAGAACAGTCATGGAGAGTGAATTCGAAATGACTAATTTGGGGCTTATGAAGTATTTTTTGGGCATCGAAGTCCAGCAAACTGAAAATGGTATATTTATATCATAGTCAAAGTATGCAAGTGATGTCTTGAATAGATTTAAGATGTTAAATTGCAAGAGAGCTCCAACACCAGTGATAATAGGCTTGAAATTGAGCAAGGATGATGATGGATCCAAGGTAGATCCTACGCTGTTTAAAATGCTCGTTGGTAGCCTTATGTATCTTACAGCAATAAGGCCAAACATCATATATGGTGTCAGTTTAATCTCAAGATTCATGGAGTCACCAAAAGAAGCACATTGGCAAGCAGGTAAAAGAATTCTAATGTGTGTAAGTGGAACAAAAGACTTTGGTATTTTGTATTCAACCTCATAAAATTTCAAACTCATTGGATACACTGACAGTGACAATGGAGGAAACATGGATGACAGAAAAAGAAAATATGGGAATACATTTCATGTAGGTACAGCTGTTGTATCATAGGCTTCAAAGAAACAACCCATAGTAACTCTTTCTTCAGCAGAAGCAGAGTATGTCACAGCTACAAGCACTGCATGTCAAGCAATTTGGATGCAGAGGATTTTAAGTGATCTGTCACAGAACCAGCAAGAACCCACAGTCATTTATTACGACAACAATTCAACAATCGCACTGTCAAAGAATCATGTGTTTCACAAGAGAACCAAGCACATAGACACAAGGTATCACTTTATTAGAGAATTGATAAACAACAAGGAAATCTGTTTAGAATTTTGCTAGTCTGAAGATCAGGTAGTAGGCATATTTACAAAACCATTAGCAAGGGACACATTCCAATATCTGCCAAGTTGTTTGGGAATGACAAGTTCTGCATAATGAACTATGTCATAAATAGAGCATGTTCCAGCTCTGAAATATTTTGTAATATTTTATTTTTGTTTAATGATCTCCATCCACTCATAATTAAGGGGGAGTGTTCGAAATATCATAATTAATGAGCTTATAGCATATTCGATATGAGTCGGCTCTGTCAGACTCAAGTTGGTCATTTTTTCAGTCTAAAATGTGAGACAATAAGTCGGTTTGTAGCCAATTCGGCTCACGGCAAGTCAGTAATTAAGTAGCCGCATTTGTATTTCACAAGATCATATTTTCTTATGTAGAAATTAATTGCAGTGTTTATTGCAACCCTGTAACTTCCAAGTGAAGTTAAGCCTAAGGATTTTGTATAAATGCATATCTCCCATAGAAGATTAGATAGAGATGTAGAGATAGAGATAAGTGAAGAAGAGGAGAAGTAAATCCCGTGAAATGTTTCAAGAGCCCAAGCTCTATGTATTTGTGAAAGATTGAAGTAAAACTCATCTCTCTGTAAGTGCATTAAAGTTACTATGTTTTACTACAACAATATATAAGTTCTTAAGTTTTATGTATCCATTCTCAAGAATGTTTGTTTATGCATTCCACGCATCTATTTCATATTGACATGTGTAAATGTTGTTTACATTTACGGTCTATAAATCAAATCAAGATTCCCAAAGTATTTCACGGTGGTGAATGCCCTAGTTTAACGGGCAGTAACTTCAACATTTGTTTCGGTTCTCATGTTTTAAGAATAAATGTTTAAAAACAAAGTTTGCTTAAGTTTTAGTTATGCGCAGTTAGAGAAGTATGCGAAGTTAACTGCGCAGTTAAACTTCGTAAAGTTAAAGAGGTCCGCAAAGTTGAGAACTGCGCATGCATGCTAAGTTGAACTCCACAGTAAAAGTTGAATTGCGTAGTTAAATCTCTATGCAGTAGAAAGTGGAAACATGCAACTAATATCCGCGCATTGATTTTGTGAAGTAAAGTGGAGGAAAAATTAAATCAAAGTATTTGCTAGGAACAACGCAGTCCCTTAGCAAAAGAAAAATAAAATATTTATCATCTACGTAGTTAATTATTTTTCACTGCGCGGTCCCATTTTTCCCTTGAGTATATACATTAAAAGACGAACAATAAGTTGAATACATATATAATGTAGAATGTATGTACATATAATTTCTATAGTGTATAACATTTTCAATTGCAGAAAATATTCTGCTGGTCAATGGTTGCCATTGTATTTGTGACATGTCATCTATATGTCTGCATCTTCTGCCAACTTTCCCAATGGATTTCTCAGCCACATTGTGTGACCGTTCTGCACAATAATGGAAAAATATGATAACTTTTATGTAGAACAAAATAGACAAACCTCAAACTGGCCTAAAATTAAAATTCCAACCCAGGTGTGATATGCCTTATGAGGTTAAAAGGATAAACATTTCGGTCACACTATTTTTGGAGACCCCAAACATCAAATCATTCAATATCAACAAATCAATATCTATACTTTTTGGAGACCCCAAACTTCAAATCATTCAATATCTACAAATCAATATCTATAATTTTTGGAGACCCCAAACTTCAAATCATTCAATATCTACGCCCAGGGAACATTTCTGATGTGGAATGGGCAATGGAAGATTCGAGTCAAGGAGCCAAAATGCACAAAAAGAGGTGCAATTTTCCAACTTCTATCTAGTGACAACTGACGATCAAACCTGGGAAGCAATCATTTTAATTAAAATAATTTTTACATAAGCATATAGAAAAAAGCTAAAGTTTAAATAAATCCGAAATTAGCCAGTGGTAAAAATTTTAATGAAACCCCCTAGTAGTAAAACTTTTAGTATTAATATTATCATTATTATCATATTTTGCCAAATTTTATCATATTTATGTTAATATTCTTCATACACATCTGCAATATTAAATTCCAAGATATTCAATTCCTTAATCTTTATTTATTATTTATTATTGAGGGCCATGGCTAAATTTAGGACAAAAAATCAAAGCATATGAGATGTTCCAGGAAACAACCGAGTGATAAAACACATCAACAAACTTCAATTCTTCATGCGATCTTAAATTATAAACATACACTAGTCAATAATTTACATGGGCAATTACATAGATATAAGCATACCAAACAAGGATTATAAGAGAAGTAAAACACACATAATTAAGAGATAGAATTACAATACTTTATTAAAACACTTTGCACATGATTCTAAAAACTAAAAAATCCTTCTACCTCCAAGTAGCACATGACCTCTACTTTCATATTCTCCACTACAAAGAATGGAATCCATTTCGTTTCATGCAATCAAAGTTTCAAAATTGATTTGCAATCAAAACCTATGTACAGGAATGGTTCTAGCATTAGACCAAATATTGAACAATAGTCGTTGAATATAAGTATCGATCCTCAAAAAATGTGTTTGAATAAGGAAAAAACAGGATATGAAACAAAAAAGAATGCACCTGCATAAGCTTGCGCAAAAAGAAAAACTCAATTCTTCGCTTGTACACAGATTTTTATTTTTCTCCCCAACATCAAGGACTAAGATTCTTACAACATGTGGGGATTTAGAAAGAAATACACGACTGCATTATAATATATTTTCAAAACCTGAGTGTATGCATTACAGTTTGGTGAATAAAAAATGCTTAGATAGAGGGGCAGTGGATGGAGGTAGTGAAGCGTTGGGATGGTACGTGGATGGATCCAGTGAAGGGAACATCTGAATTCGCTTTGCACTTCTCAGCCCATCAATAGACATCTGAGATATTAATATTAATAATAATATTGGAAATAGTTACCTAGTGGAATCCACAAAGGGGGTGGAGGGAATGGAGAGGCCATAACGCTTGGTAAATGTGGCCACTTATTTTTAATTTCTATTTTGAAATTTTCTAATAAATGAGTGCGTGGAGTAGCAGAGGTGGAAACAAATCATAGAAATGAATAGTGGATCAAACATCCAAGTGGTTTTCTTTTAATTAGGTGCAAAATTAATTTAATTAAGTGGAAGATTAACAATAAATATCAGTTCTCTCTTGGTCAATCTTACCCTCACGATTAATTTTTTAATATGGCTTATATTTATATAAGAATCCTCCTATCCCAGAGCTCGACGGTCGAGATTTATTTTTGGGCACATCAATGCAATGATGAGTAATACTTGCAAAAAGAATAGCGGTGTTTAATGGCTTACTTGAATGCAAGTACTGTGTATAATAGAGAGATCAACTAATGTTAACGTCGAAGGGTTGGGTTAACAAAAGTCCAAAAATATGTAGATCAACTTGGAGTTAATGAATGGAGGCAGAAATTGACAGCTGAGCAACCCTCGATTCAACTCTACTTTCCACGTCCATTCCAAATTACATATCAATTTTAACAAAGATATAAGATTGTGATATGAAATACCTTAAAGGATCTTTTAACTAAACTATTTGGAAGTCAATTTAGAACTCTATGTGAAATTTAAAATTAGTGTGAGATTGTTCACAAAAACTTGTAGAGAATATTATCCTCATTAGTTGATGGACCTTTGAGCATTCAATGTATATTGTATTTGGATCATACAGTTCCATAATTCATCAAATTTATAATGTCTGTCAATGTTTCCTTTAACCTAGCTGCCATACAAATGCGAGCTTCTTCCACATAATCAACTCATTCGTGAACCAAATCATACGGCCCATTAAGAAAAACCAAATGCAAAGTCAAGCATTGTAACTGCAAAGAAAATCTTAATCAAATAAGAAGCACTTAAAAAGCACAAATTACAACTTTGGAAAACATCAAATCTGTAAATTTCCTATGAAATTGTGTATAGTAGCACAAAATCAATATATTCAACCTTGTAAACCCTTAAATGTGACCTTTACAGCTTGGAGAATATAAATACGTACTTGATGTGGTACTCCTTGACAGACCACAAATGAAGTTTTTACGTTGATGAAGTTTTTCCTATCGCAAAGAATATAGATTTTATTAAGTGCCCTTAACATCATAGAGCTACTCAAATGGGCTCGGTCATGAAACCTTTAACCACAATACTATAAATGGGCATTTAAATCAAAGTATAATAATTCAGGCGATGACATAACTATCGAGTTTTAACAACATTGGTGGATAAATCCCATGGTAAATATAGTGACATGCATGTCTTAAGCATCCATGCCTTCTCAACTAAGTTGTACAGATATTTAGTTCAGCGGTAAATCAAAATTTTGGGCAGCTTTAAAGAAATAACTTTATTGAACTGCGAACATTTAACATTCTTAACAATTTTCAACAGTCTATTAATTTCAGATTGTCATTGTGTAGAGTAGGCCTAACTAATTAATCAATAGCATTAGAAATACCTACAGATCTAACTTAACCTAATAACGCATCAGGTGACATTATACATTCAGGTATTGATTCTTGTTATCTTCGATTTGAAAAGCTTATAGAAAATACCTAACAATACAAATTTAACCACAAATCTAGTTTTAATCTCATTCTTAACCCTCCCAAGTCGTGATATAGTCAGGATTTGTACTCCTAATTATTTGTTGTTCAAAGATTTTATGCAAGCCCACGATTTGATGTACTCATTGCATTCCTAGGCAATAGTGCAATCACACAACAGGATCAAGTTGAACCTCGGTTGCAATAAGAATTTATATTAAAGGTACATACTCTACCCTGACAGAGTTCTTCTAAGGGCGCTATCGACAGATCCATAGTTGGATCACATCATGTGGGTTGTCTCCAAACATGAAATATTAGCATTACTAAACCAAGCCTATATCAAATTTTGTTAAATTTTGAGCATTAATTCACAATACTCTAGGATCTTCACTGAGAGAATAACATATACAGTATATCAATGCATGACAATCACAATAAGCATGAAAAGCATCACAAGAATCAAAAGCATGAGAGACAAGAGACACAGAGTTTTCGTGGGGAAAACCCTAAGGTGAAAAACCCCACAACTTCCTCAGAGATAGAGAGAGCAATGGCTCAACCAAAGTACAACCAGAATACACTGAGATAGTCTCCTAGTAGCAGATGATCCTCTTCCTCACTAGTGCGCCACTTTCTGAGTGAGAGAGATATGAATTTCTGAATGATCTATATAGAGATCACCTGATCTCTATTTATACTAACCTATTTGCCTGGTGACCTTATGGGGCCAACTTGTCTAACTAGTTACTTCCACATTATAATATATATATTTCAGGGCTGACCCCACACATGGTGGTCTAATAACCCATCGGCAAGTACACACACTTGCGACACTTGTCAATCCAGATGACGACACTTCCTTATAGAGGAATAACACATCTCTAATAAGGGTACAATAAATATATATAAAATACATAGATGAAATACATTCCGAAGTTACATATACATCAACACTCCCTCTTAACTAGGAAGGTATTTCTTGACACAGATCTGCTAGACAAGTCTTCTTCTCGGGATCATCGTCATCGTCATCGTCACTGCTGCTGCTATCTCAACCAAATTACTGACTCTACTCGTCATAGGAAGTTCTACAGAGCCAGTCCTTTTTCATACTGGATGTAGGCCCACCACCTGCAGGTCTTCGTCATCACTGGCCATACTGTGGAATCCTCAGGACTTATTACGTGCATCACAAAACCTCGAAAGAGCATCCCAGGCTGTTACGAGCACACGGCTCTACCTATAGGATCTCCCAGGGCCATATTATATGTGACCTCACCACAAAACCTCGCAAGAGCATCCCAGGCTGTTACAAGCACATAGTTCTATCTATAGGATCTCCCAGGGACAGATTATATGTGGTCACCACAAAACCTCGCAAGAGCATCCCAGGCTGTTACGAGCACACAGCTCTACCTATAGGATCTCCCAGGGACAGATTATATGTGGTCATGGCAAAACATCACAAGAGCATCCCAGGACTTATTACAGGCACACAGCCCAACCTATCGGATCTCCCAGGGGTAGATTATATGGCATACGACAAAACCTCGAAAGAGCATCTGCTAGATATCCCAGGGCCAGATTATATGCCATAGAAAAAACCTCAAAAGACTATCTGCAGATCTCCCAGGGCCAAATTATATGTCCTCCTAGAGCAAAACCTCGAAAGAGCATTTGCCAGATATCCCAAGGCCAAATTATATTCCATAGGAAAAACCTCGAAAGACTATCTGCAAATCTCCCAGGGCCAAATTATATGCTCATCTGCACAACTTAATCCACGGCCATAGAGTATCAACCTGATACTCACCATACATCATCCTGATGTACACATGATCATCCTGATCATCATCACTGCAACATCCTGCTGCATGTCATCTGGAGCAACATCCGGAAGCTTGTCATCCATGATCATCCTGATCATACAATGCATCTACCTAATGCATACCAAGTATCTACCTGATACATATCATCATACTTGATCCACCTGATCATATAGTGTATCCACCTGATACAAATACAAATACATGATACATATCACCATACATGATCCACCTGATCATACAATGTATCCACCTGATACATATATAGATACATGGTCCAAGCATCCAACATGATGCATATACAAAAATACATACACATAATCCAACCGATCATATCCAGCATCCAACATGATGCGTACATACATATAAATGATCCAACTGATCGTATCTAGTATCCAACATGATGCATACATACATACATAAAAATGATCCAATTGATCATATCCAGCATCCAACATGATGCATACATACATACATGAAAATGATCCAACTTATCATACAAAGCAGAAACCGGACCATCATACTGATGCTCATCATCCAGCGCTTACATCGACAACCATGTGAAGGATCCTCCTTCCAACATGCTTGGAATGTCTTTAGCAAATGTGTCCATCAATTTTTCCTCGAAGTGTCATCAATCTGAAGAACACCAAGCCTCTCTCTGAAGTACTCGAACTTCACCCTGGCTAGTGGCTTCGTCAGCACATCTGCAATCAACTCGTCTATCGCAACATACAGGAGCTTCATAGCTCCCCTCTGCACCATATCCCTGATATAGTTATATTTGATCTCTATGTGTTTTGACCTGTCATGAAACACTAGGTTCCTAGAAAGCTTCACACAACTCTGGTTATCACAGAAGATACTAGTAGTATCCAACGGGAGATCAAATAACTCAGACAGTAGCTTCCGTAGCCATACTGCCTCACAACTAGCTGAACAGACTGCAACATACTCTGCCTCAGTTGTACTTAGTGCTATGCAGGACTGCTTCCTACTAAACCAAGAGATCACACCTGATCCCATACTAAAGCAACACCCAGATGTGCTCTTCCTATCTGCAGCACTGCCAGCCCAATCTGAATCAACATAACCCTGCAGGTTAAACTTTTGATTCGCTTCATACTTGAGCCCATAATCCACTGTACCCTTCAGGTACCTCAGAACATGCTTTACAGCAACCAGATGAACACTCCTCGAATCTATCAGAAACTGACTCAATGTGTTCACCGAAAAGCAAATATATGGTCTCGTGTTCGTCAGGTACATCAAGGACCCAATCATCTGACGATACATAGAGACATCAATCGGCTCAGATGAAGCATCACATAGAAGCTTCAGATTCGATGCCATAGGTGTGGCCATGGCCTTGCAATCCATCATCCCAAATCTCTTCAGGATATCTACTGTGTAGTTCCCTTGACCAAGGAAGATCCCACCTGCACTCTGCCACACCTCCATACCTAGGAAATAATGCATCATTCCCAAATCTTTCATATCAAACTTAGCAGCAAGCTTCCTCTTAGTATCTGCAATCAATCTATACACATGTGACTCCCTATCAGGTCTTGGGACTACATCTCAAACATCTTCTTCATGATCGATGGATCATGGCATTCCATTTCTTCATCCGAGATCCTGGGAACTTCAATATCTTAAATATCTTCAATAAATATCTTTGTTGTGGAACAAATGTTGTAGTCCTTTTGTAGGTGAAGATATACGGTCTTTCCTACAAAACAAGTTAAATTGCATGATTAGAAACATCTCATAATTTTCAGAACAAATTCTTTAGACATAAAGAAATATGTCATGCAGTCATGCAGTTATCTTAGCCAATACAACATTTATCCATGTTCCACAACTTTCTAGATGCCTTCTAGTCTCTACCAGAACATTGTTAAGAGTTTGCACTACTCCCAACATGTCAGCAAAGAGGTTTCATTCTAGATAAGTAGCACTGGAATGTTGTACAATGCCATAGGCCACTTACCCATCACATGCATGTTAGTAGTATACTGTTCATTAATGCAATCATTCTAATATGCACAATACATCTCCTAAGTCTAGGAACATAAGCATAATATTATTTAAACAAACAAAATAGGCAAGAAAAGATAATTGAAATACTTATCTTTGTTTGCTTGTTGGGTGGAATCCCTCTGAGTCTTTGCTTCCTGGCAGGAGCTGCTGAAGTAGCTTCTTCTACACCTTTCTATTGTGGAATGTAGGAAGATGGTCAACTCCCTCTGAAAATCTGCATCCTTGCAGGAGCTGCTAGAGTGTGCTCCCTCTTGATCTTTGCTTCCTGGATTACTTGTCCTTGAACTTATATTCATCCTTGTTGACATCAATCTTCTTGAACCCTGGAAAGTATATTCTGTAAGCCTTCGAGCTTTCACTGTAACCCACAAAGATACCCTTCTTTCCTGAAGGATCTAGTTTAGTCCTGTTTTCCTTTGGGACATGAGTGTATACTAGACAACCAAATATTCTGAGATGGTTGACTTCAGGTTTCTTACCAGAAAAGACCTCTTCTGGTGTCTTGTTGTCCAATATCTTGTGGGGTGTTATGTTCTGCACATATACAGCTGTTCTAGCTGCTTTTGCCCATAGATGCAAATGTAGATCCTGGTCATGCAGCATTGCCCTTGCTGCTTCCATGATAGTTCTGTTCTTCCTTTCTGCAACTCCATTTTGTTGAGGATTATAAGGAGCAATCAACTCCCTCTTAATCCCGGAATCACTACAAAGCTTCTTGAAGTCACCTGAGGTGAATTCTCCACCATTGTCGGATCTGAATGTTTTGATCTTCTTGTCAGTTTGATTCTCCATCAAGGTTTTGAATTCCTTGAACTTATCAAACACCTCATCTTTGTTCTTCAAGAAGTATACCCAAGTCTTCCTGGAGAAGTCATCAATAAATGAGACATAGTAAACATACCCACTAAGAGAACTGGATGACATAGGACCACATACATCTGAGTGGATGATTTCCAGGATATCTTTGGCCTTGCTTTCACTGCTTGGAAAAACATTCTTAATGTTCTTACCTTTTGTACATCGTTTGCAAACACCTTCATGTTTGGTCTTGATTTCAAGAAGAACTTCTACAACCTTGCTTGCAATTAAAAGTGCCCTATAGTGCATACGAGAAAGTCTTCTATGCCAAAGTTCACTTGGCTCCATGGATTCATGCACCATGGCATGTTCAGGTTGTCCCTTCAATTTATACAATCCTCCCTCTTGCTCTCCAATCACTACTGCATCATCTATGGTCTTTCCCTTTGGCCACATTAGGACTTGGCCATCCAAAAATGCAACCCTCGTACCTTTTGCATCCACTGGAGAGATGGAGAGTAAGTTCTTCTTGAGCCCAGGTACATAAAGGACTTCCTTCATCTTCAAGGATTTTCCAGAATCTAGGTTGTAGGAGGCTTCACCACTTCCTTTGATTGGGTATTGATAATCATCCCCACGTTTCACCTTATGGGGTGATTCATGTTCAGATAGATTCACAAAAGATTCCTTAAACCCAGTCATGTGTTTGGAAGCCCCACTATCAATCAACCAATCATTACAACCATGGGAGATAGTACCTTTGAGAGCAGAGATTAGAACATACTCTTCTTCACTTGATGAGTCATCATCACTTTCTTCCCTAGCCTTCTTCTTTGGAGGTTCATCATCTTCGGCAGCATGAGCATGGAACTTTCTTTTGCTACCCTTCTTCTTTTTGCTGAAGTTGTTGTTATTATCCCTTTTGTTCTTGCGACAATCTGAAGCAAAGTGACCCTTCTCATTGCATGTGAAGCATCTTAGATCCTTCTTATTCTTTTGATAGGATCTTTTGTAGCGAGAGTGCTCCTTCTTGGGCTTGCTTCTTTTGGTGTGAGTTGCGAGAGCTTGATCTTCACCTCCCATCTTTTCCTCATGAGCTACATGTCTAGCTTCTTCTTGAGAGCATTCCTCCCATAGTTTACTGAAAGAGATCAATTTCTTTCTTGCACAGATTCCTTGAATAAAGGAGTCCCATGACCTAGGTAGGCCATTTAGAGTGGTCATAACAACTTCACCATTGTCCACTACTTCATCCACAGCTTCAAGTTGCTCCTTGATCTGAGAGACCTTGGAGAAGTAAGATTGAATGGTTTCTCCATTCAACATCTTGACCCCTTTCAATTGATTCCGTAGAGTCATCTTCCGATTTATGTTCTTCCCTTCGAATAGCTTGATCAAAGAGTCAAACATCTCCTTGGGTGTCTTTAGAGAAGACACATGGGGTATGAGATGGTCTTTGATAGAATCAGCAATGATTCTCTTTGCCTTGACCAAGTTCTTCTTATGCTATACCTTTGCCTCTTCATCCTCTGGAATAGCGATGTCTTCTTTTATATATGAGTCCAACTCATTCTCTTCCAGGATTAACCGAATCCTATACTTCCAAGCTCAGAAGTTATCAGCCCCTTCAAGCTTATCCTCAAGCTTGGTGTGGTGAGACATCTTAAAGAGTACTTCAAATGGAAATAGAAAAGATTTAGGTCTTACCACTTGAAATGCCGAAAACTGGATCTCGTCTCGGATTAGGGTTTGTCAAAAAAACCCTAAAAATTCAAAATGTGAATTTCAATTTTCTGAAAGGATAGAAAGATGCACTTTGATGAGCTGATCAACCTGGTGCATTCAGAATTTGAGATCAACAAAGCTTTACCCTTCAGATTTGTCTTTTTGTCCTCCTGGGTTCACTAGGGAGAGCCCTGAATTAGGGTTTGAGTTTCCTGGAGATCTACCCAGCCGAAAATCTCGATCCAAACCTCTAAACTTCGATTTTGGCAAGGAGCTTCCAGCTGTGTCTTCAGATTTCAGAAATTCCTATTTTTGTGGAAACCCTAATTTTTAGGGCCAAATCTGAAAATGATCAGAATTGAATTCTGATTGGACAGACAGATGCGCCTTGATGAGTAGAGTCAATCTACTATATTTCTTTTCCAAAATCTGTGGAGAGAAACCCAATAAACAAAAAACTCAAGTTTTCGTCACTGCAAAATGTCTTCTTCTCAGGTTAGCTCTGATACCATGTTAAATTTTGAGCATTAATTCACAATACTCTAGGATCTTCATTGAGAGAATAGCATATACAGTATATCAATGCATGACAATCACAATAAGCATGAAAAGCATCACAAGAATCAAAAGCATGAGAGACAAGAGACACACAGTTTCCGTGGGGAAAACGCTAAGGTGAAAAACCCCACAACTTCCTCAGAGATAGATAGAGCAATGGCTCAACCAAAGTACAACCAAAATACACTAAGATAGTCTCCTAGTAGCAGATGATACTCCTCCTCACTAGTGCGCCACTTTCTGAGTGAGAGAGATATGACTTTCTGAAAGATCTAAATAGAGATCACCTGATCTCTATTTATACTAACCTGTTTGCCCAGTTACCTTATGGGACCGACTTGTCTAACTAGGTACATCCACATTATAATATATATATTTCAGGGCCGACCCCACACATGGTGGTCTAATAACCCATCGGCAAGTACACACACTTGCGAGATTTGTCAATCCACATGACAACACTTCCTTATAGAGGAATAACACATCTTTAATAAGGGTACAATAAATATATATATAATACATAGATGAAATACATTCCGAAGTTACATATACATCAACAAATTTCAGCAGGTAAAAGGAATAAAGTTCAAAATGCTTACCTAATGGAGGAAATTCCACCAAGATATTTCCTTGATATTAAGCTTAACATTGTTCCAGTTTTAGCGTCGTGATACATGCCGTCTCCAAGCGTCCTCAACTCGATAGCATTGATAAATGGATTATCAACATCACAGTCACCTTATAAATTGTTGCATGACTCTGTAGATATGAAGTAACTATAAACAACATGATCCCTCGGGCCATGTGGTGAAAGGAGAGAAGATTCGGCCAGTCTCTCCTGGCTAGACTGACCAATACCGTTATACATATTGTGTTGTAATTTTCCTGAATAGTTTGAAGTATTGAAAGAGGGCGATCTCCAAAACCTATCATTTCCTGGCGCCGCTCTAGTTGGTGGGCATTGTGATGGCCACACAGAGCCTGAGACATCGGGAAAAACCTACAACAATATCGACATTTGAATTTCACATATTCAACGGATAATATTTCCTTCTTACCTTCCATGCCATATTCCCCTGAACCGATCTCCGACAATATGAGTCCATGGTTGATTATCCGTTTGGAGTTTTCGAGTACAGCATCAGCGCATGGGGATTCTGTGACCTGGCCGGATTTTCCTTTTACATTGATTTCTATGCCGAAGATCCTAATTACGGGTTTCTCCCGATAAATCTATAGCTTGAACTACCTTTAGCTTGAACAGATTGATCTTTCCTCCCTCCTGCATGGAAACAGAGTTTGATCACTTGATTTGCAATGTGGCTTAGGTTCTTATGTGGTGGGATGGATTGCTTGAAAGGCTCCATACATGCCAGGAGGGATGATAATGAAAAACATGCACGATTAGCAAATGATCATTTAGTAGGATGTCCACCCTCACGAAATCTACGAGATTGGATCTTTGTGCTTGACGAATTTTCTTAAGGTATATGCTATCTGATTTCATCCCCACTATGTATCATTAATGAAGGATTAAAAGAGCGCGGTCACCCTCCATATATGCTTTTGCGTTGGACTTCGTTAATTCCTTTACTACCACAGACTGGAAAGTCAATCACCGCCTCTTGAGTGGTCGTTGAAACTCTGAGGAGTCAGCCACTACCAAACCATTTTGATTTTGTATTGATATCAAAGATTCAAAGGGGCAACACACCACAATGATTTCTCAAGAAGCAGTTGCAGCCACCTGCGACAGTTCATCGAATGATTATTTAGGATGGGTATTACATGGATCTTTGAAGAGCCATTTTTTGGAGTAGTCATCTACTGACATGTTCCAGTTGGTCAGATGATAAAAGGAGGAGTGTGTCACTGTTGCAGCTCATCAAAGTTCAAAGGGACATTCACCATCTCTGCTGCACCCTGTCAAAGATCGAAGGGGCATCCAACATTCCTGTTACAGCGCATGAAAGGGAAGAGTATCCACATAAATTATGAGCAGACAATTATGGTTTAGATGTAGTGAAAGGTCAAGGTAATTAATGTGACCGACTATATTTCTGGTGTATATATACCTATGTAATTCTCATGGAAAGACATGGTGAGGAAAACAAATTTTGAGTTGAAGAAAACAGAGTTTCAACTCTACACTTTTGATTTTATATTCCTCTCTATCTTTAGGAGTTTGTAAACTCATGGTTGAATGGTTAAATAATGTTTTTTTTTGTTGTAGCATGATGATTTTATGAGCGTATATGATTGATTGTGAAATGTTTAGTTTTGTTGTAGCAAGTTAGATTTCAGAATTTGCTGAAATAGAGTATGATGAAACAATAAATTTTGATGAACGCAAATATTATCTAAACATAGCTATTACAGTCATGTAGATGACTGTTGGGTGAAACAGTCAGTTGCAACACAACTACAACTGTTCTGTAGGTGACAATTTATGAATGTTGTGATCTGAGTGTGTTGCTGTGAGTAGATGCAACACCCCCCTACCTTCCCAAAATGTGTTCATTGTAGCGCCTTCAGAAAAAAAAAACAGTGGACCACATTGTTATCCACCATGACCATCTCTTGACATGAAATATCTAGCTCTGCGGGGTTGATCCTCACCTTCCCTTGTTATATATGTCAAACATATGTATTCTTTTCACATCAATTCTTCTGCAACCTTCCCATTAGTACCTGGTCATAAGAAAGAGTTTCTAGTTTGCTTTCTGTCATCCAATATCGTCTAATCAACGTAAATGGCGAGAAGATTGAGAAATCCTCAAGTTCTTCTTTCGAAGAAAATAATGAGGGCGTTCTGGAAGTTTGCAAAGTGCTATAAGTCGATTGGACATGCCCTTTCTGCAAAGAGGACTCAGTACTTCGTCATGGGAGACAAGGCCATGGGCAGATGATGCAGTGTTGTGCTTACAGATGTTTCCAAGGGATACACTATCATTATCTGTTCCAGGCATTGTTAGAGAAAGCCGAATAGGTATATGGGTTTGGTCACCAAATGGGACTCACCCTTCCATGTAATGAAGTTGCTTTCCAGTATCTGGCATCCATCATTGGTAAAAAGGATCACGCGGCACCTGGAAATTTCAAGGTGGATGAAATAATTGATTTCCGTTTCCAAAAGGCGATAGATTGCACATACTAGAGTGCAGTGCTCTGCTATAACACTAGTGGAGGTAATATTCTGTGTAATATTTCCCATCTTGAAATATGAAACCTGATTGAATTTTCTTGGTTTTGAGAAATATCGGGATGCATGGTAGTGGAACCGGTTCGGTATCAATTCAGCGGCTTCTGACCAAGCATCGATTCTGCCCGGACTTAATTTCAAGGAAGAGGAGTGAGGGATTTGAAGGCATTGTATCTAAATTTTGGCCGAGGTTGGTCATGGTTCAATCAGAAGACCTAATTGACAGCGGTTGAGATTGCTTCTCCCTCCTAAAATATACATATTTGTAAAGATTTCTAAAAGAATTAGAGGATATAAGATTTGAGCATTATATTTTGCTTAATTTCTACTCTTGCATATTTGTAAAGATTTATAAAAGAATTAGATGATATAAGTTTTGAGCATTAGATTTTTCTTAATTTCAACTCTTAATCAAGTTCTAGTTTTGGTGTCGTTAACTGGAATACAGCTTGATGTTTATCTTCTTTGCAAACATTAATTGTTTCTCGATATTATTAATTAATTTTATTTACATTTTCTTTGCACACTGGTAAATCATGGAAATGTATAATGTTTAAATAGTTTATGGAACCATAGATTATAAACCCTAATTTGTATACAATTATTAACTCTGTAATCTATTAAATTAATGTGGGTTCCAATTGAATAGGCCACGATTTGATTCGTAAAATACTATCGTGACTCAATCTATGCCGAGATCAAATGCATTCATATTAATATAAAATGCCTTTGTGAATATAATTCATATCCAGGATAAAATGCATTCTAAACTTGATATGCATCCCGTGATATAAATAGCAATTATTTGCAGGGTATAGGAAACCCCAAATCGAGTTTCACAAAGAATTTTAACCATTATGCATACTCATAGTAGCTAGAAAACGACTCTCAATTCCAAATTGGAATAAATGTCTTTTAGTTACACAATTACATGAAGGTATAAACAAAGCATAAATGAGAATTTCTTTTAAACAGATAGGAAATTTCCTATTCATGCTTATCCCCTTTTTGGGTTGATCTATACAAATAGAATAAGGGTATTCATATAATATTGATGGCCTGACATGTAAACCTCCCAGTTTACATGTCTTCCTCATTTATACAATAAAATGATTGAGACAATGTTATGTGAGTAGATAAAATATAAATGTATTTTATGTAAAATACATTCACATAACCATATGGTAGCACATAAACAATGGTTACTCTAGAGTACCTATCTTAGACTCATAAACCATTATTTGAATAATATTTTTGTCTACCCACTGCACCAAAACTATATCCATTCATATATCAAACATAAACTATGAATGTTGCAGGTATTTCACTTAGATCATACACCTGTAGAGATCTAATAATTTATGGAAGATCCATACTCAGAAATCAGTATCACATTATACATATAATCAGATTTGAATAATAAATCATTCAACAGTAATTCAAGAATATACATAAGCAAATTCCAATAACTGTCCATAAAATTTATCATATAGGTGCAGCATATAAACTTTTATCTGAAATTTGATGACAAGTGGAACCTAGAACAAACCTCCTAGCCTTTGACCAGCAAGTTCTCCTTGCTTTCAGGTCACCCCCAAGCAGAGTTCACAGTCCCCTTGGTTCAGAGTATATATTTTAAATTACCCTTAACTTGTTCCCCAATTTATTTAGGAAATTTCTATGGTAGTAGGCAACCCAACATCTAACTCAGTGCTCCCAAGCTCTGGGATGCTCTAGGGGATTTTAAGCCTCATCCATTAAGAGAATTAGTCAAATGTCCTGTTCAGATTAAATGCAGTGCTCCTGCATGCTTGGGGTAGTTCTGCTACCTACACACAACCAAGTGTCAAAGCCATACCCAGCTATTATGATTTCTCTTAATCTTGACTAGTTTTTTGCTCCAAAACTGTCCCCATTTACTTGTCTTCATTTAGCTCCGTTTATTGTTCTTCCTAGCTCCCATTTCTCTTGTGTGATAATGATCATGAGAATGTTAATAATCAAGTGTTTGAATGAGTTTCACTTTTTATTCTCTTAGGTGTGAATTCTCTCATTTTGTTATTTCTTTTATTTCATTATTCTCTCAAATCTTTTCTCTAGGGTTTGCCATTTTCTCCCATAATAATTTCTCATTATTACATTAATTGGCATTTTCCCTCCAACCCAGAGGGGACTGTGACTCCCATCTCATTAATGTATTGGTCCACATGGTCATTAGAAATCAATTTCTCAGATTTCTAAAGTCAACTTATAAGTAAAAATAAAATAATACTTAGCAAAAATATAAAAGGGTTAAAGTCCAACATTTGGGGTATTACAAAAAATGCCCAAAATCCCAAAATGGAGGTTCCTCCCCAGCGGAGTCGCCATTTCTGTTACATAGAAAAACTTCCTATGGCGTGGGGTAGACCACAACAGACAGATGACTACCAGAAATCAACTCAATTGCCAATGCATGCTATATAAATGTAAATGCTAAGAAGTGGAATTAAAGACCAACCTTCAACCAGGCGTTTGATGTAGATCTTTGTTGAGCTTTCCAATCACCACACTTGAACCTGCAGCTTAGTCTCAACAATAAACACAAGAAAGTGCATATGATATATGAAAGTTGTTAGCATAAAGAATAACATAGTCCATTACATATGTAAGCAAATGTACCCAATGAGAATAAACCATTCACAACATCAATTGGACTAGAAAATGAGTATTTCTATTAATATAAACAAGAAGTATATGATACAACCTCTTACCGGCAATTCATCTCAACCAAGAATTAGGTCCCTCCACATTTGTTTCCACCACTTCAATCCCCCATGCAATGGAAAACTCATGAGTAAATGAATGAGTCCTTCACACGATATGGAAGAGTTTGGTAGGTGAACATAAAGGGTTCACAAAAACTAGGATGAATGGATGTAGACTCAAGTTATGGCAAAAATCCAATAGAGTTTCGATCCTCTCTCCTTCTCCTCCCCCTTCCATGCACCATAAAAGATCAATATATAACCCTCCGAAGGTAGGTGAAAGGTCGAATCAAGTCGTTTCAAGATACATGGAGAGCCACAGATCACAATGGCCGCTTTTTGGAGTGAAAAATAGAGTTTTTACTATTATTTACCAATTAACTCGATGTATGCGAGATATAGTGGTACATCCAGCGTATGCGCGAGTTATAGTGAAGCAGCTCGCGTATAGAAACAAAAATAGGGAAACAAGGGTTCCTAGAGGACAAAAAGTGGTTCTGAGTCAATCAAGTGAATAATGGAGGCCAATGAGTGCTAATGCCTAGAAGGTGGCAAAATACGCTATAACATAATGTAATAAGAAGGTGCCACACAAGCTCAGTGTAAATACAATGGAGGCCAATGAGTGGTAATGCCTAGAAGGTGGCAAAATACGCTATAACATGATGTAATAAGAAGGTGCAACACAAGCTCGGTGTAAATACAATAGTTCAACTTAAAAAGTAGATATTATGCATTACCACTTACTAGGATGGAAATGGAATTTGGAGAAGAATGGTTGACACAATTGAACACTTACACCATTAACCTATAAAAGAACAAGTAATGAAATTCAAATGGAAATAAAGTACCTACAAATTATATGGTTTAGTTTGCCTAAATAAACCTAAAAAATAACTCACAACAAACTTCACAAGCATTGAACCGTGATGCATAATAAAGATGACTCTCCACAATGGAAGAAAAAAAATACTAAATAAAATTAATAATTATGAATAAAAATATAACAATAAATATAAATAAGTAAAAAATGATATTCAATAAGAAACATAATAAAAGAACATAATTAAATTGAATTACTAACCAAGAAACATGACATTTTATCAAAAATATACATAAGGAACCCATTTTAAAATATTTATAAAGACCCTTATTCGTAAAGTCATCATCATAGTTTTATTAAATCATCTCCAATACATACATATTATTATTATTCTAAATTATTTAAGCGTGTGCATAAAATATTTACTCCACCCTTCACTCTCCTACATTTTTTGTTCCTTCCACTGCTAACCTTACTCTCTCACCCCTCACTCTATCCATTCCCCTCTCTCTCCATTATGTCCCCACAACAAAACTTCTTTGCCCCATTTTGTCTCCACTCCTCCATTGTCCTAGTAAATTATTCCTCAATCTAGTCTACCCTATTATTTAACCTATCTAATCGTACCATGTCCTGGCTTATCCTTTAATATCCCAAGTTTATCTAATTTCTCTACTTTAACCTTCCCACACTAATTTCTAACTTATTCTAGCCTACCTTACCGTACCCTTTACCCAATCTACCATAGCATTTCTCACGATAACTTAGGTTATCTTAACCTAATCTTATCCTACCCTCCCCTACCCTACCTGAGCTTAATCGTACGGTACCTTATCCTACCCTTAGCTATTCTAGCACATACTAACCTACGTGACAATTTATTAACGTATGCTAGCTAACCTACCCTACTCTAACAAGCTTTTGGTAATCATGCTCACATCTTGCTTAAGATTGTAACAATAATAATCTTTCCTAAAAGTTTTTTTCTACCCATTGTAACAACAACAAAAATTAATTATTAATGTATGCACATTTCTAATGCATGCCGACTATGAACATGTACACAATATTACTTGTATAAGACAAAAAAAAACATAAGAAACAACCTTATTTTATCTAAAAACTAAGCCTTGTGTACATCATTATAGACATATTTAGGAAATACTATTATTACAATACATTATTATGTTTTGTGTGATTGTATCCTCAAATTTGCTAGGTTTTTGTTGCATTTAATCCTTCTGAAATATAAAATAGATGCAATTGAGCAAGAAAGTATGAATAGGAAAGAGAAATCCATTTCAAAAATAATTGAATTAAAAAAAGAAAATATGTGTATGGAAAAACATAGGCATCCATTAGTGAGAAACTCAATTCCTTGCACATTAAATGTTGTGGTATCTATACTTCATCAACATGGTTTGAAGCATATGCATCTAGTGGACATAATTTCTATTCTAATATTAAGTCAACCTGATATTACATTAACAAGTAATGTTTTAGTTCAATAAGAAATGGAAATTTGCAATATGCTAAGTATAAATAGAGATGGATAGAGATGAATTTTGTTGATCCTTTTGGTGAAGAGTATCCCATGGTGAAATTTCATAATGAACAACTAGATGCCAATCATACTGAACACTAGCATGCCCAAATAACTACCAATACTAACCATCGGGTGAATGAAGTGACATAATTTGCTACTGAATTTATTCAATTACATGGTCGTGGCTTCTAGATTCATGATATTTGTTCCTTATTCTCCTGCAATCTAGGAAAAACATAGGCTCTAGTTGTTTTGGGTATTATTAATTAATTTTATTTACATTTACAATTTAGAATGAATGCAATAAAATCACCTATGGGTTTAATTAGAGAATTGTTTTGGGTATTATTAATGAATTTTATTTACATTTTGAATTTGGAATGACTTCCATGTAATCAATCTAGACAATACACTTGTCTGATCCTTGTGAAATCTAGGAAGAACATAAAGACTAGTCTATCCAAAAATCTAAGAGATAAACACCTATCCATATAAGTTACACTAGTTAACTAAAATTCATATTAATGTTTATCTTCATTACAAATATTAATTTAAGATAATCAATTTAAATATAAATTCATTATATTAATTATATATTGTGAAATTATATATTAATTATATAATTATTTTAAATATTATTAATTAATTTTATTTACATTTTATATTATCACGCTTATGTGCATAGCATCACTGCTACTTCAAATATAAGAGTAGGGATGATTATCCTTATAGGAGTATTCAGGATAAGAATATCGATGATTATCCTTATAGGAGTATTCAGGATAAGAATATCGATGATTATCCCTGGACATGTATTTTGTGATTGCCAACTTTTAAAGTGTTTTAATGACTATGGTAACTTTGTACTTTTTCTTTATAATTGAGTTATCATGAGAAATATTCAAATTTTGTTAGATGTGTATTGTATTAAGTACTGATTATTCAAATTTTGTTAGATTTTATCGTATTAAGTAGTAAGTGCTCTACAACGTAGTACGAGGAATATATTGAAATATTATGTAATATAAGGTGATAATTTTATTTTTTTAAATTGAAAAGTTAGATGCTCACTTAAACAATAAGATGCGATGGTAAATAGTAATTCATGACTTGTAGTAAGAAAACTATAATTAATAATACCCAAAACAATGTGATTATTAGGGTGGATTAGAGCTTATGTTTTTCCTAGATTGTAGGAGGATGAGAATGTTTTTTTCTTCCTTATGAAGAGTCAATTTGATTATGGATTGTGGTTGAACAGTTGTGAAGTTTGTTATTCATTGCAGGGGTGATATTTGTGAATTCATTTTTAGGATGACATAGTTTGTAGATACTCCCTTTCCATTTGAATTCCATAAATTTTTCTTAGAGGTTCAGTGTGTAGGTGCCAAATTGTGTCAACCATTGTTCTCCAAATACATCCTGTTGAGTCGTAAAGAATAACATATACCTCTTAGTTACATTTTTTTTTATTTGGATAGAGATATTTGATGGACTTGTTCGCCATTAACAACCTTAACAATAAGATCCTTAAGAAGGTAACACAGAAAAGGTTCAACTATTTTGCAAGAATGATATCCAAAAAATTATGAGTACTTTCTAAATCTATGAAGATAGATATACTTTCTAAATCAATGAGGATAAAGAACATTTCCTAGTAATATTTGCATTTGTGGGACAATAGACAACTAAGGGTTCAAAAATGTTGTTAGGAATGGTCCTCTTTTTTTTTTTAACAAGAACGGTTATGGAGTTTGTATTAAAAAGAGTCTTAAAAAAATATAGACATAGAGATTGTGGTTTTCCTGTAAGAGGGACTAGCATTCAAGTTTTCCTTGTCTACTTCGCTAATTCTTCTCTTAACTCTAACAGGTTAGAAGCTAAATCTGTAAATCTTAACAAATTCTCCCAAGATAAACTTGCACAAGGAATACATTACAAAATTTGGATATAGAATCCCTTAATGCTGAGTAAACCCATAAAAACTAAACCAGAGTTGCTTCTAGACTATAACAGAAAGAGAATATATAACCCACAAAATTGAAGAACCAGGGAGTTGAGTCATTTCTGGCATGGTCGAGGAGGTTCTGGGCTCTCCATGGAGTCATCCGGGTTGGAGATGGAGCCTGTAGTATCCTGGAACCCTGGAATGCAGCGAGCCAAATATTCTCGGAGCCTATCCACCTTTCCTTCTACGTCTGAGATGTTCCTGTAGTTATCATCCACCTTAGAGTCCACATTTGAGATGTTGTTAGCTATGTAATCCACCGCTTCAGACATGGAAGAAATTCGGCCATTCATAAGGTCATTGTTATTCCTAATCTTAGTGCTGAGAGAATGAAGGAGGGTATACATTGTCTTCATGTTCTTCTTAATGTCCGCCACCTCAATTCTTATCTTGCACACCTACACTTCCATGATTTCAACCGATGAACCTTGTAGAGTTGAAGGAGGCGGGGATTGAAGGGCTACTATCTCTTCTTCACACAGGCTTAGGGCCGAGAGGTTGACGAGAAGGGTGCGTAAAGGCTCCAAGAGCTTTGCTTCAGGAAGAGAGATGCTAGAGGAAGAGTGCAGGGGCTTATCGCATTGCGAGTAGGAGAGCGGTGGAGGAGAAGATACAGAGCTAGTGCCCAGGGTGGCAGCAATACAAGCAGTGGAGCAAGCATCCATACTCACGGCAGAAGCTAACAATGAAGAGGTCTAGAAGCGTCTGAAGGAAGAGGAAAACGAAGCATGCAAATGAGTGGGGTTAGGTGAGGAGAGGCCATGTGATGGCATTAAATTCCTCCATCGACCCTCGAATTTAGTGACAGTGTTTGCATGCAAGTACGGGGGTGTCCACGTTCAAAGGTGGTTAGGGAAGGGTGAGAAGGAGGTCGGGGTGAGGAGGAGGGGACACCCCAAGAAAGAGAAAGGTTAGGGGATCCAACAAGGAATAGGGAGATCATCATCTTGGGATAAGTAACAAAAAATCAGGATCACCCCTTTGTTAGCCATTTCATCGGCATGATGATTATTGCAGCAGAGAACATGGAGAAAATTGAGAGAATTGAAGTCTCTACTGGTAAATTTGAGAATGTGGTGGTACTTACTTGAAGGAGTGGAGCGTTTCCTGATTATATTGCGAGCTTCTCAAACTATAAGAAGAGAGTCCCCAATGGCTATCAGATCTTTTATCCTGGCCTTGATGGCGATTTCCATACCTTTAAGTAAGGCAAGCCATTCGGCATCATTATTGGTCTTATTTCCAATTCCCCGGGCATAGTTTATCATTCTGCTTCCCCTGGGGTAAAAAATGACCCCTCCCACACCTGTGAACCTAGGGTTACCTTTAGAGGCACCATAAGAAAAAAGAGAGTGTTTGCCAAGCTAACTTCTCCAATCTTCAAAGTCATCAGGGTTGATTCTGATTTTCCATCTGGTGGAGGAAGGCTTGATTCGATCAGGAACTCTAGGATTTGATCCTAGGGGAAGGAGAAAGTAAGAGGGCTAGAGTTTTTCTTCAACATTTAGGGGCTCCTCGTGAATGTGGTTTAAACCTCTAGAGAGAATGGTTTTAGACCACAAATCTTTGGCTGAGATGGAGGTTCGAAAGGGAGGATGGGTGTGATTTTCAAAAATCCCTTTATTCCTAGTGTTCCAAATTTTCCAACAGATGAATTTGGGCAAAGCAATCCAAACAGTAGACAAGTCGAGTTTCTGATATAGAGATCCAGGGTAGTAATCTTTCCAGCAGGAAAAGAAGTTAGTTATGGAGGTTGGAAGAGTGATGTTGGCTTGCAGTTCTTGGAAGGCGAAGTTCCAGACTTCCATAGCATAAGGACAATCCAGAAACAGGTGGTCCATTGTTTCCTCCATGTTTTTACATAGAATGCAGATGGATGGACCGGCGATGCATCTTTTCCTCAAATTTTCAGTTGTTAGAATCTTTTGATGGGCTAAAGTCCAACAAAATAAATTCACTTTAGGGATGCCATCATTGTTCCATGTGCCTTTCCATATCATTGCTTTGTGCTGATTGCTGAGGAGGGAAGATTATCCATCTTTAACTGAGTAGCGACCTTGCTTTCCCTAAGTTCAGGAATCAGTGAGGCTTAAATGGATCGGGCTGCAGCCCTGAAGCGAGGTCATCAAAGAGGACTAATCCAAGGCTAAATGTTAAGGGATCTCAAAGTTCTTCTAACCTTGCCATTTTCCAGAGCTGGATGAGAGCGAAAGGTCGTGCAAAGTGAGGATATTCTGTCGCTCCATCCGGGATTTTAGATCAGTGAAGAAAAGAGGATTTTTAGCTAGAGAAGAGGAGCTTAGAGAATCTTCCTAGATGTGAATATGCTTTCCATTTATGGGGAATGAATGAAGGTCTTTCTGGATAATGGGAGCTGCCTTTCTATAGAGTTTCCAAATTGGAGAGTCATCAACCATAGACGGGATTTCTTCGAGGCATCGATTTCTTCCTCCTTTAAAGTATTTCTTTCGAAGAATGTCCTTCCACCAAGCTGAATTCCCAGCTATCATCCTCCATAGAATTTTGGGTCCGAGAGCGAGATTTATTTTTCCAAGATCTTTGATGCCTGCTCCACCACTGTTTTTTGGTTTACACACCATTTCCCAGCCGATGAGATTGAATTTCTTGTTTCCATTTGTTTTCCCTCCTTTCAAGAGGAAGGATCTAATCTCTTTAAAAATGACTTGAATTATGGAGCTAGGCGCCAGAGCTATTGAGCAGGAGAAGATGGTATAAGGAGCAAGGACAGAGGAAATGAGGACTAATTTTCCCATTGGGTTAAGCCATTGGGATCCCTAGGCTTGTATTTTCTTCTTTATTTTCTCGACCAATCTATTCCAGTTAGAAGTTTTTTCTTCCTTTGTGAATGAGAATGCCCAAGTAGCTGAAAGAGATCCAGTTTGCCGTTCCTTCGTAACCAAGAATTCTGGCAATCCTAGCTATGGTTCTCTCTTAACAATTCCAACCATAGATTTTGGATTTTAGTTCGTTGATTTTCCCATCATAATAAGCTTTTGCAAAGGTAGTGAGGACTCCTTTGAATCTCTCTGCTATTGTAGTGGACGCGTCTCCAAGGAGAATGTTGTCATCAGCAAATTGAGCATGATTTGTAGCTTTTAGTCCCCGTGCTATTTTGATTCCTTTCAACTCTCCTTTTTCCTGAATAATGGTAAGTTTCCTGCTAAGAGATTCAACCACAATGATGTAGAGAAAGGGAGATAAGGGACATCCTTGTTTGAGGCCTCGGGATGCGTTGAAGAAACCTGTCGGTCTTCCATTTATCAGAGGGGCAATCCAAGGATTGGAGATACAAGCTTTGGCCCATCGAATGAAATTCTTGGAGAATCCCATTTTCTGCATGATTCCAAAGAGAAATAAATGGTTGAATCTGTCAAAGGCATTTGCCATATCTAATTTTATATCCATTCCTTGTTGCTTGTCCTTCAGGCTAGAATGGATTGCTTCTTGACCAATGACAATGTTGTCCATGATTTGCCTGCCAGCTATAAAACCAACCTGGGTGTTAGAGATGATTTTGCTCATCATCTTTTTCATTCGGTTTGCCAGAATTTTGGTGAGGATTTTATAAGAGGTATTGCATAAAGATATGGGCCTGAATCTATCCAGGGATTGGGTGTTTTTGTCCTTTGGAATAAGAGATAGAAAGGTGGAGTTTGTGGCACCTCCAATTTTCTCTTTGTTCCTCGTCCAGTTCAACATCTTTATTAGGTCCTCTTTGATAATGTGTCAAGTAGCTCGATAGAAGTTAATATTGAAGCTATCGGGACCGGGAGATTTATCAGGATGAAGTGACTAGATGGCCAAGATTATTTCATTCTCAGAAATAGGTTTCTCAAGTTTTTCATTGTCTTTATCAGAGATTGACGGCTTGATTCCTGAAAGAAGGTCTGCCTGAGAGATCGGATCCATGTCTCCGCTGTCAGTGAGAAGGTTCATGAAATGAAGGTGGGCTATTTTCATTATGGATTCTTGACTTTTAACCACTTGATTGTTGTAGTCTTTTAGTTCTCTGATGAAGTTGCGGCTTAGCCTGTTTTTGGTTTGATTATGAAAATACTTGGTATTTTTATCTCCCCCTTTGAGCCAAAGTTGCATAGACTTCAATCTCTAGGTTTCTTCCTCTCACCTGGCAGCTTTAAGGATATCAGAGTTGAGTGCCTTCTCTTGCGCGAGAATTTGTTGGGTGATATCTTCCTGCTCCATATAGTTTTGCAGGGAAACAAGATTATCTTGAAATTTTTTTTTGATGAAGAGGGGTCCGGAAATGAGGATATTGCCCAAGATTTTAAGGCATGGTGGACCGCCCTAATCTTAGATTCCGAGATGTAACTAAGTGAGCCAGAAAATGGTTTAATCCAAATAGAGTGAATTAAGTCCATCGTTGAGTTATTTTGGAGCCAAAGGGGATGAATCTAAAGGGAATGGGGCCGAGGTTAGAGGGCGGGGAGAGGGAGAGAGCTATAGGTCTATGGTCAGAAGTGGCAGAGGAAATTAAATAAGAAGAAACTATGAAATCAAGCTGAAAGATAGTGGTACTTATCAGAAAGCAATCCAACCGAGCTGCTATGTGTCACGGGCCAGTGCGCTTGTTGCTCCAGGTGAATCTCCCATTTTTTATATTGGGATCCAAGAGATCGAACTCAGCCATTAAGTCTTTCATCATTTGACCAAAAGGATCCCTAATGATCGAGCCTCCCCTTTTTTCAATGCTGGAAATTGTTGTATTAAAATCTCCAACAATGATGAGGTTTTTCCCAGAATAATATTCACAAATAGAGCGCAGGGAGTTCCAGAAGGTTTGCTTATATCTATAGTGAGTCGGGCCATAAACATTGCAAAGTAAGAAGGAGTTTGAGTTACTTTTGTTGACTATTTCTATAAGGCCCCACTGAGTATTTTATTTGACCAGACTGATGGTGAAACTATTTGAGCTACAGAAGGTTGCAATTCCACCAGTGGCTCCTCTGGAGTTGGTTTCCATGCCGGTGCTATTTTTCCAGAAGAGGTTCAAAAGTTCCAACACCTCCTTATTATTCATCTTGGTCTCCTGGACGAGAAGGACATCAGCAGTTTCAGATTTCAACATATTTTTTAATGATTCGATTTTGTGGATGCCGCCTAGTCCTTTGCAGTTCCAAGAGACAAGTTTCATTATTTCTTTGGGACTTGAGATCGTGCTTGGGATTGAGTTTCCTTGCTGCCATTATTTTTGGTGTTTTGTAGAAGTTTGGTGTCTTCTATACTGAGCTATCTTCCTAGATTCAGTTCTCTCTTTGCCTCTTTTTCATGGTGTTTCCTTTGTGACCTTCTGCCTCTGCTAGATGGGCGAGGACCAATATCAGCTGCCTCTGTTTCCTGAGAGAATTTAGATTCTTTGGAGGTGGTTTTCCCTGAGGATGAAGATAAGGGGTTGGGTTTGCTAATTTTGACCATTTTAGCCTAGGTTCCTCCTGGGGAGGACTGCTGCTTGGTGTTCTCCTCCGCGGCTACCATATCTGCCCAAGTTTCCTTGGGTGAAGGAGTGTCTATGGGAGGGTTTTCAATGATCTATTCAATAACAGGGATATGTGGGTTTTCAATAAGATTACCTGATCTTTCTCCATTCAGTTGTTCTTCAGGATTGGGAATTTCTCCTTCTTCTAGCTGAAGGTTCTCAAAATGATTGCTGGTAGAGGGTTTGGTGCTTTTTTGTTGTTGGTCCTTACTTAAACCCTGCTGCGTTCTGGATTTATTTGCTGCTACGTTGTGGGTAGTTTTTTTGTCTTTTTTTGGCTTGTTGCCATCCTTCTTCCTGTACTTTTTCAAAGTTTTCCTAAGTGGTCTTGGGACAATTTTTGACAAAATGCCCATATTCATGGCATTTTCTGCATTTAAAGGGAAGTTGCTCATAGTCCACTTTCTGATAGAATTCCCAACCATCCATGAGAAGATTGATTCCTTCCGGAAGACCATTTTCTAGATCCACTTCGACACAGATCCTTGCGCAGGAGAAAAGATGCCCTTTAGGCTCAGCTTTATCTATGTATCTTCCAAGGGAGTTCCCTATAGCTTGAAAGACCTCATCGTTCTAACAGTGTAGAGGAAGGTGCGATAAGCGAACCCATACCGGGACGGCAAAGGGAATATCTTTATCAAGATCGAATGAGAGATTCCATCTATTGAGATACAACCCTCTTGATCCCATGAAATAAAGCCCACTGCAAAAAATTAAGTCTGTCTTCTTTAAATTCAAAAAGAAATGTGTAGAATCCCTTACCACAGAAGCAGTGTTGTAGTCCTCCAGAAATGAGAGGCATCCAGTTCTTTGAAAGCCAAGAATCCATGGTTTTAGGAGATGGCCAAATCCCTATAAACTACCCGATAAGACCTCTTTCATTCAGAGCTAGAGCTTTCATCCTGGAAGCTGCTGACGTGATCTGCACCTTGGGAGCTGCTGTTCGCTTGACAAAAGTAGTGGAGGGAAGGTCCACTACAAGAGAGGGAGGAGTCGAGGCCACCAAAAGGTGGAAGGCGGCGTCTAGACGGAGATGAAGCTCCTTCGGGGAGGGATCCATGGGAGGAGGGGTGGCCATGGCAACCCAAACCAGGCAATCCCTGGAAAAACCCTAGCCAAAAAAAAACCCAAAGAGACAAGACTTAATTAGAGATGTTAGTAATGGTCCTCTTAATACATTATAAATAAAGAGTTATTGCAAGATAAGTTTTGGGTTAAAAAATTCTCTTAGGAATTGTCCACTCGCTTTCTTGCTTCTACTTCTATGTTTCTATTATTGGTCCTATGAAAAAACAAATCTCACAATAATATGCAAACAAAATAGCTAGAGTAACATATCTCTTTCATGTTTTAAGTTGAACAGATGCTTCAACCAAAAAGTGTTTACTCATCTCCCTTTGAGCCAGGTTGCGACACTTGTGGTCAAGTCATCTTTGTTGCTACTTTGTCACTTAATGTCTAATGATACTGCAACAGATGTTGTGAAGATACATCATTCATTTACAATCATACTCTTCTTTTCCGCACACTATAAAAACAAGACAGGTAACTTGAATGCACTATGTGAAGAGCTCTACTAGACAAACTCCTTCTAGAGCTCATCCAAAGGATTGATATCCCCATAGCATTGGAACTATTGCACACATTTAAAAAGAAAGCAGTCTTCATGCTTGCATGGGACAATGCCATAATGGACATTAAAGAACAAAGTTAAAATAATTTTTTTAAGCATATACAAACCATGATGTCATGATTATTTTTACTTTGTTATTAATTTCTTATTTTCTAAACATTCTAACATGATTGTTTTTTTTATATATGAGGCACATTCCAAAAAAAAGTAAGACTTTGACAATGCCATAATGTACATCAAACAACTAAGTTTTACTTGCACAATTTTTTTGGAATGTTGGCAATGTCTTTATAGTTTTACTTTTTCAAACTTCAATTTCAAAATTACAAGATAATTCCTCACAACTTTCATGCACAATTTTTTTTCTAGTGTTAACCATGTTTTTATGGTTTTAAAATATTGTATATAGAGATTTATTCTTTTCTTTTAAATTTTCATTTCATTTTTTTTTCAAAAACAAGAAATTTGCTACTCACAATCTTTCTAAAATTATGATAACAAAAACTTGAATTACGTTACTAATATGGAAGTGACAAGGATAATAAACCTTTTATTATCATTCAAAATGTTATCATTATCATCATATATTTAATATAATAAAAATATTTTTGGTTTTTCATTTATATATTTAATTGAACAATTGACTTTATTTTAATTTTTCTCTAAAATCTTCTTATATGATGTAACACACTACCTCCTCTTTACTCCCTACCTTAGTTGATAAGACACACAAGCCACTATCACAAAATTCGATCTAGAGAGCTCCACACCACACCTAGAAGCATGCCTGGAATTTTACGATGTAAAGGACGTATTTACCATTTTAGAATAGCTACAGAGCTGCACACTACACTTAGAACTAGAAGCACTCTATATGACCCAAAGTAGTACTCACTGCCGGTAAGCAAGCTGTGTCTGAATTTGAATACGATGAAAGAACAACCGTTCTCGCCTAAAGCAAACGACGCGCGATTATTGTGTCGGCAGTCTTGAAATAAATCCAACAAACTTCAGAACAGACGCCAAATTACACGTGAACATCTATTTATTGCATTCATTACGCGAAATTCTGTCGGCGGACAAAGGCCATCAACAAAGGAATTCACTTGAGAGAAAAAACATTTCTATACTGAATTACAATTACAGCGGGCCGCGGCCGGTGGCCATTAAAAATCAACAAATGAAAAAACAGCCACTAATCCTACTGCATACGGCCGCAATACTCCTTAGAAAACCGGTTCTGATGTCGTCTGTGAGATGATTAGATTCAGCAAGTTATATTCATTATAGTGTATCTCTATTCTGTCTACAAAAATCGATAATAACCATCACAGTTGATTGGGTGCGAAGAAAGAGACGGGGTCTTGAAAACACAACTCATCCATATTGGTCTGCAGGTACCCCGACATTTGCAGCTGCCATGCTCATGCTGCTTAGTGGCTTCTGGTAGCAGGTGGGCCTGAAATTCGGTCTCGAAGTATCTTGTATATCGTCCATTAAAAAAAAACAGTGGACCACATTGTTATCCACCATTACCATCTCTTGACATGAAATCTCTGGCTCTGCGGGGTGGATCCTCACCTTCCCTTGTTATATATACCAAACATATGTATTCTTTTCACATCAAGTCGTCTGCAACCTTCCCATTAGTACCTGGTTATAAACAAGAGTTTCTAGTTTATTTTTCTGTCATCCAATTAACGGCAATGGCGAGAAGATTGAGAAATCCTCAAGTTCTTCTTTCGAAGAAGATAATGAGGGCGTTCTGCAAGTTTGCAAAGGGCTATAGGTCGATTGGATATGCCCTTTCTGCAAAGAGGACTCAGTACTTCGTCATGGAAGACGAGGCTATGGGCAGATCATGCAGTGCTGTGCCTACAGATGTTCCCAAGGGACACTGTGCAGTGTATGTCGGAAAAGAACGAAATAGATTTATCATTCCAGCCACTTATTTCAATCATTATCTGTTCCGGGCATTGTTAGAGAAAGCCGAAGAGGTATATGGGTTTGGTCACCGGATGGGACTCACCCTTCCATGTAATGAAGTTGCTTTCCAGTATCTGGCATCCATCATTGGTAAAGAGGATCACGCGGCACCTGCAAATTTGAAGCTGGATGAAATCATTGATTCCGTTTCCAAAAGGCGATAGACTGCAAATACTAGAGTGCATTGATCTGCTATAACACTAGTGAAGGTCATATTCTGTGTAACATTTCCCGTCTTCAAAAATGAAACCCGATAGAATTTTCCTGGGTTTAAGAAATACCAGGATGCATGGTAGTGCAACCGGTTCGGTATCAATTCAGCGGCTTCTGACCAAGCGTCGATTCTGGCCGGACTTAATTTCAAGGAAGAGGAGTGAGGGATTTGACAGTAGTCAGTAGGCATTGTATCTAAATTTTGGCCTAGGTTAGTCATGGTTAGATCAGAAGACCTAATTGACGGCAGTTGAGATTGCTTCTCCCTCCTAAAATGTACATATTTGTAAAGATTTAAAAAAAGATTAGAGGATATAAGATTTGAGCATTATATTTTGCTTAATTTCTACTCTTACATATTTGCAAAGATTTATAAGATTTGAGCTTTAGATTTTGCTTAATTTCTACTCTTATTCAAGTTCCAGTTTTGGTGTCGTTAACTGGAAAACAGCTTGATGTTTATCTTGTTTGGAAACATTAAGTTAAGACAATTTAAATATAAATTCCTTGTGTTGATTATATATTAATTATACAATTTTTTCTGGATATTATTAATTAATTTTATTTACATTTTATATTATCACATGGTTGAATAGTGATGATTATCCAATACAAGTATTCAGTGATGGGTAACTTTTTAAAGAGTTTTAATGTCTAGGGTACATATGTTAATTTTTGTTGATTTTAATATTTTTAAAGTATATAAAATATTTTTAAATTATTATATTTTTGTTTAAATTGAATATCATTTATATTTTTTATAAATTTAATTAAATTGTATATTTTTTAAGTTTTTATTCAATGAGTTTAGAATTTGTGATTTAATACAAGGAATGTCGTAAGTGTATATTTATTAAAAGTCTAAGTTTTAAGTGTATATCTATTCAAAACCTTTTTTATATTTCATAAACCATTAAATCATATATTTATTTTTTATTTTACATTTTACACTTTATATTGATAGATGTTTATATTTTACAATTTGAAATGATAAAGAGAAATATACTCTCAAAATTTATTTTATGGTGGTCACAAGTTAAATAGATATACTTTAATATGATTTAATAGTTTAAATAAACTATTTGAAATAGCAAGTTTCTTTTACCATTTAAATTAATAAATTGCATTATATCTATGTATTGAATGGTTTTCAGAATATTTTGTTGAAAGATTAATGTATTAATTTAATCATTACAACACGCTGTTAACAATACATTTTTGTTATTATCAAACCCTTCAATAATTTTCTAATTTTTAAAAAACGTTGTCAGAAGCACATTATCTTTCATAATAAATTTTAATATAATAATTTCAAGCAGTAAACGAAAGGCATTCCATAATAAATTGAAGAACTACGATAATAAATATCTATGATTCCTACAAGAATACATTATACAATATGTAAAATGTAGAATGTTTATAATATCATAAGAAAAATTATCAACTATATAGTAGCATTATATTTGCTATGTAGATGTTGGTGACCATGTGAATTACTTAAATATAGATAGAATGCATTATAAAATATGTAAAATGTAGAATGTTGATAATATCATAAGAAAAGTTATCAACTATACACTAGCATTATATTTTCTATGTGGATGTTGATGACCATGTGAATTACTTAAATATTGATAGAGTTTTATGGCATTGAGTAATGAGGTGCTTTACAATGTAGTATGGGGATATTTTAATATTATGTAACTAAATGTGATAAAAAATTAAAAAGATAGATGTCCACTTGAAACAAAGAAATTAACATCCCTAGATCCATCATAAATTAAGATGCAGAATTAATGGTGCAAGCTAATGATTCCCTCTCATAACAAATTCGTTTCAATGGAAATCTCGAAAACTTCAATATGTTCACTAGGAGAAATTATTACAAGTACATGCACAACCAATTATAATATGGCGTAGAAAGATGAAAGTTAGGAAATGGAATAAACTTCAATAGTATATAAGTTTTGTTTAAATTGACATAACTCAGATAAATCACTTTATTCTAGCATTGCTTTTCTACTTTTCTTCTACAATGTAATGTCCATCTTCACATTAATAGTCTCAAAATGATGGAATTTGTTAAAAAAAATCTATAATTGTGATTAACAATTGATAGTTGGGCCACTATTAACCCCACTCATACAAAGTCATTCAATCCTTGAAATTATGAGTTCAAGCTTAATACCACTTTTTGGGCCCACACTCATATAAAGTCATTGAATCCTTGAAATTATGTGTTCAAGCTTAATACTACTTTTTTGGGTTTGGACGAAATAAAATTTACACTATAAATAAAATGCATATTTATTTAAGAGATATGATATATGTAGCATTATAAATCAATAAATAAATATAAATAAATATTTATTCTTTAAAAAATATATATTTAAAATCTATACACAAAGTTGTAGAATATAACGAAGTATTTGAAATTAAACAAATCCATGATACATTAAAAAAAGAATTAACAACAACAACTTATAAGGTTGGGTCCATTCATGTCCAAATTAGAGTTATCAGCATTTTATGGGGATGAAAAGTACTTCCATTCATCCAGACGGAAACACATACAATTGGTACATGTGGTGGAAAGAGTTAAAATATTTTCATCTAAATATGACAAATTTAAACTGTACTTTGAATAAATATTTCAATATATTCTCAAGAACAATATGAAAGATATTCTCAATGGATAATATTTTCTCAAAACTCACCAAATTACAACAAAAGCTAAATGTGGGATAATCTTCTCTCAAAAAGCACCAAATTACAACAAAAGCTAAATGTAGATGAATTCATGCATGAATGAGAAGCACTATCCATGCCAATACATGGGTTATTACAAAATCAATTGATACAATCATGTGTTAAAGCTAAGAAAACAAACAAACAAAGAACTAAAAATTCATAACATTTCATCCATGAAAAAAAAGGCTTAAGGAAAAGCTATGGAATCTAAATTAGAAAGGAATTCATTATTAAGATTTGACCAAGGTTATTCATGGAAAAGAAAAAAAAAATCAACCTTGAGGAGATAGCGTAACCTGGAGCGAACCCTAGCTGGTTCACCTTCTGGTTGGCGGCAGAGGCTTCTGAGCTGAGTTCCGACGCCATGGATCCTCCTCCTGACCCGGGACGGATGCCCCTCGATGCCCTTTTCCGTTCACTGGTAGCAGCGCAATCTCAGCCCACAAAGTCGGCTGAATCCACGGACTCAAGATTCGTCAAAAAATCGGCCATTCCTGAGGTTAAGTTGGGCTCTACAGCTTCGAAGTGTAAAGCCCTTGCGCTCTCTGAAAAAGGACTGGTAGGGCACTTTACTGGGCTATGGCCCTCCCCGAGATCGATCGAGCTTTGGCTAAACAAAAACTGGCGCCCCCTCATTCAAGGAGAAGTCCAGCAGATCTTCTGCGGCAAGGGATTCTTCGTCTTCTTTTTTGAAAAAAAGGAGGATAGGGACTTAATTTTCAGGAACGGCCCATACTTTATGGGACCAAGAGGAATGTATATCAACAAATGGGACCTCTCGTTTGACCCAGAAAAGGACATTCCCTCAGCCGTACCAGTATGGGTCAAGCTACCTCACCTACCGTTGCACTGCTGGAATGATGAAGACTTGAAGGCTATTGGTAACTCGCTGGGGAAATATATTGACAAATAAGAACCTAAACCCCCGATGTTTTCCTGTGCCCGAATATGTGTAGAGGTGGACCTAGAAAAAGGGCTCCCAAAAGCTATAAGTTTGTCAATGGATGGCTGGAATCATTTGCAACCTATTGATTATGAGCAGATACCTTTTAAATGTAAGGTATGTCATGAGTATGGGCACTTTGCCAAGCTATGCCCTAAGAGAAAGACGCAGGAAATGGAAGAAAATCAAGAGGGAGAGTGGAATGAGGTGAGAAAAAAGAATGGGAAAGCCCCAAATGCACACCATCCACACGCAACCCCAAAGAGAAAACAAACGGCAAGCAAACAACAAAGCCCTAGAGAAGCTAACAAATTTCATCTATTATCTTCTGCAGCGACTGAGGAAGAGCAGGAACAGAGATTGGATACAGCCCCGGAGGAAGCAACAGAACAAGCAACGGAAGAAGAAACGCAGAAAATAGCAGAAAAGAAACTAGAGGAAGGAGTAATCCAGACTACAGATATATCACAACAGGAAGAGCCTGAAAGCGAGCTACTTAAAGCACGGGGTGGCTCCGTCACAAGAGCAAAGGCAAAATTATTCCAAGAAGAAACCTCAGAAAGCAGAGAAGAAGAAATGGAACCCCAGACAAAAAAGGGCAGAAAATTAAATAAAGTGGTAAGAGAGCAAGAAACGATTCGCGAGAAAGCGGCGGGTAAGCAAACCAGCTTAGACCAGCATGTAAGAATTCTATCCAGCTCAAAGCAAATAACAGGGACATCAGAAGAAAAGAAGGAAAAAGCAGGCTCCAACCTCTCCAAAAAATAATGAAGATAGTCTCCTGGAATTGTCGAGGTTTAGGAGGCAAGCAAAATATAGAAGCACTTAAAAGAATAAAAAAGTTAGAAACCCCCTCAATCCTCATGCTCCAGGAGACTAAGATGCAAGAAGCAGACTGTCTCAAAGCCCTAAACCAAATCTGGCCCAATGGAGAAGGCATTGCAGTCAACTCTACTGGAGCTTCGGGAGGGCTCCTTACTTGGTGGGACAGAGGTAAGTACAAATGCATCTCTTCATTTAGCAATAGAAATTGGCTTTTTACGGAAATAGAGGATATATCAAGCAATGAAAATTACTGGGTAGGAAATATCTATGGACCTACGCTTCACAGTCTGAAGGAAAAATTCTGGAAAGACCTTATTGATCTTAAATCTGGAAGGAATCTATCTCCTTGCGTTTTAGCTGGAGACTTTAACGTCACCGTAAGTGTTAATGAGCGTAGAGGAGGTTCGAAAGTGAGAGATCAGTTTGGAGAAAGTTTGGAGGATCTTCAGGCATCTTGGAATCTTGTGGATATAAAACCTAGGCAAGGAAACTATACCTGGAATAATAAAAGAGTTGGACCCAGACATATAGCAGCAAGACTTGATAGATTTCTTCTCAGCTCTTCCTTCCTAAGTAGGCCTCTCCTGCCCGAATCAAAAATCTTAGCTTCAGCTGCTTCTGACCATCGACCTATCGCCCTTTTTTTCTCATCCCCTGGAAACCTTGGGCCTCTACCTTTCAGATACAATCCGCTTTGGCTGGAGAACGAAGACTGCTATGAAGAGGTCAAAGCTATTTGGAATCAGTTTATCCCAGGATCACCAGGTTTCATATGGGAAAACAAACTTAAAAATACTAAGACTGTTTTAAAGAGATGGGTGAAGGAAAACAAAAAGAAATCGGGAGAAGAGATAAACTCTCTGCAAGAGGAACTCAAAGCTTTGCAAAACCAAATGGAAACTGAGCAGATAACTGAGCACATACTGAGAAAAGAAAATGACTTGGAAGTTCAAATTAGACAGGCGGCCAGAAGAGATGAGGAGGAATGGAGGCTGCGCTCAAGATGTTTATGGCTAAAGTCGGGGGACAAAAACACCAAGTTCTTTCATGCACAATGTAAGGAAAGATACAGGAAAAACAACATTTTCAGCTTAACGAAGGAAGATGGAGCTAAAATAGAGGATACTGAGGCAATCAAGAGGGAAATCAAAAGTCACTTTGAGTCACTTTACAGTGAGGAAGGGGATCCCCCAGTCGAGGAAATTGAGATAATGGGTCAGGAGATACCTAAGCTCATAACAGCAGAAGACAACAGTATGCTCGCAGATGTGGTTACGGAAGAGGAAGTTAGAAAAGCAGTGTGGGCTCTCCACCCTAAAAAATCCCCAGGACCTGATGGCTTCACCATCCACTTCTACAGGAAATGCTGGCATCTACTGAAAAAAGATCTACTCAGAATGATAAATTGGACAAGGAACCGAGAGAAGATAGGAGGAGGCACCAATACATCATTCATAGCTTTAATTCCAAAGGAGAAAACGCCACTTTGATTGGGAGATTCAGACCCATATCTTTATGCAACTCCTCTTACAAAATTATTACCAAAGTCATAGCTAATAGAATCAAGAATCTGCTTCCAAGAATCATCTCACCTAATCAGGGCGGATTTGTTCCGGGCAGGCAAATCTATGACAATATCCTCTTAGTGCAGGAAGCAATTCATACCAGTCAGATGAACAAGGATGTAGGTATGGCTATTAAGCTTGACATGGCCAATGCTTTTGATAGAGTAAGACATGATTTCATCTATAATATTCTGGAAATATTTGGATTTGACAGAAACTTTATTAGATGGGTGAAAGCCTGCATTGGAGTGCCATGGATATCTCCTCTTCTAAATGGCAGGCCCACCTCCTTTTTTCGACTCTCTCGGGGATTGAGTCAAGGATGTCCCCTTTCACCCTTCCTTTTTGTCATAATGGCTGACTCCCTCAGCAGAAAGCTTAACTCTCTCTTGGCTTCAGAAACACTCCCTGGTATAGCCTACGCTCGAAATGTCCAAGCCATAAACCATGCACAGTTTGCTGATGACACCATCCTTTTGGGTAGTGCCTCACCCCAAACAGCAGCCCGTTTCAAAACTTCCATAGATCTCTTCCTCAGGGCCTCAGGAGGCAAAACAAATGACAATAAAATGCAATCTGTACACTTGGAACTGTCGGCCTGCCATCATCAGGCTCATCTCTGCCATTTTAAACTTCAAACCCTGTCTCGATTGGACTTCCTTTAAATATCTTGGTACACCCATATGTCTTAAATATCCTTCCTCCTCTGTTTGGCTGCCTATACTAGAGAAATTCAGATCAAAGATAAATTCGTGGGGCACCCGATGGCTGAATTTAGCAGGAAAAGTCACCTTGATCAAATCTATATTGTCTTCTCTATCCATTTTCACCTCTGCAATAATGGCAGCCCCGGTTTCTATTCAGAATGCCTTTAGCAAAGAGATAAGAAAGTTCCTGTGGCAAGGGGGAAAGATTCAAAATAAAAAATTTCATCTGATCAGTTGGAAGGTGGTCAAAGAAAAGAAAAATAGAGGAGGGTTAGGAATTCGAGAACCTATGTTGGTAAGCAAAGCATTGGGAGCCAAGCTTGCCTGGAGAATTGTCTCTGGAAGGAAAGAATGGTGGAAAGAAGTAGTAAGGAAAAAATACTCCAGAAGCTCAAGATTAAGATGTCTGGAAAAGACTAATAACAAAAAGGGAACGGCAATTTGGAAACTTATCTCCTCTTCCTCGACTTTGATTACTGAAGATCTCTATTGGATCCGAGGTAACGGGAAAAGAATAAATATTTGGATGGACAGAGTCAATGGAGAAATGCCCTTGGGGCAAATGAGATGTCTAGATCCTATTCGCACTTGGTTGCAAAACATGGGAATTACTAAACTCATAGATCTAGTGGATTGGAAGGATAATGGAGATTGGAAAGGATGGAAGAAATGGAGACCTCCTGATAATCTCATGAATGCCTATCAAATTTTCATCAATACCCTGCATGGAAAGGCTCCAGTGAATATAAGGGAGAAAGACCGAAGGGGCTGGGGGAAAGCAGGGGAATACTCAGTCAAAGCAGGATATGAGAAACTCACATTCTCTAACACTCCGGTTCTCAAAAACTGGGGGAAAGTCTGGAATCCGGATGGCATCCCTAAAGCTAGCATCTTCTTCTGGCTTTTGAATCATAATAAGCTCTTAACAGCAGAAAATCTCAAAATTAGAGGGATAGAAGGGCCTTCAAGATGCACTCTGTGCAAGCAAGCGGAAGAAACTACTTTTCACATCTTTCTGGCTTGTCCCTTTGCCAAGCACGTTTGGGCTCAGGTTTTGGGGAATCAATGGAGTATATCCATTCTTCCTAAAACATTTAAAGATCTTAGCGATCACTGGGGACGCTCCTTTCCAGGAAAAAGCAAGAAAACGATGCGAAGAATATGGAATATAGTCCCAATGAATATCTGCTGGCAGATCTGGATACATAGAAACAAAAGTATTTTTGAGGGAAGGAACCCCAATAGCTACAGAGCAGCCATCAAAGCCACTACAATGATAGCTGAGTCTCTATCTGCAAAAGGTGTCACCATCCCTGCTCAGGAACCTCTCACCCTATCTGAGTTTCAATGGTGCAATGTCTTCGTAAGAGCAGGCTCCCTTCAGTCCAAAAAGAAACATTCCTACCTTGACTGGGAAATCCGGAAGGAATCCGAGGCTTTCTCCAGGTGGTGGAAAGAGCAGAATTCTTATAGTATTTTCTTCGATGGGGCATCCAAAGGGAACCCGGGGGTGGCAGGTGTGGGTGGGGTCTTATTTGATCCTGGAGGAAATAAAATTGAATCTATCTCGTGGGGATTAGGAATCAAGACTAACAATGAAGCTGAATGGCTTGCTCTCGTCTTATCTTTCAATATGATCTCCTCCCTCAGCATCGATAATCTCAGATTTTATGGGGATTCCAGACATGTCATTCAAACAATGAGAAGGGGTGTCGCCCCACAAGGATCTAGAGCTTACAGGTACATGCAAAGAATAAAATCTAATCCTCATTTTTCTCATACTTCTTTCTTCCACATCTGTCGAGAGAATAACAAGTTAGCAGATGAAGCGGCCAACAAAGGAACGTTGCTAGACATCGGGCACATGGAGGGTCTAAATGGTGCCTTGGGATTTCAATTTATACCATAATCTAATTGTTTAAATGGTTAAAAATGTTATTGTTATGGGTTTGAAGGGGCTTAGTGGCTTGAGGGTCCCCCTCCCCCCGTCCCCGTCCTCCTCCGTAAACGAAGTATCGCGTGCCCCCACACGCCCTCCTCTCCACCGCGCATGGCACATGGGCCCTCATGGTGCTGTCAGCTCCCACGAGCTGCTATTAAATTGGCCATCTGCCCCTCCCTCGCAGTATCACGTTATGGCTCATCCCCTCTCAAGTGCGATGAACCGGCTTTCCCTCGGCGATTTGGGCTCTCCATCCTCCCGTCCCGGACTGTTAATCCATCTCAGGGCGGGCACTATGCAGAACATTATGGCGGCCATAGCCGCGTTGAGTCACACCATGGTTGATATTAAGCTTTCTGTGCGCAACACCTATAACGAAGTATGCACCACTGTAAATCAAAATGAGGAAATGGCCAAGGATTTGAGCTACACTGTGAACCAGCTCGCATGCCAGGACTCCAGAATTGACGACCTGGAGAGAAATCTATTCGAATTTATGGGCAAGGTGGATAATATGCAGGAAGACATTGCAGTCCTCACTGGGAAATCGCAGGGAAGCTGCGTCCATGGCAGTCTGATGGTTAATCAGGAGATAAAGCAGGAAAGGCAGGATGCGGCTTCTGTCTACCTTAAAAAATATGGATAGTTTGCAGTCTCAGTTCAGGTTCCTCTTTTTTTGTTTAAAACTCTATGTTTTTTTGTATATTCCTAAACCAGCAGTTCGTCAGGGTTTATCCCTCCTCTACTTTGAACACTTTTAGTAAGGTTTTGTTTAGAACTCTTACAGGTAGACAGATAGAATCTTCAACTATAAATTCTCAGGCACTTGTTACTCTGTCAAATTTTTGTGAAAACTTGTAATGAACGGCTGTGCACAGCCTTTATAAATATATCTATTTCCCTTGTTCTTGTTAAAAAAAAAAGGTTATTCATGGTGGAAGGAGGGAATGCGCAAATGTTATGAAGACATGTTACCACTAGGATAAAAATGAAACAACCCAAAATAATAGTAGTATCAATAGAAATATAACTAGATATCCTTAGTAGCAACTCTAACAATGCAACAACAAAATGGAAAAAAATTACCATAAGTGCATTAAGGAAGGAGTGGGTTCTAGGACATAAATATGTGTGACAATCACTTATATTATTTCATTAATTTAAATGGGAAGGACTTAGAGTTTTCCATTGACCAAGTCATGTTGGACTCCGACGATGATGCAAAATCACCAAAGGTATCATTTTCAATAGTCACATGCACTAAGTCTAGATTTGGGAGGAAGAAGTGAAACAATATGTAATAAGATATACTCCACTTCATTCAAGGAACAATGGAATTTCATAGGACATTTAGTGTGAAAAACAAATCATCACTTAGAACAAGTATTATAGGAAAAATGGAACCAAATGCATTAAAACTCAATGGTAGCACAAAATAAAAGTACCAATATCATCATAGATTCAATAAGTATGAATAATATTTTGGATATCAATCATGAAAAATAGTTTAACCTTTTGTATACCCTATGAGGGTTCTTGTTGGTATGGTTGTTAATGGTCAACAAGTTTATGTATTAGGGAAGTTCCAGAAAAGATCTACACAACTACAAACCATCAACTTATAAAGTAGATGTTATGGTTTACCACTTAGTGGAATGAACATAACATTTGAACCGGGGAAAATTGTAAGGTTCCATAATTTTCATAAAGTGTAGAAAATTTGTCGAATCACACCAATTCTTAAATTTCCCATGATAAAATATTGCGTGATATTTTTCAAAAATATTAAAATTTCTAAGGAATTATATTGTTTTTGGACAATTTCACAATTTTCAAAGAAAAATATTTGCTCCATATTATTTGGGTGAATCAATTTAGAAAAAGATGGAAACTAAGGAATCTTTTTTTGAAAAAAAATGTCAAGAATTAGCACATAAGATTAAATTTTCTCCTTAATTTTTCCATGATTTGGAGAGGAATACTTATGCAATTGGACACCACACCATCAACCTATAAAAGAACAATTTATGGAATTCAAATTGAAAAGGAGTAGCTAGAAATAATATGTCTTACTAAACCTACATCCGCCTAAATAAGAAATTACAAATATCACCCCTCCACTAAACAAGAAAAATTCACAAACGTTGAACTATAATCCATAATAAAGATGAATTTCCACAATGAAATAAAAAACCATTCAAGAAAAATTCAAGAAAAATTCAAAATTCACAAACATTGAACTATAATTCATAATAAAAATGAATTTCCACAATGAAATAAAAAACCATTCATAATTGCTTTGAAAAAAAAACATTTCAAAAAATAAAAACAATATTTTATATACTCATACTAAATAAAATTAGTAAATATAATTAAAAAATACAACAATAAATATAAAATAAGTAATAAGGATATTAAATTACTAACTAAAAAAACATACATCTTTATAAAAAAAAAATACCTTAGTAACCCATTTGGAAATATTTATATTAAGCACCTTGTAAAATAATCATCATGATTTTATCAAATCTTCTCTTATACATACATGTTGTAGTTACAATTGATTTTGATTTGAGTTGAGCATGTGCATCAAATATTTACTCCACCCTTCACTTTCCTACATTTCTTATTCCTTCCACTTCTACCCTTAATCTCTCACCCCTCACCCTATCCATCATTTTGGTTTCTCAATTCTTCCTTAATCTAGTTTACCCTATTATTTAACCTATCTAATCCTACGTTATCCTAGATTATCCTTTCATATCCCAAGGTTACCTACTTTCTCTATTTTACCCTTCGCGACACTGCTTTCTAAGTTATTCTACCCTACCCTTTACCCAATCTACCATGTAGCTTATCTTACCATAACTTAGGATAGCTTATCTTAAGCTTATCCTACCCTACTACCGTACCCTAGTTTAATTGTATGCTACTTTCTAAGTTATTCTACCCTACCCTTTACCCAATCTACCATGTAGCTTATCTTGCCATTACTAAGGATAGCTTATCTTAAGCTTATCCTACCCTACTACCGTACCCTAGTTTAATCGTATGTTAGCTTATCCTACCCTTAGCCTATTCCACCCCATACTAACCTACGTGACAAGCTAGAATAGCATACCCTACTTTCACCAGCTTTTGGTAATCGTGCTCACATATTGCTTAACATAGTATACAGTCTTTCTTATAAGGGTTTGTCTTCACCCATTGTAACAACAACACACATGCATTGTTAATGCATTTGAATTCCTAATGCATGTGCATTTTTAATACATGCACACTAGGATAAGAAAAAGAAAACAAATAGATCAACCTTATTTTATTGGAAAGTAGAGCCTTGTCTTCCATAGTGTAGATATCTTTGATGAAATAATGCTATTACCGTATATCTCTATTTCTGTGATTGGATTTGAATTTCATTGGTTTTTTTGTTTGATTTTCACCTTCTGAAAATGGGAAAGAAATGTAATCAACAAAGACATTATGAGTATGAAGGATAAACCCCTTGCAAAAATAATTGAACTATAATAAAACGCAAAGATGTGTATGAAAAAAAGTAAGCATCCATTACTGGGGAACTCAATTCCTTGCAAAATGGATGTTGTAGTGATCTCTACTTCATCAATACAAGTGGATCATATGCATCCAATTGAGAGAATTTATATTCTAGCATCAATTCAAACTACAACCAATATTTTATCAACGTTTTTGTTGAATAAGAAGTGGAAATTTTTCAATATGTTGAGTATATATAGAGAGCGATAAATTAAAGAAATGAATTTTGTCCATTCCTTTGGTGAAGACTATCTTCCTAGAAGAAGCTCATAATGAAAAACTAGATGTTCAACACATTGACCACTAGCATGCCCAATTCACTGCCAATCCTAACCTTTAGTTGAATGAAGTGCTATAATCTACTAATGAATTTATGAAATGTCATGGTTGTAGCTTCCACACTCATGATCTTTCTCCCTTATCTCATCTATATAGTGTACAATGAAGAACTCGTAGACATGATTGTGTGGATGATATTGACCTAGAAACCATTAAAGGTAAATTATCTACATGAAAATAGATTGATCAGGATACCAAGGAAGAAAATCAATCTTCTAGTGCTACTATGCTCAAATTTGTGAATTTAGATGATGTTGCATATTTGGCCTACTCACCAAAATAAAGAGATGCAACAAATGAAGAGGGAAACATATAGTCACATTATCCTTCTTGTAAAGGATTTTATAAGGTCAAGAATGTGAAACATTCATAGAATAAGCATACACCAATTATCAAAATAAGTAGTAAGTAAATCATGTAAAACAAGAAGAATAAGAACAATAGGTATGCATCAAACATGATAAGGCTTCTACTGGTTGGTGTTTAGAGCCATATTCATTCAATAGGAGGAAAGACCATGTTGGGGAATATGAGGAAAGACCATGTTGAGGAATATTGTTGGAAGAAGAACGATGCATTCGACAAGTTTAAATTCTTTTAGAGGAGAAATTATAAGATGACTTCCAAAAAACAACAAATTCAAAATCATCTTCAGAAAAGAAGTATGTTTGTTGATTCATGTAGTTCCAATCATTTTTTCCACTAGTGCAAGTGGAGTAGACTTTCGGAATGAAAGTGTTGAAGGAACCATCTAGAAATTAATATTAGGAAGTCCACAACCAAGAGAAGAGTGTAGATAGTGAATATTACAGACGATGTAAATATGTTTATATATTGGTAAGACATTGTCTATGATATAATAGCACAATAACAAGCCAATGCCAATAATGAGGAGGACAATAAGCTGTGGATAACATAAAAGTTATATCCATTCAATTGTTACCTTCAATATTGCAACATAAATTTACCTTCATGGAAATGTGTGAGAGATTCATGAATGCATGGCCATGGGGTTCTTTGGAACTTCATGGAAACCAATGTAGAAAACAAGATATTGGTTAACTCATTTTTCACCAACTTGTCTACTAGGATTTCCTTACACCTTACACCATCCACATATTGAGGAATTCCCTTTCTTTAAGAACTTGACAAAATTCATAGAGCTAGTATGAAAAAAACATTAAAAAAAATCTTGCAATAGTAGTATTTCCTTGGAGATGTCTTTACTATTGTGGACAAGGATTCTTTCTCAGATAAAATAAGGTTAGGCCATGTGTTATTTTACTTATACAAATATGACCATGTGCATATTCCTATTGTGCATGCATTAGAAAGGCACATGCATTAATATTTAATATAAGAAACTTCTTACCATCATTGAAAATGTTATCATCATCATATATTTAATATAATAAAAACAATTTATTTATTTATTTATATATTTAATTCAACAGTCTCTAAAATCTTCTTATATGATCATGTAACGAGCTACCTCCTCTTTACTCCCTACCTTAGTTGATAAGACACAGAAGCCACTATCACAAAGTTCCAATTAGAGAGCTCCACACCACACCTAGAAGCTTGCCTGAAATTTTATGATGTACAGAACGTATTTACCATGTCAGAATATCTATAGAGCTCCACACCACACTTAGAACTAGAAGCACTCTATATGACCCAAAGTAGTACTCACTGCCGGTGGGCAAGCTGTGTCTGAATGTCTGAATTTGAATACGATGAAAGAACAACCGGTCTCGCCTAAAGCAAACGACGTCCGATTATTGTGTCGGCAGTCTTGAAATAAATCCAACAAACTTCAGAACAGACGCCAAATTACATTCATTTTCCGCCATGATTGCATTCATTACGCGAAATTCTGTCGGCGGACAAAGGCCATCAACAAGGAATTCACTTGAGAGAAAACCATTTCTATACTGAATTACAATTACAGCGGGCCGCGGCCCTCGGCCATTCCAAATCAACAAATGAAAAAAAGCCACTAATCGTACTGCATACGGCCGCATTACTCCTTAGAAAATCGGTTCCGCACTAATCGTAGATCATCTTAGTAATCTATTGTCGTGTGTAAGTTGATTAGATTCCGCACTATATACACTATATTGTATCGCTATTCTATCTACAGAAATCGATAATAACCATCACAGTTGATTGGGTGATAAGAAAGAGACGGGGTCTTGGAAACAAAACTCATGTATATTGGTCTGCAGATACCCCGACATTTGCAGCTGCCATGCTCATGCTGCTTAGTGGCTTCTGATAGCGGGTGGGCCTGAAATTCCGTCTCGAAGTATCTTGTATATGGTCCATAAAAAAACAGTGGACCATCTCTTAAGATGATTAGATGATTAGATTCCATCTAATGTCGTGTGTAAGATGATTAGATTCCGCACTATATACACTATATTGTATCGCTATTCTATCTACAGAAATCGATAATAACCATCACAGTTGATTGGGTGATAAGAAAGAGACGGGGTCTTGAAAACAAAACTCATCTATATTGGTCTGTAGGTACCCCGACATTTGCAGCTGCCATGCTCATGCTGCTTAGTGGCTTCTGATAGCGGGTGGGGCTGAAATTCCGTCTCGAAGTATCTTGTATATGGTCCATAAAAAAACAATCGACCATTGTTATCCACCAATACCATCTCTTTACATGAAATCTCTGGCTCTGCGGGGTGGATCCTCACCTTCCCTTGTTATATATAGCAAACATATGTATTCTTTTCACATAAGTCTTCTGCAACCTTCCCATTAGTAGCTGGTTATAAGCAAGAGTTTCTAGTTTGTTTTTCTGCCATCCAATCTCGTCTAATCAACGGCAATGGCGAGAAGATTCAGAAATCCTCAAGTTCTTCTTTCGAAGAAGATAATGAGGGCGTTCTGCAAGTTTGCAAAGGGTTATAAGTCGATTGGACATGCCCTTTCTGCAAAGAGGACTCAGTACTTCGTCATGGAAGACGAGGCCATGGGCAGATCATGCAGTGCTCTGCCTACAGATGTTCCCAAGGGATTTTGTGCAGTGTATGTTGGAAAAGAACGAAGTAGATTTATCATTCCTGCCACTTATTTCAACCATTATCTTTTCCGGGCATTATTAGAGAAAGCCGAAGAGGTATATGGGTTTGGTCACCAGATGGGACTCACCCTTCCATGTAATGAAGTTGCTTTCCAGTATCTGGCATCCATCATTGGTAGAAAGGATCACGCGGCACCTGCAAATTTGAAGCTGGATGAAATAATTGATTTCCGTTTCCAAAAGGAGATAGACTGTACATACTAGAGTGCTGTGTAACATTTCCCGTCTTGAAAGATGAAACCTCATTGAATTTTCCTGGCTTTGAGAAATATCAGGATGCATGGGAATGGAACCGGTTCGATAGCAATTCAGCGCCTTCCGACCAAGTGTCGATTCTGCCCGGACTTAATTTCATGGAAGCGGAGTGAGGGATTTGACAGTAATCAGTAGGCATTGTATCTAAATTTTGGCCTAGGTTGGTCATGGTTAGATCAGAAGACCTAATTGACGGCGGTTGAGATTGCTTCTCCCTCCTAAAATGTATATATTTGTAAAGATTTCTAAAAGAATTAGAGGATATAAGATTTGAGCATTATATTTTGCTTAATTTCTACTCTTACATATTTGTAAAGATTTCTACAAGATTTTGCTTAATTTCTACTCTTAATCAAGCTCCAGTTTTGGTGTCGTTAACTGGAATACAGCTTGATGTTATCTTCTTTGCAAACATTAAGTTAAGACGATTTAAATATAAATTCCTTGTGTGTATTACATATTAATTATACAAATGTTTCTGGATATTATTAATTAATTTTATTTACATTTTATATTATCACATGGTTGCATACTAATGATTATCCAATACAAGTATTGAGTGATGGCCAACTTTTCAAAGAGTTTTAATGTCTAGGGTAGCTTTGTATTCTTTTGTTTCTTACAAAATTTGGTTGTTAGGACTTCTACCTATGTTAATTTTTGTTGATTTTAATATTTTTAAGTATATAAAATATTTTTAAATTATTATATTTTTATTTAAATGGAATATCTTTTATATTTTTTATAAATTTAATTCAATTGTATATATTTTTAATTTATTATTCATTGATTTTAGAATTTGTGATCTAATACAAGGAATGTCTTAAGTGTATATCTATATATTTTATAGATCATTAAATCATATATTTATTTTATATTTACATTTCTAAATATTTTAGTGTAAAATGTATTTTATTGTTTTACTTTTAATTAAATTGATAAATGTTTATATTTTACAATTTGAAATGATAAGACAAATATATTCTCAAAATTTATTTTATAGTGGTCACAAGTTAAATATATATGTTAAGTTAAATAGATATACTAGTATTTTAATAGTTTGATTAAACTACTTAAAATAACAAGTTTAATTTAAACCCTTTTGCCATTTAAATTAATAAATTGCATTATATTTATGTATCACATGGTTTTCATAATATGTTGTTGAAAGATTAATGTATTAATTTAATCAATACAGTAAGTTGTTAACAATACATTTATGTTATTATCAAAGTCTTCAACAGTTTTCTATTTTTTTATTATAATAAAAGGTTGTCACAAACACATTATTTTTTATAATAAATTTTAATATAATAATTCCAGGCAGTAAATGAAAGGCATTCAATAATAAAATTAAGAGGTACGATAATAAATCTCTATAATTCCTATAAGAAGGCATTATAAAATATGTAAAATGTAGAATGTGGAGAATATAATAAGAAAAATAATCAACTATATAGTAGTATTATATTTGCTATGTGGGTGTTGATTACCCTGTGAATTACTTATATATTGATAGAGTTGTATGACATTGGGTAATGAGGTGCTTTACAATGTAGTATAGAAATGTTTTAATATTATGTAACTTAATGTGATAAAAAAATAAAAAAATAGATTCCCACTTGAAACAAAAAAGTTAACATCCCTAGATCCAGCTTAAATTAAGATGCAAAATTAGTGGTGCAAGTTAATGATTCCCTTGCATGACAAATTCATTTCAATGGAAATGTCAAAAACATTAATACGTTCACTAGGATAAATTATTACAAGTACATGCACAACCAATTATAATGTGGCGTAGAAAGATGAAAGTTAGGAAATGGAATAAACTTCAATAGTATGTAAGTTTTGATTAAATTAATATAACTTAGAAAAAGCACTTTATTCTAGCATTGCTTTGCTACTTTTCTTCTACAATGTAATGCCCATCTTCACATTAATAGTCTCAAAATGATGGAATTTGTTAAAATATATATATATATATAATTGTGACTAACAATTGGTTGTTGTGCCACTATTCACACTCCACCGGCGAATTCACACCCCATCCGCGAATACAAAGTCATTGAATCCTTGAAATTATGAAGTGAAGCTTAATACCAATTCTGTGGGTTTGGAGGAAATAAAAAGTTACACTATAAATAAAATACATATTCATTTTAGAGATATGATATATGTAGCATTAAAAATTAATAAAAAATAAAAATAAATATTTTATCGTAATATATATATATATACATTTAAAATATACACACAAAGTTGTAGAAAATAATGAAGTGAAACAGCATAGTGAAGGGAAGAAAAAATGAAAGTAGCAATAACATAGACCCATGATAGTATGCAAAAGGAAATTAAATAAATCTATGATACATTAAAACAACAATTTCGAAAGCCATCAAAGAAACCAAGGTTGCATTTAAGGAAGAATTAAAAATCCTTAAACATTCCCAACATTAAACCACAAAATTCAAATACAAGCAATTCACAACCAAGAAAATCCGTGAATGAATTACCAATCATTCCCAACAACAAAAACCATCCTACGTAATTCCACAAATATTTGGGTCCATTCATGTCCAAACTACATTTATCAAATTTTTATGGGGATGAAAATTATTGTGTGTATTTGTTTAACAAAGTATATGGGTGCTTTACGTAATTCCACAAATATTTGGGTCCATTCATGTCCAAACTACATTTATCAAATCAATTTTTTATGGGGATGAAATTTATTGTGTGTATTTGTTTAACAAAGTATATGGGTGCTTTGACATATACAATATTTAGTAAGATGAATATAAAGTCAAGCATACTTCTATTCATCTAGAGGGAAATATATACAATTGGTACATGTGGTGGAAAGAGTTAATATTTTTATCTAAATATGACAAATTTAAACATGACTTTAAATAAATATTTAAAAATATTCTTAAGGACAATATTTTATCAAAACCCACCAAATTATAACAAAAGCTAATGTGGATGAATTCATGCATGAATGGGAAGCATTGTACATGGAAATACATGGGTTATTAGAAAATGAATTGATCCAATCATATGTGTTAAAGCTAAGGAAACACATAAAGAAAGATCTAAAAATTCATAACATTTCATCCATGGAAAAATAGACGCTTAAGGAAAATGCTATGGAATCCAAATTTGAAAGGCGTTCATTATTAATATTTGAACACGGTTATTCATGGTGGAAGGAGGGCATATGAAAACGCTATGAAGACATGTGGCCACGAGGACAAAAAATGAAAAAAACCAAAATAATAGTGGTATCAATAGAAATATATCCCTAGTAGCAACTCTAACAATGCAACAATAAAATGGAAAAAAATACCATAAATGCATTAAGGAAGAAATGGGTTCTATGAGATAAATACGCATACAATCACTTATATCATTTCATTATTAAATATGGGAAGGAGCTAGAGGTTTCCATTGATGAAGTCATGTTAGACTCCGACGATGATGCAAAATCACCAAAGGTATCTTTTGCAACAGTCACATGCAATAAGTAGACTTGGGAGGAGGAAGTGAAACAATATATAATAATATATACTCCACTTCATTCAAGGAACAATGGAATTCCACAGGAAATTTAATGTGAAAAAAAATTGATATCACTTACAACAAGTATTATAGGAACAATGGAACCAAATGCATTAAAACTCAATGGTAGCACAAAATAAAAGCACCAATATTGTCATAGATTCAATAAGTATAGATAATTTTTTGGATATCATTCATGAAAAATAGTTGAACCTTTTTGTATACCCTATGAAGGATCTTGTTATTATGGTTGTTAATGGTCAACAAGTTGATGTAATAGGAAAGTGCCAGAAAATATCTATACAACTACAAGACCTCTGCTAGAAAACCAGGATTGTAGAGCAATAACAATAAACAAGATGCAAATATAAATCACATAAAACACATTACAAGAGAGACACCAATATAATGTGGTTCACCCATGATGGGCTATGTCCACATAGAAATTGTCAGTCCTTATTATTATACCATCCAACAAATGATTGGATTACCTCTGTTGCAACTTCCTCTTCACTCTCTCATAGATTCTCTCACACAATCATAGATATCTTTATAATAATACAATACACAACTATATTACAATGCCTTCCTTTTATAAAGGGATTGCCATGGGAAAATGCTATGGGACACCTAATACAATGGGCCCATAAATCACCCATTATTGACCAAGTCATGACTATGAAATTACAAAATTTTACAAGGTACTTTTTCTGAAATTTTCACTACGAGGAAGCTGCCCTCGAACCCTCGCCAGGGAGGGACTCCCAAACTAGTCGTCGCCCCCCCTGGACCCCCCATGGAGACTATTTTGGAAGGGAAATACTCCCCAAAACTCCCCCTATCCTGGGATGGGATCAAGACATAAATGAAACATGACCTCTAAATAAGGTAATATATCTCTTCCTGTATCTTGGGACACATCTCCTTATTTAGTTTGAAATGGATTTCCAAAGGTGTACTAACTCGTTTTTCATTCTGTATTATAAACCTCTCCAACACCTTCTATATGTACTCACCTTCTATATGTATTCGATTTTTTCTATCTCTTATTATTCTCATAGCAAGGATTTCCTTTGTAGTACCCAAATCATTCATTGAAAATGAATTAGCTAACTTCCATTTGAGCACATTTATATCCTGCGTGTTAGACCTTGCAACAAGCATGCCATCCACATACAATAACAAGACAATATATCTTCCATTATCTAGCCTCTTGAAATAAACACACTGGTCAGAATGAGTTTTACTATAACCTTGTTCTGGAGCTTGCTTGAGGCCATACAAGCTCTTCTTCTGCGTGCATACCAAATTATCCTTCCCTTTGACCTCATACCGTTGTGGCTGTTGCATATAAATATCTTCCTCCAAATACCCATGGAGAAAGGTTGTTTTTACATCTAACTGTTCAAGATGCAAATCTTCTACAACCACTAAACTTAAAATAATTCTAATTGAAGTCATTTTAACAACAAGAGAAAATATTTCATCAAAATCTATACCTTTCTTCTGTGCAAACCCATTTACAACAAGTTTGGCCTTGTACCGCTTCTTTCCTCCATCTTCTTCCTTCAACATATAAACCCATTTATTCTGCAATGCTCTTTTACCAGCAGGAAACTAAACCAAATACCAAGTCTGGTTTCTTACCAATGAGTCCATATCCTCATTCATGCCCTGCTCCCACTTATTTCTATTTTCCACATGCATTACTTCTTCATAACATTCTGGTTCACCAGAATCAATCATCAATAAATAATACATTGAAGGAGAGCATCGTTCAGGGGGTCTACTTAACCTGGTAGATATTCTAACACTTGCACGAGTTTGAGGTATCCACTGTTGTTCTTGATTTTCCATCACCTTTGGAAGTTCATTTTCTTTGATTTCAGCAAGCAATGTGTACTTTGTGTTTTATTTTTTCTATTTATTTCCTTGCAACTTATCTTTATACATGACATTTTCATTGAATACCACATCTCTACTCCTAATTTTTTTTTTTCATAATCCCATAAGCGATAACCAATATCATCAACCACGTATCCAATAAATGTACATTTCTTAGATTTAGCCTCAATATTTATATGGACAAATGCTTCACAACCAAAAGTTTCCAGAAAAGATTAGTTTACCTTTATATTTGTCTATTTCTCCTCTAGAATACCACCATCCAAAGCACTTGAAGGCTCTATGTTTATTAAGTAAAAATCAATATCTAGAACATCTTCCCAAAACTGTAAGGGAAACCATGCATGCAATATCATACACCTTGCATGCTCCATGATTGTTTTGTTCATGCTTTCTGACACACCATTTTCTTATGGTGTTCCTAGGATTGTCTTCTCTCTACGAATCCCATGGTATGAACAATAAATATCAAACTTATTGCTACAATATTCACCTCCATTATCAGATCTGAGACACTTCAACCTTTTTCCTATCTCGTTCTCAACCAAAGCTTAAAATATCTTTAAAGTAGCAAACACATCATATTTCTGTCTAATGCAATAAACGTAATTTTTTATAGTTGCATCATCAATAAAATTAACATAATAAAAATATCCCCAAAGATATCGTAACTGAGTCGGTCCCCGTACATCTATACATACAAGTTCTAACTTATCATCCTTCTTCTATTTCCCAACCCTGAGAAAACTGGCTCTCTTCTGTTTTCCATAAACACAGTTCTCATTGAATTCCAAACTTACCTTCTTCAGATCTGGAAAAAACTTCCTTGAGTGGAGAATATGCATCCCCTTCTCACTCATGTTGCCAAGCGTATGATGCCACAATGCTGTATATTTTTCTATGCAAACTAAAGAGATAGAATAGTCAGTATTATGAGGACATAAATAAAATGTACCTATCCTATTTCCTTTTTCTATCACCATTGATCCTTTAGTGATCTTCCACCACGTTTCTCTAAACGTAGATAAACAACCACCATCTCCCAACTTCCCTGTTGAGATCATATTTCTTTTCATAGTAGGAATATGCCTTACTTCTTTGAATGACTATTCACTATTCTTTAACTTTATCCGTACCTTACCCATTCCAACAATTTTACATGGTTCATCATCACCCAATAAAACATGTCCAAAATCGCTTGCAACATAATCATGAAATAATTTCCTATGGGGTGTTGCATGACATGAATCCCTTGAATCTACTACCCAGTAATCACTAGTATTATCTAATGCAATAATCAAAGCATCTTGTAATAGATCACCTGCTACATTTGCTTACTGAGTAGTCTCCTATTGTCTATCTCCTTTATTCTTTAGATATTTGAAGTATTTCTTCTGATGTCCTTTCATTCCATAGTTCCAACACTCTATCTTTCCCAATATGGACTTTGATCTTCCCTTCTTGGACTTGCTTTGATTATCTAGGTTCTTTCCTCTCTCCCTTTGTTTTCCCCTCCAAAATTTTTACATTTGAAAGGCATTATGAGATTCAATTTATGAATATGGTTTGAAATGTTTCATTAACTGACATGGTAATTTTGCAACAAGATTTGATTATCAGTTCTCAGCAGTGAAATATATCCGCTAGAAAAATATGCACTAGCCAAATAAATACTAAGGAGATGTCTCACTTAGATTCATGGGGTAGTATTCAGTCACTTAGCAAACTAATCCCTGATAATTTCATTTCTATTGAATATTTTGAAACTGTATGATTCTTGTTTCGAAAAAATTAATGAATGTGATATCATGATGAAACAAACAACAATCAAACTGCACCTCAAGCACCTGATCTTTGTGCACAATCTTAAAATATGCTCCAAAACATAAGGTATTGAAATACCTTCCAATCCCCTGACATCACTTTGGATCTCCTTGTCATTCTTCCACCTTACAAGATAGTTAAAACAACCCTCATCCTAAAGCTATGAGAATTTGTTTGAGAGGTAAGTGATGGGACACTAGGGAGACCTGTTGTACATAAAAAATTTTGTTGATTCTTAACTTTCCATTTGATTTTGTTTATTCTCTTCCTAGGTTAGTTAATTTCAGCCTTATCTCGTTTTGGTCTGGCCTTGTTTTGCTTGATTGGAATAAACCTCAGCTCGACTTTCAGAGTGATGTGCAAAATAAAAGACATCTGAATAAGCTCATGTGAAATGATTATAATCACATAAGGATTAGAACTAGCTTCATATCAAAAGCAATTATTCTTGTAAAAAACAATGTCATTAGTAATTTTAATTGTTGCTTTGCTTTAAAAGGGGAAACCTGCTTCATGTATTATGTTGTGTCAATATAAACCCTATGAAATAATCAGGATCTATGAATTATAAATTAATCTCTTGGGGCTCCACTCACTTACACATAAACAACCATCTTAGGTATCCTACTAGAATTGACCAACAAAAAGGAAGCACGTCTTGCAGATGTATGGCAATTAAAATGATCCCATGCTACAAAAGTTACAGCCAACAGGATTACAATGAAGACTCAAAATTTTTGAAAAGTTCATCTCCATCAAAGAAATGGTTTTGAAAATAAATACATCCAATCAAGAAGATTGTCCGGATGATAATTCCAAAAGTTTCTTCTCCGTCCGTGAGTATGAAAACCAAAGAAAACTCATCACTCACACAAAAGGATATTATGGATGGAAGAACCCACGTCAAATGTTGAAGACTGAAGAAAGCTATTTGTGAAATACTCGGATGATAAAACTCATCAAAAGAGAAGCATCTAAATAAAAGCTAATAGTATGGGAATGGAGAACAAACAAATATATCTGTCTGATTTTGTTACGATCCTGTGGAGTCATATTTAGAGGTAACCAAAAGATGGGACTAATAATAAAATCCATACTATGTCCTCATGAGAGTGGTCAGGAAATCTAGTCCATGTTTCCCTACTTACCAAATGAATACCAATATGATTCAAGAAAGCTACTCTCCCTACATAAAACTTTTGCAATTTGAAATCCTGGTTAAATGATAAGGGCAGAGTTTTACAATCACAATTAATCACAGAAAAGCAATTGTAATCCTAAAACAAGTTTGTTTAGAGATCTGTGTTCACCAGCTAGTCACCAATTGTTGCAGCTGCATCCTGTCCCGCATATAGCCATTTGGCATACTTCATTAACAATTACAGATTGTGTATTGTGGGTTACATTTTTTACTTTAAGAAATCTGCTTCCGTAATCCTACAATCCCGCAATCTCAAAGGCCCAATTTCCCTCCCTCCCGAATTTCTGATTCTGGATTGCAGATTACAGGTTGCATTTCTGACTTCCTAAAACTAGTTTTGCAATCCCACAATTCCGCATCCCGCATTCCCACTTTTCTGCATCCCACCTCTCTATGGTCCCGCATTTCCGGTTGCGAAAGTGCGGATTGTGGATTGATTTTCTGGTTTTTCAATTTGGCCTCCTGCATTCCTCATGTCTGCATCTCATCTTTTTTCCGTATTCCATAGTTTCACAATCCTGCAGTTCCGATTGCGGATTGCAGATTGATTTTTTGACTTGTTGGAATTGTAATCCGTAATCCCGCATGCCGAAGGGTTATTTTTGGCCATTTTTAGGGATTTTTCCAACCTTCTGCCTCAAGGATTCTCACACTGAAACTAGATCGTGGAAGTTTAAAACTTTTTTTTCCAAACCATATGTAACATCCTAAAAATCGTAAAAATAAATTTTTTTTGATATAGCCTATTTTATAAGATAAATGCTATCTGCGGAATGATAATAATTAACCAATAGATGATAACTACTTCATAAAATTGTCGTACTTATTTTAAACATGAAAATGTACTTGGTTGTAAGTAAGATGTGAGAGAACAATGTTTAATTCGTTATGTGTAAAGATATGGTAACAATACTGATGAATTTGTTTGCATATTTCTGAAGGGGTTCCTACTGGGTGCCCTTGGGTTTACTTAGCTTTGAAAGCTAAAGAATTGGATTCTTTCTTTCGTAGATCTGCAGGTAAGGTTATAGAGTAATTCCATTTTTTACAAGACAGGTTGTAAGCTTCAGCTTGTTGTCTTTATGTTTAAGATAATTGTATAATCTGTCGTGCATGAAGATGTCGATGGTATGTAACTTCGGTTTAACTTCGTCAACTTGTTTTGTCTTTATGGTAATAATTGTATGTGTCGCTAGCAATGTTAAACACTATACTCGTTGTATTTGTTGGTAGGATCAGTAGTATAGCAGCTTAATTTAACAGTCTGAAATGTGACCAGTTTGATCTTATGAATGATAGTGTCATCATTCAAATTAAGTGAATTCACTACATGGTCAAGATGATGTAAATAAGTCTTGAAATGTTATAGTAATGAAGTTCTTATAAGTCTATTTGATTGTGTTTACTGCATGGTCAAGATGATAGTTTGTTTATGTATTAGTGACATTTATTAAAATGTCATAACACTCTAAGTGGTGTATCGCTAGGGTTACAATGCCTAACTATATGTAAGTAATAACTTACATTAGACTTTCAAATATGTGTGCCCTAAGAAGTTTGGGGACTTAACACTAAAATGCATAACATATAGTCCTTATGTGATAAAGTTTGGACTCTAATCATATCGTGGTTATATGAAACCCAACATGTAGTGTAGAAACTATGGAATATGGTTGTGTAATAATATTGTTACAATATATATTTATTATGTAAACCTTTATCATAGTTTTGGAACTTATTACATGGTTGTAATACCGTATATGATACCACCCTATGTTTCTGGACTATACAACGATTATACTATGGTTGTGACTTTATAAAGTTATGGTTTAGAACTTTGATATGGCTATATCCTATGTTATGAAACTGTACAGGTGTAATGCAAAACCGTGGTAATAATAACCGAGATCGCGCTGTGTAATAACTTCGATACTGAAATGAAATTAATATTGTGGCAGTCGAGGTCTGGTAGATGATATGTGAAATCCAGCACTAAATGCAACTCTTATGTGATTGTAGTGACTTACCTCGATGTCTCCTATGTGTATCAGGTTCCACATGAAGATGTTGTAGAAAATACTGGGACTTGCCGAGTTGTGAGCTCCTCCTCGGTGATACGGCAATCCATCTGGACTTAATATTTAATGAAGCATTTATAGGGTTGGTGACCATAGATCTGTGCAGGTACTGGCATGGCTTGGTTTTCCAATTCTCATCCATTGATCAAGTTTGTATCGATCGTAGAGATCTTGAACCCTAAGGCATTCACTATACCTCGTAGTTTGTTGTTTTTTTCATTCATTTGGATTTTTGGTTTTGGGGAGAAGGCCGACTGGCCACTATTTAATAGGGTTTGATCTCAGGTCGATTTGTTGAATGATTCTGTAACTATCCACCTTCAGTTTTAATGGTGGAAACCTGTTTATAAGTTTGTATGGTTCAGCAAGAGGAATAGGTGACGAAGTGGGTAGCTTTAATCATTTAGCAGGTTAGGGTTGTGATAAGGTGTTTAAACTTGATGTTTGTGCTGAAGTAGCTGAATGTTGCTTTTGTTGCTTCGGTTTGGAGATTTGGAGCGTCGCCCAACAAATGTTTTGCTCTTACGAAGGTAATATTATATGTTTTATGAATACTATTGCTTAAGGTTACAGTTGGTCTTTGTATAACATTCATCCTGAAAATGTCATAACCGCTTGTAGTTTTTGTTGTAGGTGTTGCCATCGTTGTGGGGTTTGTTGATTTAAAGTTTGACGACAGTGGTGGGTTCGCTCAACTGGTAAGCGCCGGTGGAAAACCCTTTGTAGGTTCTCCTACAGAATGGCCGTTGTGATGTTGAACCCTTATATGGTCATTGGAATGATTTTTTAAGTTTAAAAGTTAAACTGTAAATGTATTTCTGTAGTCGAGGGTTTTCAACTCTATCAAGTTTCTCAATATAAAAGAAATGTTGCCAATCCTGCGTTATGGTAGTTGTTTTTGTTTCAACGTTTTGGGGCTTGGCCCATGAACAAAACTGTGTCTTGTCAATTCATAGCGTGGATATGAAACTTGGTATTTTTATAGACCTCTATGTTTGAAAATGGTGTGATACGAATATGTAGTTGTGTAGCTAAATTTAAGAACACCTGCTATATCATTTTATTTGATGTCTGTGAGATTATGAAATATGTACAATGGAGATTTGTAAACTGGGTTTCGATTTCTCTACTGCTATTGTTTCTTTATGAAATGTGAACTCATGAAAATGTTTAAACGATTAGGGAAAAGAATCGTATGCTAAGTGTTCAATGAAAAACGTTGCTACTATTTATTTAGTCGACGGTTATGTGTTGAAACTATGTGATAGGCTTCGGCCTAATGCCTCATCGTTGACTGTGCGAATGTTTAAGTAATCAATCTATAAACTTGTTAGGATTTAGGGTTTTGGTTAAGTTTAGAATGTATGGAATGATGATGATCATTGATACGTTTTGGCATCAACTAGAATTTGTGTTTTCTGCTTGACTTTGTTCCTACAGTCATATAATCTTTTAAACCTTGGAGATGATGTTTTAAATCTATCTTTTCAATCTACAATAATGATGTTGATAAAAATATGTTTGGTTTGTCTACTATTAGTAAAATAATGGAATAACAGAGAGCTCATTTAACTAGCTCGACTCTGTAGCAAATTTACAAAACGTTGGCTCTGTGCCGAGAAGAAATAACAATGTTTTATACTTATAGAATGACTGGTAATGTTTTTGAAAATAAAATGAGCAAAGTCTAGGTTTGTAATATGTTAGTTCTTGTTTGTCTATCTGTCCTATATGTACAGTAATGATAAATAACAACAAAGTATAGTTATTATTTGAAAATAAACATTTGGAAAACAAAAATCTAAAGAGCAGAAATGATTTCTTTATCTAATATAAACTCTGTTATTTCTATGAAATATATTTACTGTTTTGATGAAAAGAATGGAAATAAGAATAGTACTATGAGTAAAATGCAGTAGATAATACTAATTAATATTAGCAAATAATTTAACAGAACATATAAAATGGTACTTCCATCACCATGGCAGTTTTCCTATCATATCTTATCTATCTTAATTTGTTTTTGTACTGGAGTACGATGCTGTTCCTTTTTGCATGGGGAAAAATACAGAAACTATTTTATTTAATCAAATCAAATTTATATAGAATTATCAATTTACACAGGAACTGAAATAAACTTATAAAATAAACAATGAAAGTTAAATAAACAACAGAACTGTAAATATACAAAAATAGATAACAAAACTTAAAATAAAATAGATAAGACAATAGAACCTATAACTAACGATAGGGATGACAAACACCCAAGGAAGCATGTTCCTCCCAACCTGCTTCAGAAGAAGTAGCTCAACTCCTGCCTTCTAGTTAACCCTCGAGCTTGATTACTGATCCAATAAATGGGTGGAATTCGTGTAGAAGCAAGGCACTCAAAATACCTTCTCCACTCGGTATCAACCTCCTGAAATAAAATGCCTTCTCCACTCAACATCAACCTCCTGAACTCAATAAGAGTTTGGAAGACTCACAACATGATCAACAACATAGCATATCCCCTCATCAAATATCTTGGGTGCAAACACAGCAAAACCCCCAAGGTAAATTTCCTCATTAGGAAAAGTGATGAACCTCAGTTCAATATTTGATGGCTATTATATAGAATTCCTAGGTCTTTTATTGGTCAATTTGGAATAAATGAGCCTCAAGCTCTAGTCCCATCTTTCAGAGCACTATGACCACATTTCAAGGGAGTTATCCCATACCAACATCTAATTAGTTGCATCATGATGCTTCCACTTGTCCATTGCCTTCTACCCCAGATTTCATTCCACCTAGTGGATCAGTCACCACTCTCTCAACAGTCCTCTTAGGTGTTTGTCTCCTATTTTATTTATTTAATAATAATATATTGTGTAAATTACAGTCATCCTTAGACACCTGTCCAACATAAAACTTTACAATAAAAGTTATCATAATGTTTCTTAACATAAAATGTTTTCCAGCAAATAGGGTATGTTACACCATATTGATAAATAAAGATCTTGAAATTTGTATTATGTTCATTATGATTTTTCTTAATAACGAGTTTTGATTATACATTAGTTTTGTTGTTTTCCTCAAGATGCATGGAAGCTAAAGGCTGTGAGCAGAAGGAACAACAGGCATAAAATACAAGATTGGTAATCCAAAGGACACAAAGGAATCCGAAGTGAGCAATCATATGCAAAGGAAGTTGAAAGACTGTGAACAGAGGAACTGGTTGGCACAAAAGACAAATTATGCAATCCAAAGGACGCAAAGGGAGTTGAAAGGATCATTCATAATGTAGAGGGAGTGGAAACGCTGTGTGGAGAAGAAACGGTAGACATAAGAGCAAAATATGTCAAACCAAAGGACACAAAGGGAGCCGAAATGATCAGGCATGTACACAAAATTCTCTTGTAATATAAATATGGGGCAAGAGTACTATACAAAAGGACTTTTGCTAGTGAATTAAAGACTAGATACATTGTGTAAGAGAACTATTTTTCTGCTAATGAGGAAAGACTTGTTTGCTCGGAAAAGATTGCACTGATTTTGCGTGGAAAGTTGTGGTTGACAGAGAAAAACTATTTCTTCTTCTGTTTATGTTCATACTGTGAGATCTTTCTAATTTTTTTGAACTATTTCAATGATGGTAAACGATTTCTTTATCTATGTAAATGTCTATGTGTTAACAGATTAATAAATTGTTTTAATTATAATCAAATCTATCTTTGGTATTTTTCTATTGTGAATGTGCATACTTTATCTTAATGGCTATCTATTGGATTTGTATAAGCATTCTCAGATCATTACTCTTATTAAAACTCACTCCTTGAAAGGATAGGTTACTTAGTTTATAATAGAGTTAGCTAATTGACAAGGTAAAAGTAGTAAGACAGGAGGTAAGAACCTATGCATCACTTGTGTGGTTTCTTCATGTCAATTATAGATTAAATTCATTAGTTAGATTAGAAGCACTTGCATATTCATACCCTAAAACATAAACTATAAACGGTGGGTCGGGCCGCAACCGGTACATAAATTAAACATACACACCTACAGTAGTCGGATCGTTAACCAGACGGATTCCCCATATCAAACAATGAGTAAACTAATTGGGATTATTCATTGGGGAGAATCCCTACTGTCGATGCTAGAATTTTCTGAGCATCAACAAGAAGCAAAGTGTTGGAGGCATCATATAAAACATCATCTTAGGAACTACACAAGCAAGAGAAGAGTGTGGAGAGTGAAGATTAAAGTTGATGTATATATGTTTGTATATCAATCACAAGGATAAAAAATGGTATATAATATAATAGAAGTGTTGATGTATATGTAACTTAGGAATGTATTTCACCCATGTATTTCATATATGTATTTTGTACTCCTATAGAGATGGTATTATTCCTCTATACGGAAGTGTTTGTATTCCTATAGAGATGTTATTATTCCTCTATACGGAAGTGTCGTCATTTATATTGTAAGTGTTGTAACTTATACTTGATGGGTTATTAGACCACCTTGTTGGGGTATGCCTTTTATAAGTCATGTGGGTCGAAGGGTTATTAGACAACCCTATTGGGGGTCGACCTTGTGGGTCAAAGGTTTATCAGACCACCAAGTGTGGGGTCATCCTGGATTAAGTTAACCATGGGTTAAGCTAGACATGTAGGCCCCATTAGTTTATTGGGAAGGACAGGACAAGTATAAATAGAGTTCGGGAGATCTCTATTTGATCATTCATTCACACACTTCTCTCATTCGGAAAGTGGCGCACTTGTGAGGAGGAGGCTTTGCTTCTAGGAGAAGACTATCTCTTGTATTCTGGTTGTATGATTGCTCTATCTATCTCTGAGGAAGTTATTGGGGTTTTTCACCTTTATGGTTTTCCCCAAGTAAACTTTATGTCTCTTGTGTGCTTGCATTATTGTGTCCATGATTGATATGATGTAGATTTGCAGTACATGTTGTTCTCTCAGTCAAGATCCTAGATCATATTGAAGTAAATTCTGAAAATTTAACATGGTATCAGAGCTAGCCTAAAAGAAGGCATGATATGGCATGTATGACACTTGTTGCACTTATGATGCTAGGGCTTGATATAGCAAAAACCAGTAGTCGTAGAACGTTTGCTATAAATCCATTTTGGCGAGGTTTTCAGATCTGAAACTATCATAGGTTGAAGATAATATCCCCATGTACCTTGTGTCCAAAGGAAAACCTCTAATTCGTTGTACTTTGTGATTTATGATCTGTACAATATAGGGTTTCTGCCTCTTCCAGATCTGAGTCAAAAACAGGTGACCTTGGAAAAAAGGTCATAACTTGGGATAGAAAGCTCCAAATGAAATTGCGTAAAAAGTGACAGGTATTACATAGACTGTAATATCTCAAGAAATTTTTTCCCAAGGCTGACATTGAACCAATGACATGTGGAACGCTGTACAAGTTCACTCTCCTGTTTTATCCCATAAACAGGTCACGTTACGACACTTGGCATAACTCTCTCTCAGAGAATCCAATTGAGGTAACACCTATCGGGATGGAAAGATGACAGGTCATGCTACCACAAAAAACATTTTCAGATCATGTGAATCAAAAAGTGTGGAGGTACACCAGAAACAATCAGGTACATATTTCTATCAAAATAGAATTATTTTTTAGCACCTTCATTCATGGCTTCCGAAATTTAGGGTTTCAGAGAAAGTTGGAATTTTTGTAATCAGAGACTACGGCTGAATGGTACTCATCAAAATAGAAATTTAGAGACCAAGATCAGAATTTTTGGTTGGTAAGAAGGCCTGGCTTGATCAGACCCTAGTTCGGGACTTTGATCAGAAAAGTGGAAAATTAGGGCTTCTGTAAAAATGGGAATTTTTGAAATCTATGACCACGGCTGGAAGCTCCTCAGAAAAATAGAAGCTTAGAGCTTTGGATCAAACCTTTTGATTGGGCAGAAGAGTGGGGTTCATCAAACTCCAATTTAGGGTCACATCCAGTGAATCCAGAAGTTTCAAAGGCAAAATTGAGGAGTGAAACTTTGCAGTTTTCAAATTCTGAATATACCAGCTTGATCAGTTCATCAAGGCGCATATTTCTATCCTTTCGGAAGTTTGAAATTCAAAGTTTAAATTTTTGGGGTTTCTTTGACAAACCCTAATACAGCTCCAGAACTAGTTCCTGCAAATCAAGTGGATTTGTTTAATCCTAGAAGAGGATGGATTGGTCACTTGCATAAGTGAAAAAGTTCTTGTTTCTGAGGGAGATGAGGCTAAGGCCTTACATAAGAAGATTACAAGAAATATCGACAGGTATGACTTATGCAGGTATGTTTCGAGATTTGTTCATGATTAAGTTTATGGTATATTTGTATTCATGTTATTACAGTTAGTACAATCTTGATTAAATCTAGACTTGTCATATCACCTTAATAGAATTATGAATGCACGATAGAAGATATTCATTGATTAGGGTCTTGACACTTATGATTGTATTAATGCATTATGGTGTTGTATGAGGTTTATGCTGTATGCTAACATGAAAGGTACACCAAGAAAGACAAATCATGTTTTGGTTCAAGAACATATGATTATGATGACATGAGGACAAAGATTCATCCATTGTCATGGATCGCTTAGAAGATCTACTTACGAGGTATGTATAACTTGGTCCTACAATGGATAACTTATGAGACATGCAGGTTACTAGATCAAGTCATTGAAGAGAACCAGAATACATTACGCGGGTATGTTAGACATAACTAGCTAGCATGCTAATCCAGGTATGTTTTTCCTATATCAAGCTAGAATCCTACCTTGTGTTAGGATCTTATACTGTTGTGTTGTTGATAATGTCGTAGGTTTGAATAGTCATGGTTGTATGCATATTATGTTTCTTACCATAATTGATGATATGACTAACCAGCATAATCATGAAGGTATAGGTTTGAATAATCACGGGTTTTATGCATATTATATCTCTTATCTTGATTGATGATTTAACTAACCAAAAGAGTCCTATGATCAAATAAGAATATGCATGAGTAAAAGAAGACTTCCCTGAAACCTTGAATACTAATGCTTATTATTTCTTTTTGAAATGATCATGACTATACATGCTTAAGATTATTGTGTTTTGATAGTATTAAGAATATACTAATGAATGTATGAGATTACAAGGATAACAGAATCATGATACTAATAAGCATGCATAGGGACCTAAGATGAATATAGGTTCAAGGATAGGTAATCCAGGAAGCAAAGATCAAGAGGGAGCTCACTCCAGTAGTTTCTGCAAGGATGCAGATATCCAGAGGTAGTTGACCATCCTTCTGCATTCCACAACAGAAAAGTGTATAAGAAGCTACTTCAACAGCTCCTGCAAGGAAGCAAAGAATCAGAGGGAGTCCACCCAACAAACAAACAAAGATAAATATTTTAATTACCATTTCTTACATATTTGTTTGTTTAAATAAAATTGTTCAATGATGTATAGGCTTATGTTCCTAGACTTAGGATATGTATTGTGCATATTAGAATGATTGCATTAATGAACAATATACTACTAATATGCATTTGATGGGTAAGTAGCCTATGGCACTGTACAACATTCCATTGCTACTTATCTCGAATGAAACCTCTTTGCTGACATGTTGGGAGTTATGCACACTCTTAACAATGTTCTGCTAGAGATTGGAAGGCATCTAGAAAGTTACGGGATATGGATAAATGTTGTATTGAAGCATTGGCTAAGATAATTGCATGACTGTATGACATATTTCTTTATGTGTAAGAATTTGTTCTGAAAACTATGAGATGTTTTCTAATCATGCAATTTAACTTGTTGTATAGGAAAGATCGTATACCATCACCTACAAAAGAAGGACTACAACATTTGTTCAGCAACAAAGTTATCTATTGAAATTATTGAAGATATTGAAGTTCCCAGATTTGGGAAGAATGCCATGATCGAGGAGTACCAGTCGATCATGAAGATGTTTGTGATGCTGTCCCAAAGGGTAGTCTGTAATGACTTCCAAGAGGATCTACAAGATCAAGCATGCTGCAGGTGGTAGCATAGAGACTTTTGCTCCTGTAGCCAGATTCACTTCCATTAGATCCGTACTTGTTCTGGCTGCAGTGATGAAAGGGAAGATACACTAGATGGATTTCAAGACATCTTTCTTGAATGGTGTAGTTGAAGAAGAAGTGTATGTGGAGCAGCCACTTGGTTCTGAGACACATGATAGGGAGTCATATATGTGCAGAACTTGGTATGGTAGACAACTTTCTATCCAGTTTCGGCTTTACCAAGAGTAAAGCGGACTCCAACCTTTACTACAAGGTTGAGGAAGGCAATCCGGTGATACTACTTTTGTATGTGGATGACCTGCCTGTTATAGGTGAGGATAGATTGATTGCTGACACACAGTGGAAGCTTGCTGTCGAGTTAGAGATGAAGAACTTGGGTATGATGCACTACTTTCTTGGTATGGGGGGTGTGGCAGAATGCAGATGAAATCTTCCCTGGACAAGGGAAGTATGCAGTAGAGATCCTGAAGAGGTTTGGGATGATGGACTGCAAGGCTATGGCATCAAACCTGAAGCTTCTGTGTGATGCTTCATCTGAACTGGTTGATGTCACTATGTATCGTCAGATGATTGGCTCCTCTATGTATCTGACGAACACAAGACCAGATATCTGCTTTGCGGTGAACACATTGAGCCGGTTCCTGACGGATCTGAGGAGTGTTCACCTGGTTGCTGTAAAGCATATTCTGAGGTACCTGAAGGGTACAGTTGATTATGGGCTCAAGTATGATGTGAATCAAAAGTTTAACCTACAGGGTTATGTTGATTCAGTTTGGGCAGACAGTGCTATAGATAGGAAGAGCACTTCTGGGTGCTGCTTCAGTATGGGATCAGGTGCGATCTCTTGGTTTAGTAGGAAGCAGTCTTGCGTAGCACTGAGTACAGCCAAAGCAGAGTATATTGTGATGAATGAGCAGGTTGCAGATGTATTGACCAAGCCGTTGGCCAGAGTGCATTTTGAGTACTTCAGAGAGAGGCTTGGTGCACTTCAGATCGAGGTTCCTTCGAAAGAGAAGTGATGAGTCTGGAAGATGCAGATACACATGAGCTTTTCTGACATGGTTGATGTGTTCTCCCATGGTCGTGATGTAATTGTTGAGCCATTCTCACATGGTGGTAGATGTGTTCTCCCATGGTGTAGATGTAAGGGCTGAAGCCATTTTTCACATGGTGGTAGATGTATTCTCCCATGGTGAAAAAGTAAGGGCTGGAGCCTTCCCCAAATGGTGGTAGATGTGTTCTCCCATGTCGGTGGTGTAAGTACTGGATGATGTGCATCTGGGCTATGCTTCATGGACGATGAGATGATCTAAAGAAGATGATGCTATGATGATCAGGAGGATCATGGATGATGAGCATCAGAACGATGCTCTAATTACTACTCTATATATGTATATGCATCATGTTGGAAGCTTGTTATGATTAGTTGGATCATTGCATCATGTTGGATGCTTGTTATGATCAGTTGGATAATTGCATCATGTTGGATGCTTGTTATGATGAGTTGGATCATTTATGTATGTATGCATCATGTTGGATGCTGGATATGATCAGTTGGATCATTTGTATGTATTTTGTATATGCATCATGTTGGATGCTTGGACCATGTATCTGTATATATATCAGGTGGATACAGTGTGTGGATCATGTATCTATGTATGTATCAGGTGGATACATTGTATGATGAGGTGGATCATGTATTGTGATATGTATCAGGTAGATACTTGGTATGCATCAGGTATATGCATTGTATGATCAGGATGATCATGGATGATGAGCTTTAGGATGTTGCTCCAGATGACTTGCATCAGGACGCTGTAGTGATGATGATTAGGATGATCATGTGTACATCAGGATGATGCATGGTAAGTATCAGGTTGATACTCTGTGGCCATGGATAGGTTGCGCAAAGGAAATCCTAGATTTGTTCTAGGTCACATCCAATATGAAAAAGGACTGGCACTGTGTATCACATGTAAGACCTGGGAGATCTTATTGGTTGGAGTTGTGTATCGGTAATAGCCTGGGATGCTCTTTCGAGGGTTTGTGATAGTGGACCACATGTAAGACCTGGGAGATCCGATAGGTTGGGCTGTGTGCCCGTAATAAGTCCTGGGATGCTCTTTCGAGGGTTTGTGGTGGACTGCTACATGTAAGACCTGGGAGATCTGATAGGTTGGGCTGTGTGCCCGTAATGAGTCCTGGGATTCTCTTTCAAGGGTTTGTAGCAGAGGTCACATGTAATCAGTCCTGGAGATCTTGCTGGTTGTGCTTAGGCACATAAATGTTCCTGGGATGCTCTTTAGAGTTCTTGCTGGTCGTGCTATGCACATAAACATTCCTGGGACACTCTTTTAAGGTTTTGTGACAGTCACATGTAATAAGTCCTGGAGATCTGGACAGGATGAAAAAGGCCTCAGATGCTCTTTAGGGTTCTTGCTATTCAAGAGACTCTTTTAAGGTTTTGTGATGCACGTAATAAGTCCTGAGATATCCACAGTATGGCCAGTGATGATGAAGACCTGCAGGTGGTGGGCCTACATCTAGTATGAAAAAGGACTAGCTTTGTAGAACTTCCTATGACTAGTAGATTTAGAGATTGATTGTGATAGCAGCAACAATGATGATGACGATGATTCGAGGATGATGATTCGCTGATGATGATCCAGAGAAGAAGACTTGTGCTAGCAGATCTATGTCGAGAAATACGTTCCTAGTTGAGAGGGAGTGTTGATGTATATGTAACTTCAGAATGTATTTCACCCATGTATTTCATATATGTATTTTGTACTCCTATAGAGATGGTATTATTCCTCTACACGAAAGTGTTTGTATTCCTATAGAGATGTTCTTATTCCTCTATACGAAAGTGTCGCCATTTATATTGTAAGTGTCATAACTTATACTTGATGGGTTATTAGACCACCTTGTTAGGGTCGGCCCTGTATAAGTCATGTGGGTCGAACGGTTATTAGACCACCCTATTGGGGGTCGGCCATGTGGGTCAAAGGGTTATTAGACCACCAAGTGTGGGGTCGGCCTAGATTAAGTTAACCATTGGTTAAGCTAGACATGTAGGCCCCATTAGTTTATTGGGCAGGACAGGACAAGTATAAATATAGAATGGGAGATCTCTATTTGATCATTCATTCACACACTTCTCTCATTCAGAAAGTGGCGCACTTGTGAGGAGGAGGCTCTGCTGCTAGGAGAAGACTATATCTTGTATTTTGGTTGTATCATTGCTCTATCTATCTCTGAGGAAGTTATTGGGGTTTTTCACCTTTATGGTTTTCCCCAAGTAAACTCTGTGTCTCTTGTGTGCTTGCATTATTGTGTCCATTATTGATATGCTGTAGATTTGCTATACATGTTGTTCTCTCAGTTAAGATCCTAGATCAGATTGAAGTAAATTTTGAAAATTTAACAAGAAGCATAAGAGGTCAATGTCAATAATTAGGAGGACGATAGGATGTTGCTGACATAAAATAAAACTTTGATTCAATTTTTACCTTCAATACTGTAACATAAATTTACCTTCATTTAGATTTGTGAGAGACTTTTGCATGGAGGTCTATGACCCCATGCTTCCTTGGAATTCCATGGAAACCAATGAAGCAAAAAATATCTTGGTTAACTCATTTTCACCAACTTTTCTACTAGTGTTTCCTTGTAACATCCAATTCTTGAGGCATTCCCTTTCCTCAAGAACTTGACACAATTCATAGAGGCAATCATAGAAAAAATAAATAAAAAATTGTTGCAATAGTAGTATTTCCTCAAAGATGTTTATAATATTTCAGGGAGGTATTCATTTTCAAATAAAATAAGGTTGGGCCTTGTGTTTTTTTTTCTTATACAAATAGGATTATGTGCATGTTCCTATTGGCCATGCATTAGAACTACACATGTGTTAATAATGTATGTCTGTTCTTGTTACAATGGGTGAAAAAAAAACCTTATAATCAAAATTATTGTATAGTATGTCAAAAAAGATGAGAGTAACCTTGTTAGAATAGGGTATGTTAGGATAGCATAGGCTAATAAGTTGTCACCGAGGTTAGTTTAGGGTAGACTAGGATAAGGGTAGTGTAAGATAGCATATGATTAGGGTAGTATAGGGTAGAATAAGCTTAGTATAAGATAACATATGTTATGGTAGTAAATTCTATGTTAGATTGGGTAATTAATAGGGAAAAGTAGGGTAGAATAAGTTAGAGAGTAGTGCAGGGAAGTGTAAAGTAGAGAAAGTAGGTGGCCTTGGAATATGAAAGGATAGGCTAGGGTAGGGTAGGATTAGATAGCCTAAATAATAGGGTCAAATAGATTAAGGAAGAACTTGCTATGACAAGGGAGGAGTGGAGAGAAAATGGGGAAAATAGGGGTTTGGGGTGGAGAGAGAGTTGAGGGGAGAGGAAATAGAGATAGGTGGAGATAGTACGATCTAGAATAGTAAATAAAGGGATGGATAGAGTGAGGGATGAGATAGTAGGGGTATCCATGTAAGGAAGAAACAAGATAGGAGAGTGAAGAGTGGAGTGAATATTGTACATAGGTGCTCAAATAACTAAGAATAATAATATGATGCATGTATAAGAGACGATTGAATAACAAAATGATGATTAATTCACAATCAGGGGACCCATATAAATATTTATAAAAGGGTTCCTTAAGTATCTTCTCGATAAAAGGTAATGTCTCCTAGTAATTTAACTTAATTATGTTCTTTCATTGTCGTTGTTATGCAATATTCATTTTATTTATTTAAATTAATTTTATGTACTATTGTGTATGTAATATTGCCTTCCCCTTTTGAAATAGTTTTTCCTTAATGAATTTCTCAATGATTTTTTCTTTCCTTATGGAGAGTCAACTTGATTATGGATTGTGGTTGAATGGTTGTGAAGTTTGTTTTTCATTGGAGCAGTGATATTTGTGAGTGCTTTTTTAGGATGATGTAGATTGTAGTTACTACCTTTCCATTTGAATTCCATAATTTTTTCTTAGAGGTTCATGGTGTAGGTGCCAAATTGTGTCAACCATTGTTCTCCAAATAACCTATCCATCCCACTGAGTGGTAAAGAATAATATCTACTTCATAATTACACATTTTTTATTTGTATAGAGATGTTTGCTTGAATTGTTCTCCATTAAAAACCTTAGCAATAATATCCTTAACAAGGTATATGAAAAAGGTTCAACTATTTTCCAAGAACGACATCTCAAATATTATGAGTACCTTCTAAATATATGAGGAGAGAGATGTTTTGTAAATCTATTAGGATAGAGAACATTTCCTATTAAGATTTTCATTTGCAGTGAAAATAAATAATGTAATACCCCCAATTTAACCCTTGAAATATATTCAATTATATTATGTAAATGACGTAAATATGCTAGTGCAAATTCCTAGTGCAGAGCTCAAGGCCAAGGTCCGACTAGTGAATGGCTATACATGTGTGTTGTACATATTCTATTTGGACTGTTTGATTGGATTTTATGTTGATTTAGAAAATATGTAAATATTATGAGCATAAATAATAAAATGGTACAACAATGGTTGTGTAAAGAGCACCAAAGGGGCTATGATTGCACCAGAGGGGAAGAGGAAAGGGGGCCCATGGGTGACTAAATCCTTGCTTCCTAGTTTCAACCTTGTAACTCACACCTAAATTCTATCATGTGCCTTGAATAAGCCAATTATCTCATTTTTGGACCATTTTCCAATCATTAATGCATGAGTATGGTTGGTGGAAAAAGTCACCTCAAGTAGTTATTGAAGCATGGGAATGACTGCATTTTTGTGATAGTTCAGTCATGATAGAAGTCGGTCTATAGCTACTAGGAGTCCTTTCTTCTACTGGCATAATTTATGTCAGTTATATTTTCACCATGTTCTCATATCCCTTGGAGTCAACTCTCATTTTTCTCCGATTCTTTCATGCAGATCTACACTATGTAGAGCTCTCCATTTTCGTCCATGAACTTACCATGCTGTTTTGAACCCATAAATTCGAATTTGGAGACCATGCTGCAGATTTGGAAGTGGAAATCATTGGTTGTAGGTGGGTTGAGAGGGTGGGAAAGCTAGGAACTCTTACCCATCAAATTATGTTGCTCGTTGGTGCTTGAAAAGCCACAAATTGAGGTTATTGGTGGTTCTATAACAACAGATATTAGGTTGGACTTATTCTATGCACACACTGGAAGCACTCGGGAAGATGGATCACCCAAGAGAGCCATGGATTGTTGAAGGGGATGTCTGAGCTAGAAGGGTGTTGTGTGGGGCAGATATTGTGGAAGCAAAGATTGTGAGGGATGAGTGAGACCATTGTAGAGCTTTGTATGAGCATTTGGCTAAGCATAGAGAGAATAATTGGTTGTGAGCTTAGAGAGAGAAGCCTCTAGGTGTTTCCTTCACCCTTGTAGCCTCATAACCCAACTTGGGGGTGGTCTCCCAGCAGAAAGACTATATGCTAGATGGAGTGCCTATGGTTGGGTGGAAAATCACTCTTACACATCTAGTTGCTTGGATCTGCATTGGATAAAGATAAGTATTCTCATGCATTTGAATCTGAAATGCTTTTATTTCATGCCTGTAATGTTGATATTTATGTATTTGCATGCTAGATGTGTGCGGATAGATTTTAATTCCGTTGTGTATGTTTATTTAAGTTTTGCACACATTTTATTTGTTGAAAATCGTATTATGGGTTTGGGATGAAATTTGAGAGCCCATGTTTCACTAGCGTCCCCTCTTGATGGTCAGATTAGGTGAGGGGACACTACAAACAACCTTCCTAAATCTATCTTTGAATGGCAAGTTGAAAAGTAACACTCAAATATCATTTTTCCACAACTATAAATACTTAACAATTAAAAAAAATTCAAATTAAAAATTTTCATCATAACATTTATATTTGATTCACTCCATAAGGTTCAAGAACAAAAGTAAGACATGCAAGCTTGCTTAGCTTCTTGTTTATTTCAAAACAAACCTACACCACTGTCATACTCTTTAAATACAAAACTCAAACACGGCCAATCACAAAACTTCAATGGTCCATTGACGGCTTATCAGGTCCAAAACAACTTTGAAAACAAAATCAACTTCTGCATTCTATTCCCGAGAGATATGACAAAAGGAGAGCTTTTCCATGGTCTGCCAAAGAGAGTTTTTAATGCAGTTTTGTTAAAGATCCCCATTTCGAAGATGAAGATTGAGTGAATTTAAAATTTTATATCAAATCTTTTATGTTGGAAAATGTTGGTCTCTAGTTTAAAGTTTACATACTTCTGTCAATATAATTTAAGTTATTTATTATTAGCTATTGAGAAGTCTTTCTTACACTGATTTTTTTTTCATGAATAGAATAATTGGCACACGCTCCTGGCAAAGGAACCAATGGGACAGATGATCTTTCCTGCACTGAAAGGTGATGTGCTCTCATTACAAGCTAAAAATTAAATGGTTTTAAGAAGTTATATCAAAACTTTTATGATGAAAAATGTATGTTTACATATAATTTACACACATTTTTAACTCGTCTTCTCACACTATAATTTAAGTGGTTTATTGTTATATGCTGTGAGGTCTTCCTTACACGGGTGGTGTATTTGATGATGTCCTTTCCAAAATAGCCCAGGTATGCAAAGGCTAGTTGAGTCTCAAATTTGGACTTGAATCAATACTATTATCTGGTAAATTGATTATAATTATATTTAAATGTTGGGATAAAGAATTGTGTAATAATATCTGAACATTTCATTTGAGGAGCAATGATATAGTTATGGTGGTTATATAAAGTATTAATATAAAATAAATTTAATGTGATTTTATTAAAGAAGTTTTATAAAAACATTAAGAATTAAAGAACAATGCCATAGTTATTATTGGAAATGTCATAGTGGACATCATAGTAGACATTAAAGAACAAAGTTAAAATAGTTTTTTCAACCATATACAAACCATAATGTTATGATTACTTTTACTTTGTTATAAATTTCTTATTTTCTAAACATTTCAACATTACAATGATTGCTTTTTTATATGTTCTCATATTCCAAAAAACACTAGGAATTTGACAATGCCATAGTGGACATAAAATAACTAAGTTTTACTTGCAAATAATGTTGTACATTTTTTTTCCAGTGTTGACAATGTTTTTATGGTTTTACTTTTTCAAACATCAATTTCAAAATTAAAAGATAATGCTTAACAACTTTCATCTTAATCTAAGAGGATTCACAAAATACAATATATACTTTTGGAAGCTTATTGTTTTCTTTTAAATTTTCATTTATTTTTTTTCAAAGATAAAAACTTTGCTACTCACAATCCTAGTTTAAAATTAAAATTATGATAAATAAAACTTGAATTACGTTCCTAATAATGAAGTGACAAGGATAAGAAACTTCTTACCATGTGTTAACACCCAAAACATGCCCCAAGGTTGCGGAGATGAAGAATCGGGGTAACCACTAACCGATTTAGCTTGTGCTACTCACCCAACACAAACTGATAGGGCTCTCTAAATGTCGATATGAGACTAAAGACATAAACAAGCATAAACATACAGTCTCTCTTCACAATCAAAATGTATAGTCCAATCATGCACAGAAGGACAGATTTCTGATGGGACAAATTGTGCAAAGTTGTTGGAGGGATAATCACAGGGAAAAAACATTCGGCAATGGAGTCAAGACGCTACACATAAATTAGATAACAGTGCCATAGTATGAACTACTAAAACAGAGGTAAGGCAGTGTTGGCAGGCATTTCTACCCTATAGCAAGGAAACTACTGCTATCAACTTGGTTGGGGTGACAGGTAAGTGTATTGATGCTATTACAGAGGCATTTACAAAAAGAAATAGATTGTAGATTTAGGGAACAGACCTTTTAACTGAAGGCTGATCCTAGCCTTGACCCGGTCTCGTGTCCAGCTTCCGAATCTACCTTTCCTTCAGCAAACCTGCAACAACAATACCTTTCTCAAAACATTTTGGGCAATATATAAAGCTTGACATAAACAAAAGCAATGTTTAACATTCAGCATTGACCAAAATAAATCCAATTTAAAATGCCATTTCCTAACACATTCAAATTGGAACAAGAAAAACACTTCAACCTTTATTTGTCAAAAAGTAGAATGAAGTACAAGTATACCTGACAATGAAGCAGGCTCCTGCAACTAGATTCTGGGCTCTGGCTCTGCTCTGGCTTCGATGTCTTCTGCAACAACTTCTCCAATGTCTTGAAGTTTCTCCATTAACTCATCCTCTAGCTTTTCTAGCAATAATTTCTAATTTCGAACCCTTCTCCTTTAACCTTCTTGGTATTTATAGGTTCAAAGAAGTAGTTCAGGTCGAGATGTAGTTATGGAGGAAGTTGGGGGAGTTAGGAAACTGCCATCAACTAATCCTCCTCAATGAATTAATATATTTTTTAATCATCTTTTAATGTGTATGCGACTCTTCTTCAGTGGAGTAGCGTATAGGGCACTACCCTAGTGTTTAACATCTAGTGCTCAATCGATTTTAAATGTCGAGCGCTACTTTGCTACACTGGAGTAGCGTATACTTGGATATGGGCGCTACTATTATATAGTGGAGTAGCGTATGGGCACTAGTCTCTTTAAGTAGAGTAGCGCTCATGTCTTAAAATGATATTTTTTGTGGTTTTCCAGTATTTTCAGGAAATGGAATGAGTTGTCATATCATCCAAGGTCAACATGCTGCTCCATCCAAGTTGTCCTTTTGTGTGATCAGCAGCTCAGGGTGATCACGGACGGAGAGGTGCAAGTTTGACCTATAAAAGATGCCCCCTAATGTGTGAGGTCAGAGGGAAACGATGGCTGACATACATTACAATCCAAAGCCAGAGGAGGAGCAGAGAACCGCAGAAAACAAGTCACAAGAAACCTGCAACAAAGATCAAGGTCAGCGAGCAATTACATTTTTGACATCTTATAGATGTGTAGTGTGATACAACATGATCTCCGATACATAACAAGGAGATGTATATAAAGCATGACCACTGGAAATACAAGCGTGGATCCATATCAAACGGAGAGATCATAACCATAACAACAAATTGGATCTATGTCTCATGGAGAGCCGAATATAAGTGAGGCTCAGTCTTGTGCAACTTGGGTGATGACCAACATAAGGTAATGTCATCCAAAATACCAAGGTCTTCATCCCACAACAACCCTAGGTACAAACCCTAACCATGTGAATAGATGAGCTGATAGTCGAACATGGGGGGTATCGTTTGATTACCGGTCATTGATGTATACCATTAGCAAACGAGAGGACTTCCACCGATAATGATGATGGGGTCCAAGGTACCAAGTACGATTCGCCAAATGTGAATAGATGGACTTGGAGTCGAACACTTGGGAATCCTATCGAAGAAGAGACATTGATGTATTCTCATCATTCAACAGCGAGGAAAATTGCCACTGGTGACTGCAATCTCCAAGGTACTAACCGAAACTCTAAACTTCAATCGCAGACTAATGATTTGGTGTCGATGGGAAGAAGTCCATTGGAAGGGAGGCCTTAAAGCATCCTCCATCATCCAACTCGAGGAACACTCAACTGGTAAGAGCTGATATGGAATAATATGCAACAAGACTGACACTAGGAAGGCCGACACATGAGGTCAAGGTAAACTGCAGAATGGCCGACACAGGGTATATCCTTGAACATTGAGCACAACACAAAGTGACTCAGGCAGTTTCTGACATAATGGGGTAAATAAGTCTGAAATGTAGGAGACATTAGCAGACCCTCCATATGGTTGGAAGAATAACCAACCGGGGGAGTAAATAACTCGGAGGAAAGGTTCACCCTGAGGCCAAAATCTAAACCCAACCGACAAGATAGACTCAAGTAGGTGCTATGTTCAAGGATAGGACTTGACTGAAACTGCCTTTGACAATGAAGATATGATATGTTTTTTCCGTTCCTTATTCTTTTTAGATAAAAGAATACCCTTCTTGTGGATTTAATGAGTCCAAGAAAGAATGAAAACTCAATAGGTCCAACCATGTAAAAAATTTAACGACCCCATGGGAGGAAGACTCAGTACCTTCTTCATAATTTAGAGAGTTCGAAGAAGAGATAGAAGATTACTCTATATGTACTGATCTCTGGATTTTAATATTGAGCCGAGATCTGTTCTTGCTCGCCGGTGTTTTCAATTTTAAGGAGTCTGAAAAACTTAAACAATAACAACATATATCTGCTCATGGATTTTAATATCGAGCCCAAGCGGATTAATGCTTGCCGGTGTTTTCCTGTTTATAGAGTCTGAAAAACTTAAACAATCCTCTTTTCACATATCCGTGGATTTTATATCGAGCCCGGATTGGTCTGTGCTCGGCGGTGTTTTCTTGTTTATAGAGTTGAAAAACTTAAACAGTCCTCTACTTACCCTCTCGTGGATTTCACATCGAGCCCGAGTAGGTGAATGCTCGCTTGGTATTTTCATGTTTAGAGAGTCTGAAAACCCTAAAGAGAGACTCCAAAAGGTCCTTTTTCGTACAGTTAGTCTCCTCCCCCAAAAAAATATAAAACAATGAAAGGAGAACTCTTCTAGCGCATACAGGAGTATACCTAGAGTATACCTTTTCCGTAGTTAATCCACTAAGGCCCGGAAAAGGGATAATTCTATACCTGAGTGGATGAGCCTTCGGATACTTTAACGAGCTCGAAGAGGACAAGTTTGCTCGGCTATTTTGTTTAGGTTTAAATAGTCCAAACAAGAGCTTAAAATGACTTAAAGGTCAGCTTCTAGGATCGTAGCTTCATGCTCTGCCAAGACTAGGTCTTCAACAAAATATTAGTCGATGCGGCAAAAATCTTAAATGATATATGAATTTGGAATGTTTAGTTAACTGACAAGGTCTATCATCAAGAAATTTGAGCTTAGGAGACAAATCCGACAACAACTGAGTGAAAATTGAACTTGGATCAGTGTTATACCTTATTTTCTGTTTCAATTGATTAATTAGGGTTTTTTGAAAGTTTTTGAAACTATGGAAAATTAAAAATTATGGGTAAAAATCAAAATCCAATTTTATATATAATTTCATTGTTAAAAAATCAATTTTCAATTTGTGTTGTAGGGCAAAAATTGGGGCAACTTTTGCAAATTTCAAATCTCCACTGCGATCAAACCGGGCATCCAACCACCAGACTTCTTCCACCAAGTAAGTAGAAATCAACCTATCTTGCATTTCAATGGTTTATTTTTAAATTTTTGAGCAAAAATGGCCTGCAACACGATGCTCATAAGGTTTTATGCGCGGGCGCTACTGTGTAAACACAAGAGTAGCGTACAAACTCGATGGGCACTACTGTGTTCACATAGAGTAGCGCCTACACGCTACTGTGTAATATACACAGTAGCGTACATACTTGCAAAGCCACTTTCAAGCGCCGAGACTCAAAATTTGTGGGGTTTTTGTGCAGGATGGTCTTACAATGGAGGGAAAGGGAGCATGGAGACATGGATAGGTTAGCTATGTAAGACCCGGCTACCCTCCATGCGCTCCGTAGATGCGGTTTGTTGAAATTTTATCGAACCGTAAACATGCGGGCACTAAACAAGCTATTTCGGAGATTGATTCAGTATTGGGATGTCGATACTAATACCTTCATCATCCGTGGGAAAACTCTTGAGCTTACCGTTGACGACATATACTTTATTACTGGTCTCTCAAGGAGAGGAGATGTAATCAATCTGAAAGGGACTTCTCGTTTGGGTGCACGATCAGTGCAAGAATATGTAAATACATACTGTATTGCCGGAGCAGAAAAATCGGGAAGCCAAGTCCTGATTTCAACTATTGATGGTCTCCCGCTGAAAGTGATAGTGAGCATGATCAACCGGGTAAGCGGTAGTGCATCACAACACTTAGCTTCCAGGCATTCGATGCATATTGGTGTACAGTGCTTGCACGGTCATGTTTATGATTGGAGTACTAGCTTGCTGGCAAACATGAAATATCAATTGACAGGTTGCAAATCCGGCACAATGAAGAATTTTGGGTACGAAAGTATTTTGTGTACTTTCTTCTTCGAGAGGATGCCTGCTATTAGTTTGGGGATGCCTCTACCACAGGTTAACCCCCGTGAGCCCAGACTAGGCCGTTGGGGTGACATTTTTCTCCGCCAGGGTGGTGGGGAAAGTCACTATTGTTACCACACTGATGACTTCTGGGGGTGGTGGGAGAGGCAAGTACCTGCATTTGAGCAGTTTCCCTATGCTGGATTGGATTTCCGTCACGATCCAGAGCTGGTGCTTCTGCCAGGTGGAGCCTGGGGAGACATTGGTATGTTTAAATTTTGAGAATTTATTTAATTTTTTCAAACTTTTTCAAGTATTTGATTTTTATGAATGAGTTTTGGAGTTCTAATCAAGTGTCAAATGCAAATGTTGGGCCTGTTCGTCCTGAGGGCCATCCTACCATCTATGTGAGGCCAGCTGATATTTCCGCAGCGGATGCTATGTTGGGAACCCTGGAGAGGAAAATGAGTCGGTTGACTCATGAGATTCCTGCATGCTGCATGGACCAGATACCTGTAGACATGCAGGAAGATGTTGTTGGGGTGCCCCCAGCATGGCTTAGATTGCTGCGGAGGGTTGCGAGACTAGTGATTTGCTATCGTAATGCAGTAGATGATGAGGAGGTTCCTCCTATTCCATAGGAGAAGAAAACATTATATGTATATATTTTTGAGGCTACCATGCCCAGCTTTTGTACTTTTATGACTTGACTTGATGAACTCATGATCCAAAACTCATATTTTTTGATACGGTACCCGTTATATACAGTATCGATTATTTACATGTGTATGCGTTTAAATTTTATGTGTGTAATGTTGTTTATGATAATGTGTGATGTAAATGCCAGTCTAACACATAGTTTGCTAATGAATCAGCTAAAGTGTTTAAACTTCTCGGAATGTGTTCATATCTGATAGAATGAAAATGTCTTTCCAATAGTCTGACTCGTAGAAACTGACATAGCAATCCTGGATCCCTGATCTGATAGACACCTGTTAACTGAAAAAAAATTAATTGTGAGTCAAGCCTTACCTCCAGGTATGAAATGCCATGACTGAGAGCATCTCGGAGGAGTTCTATAACTGCAATATATTCAGCTACATTATTCGTGGTAGGTCCCAAACAAACCCCCCCGAAGACACAAGTTGGTCAGCGGGTGAGTAAATGACCCAAGCTGCTGCAGCCAACTGACAAGTGTAGCGACTGGCGCCATCAACAAATCCTAAGAAATGTGCGGTTGACATCTGGTACACGACATGAAAAACACACATAAGATCACCTAACGAGCATAACAAAACTAGCTTTACAAAAATATACAGCTATGTTACAAGAAAAAGTATTTCAGCCTAGGCGTAGTACTTCTTCAGGTGGGGTCAATGCCTGGATCCTCCTCAGGAGGCCAGGCAAAGGTGTTATGGAACTCACGGAAAAGATTGGTATATGGGATGATCTCGTCGAGATAACATCCCGTCTCAAAGAAAATATTTTCGTTGACTCCAGTGAAAATGTTCACCAACAAGGTATGTAATCTATTTGCTTCAACAATAGCAACTTGTGAAGGAGTTAGACCAGTATTCTCATCTGGTGGTGAACAAAATTCACCTATCTCTAACAAGTTAAGAAAAGGAAACAAGAAGGACACGCGATTTATATGTTCACGAGGGTAGTCTGGGTCATTCAAAGCTTCTAACATTTCCTCATCAGAAGGTAAAGTAATTCTTGAACTATCGAGAGAATGGATTGGGTCAGGTGTTTGAGTAGTGGCACAATCTATGTTTGACTCGACAGACACCAATTGAGTCGACATATACTCCATTGTAGTTTGATGAGAATCCAAGTGGGTAACTTCTACAACAGGAGTGGGCACGGAGGGATTTGTATCAGTTGAGTGAAACTCAGGATCAGTCGTTGAACTAACCATAGAAGTTTCAGGCGATGAACATCCCTCAGTCCCAACAAATAAAGTAGGAGCGGGTAGGTCAAAAGTGCCAATCAGTGACTCGAAAAGTCCTGCTCCTAAACTCTCGCCAACTGGGGTGTTTTGATCAATCAAAGGAACTGTGGTTTCTGAAGAAGTCTGGTGTTTTCCTTGAGTGATAGAAAGTTGATCGACTGTAACGATCTCACCTTCAAATGGGAACATGACCACTCGAAAAACTGTCGATGCTATAGCTTGCATGGCATAAGTCCAACTCCTGCCCAATAACATATTGTAATCGAGCGGAGCATCCAGAACTTCTATCTCAACAGCAACTGTCTTACCGGCCAAAGTGACATTAAATGATTGCAAAACTCCATTTGGACGGAAAGTTCTACCATCAAATGTAGTAAGCATTGTGTTGGAAGGGACTAACTCAGGAGAACCTAGAGCTTTCCAACAGGAAATCGACATTACACAAGTCGACGCTCCCTCATCTACTACAGCTCGTCTAATGGTCATTGGACCATGAACGAACTCAATCTGGAGGGAAACGTGATATGGCAACCGGTGTTTGACATCAGTCATGTCAAATCACGCAGACATGTTGGAGGACTCCATACTCCCAATAGCTTCCAGAAGTGCATTTCGTTGCAATGGACAACTTTGCAAGACTTCTAGAGTAGACATGGCACAAGGGGTTTGGGATAGATCTTCAACCACATTGTAGTTGGAAGCAACCCATGTGTTGGGGTTGTGCGATGCCCTCTTCAAGACACCTTTCAGAATCTTGGGCATTGGGTCCACAGGTATGTGGAGTGGAGTGGAGGATTCAGCAATCTCCTTATCCTTTTTCTGCACTTCTGGGGTATAGTTCCTGGCTCTAGTTTGCAAAAGTGCATCTGAATTAACCATGTTTATAAATGTTTGATCAACCGAAGCGTGCGAAGTGCCCCCAGTTTTGGAGGTGCCAGAAATTGAGCCTTGCCCTTTAGGAAATGGATCTTTCAAGACGGCAGGCTTCTTCTCTCTTAAGAGCTTCTGGGCTTCTTCTAGTAGAGGGCATTGGTGGGTAAGGTGGTTCTGCTTGCAAAGTTTACAAGGGAACTTAACCTTCTTTTCTTCCTTGTTACCCTCTTCGGCATTGTCTTTTTTGGGCTTTTGTTGGTTCCCCTCTCCTTTCTTGCCCTTCTTTTTGTTGTTGGGCTGCCGAGGGCCCTTTTGATTGTTCTGAACCTGATTGACAGGCTCAAACATAGAAGGAGAGGTTGTGACGGAAGCAATGTCTGCAGTCGAATGTTTGACAGTTAAGGCTTGGACCTGTTTGGTCAGTGCTTCGAAGGCTGAAGAGCTAACTGAAGCCACTATACCGTCATCATGTGGTCCAGGTTTGGGTCTACTCAGATGAGTGTTTGATCTCGGTGCATTAGGTATAATCTCGTACAGTAAACCAGATTGTGCTTATACAATGTCTAACTGTTGAGTCCTTAAGATGGCTTCTTCTTCATTGGATACTCCTGATGTCGCTACTTCCTTAGAAATATAAGGAAGGAGTGATTTCAAGTACCACTCAAGCAGAAACTCAGGAGGAATGTTGGCCTTTATGAGCCTCTTCCATCTTCGCCACTCCTGAATGTGGTCAGATAAGTGAGTGGCTTTGTTTTGTCTAAAAGTAGACAAAAGTTCTGTTACGGCATCATACCGAACAGGAAGTTGGAAATGGTTCAAAAAGACTGTTGCAAGGTCTCCAAAACTAGAGAAAGTGGTCGCAGGTAGCTCAATGTACCATTTGGCTGCAGGACCAGTTAAGGTCCTTTGGAACAATCTCAATCTGATGGAATCCTCATTTAAAGAATTTGAAGAACACCATAAGTGAAAGGTGGTGACATGGTCACTAGGATCTTCACCTGTTTTGCCTTCGAATTTTGGGATATCCAAAGGTAATTTGGTGGGAACTGATGGCCACATGGCATTATGACACACAGGATCATTTGTCAGTTTCGAAAGGTCTGGCAAATTCTAAGTTGCCAGGAAAGGTAGACGAGGCTGGTAAGATGATGCTTGATAAGGGGAACCACCCATCGTTTGTCCCATGAATTGTTGGTAGGGGTTGCCCCCAGCCATCTGGTGATAAGGGTTGCCCCCGACCATGTACTGATAGGAGTTGCCACCTACCAACTGTTGATAGGGGTTGCCCCCAGTTAACTGTTGGTAGGGGTCGCCCCCAGCTATTTGTTGGTAGGGGTTGCCCCCTGCCAGTTGTTGTTGTTGTACGAAAGAGTTATTAAAATTTCCCCACCCATACGAGAGTGGATTAGTGCTTTGCAGGTTCGTCCACTGTGGCTGGGTGTTAGCCCCGCCATATTGCTGGTTAAAGATATTACCCCCTCCCCCTGAGAATAAGGAAAAAGGGGTGTTACCTGCAGGCATGTTACCTTGATTCAAGTTAGGGCCTACAAAGGTGTTGAAACCAGTAGAAGCTGATGTGGACGGTGCAGTCATGGTACCCATGATTGGCATGTTTGCAGAAGCACTTGGTCCTACCACAGGTGTGGAAACCCAAGTACTAGGAATCTGATATAACGGTTGGGATGTAGAAGGTGTTGCACAGTTGGCCGTGCTGCTAGGTCCAACAGTAGGTGTAGGAATAGATGCCATCGTTGTAAAACTAGGCATACCTAATGTACTAGTGTTGAAACCGAAAGATGGAGTAGGCACAGATGTAGTTTGTGCCTAACTAGGTGTAGGAGTAAAAGAAGGGTTAACTGTGCTGTTATTCATACCTAAAGTGGGAGTTTGGGGAACCCCCTGTTCACCTCCTGAGCTAGACATCAGATGATCGGGAAAGGAAAGATCTGCACTGAAAAGGGGCTGCTGGAAACCAATAGGTGACAGAAGCGGAATTCTAGTATTGGTTAAGGGAGGATTGAAAGGAGTGCTATACTCCATGGAAGTAAGATCTTCCACCTCAACAGTACTAAAGTGTTGCTGATCTGTGATACCTGGTAGTGGTTCCTCAGGAACCTCAATTTCAAGGTTTTCTGTTACAAGGATTTCTTCAAGCAATTCTATTTCAGAGGTAATTTCTGAAGAAATACCGGGGTTTACCCGCTGTCGTCTGGCTGGTTGTATAGGTTCTGTCCTAACTGGTGGAAGGTTTTGAATCCTTCTCGATCTACGGAGTTGTTGATTCTTCGTGATTATAAATATAAAATAACAGAATAGAACCTGGTGGCCACTACAACTAGGGGGCAAACAACACGCCAACTAAAAAAAATTCCTAAGTATACAAACCAGTCAAACAAAGGTGCCTTCCGGAGAAGAGTCTGGGATGATTAGGGCCCAGAACAGATCAACGAAGGAAGAAAGACAGTTACCCGGGGTCCACAATACAATGACTAAGGGTGCAAGCACTGGAATCACCCAACCGCCCTCCCAAAGACCAGCACGGGGTTTCCTCCCACGTCTGTCTTAGGTACAACAGATATACCCTCTGCTGTCACCTGTGTATGAACCTAGAAGTCTGATACTATGGATACCACAACACTGAAAATTCCTGGGGGAACAGTCACCGGTCGAATCAGAAAGCGTGGGCAGGGTAGCTAAGCCCAAAACTCAAAAGAGTCCCCAATACTCAATCCGATCCTGGCGTATGCTTGAACAGTAAGTAGGAGGAGTATTCCCACAAACTGATCTCGCAATGACCTACTGCATAGATCCCAGGCAAATTTTGAGTGAGGTGGGTTTATCTATGATAGTCTCACTACGATTTTTGCGCAATGTGTGATCTTGGGTGGTTTAAGGTGATTTAAACCCAAGACCCTAACCAAAACTAGTTGGTGTAGTGTAACCTAAAAAGAAAAAGTTTCTAGTTCATTTTATTAACAAATTTTAGGGCTTTTATTACGCAAAAAGGATAGTGGGTGTGTGTGAGCGTGGTTATAACAAGAAAACAAAAGTGCAAATATAATTCAATCTTTCCTACAACAAAGCTTTTTCACTTTTTATATCTACTTCTTTCCAAAACTGAAAATCTAAGCAAACTTACTTAAAAATTTTTGTTTTCTTTTTTGAAATTATACTAAGCTATTTTGCAATAACAGAAACAGGTTCTACTTAAGCTTAAAATACCAAATTTTTTTTTTTGCTTTTTCAATAAACCAAAAAGAACTATGCAAAAATGGAAAGCCAAATAAAACTTTTTATGCAAAGTGTGTAAGTATGGCTAAAATTTCTTAGGCCTATAGCTATCGAAACCCTAGCTCGAGAAAGTCTTGATCTACAGGTTTTTTACTAAGAAAAAGCCTCTACTTGGACACCAAGTGGGAGAAAACAAAGGATAAAAACACCAAAGGACTGACCTAAAGTGTCTAGCCCTAGCAAGACCACAAAGCCAAGCACAAGTAGACAAGCAAGCTGCCTTACTAACACAAAGAAACTGAGAGATGAAACTAGCCTACAGCTATTTAAAAAGCACTTGTAACCAGCAGAAGACAATGAGTCTAGGAAGAATGAAACTTGACGAAAAAGAAGACACCCTAGAAGCTCTACCAAAGACCAAACCCTAAACAAAGGATTGGGGTAGTAGAGAGCAGACCACGTCACCACAAACAACAGATACATGAGTACACAGGTTTGTAAACTGGCAATGAGTAGTCAGGGTCTAAAAAAGTGAAAGTGTTCGTCACCAAACACCACCAAGTCTTCCAAAAAGTCAATAAAAAGCCTCAAAAGTTCCAAAGGTCAACAAGTGGTTTAAAAGATGGGAAAAACTTCAAGAGAAGGTTTTATGACTCAACCAAAAGTTAATAACCTCATGCAACCATCAAAGGGATCCTACAACAAAATCAACAAATCATAAAAAGGGCTAAAAAACAAGCAAACCAAAAATAGACTGCTTCAGAAAGTGGACCCTACTATGTAGTAGGGATACTCGTGCCCATACAGAAACGGGCGCTACTATATATATAAGACAGTAGCGTATGGGCGCTACTGTATATATATCAGAGTAGCGCTCATATCTCGAAGACCTGAAAACTGACCTTGGAAGGTATTAAAAACTGATGAAAGCAGGCAAGAAATAGGCAAGGGTTACTTAAAAAGTTTCTTGATACATCAATGAAGTCAAAATAATCTGAGAAGACACACAAGAACAAAGTTTCCTAAAGCCAAAAACTCTATATCCCCAGTGGAGTCGCCAGTCTGTTGGTGGGCATTTCTACCCTATAGCAAGGAAACTACTGCTATCAACTTGGTTGGGGTGACAGGTAAGTGTATTGATGCTATTACAGAGGCATTTAGAAAAAGAAATAGATTGTAGATTTAGGGAACAGACCTTTTAACTGAAGTCTGATCCTAGCCTTGACCCGGTCTCGTGTCCAGCTTCCGAATCTACCTTTCCTTCAACAAACCTACAACAACAATACCTTTCTCAAAACATTTTGGGCAATATATAAAGCTTGACATAAACAAAAGCAATGTTTAACATTCAGCATTGACCAAAATAAATCCAATTTAAAATGCCATTTCCTAACACATTCAAATTGGAACAAGAAAAACACTTCAACCTTTATTTGTCAAAAAGTAGAATGAAGTACAAGTATACTTGACAATGAAGCAGGCTCCTGCAACTAGATTCTGGGCTCTGGCTCTGCTCTGGCTTGGATGTCTTCTGCAACAACTTCTCCAATGTCTTGAAGTTTCTCCATTAACTCATCCTCTAGATTTTCTAGCAATAATTTCTAATTTCTAACCCTTCTCATTTAACCTTCTTGGTATTTATAGGTTCAAAGAAGCAGTTCAGGTCGAGATGTAGTTATGGAGGAAGTTGGGGGAGTTAGGAAACTGCCATCAACTAATCCTCCTCGATGAATTAATATATTTTTTAATCATCTTTTAATGTGTACGCAACTCTTCTTCAGTGGAGTAGCATATAGGGCGCTACCCTAGTGTTTAAAAACTAGTGCTCAATCGATTTTAAATGTCGAGCGCTACTTTGCTACACTAGAGTAGCGTATACTTGGATATGGGCGCTACTATTATATAGTGGAGTAGCGTATGGGCGCTAGTCTCTTTAAGTAGAGTAGCGCTCATGTCTTAAAATGATATTTTTGTGGTTTTCCAGTATTTTCAGGAAATGGAATGAGTTGTCATATCATCCAAGGTCAACATGCTCCTCCATCCAAGTTGTCCTTTTGTGTGATCAGCAGCTCAGGGTGATCACAGACGGAGAGGTGCAAGTTTGACCTATAATAGGTAGCCACCCTCTTGCCGTCCTAATGCTATTTTTAGGTGGTAAAAGAACAAAATAACAACAAACCATTGATATGAGCACCCAGCAAAGATGAATTTGATATCAACTTTAGTAGCAATATTGAGTGAATACTTGAGATGATAACCAGTGCTTGTTTCCAAGAATTATAAGTTATTATACACTGATCTCAGGCATGAATTGAAAAACATAATTTAAATGCATAATAGGAAATACAAGCACATGGAGAAGAGAGAAAAAACCAACTACAAGTTAGAGAAACACATGAATCTATGCAAAACAATCTACCATAGGCACTGCACATTGTATTAATATGAAAGTCTCGAAGCTAGGCTCGCCCCTCAAGCCTTAGCCAAATGATTTTCCAACCCTTAGTCCTTCTATTACAATGCTTTTATAGGTTAGCAGCCTTGAATTGGTCCCTAGGAAACAAACAAAATTATGTTGCCACCTTGACAACCCCAAATGGGGGAATATTACATCCGTGTCGAGTTAAAAACAGACTGATTAAGATGGGGAACAAAATCACCTTGAGCAGGGCGCCACCTTCCTCCTGAGTTTTCAATCGGCCTTGCGAATCAAAGAAGTCCTCTATTTTCAAAGAGTCATCCGCCTGCGATTCTTCAGGCGGAGGGAGAGGTCGTGAGTGGGGATCACAAAATCTTTGAGAATATCCATGTCCTGCTGGATGTCCTGCTTCTCTTCAGGAGTCTCTTTCTTTCCTCAATGTCGAATTATTTTGTACACCTGTCGCTCTTCGGGCTCTTCATCTTCGCTAGCAGAGTTGGATTCCACGTGGTCGAATACCACAGGAGACGAAGGAGTGTGTTCCTCCTCCACCTCGGGCCATGTTTGTTCTAGCATAAAAACCACTTTGGATTCCTGCTCCTTTTCCATGACCATATTTTAAGTGAAAAGATACCCAAGCTTCCAGGTGCACCACCTTCTCCATATACTGATTTCGAACAGGGGACACGAGGACCATATCCATAACCGCCGTGATGATGACAACAGCTACGTATGGTTTCATTTTCCATTATGACCTGTCCGAGCATCCCAGTCAAGTAACAATGATGCCCAAGGCTCGAGCTGACATGAAACATGCTCGACAAAGATTTCCAGATAGATGACGGGGTATATGACGGCAATGAGGTGGTCTCCATCGGATTTGCAATCATTTTGGTGGAAGTAGAGACATACTTCAAGCCATCGATCCACCTCCTCCGTCATCGACCAAACTGTAACTTGCTCGCATGCTTAACGCCATGTCAGTTCTCATAGCGACTCCAACTTTGCAACATCCAATCACACATACTAATTTGATGGAAGGCATCTTTATCCTTCTGTCCCGAGTTTAATATAAGCAGCCGAAAGGGTTTGGAGGCTTCTAAGGAGAAAACCCGCCTCTGTGCAGTGATGATGAATTTCTTCGGAACGAGCCCTTGTACTTGAGAAAAATATAATTTTGACATATGCGACAAAGGGAAAAAGGTTACTGAAGCTCCCATACATGTCTATACCCCCATTCTTCCCCTAATTTTAGGTGTAGACCACCGAAACCCTAAACCGCGTCCATTCAAACCCTATCCCCCAGAGCAAATTTAACCCTAACATTTCTGGAGGTTGGTCCCTCATCTTCTTTCTCGCTGTAAATGGACTTAGATTTGCTAAGAGCGGAGGCTATAAGGCCCTACCTATCACTGAGAGGCCCTGAGAATGACTCCTTCCGTGGCTTTCTTCATCTTCCATACGCCCAGAGGCTTCCGACCCCGACAAGCTCCGAGACACAAATGTCAACCTCCGTGTGCGTCTTTATATATATAACCCTTTTTCTTTAACTTCGACCTTCTTTGCTGGTCATCCACCTTTCTCCTTCGTTGATCTCTTGAGAAAATATCTAGACCATTAGATATGATCCCCCTTTATTGATTTGACCTCTTTCCCTTTCCTGTCGTTAGATCATTTCTCGTGTCCCAATCTCCACCGTCCATCTCTTAGCGCCGTATATCAATAGAGTGGTATCTCATTCCCCTAAAATTGTCTTGCTTACCGCTTATCATCGTCATGATGGCCTCGGGTGCTGACACCTGGCCAATGGTTTTTCCCATCGCAACCACCATTCCGTCTATGTGGCATGCATCTCCTCGATGCGGCGATCATCTAGGACCGTCGATCCTCCAAGGACAATCTACACCATTTCTTTTGTCACATTGCACTTATAACTTTTGAACTTTGACCTCTGACCATAGGGTATTCCTCAGCTTCCCTGGGCCATCCACATGGTTGGTAACCCACCTGTATGCCTCGGCGGTATCACATGCTCCTAAAATGGTTTTACTTACCACCTACCCTATAATGCGACACTTCCTCCAACTGCCACCTGTCCGGCAGTAAAACTCCTCGCAACCACCTATGCCTCTATTCCCCGTGCAACTTGGCTATGCGACAATCAATGATAGCCATTTATCTTCCTCTTGTGCCCATCCAATGGTGGGAACCTGTGTGATGGCTATCCTTTGAAATATTTGGCCTCAGACTATAGACATTGGTTCCTTTTTTATCGCAATTTAATGTTTTCTTTTGCCATGCCTTTTCTCTTCCTTGTATTTAACATCCCGAATCAACTTTCCTCCTGCCTTAGCACCTGGTCATGAAAAATAAAGGGGATTTAGGCTTTCTTCAGGGAAATTTTCGAGATACCCCTCTATTTCACCTCTATACTTATGCTGCAAAAAACTATGTGCTAACAACTAGCTCCAACTGGGGATGCTATCCTCCCTGTGAGGTAGAAAAGAACCTCGTAGACCGGGTGCCTAATCCATTGGGTGGTTGTTGCAAGAAATATTCCTGGTAAAATGCTCGAGAGGTTTTGCCTGGAAGAATTCATGACTAACTTACGGGGGGTTTTGCTGTGAGGTGTATCCTGTGGTGACCTTTCCCCAAAAATGCTATGTCATACTGCAGACTGAAAATTTCTTGAAATCAAAATCCAAAACTAAAACTGTACATTCTAAAAACAAACTAGAAATGCAGAAAAGAGGCTTGCCATTTCAAGCTTATTTATGTACAGACTACTCTATCCGAGAGGCCGCGGCTCTAGGTTATATAAAAATGCCAGTGTAACCAGTCCAGCAACTAACATCCTGGGTGAGTCCTCTTATCATGCCTAACTAATTTCTAGACAACGGGGGTGAATGACACTGGGCAATCATGGCGGTCAAGAACCTCTTGGTCGAGCCCAAACCATGCACCCCGGTTGATGAAATTCTCGATATATTTTTCCGCTGGGTCATATAGAACAAGGTACATGCCACTCTCCTCTTGCATCTTAGCATATTTTCTCTCAGAAGAGCTGCATGTATGCCATTCATTTTCCCAGGTGCTCATGTCAGGCCTAAGGATTGCGTACCTTTGACAAACTTCAATCAAAACCTGAAAATCATGCATATTGAAACCTCTGCGATGTGGCCGTCCCTTTGTGACTTGAGGGGCTGCTCCCGCACTTGGGCTACTGGTGATACTTGGGTTGAAAACCCGGTTCTACTCTGGAACCTCAAAAGAAAATTTACCCTGTCCCCCGAAAAGGTCTAGAAAAGACCATCCTTCTTGAAACCCGAACTCCAGGTTTGAAAAACTAGTATGATGATTATGGTGCCTAGCTCGGTCTCCCTGAAGCACCTCGATTATCTGGTCGACTGGCTAGAGATATTGATCAGGCCTGAAAATTTCTTCAAGGATTCTATAATTGTCTTCAGCCCCCAAAACAAATTCCATATAGGGATCACATGCGCCGCCCTAGTCGTCTTCTAGACTTTCAGCAATCTTGTTAACCTGTGGAGGGTAACCGCCAGACCCAAGAACTCCTTCCAAAACCCCATATTTTTCCTCAAGGCTCACATATTCTTCCTCAAGGGTTCTATATTCCTCTTCAAGGACTTTGTACTCCCTTTCAGCTTTGACCTGAAAAGAGGCCTCTCTCTGCTGGGAATCTCTAGGAAAATTTTGATTGCTGGCTCTTCCTTCTTTGGCTAGTCTTCCTGAGTGGTGAAGCTAGCTGCACGAAGGTTCATCTCCATCCTTTATTTCAAGGAAACTTATGAAGTTTTCCAAATGGTCTCCTGAATTCATCATACTTTGGTGGGATGAAATATTCATTAAAATCATTAGCAACAGCGACTTCAGCCGACTGATTGCAATTTACAAAAAACAAACTAAAATTGCCTTCTTCTGGCACCTCACCCGATTGATCAATTTTCTCTTCATTATGGGAAAGATCGGAGTGTAAGGAGAGTTCCCCTTGTTCATTTCTTTCTTCAAATCTTGTTTCTCCTTCAATCCTTTCAGCATTATCTTGGTTTTCCAGCATACCGTACATCCTTAGATTGTCTTCAACCTCCAAGGCATCAATAAACATAAGCTGCAAATTGGGAGATCTTCTCTCCAGAAGATGGAAAGATAAATTAGGAGGGAAAACAGATGCATACTGTAATTTAGCAGCATTTTCCAGGGGATGAATTTCCTTTGGCATGTTATAATAGAAGGTTGCAAACATCCTGTTGAAGCTAGACATGGTTTCATCTCTTTGCTTTTTCATGGAGTAAAACTCTAAAAGGAGTAGATCCCACGACCTTCTTTCGCCCCAAAAGTCCATAAATACCTCAGACAATTTTTCCCATGTATCAATAGACTCAGGCTACAAATGGTTAAACCACCTCTTCACATCTCCTTGGAAGGAATTAGCGAAAGCTCTCATACATGCATCATCATGCTCTACTTCGAAAAGGTCTAGAAGATGCTCAAAGCCTTGAAGATGTCTCTCAGCAGTAAGAATATCAGATTCTCCATTGAAGATAGGGAGGTATTTATGGTAGTTCAGAGGGTAATCATGAAGGACAGGGGGCAGCTTCAAAGGGCTATATCTTAGCTGAGCTCTGGAAGGAAAAGAAGTATGTGTAGGGAAGATATCATTGGTCTTACTATTGGGGAACTCATAGGGCCAGTTATGGTTTATACGGGGTTCAAAAGGAAGGATGGGATCAAATCTAGGGGTGAAAGGAGGATGTACATTTTCAAAATCTAGTGAAGGATATACAAAGGAAGCTCTCTCATGACTTAGAGCTTTTCGGTGAGACATACAAATTTTGATATATATACATAAGGGAGAAAGGAGACCAACACATAAGAATAGGACCTCTTTGAAGAGATTGATACTTTGATACCTGGACCTTGATTCTTCCATGTCTAAAGCGACTGAGCTCGTCCTCCAGTGGAGTCTACAGATTGGACTTGAATAGTGAGTGGATTCGCCAGGTGGATAATATGAAACCCTTCCAGTGTCTGACTTTTGTCCACTATCAACAATCAGCTCAGAAACCTTGTCGTTCTCCCAGGTTCGATAATACAATCGTTCCCGGGTAGCGGCGCCAATTTGTTAACACCCAAAACATGCCCCAAGGTTGCAGAGACGCAGAATCGGGGTAACCACTAGCCGCTTTAGCTTTTGCTATTGACCCAGCACAAAATGAGAGGGATCTCTCAATGCCGATATGAGACTGAAGACATAAACAATCATAAACATACAAGCTCTCTTCACAATCAAAATGTACATTCAAACCATGCATAGAAGGTCAGATTTCTGATGGGACAAATTGTGCAAAATTGTTGGAGGGATAATCACAGGGAAAAAACATTGGGCGATGGAGTCAAGACGCTACACATAAATCAGATAAGAGTGCCATAGTATGAACTACTAAAACAGAGGCAAGTTAACCACCCTCTTTCCTTCGTAATGATATTTTCTGGTGGTAAAAGAAGAAAAGAAGAACAAACCATTCATATGAGCACCCAACAAAGATGAATTCAATATCAACTTTAGTAGCAATATTGAGTGAACACTTGAAATAATAACCAGAGCTTGTTTCCAAAAATTCTAAGTTATTATACACTGATCTTAGGCATGCAATGAAAAACATAATGTAATACATAATAGGAAATACAAGCACATGGGGAAGAGAGAAAAAATTGACTGGAAGTTAGAGCAACACAGGAATCTCTGCAAAACAGTCTACCATAGGCACTGCACATTGTATTAATATGAAAGTCTCGAAGCCAGGATCACCCCTTAGGCCTTAACTGAATAATTTTCCAACCCTTAGTTCTTCTATTACAATGCTTTTATAGGCTCTTATCCCTGAATTGGTCCCTATGAAACAAACAAAATTATGTTGCTTCCTTGACAGCCCCAAATGGGGGAATATTACATACGTGTCGAGGTCAAAATAGACTCATTAAGATGGGTAACAAAATCACCATGAGTAGGGCACCACCTTACTCCTGAGTTTTCAATTGGCCTTGCGAATCAAAGAAGTCCTATATTTTCAAAGATTCGTTCGCCTGCGATTCTTCAGCCGGAGGGAGAGGTGTTGCTTCCTCAGTGGAGATCACGAAATCTTTGAGAATCTCTATGTCCTGTTGGTGTCCCGCTTCTCCTTAGGAGTCTCTTTCTTTCCTCGACGTCGAATTATTTTGTACACCTATCGCTCTTAGGGCTCTTCATCTTCACTAGCAGTGCTGGATTCCACGTGGTCGAATACCACAGGAGACGAAGGAGCATGTTCCTCCTCCACCTCAGGCCATGTCTATTCTGGTATAAAAACCACTCCGGATTCCTGCTCCTTTTCCATGACCAGATTTTAACTAGAAAGATACCCAAGCTTCCGGGTGCACCACCTTCTCCATTTATCAATTTCGAACAGGGGATGCGAGGAACATATCCATAACTCCCATGATGATGACACTAGCTACGTATGGTTGCATTTGCCATGATGACCTGTCCGAGCATCCTAGTCAAGTAACAATGATTCCCAAGGCTCAAGCTAACATGAAACATGCTCGGTAAAGATTTCCAGATAGACGGCGGGGTATATGATGGCGCTGAGGTGGCCTCCATTGCATTTGCAATCATTTTGGTGGCACTAGATATGCACTTCAAGCCATTAATCCACTTCCTCCATCGTCGGCCAAACTGTAACCTGCTCGCCTGCTTAACGCAATGTTAGTACTCATAGTGCCTCCAACTTTGCAACATCCAATCGCACGTACTAATTTGACGGCAGGAATCTTTAGCCTTTTGTCCTAAGTTTAATACAGGCGGCCGAAAGGGTTTGGTGGTTTCCAAGGAGAAAACCCGTCTCTGTATAATGATGATGAATTTCTTTGGAACAAGCCCTCGGACTTGAGAAAAATATAATTTTGACAGATGCGACAAAGGGAAAAAGGCTACTGAAGCTCCCATACATGTTTAAACCCCCATTCTTCCCCTAATTTCAGGCATAGACTGCCGAAACCCTGAATCGAGTGCATTCAAACCCTATCCCCCAGAGCAAATTTAACCCTAACATTTTCGGAGGCTGGTCCCTAATCTGCTTTATGGCTGTAAATGGACTTAGATTTGCTGAGAGCGGAGGCTATAAGGCCCTACCTATCACTGAGAGGCCCTGAGAATGACTCCCTCCGTCGCTTTCTTCATCTTCCATACGCCCGGAGGCTTCCGACCCCGAGAGGCTCCAAGACACAAATGTCAACCTCAGTGTGCGTCTTTATATATATAACCCTTTTTCTTTAACTTCATCCTTCTTTGCCGGTCATCCACCTTTCTCCTCCATCGATCTCTTGAGCAAAGATCTGGATTGTTAGATATGATCCCCCTTTATTGCTTTGACCTCTTTCCCTTTCCTGCCATTGGATCATTTCCCGTGTCGCAATCTCCACCATCCATCTCTTAGCGCCATATTTCCTTTTCTCTTACTGCTTATTGTCCTCATGATGGGCTCAGGTGCTGACACCTCGCCAATGGTTTTTCCCACCACAACCACCATTCCGTCTATCTAGCATGCATCTCCTCGATGCGACAATCATCTAGGACCGTCGATCCTCCTAGGACAATCTACATCGTTTCTTTTGTCACATTGCACTTATACCTTTCGAACTTTGACCTCTAACCATAGGGTATTCCTCGGCTTCCCTAGGTCATCCACGTGGTCAGTAACCCACCTTTATGCCTCGGCGGTATCGCATGCTCCTGAAATGCTTTTACTTACCGCCTACCTTATCATGCGACACTTCCTCCAGCTGCCACTTGTCCGGCAGTAAAACTCCTCGCGACCACGTGTGCCTCTATTCCCCGTGCAACTTGGCTGTGCAATAGTCAATGATAGCCATTGATCTCCCTCTTGTGCCCATCCAACTGTGGGAACGTGTGTGATGGCTATCCTTTGAAATATTTGGCCTCGGACTATAAACTTTGGTTCCTTTTTGGTCGCAATTTAATGTTTTCTTTTGCCATGCCTTTGCTCTTCCTTGTATTTAACATCCCGAATCAACTTTCCTCCTACCTTAGCACCTGGTCATGAAAAGTAAAGGGGATTTAGGCTTTCTTCAAGGAAATTTTCGAGATACGCCTCTATTTCACCTTTATACTTATGCTGCAAAAAACTAGGTGCTAATACCATGATTGAAAATGTTGTCATCCATATCATATATTTAATATAATAAAATCAATTTTGTTTTTTTATTTATATATTTAATTCAACAATCTCTTAAATCTTCTTATATGATGTAAGAAGCTACCTCCTCTTTACTCCCTACCTTAGTTGATAAGATACACGACACCTAGAAAATTCGATCTAGAGAGCTCCACACCACACCTAGAAACATGGCTGGAATTTTACGATGTACAGAACGTATTTACCATTTCAAAATATCTACAGAGCTCCACACCAAAGTTAGAACTAGAAGCACTCTATATGACCCAAGGGTCAAACTAGTACTCACTACCGGTGAGCAAGCTGTGTCTGAATTTGAATAGGATGAAAGAATAACTGGTCTCGCCTACAGCAAACGACGCGCGATTATTGTGTCGGCAGTCTTGAAATAAATCCAACAAACTTCAGAACAGACGTCAAATTACACGTGAACATCTATTATCTGCCATGATTGCATTCATTACGTGAAATTCTGTCGGCGGACAAAGGCCATCAACAAAGGAATTCACTTGGAGAAAAACATTTCTATACTGAATTACAATTACAGCGGGCCACGGTCGACGGCCATTCAAAATGAAAAAATGAAAAAATACACTAATCGTACTGCATACGGCCGCACTACTCAGAAAATCGGTTCTGATGTCATACGGCCGCAATACGCCTTAGAAAATCGGTTCTGATGTCGTGTGTGAGATGATTAGATTCTATCTACAGAAATCGATAATAACCATCACAGTCGATTGGGTGATGAGAAAGAGACGGGGTCTTGAAAACAAAACTCATCCATATTGGTCTGCAGGTACCCCGACATTTCCAGCTGCATGCTCATGCTGATTAGTGGCTTCTGATAGCAGGTGGGTCTGAAATTCCGTCTCGAAGTATCTTGTATATGGTCCATAAAAAAAACAGTGGACCACATTGTTATCCACGATTACCATCTCTTGACATGAAAGCTCTGGCTCTGCGGGGTGGATGCTAACCTTCCCTTGTTATATATACCAAACATATGTACTCTTTTCACATCAAGTCTTTTGCAACCTTCCCATTAGTACCTGGTTATAAGGAAGAGTTTCTAGATTGTTTTCTGTCATCCAATCTCGTCTAATCAACGGAAATGGCGAGAAGATTGAGAAATCCTCAAGTTCTTCTTTCGAAGAAGATAATGAGGGCGTTCTGCAAGTTTGCAAAGGGCTGTAAGTCGATTCGATATGCCCTTTCTGCAAAGAGGACTCAGTACTTCGTCATGGAAGACGAGGCCATGGGCAGATCATGCAGCGCTCTGCCTACAGATGTTCCCAAGGGATACTGTGCAGTGTATGTTGGAAAAGAACGAAGTAGATTTATCATTCCTGCCACTTATTTCAACCATTATCTGTTCCGGGCATTGTTAGAAAGAGCCGAAGAGGTATATGGGTTTGGTCACCTGATGGGACTCACCCTTCCATGTAATGAAGTTGCTTTCCAGTATCTGGCATCCATCATTGGTAAAAAGGATCACGCGGCACCTGCAAATTTGAAGCTGGATGAAATAATTGATTTCCGTTTCCAAAAGGCGATAGACTGTACATACTAGAGTGCAGTGCTCTGCTATAACACTAGTGGAGGTCATATTCTGTGTAACATTTCCCATCTTCAAAGATGAAACCTGATTGAATTTTCCTGGCTTTGAGAACTATCAGGATGCATGGTACTGGAACCGGTTGGGTATCAATTCAGCGGCTTCTGACCAAGCGTCGATTCTGCCCGGACTTAATTTCAAGGAAGAGGAGTGAGCGATTTGACGGTAGTCAGTAGGCATTGTATCTAAATTTTGGCCTAGGTTGGCCATGGTTAGATCAGAAGACCTAATTGACGGCGGTTGAGATTGCTTCTCCCTCAGAAAATGTACATATTTGTAGATGTTTCTTAAAGAATTAGAGGATATAAGATTTGAGCATTATATTTTGTTTAATTTCTACTCTTACATATTTGTAAAGATTTCTAAAAGAATTAAAGGATATAAGATTTCAGCATTAGATTTTGCTTAATTTCTACGGTTAATCGAGTTCCAGTTTTGGTGTCATTAACTGGAATGGAATACAGCTTGATGTTTATCTTCTTTGCAAACATTAAGTTAAGACGATTTAAACACAAATTCCTTGTGTTGATTATATATTAATTATACAATTCTTTCTGGAATGTGGATATTATTAATTGATTTTTTTTACATTTTATATTATCACATGGTTCCAAGTAATTCATTTGTAATGATTATTCTATACAAGTATCAGTGATTGCCAAATTTTTAAAGAGTTTTAATGTCTAAGGTAACTTTGTATGCTTTTGTTTCTTACAAAATTTGGTTGTTAGGACTTCTACATATGTTAATTTTGATTTTATACAAGTATTTACAGATTGCGGACTTTTTAAAGAGTTTTAATGTCTAGGGTACGTTTGTATTCTTTTGTTTCTTACAAAATTTGGTTGTTAGGACTTCTACATATTTTTAACGTATATAAAATATTTTAAAATTATTATATTTTTAATTGAATTGAATATTTTTTATAAATTTAATTAAATTGTATTTTTTTAAGTTTTTTTAATTGATTTTAGAATCTGTAATCTAATATATGTATTAATTATATATCTATTCACTTGCTATTCTATATTTCATTCTATATTTTATGGACCATTAAATCATATATTTATTTTATATTTTATATTTTTAAATATTTTAGTGTAAAATGATTTTATTATCTCACTTTAATTATATTGATAGATATTTATATTTTACATTTTGAAATAATGAGACAAATATACTCTGAAAATTTATTTTATGGTGATCACAAGTTAAACAAATATGCTATTATTTAAATAGTTTGATTAAACTACTTGAAATAGCAAGTTTAATTTGAACTCTTTTACCATTTAAATTACTAAATTGCATTATATCTATGTATTTAGATGGTTTTCACAATATGTTGTTGAAAGATTAATGTATTAATTTAATCAATACAATATGCTGTTAACAATACATTTTTTGTTATTATCAAAGCTTTTAATAGTTTTCGAATTTTTTATTGAAAATTTAAGATAAGTATTCTCAGTTTTTATGTTTATGTGTAATGGTCATATAAATGAGTGAGCAAATGAATGTATGTTATATATAAATGTTTAAATGACTGTATGCATTTTAAATGTGTGTTTAGCATGTCAAATGATAGTTAAATAATAAACTTGTGTAATTCTCGTAGATAATTGTGAATGGGAAACATGGCATAGACTCTATGCACACAATAACAACATGTAAATCAATACATTTTTGTTATTATCAAAGCGTTCAATAGTTTTCGAACTTTTTTATTATAATAAAAGGTTATCATAAGCACATTATTTTTCAAAATTAATTTAATAATTCCAAGGAGTAAACCAAAGGCATTCAATAATAAAATGAAGAGGTGCCATAATAAATCTCTATAATTCCTCCAGGAAGGAATTATAAAATATGTAAAATGTAGAATGTGGATAATATTATAAGAAAAATCATCAAGTATATAGTAGTGTTATATTTTCTATGTGGTTGTTGATGACCATGTGAATTACTTAAATATTGATAGAGTTTTATGGCATTGAGTAATGAGGTGCTTTACAACTTAGTATGTGAATGTTTTAATATTATGTAACTTAATGTCATAAAAAATTAAAAAGATAGATATCCACTTGAAACAAAGAAATTAACATCTCTAGATCCATCTTAAAATTAAGATGCAAAATTAATGGTGCAAGTTAATGATTCCCTCTCATGACAAATTCATTTCAATGGAAATCTCAAAAAATTTAAAATGTTTACTAGGATAAATTATTACAATTACATGCACAACAAATTATAATATGTTGTAGAAAGATGAAAGTTAATATATAATCTTTTTTTTTAAAATTGGTATAACTTAGAAAAATCACTTTTTTCTAACCTTGCTTTGCTAGTTTTCTTCTACAATGTAATGTATATCTTCACATTAATAGTCTCTAAATGATGAAATTTGTTAAAAAAATCTATAATTGTGACTAACAATTGGTTGTTGTGCCACTATTCAAACCCCACTAATACAAAGTCATTGAATCCTTCAAATTATGAGGTCAAGCTTAATACCACTTTTGTGGGTTTTGAGGAAATAAAAACTTACACTATAAATAAAATACATATTCATTTTAGAGATATGATATATGTAGGATTAAAAATAAATAAAAAATAAAAAGAAATATTTTTTCTTAAAGCAAAAATATATTTAAAATCTACACACAAAGTTGTAGAAAATAACGAAGCGAAGCAAGTTAGTGAAGGGGAGAAAAAATGAAGGTAACAATAGCATAGACTCATGATAATATGAAAGAGGAAATTAAACAAATCCATGATACAATAAAACAAGAATTAACACAACAATTTAGAAGGCCATCAAAGAAACCAACGTTGCATTTAAGGAAGAATTAAAACTCCACATTCCCAACATTAAACCACCAAATTCAAATACAAACAATTCACTACCAAGAAAACCCATGAATGAATTACCAATCATTTCCCAACAACAAAAAACCATCCTACTTAATTCACAAATATTTGGGTCCATTCATGTCCAAACTAGAGTTATAAAAATGGATGGGGATGAAAAGTATTGTGTATATTTTTTTAACAAAGTATATGATTGCTTTGACATATACAATATTTAGAAAGATGAAGAAAAAGTGAAGCACACTTACATTCATGTAGAGGGAAACATATACAATTGGTACATGTTGTGGAAAGAGTTAATCTTTTCATCTAAATATGAAAAATTTAAACATAATTTTAAATAAATATTTCAAAATATTTTCAAGGACAATATTTTCTGAAAAGTCACCAAATTACAACAAATGCTAATGTGGATGAATTCATGCATTAATGGGAAGCACTTTACATGACAATACATGGGTTTTTAGAAAATCAACTAATCGAGTCATATGTGTTAAAGCTAAGGAAACACATAAAGAAAGAGATAAAAATTCATAACATTTCATCCATGGCAAAATAGAGGCTTAAGGAAAAAGGTATGGAATCCAAATTTGAAAGGTGTTCATTATTAAGATTTGAACATGATTATTCATGGTGGAAGGATGGCATATGAAAATTCTATGAAGACATGTGGCAACTAGCACATAAATGAAACAACCCAAAATAATAGTGGTATCAATAGAAATATAGCGAGATACCCCTAGTAGAAACTCTAACAATGAAACAATAAAATGGAAGAACATTACCATAAGTGCATTAAGGGAGTGGGTTCTATGAAATAAATATGCATACAATCAGTTATGTCATTTCATTATTATAAATGGGAAGGAACTAGAGGTTTCCATTGATGAATTCATTTTAGACTCTGACGATGATGCAAAATCACCAAAGGTATCATTTGCAACAGTCACATGCACTAAGTAGACTTGGGATGAAGAAGTGCAACAATATATAATAAGATATACTCCACTTCATTCAAGGAACAATGGAATTTAACAGGACATTTAATGTGAAAAACAAATGATATCATTTACAACAAGTATTATAGGAACAATGGAACCAAATGCATTAAAACTCAATGGTAGCTCAAAATAAAAGTACCAATATCGTCATAGATTCAATAAGTACAAATAATTTTTTGGATATCAATCATGAAAAATAGTTGAACCTTTTTGTATACCCTATGAAAGATCTTGTTGTTATAGTTCTTAATTGTCAACAAGTTGATGTAATAGTAAAGTGCCATAAAATATCTATACAACTACAATACTTCTGTTAGAAAACCAAGATTGTAGAGCAATAACAATAAACAAGATGCAAATATAAATCACATAAAACACATTACAAGAGACACACCAATATAACGTGGTTCACCCAAGATGGGCTACTTCAACACAGAAATTGTCAATCCTTATTATTATACCATCCAAAAAATGAAGGGAAACAACCTGCACCACATCCGCTACAACTTCCTGTTCACTCTCTCACATTCTCTCTCACACAATCATAGAGATCTTTAAAATGCTACAATACACAACCGTATTGCAATGCCTTCCTTTTAGAGAGGGATTACCATGGTAAAACACTATGGGACACCCAATACCATGGGCACATAAATCACCCATTATTGATCAAGTCATGACTATGAAATTACAACATTTTACAAGGCATTTTCTCCAAAAATTTCGCTACGGGGGCGCTTCCCTCAAATACCCTTTAGGGGTTGGGATCCATACATGGCTAAAACGTGACCTTTGAATAAGGATATTAGGTTCCAAAACCAATAGGACACATTCCCTATCGACCATAAAATAACATAAATAACGATGCTCCTAGTGCACGCCAATGCATCAGTTATTGGTGCTCTGACGTGTAGTAGGTGCACCGTGGATACATTCCCTAATAACCATAAATATCATAAAAAACAGTGCTCCTAGTGCATGTCAACGGACCAGCTATTAGTGCTCTAACTTGTAGTAGGCATAACGTGGGCACATTCCCCACCAACCATATAATAATATAAAAACGATGCTCCTAGTGCACGTTAGCTCACTAGTATGCGATGCTCGAACGTGCCATTGATGCACGGTGGACACATTCCATATCAACCATAAATAACATAAACAATGGTGACATGAACTGGGCACACCTTGGACACAATCACTATGAAGCATTAAATATCATAAATAATGGTGCTTCTAGTTTAAGTGAACACATCGGTTATGGTGCATTGACTTAATAGTAAGGAACTAACTCCTACACTTTAATAATTTCCATTGGCTAAAAAAATAGAATTCAACGGTGCTTGTGGTGCATGTCAATGCACTGTTGTTTCGTGATATGACCTAAATTAAGGGCACTGTGATCACATTATCTACTTTTAATAAATTTAAATGAACCATGGTATTTTTTTCAGATAAGTGCACCGATCTTGAGGCATTTACTTGATATAGATGCACCAACTCTCGAAAATAAAATAAAAAATTATTTTTCTTAAAAATCATAATTCAATGGTGCTTCTAGTTCACATCTATGCATCGTTGTTTGGTGCGTAGATGTGCAGTAGGTGCACCGAAAACAAAATATTACAAACAATCTGGTACATTTGTAGTTTGATGCACTATCTTGATAATAGGATTTTTATAATTTATAGAAATCCCTTAGTGATATGTTTGACATATTCAAATGCACTGTGGATAGTGCATAATAGATGAATGCACATTGATGTCAGTGCATTAGTGTTATACTAGAGTTCCATGTGTCATTTTTTTGCAGAACTTTTGGTATTTTATTTTAGTAGACATAATGATTTTGATTGATGTTATATGTGAAACATAGACATTAGTGCCACGAGGCTAGACAACATGAAGAAGCACAAGTTCATCAGTACATCTTTAGGAGAGAGTGGGAAGTTAGGGATAGGGAGAGATATTTATACCCCCATCCCATTACTCCTAAAACAAGGGACCTCTTGAGAGTTGGTATCATCCTCAAATATTAGGCGGAGGTGACATCACTCAAGGGGAACAATACATTCCTCACCTAGTTGGTCAGAGACTGGGATCATCACAAGAAGGCATTTTGAGTTGGTCCTAATCAGTGGTTCTGACTGACTTAGGAGGACATGTATTTTATCATCGGGTTCTCTAGGAGAGATGAGGAATCTCCTTAGCTCCCTTAGGTCCCATTTGGAGCTGTGGAAGGGACTCAGCTAGTCTACGCTTAGAGATATGTTGATCCCAACATCATTTACCCTGCTCACTTTCAGTTGTGTGATGGGAAAATTTCCATTTATTCTTTTGGTAGAGAAGATGTGAGGTTCTTCTCTTTGTTAGTGAGTACGATTGCGCATCTCACCACTGATGGGAAGCACATTAACTACCTTCTATTATATTAGGTTGATTCTTTAGTGCAAGTACCTAGATGCATTAGGTGGTCTACTATTTTTTTACAATAGTTTTGTTTTTCTCTTAGTCAATGTCGTACAGGTATTGATGGGAGTGTGAAATTTCCTTTCGGTTAAGAGTTGTTTTTTCTATTTCTTGAGAGATTTCCATCGACCAAGACATCTTTTCACTGACACCCTCCTAGGTTGATGACATATGTGCATGTGGGGGTAGATGATTCCCAAGAGGGGCTAGTTAGACTTTCCATTGAGGATCTTCGTATAGGTTCTTGAGCTACTAGGAAGTGGGGATGAACCTTGATTAGAAATGGTTACATATCCATACTCTATATTGGATTGGACAGGGTGTGCCAACATCTTCTTCACCCACGATGAGTCACCAGATTATAGAGGTAAAGTTAGTGTGAGATTTTAATTTAGTGTGAACAAGTAGTAAGCTTTTATAACACACACACATATATATACACACACACTAAGTATTATTAATTAATCACAGAGTTTATCCTAGATATTATTTCAGCAATGGCCTTAAATGTAAAAGATACAGGGCTTATTATAAAAAGAGGAGTAGGCACACAATAACCCTATCAAAAAGAAAATAGTTAATGGAATACATAATGTAAACAGAGTTGTCATTTAATAAATACGTTACCCTGACTTATGGTTATTAACCATTAATAAAGAACTCACATATAACAGAGTTATCTTTTAATAAAATGCTACCCTGACTTATGGTTATTTAACCATCGATAACGCACCCCCTTATGCCACGATTCCCTTGAAACTCGGCACTAAGGGAATACCACCCATACCCCCACAATCTTCTTAAAATATGGGATTTTATAACATCATGGGGATCATCCCACGATCTGTTATTCATCCAACGATCGACAATCATCCCGCAATATGCCATTCATCCCACGATTTGTTGAAAGCTAGGAAGAGGGACAGACCGCAAAAGGGGGGATTTCCCTCATGGTTTTGGCGGACTCTCCAAGCAAAGCTTAAGCTTTCAAAATGTTCTTATGCATGGTGGCAGCTCTGAGAAAGCGTGCGATTTCATTAACCTATGGAATATTTTATGCTTTACATATATATATTCCTTTTGTTAATTTTATTTACTGCGTAGAGATTGGGGATGGGACAACTGAGAAAGCCCGATCCCAAAACCTTCATCTCCATCTACGTATAACTTCTAATACGATGGATTCATGTTGTTAAATGGTATTTGATTTCTTGTTTGATTATTACTGAGTGTAATGTTTCTGACCAGTAATGGGGATGGGACGGCTAAGAAATCCCGATCCCAAACTCCTACTTCCCCATCTACGTATAATTCTAATATGCTAGTTGCATGTTGAGAATGGTATGTTTCTTGTTCGATTATTAGTTGTTGTAATGTTTCTGACTAGTAATGGGAATGGGACGGCTGAGAAAGCGCGATCCCAAACTCCCACTTCTTCATATGCGTATAATTCTAATACGCTTGTTGCATGTTGAGAATGGTATGTTTCTTTGTCGATTATTACCTATTGTAATGTTCTTCCCAATAATGGGGATGGGACGACTGAGAAATCACGAACCCAAACTCCTGCTTCTCCATCTGCGTATAATTCTAATACATTGGTTGCATGTTGTTAAACAATATTTGATTTCTTGTTTGATTATTACTGGTTGTACTATTTCTGACAAGTAATGGGGATGAGACGACTAAGAAAGCCCGATCCCAAAACCTGCTTCTCCATCTGCGTATAATGTATAATACGCTAAATTTGTTTTTATCGATGGTTTGGTTACTACTTGCTATAACTATTTTGATAAGAAATAAGGAGAGGATGGCTAGATAAGCGTGATCCCAAAGTATTATTCTCCTTCTGCACATAGGTTATAAATATTGGTGTACATAGATATATGCTGGTTCGGTTATGGTAAACCTTCTGTGCATAGAATATAAATATTGTTGTATATAGATATATGTTGGTTTGGGTATGGTAACGTTCTGCGATGCCTGTATGATTTCAGGCTACATACATTAATTATTTCTTATAAGCGTTGGGGATAGGACGGTTGGATAAGCCTGATCCCAAAGTATGTCTCCCTCTTCTTATAGTTACCATCTCGAATGATGAATAATGAATGAGATTATGTTATAGGAATTAAAATAATAAAAATAGAGATCGGTAGTTCGGATATAGGAAGCCTACAGTAAATCTAAAGAATTGGAAATCTTAGTTGGCTCAGGTCTATTAATTAAAGACCTTATAAAGTAAACATGTTAAGGTATGGGTTATTATGAATAATTAGAAATGTGTCACCAAGAACAGATTAAATTTAGAGCCTCATTTTCTTACCTCTAGTGGATTGATTTTTCAGCTCAGGGTGATCTCTCGGCAGAAAACATATGTCGGACAGAGAACCAATGGTAGGGAGGAAAATTGGAGTCATGTCCTTTGTCTCCCATGTTTTGTAATTATTGTTATAGTTAACTTGTTACAAAATAAGAGATGTTTTGAACTTGGCATATGTATAATTATGGTGGTCTTGTGTTTGAACTATGTGTTTCATCTATTAAGTTCTTTTTAACATTCAAACGTTATTTTATATCAAATGTGTAAATTTTGATGTTTGAGTAGCAAGGTCTATAAAAGTATTGGTTGCAGGAATGATCGTCATGAATGATTATGGATGTAACTGAGATGTTTGAATATTCTTTCATTGATAACTAATCGTCATTATGTTGTTGCAAGGATGGCGTTCTTATGGTACTTAACGCAAGCGAATTCCATTATAAAGTTGTGGAGATCCTTACCATTATTACTTTCCAAATAACAACCTGCTTTCGTATTAATGTATGGTTTTGTAAAGTAGATCTCTTCAGGGTTTAATGATACTTGTTTATAATGCATATGATACTTATAAAGTAATGAGTAGACCCTTGGTAGGGTTTATTACCTCTTCTAATAGAGATTTCTATGTATAGTTAGATAATGCATGATAGATGCACATCAGAAAGGAAGTGCATTTATTCTTCTTAGTTATTCTATTATAAGGTGATAGTCACTTTCTTTAGTTACTATTGGTAAACGTTATAAGGAGTGATTCACTTTTATAAGATTACACTGTGAGGTTAGAAAAATTGTATTCCACCAGTTTCTTGAGAAATAGCTACATGAAGGTTCATTAAAGTGGATGGTGACATAAAATAGTGTATAGAGACTTTATAATACTAATGTCCAAGCAAAAGAATGTAGGGGACCTATGAAATACAGAAGTGAGAGTTAAAGTTAATTAGCTTACCTCATAGCTTATCCTCATGAAGTCAATTATATGGGTATATATGTATACATACATCCCTTTTATAAAGAGAGCCTCACATAATTAAATTAATCCTATTTAAGGTTATAATTAAGATGGAATCCACATAAATGAAATATGTGTAGTGTACTAAGAATAGTACTTTTCATTTGTAAGTGGTATGAATGGGAGTTAGGTGATCACCGTGAAAAATTCTTAAATTCACTAAAATGCTAACTTGGAACTTTGGGTATGTTACAAATGGTATGAGAGCTGAAGTTGCAGCACTCAGGCCTATTTGGGCTTAGCATGACATAAGAGAATATAAAGTGGCTGAACTAATGAAGGACCCTACTTGTATGGATAAACAGACAAAGGAAAAAAATTCATCTTCAAAGTTCTGCAAGAGGTAACCAATAAGATATATTGACTACTATGACAAGTCATTTGTGATTTACAACAAAGTAGTTCCATTATGTTTTATTTTTGAAGCATTATGTTTTTAAATTGACAAATGAAATTCAAGTTAAAAGCATATTCCGCAAGAAGTGTATATATTGCTTTAGAATTATGGTAGACTAAGATGTATAGGATTATAATGATTTTTTGATTTTATGAACATATAAGATAAGATGTGTTTAATAGGCTTAGTAGAATACCTATGTCGAATTGACATTATACGAAATATTGCATATTTGTCATAGGATAAGATACTGTAGTCCATAAGAAAAGTGTAATGATGGTTTGTGTAGTTGATCCTACGAAAAGTTGAGTAGTTATTTTCGGTTGAATAAAAGATGAGTAGTATATTTGGTTTAATGAACTGTTATAGAAATCAGATTCCATTGAAGATATAGAAAGTTGTTTATCAAAGTAAAGTAATAACGTCAATCAACTTTTGAATTATTATGATTCAATAATGTTGATAGTAGTATACTAATCCCATTCTTGGAAGGGATATTACAATGAAGTTTAAATATTACATTGATGTTTCATCTTTATTGTACTTAGAAGTCTGTACTTAATATAGTGCTGAAGGAGTAACATTCTCCTATTAATATTGTATGATCTAATGGATAAAGAATATAGATACAATCATGGAGTTATTAAAATAACTTTAAATAACGTGTGTTAAAGTTTTGCTATCCTAAAGCCAATGAACATCTCATATAGAAGTAAATTGTTTGGATATGGGTTATGGATAAGGGAATTTAAAGAATGACTTTATGCTAATAGTTGAATTCCTTTTCATATTTATTATATGAAGGGAAAAGTTCATCACAGACGTGCTTACCTATGATTATATTTATTCCATAACCATGATGACTAATGTATTGACTGTTTGTATCAAGATCAAGGAAAAATATTACACTCCATCTTCCTCGTATAATAGATGAAGATGTGAAAATTTATGGCAAGGTACGTTAATACCTTGACCAACAAAATTTGTGGATTAAAATTGTAAGCATAGGAGTAATGCTTTCTTTTTGTTTTAGTATTATGTATTATATTGACGAACTGAATATCAAGTTGGGTTATAATTTTACTCTTGATACATTCAGGAAGAAATGTAATTTTTTTCTAGAATTTTCTTTATATATATATATATATATATATATATATATAAATTGTTTTGCAATAGTCTTGTAGATTTATATAGACGCAAGTTGAAAACAACTGAGTGGTGAATAAGATGACCATTGGAATTGTTGAAGAGGTTGTAAAATTATCAAGGGGAGGAGCGATTATACCTCATAAGAAACCAAATTTAATGAGAAGAGAACAATAAACGCTATGTGCTAACATTGTAACTTATGGCCATAAGGTATGATTGATGAAAATAATAATCAAACTAAGAATGTTTATTTTATTTCATCACGTATGGATAATAGAGTTGAATCTAATCGAGTGTGAATGAAGATTTTTTAACAGCTTATAATGTTTTGGAAATGATTTCTTACAAATTTTGACTATGTCATGAAACATTGTACCAACAAGTGATTTTGACAGATTGTCAATATCTACGAGACTTGTTGAAAGAAAAGGAGCATGATACATGTTATGCATAAAGTATTGTAAGCATATTGTAAGAGTATGAATAAAGATCAAAGACTCATGTAGAGATCATATATTCAAAGCATGAGTAATAATTGATAAGTAAATAGGTGAACCTATTGTTTATCAAACTGATGATATTATGTTGCATGTTGTGGTGACTGACAGTACTTTGAGGTTATTGCAAGTAAGGGGTTAAGGCACCTTCAATAAGACCTTGAAATAAGAAATATCTTGAATTTATGAAACCTGCAATAAAGAACAATGAAATTAAAATAAGAAAAGAGTTATAAAGCCTTTTGAGCTAATCACGGGGGACGCCCTGGATTGTAAAGCTCTTGGAATTTTTAAGGAAATTTCCCTACAATAAACCAAAACCTTTATTGGAGAGTTAACCAGTAAATGAAATAAGCAATTGAATAAGAAAGACATATGTCTAAACAAAAGGACCTAAAAAAAAATTAAAAAGTTATATATGTTGGGCATAATCCTTGGAGCACATGGACTACTTTATTATGTGTTGAGCGTAAGCTCTGGAGGACATAGATTACTTTTATATGTGTTGGACATAAGCCTTGGAGCAAAAGGACTACTTTATTATGTGTTGAGCCTAAGCTTTGGAACACATAGATTACTTTTATATGTGTTGGGCATAATCCCTGGAGCACATGGACTACTTTATTATGTGTTGGGCATAAGGTTTGGAGAACATAGATTAGTTTTATTATTTTGTGAATAAGCCCTAGAGAACATGGAATACTTTATTATGTGTTGAGTGTAATCTCTGGAGAACATATATTACTTTTATATGTGTTGGGCATAATCCATGTAGGACATGGACTACTTTATTATTTGTTGAGCGTAAGCTCTCGAGCACATGGATTACTTTATATGTGTTGGGCATAAGCCCTGGATCACATGGACTACTTCATCATGTGTTGAGTGTAAGATTTGGAGCACATAGATTACTTTTATATGTGTTGGGCATAATCCCCGGGGCACATGGACTACTTTATTATGTGTTGAGCATATGCTCTAGAGAACATAGATTAATTTTATATGTGTTGGGAATAAGCCCTGGAGCACATGGACTAATTTATTATTGATGTTGAGGCGAAGGACTCTGGAGCATCAAGATTACTAGATTTATTATGTGTTTGGATTGATGTTGAGCTGATAGGCTCTCGAATATCAAAGCATGACTAACAATGTGACGATTTTGATATCTTCATTTATTTTGAGTTTTAAATGATGTGTTTTATGGAAAAAATTTTGAAGACATGAATTTGTTGCACGAAAGTGTAGGTTATGAGCGATAGCAACTTGCAGGAATCATGAAAGTTTGAAGATAATTAAGAATATCAAACAAAGATAACAAAGCGAACAAAATATAACAAATCAATGACGCACAAAGGAACCCAAGAGTGGAAGACAAACTGTTGAAAAGCATGAACACTGAGGATAGTGTTATTCTTAAGGGGGGAAGGATTTAACATCCCTCTTTTATACCCTTATTATTTTTTAAATGTAAACGTAAATTGTACTTGTTTCTACTGAGGAGCTCAAGGAAAAGGCCCCACCAGTAAACATTATAAGTTATGTGGTTTAATTTCTTAAATTGTAATTTGAATGCAAGACTTAGGAGACTAAGGTCATGATGCAACCTAATGATGGGGGGACAAATCCACTAGGGCGGGGAGAGGTGAAGGGATAGGAACCCTTGAATTGATGACATGTTTAATCTTATATCCTGGGGCACAAGAAGAGGGTGGAACAAAAAATGTTCACTCATTGGACTAAAATATTTTAGGTGTTATCCTAAAAATTTAGGGTTAGTCCTACGCATATATTTTAGTATTCCAAAAGCAAGTACTAAGCTTCTATAACCTATATATACTACATATTATTAATTAATCACAGTTTTTATCCTAGATTTTATTTATGCGATGGCCTTATGTAAAAGAGAAAGGCCTTATTATAAAAAGAGGACTAGGCACACAAAAACACTATAAAAAATAAAATAGTTAAAGGAATACATAAAGTAAACAGAGTTGTATTTTAATAAATATGTTACCCTGACTTATGGTTATTTAACCATTGATAACACACTCCCTTTATGCCATGACTCCCTTGAAACATGACACCAGGGGAATAACACCTAGACCGCCACAATCTTCTTAAAATATGGGATTTTAGAACATTATGGGGATCATCCCATGATCGGCAATCATCCCACGATCTACCATTCATCCCACAATATGCTGGAAGCTAGGAAGAGGGAAAAACCGTAAAAGGGGGGATTTCCCTCATGGTTTTGTTGGACTCTCCAAGGAGAGCTTAAGTTTTTGAAATGTTTTTATGCGTGGTGGCATCTCTAAGAAAGGGGGCGATTTCGTTAACCTATGGAATGTTTTCTTTTTTACATATATATTCCTTTTGTTAATTTTATTTACTACGTAGAGCTTGGGGATGGGATGGCTGAGAAATCCTGATCCCAAAACCTTCATCTCCATTTGCGTATAAATTCTAATACATTGGCTTCATGTTGTTAAATGGTATTTGATTTCGTGTTTGGTTATTTCCAGTTGTAATGTTTCTGACAAGTAATGGGGATGGGATGACTAATAAATCTCGATCCAAAACTCCTGCTTCTCCATCAGCGTACAATTCTAATACGCTGGCTACATGTTGAGAATGATATGTTTCTTGTTCGATTATTACCTATTGTAATTTTTCTGACCAGTAATGGGGATGGGAAAAATAAGAAAGCCCAATCCCAAACTCCCACTTCTCCATATGTGTATAATTCTAATATGCTCGCTGCATGTTGAGAACGGTATGTTTCTTCGTCGATTTTACCTATTGTAATGTTCTGACCAGTAATGGGGATGGGACGACTGAGAAAGCCCAATCCCAAACTCCTATTTCTCCATCTGCGTATAATTCTAATACATTGGTTGCATGTTTTTAAATGGTATTTGATTATTACCGATTGTACTATTTCTGACCAGTAATGGGGATGGGATTGCTGAGAAAGCCTGATCCCAAAGCCTGCTTCTCCATCTGCATATAATGTATAATACGATGACTTTGCGTTGATCGATGGTTTGGTTACTACTTTCATTAACTATTTTGATAAGCAATAAGGAGAGGATGGCTGGACAAGCCCGATCCCAAAGTATTATTCTCCTTCTACGCATAGGATATAAATATTGGTGTATATAGATATATGATGGTTTGGTTATGGTAAACCTTCTGCGCATAGAATATAAATATTGTTGTATATAGATATATGTTGCTTGGGGTATGGTAACCTTCTGCGATGCCTGTCTGATTTTGGGCTACATACATTAACTATTTCTGATAATGTTTGGGGAGAGGACGGATGGATAAGCCAATCCAAAAGTATGTCTCCCTTTGCTTATAGTTACCATCTCGAATGATGAATAATGAATGAGATTAACATTATAAGAATTCAAATAATAAAATTAGAGATCCATAGTTCAGATATAGGAAGCCTACAATAAATCTAAATATTTGGAAATCTTTGTTGGCTGAGGTATATTAATTAAAGACCTTATAAAGTAGACAGGTTATGGTATGGGTTATTATGAATAATTAGAAATGTGTCACTAAGACTAGATTAAATTTAGAGCCTCATTTTCTTACCTCTAGTGGATTCGTTGCCCAGCATAGGGGTGGTCTCTCGGCAGAAAACATATGTCAGATAGTGAACCTGTGGTAGGGATGAAAGTTGTAGTCATGTCCTTAGTCTCCCAAGTTTTGTAATTATTGTTATAGTTAACTTGTTAAGGAAGAAAAGATGTTTTGAACTTGGCATATGTACAATTGTGATGGTCTTGTGTTTGAACCATGTGTTTCAGCTATTAAGTTCTTTTTAACATTCAAAATTTATTTTATATCAAATGAGTAAGTTTTGATGCATGAGTAGTAAGGTCTATAAACGTATTGGTTGGAGGAATGATCATCATGAATGGTTATGTGTGTAACGTAGATGCTTGAATATTCTTTCATTGATAACTAATCGTCATTAGGTTGTTGCAAGGATGGCATTCTTATGGTCCTTAACACAAGCGAATTCCATTATAAAGTTGTGGATATTCTTACCGTTATTAATTTCCAAATGAGAACCTGCTTTCGTATTTATCGTTTTGTAAAATTAGATCTCTTTAGGGGTTAATGATATTTGTGTATAATGCATATGATACTTATAGAGTAATGAGAAGACCCTTGGTAGGGTTTATTACCTCTTCCAATACATATTTCTATGTAGAGTTAGATAATGCATGATAGACGCACATCAGAAAGGAAGTGCATTTATTCTTCTTAGTTATTCTATTATAAGGTGATAGTCACTTTCTTTAGTTACAATTGGTAAATGATATAAGGAGTGATTCATTTTAATAAGATTACACTATGAGGTTAGACGAAATTTATTCCACCACTTTCTTGAGAAATAGCTACATGAAGGTTTATTAAAGTGGATGGTTACATAGAATAGTCTATAGAGACATTATAATACTAAGGTCCAACCAAAAGAATGTAGGGGACCTATGAAATAGATAAGTGAGGGTTAAAGGTAATTAGATCACCTCATAGCTCATCCTCATGAAGTCAATTATATGGGTATATATGTATACTTACATCTCTTTTATAAAGAGAGCCTCACATACTTAAACTAATCCTATTTATGATTATAATTAAGATGGAATCCACATAATTGAAATATGTGTAGTCTACTAAGAATAGTACTTTTCATTTGTCATTGGTATGACAGGGAGTTAAGTGATCATCGTGAAAAATTATTAAATTCACTAAAATGCTAACTTGGAACTTTGGGAATGTTACATTATTATCTGTTATGAGGTCTTCCTTACACGGGAGGTGTATTTTGTGATGTGCTTTCCAAAATAACCAAGGTATGCAAAGACTAGTTGAGTCTCAAATTTCAACTTGAATCAATACTATTATGTGATAAATTGATTATAATTAAATTTAAATATTGCAATAAAGAATTGTGTAATAAGGGTTGAACATTTCATTTGAAGAGTAATGATATAGTTATGGTGATTATGTAAAATATTAATATAAAATAAATTTAATGTGACTTTATTAAATAAGTTTTATACAAATGTTAGTGTTAACACCCAAATTAACCCCTAAGGTTGTGAATAAGGAAATTCGGGGTAACCACTAACCAATCTTTAGCTTCTGCTACTAACCTAACACAAACACAGAGGGCTCTCTCTATAAGCGCATGAAAAAATGGAATAATCAAAGGCGTCAACAATGAAAACATACACCAGTATTCATCATTCAAGATATTCAATTACAACATATAGAAGATCATATTTCTGCTGGAAACAAAATGATTTAAACGTTGTTTGGCTGAAACATATGAATCTCTATTTGGGCAATGGAGTCTCATTTAAACAAACCTTGAAAATTATCCACAAGGCTTTGCAAATGCATTCACACAGGGGTGAGATAGTAAGAAGCTAATAGTCAATGAGCTTTTAATTGGTGAAACAAAAGAGAAAAGAACAATCCATTGATGTAAGGCATATAATGATGAATCCTACACCAACTTTAGCAGAGAATAAGGATGAAATACTTGGAATGAGACTAAGCAAAACATAACTTCTATGAATTCCACTTAACTATTACACTGCACCAAGTATGAAGAAATATTACAGAGGTGAAATAATGATGAAAGAAGCACAATTAACATAGGGAAAGGAAAGACAGACTATCAGACCAATTACACAAGAATCCCTGAAAAACGTAGGCTCGGATCTGCAAAGTTTATTAAACAACTCAAAATGTCTTACAGACTGGTTTCTCAAAATTCCAAAAGTTCTTCAAATAAGATTTTCAACCCTTGTTTATTCTATTACAAAGCTTTTATAAATTGTTGGCCTAGAATCAGTCCTGGGGAAACGAACAGAAATATGCAGCCACCTCGATAGTCCCACATTTGGAATACTACATACATGTCAAAGTCCAAAACAGATTGACTAAGACGGGGAACAAAAATACTATGAGTAGGGCGCCACCTTACTCTGAAGTCTTCAATCAACCTTGCAAATAAAAGAAGTCTTCTACCTTCGGATAGCTGTCATCCTGTGCTCATTTAGTACGATGGAGAGGTGTCTCTCCCCCAATAGGGAGTATGAGATCATGGATGATCTCGATGTCTTGTTGGAAGTCTCCCTTCTCTTCAGAAATTCCCTTTTCTGGCACCTATCACTTTTCCGCCTTCTCATCGTCACTACCAGAGATGGATTCCTCATGGTCGAACACCATAAGAGACGAAGGAGCTTGTTCTTGCTCCACCTTAGACCATGCCTGTTCTAGCATGAAAACCACCCAAGATTCCTGTTCCTCCTCCATGATCCAATCCTAACTGAAAGACGCCCCAAGCTGCCAGGTGTTCTATCCTTTCTATGTACCGATCTTGTACGACAGACGAAGAACCACCTCCATAACTGCAGTGATGATGAGAGCAACTACATGCAGCTATAGTCACCATGAAAACCTGATCGAACTCCTTAACCATGTAACAATGATGCCTTAAGTCTGAGATGACCTAAAACATGCTCGGCAAAGCTTTCCAGATAGACGACGCAACAAATGATGACGTCGAGGTGGCCCCCATCACATCGATAATCATCTAGAGTCGTAGACAGATGCCTTTAGACGGTTCATCTTTCTAGCCCCCCTTACATAACAATACTTAACCTCACATTTCCCCACACGTCGAAAGACGTGAGTCACCTCATCTTCAAAACCACTTGGGTCACTTGTCAGTCTACTCGAGCGACCTTCCTATGGCCTTTTCTTCTTTGTTTCCTACCAAGATTGTAACCTTCCTTGTTTGCTAACGTCGATAGGATTTCCAATCCTGCCATTCTATTCCGCTCCCCCAATTTTGGAAGTTGACCCCTTTTTGATCCATTGATACTCTGGCGGCATCTGTGGGAAAAACGTGTGTTTGAGTAGTGACGATGGCTCTTCTGAAAACCCCTTGGTTTTGAGATGAACATATCTTTGGTAGACGTGACAAAGTACGCAAACGTTACTAAAAAAACCCCATGGGTATAGAATGCTGACTCGTTGAACTAGCCATCCTCAAAACCTAACCCCCGAGCTCATTTAACCTTAACCTCCTTGCCGCAAACGGACTAAGTTTTGTCACTCGACCCTTCCAATCTTACTCATACAATCTGAAGGGCTATGGGAATGGCCTCAACTATCACTTTCTACATCTCTCCCACACATGGGGGCTTCCTTCCCCTGACAAGTTTCAGAAAAAATAAAAATGTGAACTTTTACGGGTGTCTTCACATATACAACAGTTTATCCATAACCTTCGGTTTCCTTAGCCAATTGTCTCTCAATCTCAACCATTGATCTCCCACATGCTCACTTTCTGCTGTCAGATCTAGATTCCCTTCACCTACTGATTTGAGAACTCTTTTATTTCCACGGTCGGATCATCTAGCTAGTCCTGATCTAGGCCATTCATCTCATCCATATGCCTCTATGAGGCAGTATCGCATGCATCCCAAATGATTTCCTTATATCGCCATTCCTCTGTGCCACAGGCTCTGAAGTTGACACCTGTCTGGCGGGAAAAATCCATCGGATTCGCCTTGACGCTATCGAGCATGCTATTTCTTGATGCGACTATCTATGTGAACCATTCATCTCTTCTCAAACGTGCATCCACGGTGATACCTTACGCTCCATTTAATTCTCAAATAATCCATCTGTTGGTGGGACCCATTATACTAGCAAATCGCATGTATCGCGCATCGTCTGATTGGAAGTGAAGGATTTTTCGCTGTAGATCTTTAATGGCCTGTCACACCATCGGATGCACCCAATATGGCATTGCTCATTGTTCCTTTCTCCTTGCGATGCCTTCTTAAGTCGACGCCTGTTCAGTGGGACCAAGCCTATCACATCCACATATTCCCTTTCATCCTCGTAACTTGGCCATGCGACGCTTAGTCTTTTCATGTTTCTCCCATGGACTATAGGTTTAAGATATTCTCCACTTTCCCTTGTCATTTTATTTGCCTATTCATACCTAGCCTTTGACATTAGTCCACCTTTATTACATTGGACCTTTCTAGACCATTTCTTTTCATGTCTTAGCACCTGGCCCTCAAGGATGGAGAGTACTTCAAGCTTTCTTCAGGTAGTTGTTTAACCCTCACCTTTCATATACAGTTTTTTGTGCTACAAAGGAAAATAAAAATATATAGGTGCTAACAACTGGCTCCAATCGGGGATGCTATCCTCCCTGCGAGGTAGCAAAGAAACCCATAGACTAGGTGCCTGATCCATTGGGAGGATCCCGACCATGAGAACTACAACTTGTACCATGTAACCATTTCTTCATCCAAAAATTATAAGTGAAAACCTCAGATTGAAAACATACTGAAAACTTCTGAAAATGTTGCGGACTGAACATGCATACCGCTCAAATATTAAAACTGAAAGTAATGAAAATGCTTGACCTTCAAGTTTATTTATATACAAATGATCCTACCCTATTTTCTGAGCCTAAAGACAAAAATTAGGTGATATCACACTTCCAATGAAGCCAGTCAAGCAAATGACTTCTCGACTGAAATTCACATTCAACCTCTCCAACCCGAAAAAAAAACCCAGCAAATGAAAACTGAAAATATCTTTCAATCCCTACTTTCTTGAACACAAACCCCATCTTCTCAGATGATTCCAACAAGCTAGCAAAAGGATCTTCAAGAAAATGAAATATCCCTATTTCTTTGTGACCAATCATGAAAGCAACTTCAACTAGTTCTTTCTAATTGTTCACATTATCTATGTCATAACAAGGCTACTCAAATTGCAATTCCCTTTTCAATTTGGAAAACTGATTTTCAGAAAGACTTTGAAAAGTATACTCATCTCCTTTGTCCTGACTACCCTGGCCTTCTTCTTATTCACATGACAACTGAAAAAACTGAAGAAAATTATCATCCGACACAGGAGAAAAGATATGAAGATCATTACCGATCCCATCCAAAATCTCAGAGTTTAGAACTTGCTCTTCTTCATCAGGCATAGCAGAAATATCATTGATTTTTTCAATAAAATTAATTGCAACAAACTCTTATTGATATAAAAATCATGAATGTAAAAGATGGACCTGATTTTCTTTTTGGCAGTTATCTTCCCCTTGGCAAATCTCTGCTTCTTGGGACAGATTGCACACCTGCCCTTTGCTTTCATTGTCAATCTCAAAAAAACTTATGAATTTTTCTAAGCAGTCGTCTTCATTTTCATCATACTTAGGTGGCCTTAAATCTTCCTTAAAATCAGAAATCTTAGCCGGCTGATTGTAAATTTCATAAAACAAACTAGAATTACCTTCTTCTGGCACCTCACTGGGAGGGTCATCTTCCTGTTTATCCTAGGAAAGACTGGAATTCAAAACAAGTTCTCCTTGTTCATGCATCACCTCGAATCCAGATTCCTCTTCAACCCTTTCATCGCTATCTTTGCATGACAATTTTCCAGACATCCTAAGATTGTCTTCAACCTCCAAGGCATCAATGAACATATGCTGCAAATTAGAAGACCTTCTTTCCAAAAGAAGAAAAGATAAATCAGGAGGAAAGATAGATGCATAGTGTAGCTTAGCAGCATTCTCTAGGGGCTGAATTTCCCTTGGCATATCATAATAGAATCTTGAAAACCTTATGGTAAAGCTTGGCATGACCTCTCCTTCTTGCATTCTCATGGAGTAAAAATCTGAAAGAACTTGGTCCCATGACCTTTTCTTACCCCAAAACTCCAAGAAAACATCAGAAAATGCATGCCATGTATCTATAGACTCAGGTTGCAAATGGCTAAACCATTGCTTCACATCTCCTTCGAAAGATTGGGCGAAAGCCCTCATACACACATCATCATGCTCTACTTCAAAAAGATCTAGAAAATGTTCAAATCCTTGGAGATGTTTCTCGGTAGTAAGGCTTTCGGATTCTCCATCAAATCTAGGAAGGTATTTATGGTATTTGGGAGGATAGTCATGAAGAACAGGGGGCGGTTTCAAAGGGCAATATCTCAGCTAAGATTTGGAATGCAAAGGAGTATGTACAGGGAGAGCATCTTCAGCCTCACTCTTATGGGATTTGCAAGGCTGGCTATGGATCTTATAAGATTTACAAGAAGAAATGGGATCAGCTCTAGGGGTTAAAGGAGGATATACATTTGTAATATCCAGAGAGGGATATACAAAGGAGGGTCTCTCGTGACCTAGAGCTCTTCGGTGGAACATACTTTTCTTGATATATATACATAAAGGCAAAAGGATACTGATACAGAAGAAACAGATTTCTTTGAAGAGATTGATGCTTTGATACCTAAATCTTGATTCTTCCATGTCTAAGGTAGCTGAGCTCGTTCTCCAATGGAGTCTGCAAATTGAATTGAATCATGAGCGGAGTCACCAGGTGAATGGTAGAACCTTCTCATTATCTGACTATTGTTCACCATCAGTATTCAGATCTGAACTTTGTCGTTTTGCCCAGGGATGATAAGACAATAGCTCCCCCGCAGCAGCACCAGTTTGTTAACACCCAAATTAACCACCAAGGTTGTGAAGAAGGCAATTTGGCATAACCACTAACCAATATTTAGCTTGTGCTACTGACCCAACAGAAACAGAGAGGGTTCTCTATATAAGCTCATGAAAAACTGGAATAATCAAAGGCATCAACAATAAAAACCTACACCAGTATTCATCATTCAAGATATTCAATTACAACATATAGAAGATCAGATTTATGCTGGAAACAAAATGATTTAAACGTTGTTTAGCTGAAACATATGAATCTCTATCTAGGCAATGGAGTCACATTTAAACAAACCTTGAAAATTATCCACAAGACTTTGCGAATGCATTCACATAGGGGCGAGATAGTAAGCAGCTAATAGTCAAAGAGCTTTTAATTGGTGAAACAGAAGAGAAAAGAACAATCCATTGATGTAAGGCATACAATGATGAATCCTACACCAACTTTAGTAGAGAATAAGGATGAAATACTTGGAATGAGACTAAGCAGAGCATAATTTTTATGACTTCCACTTAACTATTACAATGCACCAAGTATGAAGAAATAATATAGACATGAAATAATGATGAAAGAAGCACAATTAACATAGGGAAAGGAAAGACAGACTATCAGACCAATTACACATGAATCCCTGAGAAACGCAGGCTTGACTCTGCAAACTTTATTAAACAGCTCAAAATGTCTAATAGACTAGTTTCTCAAAATTCGAAAAGTTCTTCAAATAAGATTTTCAACCCTTTTTTATTCGATTACAAAGATTTTATAGGCTTTTGGCATAGAATCAGTCCTGGGGAAATGAACAGAAATACGCTTCGACCTCGACAGTCCCACATTTCGAATATTACATACGTGTCAAAGTTAAAAACAGATTGACTAAGAAGGGGAACAAAAATACTATGAGTAGGGCACCACCTTACTCCGAAGTATTCGATCGGCCTTGCGAATCAAAGAATTCTTCTACCTTCAGAGAGCTGTTAGCCTGTGCTCCTTCAGTAGGATGGAGAGGTGTTTCTCCCCCAGTAGGGAGTACGAGATCATGGATGATCTCCATGTCTTGCTGGACGTCTCCCTTCTCTTTGAAAATTCCTTTTTTTTGGCAGCTACGCTTTTCTGCCTTCTTTTTGTCACTACCGAAGCTGGATTCCTCGTGGTCGAACACCATAAGAGATGAAGGAGCCTGTTCTTGCTCCACCTCAGACCATGCCTGCTCTATCATGAAAACCACCCCAGCTTCTTGTTCCTCCTCCATGATTCAATCCTAACAGAAATATGCCCCAGGATACTAGGTGTGCTATCCTTTCTATGTACTGATCTTGTACAGCAGATGAAGAACCACCTCCATAACTGCAGTGATGATGACAACAGCTACGTGTGCATATAGTCTCCATGACAACCTGATCGGACTCCTTAACCATGTAACAATGATGCCTTAAGTCTGAGATGACCTAAAACACACTCGGCAAAGCTTTCCAGATAGATGGCGTAGAAGATGATGACGCCAAGGTGGCCCCAATCGCATCGATAATCATCCAGCGTGGAAGACAGATGCCTTTAGTTAGTTCATCTTTCTGGCCCCCTTATGTAACAATCCTTAACCTCATGTTTCCCCACACATCGAAAGACGTGAGTCACCTCATCTCTGGAACCACTTGGGTCACCTGTCAGTCTGCTCGAGCGACCTTCCTCCGTCATTTTCTTTTCTGTTTCCTACCAAGATTGTAAACTTCCCTGTCTGCTAGCGCCGATAGGGTTTCCAATCCTACCATTATGTTCCGCTCCCCCAATTTTGGAATTTGACCCCTTTTTGATCCATTGATGCTCTGGCAGCATCTGCGGGAAAAACATGTCTCTGAGTAGTGACGACGGCTCTTCTGAAAAACCCCCTAGTTTCGAGATGAACATATCTTTGACAAACATGAAAAAGGGTGCAAACGTTACTTAAAAACCCCATGGCTAAAGAATGCTGACTCATTGAACCAGCCATCCTCAAAACCTAAGCCCCGGGCTCATTTAACCTTAACCTCCCTACCGCAAACGGATTAAGTTTTGTCACTTGACCCTTCTAGTCTTACTCATACAGCCTGAAGAGCAGTGGGAATGGCCACGCCTGTCGCTTTCTACATCTCTCCCACACACGGAGGCTTCCGCCCCCCGACAGGTTTCAGAAAAAATAAAAATATCAACTTTTATGGGCGTCTTCACATATAAAATCGTTTACCCATAAACTCCAGTTTCCCTAGCCAATTGTCTCTCAATCTCAACCATTGATCTCCCACATGCTCACTTTTCGCTGTCGGATCTGGCTTCCCTTCACCTACTGATTTGACAACACTTTTATTTCCACGATCGGATCATCTTGCTAGTTCTCATCTGAGCCGTTCATCTCATTTGTATGCCTCTACGAGGCAGTATCGCACACATCCCAAATGATTTCCTTATATTTTCGTTCCTCCGTGCGATAGGCTTTGAAGTTGACACCTGTCTAGCGGGAAAAATCCATCGCATTCGCCTTGTCGCTATCCAGCATGCTATTTGTTGTTGTGACTATCTATGTGAACCATTCATCTCTTCTCAAATGTGCATCCACGGTGAGACCTTATGCTCCCTTTAATTCTCAAATAATCTGTCTGTTGGTGGGACCTATTATACTAGCGAATCGCATGTATCTCACATTGTCTGATTGGAAGCAAAGGATTTCTTGCCATAAATATTTAATGGCATGTCCCACCATCGCATGCACCCAATGTGGAATTCCTCACTATTCCTTTCTCCTTGCGATGCCTTCTTAAGTTGACACTTATCCGACGGGACCAAGCCTATCGCATCCAAATATTCCCTTTCATCCTCTGATGCAGGAGCATCAGGGCCTAGCCAGATTATTCGAAGTTGATCTACAGGAGGGGAGCCGATCAATGTGGTTGCCGATGACCATTGGTGCAGAGAGCAGGTTGACTTGTTGAAGTCAACAAGTCAAGCAGAAATAGTCGAAGTGTGACCGACTGGAGCAGCACAGCGGATGTTGTGATTGGTCGAGAATCAACAGGAATTAGTCGATAGACGACAAGTGGAGGAGTAATGCGTTGGGTAGTTGACGAGTGGTCGAACTACAACACAACAGGTTTGGTGGAGCCAAGCACGGAGGAAGGGGAGGACTGGCGAACCGCAGAAGATGAGAAACAAGCAAACAGGAGGGTTGAGATGTGACCGACTACTATAGTAGGGTTGGAAGGATAGAAAGTTAAGGGACATTACCTGGTATCCGTTCAAGGTTGCTGAGGAAGTTATTACAGTTATTGCGAGTTAGTGAAAGACATGACAGGTGACGTCATGAGTAGAGGCTGTACAGCATGGCTAGGAGCTGATAGTGCAGGTTTGCAGGATTTGAATGGATCGACAGACAGGAGGATGCGTGTCTCAAGAATTGCAACAGTCTTGGGAACAGCAGTAGCAGGGTAAAATACATAGGAGAGAAAATCACAGGGAGGATCTTCAGTCTTGAAGGAGCAGTATCAGAGGATAGAGCCGAGAGTTTGTTGTGAAGAGTCACACCGGCCGAAGTAGAGAGTTTAGATCGAGCCATAGCTCAATGTTCAGAGGTGAACCAGGAGAGGGTGAGGTCGACACACAGGGAGAACACACCACAGTTACTTCTAAGTTGTAACGGCTGAGGCCGTCTGTAGTTAGTTATTTGTTTACAATTATTCCGCATTGTAATTGAATTCAGAGAAGTAATATAAAGCCACTTATGGCATCCTATTTTACACCTATTTGTGTGAACATTGTGGTTTGTGTCGTGTGTATTGTTAAGCAAGAAAGTACCCAATAAGGTGACTTGCGTCAGTTGGTATTAGAGCACGGATCAGAGCAGATCAGAGCAGGAACAAAGAGCTGAAAGAAATTATGGTTGAGAAGACAACTGTACCAACCGTGACTTGCATCTGTTGGTATCAGAACGGAAGAATCCGTCGAGTTCATGATAGTGAGCCTACAAGTGAGTTGAATAGCTCCAACTATGGTTGGGTAGATTTGTGCATGACTTGTTTAAGTCTGGTTGTGATTGGACGTGTGAAAGTTTCAACGAAGGTTGAAAATCGCTCATAGAGGCATTAATGTCCAAGGACGAAGGATGCATGGCACCATAGCCATGACAGTGGATCGTGAGATGTTCGATGAATGGATTGGAACGATGCTAACTTTGACAAATGAAGTTGTGGCGATCAAAGAAAGCCATAGGCATGGTTGTATTCCTAAAGCACTAGACCACTGCGATGAGGAAGTTGAAGAGGTGGAAGCTCGGGATGAAGCTGCAGAGGAACTAGAGAAAAAACCGATCAAACTCCTAACGGATATGAGAGGTTAGGCGAAGATAAACGTGCGTATGTACTCAGGAAGCTTGGACCCAAAAGATTTGATCGACTAGTTCAAAGAGATGGATAAATACTTCGACATAGAGTAGATCGAGGACCCTAAACGGGTTAAGACTGCATGTCTGAGGTTGAAGGGTCATGCCTCGTTGTGGTGGGAAAATGTAGAGGCTGACAGAGTACTCAAGAAAGGAAAGGAGAAAATCAAGTCTTGGGATAGAATCATTGCCAAGTTGAAGGGAAAGTTCTTGCCAAATGACTATATGATTTCCTTGTTAAGGAAGTTATAGAACTTTCGACAGAAAGAAATGACCGTGAAAGAGTACACGGAGGAGTTCTACCAATTGTCGATTCGGTCAGGACAAACTAATGAAGGAGAAGAAGTTGTCACTAGATACGTGAACGGCTTGAAATATGTTATTCAGTATGAACTCAACATGTTCAGATTCAGAGCAGTCGATAAATCCTACCAGTTAGCTCTGAAGGCAGAAGAGAAGCTGTCAAGAAAATCCACAGCGACCAGGGGAAGGATGACTGGTCGTGGTGCGAAAATTGTCTCCACGAAATTCCAAAGTAGTGAATACAGGAGAGAAGGTGTCGAATATAGCCGACACACAGAAGGGACATCGACAGGGAAGGTGCAAGAAAACAGACGCGATGGTCGTGAGAACCGCTGTCAAGGTGCGTATAGTCAAAGTGGTTCATCCAATAAGAAAGGAGCTAACAAACCAACCATAATCTGTTACAAGTGTCGAGGAATGGGACACAAGGAATATGAGTGCGCATAAAACTTACATGCTGCAGAGGAGTCGAAACCCAGATGTCGAAAGGACGAGCAAGTCGATGAGAGGGAAGAATCGACATCTGACAGCAGTGGAGGTGAAAAAAAGAAGAACAAGAATCTGGTGGTTTAGAGGACCTTGATCTAGGAAGATCAACGTGACCTGATGGAACCAGCACAATGGAAGGCAATCTTTCAAACGAAGGTGCAGATCGGGGAATGGTGTTGCAAAACCATAGTGGATGGTGGAAGCACGGAGAATCTTGTGTTGGCGGAAGTCATCGACAAGATCAGGTGAAAGTGTCGAGAACACCCACACCCCTACAAGATCTCATAGTTGCAGAAAGGACACCATGTCAGGGTGACCAGACAGTGCTTGATCAAATTCAGAGTTGGAGGATTAGAGGACAGTGTACTGTGCGATGTAGTTCCCATGGATGCATGGCATCTATTGTTAGGAAGGACATGGAATTATGATCGGAAAATGATCTATGATGGTTGAGCCAACACAGTCACAGTGTGGAAGAATGGTGTGAAGAGGACTCTTAATCCGAGGCGAGAAGAACCAGCTGACAAAAGCGACGGCGAGAGAAATATTTGGGAAAAGCGAGTGTTGATGAGCACTGCGAAGGAATTCCTCGCAGAAGAGGAGAGGTAGTCGGGATGTTTTGCGATCATTATGAAAGGACCATATGTCAAAGGAATGACCAGGGAGGAGAACATTGTGGTCGAGATCGAGGAGTTGCTCGAAGAATTAAGGGACATAATGGCCGATGAGAAATCAATGGGATTGCCATTGACAAGGAGCATATCCCATCAGATCGACTTGATTCCATGGTAGAGTCTGCCAAACAAGGCACCATATAGGATGATTCCGACAGAGGGATAGGAACTCAACCGATGGGTCCAAGAGTTGTTGGACAAAGGATTAATCAGAGAAAGTCTGAGCCCGTGTGTAGTAGTAGTGGTATTGACACTGAAGAAGGGTGAGGAATGGAGAATGTGTACCGACTCCAAATCCATCAACAGGATCACGATCAAGTATTGGTTTCCATTGCCGAGGATGGATGGCTTGATGGATTTCCTAAGTGGAGCGACATACTTCACAAAAATAGACCTGAAGAGTGGATATCACCAGATTAGGGTCAAAGAGGGAGATGAATGGAAGACAACATTCAAAACAAAAGAAGGGTTGTATGAGTGGTTAGTCATTCCATTTGGGTTGACTAATGCACCCAGCACATTCATGAGTTGATGAATGATGTGTTGAAACCATTTCTAGGAAATTTTTTCGTATTTTATTTAGACAACATTCTGATTTTTAGTCGAACCAAGGCAGAACACTTGGAGCATGTTCGATGAGTATTGCAAAAATTGTAGGAAGAAAAGATGACGGTAAACCCGCAAAAGTGTTTCTTCATGAAGAAGGAATTGGTGTACTTCGGATTTGTAATCTCGTGTAAAGGGTTGGTGATGGACCCAAAGAAGGTGAAGGAAATAGTGGATTGGCCAAAACCAACAATTACGACTGGAGTGAGAAGTTTCCATGGACTTTCTAGTTTCTACTGGAAGTTCATTCGGGGATTCAGTTGAATTTGTGCACCACTAATAGAATGCATGAGAAAGGGTGAGTTCAAGTGGATGGACAAAGCCCAGAAAGATTTTGACGAGTTGAAGGAAAAGGTCACTGAGAGCCCAGTATTAGCGCTCCCAAAATTTGACAAAGTTTTCCAGGTCGATTGTGAGACGAGTGGAATGGCAATTGGAGCAGTGTTGAGCTAGGAGGGCCGACCAATTGCATTCTTTAGTGAAAAGCTGAATGGGGCGAAGCAGAAGTATTTGTTTTATGACCAGGAGTTTTATGCTATCATTCAAGCGCTAAAGAAGTGGAGGCATTATTTGTTGCCAAAGGAATTTGTGTTGTACACAGATCACCAAGCACTGAGGTATCTGAACACTCAGTCGAAATTGGATCAGAGACACATGAAGTGGGTGGAGCTACTCAGAGATATACCTTCGTGTTGTGACATAGGTTGGGCAAGTCGAATAAAGTTGCCGATGCATTGAGTAGGAGAGTTGCACTATTGAGCATGACGATAGTTCAGGAAACAGGGATAGAGTCGATAAAGATAGAGTATGAGACCGACGAGGATTTTGCAAAAGCATGGAAGGCTTGTCGTGAACCTTGGAGTATGGAAAAAACTCCATATTTAAGTTACTTCATTAAAGAAGGTTATCTGTTCAGGGGAATTCAGTTGTGCATTCCCACAGGATCAGTAAGAGAGAACCTAATCCGGGAGTTTCATAATGGCGGGTTAGCAAGACACTTTGGCATCGACAAGACCAAAGCACAGGTTGACAAGAAGTATTTCTGTCCAGGGATGTCGACAGATGTGAAAAGATGGGTTTGACAATGTCAAGTTTGCCAGTTGGCAAAGGGAAGGAGTCAGAACATGGGGTTGTATACACCATTGCCGGTACCAGATAAACCTTGGGAGCATCTTAGAATGGATTTTGTGTTAGGATTACCGAAGACTCAGCAAGGAAGTGATTCGATATTTGTTGTAGTCGACAGATTTTCGAAGAGAACGCATTTCATACCATGTAAGAAGACGAGTCATGCCACGGGGATTACTGTACTATTCTTCAAGGAGATAGTCATATTGCATGGGTTTACAAAGAGTATCACGTCGGATCAGAATACCAAGTTTATGGGGCATTTCTGGAGAACCCTATGGAAGAAACTGGACACAAAGTTGTAGTTTAGCTCGGCATACCATTCACAGACAGATGGATAGACCGAGGTGGTCAATAGAAGTTTGGGAAACCTTCTGATATGTCTAGCAGCTGACAGACCTAAGCAGTGGGAGAATGTTTTGGCATAGACAGAGTTTGCATACAACAATTCTGTGAATCAGTCGACGGGATTCATTCCATTGTAGATTGTTCAGGGGAGAATCCCACATGGAGTGGTGGATTTGGTTGAGTTACCAACAGAAACCAGGAAGAGCGCAGATGCTGAGTCGTTCACAAAGCATATGCATGAATTTCATGAAAGTGTGTGAAAGTGCATAGAGAAGAGTAACGCAGCATATAAATTGAGGGCCGACAGTAAAAAGAGGCTACAATCATTCCAAGAATGGGACTTATTCTATGCATACTTACGAAAAGAGAGATTTTCGATAGGAACATACAACAAGTTGAAGCTGAAAAAGATAGGACCATGCAGGATTCTGAAGAAGATTTCGGACAATGATTATGTGTTGGAATTGCCGAAAGAATTGAATATTTCATCAATGTTCAATGTTTCAGATCTGTAAAAATTTGAAGAAGGGTCAAGTAGTGGAAGCGAGGAGGTGATAAGTATCAACTAGACAGACCAAATTCTAGATCGACACAAGGAAGAGCTCCCAGAAGTCATCGAAGAGTGCGAGGTGGGACAAACACGTAGCACACGGAAGAAGGAATACTTGGTGCGGTGGAAGGATGACGAGTTGCATGAGGTGACATGGATTTCCAAAGAAGATTTCAGGAGACTGACGGAGTAGTCGAATTCTTTTTCACCTGGGGGTCTAATGCAGGAACTTCGGGACCTAGGCAGATCAGTCGAAGTTGATCTATAGGAGGGGAGCCGACAAGCAGGTTGCCGATGACCACTGGTGCAGAGAGCAGGTTGGCTTGTCGAAGTCAACAAGTCGAACAGAAACAGTTGGAGTGCGACCGACTGGAACAACACAGCGAATGTTGCGATTGGTTGAGAATCGACAGGAATTAGTCGATAGATGACAAGTGGAGGAGTAAGACGTCGGGTAGTCGATGAGTGGTTGAACTACGACATGACAGGTTTGGCGGAGCCAAGCGTGGAGGAAGGGGAGGACTGGCGAACCGCAGAAGATGAGAAACAAGCCAACAGGAGGGTTGAGATGTGACCAACTATTGTAGCAGGTTTAGAAGGACAGAAAGTCAAGGGACTGTACCTGGTAGCCATTCAGGGTTGCTGAGGAAGTTATTTTAGTTATTGTGAGTTTGTGAAAGACATGACAAGTGATGTCATTAACAAAGGCTGTGCAGCACAGCTAGGAGCTGATAGTGCAGGTTCACAGGATTTGGAAGGATCGGCGGACAGGAGGATGCATGTCTCAGGAATTGAAGCAATCTCAGGAACACCAGTAGCAGGGTAGAAGACGTAGGAGAGAAAATCACAGGGAGGATCTTCAATCTTGGAGGAGCAGTATCAGAGGATAGAGCCCAGAGTTTGTTATGAAGAGTCACACCAACAGAAGTAGAGAGTTGAGATTGAGCCATAGCTCAGCGTTCAGAGGTGAATCAGGAGAGGGTGAGGTCGACACATAGGGAGAACACACCACAGTTACCTCTAAGTTGTAACGATTGAGGCCAACTGTAGTTAGTTATTTGTTTACAGTTTCCGCATTATAATTGAATTCAGAGAAGTAATATAAAGACACTTTTGGAATCCTGTTTTACACCTGTTTGTGTGAACATTGTGGTTTGTGTCGTGTGTATCGTTAAGTAAGAAAGTACCTAGTAAGGTGACTTGCGTCATCCTCGCAACTTGGCCATGCGACGGTTAGTCTTTTCATGTTTCTCCCACAGACTATAGGTTTTAAGGTATTCTCCACTTTCCCTTGACATTTTATTTTCCTATTAATACCTAGCCTTTGACATTAGTCCACCTTTATTGCATTGGACCTTTCTAGACCATTCCTTTTCATGTCTTAGCACCTGGCCCTCAAGGATGGAGAGTACTTCAAGCTTTCATCAGGTAGTTGTTTAACACTCACCTTTCATAGACATTTTTTTGTGCTGCTAAGGAAAATAAAAATATATAAGTGCTAACAGTTAGGAATTAATTATGATTAGAGTTTTTTTGGCGAGTTATGAATAGTGATGTAGTCATTTTTATTGATATGCATTGCATTGAAGAAAATTTTATCTAAAAAATTTATTGAGAAGTCACCCTGCTTTATCTCTACTTTAATAGGCATGTAAATAAGATTGGGTTCCTTCCATAAAATCATCATTGTCTTCTTTCCATATTTTAAGAGCATTTTGTTATAATCAAGTAAAAACTATTTTCTATTTTATTATTTAACATATTTTTTAGGTGTAGAAAAAAGACATGAGATCCCTTCTAAAGTCTTATATAAAAAATTAAATAAAAAAGTTCATATCTAAATTACTTTCATAAAGGAACTCAAATAAAGTGTAATAATCTAAGGTTTTTCTAATGACAATTGTGAATATTAATGAGAAAGTATGTTATACCCACCCATGGTTGGCCATGAAATGGAATCTCTTAAATAATTCAAGAATTTAGTGAAATGGAAGGATCAATTGTCTTAAATAATACAAGAACTTAAGGAGCATGAGCACCTTCTAGACATGTACAGTGACATTATTGAATAGAACATCCAAAGGGTAATTGGTGTGTGGATAAAGCCATTAGTGAATAGTATATCAAAGATTGATGAAGTGATCATATTTAGAGGGTGCTAGTGGTTGTGGTTATTGTTACATGGATAGTTATCATTTTTGGAAGCTATCTACTATCAAGTGCTAACTACTAAATGGATGGATGGAAGGATCAATTGTCTTAAATAATACAAGAATTTAAGGAGCATGAGCACCTTCTAGACATGTACAGTGACATTATTGAATAGAATATCCAAAGGGTAATTGGTGTGTGGATGAATCTATTAGTGAATATTATATCAAAGATAAATGAAGTGATCGTATTTATAGGATGCTTGTAGTTGTGTTTATTGTTACATGGATAGTTATGATTTTTGGAAGCTATCTACATTCAAGTGCTAATGTATGATTCTACTCCACATTATTTAGAGAACATCATTGAGGGCTATCTTGAGTTAGTTATGAATATCATTGATAAGTTTTTAATTGTAGTGTTTCCTCTAATTGAAATTAACCTTTTACACTTGTGTGACAATCATTTGGACATTATGGACTTTGGATCCATGCCACTTTGGGGGAAATTTAGAGCACAATATTTGCTAATTTATCAATATTAGGAGCCATTCTTCGGGTGTTATTATGAGTAATGGATATGAGTTCTACCTCTTTGGACAATCTACCTAGATTACTTCATACAAGTTAATTTTTGGGTTCAAAATTGTTGTTAGGAATGGTCCCGTTAATACATTATAAATAAAGAGTTATTGCAAGAAACGTTTTGGGTTCAAAAATGTTCTTAGGAATTGTCCACTCACTTTCTTGCTTCTACTTAAAAATGTTTCTATTATTGGTCCTATGAAAAAACAAATCTCACAATAAAATGAAAACAAAATAGCTACAGTAACATATCTCTTTCATGTTTTAGGCTGAATAGATGCTTCAACCAAAAAGTGTTTACTCATCTTTGTTTGAGATAGGTTGCAACACTTGTGGTCAATTCATATTTGTTGCTACTTTGCCACGTAATGTCTAGTTCTACTGCAACAATTGTTGTGAAGATACATCATTCATTTACGACCATAGTCTTTGTTTCCACACACTATAAAAAGAATACGCACACTATAAAAACAAGAGACATAACTTGAATTCACTCTCTGAAGACTTCTAATGGACAAATTCCTTCTAGAGCTCATCCAAATGAATGATATCCCCCTAGTGTTGGAACTATTGCACACATTTAAAAAGAAATCAGTCTTGATGCTAGAATTGGACAATGCCATAATGGACATTAAAGAACAAAGTTAAAATAGTTTTTTCAAGCATATACAAATCATGATGTCATGATTACTTTTACTTTGTTATTAATTTCTTATTTTCTAAACATTTCAACATTTTAACATTAACATGATCTCCTTTTTTTATGTTCGGCATTCCAAAAAATAGTAGGAATTTGACAATGCCATAGTGGACATCAAACAACTATGTTTTACTTGCAAATAATGTTGCACAATTTTTTTCCATTGTTGACAATGTTTGTATGGTTTTACTTTTTCAAACATCAATTCCAATATTAGAAGATAATTCCTAACAACATTCATGCAAGGTAGCTAATCTAAGATGATTAAAAAAATACAATATATTATTTTAGAGGCTTATTGTTTTCTTTTAAATTTTAATTTCATTTTTTCCAAATATATGAGCTTTGCTACTCAAAATCCTTTTTTAAAATTAAAACTATGATAAATAAAACTTGAATTGGGTTACTAATATTGAAGTGACAAAGTGTTGCAAGGTTGGTCGGCTGGACCTTCTTTATTAACAATAACACACAATACTCACATAGACTTGGTGTAAACAGGATGTCAGAAGCTAGCTTCTATTACTTCAATGAAATAAATGATTATAATGCGAAATGCAAGGAATTATAAACAACTAACTAGTCAGCCTCATCCTTTACAATATACATAAGTAAATGTGTGCTCTCTCTATGTGCGATATTCTCCCTCTCACAACCTCTGCTGAATGGAATCACTTGTTGAGCTATCGATGAATGATCTCCTCTCTGTCGATCCACTGTGATTGAACTAACTTCCTTCTTCCTACGCACTGGTCTTCTACCTTGATGGTGTTCTACTGCTCATCACGAGGTCCACTCCGTTCCCTGATACACTCTTCCTCTATCTATCAAATACTCCAGATCCTGTAGACCTGCAGTTGTCAGCACCCTTGGTCGTGCTACAGAACCTCTTCCAGTGGTGACATCTGTCCTGATCCCAATGACCTTCTTAACTGATCATAACTTCCTTACTAACCCCGAATGGCTACCAAGTACTTCACCTTCAGTTCTGAACTTCTCTGACTCTGCTACAGTAATTGGTCCCATGAATGACCTCAACCATACTTTCTTCAAATCTACCTATCGACTTCCTTTCCTTCTATGGATTCACTAGTCTGCCCCGTCATCCACGCTTAGTTTCTGCCTCAAACCCATTGGTGTCGTTGTTCGACAACTTTCCGACACTGAACGTGTTGCCGCAATCCTATCGTCTGTTGACCTTAGACATGTCAACTCTCGACCTTTACCTTTTTTCGACGCACCTCGACAGCTTCCATTCGACTTATTGAATTTGACATCCAATCTCCGTTCACACCAGTGGTCGTCGGAAATTCCCTTGGTCGACTTCTCATGTCGATCATCTTCGACTATTCTTCCTAGGCCCCAATGCTCTTGCATCAAAATACCTAGGTGAAAAAAAACTCGACTGCTCCATCAGTCTCTTGAACTCTTCTTTGGAAATCCACATCTCCTCCTGCAACTCATCATATTTCCATCGCACTAAGTATTCTTTCTTTTGCAAACTGCGGGTACGTCTGACTTCACGATCCTATAGAACTTCAACGATTTGCTCCTTCTATCAATATGGAATCAGCATTGTCCAGTCGATGTTCGACACTTCCGTGCCTCCACTGGTTGAACCTTCTTCAAATTTGTACAGATATGAGACATTGATCGTTGGTGAAATGCTCAAATCCTTCGGCAGCTCCAACACATAAGCATTGTCTGAAATCTTCCTCAGAATATGACATGGTCCAATCTTCTTCAGATTCAGCATGTTGTAGGTTCATGTCAGAAATATCTCCTTCTGCAAATATGCATAGACTAAGTCTCCTTCACTGAATGACTATAGCCTCTTATTCCTATCGGCCCCCAACTTATATGCCGCGTTGCTCTTTTCTATGTGCTTTTGCACATCTTCATGCACTTCTTTCATGTGTTCTGTGAATGATTTTGCATCTACGTTTTTCCTGATTTCTATCAGTAACTCGACCAAATCCACCACCCACTACAACAAAATAGTCGTTTAGGGGCAATTTTGTCTTGCGGAGGTCATGGTAAAACCCCTCCTAAAATTTTTTCCAGACATTTGGAGGTGGTCTTCTAAAACCACCCCTAAAAGTCATGGAAATTGGACTTTTGGTGGCGATTTTTTTAAAACTGCCCTCGAAAGTCCTGAAATTTGACTTTTGGGGGTGGTTTTGGGAAAACCCCCCCTAAAATCCCAATTCTCATAAATTTTGGGGGCGGTTTGTCAAACCCCCCCCTAAAAGTCATGAGAATTGAACTTTTGGAGGCGGTTTTTTTTTAACCCCCCTTAAAAGTCCTCAAATTTGACTTTTGGGGGAAGTTTTGGGAAAACCCCCCGTAAAAGCCCAATTCTCATAACTTTTGGGGGTGGTTTGTCAAAACCCCCCCAAAAGTCATGAGAATTGAACTTTTGGAGGCAGGTTTTCTGGAACCCCCCTTAAAAGTCATGAGAATTGAAATTTTGGAGGTGGTTGTTTGAAAACCCCCCCTAAAAGCCCAATTCTCATAACTTTGGGGGCGGTTTGTCAAAACACCCCCTAAAAACTCATGATTGAATTGAACTCTTGAGTGATGATTAAGGCCTTGTGACATCACATAATTTATAAATAGTGAATCTAATTTCAACTACAAGTGGGATATGTTGGTAATTTTTAGATCTGTAACACCAAAAATGAAAATTTTCCTACCAATTTCAACATGCTAGTAATTTTCCTTCTGCCATTACCCTTTCTTCTCATTATTTTCCCCTTTTTGTGAAGGGTGACTCAAGTGGATTCCAATGGACAACAATGGCAACAAGAGAGCATAACATAAGACACACATGCCCATATCCAAGGCCTAGAATATATTTTAAACTAATGAGTACAGCTTGAGTGAATTCAAGATGCAATTATAATAATTATTAGACAAAGCGTTCATATGACCAAGTGCATCACCTTGGATAGCACATATTGGTAGTCAATAACAAGGATGGAAACTTTTGGATGTGCATTGGTTATTCAATGTTAAATAAGGCGACAATTAATTACGAACAAGTACCTCCTACCCAAATTGATGATCCTCTTTATTAACTTAGATGCGAAAATGTTTTTTCAAAGTTGGACTCAAGTTTTGGGTATCATCATATGAGAGAAAAGACTCACGATCTGCATTATTTAAGATGTGCCACCACCTGTCGCCTTGCTGTAGACACATGCCGCCTTACTGTAGAAACATGTTAGTGCATACCAGTACCGACTCAATTAACTGCGTGAAGAATGAGCTCTCCACCATCGTCATCGGTGCCTATGATCGGTGATGGTCAAGGAAGAACTTTAGGCTAAAACATGGTCGATAATGGAATAGTTCCAAACTTTACATGTATTGTTCCCAAGGAGTTGTTGTTAACACGAAGCTTTGGAACCAATCTAATAAAATACGAGGCCGAGACAGAATTTTAAGGTTAACCAAAATTTAAATACACTGGTCAAGGTCGATGCTATATTCAACTTCATCAGTTTCCATGTGTGCCTTAAAACAGTGAGTGGAGGTGTCTTTCACCAAAATCCCGATTCCACTTTGATCCTTATTTGTTGCGCCATCAAAGAATCCCATGGGTGAATTACCAAATAAAATTGGTCGATTTATCAAAACTTTTAGTTTGTCCGCACCTGGATCTATAACGAATTCTGTGGATGCTTTAATAATCATTCTCCCAACCTCCTCTACGTTCTATCTGTAGCCTTAAAAAAGAATGGCATTCATTAAAATCCATAAGCCCCATGTGACAATAAAGGGAATTGATTTTACCTTGGGATTTGTTAAAAACTAAAGCTTTAAATTCTCTTAAAGGGGCTGCAGATGCCAATTATTTTTTACTTGAAGAATGTTACAAATCAAAGTCCAAAGCTCCTGAGTAATGCTGCAATCTATTGCAAGATGTTGTATGGTCTCCTCACTGCTCAAACATAATGGATAGGCTGAAGGTCCAATTCCACCCCTTTCTCTGTAAATATCCCCTGTTAAGACTTTATTTCATAAGAATAACCACATAAATGGAATTGATTTTGGAAGAGATTTGATTTTCCATATCACTATATACCACCACTTCAAATCATCATTCTCATAAAGATATATAAATGCATTATAGGCCTCTAGTTTTACTGTCTGCACAATCCCTTCTATTTTTTTCCAAGTCCAAGCCAACCCATCTAGTTCTGTAGACAGAGTATTGATCCCATTTTGGTAAATTCCTTGTATGTATGTGTGCCATTCACTAGCTAAAGTTCATGTGTGTCTGAGGTCTTATGCAGAGAGCCAAATACTAGAACCTGTCAAATTGGAGATATTTGTCTTATGTATATATGCAAGATAATAAAGGCTCTGACTGTGTAGGTGTGGTAGCAGTTCTTCTGATAGTATAAAGCCAGATCCTCCACCCAGAAAAGGATCCAAGCCTTAAAGAACTCTCATACCTGTACCAACCTTCCAATCAATCCACTGCTTAACCACAAGTAGTGTAGTCAATATATTTTTCCAGATAATGGAAGCTATTGGGAAAGAAAAGTGTTTTTTCGACCTCAGCCATGATACAACATCAACTCATTTCAAATATTTCCTTCTCATAGTGACACTCCAAATACCATCATGAAAAAGTGCCCTCCACAGTGATTTGGTAGCTAGGGCCTCGTTAAAGAGATTGAGATCTCTTATTCCCCAACCTCCTTTATTTTTTGGCTTTGCTATCAGACTTTATCTTGCCAACATTAGAGAGATTTTGAGGTCAAAAAAGGGCCTCCTAAGAGATGTACTACAAAAATATGAGATATATTAAAATATTATGAATTGGGGGTTTTATGGGGTATGTATATATGACAAGTCACCTCCCACACTATTTTCTATGCATAATATAAATAACCATGGTTGAGTTACTTTTCAAAATTCACTACAAATAAAATTAATAAAATAAGTCTACATTGATGTGACTAAGATTCATTGTAAATTCCCAAAAATGTATTGTCGTTTAATATTTATTTGTCTTGAACTTGCAAATGAAATTAAATAATAAAAAACATTTTTAAGAGCTTTTTTTTTAATTTTATGTTGACTTTTTATATTTAGTACTTTTCTCATGAATTTAACAATGTAATTTAATTGAGAATTTATTTACATGTAAAATGTCAATAATATTATTATAGTCCACATTGCATTATTATTATTATTATTATTATTTATTAAATCTATTATTATTCTTTATTAGTTTGACATTATGTTATTAAATAGAATGGAGTGAATATATAATTTAAAATTAAAAACATAAAAATGATAATATATTATTTTATAAAAAAAATGTGAAAGGACTCTCTTTATGAATTAAGAGTACTTCACTTGAAAATGACAATAATATTATTTTATGTGAAAGTGTGAAAAGACATTCATTATGAGTACTTTACTTTATGACTTAAAAGTATTTACACCACTACCTTGGTTAACTATGTGTTTTCATCCACCATAGAAAATTTGACAAATAAGCATTCTTAACTCATGCAATGCCACCTCACCAAGGGGGATGATGTCATCTACTAGAATGTGATTGGTTTTGAGGCCATTTTTTGACCTCAAAATTTCTCTAATGATTGTAACCCCCCTGAAAGTCCAACTAGTTGTCGCAACACAGTTCCATGCATGTCGGAAAAAAATTTAGAAAAAAATCTTTAGCTCTAACATGATCCAGCATAGCCTCTTAAAGAAACACAACATCAGGTTTAACTATAGACAAAATCTCCTTCAATGCTAATATCTTAGACTAGGCACCTACAATCCCCCTAACGTTAAGAGAGATTAAGACTATCATTAACGATTAACCCTCATATCAGGGTTCAATGCTCTAAGTTGCCCAGAAGGAGAAGGAACATAAACAAGGTAATTTGAAGACACCATTATGTGTTATGTTGCCAACCCTCCTTCAACAACCCCCATGTCTTTTATCCTATTAGTGGATTTGTTTTTAGGCTTCTTCCTGATGGTGACATTTGCAATATCCACAAGGCCAGTTCCATCTACAAAGGAGTTATAGGTCTAAAGAGGTGCTTTATTAATAAGAACTTCTTTGTATGAGGGTTCTGAGGGTTTGGTAAACAAATTTGTATCCAATGGAGGGGGAGAATCCAAGGTGCATTCACTGTGTAAATGAGGGGTAGTGTGAGGTCCCTAAGGAGAGGTCTCAGTCAAAATAGGGCTTTTGGGATTTGTAACAACCAATAGTTCTGTCGATGAGGGGGAAATCAAAGGAGGGTTTTATGATAGTACAGGGTTCAAATGGGAAGTAAATGGATGGGAATTGTTAAAATTTTCCAAGAAAATTTCCTAGAAACCCTCAAAAGTATCGACCAACCACTCCTCATTACTACTGAGCAAAAGAATGTCTTATTCAGTTAAAGAAGTACTAAAGAAATTTGGAAAGAAAATCTTTAACTTACCAATGAAAGATTCAAAAGAGGGGAATTGACTGGGCACCTGATCCATCTGAGCATTCTGAGTCTTCCCATTTAAGTCTTATCCGCTTCTGAAACCAACTCCAGCGACTGAGCCTCTCCAACCACTGAATGACAATTTGTTTTTATATGGCCAGTGGATCTTCATACATGACACCGAAAGGGTTCTCTCCAATACTCTAGGGTTTGAATTAAGGACCCCTTTTTAGTGACAATCTCAACTTCTTCTGGCAGTCCTAGGTCCATGACGTTGAACTCCACTAAAAGCCAGGCCATGCTTTTTTTATTCCACCTTAGGTCCCTTTCATCAAAGAAAACAAATCCGCCAACAACATCTCTTATCCCTCTCAAAACTGCTAGATCCCCTTATTCAATGAGGAGATCAGGCATTAGTATCCATAAGCATCTCTTTTGGAAGAACACTGTAAAATGGTTGAAATTACTCAGAGACCTATGCTTAACCATAAGCACCCCTCTGTCTATAATCCAAGTTTTTTCTGCAACTTTTTCCAAATCCTCCACTGGCAAGACCACCTCAAATTTTACCATCCAAAAAAAAATTAATTTCATGGTAAGCCCATCAATAATTAAATTAACCACTACTATTTAAAATTGCAACAAAAGGGAAACTTCAAATTTCACCCATCGATAGTTTTCATTGGGAAATTGGGAATGTAGCTACTAGCTAGGTTACTCGGTAGTGGGACTTGGTACTCGGTTAATCTCCAATCTCTACATGTCCGATCATCGATGGATCATGGACCATTGGGCCTCTAATAATATCATTAACCAACTTACGTGGATGGGCTTACAATGTGCAACCCAGGGCTTGAACGCTTATAAGTTCTCGTGTTAGGAGTGAGGGCTTACGTGTTTAACACATTTAATGGAAGCAACAACTTTATTAAACATGGTTGTTGACAGCGGGATTACCAAGTTACCAGTTATCACATACCAATTCATGACTTCTGACTCTGTGAGTTAATTGAGTATTCAATGTATAATATATTATGTTAATGTGCCCTGAATTTGGTATTTCAGACAAACTACACACTGCATAAACTTCTTGTAATGTTGTAGTCTGCCGCTCCCGCTCGTGGCCCCTGTCCACGACCCTGTGTTTTCTTTGTTGTACCAAGTTAATCCTACTGTCTACAACTCGCAGCCTCACACCCTATGTTAATTTCTTTGTTGTATTAAGTTAATCCTACGGCTCCCAAGTCTCACCTTGTTTTTTCTTTGTTGTATCAAGTCAATGCTCGAGTTCCATGCTTCCATGGATCGGACCATCAATATATAATATTACACGAATACAAACAAGCTTTTGCTTATATCCCTGCTCCACCATGGTTGAGCTACTTCCAAGTTCCACCTACCCTATCTCCTCGAGTCCTCTATGAGAGTTTGCAGAGTGAAGATACCAATGTCATCCTACCATAAACATATACAAAGAAATTTGTTTTCTTTGAGGAGCTCAACTTCAAGCCATTTTCTTTTTTGTCTGATGTGAAAACAAAATTAGATAAACGCTGAAGTAAACCCCATCTGAAATTTATGCTATGCAATAGAAGTTGATATGTTATTAAATCTGGAAGCCATTGCATTATCCTACCTTGAATTATCCTTTACACCCATATCCTAGACTAACTAGCCTCTCCCTTAATACACTTTGTTGCCCATCCTAACCCAAACCTACCTAAATCATAAAATCAACCATCTTCTAATTCGAACTAGGTTACCCCTAACCAATATCACTTCAAAAAAGGTTAGATTTATCAACCAAACAACTCAAATTTACTATTAAAGCAAATGCATATTGATTTTTTAAATTAGTATTTTAGTTAAAATAATAGAAAATTTCTAAAGAAGCTATCTTACTTTGAACAAGATTATATTTATGGACATCTCAGCCCTGACCTAAAATTGTCCAAGGTCCAAGGTCTAAATTCAAAGATGAAGTTCATAGTAATTTCCTCTATAGATCAAGGGCCATGCACCATAAACTAGGTCACCACAGAAGGGCATGCATAGGGAACCTTTATCCTACATGTGAGATATGGTCACCATTTCCATAATTTCCCACCCTTGTCACCACGGAATGGGGGCCCACATCGGAGGATTTCCATTTATGCTTAGCTTGACAACCTTTAAACGCATTGCTATGTTGCTAGCGTAATCTGCCTCGGAGTTAAGGTTTCTAAGCACATGATTGATATGCACTATATGCCAACCTTCAGTTTCTTATTTGATTCAAGCCATGATCCGCTAGAGAGAGATATTTTGAGGAGAATCCTTAAAGCTCAAATACCTTGCGATCAAAGTCTAGTCTCCAATTATTGAGACCTCTTTAATTGAGTTTTGGTTCAAGATTTGACATCCTTGCTACAAGGCCAAAGCTTCCACCTGGTTATTTATTTTGATTATGATTCCCCATGAATATTTGTAGCATACTTGTCTTTCAAGATAAAAAATAACCTCCACATATATACCCATTTTTATGTATTAAAAATTATATCATCATTTAAAAAGCTATAATGTTTTAATGCTATTCAAGGCTTAATGTTCAATATGCTATTATGCGGTCCTTACACTCTTACATTTCATAATAACAAGGTATCCTTACAGTCTTACATTTGATAATAACAAGGTATGATATTTAATTTTTTTTTCTATAAATTTTGTTCATGATTATATGTCGACTTGATTGAGATTATATTTTGAATTGATTGATTTTACAATATTTGTAATCGTCTAATTTATGTTTGAAGAATATAGGTATTTATAAGGGTTTTTTAAAATGAAATATTAATTAAATATAGGTTTTTGTTGTTGTTGTTTATGAAGAATCATTAACTTCATAATAACTCATGATTTAGCAAGGGTTGACATGCAACTGCCACTATAACCCCATGAGTATACCCAGTAGCCCACAAACTAGATATACCAATAACTTATGACTTAACAAGGGTCCGAATGTGTAGAGGCCACAAACATAGTTTGGATCCCAAAATCAAATCAGGACACCTACCCCTCTAGGCTTATCACAAGGGGCCAATGTCTCATTGTGGTTTGATCCCCGGTGGAGAGAGTGAAAACCTCTCTATCCCACCAATAGTCCCCCAAATCCTTTGAATTTTAAATCACTTATTGATAGGGTGTACCGTTAAGGCATTCCTTGTAACGTTGTGGGTTCAAAATTCGACAAAGATTTATGTGTTGCATGTGAGAAGTATTGTTAGTACATCTAGATATTGACCCTATGTCATGGTAATATAAACTTGATCTCAATTACCAATTTCTCTAGATAAAAAAAATAAACTACACTATTAAAAAATCTATTAATTTTAATTACTTAAAATATTTGATTTATGCAGTGTACTTCCCCTCCTTATAATTATAATAATATGTGAAACTTAAATCAACTTTATTTCCAAGTATTTAATGATTTATATACCAAACTCAATTTAATATTTCCATGATGAGGATGGAAAACGAGTAGAGAAATAGAGTAGGCTTGAAGAGTAGGAAATGCTCATTGACTACAATAATCATATGGGGCCATAGAAAATATCATTTATTTTAATTAAAGATTTAAATTAAGAAACAACTTATGATAACCATTGAAATCAAATGTTGACATAAAAGTACCATAGAAAAGGGTTAAACACACCCTGTAGGTGTAGAGTGTAGATACTGTTTTGTTTTTCTCAGGTATTTGGTAGCTCCCTCTGCCATTAGCTTTGCACATCTTGATGAATGAATGAAAAGCGTTGGTGCTAGTAATATTGCTTGGAATTGCAGTGGCACTGGTATTGACAATGGAATTGAACGATGTACGGGGATTTTGAAGAAGCAGGCATTAGCGATTGACCTTATGAAACAAACAGATGCCCTTCTCCCTCTATGACAATGGATGACATCAGTGATTTAGAAAGAGGATAGGGAGCTATAGAATAGGAGAAATAAGAGGTGGATTTGGGGTATTTTGAATTGTTTGATTTATGGGAGCTATCAAAGTTAGTATGAGTCAGAGTAGATTGCTACCATTTTCTAGTCTGGGCTTTCTGGATATCACGCTTTGAATATATATATATATATCCAGTCCAATCTGTGTTCATCCTGTGAAATGTTGATGTATATGTAACTTCAGAATGTATTTCACATATATGTATATTGTATTCCTATAGAGATGTTATTATTCCTCTATATGGAAGTGTCGTCATTTATATTGTAAGTGTCGTAACATATATTTGATGGGTTATTAGACCACCTTGTTGGGGTCGGCCCTGTATAAGTCATGTGGGTCAAAGGGTTATTAGACCACCCTAGTGGGGGTCATCCCAGTCAGCATTATGTTGAGTGGTTAAATTGAGGCCAACCTTGTTGAGTAAAGGTCAAGTCAAGTTAGTGTATAAATAGAGAGTGTGTCTCTCTCATTTTACACATTCTATTCTCTCACTCACACTTGGGAGAGTGGTGCATTTGTGGAGGAGGAGGCTCTACTGCTAGGAGACGACTATCTCTTGTATTTTTGTTGTATCATTGCTCTATCTATCTCTGAGGAAGTTATTGGGGTTTTTCACCTTTATGGTTTTCCCCAAGTAAACTCTATGTCTCTTGTGTGCTTGCATTATTGTGTCCATGATTGATATGTTGTAGATTTGTTGTACATGTTGTTCTCTCAGTTAAGATCCTAGATCAGATTGATGTAAATTCTGAAAATTTAACATGGTATCAGAGCTAGCTTGAAAGAAGGCATGATATGGCATGTATGACACTTGTTGCACTTCGATGCTAGGGCTTGATATAGGAAAAACCAGTCATCGTAGCACTTTCACTTTAAATCCATTTGGGAAAAAATTTCGGATCTGAAACTTTCACAGGTCGTAGATCAGATCCCCATGTACCTTGTGTCCAAAGGACAACCTCTAATTCATTTTACTTTGTGATTTATGATTTGTACAATATGGGGTTTCTTCCTCTTCCAGATCTGAGTCAAAATCAGGTGATCTTGGGAAAAGGTCATAACTTGGGCTAGGAAGCTCCAAATGAAATTTCCTAAAAAGTGACAGGTAGTACATAGACTATAATATCTCAGGAAAATTTTTAAGAGGCCGAAGTTGAACCAGTGACACGTGGAATGCCGTACAAGTTCGCTCTTTTGTATTATCCCATAAACAAGTCATGTTGCGACACTTGGCATAAATCTCTCTCAGAGAATCCAATTGAGGTAAGACTTGTCAGGATGGAAAGATAATAGGTCGAGCTAGCTTAGAAAAAGTTTTCAGACCCTATGGATTGAAAAGTTCGGAGTTACACCAGAAACAATCAAGTACATATTTATGTCAAAACAGAATTATTTTTGAGCACCTTCATTCATGGCTTCCAGAATTTAGGGCTTCGGAGAAAGTTGGAATTTCTTTAATCGGAGACCACGACTGGATGCTACTCATCAAAATCTAAATTTAGAGACCAAGATCAGATTTTTTGGTTGGGAAGAAGGCCAGGCTTGAACAAAACCTAGTTTGGGACTTCGACCGGAAAGAAGGAAAATTACGGCTTTTGCAAAACTTTGAATTTTGGAAATCTGTGGCCACGGATGGAAGCTCCTCAGAAAAATTGAGGCTTAGAGCTTTGAATCAAATCTTTTGGTTGGGTGAAGCTCTGGGAAACTCAAACCCTAATTCAGGGTCCTCCATAGTGAATATAGAAATCTAAAAGGCAATTTTGAGTGGTGAAACTCTGTAGTTTTCAAATTCTGAATATACCAACTTGATTAGCTCATCAAGGCGCATATTTCTATCCTTTTGAAAGTTTGGAATTCAAAGTTTGAATTTTTAGGGTTTCTTTGACAAACCCTAATCCAACTCTAGGTCTAGTTCTTGCAAATCAAGTGGATTGGGTTAATCCTAGAAGAAGATGGATTGGTCACCTGCATAAGTGAAGAAGTTCATGTCTCAGAGGGAGATGAGGCTAAGGCCTTCCATAAGAAGATTACAAGTGATCTTGACAGGTATGGCTTACAGTTATGTTTCATGGTTAAGTTTATCATATGTTTGTCTTCATATCATTACAGTACAATCTTGATTAATTACTAGACTTGTCGTATCACCTTAATATAAGATATTCAATGATTTAGGTTTTGACACTTATGAATGTACTAATGCATTGTGATGTTGTATGAGGTTTATGTTGTTCGCTAACATAAAAGGTACACCAAGAAAGACAAATCATGTTCTACTTCAAGAACATATGATCATGGTGACATGAAGACAAAGATTCATCCATTGTCATGGATCACATAGAAGATCTACTTTTGAGGTATGTATAACTTGGTGCTACAATGGTTAACCTATGAGACATGCAGGTTACTAGCACAAGTCACTGAAGAGAACCAGAAGACATTATGTGGGTATGTTAGACATAACTAGCTAGCATGCTAATCCAGGTATGTTTTTTCCTATATCAAGCTAGAATCCTACCTTGTGTTAGGATCTTATACTGTTTTGTTGTTGATAATGTTTATTCGTGAAGTCATAGGTTTGAATAGTCATGGTTGTATGCATATTATGTTTCTTACCATAATTGATGATATGACTAACCAGAAGAATCATGAAGGTATAGGTTTGAGTAATCATGGGTTTATGCATTGATTATTTAACTAATCAGAAGAGTCCTAGGATCAAATAAGAATATGCATGAGTAAAAGAAGACTTCCCTGAAACCTTGAATACTAATGTTTATTATCTGTGAATGATCATGACTATACATGTTTAAGATTATTGTGTTTTGATAGTATTAAGATTATACTAATAAATGTGTGATTATGTATGAGACCTCAAGGATAACACAATGATGATAGTAATAAGCATGCATAGTTATTAAGGATGGATGTAAGTTCAAGGATAGGTAATCTAGGAAGCAAAGATCAGGAGGGAGCACACCCCAGTTGTTCCTGCAAGAGAGCAAAGGAGCACACTTCAGTAGTTTCTGCAAGGATGCAGATATTCAGAGGGAGTTGACCACTTCTCACAATCCACATCAGAATGGAGTTGCAAAGATTCAGAGGGAGTCCACCCAGCAACCATACTGTCAAGCACCCAATATGTAGATAGATTATTACCAACATACAGAGCATACGAGATTTATTGTCAACCCGAGAAAGTCTTTTATTTCAAAGGATAAATGCACAGTCTATGCTTACACACCAAATCACTATAATTAAATACCTTTCTCCTCTAACAACTATGGTCATCCCAAGAATCTGTGAAATCCCAATTGTCTTCTACATGCTATAATTTCAATCAACAAGAAATGATATAAGATTCAACTACAATTGTACATAAGAAGAAATCCTATTCACATCCCGGAACGAGTAACTCACCTATTCAATCTAATCACTCTTAAAAACCACAAGCATGAACTGAATATTAATCTAGGAATTAAACTGCAAGAGATTGAGTTCAACTACTCTAAGAGATTGAATTGCAGGAATGAAAATCAACAATCATAATAGGAAAGATAAATTGCAAGGATTCATGGAATAACAATTTAAACTGCAGGATGAACAAAGCTGTGTACTATCACATGAATTGCATAAAGAAAGCTTCCAAGTCAGTCGACTGTCACTCTGTACCACTTACCAATCTCAAGGAAATGTAATCCTAATTACACTGCAAATCCACACTTGCTACTGCTGCGTACAAAGGAAATATCATTAACAAAACATCACACAACAATAAATCAAAAAGTCCTATTTTAACTCAGCAATCTCTGTGGAAGACGGGCCCATCCTTCACACAGAGATGCTGGTTGAACAACGTAAAGCTCCTTTAACTCAGAGGTAACTCTTTATATTAATGAAAGGATGATTACACAAATTGCTTCCACTACTAATACAATGAATGAATTCTCCCTTGTTCAACCCCCTGGGTCGAGGCAACTCCCCATATTTATACATGCAGATCATAACATTCGATCCTATTAATGGGCAGCCATGAAGATCTCTGATCTTCAGGCGCCCTAAATAATACAAGCTGTTACAAACGTGGCATAGTAAAGACATAGAAGAACATGAGAAAGTTGTTGATTAGCCCAGGACTGGCGATCTTTCCAGATCACAATTATACTCGAGCAGCAAATAACTTGAAGATCTCCAATTATAGCGCATTCTGTTACAACTGCCCTGTCACAGCTCTGTCTAGAATGTTGCATTAGAACCACGTGCATTAATTGATGATTGGAACCTCGAGGATCCTTTTAAGCAGCGAACATCCCTTCTTTCAAGACTTGTTCAGCCCCACCTTCCTGCAGTCCACTTATCTCAAACTACCTTCATAAATCATAACATGTTAGCACAATTGAGAGATACACAGCCTTAATTATCACAATCATAAGCATTAATAAGATAAAGCAATGATTAGTCATACCTTGGCAGCTTGGAGGAATATAGTGAGGACAACAGGTCTGATTACCATGTTAAATGGTGTAGGACAGGGGAAGAAAAGGTGATCGAGGATGATTAAAAGGGGCCAATTCTGGGCTCAACATCTCCCCCCAGCTATCCTGTTGCATGTCCTCATGCAACAACCTGCATCATTCGAAATCTGAGTTGTGTATTGAGCTCTGTTCATGGAGGGAGGAAAAGTTGTAGGAAACTCAGGCACCTCATATGTCTTTTAAAATGCCTCTGTGAGTAACCCAATACTTTCCAGCATCACTGCTCTTCTACCCAGTCAAGGAAAAATCCATATTATAAGGTTTTGTACCTGCTGGTGTCTGGAAATGTAGTTGGTGCAAGTGGAATTCACTTCTTCCTGCTGTCTCATTATATGCTGTGCCTGGGGAGGACTTGAAAGGAAATCATAATCTGAGTCCAAATCAGTGACATTTCTAGGAGGTAGAAGCACGGGTTCTTGTGGGACAGTGTCTTCCAGCACATCTAAGTCTAATATGAGAGTTGCTGGTTCTTGTGTCACAACAACATCCTTTAGACTCTCTTCAGCAGCTACCTTCATTACTTTTAGAGACATTGGTTCTTGTGTAACAGTGTCTTCTTTGTCCTTCTGCTGCTGAGATTGAATATCTTTCTCATTGTGCAATTCCTCCTCCAATATTTTGGTGTCACCTGAGGATTGTGTTTGTACCTGTTCATCCTCACTCCACTATGTATCGGGAATGATATCCATTCCAGGGTTATCTTCTAATTGAAATTCAGGAGTTCCTGTTGCAGCCTTCAAGGATGTTGGTTCTTGTGTAGCAACATCCTGGCTTGCCTCTTCATCCTCCTGTTGTTGCAATTCTTCTCCTATGAGCTCTGTGTCATGGGAACCATCTGGGGTTACAACCCAGAGTTCTTCATTAAATTCCAGAGTGTCCTCTATCCCAGGTTCTTCTCCCATTTATTCGGCTGATTGGACAAGTATACTCAGGTTTGTTGGTTCTTGTGTTACAACACCCTGTTCAAGTTTATTAATGTCTTCCCTTTGTGGCTCAGCTTCTAAAATTTCTGTGTCATGGGAGCATTGTGGGGTTACAGTATAGAATTCTTCATTAAGCTCCAGAGTGTCCTCCCTTCCAGGTTCTTCTCCCATCTGCTCTATAATTTCTGTGTCATGGGAGCATTCTAGGGTTACAGTATATTCTTTATTAAGCTCCAGAGTGTCCTCTGTTCCAGGTTCTTCTCCCATCTGCTCTATAATTTCTGTGTCGTGGGAGCATTCTGGGGTTACAGCATATTCTTTATCCCCATCATCAGACATGATTTCATCCCTTAGCTCCTCTGTCACAGGATTGGTTGTAGCTTCAGCAAGAATGGTTAAAGATGCTGGTTCTTCTGTGGCAGCATCTTCTTTTTCTGCAGCTTCCTCTATTGTGGGCGCAGGCTGTTGTGCTGAGCAGGTATGAAGTATAATCTTGTGGCCTGGCTCCTTAAAGATTTCTCCACAAGTGGGACAGTTTACTCGTTCATATTCCTTGCCAGGCTTGGTAGAGTTTGATCCCTCCAGTTGGTCTACAGCCTCTACCAATGTATATAGTTTCCTTTCACCTAGTTTTCTGTAGGTTTCCTTCCAGGTTTCCAATTCCCTTCGAAGTACTTGGAAGTCCTCTTTTAACAGTGTGTTCTCAGCCAAAAGTCCTTCAATTTCGGGTTCTTCCTCAACTGGCCTTTGTGGGGCATCCATTGGTCTCGGTACAAGGATCGGGGGTTCAACCTGTGCCTCTAAGGTTGCCCATCTTTTTCTGGCTGCCTCCGCTACTGTAGCTGATCTAGTTCTTTTCTTTTTGATTGGTGAGGTTATGTTAAATTCATTGATTGATCTCTTTCTTTTCCATTGTGGTGTTTTCTTTTGTGGAGCTGGTATATAGGGATTCACAGCTGAGGTCAAAGGAATGTTTTCTTGCTCCTCATGCTGTTCTTCTTCAATTAAAGCTCCTCCTACCCACTCAGGTTAGGATTCAATAGTTATCAACTCAATGTTTTCTTCTATTGCCCCGGCTCTGTCACCTTTAGGTTCAATTGTCGCAGCATTTAATGCTACTCCAATTTCACCTTCTGCTGTCGGAGCTGCCCTGTTATCTGGGTTTTCCACAAGATTTTTATCTACACCCTCCCTCAATGGATCTACTTGTGCCCCCAATTGTTCTTCTTCTAATGCAGTTTCATCCCCCCCAAATGGCTCTGCTTGTGCCCCCAATTGCTCTTCTTCTAATATAGTTTCATCCCCCCCTAGTGGCTCTGCTTGTGCCCCCAGTTGCTCTTCTTCTACTACAGTTTCATCCCCCCCAATGGCTCTACTTGTGCCCCCGGTTGCTGTTCTTCTTCAATTTCATCTCCCCCCCCAACTTCAGTGGAGGGACTCCGGTCCTCCTGCTGTGGTGGAACTCGTAGCTGCTGTAATGGGACAATCCGCAAGGGAGCGGGTTGCTGAGCTCGAGCTATGAATTGCTCCCAGGTTATATGATGCTGGGCAAGGGTTCTTACCATTATTAATTTGATAAGGCCATGGTGGGTGAGGGAGGAAAGTGGGTGCTTAGCAGATTGGACAAATGCCGCCATATGATGCAAATCATGCAGTAGATAATAGGGAATGTTCAATAAAATGCCATGGCGGAGATGAGAAAGTAAAGGGAGTTCAGAGTTATAAACAGTTTGGTATCTACCTTCACAAGTGATGTACTTCTTGAGAAAGAAAGCAACCTGGTCCCATGGCCGTGGCAATGAATGCAGTGTGATCCCTCTTCTGGATGATTGAAATTTCTCCCCCTCCAGTAAAAATGCTTCCCGTGCAGTCATCGTGGGGACTCGTCGGTTAAACCATGCCCTTCCCACCTACGGGATGGAAGTAACTTCGGATATAATGGCCTTAGAGACTTCTATGTGAAGCCCCCAAAATGTGGAGTGAGTTTTGGTGAGGTTTAAAGCAAATTGCAAGGCTGCTTCCTGATTGAATCCATCTAGTCGCTCAAAAAATTCGATCCAGCCGGCGGCTTGAAAGATGGCCAGAACTTGAAGATTTTTCCCGAGTTCTTGTGTATTCAAAGGTTCATGACGAACTGGAATCCCCATGGTCCTGGCTGCAAGCTGAAGTTTCTATCCCACATATTACAGAATCTGAGAATGGAAGTTGCAGCACAGAGGATGCACGAATCGCTGAGCGGAGATGTTGAATAAATGAGCAAATTTGGAAAGTTGAGCATAGAAAAACATTCGAAATTTCCATTCCAAATTGGGGAAGGTGGCAGTTATTAGTGTTTATGTCGTACGAGGTAAGGGTTTAATTAGGCATAATGGTGATACATATAAAGGTACGACTGACATTGTTCAATTATATCAACACTTAATCACGTGATAAATCAAAGCCATACCTCGTGAGACTATGCGTCGGATATCCTGCGGAGAATGGTGGAGCGTACAGTTGGTGATGTTGCGGAACCAACTCGTGCACAGTCATTAATCTGATCATGATGACCGGGATAATGCAATAATTCCTTCCGCCGGTGAAACAAAAACCATTGCGTCCTCGGGGTCGGAATGATGAGTTCGTCGGCATGACTAAGATGAATCAGAGCCATAGTTTAGTAGGTTTGGAGCAATTCTTCCGTTAACACAGGAGTTACCAATGCAAGTTGCCAGAAATGATATCACAGCTGACGAAAAAGATGTTGCAGCCGCCAGGAAAGATTCACGGCCACCGGGAAAAGGATTTACGAGATCGGGAAAAATTACGGCTGTTAGGGAAAAGTTTTACGACACCGGGAGATATGTCGTAGTCGCCGGGAAATATGTTGCAGCCACCGGAAAATATGTTGCAGCTATGCGAAAATGGTTCACGGCAGCCGGGAAAAAGGCTTTACGGCCATCGGAATAAAAAGTCACGGCTGCCAAGGAAAAGTTTTACGGCGCCGGGGGATACGTCGTAGTCGCTGGGAAATATGTTGCAGCAACCGAAAAATGGTTCATGGCAGCCGGGAAAGAGGTTTTACGATAGTCGGGAAAACGATGTTGTGGCCGCTGGGAAATGGTTCCTGGCTGCCGGAAAAAGATGTTGCAGCTGCTGGGAAAGTTGTTGCAGCTACCGGGAAATGGTTCACAACCACTGGGAAAAAGGTTTTACGGCTGTTGGGAAATGATATCATAGCTATTGGGAAATGATGTCGCAGCTGCTGGGAAATGATGTTGCAGATGCTGGGAAAGTTGTTGTAGCTCCTGGGAAATAGTTCACAGCTGCCGGAAAAAAGGGTTTATGGCCACCGGGAAAGAGATATCGTAGCCGCTGGGAAATGATGTTGCAGCCGCTGGGAAATGGTTCACGGCTGTCGGGAAAAGATGTTGTGGCCGTTGGGAAATATGATGTTGCAGCCGCTGGGAAAGTTGTTCACGGTTGCTGGGAAAAAGGATTTTACGTCTGCCCGGATAAAAAGTCATGGCTGCCAGGGAAAAGTTTTACGGCACCGGGAGATATGCCATAGTTGCCGGGAAATATGTTGCAGCCGCCGGAAAATATGTTACAGCCACCGGAAAATGTGTCGCAGCCGCCGGAAAATGTGTCGTAGCTGCCGGAATTTTTTTTTTTTTTTTAAGAAAAAGGAAAATTTTGGACAGGAAGGCACGAGAAGACGACTCTCGTTTGATAGGCCCAATCTGGTCATTCTCCGGGCGCTTCCCTGGAAATTTTTGAAAAACAACAACAATCGAAAAGATCAAATGCAAAGAGAAAAAAAAAAAAACAATTATACGCTACAACAGAAAATTATTTATGTACAGTAATTTAAAATGCGATTTTCAGTTTAAGGATTGGCAAAGTCAGAGAGAAATTCCTGCTCTGGTGCCAACTGATAATCTGGATCGGCAACAATTTGCGAAATGAATGCATCTTTCGAAATAGGCTTACGATACAGTCTCAGTCTATGGCCATTAGCAATTAATGGTATACGGTTTTCATCGATGGTCACCAGACAGACAGTGCCATTGTCAAATACCGTGTCGACCAGATATGGACCCAACCACCTTGTACGTAATTTACCCTTAAAATATTTTTTGAACCTGGAGTCATATAGTAACGCCCAATCTCCTTCACGGAAGATTTTCTTTTTATTAAATCGGTCATGCCAATTGGATCTCTGTTGCTGAAGCAACACAGTCTGGTCCACTGCAGCTAACCGTTTCTCATCCAATTCGTTTAGTTGATTCAATCTTCTCTTCTGGGCTTCTGTTACATCCAGATTCATTTCGGTGGTTGTCTTCAGGGTTTTGATCTCAAACTCAATTGGAAATATGGCACTCTTTCCATACACTAAATCATAGGGAGAGAACCCTGTGGTGTTGCACCAAGTTGTGCAATATGCCCACAGTGCTTCCAGAAGCCTGTCAGCCCAATCCTTTCGATGGCTCTTAACTGTTTTAGTAAGGATTGCTTCAATAACTTTATTAGTACTTTCCACCTGACCATTGGCCTGGGGGTGGTAAGATGAAGCCACCCTATGCTGCACATGATACTTCCGGAGCAAGGATTCAAATTGGTGTGAGATGAATTGCGCCCCCCCATCTGTAACTGCTTCCTTCGGTACCCCAAAACGGGTAAAGATTTCACTATACAGAAAATCAATCACTGCCTGGTCATTAGCCTTAGCCAAAGCTACAGCCTCTACCCACTTGGTCATATAACCAGTACAAACCAAAATATAAACTTTCTATCTGGAAGGAGGGTTGATAGGGCCAACAAAATCTAGTGCCCATCTATCAAATGGTTCAATTACTACTTGAGGTTGTAGAGGCATCTGATCTGTTTTATTAGGCTGGCCCATCCTTTGGCAGCTGTCACAGGACTGAACATACCTTTTAGCGTCCCTAAACAGAGTCAGCCAATAATAGCCCATCCGCAGTGCTTTATGCCCTATTCTTTTATCTGCAAAGTGTCCCCCACAAGGTCCATCATGACAGGCCTTCAGTATGTGAAAGATCTCATCTTCCCTTACACATCTCCTAATCTCAAGATTGGGTCCTGTGTAGAAGAGATGACCATTGAGCCAACAATACCTGGCACTTTGCTGGATAATTTTTCTCTTTTCTCATTTAGACATGTGTGGCGGGAGCTTTCCTTCAACCAAATAATTAGCGACGTCTGCATACTAGGGGGAATGAGCTGAAAGTGCGAATAGATGTTCATCTGGAAAAGAGTCCTCAACAGGCAAAATATCATCACTGTTAGTAAAACGAGATAAAAAATCAGCAACAACATTTTCTTTTCTAGTTTTATCTATAATGGTAATATCAAATTCCTGCACTAACAAGAGCCACCTGGTCACTCTGGGATTGGTGACAGGTTTGTTCATTAAATATTTAATGGCAGAGTGGTCAGTGTGCACAAATGTACGATACCCAGTAATGTAATGCCTAAATTTATTAATAGAGTAAACAATAGCGAGAAATTCTTTTTCGGTAACAGTATAATTAATTTCAGCAGGGGCTAAGTTTTTACTAACATAATAGATGGCATAAGGTACTTGGCCATCCTGCTGTCCTAGTACTGCTCCAATGGCGGTATCAGAAGCATCTGAGGAAATGTGGAAGGGTAGGGTCCAATTAGGTCCCCTTAGGATAGGAGTTGTCGACAGCTTCTCCTTAAGCTTATCAAATGCTGTCTGGCATGCCTCACTCCACACAAACTGTGCATCCTTCATTAACAGAGAAAACAAAGGAGAAGCAATTTTGGAGAAGTTTTCTATAAACCTTCGGTAATATCCAGCATGTCCCAGAAAACTTCGCACCTCTTTCTGAGTTGAAGGAGTCGGTATATTTTTTATCACCTTGATTTTTGAAAGATCCACCTGAATGCCATTGGTAGAGATGAAATGCTCTAATACCACCCCCTCACTCATCATCATATGGCACTTTTCAGTGCTTAATCAGAGCCGAGTCTGTTCGCAGCGAATTAAAACCTTCTTTAAATTTTCCAGTGCTTCCTTGAAATCCTTGCCATAGGGAGTAAAATCATCCATAAAGACTTCCATACTATCATTAACTAATTCAGAGAATATGCCAATTACAACTCTTTGAAACGTTATCGGTGCATTACATAAACCAAAAGGAAGCAACCTGTAGGCAAACGTTCCCTAGGGACAAGTGAAGGTGGTCTTATCTTGATCCTCAGGATCAATCTGAATTTGGTTGTACCCGCTGAACCCATCTAGGAAGGAGAAGAAGTTTTTCCCTGATAGGGTATCAAGTACTTGGTCAATAAAGTTAAAAGGGAAATGATCCTTTTGCGTAGCTTTGTTCAGCTCCCTATAATCAACACAGACTCTCTATTTACCATTTTTCTTGGGCACAATTACGAGTGGGGAAACCCACTCATTATCTGAAATAGGATATATAAATCCTGCTTCCAAAAGTTTCTGGATTTTCTCCTTTACTATATCCCTCAGATTGGGGTTCATGCATCGTTGGGGTTGACACACATGCCAGGAGTCATTTTTAATATAAATATGGTGGGTGCACAGATTAGAGGGAATACCCCTCATGTCTGTATACTCCCAGGCGAATGCCCCCTTATGTTCCTTCAAAAGACTAATTAGGTGCCTCTGTTCCTCTAATGAGAGACCAGGGTTGATATTCAAAGTCCTTCCAGGCTCTACCTCAATAGGAATACTTTTTGAACTTTTCAAAACTGGGATTATATTTGTGTCACCAACTAGTGCGTTTTCCGTAAGATTTTCTTGTTCTTCCTTACCAAGGGTAATGTTCAGGATTTGATAGACCTCTTTATCCACTGAAGCGGGTTCACTAATAAAATTACTAATAGCATCGTCTTCTGTTTCGTTTTTAAAAGTTAAGGCCTTCCCTATAGTTAATAGTGGCTGAACATCCTCCTCCTCCTCCTGATCTATCCAAAGGGAAGTTTCAGCCTCTAGACTTGGCCGAGCTGGAGGATACAAGGTGAGGTTTTTAGTCTCTATACCATCAGATATAGTCCTGGACCCCGATCGACAGCTGATGCAAGCATCAACTGTGGCCAACCAAGGCCTCCCCAGAATCAATGGATGTCCCCCCAGCTGTGATTTTGGTTGTAATATCAAAAAGTCAGCAGGGTACTCCCATGAATCTACTGAGATGACAAGGTCGTCCAGAATCCCTTCGGGTCTAATGGTGGATCTGTCCACCAATTCTAAAATGGTAGGGGTCGGTCTAAAATTAGTGAGTCCAAGCTTCTTTACAGTCTCAATTGTTATGACATTGATCGCTGCTCCTAAATCGACTAGTACATTGGGTATCTGTGTTTGTCCTACATGTACAGTGATAGTAGGATTGCCAGGGTCGTCATACTTGGTCACAGGGGTTTTTCCTGTTATCAAAGCAGATAAATTCCCTATGACGTGAACAGTGGGAGGATATCTAGGTTTCCTCCATGGTTTCTTAGTGCACAGGGCCCGAACAGTTCTAGCATAAATAGGCACGTCTTGAAGAGCTTGAAGAAGGGGGATTTTGACGTAAAGATTCCTTAACTCTCTTAGGAGGTTAAACTGAGGTTTCCCCCCTACTTTTAGTAGCATTAGTCTCTTGGGGTATGGTGGTTTCCTTATCAGCTGGGTAGGCTGCGTATTGTTTGATTTCTCAGTTGATGTTTCAGCCGTCCCATCTAAGGGATGCTCAGCATCTTCAGTGATAGGAACTGTATCGGATGGATGCTGTGAACTCCTTCCTTCTTTATGCACAGAAGGTGGAGTATCTTTTGTAATTACAGGTTCTACTATTTTCCTAGATCGTAGACGAATATCATTACAAGGTACAGGGGAAAGGGAGTAGGCCGGCATATTGACAGTTTCCAATTGATGGATTGTTTTATTATTCGGGTTAGGATTAGGTTGGGCAGGCAGCTGAGGCCGTATTGGTATATTAGGGGTAGGATTATTCTGCAGCTGTAGCTGTGACTGCTGAGGTGGGTATTGAGGATATTGAGGAAATTGAGGGCATGGAAGAGAATATGGTGACTATTGAGGTGGAGGTGGTTGAGGAAACTGGTTCCCAAGATGGAAGTTCCTCCATCCAGAAGACCACGATGTAGGTTGATGTGGTGGCTGTGTCCAGGGACTCCATGAATTATAATTTTTCATTGCAGGTTGTGAAGGATTCCACTGAGCATAATTTGAAGGGAATTGTGTATTCACATTTTGCATGTTATTATTCCAATTGCTCATATTATTCAAAAATGGAAACGAGTCCAGAGGCATACCTTGATTTCGAGGCTGCCAAGGTTTCTTCTATGCAATGAAATAGGCTGATTCCACTTCTGGAGTTGATGCCTGCAGAACAGCCTTCACTTGGGGAAGTGTGGGACATTCTTTCATGTCATGGTTCAGCTCACACAACTGACATACTTCTACTTTGTCAAGAGGGCATTCTTTCAGCGGATGATTCTTTCTACATCGGGGACAGAACACACCTAGTGTGAGATCCTCCACTGCCTATTTTTGTTTTTCCTTCAGGACATCAATCTTCGAAGAGATGGAGCTCATCATTTCTGTTTTAAAATTTTCAAGGAGGTTTCCTATCTCTGCACGGGTAGCTCCTCCGTTAGACAACTTTTGAGTTCTATCAAAGACATCACATTCCAGCTTATCCCGTTTGTCCCGCTTATTGTTCCTGGAAGATCCCCTAGAGTATCTATTACATAGTTCCACAATCTTCCCAAAAGGTTCTTTGGAGATATATCCCTTTCCTAGCAGGTTTAACATGTATAAGCAATCATCCTTGATCCCACGAAGCAATATTATCTTGAGCACGTCCAGCCCTATGTTCGTCTACCTGGCTCTTTGCACATTGTACAGCAGTCTTTCTACAAAATCCTCCACACTTTCATCCTCCTTCTGCACCATTTTGAATAATTCCTCTCTTTTGTCCTTGGTGTTGCAATATTCCTGATATTTCTCTAGGAACACTTCTTTCATCTTATCCCAATTAGCAACGGTTCCTCCCCCAAGGCTCATGAACCAGCGTAATGCATTGTCCTTCAGGGTGGCGGGAAAAATTTTTAGCTTTTGGGCATCGGTGACATAATCATAACTGCGACAGAGGATATCGAACTCAAAAAGGAATTCATCTGGATCTTCTGCCGCCCTTCCATGGAAGCGAGGCAACACTGATGGAGAGATGTTTTTCATAGGGGCTATCCCTTTTGGCTGCCGAATCGAAAATTGCAGTGTAGCCGTCATTCCCTCAGGAAGGGAGTGATTTTCATGATGATAGTTTTCCACCATCACCTCTTCCTCGTTGAACTCGTTTCTGTTACTCATCTCCTCTTCTGTTTTCTCCTCTATGTTATTTTCCTCGTTTTTTCCTTCGTCCTTGTTTTGTTCTTGATCGGCAAACTTCTGGTGGATCTGCGTCCACTCTTCTTCAGTTACAGCCTTCACGTAAATGTGGCAGATCGGACCTCTATCAGCAGGTCCAGTTGTAACAGCTGTGTCTTCCTCAGTTATAATAGCAGGTCCAGTTGTAATAGCTGTGTCTTCCTCAGTTGTAGCAGGACGTTCAGTTGTAACAGCTGTGACGGCTATGCCTTCCTTAGCAGCGATATATGAGGGAGTCACGGCTGCTTGTGTATTTTCCACCGTGGATCCTGACGCTGACGCCCCAGGATCAGCAGGGTTTCTTCTAATAGGAGTTTCTTGATGATGAGCCCTGGTGGATGAATCAGTTCTGTCAACAAGATCGTCGATGAATGTTCTTCTGCCCAATGGTGGTCCTCGACCACGACCTGAGCCACCTGCACCGTTAGTATTTTGTGGCGTTTTGGGAGTTGGGAGGTGATCGCGTTTTAACCTCCTCGTATTCATGAGAACCGAATCATTTCAGCAAAAAAAAAACTGACTAGAAACAATTACCAGATGTAATCTAATGATTAGTGTTTAATTTTTATCCTTCCCCGGCAACGGCGCCAAAATGTCAAGCACCCAATATGCAGATAGATTATTACCAACATACAGAGCATACGAGATTTATTGTCAACCCGAGAAAGTCTTTTATTTCAAAGGATAAATGCACAGTCTATGCTTAAACACCAAATCACTATAATTAAATACCTTTATCCTCTAACAACTATGTTCATCCCAAGAATCTGTGAAATCCCAATTGTCTTCTACATGCTATAATTTCAATCAACAAGAAATGATATAAGATTCAACTACAATTGCAGATAAGAAGAAATCCTATTCACATCCCGGAACGAGTAACTCACCTATTCAATCTTATCACTCTTAAAAACCACAAGCATGAACTGAATATTAATCTAGGAATTCAATTGCAAGAGATTGAGTTCAACTACTCTAAGAGATTGAATTGCAGGAATGAAAATCAACAATCATATCAGGAAAGATAAATTGCAAGGATTCATGGAATAACAACTTAAACTGCAAGATGAACAAAGCTGTGTACTAACACACGAATTGCATAAAGAAAGCTTCCTACTCAGTCGACTATCACTCTGTACCACTTACCAATCTCAAGGAAATGTAATCCTAATTACATTGCAAATCCACAGTTACTACTGCTGCGTACAAAGGAAATATCATTAACAAAACATCACACAACAATAAATCAAAAAGTCCTATTTTAACTCAGCAATCTCTGTGGAAGACTGGCCCAGCCTTCACACAGAGATGCTGGATGAACAACGTAAAGCTCCTTTAACTCAGAGGTAACTATTTATATTAATGAAAGGATGATTACACAAATTGCTTCCACTGCTAATACAATGAATGAATTCTCCGTTGTTCAACCCCCTGGGTCGAGGCAACTCCCCATATTTATACATGCAGATCATAACATCCGATCCTATTAATGGGCAGCCATGAAGATCTCTGATCTTCAGGAGCCCTAAATAATACAAGCTATTACAAACGTGGCATAGTAAAGACATAGAAGAACGTGAGAAAGCTGTTGATTGGCCCAGGAGTGGCGATCTTTCCATATCACAATTATACTCAAGCAGCAAATAACTTAAAGATCTCCAATTATAGCGCATTCTGTTATAGCTGCCCTGTCATAGCTCTGTCTAGAATGTTGCATTAGAACCACGTGCATTAATTGATGATTGGAACCTCGAGGATCCTTTTAAGCAGCGAACATCCCTTCTTTCAAGACTTGTTCAGCCCCACCTTCCTACAGTCCACTTATCTCAAACTCCCTTCATAAATCATAACATGTTAGCACAATTGAGAGATACACAGCCTCAATTATCACAATCATAAGCATTAATAAGATAAAGCAATGATCAGTCATACCTTGGCAGTTTGGAGGAATAAAGTGAGGACAACAGGTTTGATTAGCATGTTAAATGGTGTAGGACAGGGGAAGAAAAGGTGATCGAGGATGATTAAAAGGGGCCAATTCTGGGCTCAACATGTACAAAGATAAGTATTTGAATTGTCATTTCTTACATAATGTTATTCAATGATGTATATTCTTATGTTCCTAGAATTAGGTTGTGTATTATGCATATTAGAATAGTTGCATTGATGAACAGTATACTACTAATATACATGGGTAAGTGGCCTATGGCACTGTACAACATTCCATTGCTATTTATCTAGAATGAAACCTCTTTGCTGACATGTTAGGAGTTGTGCACACTCTTAAAAATGTTCTGGTAGAGATTGGAAGACATCTAGAAAGTTACGGAATATGGATAAATGTTGTATTGAAGCATTGGCTAAGATAATTGCATGACTGTATGACATATTTCCTTATGTGTAAGAATTTGTTCTGAAAACTATGAGATGTTTTCTAACCATGCAATTTAACTTGTTGTGTAGGAAAGATCATATACCATCACCTACAAAAGAAGGACTACAACATTTGTTCAGCAACAAAATTATCTATTGGAGATATTGAAGTTCCCAGGATATGGGAAGAATGCCATGATCCGTCGATCATGAAGAATGATGTTTGGGATGTAGTCCCAAGACCTGAAGGGAAGTTTGTTATGACTTCCATATGGATCTATCAGATCAAGCATGCTGCAGATGGCAGCATAGAGAAATATAAAAGTGATGAAATTGAAGATACACCAGATGGATTTCAAGACAACTTTCTTGAATCGTGTATTTGAGGAAGAAGTGTATGTGGAGCAGCTACTTGGTTCTGAGACACTTGACAAGGAATCATATGTGTGCAGAACTTGGTATCCAGTTTGGGCTTTACCAAGAGTAAAGCAGATTCCAACCCTTACTAAAAAGTTGAGGAAGGGAATCCTGTGAATCTACTCCTATATGTGGATGACCTATTTGTAATAGGAGATGACAGATTGATTCCCGACACGCAGTGGAATCTTGCTACCAAGTTCGAGATGAAGAACTTGGGGATGATGCACTATTTGTTTTTGGCATGGAATTTTGGCAGAGTCCAGATGGAATCTTCCTTGGACAAGGGAAGTATACAGTAGATATCCTGAAGACATTTGGGATGATGGATTGCAAGGCCATGGCCACACCTATGGCATCGAATCTGAAGCTTCTATGTGATGCTTCATCTAAGCCGGTTGATGTCTCTGTGTATCGTCAGATGATTGGGTCCTTGATGTACCTACCGAACACAAGACCAGATATTTGATTTGCTGTGAACACATTGAGCCAGTTCTTGACGGATCCAAGGAGTCTTCACCTAGTTGCTGTAAAGCATGTTCTGAGGTACCTGAAGGGTACAGTGGATTATGCGCTCAAGTATGATGCAAATCAAAAGTTTAACCTGCAGGGTTATGTTGAGTCAGATTGGGAAGGCAGTGCTGCAGATAGGGATCATGTTTGATCTCTTGGTTTAGGAGGAAGTAGTCTTGCATAGCACTAAGTACAGCCGAAGCAGAGTATGTTGTGACGGATGAGCAGGTTGCAGATGCATTAACCAAGCCATGGCCAGAGTGCAGTTTGAGTACTTCAAAGAGAGTCTTGGTGCACTTTAGATCAAGGTTCCTTCCAAAGGGTAGTGATGAGTCTGGAAGATGCAGATGCACATCAACTTTTCTGACATGGTTTATGTGTTCTCCCTTGGTCGTGATGTAATTGCTGAGCCATTTTTCACATGGTGGTAGATGTGTTCTCCCATGGTGAAAAAGTAAGGGCTGGAGCCTTCCCCTAATGGTGGTAGATGTGTTCTCCCATGTCGGTGGTGTAAGTGTTGGATGATGTGCATTTGGGCTGTGCTTCATGGATGATGAGATGATCTGAAGAGGACAATGCTATGATGATCAGGAGGATCATGGATGATGAGAATCAGGACGATGGTCTAGTTACTACTCTGTATATGTATATGCATCATGTTGGATGCTTGTTGTGATTAGTGGGATCATTTATATATATATGCATCATGGTGAATGCTAGATATGATCAGTTGGATCCTTTATGTATGTATGCATCATGTTGGATGCTTGGACCATGTATCTGTATATCTATCAGGTGGATACTGAGATCATGTATGTTGACATGTATCAAGTGGATACATTGTATGATCAAGTAGATCATGTATGATAATATGTATCAGGTAGATACTTGGTATGCATCAGGTGGATGCATTGTATGATCAGGATGATCATGGATGACGAGCTTCTCTAGATGACATGCATCAGGACGATGCAGTGATGATGATTAGGATGATCATGTGTACATTAGGATGATGTATGGTGAGTATCAGGATGATACTTTGTGGCCGTGGATCAGGTTGTGCAAATGAGCATGTCTGAGAGATCCTATAGGTCGGAGTTGTGTACCTGTAATAGCCTGGGATGCTCTTTCGAGACATTGCTCTTGGAGGACATGTAATTTGTGCCCTGGGAGCTCTTTAGGTCAGAGTTGTGTACCCGTAACATCCTAAGATGCTCTTGCGAGGTTTTTTCCTATGGCATGTAATTTGCTCCTGGGAGATTTGGACAGGATGAAAAAGGCCTCAGATGCTTCAGCCAAGTTTTTCCATGACCACATGTAATTTTCTCCTGGGATATCTGGACAGGATGAAAAAGGCCTCAGATGCTTCAGCCAAGTTTTCTGGTAGACCACATGTAATGTGCTCCTGGGAGATCCGACAAGTAGAACTGTGTGCTCATAATAGCCTGGGATGCTTCAGTCAGGTTTTGTGGTGAGATCACATGTAATGTGCTCCTGGGAGATCCGACAAGTAGAGCTGTGTGCTCGTAACAACCTGGGATGCTTCAGCTAGGTTTTTTGATGGGTCACATGTAATCTGCTCCTGGGAGATCCGATAGGTAGAGCTGTGTGCTCGTAATAGCCTAGGATGCTGCAGCCAGGTTTTGTGATGCACGTAATAAGTCCTGATGATTCCACAGTATGGCTAGTGATGACGAAGACCTGCAGGTGGTGGGCCTACATCCATTATGAAAAAGGACTGGCTCTGCAGAACTTCCTATGATGAGTAGATTTAGAGATTCATTGAGATAGTAGCAGCAGTGACGATGATAACTTGATGACGATTATCCAGTGACAATGATCGAGAGAAGATGACTTGTGCTGAAGACCTGTGTCGAGAAATACCTTCCTATTTAAGAGGGAGTGTTGATGTATATGTAACTTCGAAATGTATTTCACATATATGTATATTGTATTCCTATAGAGATGTTATTATTCCTCTATACGGAAGTGTCGTCATTTATATTGTAAGTGTCGTAACTTATACTTTATGGGTTATTAGACCACCTTGTTGGGGTTGGCCCTGTATAAGTCATGTGGGTCAAAGGGTTATTAGACCACCCTATTGTGGGTCAGGCATGTGGGTCAAAGGGTTATTAGACCACCCTAGTGGGGGTCGGCCCAGTCAGCATTATGTTAAGTGGTTAAGTTGAGGCCGACCTAGTTGAGTAAAGGTCAAGTCAAGATAGTGTATAAATAGAGAGTGTGTCTCTCTCATTTTACACATTCTATTCTCTCACTCACACTTGGGAGAGTGGCGCACTTGTGGAGGAGGAGGCTCTGTTGCTAGGAGAAGACTATCTCTTGTATTCTGGTTGTATCATTGCTCTATCTATCTCTGAGGAAGTTATTGGGGTTTTTCACCTTTATGGTTTTCCCAAAGTAAACTCTGTGTCTCTTGTGTGCTTGCATTAATGTGTCCATGATTGATATGCTGTAGATTTGCTGTACATGTTGTTCTCTCAGTTAAGATCCTAGATCAGATTGAAGTAAATTCTGAAAATTTAACATGAAAGTGGTCAAACTAAGGAGGACCAGGAATGATAAAACAAATACTGGGCAGGCTTCCCAAAAATCCTTCCAAATCGAACAACAGCAACAACAATACCGCTAGCAATAACCACGCCAACACCAGTAATGATGTGGGTGCAGCAAGCAACGTCACATAAACAACAAGAAGTGGCTCTTTGCCAGCTTATAGCAACAACAATGGCAGCATAGAAGGAGGGCACATCAGTAGCAACAACGGTAGTGGTGTTAGTGCAGTAGCATCGTGGGCCAATGCAGGAAAGAAGATGTCTTCAACAGTTTTCCTAGCGAATGGCACTACGTATGAACCCCTGGCATCCTTTAGAGAGGTACCTACTTTAGAAAGATAGAACCTTTTTATCAGTAAGTTGAATATGTGCTGTGTTGTTTTCGATTTCAGTGACCCTAGTAAGAATGCTAGAGAGAAGGACATCAAATGCCAGAACCTCCTGGAACTCGTCGATTACATAACCTCTGACAGTGCCAAGTTCAGTGAGCCTGTCATGGAGGAAATCACTAGGACGATCACTATCAATTTATTTAGAACCCCACCCCCTTCCCCCCATGAAAACACAGGGGGCATGGAAGGCTTTGATCCGGAAGACAAAGAACCCACAATGGAACCTGCATGGTCACACTTGCAGATTGTCTATGAATTCCTTTTGATATTTGTGGCTTCCGCCGAGACCGATGCTAAGATCGCAAAGTGATACATTGATCACTCCTTCATTCTGAGATTGTTGGACCTCTTTGACTCACAGGATCCCCTCGAAAGGGAATACCTAAAAACCATCTTGCAACGAATATATGGGAAGTTCATGGTTCACAGGCCCTTCATCAGGAAAGCCATCAATAACATCTTTTACCGGTTTATACTCGAGACTGAAAGGCATAATGGAATAGCAGAATTGCTGGAGATTCTAGGCAGTATTATTAATGGGTTTGCATTGTCGTTGAAAGAAGAGCATAAGCTCTTTCTTGTGAGGGCTCTAATTCCTCTTCACAAACCCAAGTGCATTTCTATGTATCATTAGTAGTTATCCTACTGTATCACTCAGTTTGTAGAGAAAGACTTCAAATTGGCAGATACAGTTATCAGGGGAATACTCAAGTACTGGCCAGTCAAAAACAGCCAGAAGGAGGTAATGTTCTTGGGAGAGTTGGAGGAAGTTCTGGAAGCTACACAGGAAGCTGAATTTCAGAGGTGCATGGTTCCCTTGTTTCGGCAAATTGGACGTTGCCTCAACAGTTCCCACTTCCAAGTAGTATGTTTTAACATTTTATAGATAGATGGTCTATAGAGTATGTGGGTTAGTTGGGAAACTGGTTTTGACTCTGGTCTCCTAGGAAAATTAATGAATTTCAATTCAGTTTTTAGAATCTTTATATTGATATATTGGCTTCAAGAGATATAAATTTACAACAGACTGTAGATTTTGCTCCATTTTTAGAATAAATCTAAATAACACCAAACTGAACATATTTCTGTAAGAAAGGTTTCAACTCTGTATTGCAGCTTATTGTATGAGAAGTAGCATCCTTGCAAGCTGGAGGCCTTTAGTCATCTTAAATTTTGTAAAGGGTTGGAGGTCATCCTTTCTAGTGCTCAAATAGGCACCTTTCATAAACGATTTTGGAACTGTGCTAAATTTGACATCCTTATGTTATTTTTATTCTCTATGATGATTCTTTGGTGAAAAGTAATGGCTAGTTATTTTTATCATCTAAAAATACCTTATTTAGCTAATTAACGGTGACACTCTATAGGACTAAGTGGGCTGGAGGATTTTCTAGTGGAAATCTTCCAATAGAAAATTTTAGTTTCCTGGGTTTAGGATTTGTTTGGTATTGATAATTAGTGTAAATAGTTTTCAATGCCTATTACTGTACTCTTTTACCACCTTTTTTTTTCTAGCAAGTGGTACCCCTTACTTGCAAGGTTTGCCTTTGGCTAAGAAACCACGAACCAGGGGCATCTAAACTGTCAAAATCACCTGGGGTTCGCATCCAACCATTCAGCTTAGGGGTGTCTTTACTCATCACCCACCACCGACTTTTCTACATCTCACAGATTTACCCTTTCACTATTGACCAACTACTGCAGAAACTTAAATTTCATGCATTGTAAAGTTGAGTTTGAATTGTTCTCATTATTTTGAGTCCATATCACTTTGCTTTGTCCATTCAATATATTTCTGTATACAATATTTTATAGTATACTGAATGAAGTCTTTATATCATTTTGCCAATACAGAAGTTAGTTATAATGGGGTTTCTGGCACATGCATGGAGGAAATGAGTACTACATGCTTTATATTTCTTTCGAACTATCAGACATACCAAATTGTGTAACATGCAAAGGACATGGATGTGACTCAGAGCTTAAGTTATTTAATAAATAAATTCATTAGAATGCATAGTCAGACTTATATATCACCAAGTGATAGAGTTCTGTTACGCTGGTCAATAATATAGGCTCAAAATCGCTCTACATCCGGCCAATTGATTCCTAGCACAAATCTTTTTCTCTGTTTGAGGACGTGCATGTGTACAGTTTACAATTTCACATTTATGCATTCTTTAAATACAGATTTCATTCCATAAGCAGGGGCTAAATTTCTTTGGAAACATTCAAAAATATTTCCAAAGGCGTTGCTGGTGCTCAATGCATATGGGGTCTTTCTTCTTTGTACTATAGTCTCTATCATTTGTACAATTTACAAAGTTTATAATATATATCTATTCTCTAAATCAATGGTTATGCTGATGGAACTGCATGTTTAACTTTCAGATCAGATGTACTTTGCATGATCCTTATCATCCTCACATCCACACAAACAAATATCATTTAACTTTCACTTTGGTGTCAATTGCCACATGCCATTTATGGTTGTTGCTTGTTTTGCAATTTGCTTTTTTCCCCTAGCTCTTAAGAGGGTTTTTTAATGCTTTTTTTAATTCTTCTTTTTAACTACTCTATTTCATTTTCCGGATCCTGCATATACAATGCAGCACTCCCGTGATTGCTTTTACTAGTTGGCAACAGATGCTGGCAACTCGTGTGTAATGGAGTCCTTATGTCATGCCAAATTATCTAATGTCCAAACAACTCAGAAAGATACAAGAAGAAAACATCTTCAGGATGAGATACAAAAGCAAAGGTATTGTGCCCATTTGCAAGATTCCTAGCTGGTTTAACTTAACTGAGTAAGGGAAACTGTTGGCCCTCTTGTTCTTCTTGGATACAAATGGTCCCAGTTCATGTGAATGCAAATGACTGGCAAGGGTTCGTAATTTAGGGTCATAGGCACCCATGCTATGTCATGCTGTTTTGGAAAAGTGATTCTGAATCACTAAAACTAAGCAAACAACTTTGAATGTCAATCTGCCAAGTCAACAGTCAAAATAGATTGATTGTTCTTTAAATTCAAAACAAATGCTTATTGTTTGTCAATGGATCTTATAAAAAAGATAAGATTCTTAATTTTATCTACCCTTGTTTGGAGATCTCTTATTGTGAAAAAAAAACTCATTGTACCACTCTACATTCAAATCAGAGCATTGTACATCCCCTATAGACAAAACTTCGATGTTGATTTTGGTACAGAAGTTGCGTCTGATGCTCCACCTCAGTAATTGATTTGATTATCTTAAAAGGGCATGCCAAATTGTAATATTTTGTTTACTGGATCAAAAGAAGGGGATGCCTGTAAAAGTTTTTAAACTAACCATACAATTACAACAAGTGTATTAAATTCAGCAAGTAATCAAACTTTGTTCGAAATTATTGCCTGTATTTTTAGTTCCATTATGTGCTGGAGGAGCAATGTTCTCCACAATTTATATAACTCAAAAATGACCATGGTGCATAGTGTTGATGTTAATGCCGACAATATTTCTTTGAGTTCTATTATGTGTTTCAGATGTCAAGTCTCTCTGATGCTTGTATAACAATACTCATAACCATGAGGTACTATGTTGTCATTACTTAAATAAGTAATATACATGATGCTATTTTTGGTTACATGTACCCATCAGTAAAATCAGATGCTTTGGTGTATTGGGCTCTTGTGGTTGTAAAAAATAACCTTGGTTGAAGATCTGGTGGCATTGCTTAAAAGATCTAATTTTGGATTTAGTATTGGAGGTATACAATCTGCTTCTATTTGTTGTCAGGATTCTTTTTCATTGTGTTGATAGCTTGGTTGTACTCTTTGTGTCTCTTGTTCAAGAAGTTGATCAAAATAGTTGCCTTTCTACGATCTTCCTATCTGCATAATGTGTCTAGTATCTATTAAATACTGTGGTTTCCCCATGTTTCAGTTTCCCCTTGCTCTGGGTAAAATTGCTCTTTGCAGAATAATTAACTGTATGATAACTATGCTGTACGATTGAGACTGCAATTTCGAATTGTTATATTAAAGTTCTCTATATTAATTCATAATAGTGATTAAATGCTCTTGGGCATCTGCCTTTGAACTGCACACTGCACATCTTAACCGATTACCAGGTTTAGCTCTACTGGCAATGGCCCCCTTCAGTTTATTATAAGCTATTACACATCTTGATTGAATCTCTGTATTTTACTTTACTCTACATCATTTTCTAGATTCTAAAGCAAAATCTTTCAGAATTTTGCTCTTAAACTTGAAAATTCTTAGGCAAAGTCTGCTAAGGAATTTCTAAATCTTTCCAACTCTTGTAGCTCCTTCCTAGTGCCAGTCTTCTAGTTCAAAATTGCATCTTGCAGAATAGCCAACTATATGATAATCATGTTGTACAATTGAGATTAGAATTATAAATGTTGTATTAAAGTTCTGTATCTTCCTTCATCATAGCAATTACATGCTCCCGGGCATCCGACTTTGAACAACACACTGCACATTTTAACCAATTACCAGGATTAGACCTACTGGCAGTAGGTCCCTACAATTTATTGATTAGGTAAAACACATCTTCATTGAATCTCCATGTTTTACTTGGCTTTAGATCATTTTCTAGATTCTAACGCAAAATGTTTTAGAATTTCCCTCATAGAATTGAAAATTCTTGGACAAATTGTCCTCTGGAACAATGTCATGACATATTAATAAAAAAACTTCAAAAAACTAACACAAATTATGTGTAGGATATTAAATCTATCTCTGATATTTATATATTATTCAATAATATAGTATATTTTTAATAAAATACATTACTAATAACATTAATAATATCAATGATACAGTAGTAATTTATCATTAATATCACTTAATGATGCATCATGATATTAGTGATATTTAATAATACATTATCTTCATTATTTATGTAGCTCCTCTTTTTGGCTTGTTTTATTAACTGGAAAAGGATTTTATGTGCCTGGAATGGTGAAAAAGAAGCCACATATCCATTTGGATTCGCAGGTGCCTGTAGAAATCTGTGCAAATGCTTACCAGACAGTTTTTATCATTTGTAAACTTTTAATGGATTCTTTCAATGCCTAGCATTGAAAAAGAAAAATGGATGGAGGAAACGGATCTGCACATGGATTCTTTCAATGCCTAGCATTAAAAAATAAAAAATGGATGGAGGAAACGGATCTGTTCATCATTGGTTTTACACATATTGATTCTTATGCATTTGTTTAATGCCTAAATATTGAAAAACAATTGTAAACGAAGGAAACAAGATTTTCCTGACTAGAAATGTAGGAAAATGCCTGGGAAATGTTTCCTTGGTGTTTCCAATCTGCTTCAAATGGTTATTACTTCCACCAATGTTTCTTTGTATTTTTTTATCATCCAGAGACTAATAGATACGGTAAGATAAGATGTTTTGATTACTATCCAAGGAATGACTACAAATGTAGCCCAATGCGATTCTTCCACCAATGTTTCTTTGTATTTTTTGATAATCTAGAGACTAATTAGATCTTCAAGCATTATAATATTTTCCGTTTAAGATTTTATACTTCAAGAATTGTAATAAATTGAATTAAAATAACTGTAGACTCCCATGGATACCGTGTGGTCTTAAATAGGCACCCTTGGGGTTAGGTCTGACTAAAAATACAATCAAAGAATGTGATGGCTCTGATGACATAGACAATTTTGGGAAAATGATGAACTTCAGAGATATACCAACAGAGACCAAAAAGGAGATCTCACACGATACTTATTTCATATATTTGTAATTCAAAAATGACGAGGTGCTTGTCTCCATGGGATACCCCACCCAAATTGAAGAGATTCTAGGATGTACTTTGGCTTTGCTCAATAGATTGAGGATGACACTAAAGAGAAAGATGGATGTCCTAACTGAGGTTGCACAAAAATTTAGATTGACAACAATACTTCAAATCTGTCCTTTAAAACAAGAATAAGGTTTGCTCCTACAACCTTAAATCAACCCTTCAATCCTGTAGCTGCATCTCCTTGCTGCATGTTATTAGGATTAAAATGCTCATGTTTGTCAAGAACAATTATCTTCTTTTTGATGGAGGTCTACTTAGTCTTGACTGCTCCCCCTGTTAATGACTTAGTACTTTGGAAACAGACTCAACTCCCCCTGTTGGTGTGCATTTCTCAGTCAATCGTTTTCCTTGTTAGCAGTTCTCTCTTGGGCTCATGATCATAGCAGCTTCTGGTCACTGTCATTAATAAGTCACTACAAGGCATTTCATTTTCCCTTAACATGAAAACAATAGTTCTCGTTGGGCTTCTTTTATAAGAAATTTTCAAATTGCTCAAATCTGCCACTGCACTTCTTTGTCAAAAACTCTTCAAATCTGCTTTTGGGTACACTACAGATTTGATTGACATAATATTCTATTAATTTGTCCTATCAATGAGTTTTCAAACCTTTTAAAATGTCACCATTAGTAGTGCATATAAATCTCAATGTCTTTCTTCCAACAGATCCTTTTTCATAATGATAATAACTGTCTTTACATGATCATGCTACCTTATTGTAACTTCAACCATGAATTCAATGCTTGGTCCTCAATTGTTTATTTGATGGCATTTTCTCCTAGGCTCGTATCCAAGTCTATATGACTATAGCCTTAAATTTATTGTGTGGACATTTTTGTCTGTAAGGAACAGAGTATACACTTTTGCTTCATTAGTGAGTTATTTTTTTCAATGTCACCAATGTTGTCTTTCTTGCATTCTTTTACCATTGAATTCCTCAAGTTAATAGTTCATCAAAGTGACATCCAAAACTGTCCTCACAGGCTGTCACAGGATCTGCAAGTTAGTGCTTACAAATTTAGTGCTACAAGGATTCCTTACAAGATATCTGATTATCATAAGATGTACGTAATTTGCTTGGAATGCTCATGGATAAATCTTCAAATCTGTTCAGACTTTAGTATCATTTTTAAAATTTGACTTAGTACTTTGGAAACAGACTCAACTCCCCCTGTTGGTGTGCATTTCTCAGTCAATCTTTTTCCTTGCTAACAATTCTCTCTTGGGCTCATGATCATATCAGCTTCTGGTCACTGTTGTTAATAGGTCACTACAAGGCGTTTCAATTTCCCTCAACATGAAAACAATAGTTCTCCTTGGGATTCTTTTATAAGAAATTTTCAAATTGCTCAAATCTGCCACTACACTTCTTTGTCAAAAACTCTTCAAATCTGCTTTTGGGTACACTACAGATTTGCTTGACATAATATTCTCTTAATTTGTCTTATCAATGCATTTTCAAACCTTTTAAAATGTCACTAGTAGTAGTGCATATACATCTTAATGTCTTTCTTCCAACAGATCCTTTTTCGTAATGATAATCATTGTCTTTACATCATCATGCTACCTATTGTAACTTCAACCATGAAGTCAATACTTGGTCCTCAATTGTTTATTTGATGGCATTTTTTCCTAGCCTCGTATCCAACTCTATATGACTATAGCCTTAAATTTATTGTTTGGACATTTATGTCTGTAAGGAATATGCACTTTTGCTTCATTACTGAGTTATTTTTTTCAATGTCATCAGTGTCGTCTTTCTTGCGTTATTTTACCATTGAATTCCTCAAGTTAATAGTTCATCAAAGTGACATCCAAAACTATCCTCACAGGCTGTCACGGGCTCTTTGCAATGGATTTTGGAATTTTAACCTCTTATATTTTTTTGTATTACAAAAGTACAAAAAAAATGGTTATTCATTAAGTGTTAGGATGTTCTAACTGAATTTGTTTTGTTCTGTTATTGAATTTTTTAGGACAATCCCCAGTGACTTGAAAGAAGCCATTGAAAGTTTGATTTTTGTTGCACCAAGGTGTGCAAACTTCCCGAAGCTTCAAGAAGTTCACTCATTTTTTTCCACAAAGTATGTTCATGAGTTCACTACAGCTGCAGTTGAGTTACGCCCTAACAGTGGGGCCAACAGATAGGCAAGTAAATATTATTGCTTCATTTATTGTAGAGGACAAAGGTAATTCGGACTTTGATATTAAACTTGTTGCAGTGTGCTAATTTGTTATATGTTATCACAGATCATTAAAAAATTATCAATCAGAGCTCCAAGAACAGAGATAAAATTACATATTTTGAAAGAAATTGTTGTTGAAAATGGAGTTGACCAAACAATTTGTATTAATCTATGACTTATACAGATCCTTCAACTTACTAACTCAATTGAATCCATACAAGTTTTTGAGGGATAAACTAGATGACTATATAGGGAGATGAAGAATACTTACAATCTCTCTGAACCTAGAAAACCATCCAATTTTCCATCCTATACTCCCGATAATAGAGGGAACTTCCTCCTCATATATGAGGTGACACACATGGAAGGGTGTGAAGATATGGTTTACTGGGAAGAATATATGAATGTTTTAGGATTATGGACCTTGTGGCTCGATGCAGCTTGTAATGGAAAAGTAATGGGATAAAAAGGTATATGTATAAACATAAACAGACCAAATTGACAAAGTGACAATTTCCCAAAACCACATGGTGAACTGCCTGATCAGGAACACTGAGAAACATTAATACTGCAATGCCTGATTAGGAACACAAAAAAATTAATGTTGTAGTAGGTGTGGTATTATTATGGTCACCTGGGGTCAAGCCCCATCCAGTGACTAGGGGAGCATCATCCTTCACTAGCCTTCTTGCCTTGTGGTTCTCTTATATGGCCAAGGTTATGGTTGGAAAATGCTTATAATTCCTCTCTGGGGCAGGAGGCCAGCTATGCCTATGCCCTCTTGGCGAGATGGGGTCTCAGATGGGCTAGCTGGTTCCTGGCTTATAGCGTAGTAGCAAGTTTAGGCTCTATGGGTCCTTGCTATATGTAAATTCATAGGTAGTATGGATTTCAATGGATATTTGGTAGAATATGGATACAGTATAGTAAGCGCTACCATATCTGTATTATTAAAATCCCAAAATAAACCCAAATACTGCTAAAACAATTCCCGAACTAAATGATTTAAAGCCACAAAATTCCATTTAAAAACCTATAAATATCTGGTTAATTGTCAGATCGCAATTTCAAAGAATTTAATTGTTTTTTCTTGATTGATTGTGCATTTTGAAGCTTAATTTCTTAAATACAAGTGATTTTCCGAGAGATAATATTGGCTGTGTAATATGTTTCTGGGGTTGCGTTTTGGGTCGTGACTAGGCAATTATATCCTTTCATTTTCTTCTACGTTTCACCTTCAGAGTCCTGGCTCCAAATGTAATAAATTCAAGTACTTAGAAGTTATGTTTAGACTCTAGCTTGCAACCAGGTATTAACAGTGAGCAGGAGCGTGTAGCCACACTGTGTCATGAATCATGATGCTCGTAGGCTATAGCTTTAAGTCGCCTGTAAAGACTTGTAGAACATTTGAGTTATTGTTTTAGCTCATTAACATTCGCTTATACTTTTTTCCCTCAAGCTTTTGTGAATTTGGAAGTATAACACTTTTGACAGTTCTAACTTTTCTTTGGGGGGTACTTTCACATATTGTCATCTAATGGGGGTTACGGGAGTGGCTAATGCAGTTCCTAAGTGTTTTTGCAGTAGAAATCCAACAGCTCAGCAGCAGATAATACTGGGCTTTAATAATGTTCATACACTATAATTTTTTTTTTCCTGTCAAATTAACAAACAAAAATTGTCTTAAAAGTGAACACTATTTTGTGTTTCCCTCTATTTTGCTAGCTTTCCCTAGACCCCCAAATTCCATCAAAAAGATTATTTTATGTTCTTGTCAGTCTTCATTTCATTCACCTCATGCATCCTCCTAACGAAGCAGAAATCTCTATAACATTCTCAGTAATTTTCTTACAAACTATCTCTATATAGTCACTTTATCCTACTATCTAATGATTTTGCAATCAGGATGTCTTCATGCTAATCTATGCAATCAAGATGTTCTCATTCAACCAAAAAGCATCCACTTCTCACCTTTAAAGATTGCTTCTATGCCATTGATTACACAATGGCCCATAAAAAGATTAAAGGTGCATTCTCCATAAAGCAAATATATTCCAAAGGACAAGACCTCAAAGGCATGAAACGACCCAAAAGGATGCAGGCCATCTTCCTTAGATTGGTCTCCCATGTAAGACTATATCTCATCCAAGGAGCTCACGCTAAAGTACTATTTCAATGGTTGTAGCTCTTGATTGTTTACAATTCAGTATCAGATCACACCCTAGCTTCTTGTTGGTGCATCAAAGTACTCCAGAATGTTGGACGCTACATCATGATGGCATGAAATGATGATACAAACCCTTACAAGTGGAATGTCATCTCCAAAATATGGTATGATGGATAGCTCCAAGTCGATCAGTCCTCACTGAGTGCACAATAAACGAAGAGGGGAGGGGATGGTTCATCAATAGATGCAAAAACGACCTGTGCTTTTTCATGTGTGCCAACAGACCCTCTTAATTTCTGGATAGGACACAAAAGGGGGAGTGGTCTACTCAATGCTATAGGACAGTTACAAATACTGCCTCAAATTTTACTGGAAATGGTTTTACTACTAGATGGCCAGACTTATTACACTTTGTTATCCTCAAACCAGAAACTAAAAACACAACAACAGGACCCTAAAGAATGAGTAAGGGCTCCACAGGCTCGTTGGAATCATTCCCTGGCTGCATCCACCCTCTGATTATTGTCTTGAAAGATGGAATATGCCAATGATGGTCACCTACTACAGAAAACCTTCTCCTTGGGTAATAGAACTGGTTGTCATGCTTCATCACGATTGCATGCAATTATGCTAATCATGACTGTGCAAAGATTACAAAACTGGGAATGACATGGCTACTCAACCCACAAAATACACCCAAATTTTCCATGGAACAGGTTTTATGAATGCCAACTATTGCTTGTTAGTCCCTGCATACATAACATCACCTAGTGATTGATCAGAATGATGAGATATGAGGTTGTTCATTAGCTACCATGCCAGGTTCACTTCTGTCCCAAACTGCTATAGTATTAGTTAAAGTAGGTAATTTTGAGTATTATGGATTCTGATGCCTTTGATCATATAATTGGTTTACAATGTTAGATATCTTACCTGTGTTGCAAAGCATTTTGAAGAATTCTCCAGGTTTATATCTTCAAGTCACTTACTCTTCCAAGGGACATCTTTTGAAGAATTCTTAGTTTCTTTATGTTTTTCTTAGTGTGATATTGTATGCATTTTGTTGCACTTTTTTCAGAGCTTCAATTTCTATAAGCATGAAAGTCTTTTCATGGATGATATCTAGCACAAATTTTTAACTTAAAAGCAATTTATAGGTGCAGAAAATCAAAGCTAGATATTAATGTTCTAACATGAAATATTTTTTTTCATGAGCAGGTTTGTCAGTCACTGAATTTGCAAACTTCTGAAAACCTTTTGTGGCACATGTTTGCTGTTGTACTTTGCTCTGCAGTGTTGGTTTTTCAACTAGCCTTTTCGAAATGGCAAGTCATCATGTCTTTACTCCCTTTCTTTAAAGATAGAGATAGTTAAGCTTTAAAATATAGACAGTGTTGAAGGCTAAAGATGTGGCATAAATCTTTAAAAGTATATTTTTGATAGAGTTTAAAAATGCTTACAAATGTTCATACATTAATACTTTGTAGGTTAGAGAAATCAATATGTGGTTTAAGAAGAATTAATGTATGTTTTTTCATCATCACTTAGAAACTTTTATGTTTCTTTAAAAAATGATCAAAAGTATGGGATCATGTGAAGTGCTCTGCCTTTACAAATTTATAATTTATAAAATTAGTTGTTACACCAACTTTTCTGCTTTGCTGCTCCTTAAATGCATTTAGATTAGTCTTGTTTTTGTACAAGCAGATTACTGTGTGATAGGTGACAACGATTATGTTTTTTGTGGCATCTATGCTTAATGCTACTAGAGCTGGATTAGTATCTTTTTCGCCGAGAGGCGCTCTACAACCCAGTATGAGGGAGATCTTGTAACGTTTGCCCATATTAATAAAATGTAATAATAAAAAGTAAAAAATAATAACAGGAGGGAGATTGTGTAACGTTTGTTCATGTTTGCCCATATTAATAAAATGTAATAGTAAGAAGTAAAAAGTAATAATATGAGGGAGATCCTGTAAGGTTTGTCCATGTTTGTCCATATTATTGTTGGCCATTACTAAAATGTAATAATAAAAAGTAAAAAGTAATAATATGATGGAGATCCTGTAACGTTTGTCCATTTTTTTCCATATTATTGTCGGCCATTAATAAAATGTAAAAATAAAAAGTAAAAAGTAAATCTCCTTGAGTGCTACCTGAGAAGAGTTTTGCACCTAGAGAGATTTGATCCCTCTCGACGCTTGATAGAGCCTAGGATTTGGATCTATGCTGGTCTATAAAGGTCTCCAGTTTTAGAGAAATCCTGTTACAATCATCTCTTGAACATTCTTATTGTCTTTTCTTAGACTTAAAAATAATGCAATATGGGTGTTAATATTGCTCATTTCCCTAATTATTAAAGGGTCCTAGCTCAATGGTAGAGCGCCTGCCTTACAAGTAGGAGGTTGGTGGTTCGATTCCTCCGTACCCTATTGATATTACAATATTGGTATTTTTAATAAAATATATTTTACTATGATATATTATGGCTATAGAGGGGGTTTCAAACCATCTTTGTATGTTTCTACGAGGGGGGTTCTAAGCCACTTTCATATGTCACTACAAGGGGGGTTCTAAGCCACCTTCATATGTCACTACGAGGGGGGTTTTAATTGCCCTTGTATGGTACAATGAGGGGGGTTTAGAACCACCCTTGTAGGTACCTACAAGGGGGGTTTCAAACCGTCCCTGTAGGCCTCTACGAGTGGGGTTACAAACTGCCCCTATAGGCATCTACGAGGGGGGTTACAAACTGCCCCTATAGGCCTCTGCGAGGGGGGTTTTAAACTGTCTCTATAGGCCTCTAGGAGGAGGGTTCAAAACCACCCCTATAAGTCTCTACGAGGGGGGTTCTAAAATGCCAATATAGGCCTCTACAAGGGGGGTTCCAAAATGCCCCTATAGGACTATACGAGGGGGGTTCAGAACCACCCCTATAGGCCTCTACGAGGGGGGTTTGAAACTGCCCCTATAGTCCTCTATGAGAGGGGTTCTAAATCACCCCTGTAGGTTTGTATGAGGGGGCTTATGAGGGGGGTTCACAACCGCCTTCGTAGGTCTCTATGAAGGGGGTTCAAAACCACCCCCGTAGGTCTCTATGAAGGGGTCTACAAGGGGGGTTTAAAACCGTCTCTGTAGACATCTACGAAGGGGGTCACAAACCGCCCCCAAAAGTCACTTTTGGGGGCAGTTCTAATCTCATCAAAAAACCACCCTTAAAGGGAAAAAATTTTAACATCGGTGCCTTTAGGGGCGGTTTTACCAAAACCACCCCCAAATCCAAAACCCCCCCCGTAGGTCACTTTTGGGGGTGGAAGACCACCCCCCCTAAAGGCCAAAAATGTAGTAGTGACCTCATGTGTGCTTCATCATTGAACAATCTGGAATGGACTCATACCTGTCAACCGATTCACAGAATTGTTGTACGCGAACTCTGCTTTTGCCAACACGTTCTCCCACTGCTTGGGTCTGTCAGCCGTCAAACATCTTAGAAGTTTTCCCAAATTTTTTTTCACCACCTCAGTCTGTCCATCTGTCTGTGGATGATATTGCGATATAAACTGTAACCTCATCTCCAATTTCTTCCATAGGGTTCTCCAGAAATTCCCCATAAGCTTGGTACCTTTGTCTGATGTTATACTCTTCAGAAACCCGTGTAATCTGACTATCCTCTACAACAATGCTTGTGGCATCACATTTCTTCCAACACGGAATAAAGTGTGCCATCTTCGAAAATCTATCGACTACAACATGTATTGAGTCGTTAACTTGCTGCATCTTCAGAAATCCTAGCACAAAATCCATGTTAGGTGCTGCCATGGAGTATTCGGCACTGGTAATGGCGTATACAACCCCATGTTTTGACTTCTTCCCTTTTCCAACTAGAAAAATTGACACTGTCATACCCATTTTCCAACATATGTCGTCATTCCTAGCCAATAATACTTCTCTTCAACTAATTCCTTGGTCTTGTCGATGCCAAAATGACCTAGTAATCCACCGCTACATGCAGTTCTCGGATTAGGTTCTCTCATACGGATCCTCCGGAATACACAATTGTTGTCCCTTGAACAGGTATCCCTCTTGGCTGCAATAATGCAAGTATGGCGTTCTGTCGACACTCCATGATTCTCGACTTGCCTTCCCTACTTTCGAAAAATCCTCGCCGATCGCACACTCTGTCTTCACCGACTCTATTCCTGTTTCCTGAACTGTCACCATGTTTAGCAATGGAACTCTTCGACTCAGCACATTGGCAAATTTGTTTGACTTGCCTGACTGATGTCGCAACATGAAGATATATCCTTGCAGGAACTTGACCCACTTCAGGTACCGCTGGTTCAACTTCAACTAAGTGTTCAAGTACCTCAGTGCTTGGTGATCTTTGTACTACACAAATTCCTTGGGAAACAAATAATGCCTCCACTTATTCAATGCTTGGACAATAGCATATAACTCCTCGTCACAGACCGAATATTTCCTCTTTGCATCATCCAACTTCTCATTGAAGAATGCAATTGGTTGGACCTCCTAGCTCAACACTGCTCCAATAGCCATTCCACTCGCATTGCAATTGACTTGGAAAACTTTGTCGAAATGTGGGAGTGCTAACACTGGGCTCTCAGTGACCTTTTCCTTCAACTTGTTGAAAGCTCTCTGTGTAGTTTTTGTCCACTTAAACTCCCCTTTCCTCATGCACTCTATCAACGGTGCACATATTCGACTGAATCCCCGAATGAAATTCCTGTAGAAACTAGGAAGTCCATGGAAACTCCTCACTCCAGTCATACTTGTCGGTTCTTTCCAATACAATATTTCCTTCACCTTTTCTAGGTCCATCACTAACCCTTTACTTGAGATTACAAATCCCAAGTATACCAGTTTTCCCTTCATGAAGAAACACTTTTGGAGGTTCACCATCAGCTCCTCTTCCTACAACTTCTGCAATACTTGTCAAATGTGATCCAAGTTTTCCACCTTGGCTAGACTAAATATCAGGATGTCGTCTAGGTACACTACAATGAACTTCCCATATAATGCATTCAATACCTCATTCATCAACCGCATGAATGTACTTGGTACATTAGTTAATCCGAACGGAATGACAAATAACTCATACAACCCTTATTTCGTCTTGAATGTTATCTTCCATTCATCTCCTTCTCTAACCTGAATCTGGTGATAGCTACTCTTCAAGTCGATCTTCATGAAGTACTTCACTCCACTCAAGCAATCCATCAAGTCATCAATTCTCGGTAATGGAAACTGATACTTGATCATGATCTTGTTGATAGCTCTAGAGTCTGTACATATCCTCCATTCTCCACCCTTCTTCAGTGCTAATATTGCTAGTATCATGCAAGGGCTCAGACTTTGTCTAATAAATCCTCTGCCAACAACTCCTGGACCTGTCAATTCAGTTCCTAACACTCTGCCGAAGTCATTCTATGCGGTGCCTTGTTTGGAAAACTCGATCCTAGAATCAAGTCGATTTGATGGGATATGCTTCTCATTGGTGCAAATCGCGTCGGTGCTTCGTGGATTACTATGCTCCTGAACTCATCAAGCATCTTCTCGACTTTGACCAAAATTCTCTCCATTGTCGATCTCTTGACACATGGTCCTTTCAGAATGATGGCGAAACATCCCAATTGTTTTTCCTCCTCCGCAAGGAATTCCTTGGCTGAACACATCAACACTCGCTTCTCCCAATAGTTTCTCTAACCTTGCTTGTAGTCAGCTTGGTCCTCCTACTTCGGCTTCAGATTTCTCCGTGTGCCATCTTTTCAAATTGTTACTATGTTGGCTTGACCATCGTATATCATCTTCCAATCATATTGCCATGGTCTTCCTAACAATAGATGACATGCTTCCATTAGGATTACGTCACAAAATACACTGTCTTCAAGCTTCCTGACCTTGAAGTTAATCAAGCACTATCCGGTTACCTGGACATGATGTACTTTGTGCAACAAAGAGATCTTGTATGGTTGTGGGTGCTCTCTACATCTCAGACCCAACTTGTCGATGACCTATGTCGACACAAGATTCTTTATACTGCCACCATCAACTACAGTGTTCCAATAAGACTCACTAATCAACACTCGGGCTCGAAAGATAGACTTTCGTTGTGCCAACTCTTTCTCATCACATCGGTCGTCCTGAACCAATGTCCTCCTAGCCATCATGGTTCGACATTTTCTTTTCCCATCCTCACCACTGTTGAATGTCAAATCTCCCCTCTCGTCCACTTTCTCATTGCTTCAACGTCTGGGTTTTGAATACTCTGCAGCATGTAGGTACTCTGGGAATTCATATGCCTTGTGTCGGACTCCTCGACACTTATAACAAACCATAACTGGTCTATCAACTCCTTTTCTGTCAGATGGACCACTTTGACCATACGCACCTCGATCGCGGTTATCTCGACCATCGCATCAATTTTCTTGTACTTTCTCCTTAGTTGATGTCCCTTCCACATGTCTATTGGGCCAGGCGCAAGTTGGGGCATTTTTTATGACAGGAGGAGCTTGAGGTGAGCGTAGCTCAACAAACAAAAATACAATTTTGTGCAAGTATTGGGGATGCTGCGAAGTTATGCGTAGAAACCAAATTTTGGTAGTACTACGAAGATTAGTGTAGCAAGGAAGCAGTGCTACAAAGTGATCAAGCCACGTGGAGCCAGCAAAGCGGAATGCTGGACAAAGGACAGGTATAGGTATCAGATAGACCAGCGGTGGTCTAATTTTGGCAAAGATGCTCCAGGAGTGTCGAGTGGTGGGCACGAGCAAATCAGGAAGGCCGAGTGGTGGCCAGGTGTAAAAGGCCATTAGAGGAAGGGCAGCTTGGAGAAAGTGACCTGTTGACGTGCGTGCAACAGAAAGGCTGATAGCGACAGGCTGAACGCATGGAGTATCGGTTTAGAGAAATCATGCCAGTTTTGTAAACCATAAGGGTTTCTGCCTCGACATTGTAAAGACATGAACTATGGGCATGATCTATTTAAGGAGGCACTTTTGTATAGGGAAGGGGTTCTTTTGTTATTGGGATATTGGGGGTAACTCTTAGAGAATATTAAGATAAAGCTTGTATTATCAAATCTCTCTGAGTCGAACATATTGTAAAGGCTCTACAGCTGAGTGCGCAGAGAGCTAGCCGAGAGAGAAGAGAGTCTGCAGACTAAGAGCGGGTGTCCCCTTCCCATTAAGAATATATATAACAACCATTCTTATGGACGTAGCTTCCCACCCAGGGAAGTGAACCACGTTAAATACTGTGTAATGTGATGTGGTTGTGTAGCATGCATTTATCTGTTTTCTGTAAATGAATGCCTGAACTTTCCCTTGCAAACTGTTATGGTTGGACTATTGTATGTATTTTCCATCAAGAGAGTATGGAAATAATATGTTAAGTCTGCATGAATGGTTGAATGGTGAATGTTTAGTCTTTATGTATGAAGCAGTAATGAATCAGTTATTCGGCTAAGTATTGGGATATATCTTAAGTAGTCTCATATTACGCAGTAAGAAGGATCTAAGGTAGTTGATCCACCCCCACAGCACATGTTGAGTGGTGGATACCCTAATGCATGAATGAATGACTGAATGGAGGATTAGTGGTAATAACTTCAAAACCGTAGTTATCTCAAGTGTTTCAAGTCGTAGTGTGAGCTGCATAGATCACAGTCACACGAGAAGTCCCGCAGTAGAAGGATTTAGAGGCGTGGACCGCGGTGTTGTCCCTCACTGCGTAGTCTTGCCTCACAATGCTTTCCCCCTGCCAGGATGTGCAGTACATCTGACTGAACAACTCATCACATACTGTGGAAATGTGATTCCGCAATACCCCATAGATACACCTCGAGTGAGACCCCAACCTACTTGTAGGTTGTTGCCGAAAGGGCCGGTGTGAAGGGGTTTTGTTGGTCAAAGGGGAAACAGTGAAGAACCTGGGTCTTACTGAAAACATTTGGGTCATCATATGTGAAGGCAACAAATCGTTCCATTGCCGCGCTAGAATCCGTGATGAGTTGTAGTCGTGATGTGTGATGAAGAACATCTGTTTCTAGAAGGCTCCGACAATTGGTATCCTGAAAAGATAGAGATCCGAGCTTGGTGTGACAAGATCATAAGAGACTTTGCAAGGAAAGAGAATAGACATCCGCGTCTATCTGACGAATAGTGGTTGAGTAGATATTTGTGGAAAGATATTCATGATATTTTTTGGGCATCATTTTCAGATGAGCTGCACGGGTGGATCTCACGGCTCATAGAGAAGAAAACCTGTTTTCAAGAAGCAGTCCCTACAGAGTGGACTCCAGAGCTCATAACACAACTCAAAGCAATAGACAACCCATTGACGCACGCAGTTGACTTCGATCACATGCTAGAAGGCTTCGTAACAGAATTTGATGTAGACACTCTCAAATCCTACAGCCAAGCAGAAGCATACTTTTTCGATGGATTCCAGGGTAAGTACTTGAACAATCTCAGTCTATACATTAAGATGTTTCTAGCTGAGAAAGGTGTTTTAAGAATGCAGTAATATTTTCAAGTCTTTCATCGTAAACAGTATATATACTGATTCTGACAAAGACACTCATAATCTGAGAAGTGGGAAGAGATATAAATTTAATAAGAATCTTGGAGGATCTGGACCCCATGCAGATACTGAAATTCCTTGTGATCTTAACAACGAAGTTGTGCCACCATCGACTGCTCAGAATCTGCCGGTTGCAGAGACCGTGCCTCCCTTATCTCAAATCCCACCCATTACACATCCCACCCCTCAGGATACTCTGCCAAGTATGTCTACTCTGATTCTCCCCTTTACTTTCACTGCACAGAGCCCCTCACAACAACCACGCACTAATCCGGGTGCTACCCATCCTAGCGCCACTTAGGGAACTACTCAAGGTGTGTTAGGAACCCATCTCTTTACTTTGATAGTATATTGTTTTTGGACGCATATGCTTTGTAAGTAGTCTGGTAGTATTTATTGATTAATAGTTTATGTTATTGTTGTTGGCACATATGCTTTGTAAGTCGCCCGTAGTATTGTAGATCCATAATTTGTAGTGGCCCATGGTTTTGACCCATAGTATTGGTGCCTAGACTTACTATATAAGTGTGTGTTGAGACCTATGAAGGACCGTGAAGTTATTTGTATTGAGCTTTCTCATAGGAGGTTTCCCCCTCGAAGTGGCCTGTGATCAATATAAAAGTGATTCTGAGTTCTGTCATTTCTGCTATTTCGCATATTTTTATTAATTAATTGTTGCAGGTGCATCACATCTGGTATCAGAGCCAGGTTCTTGGGCTCGCTGGGTGAAATTTCTGCCAATTTTTTTTTTTTTTGCATCTGTTGCAGGTTCGGATATGGGAATAATCCCTATCCACTTAACTGTGGGAAGTACTTGGGCATAAGCCCTAAAACTCATTGTGAGGAGTACCATAGGAACCCCGAAGTAGCTGGCCCATTGAGAGGACCTGCCAGTGAAAAGGGCAATGACCCCTACCTAATTGACTAGTTCCCACCCGTGAGGTAAACCAAGAGCTGTCGTTTGTGGCAAAGCGGTTATCAATTTTACCTGAGCCATGGAGTGAGGGGTACTACCCCAATATGCAAGCCCTCAGACAGTATTGGTGGCCGAGTGAAACCCTTGAATTGTTAGGAAGCCGCACATACCTGGGGTCCATATCTATTTTCATTTGAACTGTTGTCGATTGTTGCTGCGTCGTTTTAGATCCGGTCGTTCGGATCCATTTTGGAAGACGTTCCAGATCTAGCCATTTTCAATCCATTTGGCACCGTTTCAGATCCCTTCCGAGCCGTAGCCCCTCCATATCTCCCTTGTTTTCACTCTGTTTCCCTTTAAATTTTTGGAGAACCCCTGTCATCCCATTCTGCATATTTCATTGCTGAGGACCCTATCCCCAATTCCCCTTCCCAAAGCCCGAAATCCCACATTTGTCTATTTTTAGGGTTTGTCATAAATTCCTCAGATTTCACCCAATCACCTTCAAATTTTACCACAGAGTTCCTTTCTGAATTCTGCTTCTTTGTTCCCCTCTACCAAATTTTCTCATTCTTTCACCCCGCTTCTGAAATCCTCATTTTTGCTTCCCTGTCTATTCAACAGTGTCCAAAACCTAGTCAAACCCCAATTACCCTTCAGATTTTTTCCCAAGTCCAGATTTTCCTTTACTGAAGTAGTTTTTGTTTTTGTTTTCCTACCCATTCAACCAAAAAAAAACTCCTAGTTATGGTTGTCACCCGTGCAGGAGCAAAAACCATGGAGGACACACTTGGAGCCATCCAATCCAAACTCCAGGGTCTGGATGAAAAATTTCTCGGCCTCCATCTTCAACATTCAGCTATGAACAACAAACGATAGTCCGAGTCTTCATCAGACAATGGGTTCTCTTCTTCCAGCAATTTCCGTGGCCCAAAGCTTGATTTTCCTCGCTCCAATGGTACCGATCCAACTGGATGGATCTAACGTGCAGAACAATATTTCAGTCTGCATAATACTTTTGATGTCAACAAAGTTCCACTGGCATCCAGAGCCCAAATGGCCAGACTTTTGCCAGCTCCTTTTGCAATGATTTGGTCCTAGTGCTTTTGATGACTTCACAGGAGCCCTCACTAAACTTCGCCAAATTGGCACTGTGAGAGAGTATCAAACCGAATTTGAGAATCTAGCCAACCACACCGAAGGATTGTCTGATGAATTTTACCAGAGTTGTTTTATCAGTGGTCTAAAGGATGCCATCCGCTCTGAGGTCAAAATGTTCTGTCCCAACACAATGATGGAAGCCCTAGGGTTGGTTAAGTTGGCAGAAGACAAGATTGCAGCCCAACAACGCTCCAAGCCCACTTTTGTTCCCTTCCGAAATATGGGTTCTCAACGACCACCTATACCGTAGGCTCCTCGACCAACTCCTATCAAGCGTTTGTTTGAAACAGAGATGCAAGCAAGCAGAGAACAGGGGCTTTGCTATAATTATGATGAGAAATTAACTCGGGGACATAGATGTGTTCAACAAAAGCTCTATCTCTTGGATGTGGATTCTCCGCCTGCCTCTGAAATTGGTGATGAAGATCCAGAAACACTGGATGCTCCGGTCGACATTCAGGAACCGCCTATTGACCCTCTATCTCAGGATGACCAGACAGAGATATCTCTCCATGCTTTAGCTGGAATCACCACCCCACAAACAATGCGGGTCAAGGGTTACTTCAAGAAGCTTCCTCTTACAATACTCATTGATTCTGGTAGCACTCATAATTTCATTGACGCTCGGATCGCCAAACAAGCTGATTGTTTTATCCATCCTTGCTCCAACTTTGAAGTCATGGTTGCCAATGGGAGCACCTTACCTTGCAAAGGGAAGTGTCAAAATGTGTGTATTTCTATGGGAGATTATACCTTGCGCTCTAACATGTTTGCCTTGAACTTAGGCGGATGTGAAGTGGTTTTGGGCGCTCAATGGCTACGCACACTTAGCCCTATCTTATGGGATTTTGCTGAACTTTGGATGCAGTTTTCCCTCAATGGAAAAAAAAAACACCTTGACAGGATTACAACCAGGTTCTCTCAGCATCATCAGTTCACATCGCATGGAAAAACTCCTTAAGAAGAATTCACATGGTGTCATTGCTCAGCTCCATTCCATTTAAATGCAACCTTCAGCGATCTCCACTACTCCTTTGGATCTACAACAAATTTTTGATTGATATACAGGTGTTTTTGCTGAACCCGTGGGATTGCCACATTCCAGGCCAGAAGACCATCGTATTCAGCTCTTTCCTGGCAGCGTTCCTCCCAACATCAGGCCCTATCGCTACCCATTTCACAAAAAAACGGACATTGAAATGCTCATTCGGGACTTATAAAAGCAAAATATTATTCGCCCAAGCACTAGTTCATTTTCTTCTCCAGTTATTCTTGTCTGCAAAAAAGATGGGTCATGGCGCCTCTGCATTGAATTCCGAGCACTTAATCACCTCACCATCAAGGATAAGTTTACAATTCCTGTTGTTGATGAGCTTCTTGATGAGCTTCATGGGGCTCACTTTTTCTCCAAGTTGGATCTTTGTTCTAGGTATCATCAAAGTCGAGTTCATGAGGATGATATCCCTAAAACAGCTTTCCCCACACATGATGGCCATTATGAGTTTTTGGTCATGCCCTTTGGCCTCACTAATGCTCCTTCCACATTCCAGGCATTAATGAATAAAATATTTCGACCCTACTTGCGGAAATTCATTCTGGTATTCTTTGATGATATCCTCATCTATAGTAAAACATGGGATCAACATCTCCAGCATCTGGGTCTTGTCATGCAACTTTTCCCTGACCATCATCTCCATTCCAAGCAGTCTAAATGTGTTTTTGGACAGAAGGAAGTTGAGTATCTCGGGAACATTATCTCAGCACAAGGGGTTCGCGTGGATCCTGCCAAAATCGATGCCATGAACAATTGGCCGCATCCTCAGACACACAAGAGCCTTCGTGGTTTTTTGGGGTTGACTGGCTACTACCGCAAGTTTGTCAAGGATTATGGGAAGATTGTAGCTCCATTAACTGCTCTATTGAAAAAGGATGCTTTTACATAGACACATGCTGCTCAGTGTGCATTTGACAAACTAAAACAAGCTATGTGTACTATACCTGTTCTAGCTATGCCCCATTTTTCCAAGCCCTTCACAATTGAGAGTTATGCTTGCGCCAATGGACTTGGTGCTATTCTCCTTCAAGATGAACACCCCATTGCGTTCACCAGCAAAGCCCTTTCAGGTAAGAATTTAGCTACCTCTACCTATGAGAAGGAAATGATGGCTATTTTGCATGCAGTATAGAAGTGGAGCCCATACATATTAGGGAATCATTTCTGCATCAAGACTGATCACCAGAATCTGAACTATTTCTTGGAACAGCATGTCTCCTCCCCGGCACAACAGAAATGGGTTAGCAAACTCATGGGTTATGACTATGAGATCACTTACAAGAAGGGTAAAGACAATATTTTGGTAGATGCTCTTTCTCGCACATTTGATTCCCAAGGTTCTCTTTCATCTATTTCTATGCATGTTCCAAATTGGTTGCAATCTGTTCAACAGGGTTATGTCAATGAATCTTCCTTATCTCAAATCATCCAACGCTTGACCAACAACCCTTCTGCTATACCACATTACTCTTGGGATGGTGCTTCTCTGAGATACAAGGGTCGTCTGGTGCTTCCCCAGAGCACAGATCTTCAACAGGTTGTCTTCTATGAACTCCATGCTTCTCCATCGGTAGGGCACTCTGGGTTCCTCAAAACGTATGAACGGGCACGGCGTAACTTCATTTGGCAGGGCATGAAAAGGACAATTCAACAGATGGTGACCGAATGTGATACCTGCTAGCACAATAAGGGTGAAACAACACTCCTTCCAGGATTGCTCGAACCCTTGCCCATACCTACACGGATTTGGACAGATATTTCTATGGATTTCATTGAAGGGCTCCCTAAATCTGGTGGGAAGACACTGATTCTCGTTTCGGTTGATCGCCTCTCCAAATATAGTCATTTTTGTGCTCTCAACCATCCCTATACAGCCTCTCCAGTCGCTCAAATTTTTCTGGACCAGATCTTTCGTCTTCATGGCATCCCTTCTTCCATTGTCTCGGATCGTGATGCGACTTTCACCAGTCATTTTTGGATTGAACTATTTCGCCACACTGGCACCAAACTGAAGATGAGTTCAGGGTATCACCCATAAACAGATGGTTAGAATGAAATTATCAATAAATGCTTGGAAACTTATCTTCGTTGCTTCACCTCTGAACAACAACATCAGTGGGAAAAGTGGCTCCCTCTTGCTGAATGGTGGTACAATACCTCTTACCACACTGCCTCTAAAATGACCCCATATGAAGTAGTCTATGGTCAGGCACCTCCAGTTCTTCTTCCATACACCCCCACCAGTTCACCAGTTTAGGAAGTTGACACGGTCCTTCGAAACCATGATCAGATTCTTCGCATTTTGTTGGACAATCTTCACATGGCAAGAAATCGCATGAAGCAACAAGCTGATCAGAACCGTTCTGAGCGCACTTTTCAAGTGGGTGATATGGTTTTTCTTCGTCTCCAGCCGTACAAGAAGTATTCCCTGAGACTCAAAGGGCATCATAAGCTCGCTCCAAAGTTCTATGGGCCATATCGGATTCTTTAGAAGATTGGTTCTGTTGCTTATAAATTGGAACTTCCTCCTTCTTCCCGCATTCATCTAGTCTTTCATGTCTCTTGTCTGAAGAAAGTTCTTGGCACCAACATCAGTGGAAAAACGATTTTACCTGAACTAGATACTAAAGGATCCATCCTTTTGGAGCCGGAGGCCATCCTCAATCGGCACACTTGTCAACTTCGATCTCGCTCTATCACAGAGGTCTTAATTCAGTGGCATGGCATGTAACCAGAGGATGCTACATGGGAACCACTCCTTCAGATTCAACAACAATTTCCACATCTAAAGCTTTGAGGACAAAGCTTTTTATAAGGGGGAGGGGATGTTAGGAACCCATGTCTTTACTTTGTTAGTATATTGTTGTTGGACGCATATGCTTTGTAAGTCGTTCCGTAGTATTTGTTGATCAATAGTTTATGTTATTGTTGTTGGCGCATATGCTTTGTAAGTCGCCCATAGTATTGTTGATCCATAGTTTGTAGTGGCCCATGGTTTTGACCCATAGTATTGGCGCTTAGACTTAGTATATAAGTGTGTGTTGAGACCTATGAAGGACCATGAAGTTATTTGTATTGAGCTTGCTCATAGGAGTTTGCCCCCTCGAAGTGGCCTGTGATCAATATAAAAGTGATTCTGAGTTCTGTCATTTCTGGTATTTTCCATATTTTTATTAATTAATTGTTGCAAGTGCATCACAAGGTGCTCCTCACGGTACTCCACTACCTAATAGCACAATGGAAAACACTGATATGAAGCTACCGATATTTAAAGGAACTAGTGTAGAAGACCCTAACCAACATTGGTTTCTTTGCGAAGCCATATGGAGCGTAAGACAAATCTATGATGATGCTGTGAAGAGAGCACAGCTCATTACCACCCTCAGAGATAGAGCTTTACATTGGTTTATGAAGTACTCTTAGACACAGCGGAGAACCCTCGCAGAAATTAAAGTTTCGCTTGTGGCAGAGTTTAAGAAACCCAAATCTGAATCTCAATGTATAACCGAGTTGAAAGAAATAAAGCAAAAATCGACTGAAATAGTCTGGGAGTTTGATCGGAAGTTTAAGACCTTATTGGACCAAGTGAGCTTTGTCATAGCTCAAGAATTACAAAAGGAATGGTTTATTGCTACGTTGTTACCCCACATTAGATTACCATTGATGCAGCAGAAGGTTGCATTACAGGCAGAGGCCTTGGACATCGCGATGAATCTAGAGGCTTCGCCGATTGGTGAGACTGTTACACCCAAAATCTAATCACCATAAGATTCAGTGTATACACCCCTAAATATACTTGGACTAAATAATCATCCTGGGAGGATTTTTTCTCAGTTGTGCTAGGTTTTGAAGGGTCATCGTAGGTTGCACACTAGCAACATGCGACGTCGCATCTTGCTCCACTGCAGGGTGCGACGAGGTCAGTTAATGGGAAAAAATAGCTTATTCGAGATCATTTTCGAAACTTGCTCATTTAGGGGCTTATCCCTAACCTCTAGGGGAGTTGGTACTCGACCCCTAACGCTTTGCGACAATCCCTTATCTCTCTCCTACCATCGCTCAACCTATCCTATCCATATCCTATCCACTTAGTCCTATATAAGTGAAGCTCACTACCATCCCAAAGGGAGGAAGCCTATGGTATCAACATGCTGGTGAAATCACTTTTAGAAATCCACCATTCACCTATTGGAGAACTCATACTTCCTTAGAAGGATGTGGAAATTGGCTTGGTCGGAGAAGGGCTACTACGTTAAGTCTTGGTTGTAGTTCTATATTTCTATCATGTACTCCTCTATTTACAATAATACAAATGCTTTCCACCAATATTGTTCATGTGTGCAATGATATTGAGTAGTTTACCTGCTTAATTGTTTACTTAGATCTCTTATTCTATAGATGTATTTTACTGGTTTCTCTTGTTTATTTCTCTTGACAGGTCTTGCAACTTGGATTTGACGACCATGAGACGTGGAACAACATTCAGGAGAAAGGATTGCGAAGTAAAAGGTAAGACATCTAGTTCTCGATCCTTAACTAGATCTAGGAGATGTATTTGTAGTCTATTCTATTTGTTCTAGACTCACATTGAGCTAGGGAGATCCTGCTCGCATCCGCTCGAGTGGATTGTCCGATAACAAATCTGGGGACCATACTGGAGAGTATTGATATTTGGTGAGTAGTTGTCAATTTGAGAGTCATCTTCAGTTGATTGCTTGACAGAATCCTTTTTTATTTTTTTCCATTTACTTCTTGGATATGATTTCACTATCAGATCTTCATTTTGAAGACTCTGATCTACTTCCTCTGATTTTATACAACTCATTCCCAAACCATTCCATGGTTCATTGCTAAGAGATCTGATTCATTTTTGAATTGAGACTTCGCCTGTCACACCTGGGTAGTGGGAACAGAGCAACACTGTGTCTTTCTGAGTCTCTGTTCTTTACCTGTTGCTTACTTGTCGCAGCTTTTGGATTGGTAAACTATGACATCGTCCCACTTCCCGTGTAGGCAACCTGCGGCGTCGCACTGTGTACAAGCACAGAGTGCACTGATCTATCAAATTTTTGGCATGCAGGCATCTTCTCTTCATTTGGCAATCTAGATTTTGGTTTGCTATGTGAACTCTCTCTGTGGTGCAAGATCCAACCAGGGATCGCATTTATGATTTGTGTTTTGAGAGTTTTGTTTCATTTGGATTGACTTTGGGTTCCGTTTTGGACAAGTTTGAGAACCGGTAGTGGTGGATGCTCTCATCTGCCCCACCTTCATCCGTTTCACTCTTATGTTCCCTTCCTTCCATCCCTGATCTGATCATTGAATTGGATCATCCTCCATAACTCATTTACATTTGTTTTGAGCTTTGCTTGCTTAGTTTGCTTGCTGCTGCTTGATTTTGAGTTAAGTGTGTCTTTCAGCTTGGTTGAGTGCTTGTCTTTTCTTGAGTTTTCTTGATGTACTAGTCCTGCAAGTAGTGTTTTATTTTCAGTCTTTTAGATCTGAAAGCAGAGTTGTTATCAAATTATTTCTTTGATGCATCCATTGGAAAATTAAAAGTGCTTCTTTCCCATCATTTCTTGAACACTATTGAAGAAAATTGTTATGCATTGGAAAATTCTCGTTTATGTTTTCGAAGAATTGAATGAATGTATGATCTATTGTGTTTTTCTCAAATTATGAATCGCTCATTTTTCTTGAAAGGCTCAAAGAACGCTTCGATTTTTGCAAAATTGATTCCATGCTAAGGAAAGATAGATGCATTTTTAATTCTTGTTTCTTTTAGATCATTGAAAGTGAAATTGAAAAGCTTGCATATTTCATTTCAGAATCCTCTCTTTTCATTACTTAGGGTCATTTTAGTTTGAAAAGAAAAAGAAAAAAAAAGTTGTTTTGATTTGGTTTAGTAGTGTTGTGTACTTTTATGTTTCATTGAAAAAGGAAAAGAGTACTTTCATTGTCAAGTTTTGCTTGAATTGGAATTGTGTTGCATTGAGTTTGTTTTGGCAATACTATTGGAAAAAGCTTTCTCCTTCCCATCGCTAGAATTCATTGAAAGAAAAGAATATTCTGTGCATGTAGCTGGGGCTTGCATTATGCTTCCGATTATGTACTCACCTCATGCATTCACCTAACCGTCCAAGATAAAATTAACGGTAGAACTAGGTAAAAAATTTAGTAACTTGTGTGTAAGTTAGAGACGTGTTCCGATGTCATTAAGCGTGGCAATTGTCATTATTTTCCAGCACAGTATCCCGGGGGTATTGTAGTCTTCCATGTACATCGGTATATCGAGCTCCTTCACGTACCCACCAAGTACCATAATCTGTTCTTGACATATATCGAATGGTGTATCACGTACTCGACACATATATCAGAAGGTCTCTTGCCTAATGTTTGTGCATTAGACAACACCACTACAGATTTGAGCGCCCACATACCTTGTGTATATCGGGAGACACCACTAGGATTCCTGAAACCAACCAAGTTAAACATTTGGCCGTCTTGGCAAAGCAATACACCGAGAACAACACTAGGGGAGATTTGCATGCACGTACTATCCAGGTAATCAAGTATGCAGGCAAGGGTACGGTCCCAATCCTCCTTGTCCCGTCATATTGTTGGAACCTGCAATATATCGTGGTTTGCGATGCCTTGATAATCCCGTGAGGTTCCAGACTTTTGATTCCACTCTATCACATAAGTTTGCTTGTTGCCTTGGTTTGAGTAGGTTTTTTCTGGACTACTTTTCTTTTAGCATACCCTTAGGAGAAATGTTGTTTCGGCCTTTCTGGCTGATTTTTCCTGATACTTTGGCGGATTTTCTATGGAGAAGATCCCGTAGGATCTTGAACTTACCACTTAAATATCCCCTTAATCCAGAGGTTATTTCGAGGGTAAGAATGGATCAGCATAACGTAGTCATAGTTATAGAAGTGGAAAACCCCACTTTGAATGTTAGAGGACTTTTGTTTCCACCAGATTCACCTGCCTCTCATCCCCCGCAGGATGAAGAAGCACACACCCCCACTTCACGAGACATTTCTCCCGTTTTCCCAGGAGAACCTGGATCATTGGAATGGATAAACCAACCCCAAGGCGACCCTACTGTAGCTGTTGGTCCTTGAGTAGCCTACTAGACATGTTCTACAGACCACCCAATGGCTCATTTTTCCATCTCATCCCCACCTAATTGGACCACTCCAAAGTTCTCTAGGCCTTACTATAGGCCTGACCTTGCCAAAATTTTTGTCCCCATCCATGAACATTTGGAACAATTACGTATTAAAGGAGATGAGCTTTGAAGACAAAGTCTCGAGCAACGCTCTGAAGAGTTTTGAAATCGCCATTTCCAAATAAGATTTGACGATGGAGACATCACAGTTCATTCAATATATTTCGGATCACCTGAAGCACCCCACCACGAGACCACTAACATTACTGGTCAACCCTCGCAAGAGTCCAGTCCTACACCTCAAGTGAACCAACTGGTGGAAGGACAACAATCGAACACACCCGTCACTACCACACTTACTTTACCAATTCCTCCCCCACCTCAAAATTCGAGGGGAGAGTATTTCGTTCCCCCAGGTTACCTTATTGGTAATGTTATTACTACGGTATCTAGTCAACAACCTACGTTGGTTCAACCTATGAATAGTGGTCAGCCTACTGTGGCTGGGGGGAAACCCCCCTTTCCTAACCAGAACATAGGCAGTGGAAACCCCAACAGACCTTCCGTTGGACCGCCCCAACCCGCTAGACCATCCACCATGGGATTATCTCATGTTGGGAGGGCATCCAATGTATCTCAACCCCCATGGATTCAAGCGTATCCAGGTTCCGTTAACCCTACGACAAGTCAATCTAATCCCAGAAATGCACCATACACTTTATGGGGGAAACAGCCTGTGTTGCACCACGGACCCCAACCGACTATCCCTCAAATACCACCACCCCCGATCAGCCGACCCCCACCTAACCTTGGTGGAGGCCCACCTCACTTTACCTATAACTTACTCCACCCTTCCAACCGTGGCAGAAATGGTCCACCACCCCCTCCAGGCAGAGGTGGCGGGCGACCACCCTATCATGGTGGAGGACATTTCCCTTCGGGTGGTGGAGGTGGTACACCACCCCCTCGAGGCAGAGGCAGTGGAGGACCAAATTACTATGGTGGTGGCAGTGGTGGTGGAGACCCTCACCCTTCCGGCAGCGAAGGTGGTGTGGGCCCCCATCCTTCTGGTGGTGGAAGTGGTCTACCACCCCCTCCAGGCGAAGGTGGTGGTGGGCCACCTTATTACGATTATGGACCCCCACCTCTCTGGGTGGTGGCAGCGGACCTCCACCCCCTCCTGGTGGTGGAGGTGGACCCCCACCGTATTGGAATGGACCACCTTATGGTGGCGGACCCCCTTACGGTCCAGGCGGCACACCCCCCTACAGTCAGTTTCCTCCTGGTACACCTTACGGTCAGTTTGTCCTTACATGCCTTATCCGTATTATCAATATGCATAGCCTAACCCACAGCTGCCCTTCCTGGCTACTTTGGACCTGTCTGACCTATCTCGTTTAACCAATGATCCTATTTACCATGGATCTAACTGGCCACCGATTCTGGTGAAACTCGCGTCAGATATCCCCAAATTTGATGGTAAGCCGGGTGAAGACCCTAAAAACCATGTGATGACATACCACTTATGGTGTTCATCTAACCCCTTAATGGATGATTCAATTTGTCTTGGATTGTTTCAAAGGACTCTCACTGGTTCAGCTGCCAAGTGGTACATCGAGTTGCCACCCCACTCTTTTCCTGATTTCGGCTCTCTTTCTATAAACTTTTTGACTCATTTCTAGCTGTCTATATAGTATGAGACTGGTACTGATATTTTAACCTCGCTCCATCAGAATACCGCCACTCATTTTTTCGATCATATCCATGAGTGGCGAAGGAGATGACATCTTATTAAAGCTCCTATTCTAGATCAGCTCCTAGTAGACTGGGTTACAAAATTGCTCAGTCCCACCATAGCAAAAGATGTCACCATGAGAGGTGTTGTCACCGAAGAACAAGCCATCGCGAGTGCCCATCTGATAGACCTGGTCTACACTCAATTTGGCACTCTGTTTAATATTCTACCTGATGCACCCCGTGATGTTAATGCCCCGTGAAACCACATAAGGGACTCCAAATTGATGGAATCATTGGATCCCTTAACACCCATCCTGCCTCTAGTACTGTTGGATCATTCAACCTTCAAGGGTCTTCCCCCTTACTGGCTCGGGTTGGCCACAACACCACCAAGTCGACCGCTCCTACTGTAACTGAAGAGGTGAATTATGTTCAATCAACTTCATCTCAAAAGTTTAACAGCAAAAAAAAGAATAAGGGGAAACCCAAAAAGTCTTCTACCCAGAAGGAACAAAAGAGCACTCCTGATGATACCAAGTAGAAATGGAAACTAAAGTATCCTTGTTTACTATGTGGAGATGACCATTTCTCCAAAGAGTGCCCCCATAGAAACGAAGTGCAAAAGTTTCTTCGGGGCAAACCAACTCCCGCAGTCCTCAATGATCCATTTCCTAGTCAGAACTAGCAGATGATTGTTCAACCCCCCCATCCTAGGGGGAACCATCCAATACCGTGCATGTTCTCATGCTGCGTAATGAGACGATCAATTTAAATACTCGCTTGTGATCTTACAACCTGGTCCCTTTGAAGGAATCCACTGGAAGTAATACTGAAAAAGATTCCGACTCTTTGATTGATGTCACTATACCATCAACTTCTATCACCATTGAGAAGCCCTCCTTGGATTTGATATTGCGACTTCCCAAAAGCATGATTCAAAAATCTGTTTTCAATCCTAATGCTCGTGTGGCTCAAAATTACAATATCATGGAAGAGTTGGAACAAGCTCCTTGCACCATGTCTACACTGGAAGTTTTGCAAAATTGTGCTAATCAACGCAAAACTCTCCTTGCATCCATTGGTGGATTCGATCCCGATTCCTCGATTACCATCATCTTTCGACTTGACAAACTTAAGTCGAGGCTCTCACACCAGCTCGCATTGTAATTTTCTATGAACATTGCTGGGAAGATTGTCCATCATAGCCTTTTAGATGAAGGTGCCTCCACTTCTGTCATGTCAATCGCCTCTTGGAGAGCCATTGGTTCCCCTGAATTGAATCGTTCTCCTACCACGTTGAAAGCATTCAACGGGCGTGGATTTCAACCTCATGGGCGCTTACAAGCTCTTGCAGTTGAGTTGGGTGGAAAGACCGTAACCATTAACGTGGAAGTGGTCTCAGCCCCAATAGATTATAATCTCTTGCTTGGTCGCAATTGGTTTTACACCATGCAGGTGGTAGCCTCTTCAGCCTTCCATATAGTACAATTCCCCCACCAAGGACGAATTGTTACTATCGACCAATTATACTTTTGTACACCAGATGCCACTACTCATCCTGGTGACCATGTTCCTTCCATTGGACATATGTCAAAACAGTATGAGAGTGTAGGGGTTGGCCTTTTGAAAGATTCATCTCTCATGGGCATTTTTCCAGGTGTAGACCCCCCAAATCATGTTTCTACGGTGCACATGTTCTCCACAGAGATTTCATCTCACTCAAATGATGCTTGGCTTGTACTGGATGAAGCCACAACACACCTGCTTGGAGATATAATGCCTCTTTCACCCGCTAAATGTATTTATGAGGCTATCCAATCAGCACCCGAGGACCATTTCACCGTGGCCTCTCCATCTTTTTCTCTACGATGGACGTCATCTCTACCTGATCTCTTACGTCAGAATTTTCATTCAGACGAGTCCATCATGGAAGTAATGAATATTGATGACAGTCCGTGGAATGATCCCCACCATAGGTCATCTTTTCTTCCTCCTTTGGAGTACACAGAGGACAACATTCACACCCTCTTTTCACCAGATATCTACCCATCCCCTCATTCCCCCATCCTTACATGTCTTACGGACATGGAGGGCAACTTGGCCAACATTGAGCCAACCACCCCGGTAGACATCTCGGTGAAACCGGATATAGTGGAACACATTCGTATAGGCCAGAAGTGTTCCCCTGAAGAAATCGCTGTTAGCACGGGCTTGTTCAAGCAATTTCAAGACGTATTTGCTTGGTCCTATGAGGAGATGCCTCGGATAGACCCCGCAATTGTATCTCATGAAATAAAAACCTATCCCGACATCAAACCTGTGTGCCAAAAGTTGTGACCGGTACACCCCCGAAAGACGGCAGCAATTAAGGTAGAAATTGAAAAGCTCTTAAAGGATGGTTTTATTTATCCTGTCCCATTGATGGATTGGGTCTCAAACGTCGCTTCTGTGAACAAAAAGCAAGGCACCATTCGTGTATGTGTTCATTATCGGGACCTTAACTGGGCTTGTCTAAAAGACAACTACCCGACCCCCTTCATCGACCAGATCATCGATAGCTGTGGTGGAAGCGTCATCTTCTCATTCATGGATGGATTTTCTAGTTACAACCAGATTGAGATCAACCCATCCAACCAACATAAGATGGCTTTCATCTTCCCATGGGGTACATTTTCATATCGCAAGCTCCCATTTGGCCTTAAAAATGCTGGCACCATGTTTCAGCGGGCTATGTCGTATCCCTTCCATGATATTAAGGAATTTGTGGAACCTTACCTAGACGATTTCCCTGCTCATTCAAAGCAGCGCGAGTTCCACATTGATCATCTGACGACCATTTTCTTGAGATGCAGATAGTACAATATCCGTCTGAATCCTCACAAGTGTATCTTTTGCGTCAAGTCCGGACACCTCTTAGGATTTATCATTTCGAAGGATGGGATCTGCATTGATCCCTTAAAGGTGGAGGCCATCATCATCCTACCACCACCGATTGATGTTACGAAACTTCAAAGTCTCCAAGGGAAGGTGACTTATTTAAGACGTTTTGTTTGCAATTTCGCGGAGAAGACTCAGGGGTATATGAGACTGCTCAAGAAGGATGTCCCATTCATTTGGGACGACCGAGCTCAAAAATACTTCGACAGTATCAAACATGCCATGATGCATGCCCCCGTGCTCCAACCGCCTAATTATTATTGAGATTACATTTTATATCTGGCTACTTTTGTTACCACCATCGCCATGATTTTGGTATAGGAGGATCAAAATGCCCAGGAACATGTAATATATTATGTGAGTAAGGGTCTCACCGACATTGAAACTAGATATTCACATGTCCATCCAAAAGTTTTGTCCCTACATATTTCTCCACACCACCATGATCATTGCCAACTCAAACCCCATGTACCACGTACTGACACATCAGGTACTTGGGAGCAAGTATTCACGCTGGATCGTGATACTGCAAGAATTCGATCTTCTTTTCGAGAAACCCAAGTCTAAGAAGTCTTTGGTGTTTTCCGAGCTTATTTGCGACCTTCCCCATCTTGATGCTGAAGTTGAGCACAATGACTACTTTCCGGATGAATCATTGTTTCTCATCAGTACGACTAATCCGTGGTATGGAGATATCTTGTTATATCTTCAAACCCAACACTTCGATGCTCAACTGTCTCGCGACGATTGTAGTAAGATACGTCACCATGAAAAGTATTATTTCATCATCAATGATACTTTGTATCATCGTGGCATCGATTCAATTCTTCGACGTTGTCTAACTCACAATGAGGCCGAACACATTCTCAATGACTGTCACACAGGGGCATGTGGCGGTCACCTATCTGGGATGACTACAGCTCAAAAGATTTTGCGCGCAGGATATTACTGGCTTACCATCTTCAAAGATTGTATTGAGGCCATTAAGAAATGTCCTCCTTGCCAGCTCTTCCGTATGAAGAAGTGCACGCATCCTACCCCACTACATCCGGTTATTGTCGTGGGCCCCTTCACAAAATGGGGCATTGATTTTATGCATTGATAGCCTACCTTGGCTGGGGGGCATAGTTACATAATTGTAACTATGGATTACTTTACAAAGTGGGCCGAAGCTATGCCTACATACCACAACGACAGGAAAACTGCCGCACTCTTCATGTTCAATCATGCAATAGTGAAGTTCAGAGTTCCTCGGGCAATTGTTACTGATCATGGTTCCCATTTGTAGAATCATATGGTTGATGAACTAAGCGATTTGTTGGGTTTTTGCATGAAAATTCGACACCCTACTACCCATAGTCCAGTGGAAAAGTCGAGGCCATTAACAAGGTCTTGAAAACTATGGTCCAAAGGATGGTAGGGACACATAAGTCCAATTGGCATAACATGCTCTTTTTAGCATTATGGGCCTACCAAAATAATGTCAAAAACACCACAGGCTTCACTCCTTTCCAATTAGTATATGGATTGGAGGCTGTCCTACCGATAGAGTGCGAAATTCCGTCTCTAAAACTCGTTGTCGAACATCTTCCTAACACTACTACCGAGGAAGAACATCTATTGCACTTAGCAAAACTTGACAAGTCTCGCCGAGATGCCGCTCTTGCTAATGAAGCACACAAGAAATTCATCAAAGCCTAATATGATAAGCCAGTTCAACCTCGTATCTTTAACGAGGGTGACCTGGTTCTCACTTATGACTAGAAGCACGACAAACTAGGAGCATGTAAGTTTGAGTCCGTGTGGCATGGACCTTACGTTATAAAATGTGTGTTGGAAAAAGGTGCTTACGAGCTTGAAGACTATGACGGAATCTTTTTGGGTGAACCCCGCAATGGGCTTTACCTGAAGCGATACTATGCTTGATCTCTCATGCATAGACTTGCTTGTATATACTATACATGGCATGTTTTTGTGTGGTGTGACGCATTTCTTTTTCGAGTGTTTTTTGATCTTGTTTCCGCTTCTTATACAATGTTTTGTCTGCATGTGTAGATGGCAATGTGCTATGGATTCATGGACAATGCCAGCTGACATACCCGTAACCTTGCTTTGGCAGCCTAGGGTTTGCGACTAACAATGCCGTAGAATATCAGGCAGTAATCGAAACCCTAGCTAATGCCATTTCCTTGGGTATGAACCACATTGTCATCCACGTGGATTCTCAATTAGTGGTTTCCCATATTAATCGGGTTTACGCCATCCATGATCATACCTTACTCTGTCTCTTCAGACGAGTACGTCTCCTGGAAAGGTCACCTGAATCTGTTCAGTACCTGCACATTCCACGAGAGTTAAACACAGTTGCTGACTCAATGGCCAATTTCATTTTGGATTGGTACATCACACACACATAATATTCATAATATGCAAAAGCATTCACGACATGTAAATATTGTAGAAGCAAACATGTAAACAAGATCACGTCACTAATCATTAAAAAAAAAAAACACACAATGTATAAATCATCGATAATGTCTATATATATATATCACTCAAAACTAGTGCTGGTACAAAATATGAAGCACGATGGCTTTCAGTGAGTCTCTACAAAAATACTAAGCATCATAGCTTTTAGTAGTACAAAATTAGAGGCCTCTAATCTCTCAGTACATGTATAGAAATGTCATCAGGCCTGACGCCTGACCCATACACCACCCCTAGCTTGAACAACTCACTGTCGCTGGGTGAGGAAACAGCTCTCCACATACAACATCTGGGTCCGAGTAGCCATGTGTGGGGATTGGCTACCCGCCACCCTAGTAATGATAAGCAATATGGTCCGCAGTGGATGGCTCACCACATCGCTAATGAGAATCTTCCCACTGGAAGGTCAAGAGCTAGTGATACAGTGCTGCGATATCATGTCCTCAACTGTACGGTCACTGGCTCATGTCCCAGTAACATGTATAGTGTCCCCTCTTCGGGACAAAATGGTAAGAAAGTAGATATCCTCAATGTCTATTGTGAGGATATGCTCACCTACCACAAAGTATTGTTGGGCCGCATCCCAACTCTGGAGCATGTGTGTCAGTAGTGGGATCTGGGATCTCATCCCCTGGATCTCAAAGAACTTGAGTAACCCGCAGTTTCTCAAAGCTTCCACGCATTGTGGACCGTTCGCACCTTGTTCATCTTCTACTTCATGTTCTCTCTCTCGCCACTCCAATACCATATTGGCTAGCTGGTAACTTTCCAAGAAGGACATTTTAACACTGTTAGGTCCTGCTTCAACCTTCACAAGTCCAATTTTTGGATTCTTTTTTATGTATGGATTGTGGTTCTCTGCCATTGCACTATACGTTTAAGTACAGTGCGATGACGTCGCACCTCTCACATTTGAGGCTTGCGACGACTCGATCTCATTGCAAGTCCCGAAAGGGAAATCTGTGACGAGCCGAGGGTGCATGAAGCCATCCATAACACCATCAAAAACCCAAAAAATGGACCTAAAAGCGAAAACTAAACCACTAGAAAGTTGCTGGATGAAGTTTAGGCCTACCTAATATGGATGGTTGGTGAAATGGCAGATCGTAGCTCCCAAAATCGACAAAGGAAGTTTTGGCTCCAAATTGGTACTTCTCCACCCAAATTGGCAATTGAAACAATGTTTTCTATTTTTGGCCCATATTTCTATTTATAAATAGAATGGAATATTCCTTTTCAAATATTTTGATGCTTTTGGGCCATTTACTATAGTTTCGACTGTTTGTTATTATATTTGGGGCTATTTGACACTTTCTCTAGTGTACAGGAGTCGTAAAGTGGTCTTTTGTGCCGTTTCTCGCATCACCAATGGTAACTACAGGTATGAACACCCCTTTGAATGTTTTGTCATTATTATTTTTGGTTAGTCGTAATTATTGCATGAGGATAAGTTTACTCTTCGTTTGTTCTCGTACTCATGAAACCATGAGAGAAAGTACCGAGTTATGATTTATCACCTTTCCAGGCTTGTTAAACTCCCATGAAAAAGGACACGCCCCGGAGTCTACCATTTAGCTCTTTTTAGGCTCTCAAAAAATGAAAAAGATTGCCAAGCGAACTTGTCTCATTCACGCTTGTTAAAGTATTTGAATGGTCATCTTCCTAGTGATAGTTTACCCCTTTTTCAAACCAGGAGGTACTAATTACGAAAAAAGGTATACTCCAGCCAATCATGACTTGAAGAGTCCTCTCCCGCGTTGTTTTACCCTTTTTCGGGTGATGAGGCTAACTTTACGAAAAAGGACCGTTGGATTCTTCTTTAGTTCTTTTCAGACTCTCTAAACATGAAATGGTGACCGAGTTTACCTTCTATGGACTCGTTAAAATTTTCACATTGAAGGGCCCATCATGGGATGAACCCCTCCTATCCTAGGTTTGAAAAATATTTGGGATTGGACTCATCTATGAGATGAGCTATATCGAGCATTTCGTTTCCCTCATCAAGCTCGTAAAAAACACATGAGGCACTCATCATTAACGATGGGGAAAAAGGAAAGTGTTTGTGTTACATACCTTAGTGGTAGTATATAGTCGTTCTTGAACATGGCTCTGATCTGCATTTGCATAAAATACTTGGGTCATTTGTTTGTCTATGAGTCCCCACTTACTTTTTAAGTCATGTTACTCCTCAGAGTCATTCGAAGAAAGCTTCCATTATCAGTTGCATTAGAAGTTTGCATCATTCTCATTATGTCAATACTGCCACGTCATGCCATGCCCATGTTCAAGAACATGTTCACTATCTATCATCTACAGTTAGTACACATGTCATCATGCCGTTGTTACTTTGAGTCAATCTTACATGTTACTGTACCATCCGATCCAATCTACACATCTTTTGTCGTGTTTCGTGTTGATTGATGGGGGATTCATCATGGCCCTCCTTCGATGGATTCATCCTTGTCGACTTCAGCACACCATCCGAGGATTGAATCTAGGAACCAACCAAGTACCTTGGACCTGCATGACTCAATGGTAGGTTGCCTCGCTTTCATCATGAGTTTACATCATTGAGTCTTGATTGAAAGATTTCATCTTGCGTTCGACTTCAACTCATTTATTCATGCTCGATGATATGTACTGTGATACCTTGGGAATCATTGACATCAATGGTGATCTCCCTCGCACTTGTTAATGGTTTACATCAATGACCTATAATCAAGTGGTTTCTACCATGTTCGACGTCAAGACATTTGTAATCACATGGATAGATTCGTATAATTGCGGGTTCAGCTTGAAGACCCTGGGGAGTCATGTTTTACCCAGGTTGTGATGGAGTTTGTACTAAGTCATATTACATGGATCTACTTTTGTATTGGTCGTGGCTATGTTATCATCTCATCATGGATCTATGCTTGTGTCTAGCAGCCATGATTGTGTTCAGTCGGTCATTACTACCATGGATCTGCAATGTATTGGTCGGCAGCCATGTTGTACTTCATATGAGATTGTCAGTTCAGAGTCAGTTGTACTACAACAGTGTCCTTCATCCATCGAGTCTATTTCCATTACTTCTTTCAAAGCACTTCACCTGCACATCCTTAACAACTTCATGCTTCGGGGGGCATTCTATTACACCCAAAATCTACTCATCATAAGATTCAGTGTATACACCCCTAAAGATACTTGGACTAAATAATCATCCTTGGAGGATTTGTGCTCAGTTGTGCTAGGTTTTGAAGGGTCGTCGTAGGTTTCACACTAGCAACATGCGACGTCGCATCTTGCTCCACTACAGGGTGCGACGAGGTTAGTTAATGGGAAAAAATAGCTTATTTGAGATCCTTCTCCAAACTTGCTCATTTAGGGGCTTATCCCTGACCTCTGGGGCAGTTGGTACTGGACCCCTAACTATTTGGGAGGATCCCCTGTCTCTCTCCTACCATCCCTCAACCTATCCTATCCATATCCTATCCACTTAGTCCAACTGCCGCGCATATGAGCTAATGAATGAAAGAAAACGAGATATGGATGCAATGAGAGGTGCTGGCTTGTACCGCATACAATAAGAAAACCAACCCAAACAAGAAAACGTGCAATATGATCAAGGAGGATACTGTGGTAGAGGAAGAAATGCTAGCCCGACATAGGGGAAGACGCCGCGGCCAGGTCATTTGTTATAATTATGGCCAGCCCGGTCACGTATCTAGGGATTGTGTTAACTCATGCACTACATGCAACTACTATAAATCATTTGAGCATGTTATTGAAGATTTCCCAGTGCTAGAGGTGGAAATGCATAAAAGAAGACGGACGGAAGGACCAAATCCAAACATCCAGTGGATCGCAACATAGAATAGACCAGTGGAATAGAGAATTAACGTGGTCACACACAGTGGTGCTGAGATAGGCCGCGATAGGGGAGCAGAAGCATCCACATTAGGGGAGGCTCACACAAAGTAGAACCCTCTTGAGACAGTATGGATAAGCAAAGCTCCAGGAAAAATACCTGCTCTTGACCTACGAAAGAACAAGGAGGTCTTTATCAACATGCGGGATGCCTTCACAGAATTAGAAACTAAGTCGAAGAGGATCCCGTTGCGCAGTGAGATACCACATGTTGAAGACATGCCAGCTGCTTATGACAAAACAAGTACTACAACGGATGTTAGCACTTCCGTTGTGCAGTTCTTGCGAAGCTGCAGGAAGCTAGTAAAAAGTGAAAATGCCATAGCAGAGCTACAGAAGCTCATAAACCAATATGAACCATAGACGGGAACAAAAACTTCTAATAGCATCGTACATCACATACAGAAGCATAAAAGAACAGGCCGAGAAATGAGACTTACCTCACAGATAGGAGATTTTGAAATGAATGAAGTAATCCTTGATTTGGGATCTGAAGTGATTGTCTTGACTAAGCAGACATGGTAGCAGATGGGTCGACCAAAGCTGTTATGGTCACCTATCCAGTTGAGAATGGCTAACCAAGAGAAATTCATACCTTTTGGCCGGTTAGCTCATGTGGTAGTTATCGATGGAGTCCGAAGTCATCCAGACTTTGAAGTTATCGAGATTGTGGACGATAGTCAGCCTTTTCCTGCATTGTTAGGAATCGACTGGGCCATGGATAACCTCGCTATCATAGACCTAAAGACAAAGAAGATGATATTTGAAGGAAAGCATCTTAGGGTCATCACACCATTGGATCCTAAAGATGGGGACAGATAGAGTGAGCCGATTTAGGAGGAATCCAAAACTCAAGACTTGGACAGACTATACTAGATCACCGCGAACCAGGAAGATTACATTAATCCAGCTGTGGATGGTACACTCAGTTGGAGATGTGACAGCTCTTGTGTCTCCGAATCGGAGACAGGACTGGAAAATTGGGAAATCCACATGCATGAAGTATGAGCGAGAAGGTGTGCGCAGGTTACGAAATCATTGTGCTGGATCAGAAAGGAGGTAAGTCTTATTCCCACATATGATGGTTCTGCTAATGTTTACTCCTTTATCCAAGAATATACTACAATAGTTCCAGATGAGCATAGGTTACCTACATTGTATATGGCACTGGGCGACAAACCATCCAGATTGTGGGATGCGCACAAGTAGACATTGATTAATTGGGATCAATGCAGGATTAATATGCAGATTCGGTTTGACGACAGGGTTACTTTACCCTTTGAGAATTTTAATGGATAGACAAATCCTAGCCAGCATCTTCAAGTCTATTTGCAGACATGGCTGGGAAGGCCACATGAATAATGGGTGCATCTCTTTGTGCATACTCTGGATGATGACATTCCAAAGAATGGTGCCTAGACCTGGAGTTATGCACGGAAACCACTAATTGGGATATGTTGACTGCGAACTTCCAGAAGGAATTCATCTTTGACGATGAGAACCCACTGATCCATAATGTGTTGCAGATAATTAAGGAATGCATATTCAGAATAGACTATCCTCACGAAGATATGACGTTGCAAGAATTCTTTGGGACATATGGTGTTCCTGCGCACCTACAGTCAGAATGGAAGGAACATGAAAAACATCCCATCGAGAGTTATAACCTAGCTGAAATACCCAATGATAGATAGGAAGACGATGAGGATGATCGGCGAAATGTAAACATAGTAGAATCAGAGGGTGCACGCGACGTAGAAGGACCTTTGTTGGAAATCCCAAATATGAGCAGACCAGTAAAGACACAGAAGTTCAACATTGGCACAAGCGAAAAGCCAAAGTTCGCATCAATTGGAGACTATTGGGATGATCAGATTGTTGCAAAGATCGCAGAAATCCTACATGAGTATCAAGAGCTGTTCCCGATGAAATTCATAGAAATGAAAGGAATCCTGGGAGACCTAGGGGTCATGAAAATACCTTTGAATCCAGGCGCGAAGTGTCATGTCCCAAATTTGGAATTGGGTCACAATGGCCTAATCACATTAGCAATATTCATTAGAGTTCGTAAAATTGATGTTAAGGGTCAAATAATTGCCAAGGAGGAAAATTACTAGTTTGCTAGGTTTGGGGTGGAAGCATTGGGATTTGGAATAAGGGGGAAAATAAATGATGTTTAGACATTAGAAGGGTTCAAGTATTTAATAAATATATTGAATAAAGAAATTCAAGAGAAATCCTAGATGACAAATGGTTTTGGAGACATATGGAGGATGTGGGACCCACACTGGCTTGATTTTTCATAATACATGGTATCTCTCTTTTGCAAATTCGAATTAATGGGAATGTTAACACTCTTGGGTGAGTTGGTATGTCATAACACATGTCATTGATCATATTAGGTCAAATTGGGAAGTATTGGTAACCTCCATGGAAGATAAAGAGTCAAAGTGAAAGTTTGTGGACACTTGGGCTAGATTCCCTAGCCCCTATGACACCAATGATGGAGCATCTATGACAACTATGACAAATTGCAGACCTGACCTCTAACATATGACCACTATCACATGTCAGCCCCAAAAATAGGCTCAAAGAAGGTGAATTTGGGAGTTGGAGAAGCCAAAGAGACTCAAAATCGATTTTGGGAGAAGATGGAAGGCTGGAACTAGGAGACAAGTGGCAAATGTGGAATATTTCCTACATGGAAATCTATTGAATCTATTGAGAGGATTTCGACCCTTATAAGGCTAATGTTGGTTATAAAATGTAGAAATGAAGTATGAGAATGGCTTTTGATCATTTGTAGAATTTGCAATTGCATTTGTGAAGAGGGAGAGCTAGTGGATGACTAGTTTCTTGCCTTAGCCAATTTCGAGGGTGTCCAAGTTGGTAATTGGAAAGGAAATTCAGACCTTTCATTTGGAGATTTAATGGAGTCTTTATTTGCAGGTGTAAGCTATTGGGAATCTCATGGTTTCTTCTATTGCAGCTCACTCCTTCAACCATTTCCAATTTTGATAGCATATTCTTGATCCTTGAGGGAGGGCATTTTTGGTGAGCTATTGTACTCTTTGGGGAAGCTTTTAATGCCCCATTTCTTTTGTAATATGAAGTAAATACTCTTTTATTCATATCCAAAAATTTTCAGGTCGAAATTCCAAGTAGAAATGTTTAAATCTCATTTTTCATGGAAGAATAATGTCATTTCCCCACTACCTTGTTGTGAGCCAATATATTGATGATGATTTCAAATGAATGGATGATTCTCTGATATATTTGTGATCAATATACTGCCATGGATTTCTTCTACAAGTTTCATGTACTGTACTTGAGCATTTGAAGCATTTTTACTCAGTTTAGTTGTATTGGGAGGTGAAATAGTGTCATTTCCCCAAGGGTCGAATTGGGGATTTTTGCAGTTGAATGGGAGAGGGTGAGAACAGTTATAATAATCCATTAATGGTGCATATGAGACTTTAATAAAATAATTAACACATTACATACCTCTTTTCATAAATTTGAGTGGGTTTGGAGGCATTTGGGAAGCCATTTTCAGTACTTACCCCAGGGGTATTTGAACCCCAAATTACTAGTAAAATTGCATAATTGGTACAGAATCTTAAGAGAGTTTGAAGAGGTCTTTTGGTGGAAATATTTCATCGATAAACATCATATTCAATTTCTAATATCATTCATACACTTTCCTTGAATATTTGAAGGCATTTGGAGTCAATTTGAGACCTAGAGACCAATACTAGTCAAAGGAAAATCACTAGTAAAGTTACCTACATTGATCAGAATTGAAAGAAGATTTGAAGAAGTATTTTAAAGGTCCAAAGGAATCCTTGAAACACATACTTATGTTCTAATATCATTCATACACCTTCTCAGAATATTTGGGATCATTTGGGGCAAATTTGGTACCTAGAGATCAAAACTAGTCAAAGGTCGAACTAGGGAAAAAAAGTGAAAAATTGCAATTTTAATAAAATTCCTAATAAGGGACATTACAGTGGTATCAGAGCATGGTCCTTGCACCTGTGTATTAGTTACATACATTCAAGAATAATTGGAATCCATGTCTTACTATTATGATGAATCCTATGAGTACAATTCTTATGAGGAATATGCAAATGCTTATGAGCAATATGAAGCAGAATGTGAATGGTATGAGGAAGAGGTGCCATCATGCAACACTTCTTACAATTTCAAGAGAAATGAAGATTATTCTTGTTACTTTAAATCTAATGAATATGAGTGTGTCACACCAACCAAGGATAATTCTATGAGTGAGTTCCAAAGATGGAGAGAAAAATATAAAACCTTGCCCCAACAATATAAAAAATATCAAGAATATATTGCTTTTAGCAAAAATACACAAAATGCCATGTCTTTTGAGTACTTTGCTAAACATGTTTTTGAAAATAGGCCCAAAAATGAAGATGTATAATTAGTAAAGAAAGGTTTATGTCCTTCTTGTAAAGAACCTTGGAGTGAGTATCATACACGTGTGCATGAAATTATGTCCCACTTGAGGAGAGCTTTTGGGAATTCTTCAAAAAGAGATTCCAAAGATATTGATCATAAGGAAAACAAGGGGCAAAATGCATCATCTTGCTTGAAGGATAAAAATGAAGAGACATCACAAGAACATGAAGAAGATTCTATTGAAAATATGGAAGATCATTTCAAGACACCTTCTAGCTTAGACATGAACCAAAGAGCATCTACTGATGGATGCTTAAACTATGAAGGAGTACCTACTGATGGGTGCTCACACCTCTATGTTGGTGACATAGAGATCACTTTTGAAAGTGTTGCTGCAAGCCCAAGTTCCATTAAGCATGATAATGAAGACCTTATAGCAGTTGAAGAAGAACCAAGATCAACTTCCCCATCACCACTTGAGCTTCATGAAGTTGGTCCAAGCAAAATTGAAGAAGATGAGGAGGTTCATTTGAAAGAGCCTCATTTTCTTGAAGGGTCCTTAAAGATGAATGAAAATAAGATCCAAGAGTCTCTCAACATTCTCCATGACACTCAAGCATTGGTGTCAAATTCTTGTTGGAGAGCTACTTCATTGGAGGAAACATCCTTCCTTGAGGAAATGGAGAAGATTCAAAGAGAAATGTGCCACATCAAAGGTAATTTCATGTCTTTGCTTTTTGATAGAAACCATTTCTTTGAGCTTAATGAATTGATACATGATGCATACTTGAAGAATAATGAGGATATTCATAAGCTCACAATTCAAAATGAGCAACTTCTTGAAAAATTGCAAGATACTTGTTTTTCCTCCTATGTTTCAGATTGTCAAATAGTAGATTGTTTGGAGGATTCTCATGACATGGTGGATCATGAGAAATGTGGAAATTTGAATGTGCTTAATGTGTTTGAATATGAACTTGAAGATATCCAAACACTTGATGTGGTGGAAGAGAAACTTGAATTGACTCTTGATGAAGCTTATGCAATTTTTAAAGAAGAGCATGATTCCTCTACATTGGAACCAATCTATGACAAAGGTTTCCCACTTTTGAAGGATCTGCATGATAATACCCACATGAATCCTTCCCATGATGAAACTTCTACACTTCTTGATCATTTGGGTGATTTGGTTCATTCTCCTACATCCTACAATTCCATGTTTTGCAACATTAGTCTCAATGAAGTATGGGTGAAAGGGTTCTTTTTGATGGTGCCACATGAGAAGTATGGAACTCCTAGATTTTACTTTTATGATGACATGGTTGGAGCACATTCTTATTCACATTTGCAGCAGTATAATTTTTCACTTTATGATGATTCACATCTACATGGATGCATCTATGATATGGATTTGAGTCACTTGAAGACTCATGGTTTTTCTTGCTCAACACTGGGTTCATTCGATGTTAGAGGAACTTCATCCAGCACTTGGGTGAATAGATTTATGATGGAAGAACATTTTTTTTGGCAACCAAATACTTTGTTACATCTTTATGATTCTCACAGTCATGGATGTATGGGTGAGACTTCTTTGAGTCATTTGAAGTCTCCTTGTTTTTTCTGCTCATTATTTGGTTCAGATTTTAGTGGAGATTCTTCATTCACTTCTTGGATGAAAGAATACATCGTTGAATATTTTGATGCATATCACATCCTTTTCGAGCAGCATTATAGGACATGGGATACTCACCTATGTCATTGGAGCAGATTTGATTGGTCACTTGAAGATTGTATGCACTTGGAAAATCGTGGTCTACTTGCTTGGAGGTACAAGCACTTTCATGATTCTTTGATGAAGCACCTCCTTGATGTACATTTTCATTATGTAGTTATGTACTTTGATGATATATATTTTGTACTCATAATGTTTGGAAGAATGCATACAAGAAAATGGGATCCATGAATCATCTTATCTGATGGTATGGGTTGGAGAGCACTCTTCATTGTTGGGGTGCAATACAAGCAATGGGACCCTAGAATATTTTTTATCTCATTGGTTTCAATTTTTTGGGGGAAACAAGAAGTATGGGAGATGGGTTTACCATTTAATAAAGTGATTTTTATCAGAGTAGTGCAGCAGCAAGCATGGTGGTTCCTCTCTAAAATCTTCATGGAAACTCAAAGACTCAAGGTTTGGCAATTCAATGGCACTTCAAAGAATTATATAGAAAGCGGGTTCTTCAACACCCATGTTTGAAATTTCTTGAGGACAAGCAATATTGAGTAGGGAGAATTTTTCATGTCCCAAATTTGGAATTGGGTCACAATGGCCTAATCACATTAGCAATATTCATTAGAGTTTGTAAAATTGATGTTAAGGGTCAAATAATTGCCAAGGAGGAAAATTACTAGTTTCCTAGGTTTGGGGTGGAAGCTTTGGGATTTGGAATAAGGGGGATAATAAATGATGTTTAGACATTAGAAGGGTTCAATTATTTAATAAATCGATTGAATAAAGAAATTCAAGAGAAATCCTAGATGACAAATGGTTTTGGAGACATATGGAGGATGTGGGACCCACACTAGTTTGATTTTTCATAATACATGGTATCTCTCTTTTGCAAATTCGAATTAATGGGAATGTGAACACTCTTGGGTGAGTTGGTAAGTCATAACACATGTCATTGAGCATCTTATTTCGAATTGGGAAGGATTGATAACCTCCATGGAAGATAAAGAGTCAAAGTGGAAGTTTGTGGACACTTGGGCTAGATTCCCTAGCCCCTATGACACCAACGATGGAGCATCTATGACAACTATGAAAAATTGCAGACCTGACCTCTGATATCTGACCACTATGACATGTCAGCCCCAAAAATAGACTCAAAGAAGGCGAATTTGGGAGTTGGAGAAGCCAAAGAGACTCAAAATCGAATTTGGGAGAAGATGGAAGGTTAGAACTAGGAGACAAGTGGCAAATGTGGAATATTTCCTAAATGGAAATCTATTGAATCTATTGAGAGGATTTCGACCCTTAGAAGGATAATGTTTGTTATAAAATGTATAAATGAAGTATGAGAATGGATTTTTATCATTTGTAGAATTTGCAATTGCATTTGTGAAGAGGGAGAGCTAGTGGATGACTAGTTTCTTGCCTTAGCCAATTTCGAGGGTGAAAGATTCCTATCCAAGTTGGTAATTGTGTTCGGATATCCATCATCTATTTCGGGATACATATCTATTTCAGGATCATCTATTTCGGGATACATATCTACTTCAGGATCTTGCATGATCTATTTCAGGATATGCAGTCCAGTCACCAGTTTGATGCCTCCAGCACCTTATCCACCTTCTTCTAGCACCCGGGAGCCACTTTCCACAGAGTTTTAGCCCTCCTAAGCTGAAAGGCGCCCTCTTCTCACCTACTGACAGAGAAGGGCGCACTTGTTCACCTACCACTGCAGATTCACTCCAGTTACATTCAGTTAGCTCCGATTCTGATTGATTTCACTCCGATTTCACTCCTGACTGACTGTTTCACCTCCGATTGACCTCCAGTTCGATTAGGTGACTTGCTCTGACTCCAGTTAGCCTCCCATGCGCCCCCACTGAGCCTCCAGATCCTATATCAGTGCTACACACTTCAGTTACATTTATTATGATTAGTTAGACTCAGCTTGACACCTGGATGACTGTTTGTTGTGATTGATGAGCAACACCGATGATTGATGAGGACTCCTAGATTGAGTCAAGCTACTCCATTCAGTGATTCGAATGACCTCCTTAGGCAATTCGAATTGCTCTGTTCATTGTAACAGTTTGTATTGTAATTCATTCACCCTTTCTGGGATAGAGAGCACTGCTGCATGTTTTGCACAGTTTTGCACCATATTTTCTATGTTCATCTGTTGTGACTGATTTATTTGTTCATTAGATCTGCTGTGACTAACTTTACATGGTATCAGAGCCATTGCAGGGACAAGATCTCTTTTCTACAGGTGTTTATACAAGAATATTTGACTGAATTGCTAAAAATTGCAAAAAAAAAAAAAGTTTGGCATGAGATATCTCAAGGGCATTCGCTCCTGTGCATGCAAAGCTTGAAAAATACTCCAATACCACTCCAGAAGCTTGAGTTACCACATAATTCCTGGATTTGATACATTGGACCTATTCAACATTGCTTGAAATCCAATCCCAGGTGTGATGCAACTCTCAAAGGGTGGATTGTTCGACCTTATTGTGATTGTTCTTATGTGATTTGCAGGTTAATTATCTCCTCCAAGTGCACTCGCTACATTCTGCATGCAAGCTTCCCTACAGCATTTCCATTCGCTATAGTCTGCATGCAAGCTTCTTCTTCATCATTTGACTCGCTCCTAGCAATGGAATACTCTTCTTCAAAGCCTATCCTCACCCCATTCAATTATTTTGATTGGAAAGATGATATGGAGATCATATTACGTTCAAAAGGATACTACCGAGTCACTCTTGGTCTTGAATTGGAGCCAAACAATGTGGCAGAAAGAACCAAACACTACAATAAGCTTGATGAAGCTTACGGTCTTCTTTGTCTCTCCATCTCCAAGGATCTTCACTTCCATCTCAGCGGATTGAAGACTCCAAAAGCCATATGGGAGAAACTTGAGACACTATTCGGCAAGCAGGATGAGCTTAGGGCTTTTCAATTAGAGAATGAATTGATTGGCCTTAATCCTGAGAATTTCGAGAGCATCAATGAATTCTTCACAAAATTCAAGAACTTGAACTTGCAATTGAAGAACAGTGGTGTTATCAAAGAGGATAAACAGTTGATCCTCTCCATTCTAAGCAAGCTTGGGAAAGATTATTCGGTATTTGTCTCCACTTTCAATTCCGGTCGGCTAACTACCCCGAATTGGAAGATGCCTACCTTGAATGCCTTCATTGAGTCCGTTACGAAAGAGCATGACAAGTTGATTCAAATGGGGTCCATAAGCTCCAAAGATTCATCCCTATTTGTTCAAGGACCCAAGATCTCGAATGGTAAAGGAAAGCTAAAGAAGGAGAAGCCCAAATTCGAGCCTCACAAGCAAAAAGACAAAGGCAAGCAAATGGATGCACCATCCAGTTCGAAATCCAAGCAAAAGGGCAAAGAAGGTAACCAAAAATCTAAATGTACTTATTGTAACCGTGGCTTTCATCCCGAAAGTTCATGTATGAAGAAGACTATAGATCAAATGGCCCTCCTTTTGGAAAAGAACAACATAACCCTTCCTGACGGTGCAAGGAAGAAGGATCGGAATGACGATCATGAAAGAGGACAAGCACTCATGGCAACGGTTTCGAAGCCCACTCTCTTGATAGATTCGGGTGCATCAAATCATATGGCTGCAAATATTGATTCTTTTTCCTCATTCGATCCAAATAGCTCCATCCCCATCCATTTGGGAGATGACTCAAAAATTTCTTCAAAGGGCAAAGGTACGATTCATGTCGATCATGGATGCTTTCAGAATGTTCTCTATGTGCCTTCCTTAGCTTCGAATCTCCTTTCTGTGTATCAAATGACACATACTGGTGATCCAAAGAAAGTCACATTCAGCCCTAATACAGTTGAAATTTCTGATATCAAAAGTGGAAGACTAGTTGCGGTTGGAAAGGCAAACCACACTGCAAAATGTTATGAGTTTTCGCACTTTATTCCGCTTGCAAAGCCCACTGCTCTTCGCACACATGGTAATGAGGTTAGTAGGCTTTGGCATGAAAGATTTGGACATCTAAATTATAAGTATTTGCTGCTGCTATCAAATAAATCCATGGTTGATGGGCTTCCACAACTCCGTTCCTCGAAGGGAATATGCTCCGGTTGCATTATTGGGAAGCACCCCGAGCACAGATTCGACCGCGGCAAGGCTAGCAGAGCCTCTACTATTTTGGGATTGATCCATTCTGATATCAGCGGTCCGCTGCCCCATATGTCATTAAATGGTTCAAGGTATGTTTTGACATTTATTGATGATTATTCTCGCTTTACATGGGTATTCTTTCTCAAAAACAAGTCAGAAGTGCTTGGAAAATTCAAGGATTTTAAGGCTTCTGTTGAGACCACCACTGAGAGCAAGATCAAAGCTCTTAGATCTGATAATGGTGGAGAATATATCAAGTCCGAGTTGCTGCAACTTTGTGCCCAAAGCGGAATCAAGATCCAACATACAGTTCCCTACACACCCCAGCAGAACGGTGTAGCGGAAAGGAAAAACCGGTCACTGAAAGAGATGGCTACATGCATGATTGAATCTAAAGGTTTGGCTGCAAATCTTTGGGCTGAAGCAATCAATGTTGCTGCATATATACAGAACCGAGTTCCACATTCATCCGTGAAAGGTATGACTCCTTTCGAAGCATTCTTTGGTCACAAACCGGATGTGTCAAATTTGAGAGTTTTTGGCTCTACTCCATGGGCTAGAATTCCTTCTGAGAAGAGACGAGCTTTGGATCCACAAAGTATCGAGTGCATATTGATAGGATATGGGGAAGAATCAAAAGCATATAAACTCATGGATATCATATCTAAAAAGATATTCATAGAGCGCAGTGTGCAGTTTGAAGAACCGCTTCAAGAATTGCAACTAGTTGAGGAGAAAACTGCCGATTCACCGCCTTCACCAGAAGAAGATTCGAGCAGCGATAATGAAGGTATGAGTTCTGATATTTCTGATATTGTAGCAGCATATGATGATCATGACATATCAGGTTCGGAATCCGACCATTCAGATCCCCCTCAGTTACCAAAGTGGGCCCAAAATACTCTACAATCTGCTGGTTCGAATCTTGGAAATCCTGCTGATCCGAGACGAACAAGAGGAGACTTTCAAAGGGCAGGTATGGCTCTTTCTATTGCTGATCCATTTCTTCCTGAGATTTTTTATTTGATGGCTGGTTCAGATCCCCAATCATATTATTCAGCCCATCGAGATCCGAGATGGAAAGATGCCATGGATGAAGAGTACAGTTCTCTTCAAAAGAACAATACATGGGAGCTAGTTTCTCTTCCACCTGGAAGAAAATTAGTGAAGTGTAAATGGGTCTACCGTACTAAAGTTGCTGCTGATGGCACTATCAGCAAATATAAAGCAAGGTTGGTGGCAAAAGGTTTTTCCCAAGTCCAAGGAGTGGACTACACAGAGACCTTTGCACCGGTTGCAAAGATGGATTCCATCCGCCTTGTTTTAGCTATTGCCGCATCCAAGCACTGGGAGGTGCATCACATGGATGTGAAGAGTGCATTTTTACATGGAGACCTTGCTGAAGAGGTCTATATGCAGCATCCAAAGGGTTATACATCAGATCCATCATTGGTTTGTAGATTGAAGAAGTCTTTGTACGGGTTAAAACAGGCCCCAAGAGCTTGGTACGCAAAGATGGACTCCTTCCTTCTTTCTCAGAATTTCCAAAGATGCAAATCTGATCCGAATGTCTATCTTCAGCGAGTTAAAGGTAATTTGTTGGTTATTGTACTTTATGTTGATGATCTGCTTATTACTGGTAGCACACTTACTTCAATAAACAAGCTAAAAACTGCCTTAAATCTAGCTTTTGACATGAGCGATTTGGGCTTGCTGAGTCACTTTTTGGGCTTGGAGATAGCTCAAAATTTCGATGGGATCACTATATCTCAGCAAAAATATGCTTCCGACCTGTTATTGAAGTTTAATATGGCTGAATGTAAGGCAGCCCTGTTCCCATTCCTCTCAGGAATCAGTCTTGAGGAGGGAGATTCCACACCGCTTGCAGATTGCAGTATGTATCGACAGTTGATTGGTTCACTACTTTATTTGACACATTCACGGCCTGATATCTCATATGCCGTGAGTGCCGTGTCAAGATATATGCAGCAGCCACATGAGCTTCATTGGCGAGCAGCCAAGCGGATCTTGCAGTATGTGCAAGGTACGAGACAGTTTGGCATACATTATGCTGCAGATTCTGAGCTAGATTTCATTGGTTTTATTGATTCAGATTGGGCAGGTGATAGCATTGATCGGAAGTCCACTTCCGGTTATGTTTTCATGATTGGTCATGGTGCTATTTGCTGGTCCAGCAAAAAGCAAGCAGCCATTGCACTTTCTTTAGCAGAGGCAGAGTATCGAGGGGCAGTCAATGCCTGCATTCAGGCAGTTTGGTTGCAGGGTATTCTTCCGAGTTTTGTTTTGGTGGCACTACTTCGACTGTCCTATTTTGTGACAATCAAAGTGCTATCAAGATCTCCACAGATCCAGTTCAGCGGCAGAGGACCAAGCACATTGAGATTCATATGCATTACATTCGACAGTTGGTGCATGACCGCACCATCATTCTGCAATATTGCCCTACTGATGAGCAAATTGCAGACATCTTCACCAAGAGCTTCACTGAGAAGAAGTTCTCTTACCTCCGTTCACTGTTGGGGGTGAGTTCCATCATGGTGGAGACAGATTGATTCATTATTATGCTTTAGACTTGAGGGGGGGCTTTCTTCTCACTGGGTTTTCCCTCTTTCCTCACTTAGTTTATTTTTCAGCATTTTTTGGATTATTGTATTGGGGTGACCTTTGGTCTTAGTTACCAGGGCCCCACATTATTTTAGTTGGCACATCATAGTCTAGCTTGAGGGGGGGTGTTCGGATATCCATCATCTATTTCGGGATACATATCTATTTCAGGATCATCTATTTCGGGATACATATCTACTTCAGGATCTTGCATGATCTATTTCAGGATATGCAGTCCAGTCACCAGTTTGATGCCTCCAGCACCTTATCCACCTTCTTCTAGCACCCGGGAGCCACTTTCCACAGAGTTTTAGCCCTCCTAAGCTGAAAGGCGCCCTCTTCTCACCTACTGACAGAGAAGGGCGCACTTGTTCACCTACCACTGCAGATTCACTCCAGTTACATTCAGTTAGCTCCGATTCTGATTGATTTCACTCCGATTTCACTCCTGACTGACTATTTCACCTCCGATTGACCTCCAGTTCGATTAGGTGACTTGCTCTGACTCCAGTTAGCCTCCCATGCACCCCCACTGAGCCTCCAGATCCTATATCAGTGCTACACACTTCAGTTACATTTATTATGATCAGTTAGACTCAGCTTGACACCTGGATGACTGTTTGTTGTGATTGATGAGCAACACCGATGATTGATGAGGACTCCTAGATTGAGTCAAGCTACTCCATTCAGTGATTCGAATGACCTCCTTAGGCAATTCGAATTGCTCTGTTCATTGTAACAGTTTGTATTGTAATTCATTCACCCTTTCTGGGATAGAGAGCACTGCTGCATGTTTTGCACAGTTTTGCACCATATTTTCTATGTTCATCTGTTGTGACTGATTTATTTGTTCATTAGATCTGCTGTGACTAACTTTACAAATTGGAAAGGCCATTCAGAACTTTCATTTGGAGCTTTAATGGAGTCTTTATTTGCAGGTGTAAGTTACAGGGAAGCTCATGGTTTTTTCTATTGCAGCTCACTCCTTCAACCATTTCCAGTTTTTATGGCATATTCTTGATCCTTGAGGGAGGGCGTTTTTGGTGAGCTATTGTACTCTTTGGGGAAGATTTTAATGCCCCATTTCTTTCGTAATATGAATTAAATACTCTTTTATTCATATCCAAAATGTTTCAGGTCAAAATTACAAGTAGAAATGTATAAATCGCCTTTTTAATGGAAGAACAATGCCATTTCCCCACTACCTTGTTGTGAGCCAATGTATTGATGATGATTTCGAATGAATGGATGATTCTCTAATATATTTGTGATCAATATACTGCCATGGATTTATTCTACAAGTTTCATGTACTGTACTTGAGCATTTGAAGCATTTTTACTCAGTTTAGTTGTATTGGGAGGTGAAATAGTGCCATTTCCCCAAGGGTCGAATTGGGGATTTTTGCAGTTGAATGGGAGAGGGTGAGAACAGTTGTAATAATACATTAATGGTGCATATGAGACTTTAATAAAATAATTAACACATTACATGCCTCTTTTCATAAATTTGAGTGGGTTTGGAGGCATTTGGGAAGCCATTTTCAGTACTTACCCCAGGGGGATTTGAACCCAAAATTACTTGTAAAATTGCATAAATGGTCCAGAATTTTAAGAGAGTTTGAAGAGGTCTTTTGGTGGACATATTTCATCGATAAACATCATACTCAAGTTCTAATATCATTCATACACTTTCCTTGAAGATTTGAAGGCATTTGGAGTCAATTTGAGACCTAGAGACCAATACTAGTCAAAGCAAAATCACTAGTAAAGTTACCTACATTGATCAGAATTGAAAGAGGATTTGCAGAAGTATTTTAAAGGTCCAAAGGCATCCCTGAAACACATACTTATGTTCTAATATCATTCATACACCTTCTCAAAAGATTTGGGATCATTTGGGGCAAATTTGGGACCTAGAGATCAAAACTAGTCAAAGGTCGAACTAGGGAAAAAAAGTGAAAAATTGAAATTTTAATAAAATTCCTAATAAGGGACATTACACCAAGCCTGTGAAGTAGAGGAAATATAGACTTGTTGATGCCTCACGTGTGTAGGATAAGTGCAAAGTGTTGGAATGGGTTCCAAGGCACACAACAGGGGATGAAAACCCAACCAAAGGCTTCAATTAACCCTACGCAAGAGTTACCCTATCCTCAAGATGTTTGGTGTGGTAATCACCCATGGATATTTGGCCTCTGCTGGGACTCTAAGATTAAAAGGTTTGATCTTTCAAAGATCAATTTTCCTATTAAGGAAAACGAAGTGTGATAGCTGATTAACAAACCTAACCTAACCTACCTAGGAAAGAATCTATCCTGAGTTAGATCTAACCTAAAAAGAAAAGTTGATATTGTGCAGATCAGAACTGAAGTATGAAGGACAAGTGATTAAGTACCTTAAACAAAAATGTCTTCGGGTTCTTCACTTGTTAATTAAAGTTTTATCAATTAAGAAATTAAGTGACAATTCTTCAAAATGTTTAAGCCCATTCAAATACCTGATCTGTAATCATTGTGTTAATTGAAAAATTAACAATTGACTATGCATATTTAATTGCATCGAATCATTTGCAGAAATATAAAATGAGAACTATTCAATTAAAGAAATTTAATAGGAGAATTCAGAATATGAGTCAAAACATACAGAAAAATCAATATGAGAGACGATGTAGATCAATAAGTGACCTGCGATAGATTGAACGCATAACTGATGACAATTTGAAACATTTAACTCATCGATTCTCAAAGAAATTTGAAGAACACAAGAACGTGGATAGGAGATAACTTTAATGCATATAAAAGTCTTGTACAAAAATTACAATGGCTCGAATAGACAGAGCATCTTCAGTCCATACCTATTCTGAATCAAAATTCCAAAATTCCCCCCACCCTTTGCTAAGGGCCACATTCCTCCTTAAATAAATTTTTTTTATCCAAAATCCCAAAAGGAGAAATTATACAAAATAGAAATTACTAAAATTGGCTCCTACCGTCGATCCAATAAAACTTGCTATTTTCCAGCTTGAAGGATTCTCCACCACCTTATCACCTAAAGATCTTACAAAGAATTATCCTTTAGTCAGGTAAGGTCTCATGGCACCATAGAGATTCAATAACCGATTGCTCATTATCTTCAACGAGTGACATGGTTTGTGGAACATCTGGTGTAAGAAATTCAGGATGAGGTAATTCATGTTCAGAAACAAAGAAATCCATTAAAGGATTTACTTTAGAAACAGTGGCCAATACGTCAGGTTCTCCATTGATTATAAAGTCTTGTATGAGATCATCGCCAAAGTCAGCTGATTCTTCCAAAACTTCCTTGCTCTACTCCATGGAATTTTGCACATAGGAAGATAACCCTACAAAGTCCTCTTCACTACTGCCGCTGCTAAAATTAAGAACACCTGCATCAAATGGTGGTGACAACATTTCTTGATATAACAAAGGGTAAAGTTCTTCATCATCAACAAGAATTTTAGAAGGTTCATCTCCTGCATTAAAATGACTCATCCTGGGAAAATCTTAGATAACAAGATGCCCAGAACGCTCTACAAAATGTTTCCTATTACAGACAGCAATGAACAATGTAGAATCTTCATGTTAATTGCTACTTTAAGACCAACAGGCAGGGTGATGTCGATTGAGCGGGGCAATTTGCAATGACTAAACTTACGCAGTGAACCCATTGTAATTACTTCAACTGTCATGAAAAAGCCGAGATTTGAGTTTAATCTTGTGCAAAGTACAAGCTCAATTACTACTTGCATGATTTTGAAATGCCTTTACGATCAGGTCGTTATAGGAAACTTCCCATAAATAATTATAACTGGTAATTAATAATGGAAATGGAGGCTACGGTGATAGAATTGGTCCGCAAAAAGTCTGGATTAGGAGTTCCAGTACACGGGTGATCATTTCTTCACACGTAACACATCGGATCAATATGACCCAACTTCCATGAGAATCATAGAAGCTTTGAAGTCGGAATTTACGTGAAAAGACATGATCATTACGAAGCGGAAGAAAAACGACAAACTGTCAAAACTCAAGACCGGACACGATGAACTTAGGCAAAGCAATGGTGTCCATCCAACATGAAGCAACTGATATTCTTGTAGTAGTACCCACTGTTACAGACAAATGATATTTTAGGGGGAACCAGTTTTCAACAGACAAAACAACGCATCCTTACTTAACTGATTACCCACAAATCAACATGAATTCAAATTCATAGCAATGGACGGCTAAGATTAGCTAGAGTGGGATGTGGAGTCAAATTCAATTATGTTCATGAATTTTTTATTCAAAAATTCCCCAAGCCGAAATCCGAAAGTGCAGGTTTGCGGGTTGCAGATAGCAAAAATAAAAGGAGAAAAAGGATTCCCGAAAGACGAAAACCGACCATGTGAGTAACGGGTCTTGGGAACATCACATTGTGAAGCAGGAAAACCATCCTGAAAGCCGCATTTCGAAGTTCACGAATTGCGGGTTTCGGGAGCACACAACAAATAAATAAAAACAACCATCCCGAAAGCCGAAATGCTGCCATTGCAGGTTTTGAGTTTCGGGGTACTTATTCCTTGATCTTATTACCGATCAATTCCGCAACCTACAAATGTCGGGTTGCGGATGGCAGGATCACCAAACACCAAAATTTTAAACAACAGTCCCGCAACCCACAAATGTCAGGTTGTGGGTTTCGGAGACTCCAAATGTTGATTTCCGAGATGATGATAACAATCAACAAAATAATCAAAATTTTAGCTTTCTTTTCTTTTAGGCCGAAACACCTTGGCAAAAGAAAAATGAACAACAGTTTCAAACAAGCAATTCAAAGGCACGGGTGACAAAATCTTAATATTTACAAAATGACTCACCCAAACACCTTAGTGTTTATTAATATCTAGGATCCCATGCTCAAGTAAGCATGGGATCTATTGTGGTCACAATAAATGGCAACTGGCTGGGAAGAACCAGTTATCTCTGCAATAAAATCCAACTAAAGACAACATGTTAATCAACCGAATTCTTGAAACCCAAGTCATAGAAGATACTGAAAAGATAACAGCCAACAAACAATGAACATAAAAATGAATAAGTCTCAATCAATGACCATTGTAAAGATAACACTCATTTGATAAGAAGATTTAGAGAGTGATACCGAATCTTTATCATGATGTAGTCATTGAAAAACCAGCTTGAGTTGAACCTGAGGGCAGCCTTAGAAATGCTCATGGATATCCTAATTACAGATCTCTTTGGTTTATTAAGTGAGTAATCTTCTTGGGCTATGTATACTTGTTCATCCCTTTTTCTTCTTTCTTTTTTCTTTTTCTTTTTTTTTATATATATATTTTTTTGATAAATATATACTATACATAAAACTTTGTCGATACAAGACCACTGTACTAACTTGGTTATCGGATGAGATAGCGCCATTCACAGGCCTAATCTGGAAACTGGTCAAGCTAGCTCGATAACGAGACTCCTTGTCTTTTAGTTGTAAGACCAAAAGAAATTATCATGGCTTGGTGACCACATAGTGATAATCCCAATCCAAGGTCAAACCCATGATCATAGTAGGGCTGGCTTGTGATAAGACCCCCTGTTCTTGTATAGAACAAAATCTTATGAGAAGGAAACAGTTTATTATGGCATAAGCTACAAGGCATTACCATGGCTTGGTGACCATTTACTGATAATGTTACTCACCAGTGCTTTGCAGATCATGAATGGACTGAACTATCATAGGATCTTCCATCTTTTAGAATAACTGAAAATCACCTTCCAAGTGTGGTAGCTTGATGTTAAGATGTCATTCCACTTTAAGCACCTATGAACCTAATGGGCTAGCTTGATAACAAGACTACCCACCTTGTAACTTATAATTTTTAAACAAAATTTATATTCAAAGTGATTGTAAAAGGATCCATGAGCAATTGAAGTTGGTCAAGCTATTATGATATGTTGTTCGACAATGAAACATCAGATAGAAAAATGATAACTAGCCTCTATACCTCAATTACACAAATGAAGCATTGTAAAAGATAATGATCAAGGTGAAAAGAATCCATAAATATTGGACTTATTGACTGTTTATTCCTCAGAGCAAATTCTAATCATAAGCCAGGAAGTAGGATGAATAACAATGTTGATACTTCATAAACAATTGTTTCCCTAAAAAAAATGATCCCAAGCCATTACCAAAAGTGTGAAGCCTTACTACTAAAAATCAAATCAAAACAACAAAATCAATCGAAATGTCCAGACTAGAAAAGAAATGACTGAAAATTAACCACACCTATATACAAATGCATCAATTGCTCAAACAAAATACTTTTTGAGAAGAGATATATTCACCGGGTAGGTGTCTACAACTCCCTCCAATGTCTGCAATCGAACTGTGCTGGGACCGATCTTTTCTGTAATTATGAAAGGTCCTAGCCAAATGCATTGGAACTTGGTGTATAGATTTTTGTCTTTATGTTGCTTGTACCACCTCAAAACCAGGTCACGAATGGAAAACTCCCTATCAGAAGAATATTTTTCATCAACCCATCTCTTCACCATCTGCTGATGATGATACAACTTGTTCTTATCTATTTCCCTATCCTCCTCTAGCTTCAAAAGGGTATCAATCCTCTGCTGGAGGGGAGAACAATCATCTTCTTGAACAGACTGGGCCAATTGTAGCAAAGGAATGGTAAGATTAGTGGGAAGAATGGCTTCTTTGCCATAAACCAAACTGTATGGGGAGTTTGCAATTGCTGCTTTTGGGGTGATTCGATCTACCCATAATGCATTATACAACTGTGTATGCCAATTTCTATGATGAGAGGCTACAGTTTTCTTGAGAATATTAATTAGGTTTTTATTTGATGATTCAACCAAGCCGTTACCCTGAGGGTAATAATTGGTAGAAAATTTGAGCTTAATTCCCATCTCAAAGGCATATTCAGTTATATCGATTGAAGAAAAGTAGGATGCATTATCAAAAACTAAATAATCTGGAGCACCAAAGCGTGTGACAATCTGGCTGTCAAGGAAAGAGACCACTTGGGTGGCGTTGCATTGCTTAAGAGGAGTTGCTTCAAACCATCTAGTAAAATAGTTTGTGGCTATGAGAATATACTTATGTTGGAGAGACAAAGGAGGATTTATAGGACCAACAAAATCCAGTCCCCATTGTTGAAATGGAGACTGAATCGTAACTGGTTGTAAGGGAAATGCAGGTTTCCTAAACTTCCCTATGCATTTCTGGCATGGCATACATTTTCTCACATAAGCATATGCATCTTTAAACAATGTGGGCCAATAATATCCAACCCTTAGAAACTTATCTGCTGTCGTCTCTCCTGAAAAATGGCCTACAGCTGGACCTGCATGAAATTGAAACAAAATGTCATCAGTTTCATGTTTTTCCAAGCATCTGAGAAATACTCCATCATAATTTTTTCTAAAAAGAACTTGATCAATGAATTGATAAGGAGCAGACTTTAGTCTTAAAGCTCTTCTTTTCTTGAAATAGAGAGTTTCAGGAGCAAACCCATGGTTCAGAAAAAAATTGATATCGTTGTACCATTCTGATGTCGGGGCATCGATAACGTTAACAACACCTGAGGGAATTTCTTCCTTGTGATCCCATTTAGACTGCTGCTATGCGGGGTCATTGGATTGTGTAGTAAGAAGACAAAGGCCCTTCCCCTTTACAATTTTTTCTGGTCTGATCTCAAGATCATATTCTTGTAGGGAAGTCATCCAATGGGCCCTCTTTTCCCCTACCTCTTTTTGAATGATGACATTCCTGATAGCAGAATATGGAACAATGACTTTGGTTCGAGACTTCAGCAAGTAGGGTCTGTAATGCTTGACAGATTTATAAATAGCATAGGCTTGCTTATCAATCTGTGAATATTTAAGCTCTCCACCTTTGAATGTCGAGCTCATGAAAGAGATGGGGGTTTCTACATCATTATCATGCTTTTGCATTAGCACAGCTGCATAAGAAAAATCAGTCGCAAAAGTATACATAATGAAATCCTTCTCAAAATTTGGGGACATGAGGGTAGGAGCTTCTGTAATGGCCTTTCAAATTCTGATAAATGCATCTCTTTGTTCCTGTGACCAAATAAACTATACATCTTTCTTGACCAACAGTTGCAATGGTTTGACTATTTGGGCAAAATTTGGTACAAATATCCATACAGAATTGATCTTACCTAGGAAGGATTGCATTGCTTTGCGCGAGCTAGGTAAACCAATCTTTGAAATTGCCTTTGTACATTCAGGGTCAATAACCATACCTTCTTTCAAAACAATGAAACCCAAAAGCTTTCCTTCAGTTACCGCCAAAATAGATTTCTTCGAGTTGAGAGAAATGCCGAATTTTCTACAGCGATCAAAAACTTGTTTCAAAGCAAACACATGTTCATGTCATTTCTTAGAATAAATAGTGATATCATCAAGATAAACTATGATAGAATTATGCATTAACCCTCGGAAAGCTATATCCATAGCTCTCTGAAAAGTAGCACCAACATTGATCAACCAAAAAGGCATCCCTCTATAAGAAAAAGTACCCCATGGGGTTCTGAAGGTTGTTTTCAACTGATCGTCCGGGGCAACCATAACCTGGTTATACACCGAAAAACCATCCAAGAGGGAAAACATCTCTGACCTAGCTACCTTTTGAAGAATCTGCTCCATAGGCGGAACAAGATAGTTGTCTTTCTCAGAAGCCCGATTTAGGTTCCTAAAATCAACAGAGAGTCGAATTTCTCCATTTTTCTTACCGACAGGTACTAGGTTGGTGATCCACTGAGTGTGACTGACTGGAAAGATAATCCGAGCATTCAGTAACTTCTCTAGTTCCTTTTTAACAGAAGACTCTAAACTAGGGTGCATTTTCTGCAGCTTTTGTTGAAATGGCTTAACCTCTGGTTTCATGGGTATGTTGTGGAACATGACGCTAGTGTCAAACGTTCACAATTCATCATAAGTACAGGCAAAGACATATTTATACTATTTACACAATGCAATAATGGCTTTGCATTCTTCAGGGGTGCAATCAATCCCCAGATTGATGAAACGAGGTTCCTGTTCGGTGCCTAGGTTTACCCGCTCATAATTTAAAGATGAACTTTGAGTTTTACAATTAGTCTGAGATTTGAATTTGTCCTGTAAATCATAAAACTTTTCTAGATTGATCACCGACTTCTGGATGACGTTTGAGGAATTAGTGAGAGACTTTTCATGTTGTGCTTCATCGATGGCCATGTCTTGAAACGTATCCTGAGCAGCGAGGAAGTCAATCATCATCAAACACTTTCCAATTAGTCACATTATCTGGAATAGATGGTCTATAGATCAATTCAATTGAAAAGGTTTGATGAGATAGACCTTCTGGCAGAATCAGTCTACAAGCTGTATTTGCTAACAGATCTGCATCCAATTTTTTTGATCTAGGAATTGATTTAATATTGAATGCTGAAAATGAGTTGGTTAGTTCCCTTACCAGCTTTTAATAATTAGCCAAACGCGGAGATAAGCAGTGTATCTTATTTCTGACTTGTTTGACTATAATTTCGGAATCCCCATAACATTCTATTGCTTGAACACCCAAATCAATGGATTTCCTGAGCCCCTGCACAAGAGCTTCGTATTCGGCTACATTATTAGTGCAGTCAAATTCTACTCTGCAAGCAATCATGATTTTCATTCCTTTAGGATTGATAAGAACACAACCTTCTCCAGCTCCCTCCTTGGATTTAGAACCATCAAAAAATAAAGTCCAGGAGACAAGGTCTAATCTAAAATTTGTATTCACATTATATACATTATGGACAATTTCACCAGAAAAAGGTACAAAAGTAACCTGAGTGATATGTGATTCGTTATGAATGCTTTCTTTTGGTGAAGCATCAGCTAGGAATTCACCGAAAAAGGTCTCGAATGTAAATTGCTTCGTATGAGAGGTGAGATAACCAGCAGGCTCACTTGAATCACTAAGATCAGTAATTGTATGTTTCATAAAAGGTTCTCTGTTGATCTTAATTTTATTCAGTTAACCATTGTATGGCAACCATAAGTGGGACCATTCGGTTGCAAAATAGCCCTTAATTGTTTCTGACCAACCCCTACTTAACCACATCCCATAAGCTTCTACGATGTCGGCTATCACAATGTCAACTATCTGATGGATCCTAGGATCAGCTTACAATGTAAGCAGAACATTCCTCAATTTTCCAACCACTCTGACTTTGGATCTGTCAAGTTGCACAATCTGGGTTGGACAGGGTTCCCACGTTGCATTCAATTTTCTGCAAACAGAGAGAGGCATCACATTTGATGACGCTCCTAAATCTATCATGCAGTTGTGCACATTCCGGTTCAAAATCTCAAAAGTGAGCAAGAAAGGAGGATTTCTCTTACTTGCTGGTTTTTGATCATCAGTCTTAGTGACAGAGTCTAGATTATTATTCTGTGACTCTCTAGGTTGTTTGACTACCATGTTTTTAGGTAAGGAATCCCTCATAGCAGGAATTTTTAGCAGCTCAAACAGAGAGATGTTTGCTATGACTCTTTTTAAGTCTTCAACCAGGTTGTACACCATTTGAGGGAGGACTGTATCCTTCTGTTGACAGGATTGTTTCTTGTGGGAATCAGGGAAGAGGATAAAGGTTGTTGAGGTGGCTGTGGTTTCAACCTTGTATTATAAGGATGTTGTGTTTTAAACACTGCCTCAGGTTCTTCTTCTTCTTCACACATAGGTAGTACTAAAAAACATCCCACAGCATCAACATGTGGGTCACCTTCCGTTTCTTCTTCAGGTAGTGGAGAATCAGGAGCAGTCTGCTCATTGGGAGTGTCAGGATTGACTTGAGATTCTGCTGCCAATGCCCTAAAAATGGAAAAGAGCTCCTCATTTGTGAGTGCATCCACTGGATTTGGTGGTGGTGGATTTTGTGGAGGCTGGTAAGGTCTCCTAAATGGTGGCCTTACAAACCTCTGTTCTGGTTCTGATTCTCATTAGTGCTCTTCTTTAAATCCACCATCTCATTTGACATTTTCTGAAGAAATTTTTTCATTTCACTCATATCAAATGTATCCCTGTTCTGAACTGTGGGTTTAGGGACATTCTCAGTTTTCTTCCTAGAGGTAGAAGGTTGCCCTTCTAAAATTTCAAGGTTGTCTTCTAGACAAAAGATGTCTTTCTCAACTTGGATTGCTTCATCAAAAGCTTCCAGTACAGTACCCTTTTGTTCCCTTTTGACCCATATTGCAATAGGGGGAGGCATAACCTTTTCATAATAGGCCACCAACAACTCTTCAGCAGGAAGAAGATTGGCAGGAATTCTGTTTTTGAGATATGAAAACATTTGGTTAAAGCCTTTTACTCTTTCTTTTCCTTTGTCTTTCATGGGGGACAACTCTAAGACAAGATCTTGCAGTGTTTTGTCATCCTCGGACTTCTGGGTAAAATGTTTCTCGAATTTATCCCAGGAATTTATAGATTGAGTCGGCAAAGCAAAATACCAAGTGGCCACTCTACCCTCAAACGTGTATGGAAACAGTCTGCATACTACATCCTCATGTACAACACCTCTAAGCCTGATTGCTTGCATAAAAGTTTTTATGTGGTCCAACGCAGGTATCTTGTCACCAGGGTTGTATTTAGGCAGCCATTTCTCAGGATTCTTTGGTAATCTATGTTGATCACCTAGTATGAAAACTGCACCTTGGTCAAGCCAAGGTCTATTTTGACCTTCTCCATCCATTAGAGATTCTTCTTCCCCTTCTTTAGATGACAAACTAAAGGAATTCTCTTTGTCTAACAAAGATGATGAAGATGAAGGAGGGGACGGTGGTGGAACGATTGCTCCAAGATTTGGCTGACCTCGTGTTGCTGTGTGAGTGGTCTCACGATTATATTCAGGAGAATTTGGTCGATTAATTTGGTCCTAGTTTTCAGATTGGTGATCAGTTGTATGTTGATCCTGTGCGTTAAAACTATCAGTATGTTGAACTTGGTGTTCTTCCCGATTGCTAGTCTGCAAGACACCCTCTAAGTTTAAAGCTATCAAGCCGGGTCTTCTTTGGTCGGCAACACGTTGTTCAACTCTTAAAACCCTATCGACAAATGTTTTCAATAACTGCTCTAATGAGATGGGCCCCCTTGTGGGTGACGTGAAAATAACCTCTGTTCTATTCTCCTGTTGCACCACAGGTGTGACAAGTATAGTTGTAGGTTGCGTGGACCTAGATGGGAGAGCTGTAGGTCATGCGTCAGTTGGTTGTTTAGATGTTGAAGCCCTAGTTTGGCTTCGCATTTGAACCATTGAAGTACTTGCTGGAGGAGGTTTATCAATAGCTTGTTTAGGCATGCTTTGCTAGATGCCCTCCTTCTAGCGCCATTTGTTGACACCTCGGGGGTGCAGGGAAAGTGCAAAGTGCTGGAATGGATTCCAAGGCACACAACAGGGGATGAAAACCCAACCAAAGGCTTCAATTAACCCTATGCAAGAGTTACCCTATCCTCGAGCTATTTGGTGTGGTAATCACCCACGGATATTTGGCCTCCGTTGGCACTCTAAGACTAAAAGGTTTGATCTTTCAAAGATCAGTTTTCCTATTAACAAAAACGAAGTGTGATAGCTGATTAACAAACCTAACCTAACCTACCTAGGAAAGAATCTATCCTGAGTTAGATCTAACCTAAAAAGGAAAGTTGATATTATGCAGATTAGAACTGAAGTATGAAGGACAAGTGATTAAGTACCTTAAACAGAAATGTCTTTGGGTTCTTCACTTGTTAATTGAAGTTTTATCAATTAAGAAATTAAGTGACAATTCTTCAAAATGTTTAAGCCCATTCAAATACCTAATCTGTAATCATTGTGTTAATTGAAAAATTAACAATTGATTATGAATATTTAATTGCATCGAATCATTTGCAGAAATATAAAAATCAGAACTGTTCAATTAAAGAAATTTAATAGGACAATTTAGAACATGAGTCAAAACATACAGAAAAATCAATATGAAAGACCATGTACATCAATAAGTGACCTGCGATAGATTGAACACATAACTGATGACAATTTGAAACATTTAACTCAGTGATTCTCAAAGAAATTTGAAGAACACAAGAAGGTGGATAGGAGATAACTTTACTGCATATAAAGTCTTGTACGAAAATTACAATGGCTTGAATAGATAGAGCATCTTTAGTCCATACTCTTGCTGAATCAAAATTCCAAAATTCCCCCCACCATTTGCTAAGGGCCACATTCCGCCTTAAATACTAAATTTTATCCAAAATCCCAAAATGAGAAATTATACAAAATAGAAATTACAAATATCGGCTCCAACCGTCGATCCAATAAAACTTGCTATTTTCCAGCTTGAAGGATTCTCCACCACCTTATGACCTAAATATCTTACAAAGAATTATCCTTTAGTCAGGTAAGGTCTCGTGGCACCATAGAGATTCAATAACCGATTGCTCATTATCTTCGACTAGTGACATGGTTTGTGGAACATCTGGTGCAAGAAATTTGGGATGAGGTAATTCATGGTCAGAAATAGAGAAATCCATTAAAGGATTTACTTCAAAAATAGTGGCCGATACGTCAGGTTCTCCATTGATTATAAAGTCTTGTATGAGATTGTCGCCAGAGTCAGTTGATTCTTCCAGAACTTCCTTGCTCTGCTCCATGGAATTTTGCACATAGGAAGATAATGCTACAAAGTCCTCTTCACTACTGCCACTGCTAAAATCAGGAACACCTGCGTCAAATGGTGGTGACAACATTTCTTGATATAACAAAGGGTAAAGTTCTTCATCATCAACAAGAATATTAGAGGGTTCATCTCCTGCATGAAAATTACTCATCCTGGGAAAATCTTAGATAACAAGATGCCCAGAACGCTGTACAGAATGTTTCCTATTACAGAAAGCAATGAACAATGTAGAATCTTCATGTTAATTGCTACTTTAAGACCAATAGGTAGGGTGATGTCGATTGAGCAGGGAAATTTGCAATGATTAAACTTACGCAACGAACCCATTATAATTACTTCAACTGTCATGAAAAAGCTGAGATTTGAGTTTAAGCTTGTGCGAAGTATAGGCTCAATTACTGCTTGCATGATTTTGAAATGCCTTTACGATCACATTGTTATAGGCAACTTCCCATCAATAATTATAACTGGTAATTAATAATGAAAACGGAGGCTGTGGTGAAAGAATTGGTCCGCAAAAAGTCTGGATTAGGAGTTCGAGTACACGGGTGATCATTTATTCACACATAGCACATCGGATCAATCTGACCCAACTTCCATGAGAATCATAGAAGCTTTGAAGTCGGAATTTAAGTTAAAAGACATGATCGTTAAGAAGCGGAAGAAAAATGACAAATTGTCAAAACTCGAGACCAGACATGGTGAACTTAAGTCAGAGCAATGGTGTCCATCCAACATGAAGCAACTGATATTCTTGTAGTAGTACCAACTGTTATAGACAAATGATATTTTGAAAGGAACCAGTTTTCAAAAGAGAAAGCAGCGCATCCTAACTTAATTGATTACCCACAAATCAACATGACCATAAATTCATAGCAATGGACAACTAAGATTAGCTAGAGCGGGATGTGGAATCGAATTCAATTATGTTCATGAAGTTTTTATTCAAAGATTCTGCAAGCCGAAATCCGAAAGTGCAGGTTTGCGGGTTGTGGATAGCAAAAATAAAAATAGAAAAAGGATTCCTGAAAGCTGAAAACCAACCATGCAGGTAATGGGTCTCGAGAGCGTCACAAATTGAAGCGGGAAAACCATCCTGAAAGCTGCATTCCGAAGTTCATGAATTGCGGGTTTCAGGAGCACACAGCAAATAAAAGAAAACAACCATGTGATGTACCTGCAATAATTAATTAATGCAAATACACGAGATATCAGAAATAATAGAACAGAATCGCTTTTATATTGATCACGGGCCACTTCGAGGGGGCAACCTCCTTTGAGCAAGCTCAATACAATTAACTTCACGGTGCCTTCAATGACCTCAACACACACTTATATAATAAGTCTATGCCCAATACTATGAGTCAAAACCATGGGACATATAATACTATGGGACGACTTACAAAGCATATGCGTCCAATACTATGGATCAATACTATGGGCTAATATAAACTACGGATCAACAAATACTACGGGACGACTTACAAAGCATATGCGTCCAACAACAATATACTAACATAGTAAAGAGAAGGGTTAACATGGGTTCCTAACATCCCCTCTCCCTTAGAAAAAGCTTTGTCCTCAAAGCTTTGGTTGGAGAAATTGCTGCAGAATCTGAAGGAGTGGTTCCCCGGTAGCATCCTCGGTTTGTATTTTGGGCCACTGACGCCTTTGGAGTGTCAAGGAGGATTGCTTGGAAGGCTGTAGATGAAGAAGAACCCTGTCACCTGCCTGGAAAATGCGCTCAGAACGGTGCTGATCGGCTTGTTGTTTCAGGCGAATTCTGGCCATGTGAAGATTGTCCTGCAGAATGAGAAGAATCTGATCGTGGTTTCGAAGAACCGAGTCAATTTCCTGAACTGGAGAGCTGCTAATGGTGTATGGAAGAAGAACAGGCGGTGTTTTTCCATAGACTGCTTCATATGGTGTCCTTTGAGATGTGGTATTGTACCACCAGAGCGCTGCTAGGAAATCCATAGAAATAGTTGGCCAAAGCTGTGTAGGGATGGGCACGGGTTTGAGCAATCCCAAAAGGAGTGTCGTTTCCCCCTTGTTGACTTGGAAAGTATCATCGTCAGCCACCATCTGTTGAATTGTCATTTTTAGTCCCAACCAGAAGAAGTTACATTGTTCCCGGTCATACATTTTGCAGAACCCAGAGTGCCCTGTTAATGAAGAAGCATGGAGTTCATAGAAGAGATAGCCGTGTTGAACATATTGCAACCAATTTGGAACAAGCAGAGAAAGAGCTGTAAGAGAAACTGGGTCATCAATTGTGCGAGAAGGAGCATCTTCCACCATATTGTCCTTACCCTTCTTGTAAGTGATCACATAGGGACAACCCATGAGTTGGATAACCCATTGCAGGTGTGTTGGGGAGGAGACCCATTGTTCCAAAAAAATTTCCAGACTCGGGAGATCAGTCTTGATGCAGAAATAATTCCCTAATAGGTATGGCTGCCACTTCTGTACTGCATGCAAAATAGCCATCATTTCCTGCTGAGAGGTAGATGTGGCTACATTCTTACCAGAAAGGTCTCTTGAAGGCAGCAAGCGCATTGGTTCAGCAAAGATACCTGCATATCTATCCAAGGAAGTAGTGGAGACTGTTGATGGGTGCATCTGAATGGAATTGAGCTGAGCGATGACACCATGTGAATTCTTCTTAAGGATTTTTTCCAGGCGATGTGAACTGATGATGCAGAGAGACCCTGGTTGTAAGCCCATAAATTTGTGTTGTGCCCCATTGACTTTGAACTGCATCCAAAGTTCCGCAAAATCCCATAAGATGGGGCCAAGTGTGCGTAACCATTGAACACCCAAAACCACATCACATCTGCCTAAGGACAAGGCAAACATGTCAGAGCGTAGATTATAATCTTCCATAGAGATACGCACATTGTGACACTTCCCCTTGCAAGTTAAGGTACCCCCATTGGCAACCATGACTTCAAAGTTGGAGCAAGGATGGACAAAACAATCAGCCTGTTTGGCAATTCGAGGGTCAATGAAGTTATGAGTGCTACCAGAATCAATGAGGATGGTAAGAGGGAGCTTCTTGAAGTATCCCCTGACTCGCATTGTTTGTGGGGTGGTGACTCTGGTTACAGCATGGAGAGAGATCTCGGGTGGGTCGTCCTGAGATGGGGTGTCAACAGGCAGGTGTTGAATGTCGACCTGATCATCTACTGTATTTGTAGCTTCTTCACCAAGTTCTAAGGCAGGCAGAGAATCCACATCCAAGAGATAGAGCTTTTATTGAACACATCTATGTCCCCGAGTGAATTTCTCATCACAATTATAGCAAAGCCCTTTTTCCCGGCGTGCCTGCATTTCTATTTCAGACAAATGCTTGATAGGAGTTGGTTGAGGAGCAGGCATGATGGGAGGTCATTGGGAACCCATATTTCTGAAGGGAACAAAGGTGGGTTTGGAGTGTTGTTGAGCTGCGATCTTGTCCTCAGCCAGCTTAGCCAACCCTAGGACTTCCATCATTGTGTTGGGACAAAACATTTTGACCTCTGAGCGGATTTCATCCTTGATACCACTGATAAAACAACTCCTGTAGACTTCATCAGACAATCCTTCTGTGTGATTGGCCAGTTTCTCAAATTCCATCTGATACTCTCTCACTGTGCCAGTTTGGTGAAGTTTAGTGAGTGCTCATGTGAAGTCGTCAAAAGCACTAGGACCAAATCGTGGCAAAATGAGTTGGCAAAAATCTGTCCAGTTTGGCTCGGGATGAGCTTTGATGTACCAACGATACCATTGAAGGGCTTCCTGTTCCAAATGAAAGGATGCAAGTGGAACTTTCTGAACATCAAAAGTATTATGCAGACTGAAATATTGTTCTGCTCGGTATATCCATCCAGTCGGATCAGTACCATTGAAGCGAGGAAAATCAAGCTTCGGCCCACGAAAATTGCTTGAAGCAGAGAACCCGGTGGCTGCAAAAGATTCTGGCTGTCTGGTATTGTTCATGGCTGAATGCTGAAGATGGAGGCTAAGAAATTTTTCATCCAGATCTTGGAGTTTGGTTTGGATGGCTGCAAGTGCTTCCTCCATGGTGTGTGCTCCTGCACGGGTGACAACCATAACCCCGTTTTTTTTTTTTTTTTTTTTTTTTTTTTTTAACAAACTGGAGCGGCTACGGCTCGGAAGAGATCTGGAACAACGTCGAATGGCTGGATCTGGAACGGCTTGCAAAATGGATCTGAAACGGCGCAGCAGTGATCGACAATAGTTCAGCTGAAAGTAGATATGGACCCCAGGTATGTGCGGCTTCCTAGCAGTTCAGGGGTTTCACTCGGCCACCAATGCTGTCTGACGGCTTGCGTATTGGGGCAGTACCCCTCACTCCACGGCTCAGGGAAAACTGATAACCGCTTTGCCACAAACGACAGCTCTTGGTTTACCTCACGGGTGGGAACTAGTCAATCAGGTAGGGGTCGTTGCCCTTTTCGCTGGCAGGTCCTCTCAATGGGCCAGCTACTTCGGGGTTCCTGTGGTACTCCTCACAATGAGTTTTAGGGCTTATGCCCAAGTACTTCCCACAGTTAAGCGGATAGGGATTATTCCCAAATCCGAACCTGCAACAGAAAAAATTTGGGCAGAAATTCCACCCAATGTTCAAATACCAGATCTATATTGCTCAGAATCGCTATTATAGCATGTTTCCGGAACTGGAACAACCACTCTGCTTCTACCCATGAAAGCGGAATAGAAATCTGGGCACTCGGTCAAAATATTTTCTCGCCGCAATTTCCGCGGCCGTCGCCGAAATTCTGAAAAATTGCTGATTTTAAATCCGCGATATATCCACTTTTAGAACTCCAAATGAGATGATTTTTTTTTTGAAACTGCGTATTTTTGAAAGAGGAATTCAGATATGCAATCGGTTTCTTCTGATTTTGTGCAAAAAGTTTCAGAAATTGATCTGAAAGTCGCCGCCCAAAAAAAGAAAAAAAAAAATTCCCACTTGTGCCAAGGAAAGTGCTCTGATACCAGATGTGATGTACCTGCAATAATTAATTAATGCAAATACACGAGATATCAGAAATAATAGAACAGAATCGCTTTTATATTGATCATGGGCCACTCCGAGGGGGCAACCTCCTTTGAGCAAGCTCAATATAATTAACTTCACGGTGCCTTCAATGACCTCAACACACACTTATATACTAAGTCTATGCCCAATACTATGAGTCAAAACCATGGGACATATAATACTATGGGACGACTTACAAAGCATATGCGTCTAATACTATTGATCAATACTATGGGCTAATATAAACTACGGATCAACAAATACTACGGGACGACTTACAAAGCATATGCGTCCAACAACAATATACTAACATAGTAAAGAGAAGGGTTAACATGGGTTCCTAACAAACCATCCCGAAAGCCGAAATGCCACCATTGCGGCATTCGCGTTTCGGCGTAGTTATTCCTTGATCTTATTACCAATCAATTCTACAACCCACAAATGTCGGGTTGTGGATGGCGGGATCACCAAACACCAAAATTTTAAACAATAGTCTTGCAACCCGCAAATGTCAGGTTGTGGGTGTCGGAGACTCCAAATGCTGATTTCTAGGATGATGATAACAATCAAGAAAATAATCAAAATTTTAGCTTTGTTTTCTTTTAGGCCAAAACACCTTGGCAAAAGAAAAATGAACAACAGTTGCAAATAATCAAATCAAAGGAATGGGTGACAAAATCTTAATATTTACAAAATGACTCACCCAAACACCTTAGTGTTTATTAAGATCTGGGCTCCCATGCTTAAGTAAGCATGGGATTTGTTGTGGTCACAATAAGACTAAACCCGCGGTACAAAGAAAGAGTCTGCGCAGAGCTAGACAAAATGCTTGAGGTAGGAATCATTTAACTTGTTGAAGAATCTGAGTGGATTAGTCCCATGGTTGTCTAAGACAAGAAAACAAAAGGTGAGATCAGGATTTCTATGGATCTCAGAAAGTGGAATGATGCATCTACGCACGACCCATTCCCTACTCCTTTGACAGACTAAGTACTTGATAATGTTTGAGGGAATGAGGCCTACTCTTTTACTGATGGGTTCTCTCGGTATCATCAGATTAGGATTGATCCCGCAGATAGGCATAAGACGACTTTTGCTACAGAATGGGGCTCGTTCTAGTACACAGTAATGCCTTTTAGTCTAAAGAACGCACCTACCATCTTTTCTTGAGTTGTCGTCGCAGCCTTTAAAGATTTTATGCACAAGTTTTTGGAAGCCTATTTTGATGATTGGACTGTGTTTGGACTATTGAAGAACCACTACGCGAATCTCAGAATGATGCTTGAGAAGTGTAGACAGAATCAGATTTCCTTAAATCTGAAGAAGTGTATTTTCTGTGTTCCTTACGGGATTCTACTTGGTCGCATTGTCTGTAAGCAAGGATTGATGGTGGATCCTACGAAGATTGCAATTATTGTAAATCTACCGACACCAAAATCAGTCAAGATGTTGCACTCTACCTTAGGCCCTACTGTATATTATCGGAAATTCATAAAGCGTTACGCAAAGATAACTACAGCAATGGAAAAACTATTAAAGAAAGATGCACTGTTCATTTGGAACGCAGAGTGCGAGCAGGGTTTTGATACACTAAAGGAGAAGATGGTTACTGCATCGATCCTACTGTTCCCATACTGGGCGAAGCCATTCTATGTACATGTTGATGCATCATGCATTGTCCTGGGAGTTGTATTAGCTCAACCAGGAGAAGGAGGTATTGACCATCCCATCGCATTTTCAAACAGAAAGCTCTCCACAGTGGAAAAAAATTACACTTCTACTGAGAGGGAAGGTCTTGCGATGGTCTATGCACTACATAAATTTAGACACTACTTGCTTGGTGCACACTTCCTCATGTTTATTGGCCATTCTACTTTGAAATACTTGGTCAATAAGCCAGTCTTAGGGGGGGCGCATATGCAGATGGCTGTTGCTATTCCAGGAATATGATTATGAGATCATTGTTAAACCAGGCAGGCTAAACTTGGGACCTGATCACCTCTCTAGGATTTTGTCAAGAGAAGAGCTGACAAACATTGAGGACAATCTACCTGATGCACAGTTATTTGCGATACAAGTTGCGGATGATTATTATCAGGATATTATTGATTTCTTAACAATAGGATTAGCACCTCAGGACTTTTCCATCCAATAGAAGAAGCAACTGGTGGTGCGCACCGTAGACTTCACTATTATTGTAGGTCAGCTATACAAACTTGGGTCGGATGAAGTGTTGCGTCGATGCATACTGGACCATGAGAAGCAATTCATCTTAGCAAATGTGCATTCAGGGATCGCAGGAGGTCACTATCCAGGAAGGGCTACCGTGTAGAAGATACTACGCGCAGGGCTATGGTGGCCTACGATCCATAAAGACTTGAAAAAATACTGCCGGAACTACAATGTCTATCAGAGGACATGAAAACCTTCATGTAGAGATGAAATTCCATTGAATCCATAGTTGACCTTACAGGCATTTGAAAAGTGGGCCATTGATTTCGTAGGTCCCATAAACCCACCAGGGAAGAGAACCGATGCGAGGTACATCACTACTACTACCGATTACCTCACCATATGGGCCAAAGCAAAACTGGTAAAGGACTGTAGCGCGGGTACTACGGCGCAATTCATCTTTGAAGAAATACTTTCATGATTCGAATGCCCAAATATTTTGATGAGTGATCAAGGAACTCACTTTTTGAACAGAACTATTGAACCTATCACAGAGGAATTCCATATTCATCATCAGCGTAGTACACCATATCATCCACAATCGAATGGCACTATTCAGGCTTTTAACAAAATACTGGAGAACGTGCTCACTAAGATCTGCAATGTGAATAGAGATGACTGGGACCTGCACATCTCATCTATATTATGGGCATAGACGACCACTTGCAAGAAACTCATAGGACAAACACCTTTTCGGTTGGCTTATGGATAGGAGGCTATAATGCTAATGGAGTACATTGCCCCCATATTGAGAATCGTTGCATTTACAGGGATGGCAGATCGTGCAGTGCTAGAAGAAAGATTGCTACAATTGGTTGGATTGGAAGAAGATCGCTTCATCGCAGGATTTCACCAACAAGTGTAGAAATACCGCAAGAAGGCATGGCATGATCACCATATAAAGAACAAGTCATTTCAAGTAGGTGACCTAGTCCTCTTGTATGATAGAAAATTCATGAAGTTTCCTGGTAAGTTTAGGATGCATTGTCTTGGTCTATATACTGTGATACATGTTACTAACATTGGTGTAGTCCAGTTAGCCACCTTAGCTAGCGATACTTTACCAAGCTTGATAAATTGCAGCAGATTAAAGCTTTACCGCGATAATCCTGCTTCACAGAATGTTGAATGATAAGCAGAGGAAGAAATTTCTAAGTGTCAAGTACAGTTGAAATAGGACACTGGAAATGTAAAGGAGTCTATACATGTACGATAAGCGAGACAATATATGTACCACGCAACACTGCTAAAGCTGCGCGAAGGAAAAAAATAAAATATATATATATATATAGCCGCGCAGTTGAAACATTGGTACTGCAAATTAACTGCACAGGAGCAAAGATGACCTGCCGCGCAGCTCGGCGCAGTTCTCAGAAAAATAGCTGTTACACTAGAAAAATAGCCGTTAGATGACCATTGCCAGGCAACTGCTTGAGCATTTAACGCAAAGATAGTCATTCTGAAAATGCTGATGAAGAAAGGGAATGAAGGATCTGCTCGATTTGGCCAATGGATACCACATTTAATGCTCATCTAGCCATTTGTAGGCGCGAAATGACTCACCTATGCCTATAAGTAATGTCGCATAAAGACTCACAGGTGTTACCAAAAATCTTAGAACTTTCTTGCGCTCACCCCTGTGTTATCAATCCTCAGTAACTTGTCCGTAACATTTGCCTACTCTTGCCACTGAATGTCTGAATCCTCATACAAAGAAGAAGAGCTTACAATCAAAGAAACAGTCAGAGTCTTTCAGCACAGAGGGATTACAGAGTTAATGAAAACGCCCGCCAAGAAGGTTGTACTAGAACCTGGTCAGGCATCTCGAAGGTCACCTCGACATAGTCCAGTCATGCAGGATAGGGGGAAAGATACAATCGAGCCACAAACAAATCTCCATAGGCCGGGCTCGACGGTACCTCAATCACTGGTATTTTAGAAGGAGTTACCTTTAAAGCTTACACAAGAGTACATATCACCTCGAGCGTTGGATGCCCCTGTATTTAAGATGGTCAAGAATCTGGGTTATGAAATCCCCTTGTCGCCAATTTCGAAGCATGTTGATGTTGCCAAGAACTTGCTCGGAAAGATTATAGAGTGTAAGTGGGAAGACTATGACCTCCTGGGAGTACAGAAGGAAGAACCCCATGATCCCAAGTTCCCACACTTCCAACCAGACCAGTATATGTGTTGGAAGAAAGATGCGAGAGGAAACCTTAACCTGGTGGCCGAGAGCTAGTTGACATCGGTAGCCTAGTCAGGATTGTTGAACCTGCTGAGATTACCCCATTTTGACCATTCACCAGAAGTTAATGTGGTGGTTCGCACTTTGATGGCACGAATCCATTAGGGATACCTATGGCTAGAGAGAAATGTTTATTTGAATATCGACGTAATCCACTGTATAACAGGATTAAACAAATTCGGCAAGGACCCCAAGCAGTTCTTCCAAGGAAAGAGTAAGGAAAAAGAAGTTGTCGTGAAGATGAAGAAAATCCATGCACTAGTGAAAGGAAAAAGAAGTTTTTCAACAGAAGAAATCGAAGATAGGGTGACAAGGTTTGTTACCAGTTGCTGGCCGGAAAAATCCTAACAACAACTAGGCCTTCGGAGGTGCCTACGGGCGTAGTACTACTCAGTGCCGCACCAGCTGAAGGAACCGAGTTCAATTGGTGTTAGTACCTTCTCAATGAGTTCCTACAGGAACTCAATGACACACAGGATAATGGAGGTCACTTCCAGTTCAAATGATTGATTATCCTGATTGCCTTTGTTGGATGGAAGAGGACTATGTTGGTGCAATTACAGACACTGATGATCCCAAAGGAGTTCGATATGCCAACCTTTGGGAAAATTTGAACGTGGAGTGGGAACATGCAATAGTTGAGGTCTTCTATTAGTATTACACCCAGCTATGAGACGCAATCATGCGCACTTCACGCATTACAAAGTAGGTAATGTCAAAATAGATTCACATTATTGACCTTCATGCAGACATGGATTGTATTTTTATTTCTCCCAAGGCATAGACCAAAATGCCCGAATGGTATCCAGGTAATTACCATATGTACGAGGAAGACATTGAGATCCTCATGAGGGACTGGCCGACAGAGTTCTGCATCGAGTTCATGGATGTTCCAACCGATTCAAAAGAAGACAAACCAATTCCACAGCCATGCCCAATCATTGAAGAAAAGGAGAAAGGAAAAAGGAAAGAACCTGAAAGCCCGACGAAGCCAAAGGCATGGAAGAAGATGAAGGCAACCAAGAGTAACTCAAAAACAGTCCTTAATGAAGAAGACTTTAACATGATTGCTGAAAAAGTCTCAGAGCAGATGGGAGAGCTGATGACAGACAAAGAGAAAAGGGACAAGGCCATAAAGGATGACCTACAAAAGAACTGGCTCGCACTACAAGGACTGATGCAAAAGATGGAGGATGTGCATAAGAGACTACTCGTGCTGCACGACTCAGAGTCAGAAGGGAGGTCCAGAGGAACCTCGTAGTAGAAACCCTCGCAGCTAGCCATCATGCTGCCAACGAAGACAAGAGTTGTCCATTTGGACCCGATCACCATCTCATTGCCAATGTCAGAAGAAGTGCTTCTAGATACGAAGAATGTCGAGCGCGTAGAGATCGACTTGGCCAAGATCCCGCTACGAGGTCTGCACTATCTGCACCTACAGAATGGGGATGAGATGCGTGATAGAACTACTGATGCAATGAAGGCAGAAGCTAAACTGCAAGCAACCAATAGACAGCTTCAAAAGTCGATCTCGCACACCGCAATGCAACTGCATGATTAACAGGACCAACGGTTGTGATTGGAGGCCACCATTACTTTTGTTGCAGAGGATATTGAGAGTTGCAAGTCCAAGACGATCCTGCGGATACCATTCTGAGGATAGGAGACATGGTGCACTCCCTCAAAGTACAAATGCAGGACAAGGAATTCCTCTATGAGGCTAACATCACCTTCCTCAAGGAAAAACTTAACCCACAGGTTGTATTAACTGAGCAGCAGTTAAGAGAACAAGCAATTAACACTGCGGCACGGAACATAACCATTGAGATGGCTAAGTGCCAAGATTTGTTGGCGAAGACTTCAAAGGAGTTTACTGCCCTTGAAGAGGATCCAGCGCTACCACAAGTAAATACCATAGTAAAGGAAAAGCAGTCCGCGCTTGAAATATTGGTTGTAGAAGTCAAGGCCCTGCCACCTAGGGATAGACTGTCGCGGTATAAGGAGATCTCAAGTTTGAAAAAAGCGGTCCAAGGATTAAGAGAAAAAGAGACTGAGATGGGTAATTAGTCGCAGTAACTCCTAGAGGATGCCACAGTAGTATCGCAGCAGATCGAAGGTAGGATGAAAGATTTACACGACAACCAGGAGCAGGTACAAGGACAGATTGGAGAAGAGATAACCCCAGTACTGCTTGACACAGTAAAGTAAGTCAAGCAAGACACCAAGGAAGAAGTGGAACAATTGATCGGCACTTACAATCAGTTCATGGCCAAGCTAGCTCCACAGGTCGTGGAGTAGATCGAGAAGGATGAAGTGGAAGGTGACTCGGGGACGAGCCACATGTAACTGTTAGGAGTGTGTTGGGCCAGGCCCAAGTTGGGGCATTTTTTATGACAGAAGGATCTTCAGCTGCGGAGCTGAGCGTAGCTCAACAAACAAAAATACAATTTTGTGCAAGTATTGGGGATGCACGAAGTTACGCGCAGCAACCAAATTTTAGTAGTATTGCGAATATTAGTGCAGCAAGGAAGCAGTGCTGCGAAGTGATCAGGCCACGTGGAGCCAGCAAAGTTGAATGCTTGACAAAGGATAGGTACAAGTACTGGATAGACTTGCATTGGTCTAATTTTGGTAAAGATGCTCTAGGAGTGCCGAGCGGCAGGCACGAGCAAATCAGGAAGGCCGAGCGGCGGCCAAGTGTAAAAGGCCATTAGAGGAAGGGCAGCTTGGAGAAAGTGACCTATTGGCATGCGCGCAACAGAAAGGCTGATAGCAACAGGATGAACACATGGAGGATCACAACGATGGAGCACTCGCTACCTAAGGCAGCAGTTTGGTTTAGAGCAACCGTGCCAGTTTTGTAAACTGTAAGGGTTTCGGCCTTGACATTATAAAGACATGACCTACAGGCATGATCTATTTAAGGAGGCACTTTTGTATAGGGAAGGGGTTCTTTTGTTATTGGGATATTGAGGGTAACTCTTAGAGAATATTAAGCTCAAGCTTGTATTATCAAATCTCTCTGAGTCGAACATATTGTAAAGGCTCTATAGCTGAGTGCGCAGAGACCTAGCCGAGAGAGAAGAGAGTCTATAGTTGAGTGCACAGACTAAGAGCAGCTGTCCCCTTCCCATTAACAATATATATAACAACCGTTCTTGTGGACGTAGCTTCCCACCTGGGGAAGTGAACCACGTTAAATACTGTGTAATGTGATGTGGTTGTGTAGCGTGCATTTATCTGTTTTCTGTAAATGAATGCCTGAGCTTTCCCTTGCATACTATTATGGTTGGACTATTGTTTGTATTTTCTATCAGGAGAGTATGGAAATAATATGTTAAGTCTGCATGAATGGTTGAATGGTGAATGTTTAGTCTTTATGAATGAAGCAGTAACGAATCAGTTATTCGGCTAAGTATTGGGATATATCTTAATTAGTCTCATATTACGTAGTAAGAAGGATCTAGGGTAGTTGATCCACCCCCGCAACACATTTTGAGCGGTGGATACCCTAAATGCATGAATGAATGACTGAATGGAGGATTAGTGGTAATAACTCCAGAACCGTAGTTATCTCAAGTATTTCAAGTCATAGTGTGATCTGCATAGATCGCAGTCACACGAGAAGTCCCACAGTAGAAGGATTTAGAGGCACAGACCGCTGTGTTGTCCCTCACCCCGTAGGCTTGCCTCGCACCGCTTGCCCCCGGTCGCACTACGCAGTACATCCGACTAAACAAATCATCACATACTGTGGAAACCTAATTCCGCAGTACCCCATAGGTACACCTCGGGTGAGACCTCAACCTGCTTACAAGTTGTTGCCGAAAGGGCCGGTGCGAAGGGGTTTTGTTGGTCAAAGGGGAAACCACAAAGAACCTCAGTCTTACTGAAAACCTTTGGGTCAGCATATGTGAAGCCAACAATGTCAGTTTTCTTCGATGGCTTCTCTCATGGTTTTTCTACTTTGGCCTTTCGCAGAAATAGTCTTTGCACCCCGACCATTCATCCTTCCTCTGGTTGATGTGGATTTCCTCGAAATTTTCTCTTCTGCCTTCAGAGCTAGCTGGTAGGCTTCCCCGACCGCTTTGAACCTTGACGGGCTCAACTAATCCTGTATGACATACTTAAATCCATTCACATATTTCGTGACAGCTTCTTCTCCTTCATCGGTTTGTCCCGACCTTATCGACAATCTGTAGAACTCTTTCACGGTCATCTTTTTTGTCGAAAGTTCTACAACTTTGTGAATGACGTTACAACGTAATTTTCCACCTTGTGAGAATCCGCACTCTTTGGCCTAGAGGATCCATTTTACTGACTCAGATCCACTTTTTATCCTCTAGAGACACTATTTTTCCCTATTTTTTCCTCTGTATGCTAGCTGCATCATTACAGTGGGCATAACCGCGAGTTGCGTCACTATAGCCCGTGGGTAGCATGTAAAATGGTAGAAATTACTAGTTAATTACTTTTTACTCCCAAAAAGCTGTCATTGGGTGACCTTTGACCCTCCGTCTGCCCCAAAAATGCCTCGATGTGTCCTTTCATCTACCTTTGAGAGGACTATATATTGAGCACATATGGCTTTTGGACGGGAGGAGAATAGAGAGCAAGAGAAATCTAGTGGATTTTTTCCCTATCTTGAGTCTACACTCATTGATCCTTGTAGTTGTGAGCCCTTTATGTTCACCTTCCAAACTCCTATCATAGTTTGAGTTTTCCATTCCATGGAGGATTGATGTGGTGGAGGCACAAGTGGATTGACCCAGATCTTGGTTAAGATTGGTTGCCGAAAAGAGGTCGTATCACATTGTACTTCTTGTTATTTATTAATAGAAATACTCATATTCTCATTGAACAATGTTGTGAATGTGTTTATATTACATTGGGTTGCATTTACTTATAATATCATGGACCATTGCTATTGATGATGTTAATGTAATTTATATATTATATGTGCTTGTTGCATATTGGTTGTTAAGACTAATTTGCAGGTTCAAGTGCACGGATTGAAAGCTTCAACGGGGATCTACATCAAACGTTTGGATCGAGGTTGGTTATATTCTTCATTATCTTAGCATTGTCATTTATATAGCATTGTATTGGGAATTGAGTTAATTTCTGGTATTCAGCTATCTATTGTGGTCCACCCCAAGCCATAGGAAGTTTTCTCCAACATAAAAATGGCGACTCCACTGGGGAGAACATCCATTTTTGGGAATTTTTGAGCATTAGTCCTTATTTAGAGTTGTTGTTTGTCGTAGCTCTATGTCATTAATTGGCCGTTAGGATACTCTATAGAAAACACCATTTTTCTGAGCCATTGGACTCTTTGGTTGCTCATTTTCTTTTCCCTACCCGCGAGTGAGCTTAGCTCTGCCCGTGTCTACCCGCTTTTGTCTGAACTATAGCCCGCGGGTACCCACAGGTTTTCCTTCGACAGTAGTGTATAACTCCAGCTTTGGTTGTTTCATAACCTTTGGTTGTTGCTGAGTTGATTCTGAGTGTTCTTGTGTCTTCTTTGGCCTTGTTCCTGACCGTTCCAAGCCTTGTTTGTGACAAGAACTCCTCTTTTCTCTTGGTTTTGAGCCTCAATGGTTTTTACCCATTTTTAATTTGTAAGCTCATTCCATTGGCTGAGTCTTACTATTTAGGATCTGCTAGGTTGTCTTAGTGATCTCCCTTGCATTTCTGTAACTGAATATTAGGATTTTGCTTTCATTTTTCATTCCATTATATTGAAAAATACAAAAAAACATAGTTTTGCATTTTCCTTTCATTTAGAAGTGAAAATACAAAAAAATTACTTTCATGTACTGCATTTTGCATTGAGTGCTTGCTACTTTCATTTAGGTTCTGCTTGTGCATTGAAAATATAAAAGAGTTGCATTTTTTTTTATTTTCAAAACTATTGGATTGATTTTGCATGTTAGTGGCATTGTTTTTATTGGATAGATGAGTCTAGAGTTGGACGATTTTGCATGCTATTGAGTCATATACATAACTAGTTTCACCACCATATCCTTTGAGTAAACACAGCCATTAAAATTAATGCTTAATCTAAAATTGATTAGAACGATTTTATTTATAGGGTACACCAACTAGCATAGGTTTAGAGTCTTGGAATAGATCATTGTGAGTAAACAATCGAAGACTACTAGACGAAACATTATGTGTCTGACCAGGGAGTGGTGAAATCCATGGTATACATCGGTGTTGTCAAGAAACTCTACTCAGACCAGAGTTAAGCACGAGGACACGTGAGGTTGGTTGCAGAGATATCCCTCCAATACCAGCTAAATGTGGGAGATATTTCCAGGGTTTGTTCGTATTTGGGGATTCTAGGGGGATTTGACCCTCTTGCGTTTCGGGCTCAACTACCCTGTCTATACAACAGATCCCACCTGCAACTGTACCCCTGAGCATTGGTTATACTATGGTGACCATAGTTGCTTTACCTAGGTATCGCATAGGGTACTTGCAGTGGTTATACTGTTTGTTTCCTGAGTCAGATAGGGGTCGGACATCACAGTTGCCGTTGTATAGGGACTTGACCCTATGCACGCAGTGAAGTCTGGGGGCCGTTATAGCTGATTCTGTTACCTTCGGCTACAGTTTGGGAGTCTCAAGCCTCTCCTAGGTGAGACATACCGGCTCTAGTGTCGGGAGCTCATTTAGCCACTCTGTTTGTCTTCTCTTGGCTGTAGTTTCTCTAGGTGTGTGCTTTTGATTTACTATTTTTTATCGATAGGTTGGCAATTAGGGGACGCTGTGATTTTATATTCTCTCCGGAGATATCGTGGCATGGAGTCCTACTCTCCACCCATCCCGTCGGTTGGCTGTTTTAAAACCAATCGAGCTTTCACGCCGTGTTGCTAGGGGACGCCGATGGGCTCCCTCTGAGTCTTCGGATTCTTATGAGACATACGTCCTAGACATCATGACTGCTGCACACTCTGATACTCAAGAAATCCCTATGACTCCATCGGGTAGAGTCGATCATACTTCAGACACTCCTACTCCTCGTGAGGCATGGGGGGGTGATCCACCTGAAACTCAATGTAATTTGTTTGGTCTGGATCCGCCCGAGGATGACCGGTTCGATCCTTCATGTCCACATAATTATATACACGGGATGCTAGAGTTACATGATGACACAAGTCCTACTATCAACCCTACCGCATTCTCTTTTGGTATGCCTAATTACAACATAGCTGATCCTTCCACTAGTTTTGGTAGTCACGCTGGCGCTAGTCATGGTGTTAGCCACATTACACCCATTGGGGGTAATACCCTTGCCGGGGGCACCACGTTGTCCACTCACACACATAGTATGGGGACCAGTCGCGTTCCTCCTAACAATGCTAATGTTGGAAGACGGCCACCTCCTAGGACTACCCAACCTAATAGGAACACTTTTTGCAACCCAACTCGCCATCTACCACCTAATACACATGTTGCTACTGGTCAACCTATGACCACTTTCACAAATGTTAATGCTCCTCCCAACCTCGATGGTGGAAATATACCGCATACTTTTACATCCGCTTCCGCTACTAGTAATGCTAATGTAGGAGGTGGGAATATACCTTATCCACATGGTCATAATGCCACCATTCCTGCTACTAGTAACACCAATGTTGGGGTTAGGAATACATCTCATGCTTATGGTCACCACACGACTGCTCATGCTAATCCTAACACTTACGCTGGGGGTGGGAACATACCCTATAATCCTAGTTATTACAACATGGTTCCCGCTACGAATAGTATGTATATGACCCATACTTGTGGTGGCAACCCTTACTACAATACAGTCGGTGTTGGCGATCAGTACAACCCACCTCAATATGGTGCGCAAAACACATATATACCTTCTTACTCTCATATGGGTTAGGTCAGGGGAGGCTATCAACCTTATGGCCATGGTCATGTCTATGGTCAGACAGGTCCATATAACCAGCAGTTTAATGCTCATGGTCAAGCATTTGGTCCTTCCTATCCTTCAGGTTCTCATAATCAACATTTTACGAGAGCTTATAATCAAGCTTTCTAGCTGCAGCTCCCGTTCCTTACACATTTGAATCTTTCAGATCTTTTGAAGCTCACGAATGATCCGGTGTGTCATGACGCTAGTTGGCCTCTAGTTTCTACCAAACTCCCTTCGAACATTCCTAAGTTCGAGGGGAAAGGTGGTGAGGATATGGGTGATCATGTCACAACATTTCACCTTTGGTGCTCTTCTAACTCGTTGAATCATGATTCCATTAGATTACGACTATTTTAACGCACCCTCACGAGGGAAGCTGCGAAGTGGTATGTTGAGTTTCCTGGGAACACTTATAGGGGATTCAATGAGATCGCTTTGGTTTTCTTGGATCATTTCTAGTTGTCGGTTCGTTACGATACTAGTACTGAACTTTTGTCTACTTTCCCTCAGAATAAGGCCACACATATTTCTGACCACGTTCAAGAGTGGCATCGATGGAAGCGACTGGTGAAAGCCAACATTCCTCCATATTTTCTGTTGGAATGGTTCCTCAAGTCTCTACTCCCATATATTGTTAAGGACGTTTCAATGTCCGGTATTATGACTGAGGAACATTAAAAGTCCAGTAGTTAGATTTACTATACTCTCAGTCTAGCATTTTATATGACATCATCCCTGATGCACCGCGAACAAGACATGAGCCCAAGAAAATTCCTCGACCGCATGACGATGGCATTATGGGATCCACAAGTACTCGCCCTATAGATTTGGTGGCTAATCAAATGAAAAATTTGTCGCTAAACCAGTTTACTCCTGGACAAGTTCACACCTTGTCCACTTCCACCCCATCGTCCGCTGTACACATTGTGCAAATGACTAAACCATCGGGTAACCAGCAGCATGGTGGTTAGAAGAAGGGGAGAAATAACCGTAACATTGGAAATAATGGGAACAATAATAACAATCGCAATACCCCTCGCAAGGAGAATGCCATCCCTCCTCGGGAAGGAGGAAATGCTGGTGAGGACCATAAACCTAGGCGTAAGGTGAAATTTCCTTGTAAGCTTTGTGGGGAAGATCATCATACTCACTTGTGTCCTCAGATCGAAGAAGCATCGAAGCATTTGGCACAGAGCTCATCTGTGTTGAAGGATCCCCTCCCTCATTATCATCAAAACATGGCTTGGCATGCTCCCACTGCTGGTTATGGACCTAATGAGACGCCTACGTCTTCTTCCAATACTAGTGGTTATGGATGCGTGAATATGGTCCAATCGGAGGTTAGTGTTGCTACTCGTCAACGCCATTATGGTGCACCACAACCTAATATGGGAAATGAGCCTCCCCCTCCTCCTGATAATTCTTTGCATATCGAGAATCCTTCTATTATGTCGCGGATACCAAAAGGTGTGCTTAATCACTCTATGCATAATCCCAATCCCCGAGCCGCCCAAAACTACTCCATTGTAGAAGATTTGGGCCAAACTCTGTGTGTTATGTTGGATCTTGAAGTTCTACAGGCATGTCCTTCTCAAAGGCATGCCCTTCTGTGTGCGTTAGGAGTTCAGGATGGAGGGAGTCCCAACATCATCAAGTTCAACACTACTAATGTGAAACCTCGCTTACCTTACCACATGGATTTTCAAATCCATGTGGAGTGCCTTAAAACTTTTGTCAAACGAATATTGGTTGACGAAAGCACTTCAACGTCAGTGATGTCATTAGCTTGTTTGAAAGCTCTTGGCTCTCCTCATATACTCACGTCTAGGACCATGCTCACTGCATTTGATGGTAGGTTGTTTAAGCCACATGGGATAATCCCTTCCCTTGCTATTTGCTTGGGAGGTAAACCTATGCTTATTGAAGTCGAAGTGGTTGATGCACCCATCGACTACAACCTTTTACTGGGTCGAAACTAGATGTACGCTATGAAGTTGTCGCGTCTACTATATTCAGAATCATTTGCTTTCCACATGAAGGCAAGATTTTGACCATTGATCAGCTAGACTTTGTTAATCCTCCCATAGCATCTATGGGATCAGTAGTCCCACAAGTTACAAATTCTCAGCCGGCAACTGGGAGCATGGTTGTTGGTATGTACACTTCATTGATGGGATCATATGATTTCCCTACACCCGTGAACTTTATTGGAACAATTTTTGACAACGCGCCTCTTCCTTTGCATAATGTACCATTCCAGACTTCATACTTTGATGATCAATAGGCTTTACCATCCACAGGTTCTACGTCTGGAGACATTGTGCACGTCGGGATGTCTATGCCACTTTCTGCTGTTCAGCTTGCTTATCAGGATATTCAACAAGCCACTGTAGAGCCAAATCTCCCCTCTCCTCGGACAGATAAGGAAGATCCCGTTATGATGCCTGTTTGGGCAGTCAAATTATCTTGTTCGAATGAATTCCTTGATGGTACTTTACCTTCGGATGAAGCTATTATCAAGGCCATGTGTGGTAGTGAGAGACCTTGGGAGGATATGCATTATCGCTCTTATTTCCTTCCCAACCTCGATCTCACCGAGCAAGAAGAGTTTAGGACAACTCTTGCAGAGATGGTTGGTCACCCTGTGGCTCTTTTGGGTTCACATGAGATTTATGCAAAGGGGAACATGGCTAATATTTCCCCAACTCAACCAATCAACCTCTCTCGTACTCCTAGAAAGATTGAGAACGTTTACATTGGTGATGATTGCTCTTCTAAAGAGGTTTCCATCTACACCAAATTGTTTACGGAACTTTGGGAAGCTTTTGCCTGGTCATACGAGGAGATTCCAGGAATAGACCTTAGTATTGTCGAACACGAGATAAGGACGTATCCTCATGTGAAACTGGTTCGGCAACGTCTTCGTGCTATTAACCCTAGGAAGGCAGCCGTTATCAAGGAAGAGGTGGAGAAACTACTCAAAGCTGAATTCATCTACCCCATTCCCCTTACTGAATGGGTGTCAAGCCCCCTTCCTGTGGATAAGAAGCAGGGAACGATCCGCGTATGCACTAATTTTAGAGACCTGAATCGTGCATGTTCGAAAGACAACTTTCCCACACCATTCATTGATCAGATATTGAATGCTTGTGCGGGAAGTGAGATGTTTTCGTTCATGGACAAATTTTTGGGGTATAACAAGATTCAAATCAAACCCGAGGACCAACATAAGACTGCATTCATTTGTCCTTGGGGTACGTTTGCATATCGAAAAATTCCCTTCGGCCTTAAAAATGTCGGAGCTACGTTTCAGCGTGCCATGACCTATTCCTTTCATGACCTTAAAAGTATAATGGAGGTTTTCTTGGATGATCTTTCCGACCACTCTTGTAAGAGAATGGACCAGCCCAAGCACCTTCCTTGGATTATCGAACGATGTATACACTACAAGATCTGATTGAATCCCATTAATGCATCTTTTCTGTGAGGTCAGGTCGCCTTCTAGGATTCATACTTTCGAAAGAGGGTATTAGAGTTGATCCTCTCAAATTTGAGGCAATACTTCGGTTGCCTTCTCCACGCAACTTGTTTCAACTTCAGAGCCTCCAAGGGAGAGCTACTTTTCTACGTCGTTTTGTAGTCAATTATGCTAATCTTACCGAAGGTTTCGCGTGTTTGTTGAAGAAAGACACATAGTTTATCTGGGATGAGCGAGCCCAGTAGTCTTTCGATGCCCTTAAGAAAGCTTTGGTATCAGCCCCTGTGCTTAGTCCACCAGACTTCGCACGAGATTTCATACTTTATGTGGCTGCGTCTCAGGAGACGATTGGAATGGTCTTGGTTCAGGTTGATGATGCACTCATCGAGCATGTCATCTATTACCTCAATCAAAATATAGTAGATGTTGAACTGAGATATACTCACGTAGAAAAGCTGGCACTTGTGACTATGCATGTAGACCAATGGTTACGACACTATATTTTTCTTAGAACAACCACAGTTGTAGCACATATCAATCCGTTTCAGTTCGTGCTATCACGACGCCTTATAGGGGTGGAGTATAATAAATGGATTGTGATCCTTTAGGAGTTCAATCTCGATTTTTCTTCGGTGAATTTGGTGAAATCGTTGGTGTTTGTTGAGCTTATGTCGGACCTTCTGAGACTTGATGAGGATGTCATCCATGAAGATTCCTTTGTGGATGAACACTTATTTCTTAACTCGTCCGAGGACCCTTGGTATGGATATGTCATTATATATCTCCAAACTTTGAAGTTTCCTCCGCATTATTCACGGGACGAGTGACGGCATGTGAAACATCACACTAAAGATTATACTATCGTCGGTGACACTTTGTATCGCCGAGGAAAGGATTCTATTCTTCGTTGTTGCTTGACTCACGAAGAAGCAAAGCAGGTGCTTAATGATTTCCATGCAGGGGCATGTGGCGGTCACTTATCCAGGCTTGCTATAGCCCAACATATTATGTGAGTTAGTTACTTTTGGCCTTCGATCTTTAAGGATTGTATTAGCGCCGTGAAGAGATGTCACCCTTGCGAGGTGTTTTCTCGAAATATACACTCGCATCCAGCGCCACTTCATCCAGTCGTCACCGTCGGTCCCTTCACCAAGTGGGGGGTGGATTTCATGTATTCTTAAGGTTTAGTATGATAGGTCTATCCGTCCCCAACAATATGATGAAGGTGACTTGGTCCTCTTAAATGACCAAGCTAAAGAACCCCTGGGGGCAGGCAATTTCAACCCCATGTGGCATGGTCCTTATATTGTGAGGCGTGTCATAGAAAAAGGAGCCTATGAATTAGAAGACTATGAGGGGACTATCTTGAAGGAGCCTAGAAATGGGCTCTACCTCAAGTGGTATTATGCTTGAACCTCTAGTTCAGGCTAATACTTTTGTATACTACTGTATAGTTACTTCTCTACGTAGTTTAGCTTTCTTTTGGTTTTCGGGTCTGCTCCTTAGCTTTCGTTTGATTGACAAATGTCAGCAGAGTTTCCTACATTCTTAGAATTCGCATATGGTGCTAGCCGTCATACGTAGTAGCTTACTTCTGCTGCCTGGGTTATTTTCTCACTTGACCACCTAGTTGTGTCCTCAGGAGGTGCTTTTCTTGGTCCTACATCTAACAATGTGGCTAAATATAGTGCCATAATTGAGCTACTTCAGGATGATATTTCACATAGTATCCAGTCTTTAGAAGTCTGCCTAGATTCACAACTAGTTGTGTCTCAGCTGAATGGTTAGTATCGTCTGAGGGTTCCTACATTACTACGGAAATTCTTAAAGGTAAGACTCTTGGAATGACATTTTGTTTCAATTACATACATTCATGTTCCCAGAAGTTTTACTCATATATCTTATGCATACGCTAACTATGTTTTAGATTGGTATTTGTCACATTCCCAATGAAGCACACAAATATAAGATACATTCATACATTTGTACATACACACATATAGTAGAACTGGTGAACCAAAGTTTTTATAAATACTATGTCAAAAAATGGTAGTGTCATGATACAAAACTGGAGCCCGTAGCTCTCAAAATATACATATCGATACAAAATGGGAACCCAGGATTTCTAATCCCTACGAGGAGGCCTAGCTGTTGCCTCGATAGGATGTGTCTCATAGAAATAATACACTGCATTCACGACACGCTGCAGTAGTCACACCAACTTTCTAGGCACCCCCACTACCTGGCACTGCATATCCTCTGGTACCTACGCCACCTCTACCTGTGGTACCCTGGGGGTCATCTGTGATAGGTTGGCCAGCATAGTCTGTAGTGTCCTCTCTGCTGCAGCACCTACCATCTCATCACCTTTGCCCCGACAACGATGTCTCGAAAAACCATCAAGTCTCACTGGGCCCTTGTCTACGAGCAAACAGTCAAACATTAATAGATGATACTACCCCCAAAATGATTTTTACACCTATAATAAAAAATCCATAAAAATTTAATATACCAAAAACCTAAAAAGAGTACTCACTAATATCTCCAAACGTTGCATCTAGTGGGAGCGGCATGTCTCGATCCTGCTAGAAGTCTATCCCTACAAAGGGGTAGTCCTCTATCGCTATGACCTGTCAGTCCCACCAGTAAAAGAACTCATCTGTATATGGTGATGCCTGATGGCCACCACCCTATTGTGTCAAGACCTCGACCGACTGGGTCATGGCTGGGACATGGAGACTATGAGGAGGGACCTCAACCCTCAGACTAAGCCCTGAAACTCGCTCGAAGAAGAAGCTGCACAAAATACTGCCATATCCGAAGTTTTTTGCATCCCCCTGCTTGCACTCTATTAGCTGGGTATTCATGGACCCGAGTAGCATAGTACACCAATCAAATATCATAGGCTGCATACACTGCGATGCATAGAACATAACTGGCCTGGATGCCTGGTGAAGAGCTTTTGAACCAGTAATCCACACTGAAGTTGCCACGACAACCTCCATGCTAAGGTTGACTATGGCTCTGATGGGCACCTGAATCCCCACTGCCCGAGTATTTGGAACACAATACCTCTCTATATAGTCAGGGATGGTGATACCACCACCCACAGATCGAGACCGAAGGCTTGCCACCTCACCTCAGTTGGACAAACCTGTAATGAAGTAGATATCTTCCACTTCTAGTGAAAGTATTTGCATGTCTAGGTTGAAGTTCTGTGCATTGACATCCCAATAGTCTATCAAATGGCGGAGCAATAGGTTTTGGGCCCTCAAACCCCCTATGCTCCAAAATTTGTATAAACCACATGCTTGTAGTGCTTGTTGTGCACGCACATCATTACGAATGTCCTCATCCGCTAGGTCATGTTCTCTCTCTCTCCACTCTCGAACCATCCTGGAAAGAGAAAAACCCAAGAATTTAGTCAGTTTTGTTTAAAAAACTAGCTTCACGGCCGTACCCACGGGCAGTTGTGCTCACAGAGGTAGGTACCCGTGATCAACATGTGCGTTGACTGCACGTACCCATCCTTACCCGCGACCCGCATAGTTATAGCCCGTGGGTAGCGCTGTGACCATGTAGGGCATGTCCAAACAAAAATTTTAACCAGCGAAAACTAAAATAAAAACATTCAAATGGAAGTTAGGGATGAGATTACCAACCTACTCCTGACGGTTCGATGATCGGATGCCCGTAGCTCCAAGAATCAACAGCTGAACTTTGAGGTGAAAACTAACCACAAAACTCAAAATGGGTGAATAGTAAAAATGACTTGTAAATTGTAAATTTTTGTTACTATTTATAATTTTCAAAACCCACTTGTCTATAGTTTTCGCCATTTAATGTTGTTTTGGACTAATACAATTCCATGGAGTAGCATTTTTTACCATATTTCTTCAGTGAAAGTTGTTTCCGAGCGTTTCACACCTACAACAGATACATTTCACACCTGAGATATAGGTTAGATGTCATTTTCACATGCATTATGCATTTGACCTTTCGACCACTTTCATAAACCCTAGGTGCGACCCCACTTCTTAACTGATATAGAACCTCCAAACTGTTACAGAAGTGTAATTAGGTGGCGATAGGGCCTTTGCAAACATGGGTACCCTAGTTAGAACCCTTGTTTTGCATTCTAGTGCCCATGTCGTTGTTTGTCCTTAGGATTGGGAGTCCTCTGTAGTTATGCCATGACATTGCGATAAAGACTCATACTATACTTTGTCTTATGCTAGCCATCTCCCATAAGGACCCCCCCATTTATATCAAGTTGTGACTGCATTGCATCATCCTTCTTGCCACTTGAGCCTTGTGTCGGCTCCCGCTTACTCCGTTATTATCCTGGTGCCTGAGAACTTTCCCTATCGATCCCTACACAGCTTACACTTGCCCTCCACAATTTGATGACCTTTCGACCCCGAGGTAACATCGCCCCCCGAGTGTCCACTTCCTGCACACGCTTCCTTGCATTGATCATAAGTATGTTCCACTGCTTGGAACTAGTTTGCTCGCTATTTGACACTCGTTCCCTCACTTGTTGTACTATAAGCAATTTTTTTTTTCAAGCTTTCCCAAATATGAAAAAGACCAAAAAATCAAATATTCCAAAAATTGAAACGGGATTATGGTTACTACTTCTAGTTGGCAGTTGTTTCGTCGCCTTTGAACAGAGCATTCATTCCACTCCATACATTATGAGTCGGGACTATAGTTGGACCTTAGCAGATGTACTTGTTTCTCAGTTTACTCCACCAATTGGTTAAGCTTCCACTCATTATGGAGCCCTTTTTGATGCGTCCTACATCGCACAGTTTATATTGAGTCTATGCTTCCTAAGTCTATCCATCTGTTCATACTCTTGTTCAAATGAAGTCCTGAAACCAGAGTCAGCCACTCCTTAGATCTCTCGACTATTGCATGTTGGCCATCCTTATTGAATCAGTCCATTTCACCTGAGTTCTTCCAAATCTTTCAGCATAGCTGGTACCTCATGTTGGTTGATGGGGGATGCCTTAATGCCCTACTTCCAGCGAGTCTTGTTCCATCGACTTCAACCCATTTATTCTGGAACTTGAGGCTTAGAGTTCGGTTGAGTACTTTGAGGCTTGCAGTCATTAGTGGCAGGTTCTCTTGCCATCGACAGTTTTGGGAATATATCAATGTCCCGTGATCAATGGATTCATCCTAGTGTTCGACCTCAACACATCTATTCATACTTTGATGATTTTGCTCTATGCCTTGATGCCCATTTTCATTATTGGTGGGTTATCTCGACTCTATTAATGGTATACATCATTGATCGGTAATCAGACGATGTCACATCAAGTTCGACCTCAATTCCTTTATTCACATGATGGTGTTAAATTTTTAGTATTAATTCACAATACTATAGGATCTTTGCTGAGAGAATAACATCTACAGTATATCAATGCATGACAATCATAATATGACAAGCATCACAAGCATCACAAGAATCAAAAGCATAGAGACAAGAGACACAGAGTTTCCGTGGGGAAAACCCTAAGGTGAAAAACCCCACAACTTCCTCAGAGATAGAGAGAGCAATGGCTCAACCAAAATACAACCAAATAATACTGAGATAGTCTCCTAGCAGATGATCCTCCTCCTCCTCACTAGTGCGCCACTTTTCAGAGAGAGAGAGATAGTTACTTTTCCGAGTGAGTAAAATAGAGATCTCCTATCTCTATTTATACTCACCTTTTTGCCCAGTGACCTACTGGGGCCTACTTGTCTACTTAGATACATCCACATTATATTATATATAATTCCGAGCTGACCCCAAATGGTGGTCTAATAACCCATCGGCAAGTACACACACTTGCGACACTTGTCAATCCACATGACGACACTTCCTTATAGAGGAATAACACATCTCTTATAAGGGTACAATAAATATATATAAAATATACAAATGAAATACATTCAGAAGTTACATATACATCAACACTCCCTCTTAACTAGGAAGGTATTTCTCGACACAGATCTGCTAGACAAGTCTTCTTCTCTGGATCATCGTCATCGATGCATCGTCATCATCATCGTTACTGCTGCTGCTATCTCAACCAATCTCTGACTCTACTCGTCATAGGAAGTTCTATAGAGCCAGTCCTTTTTCATACTGGATGTAGGCCCACCACCTGCAGGTCTTCATCATCACTGGCCATATTGTGGAATCCTCAGGACTTATTACGTGCATCACAAAACCTCGAAAGAGAATCCCAGGCTGTTACGAGCACACGGCTCTACCTATAGGATCTCCCAGGGCACAAATTACATGTGACCTCACAACAAAACCTCGAAAGAGAATCCTAGGACTGATTACGAGCACAAGGCTCAACCTATCGGATCTCCAAGGGAACAAATTACATGTGGTCACCACAAAACCTCGAAAGAGCATCCCAGGACTGATTACGAGCACACAGCTCAACCTATCGGATCTCCCAGGGCACAAATTACATGTGGTCATGGCAAAACCTCGAAAGAGCATTTCAGGATGTTACGGGTACACAACTCTGACCTGAAATCTCCTAGGGCACAAATTACATGCCATAGGACAAAACCTCGAAAGAGCATCTGCCAGATATCCCAGGGCACAAATTACATGCCATAGGCAAAACCTCGAAAGACTATCTGCAGATCTCCCAGGGCACAAATTATATGTCCTCCCAAGCAAAACCTCGAAAGAGCATTTTCCAAATGTCCCAGGGAACCGAATTACATGCCATAGGCAAAACCTCGAAAGACCATCTACAAATCTCCCAGGGCACAAATTACATGCTTATCTGCACAACCTGATCCACGGCCACAGAGTATCAAACTGATACTCACCATACATCATCTTCATGTATTCATGATCATCCTGATCATACAATGTATCCACCTGATACATATACAGATACATGGTCCAAGCATCCAACATGATGCATATACAAAATACATACACATGATCCAACTGATCATATCCAGCATCAACATGATGCGTACATACATACATAAAAATGATCCATATGATCATATCCAGCATCCAACATGATGCGTACATATATACATAAAAAGATGATCCATCTGATCATATCCAACATCCAACATGATGCGTACATATATACATAAAATGATCCAACTGATCATATCCAGCAAAAACCAAAACATCATCCTGATGCCCATTATCCAGCACTTACATCCACAGCCATGTGAAGGATCCTCCTTCCAACATGCTTGGACTGGCTTCAGCAAATGTGTCCATCACTTCTTCCTCGAAGTGTCCTCAATCTGAAGAATGCCAAGCCTCTCTCTGAAGTACTCGAACTTCACTCTCGCTAGTGGCTTCGTCAGCACATCTGCAATCTGCTCGTCCGTCGCAACATACAGAAGCTTCACAGCTCCTCTCTGCACCATATCCCTGATATAGTGATATTTGATCTCTATGTGTTTCAACCTGTCATGAAACACTGGGTTCTCGGATAGCTTCACACAACTCTGGTTATCATAGAAGATACCAGTAGCCTCCAACGGGAGATCAAATAACTTAGACAGTAGCTTCCGTAGCCATACTGCCTCACAACTAGCTGAACAGGATACAACATACTCTGCCTTAGCTGTACTCAGTGCTACACAGGACTGCTTCCTGCTAAACCAAGAGATCACACCTGATCCCATACTGAAGCAACACCCAAATGTGCTCTTCCTGTCTGCAACACTGCCAGCCCAATCTGAATCAACATAACCCTGCAGGTTAAACTTTTGATTCGCCTCATACCTGAGCCCATAGTCCACTGTACCCTTCAGGTACCTCAGAACATGCTTTACAGCAACCAGGTGAACACTCCTTGGATCAATCAGGAACTGGCTCAATGTGTTCACAGCAAAGCAAATGTCTGGTCTCGTGTTCGTTAAGTACATCAAGGACCCAATCATCTGACGATACATAGAGACATCAATTGGCTCAGATGAAGCATCACATAGAAGCTTCAGATTCGATGCCATTGGTGTGGCCATGGCCTTGCAATCCATCATCCCGAATCTCTTCAGGATATCTACTGTGTACTTCCCTTGACCAAGGAAGATCCCACCTGCATTCTGCCACACCTCCATACCTAGAAAATAGTGCATCATTCCCAAATCTTTCATATCGAATTCAGCTGCAAACTTCCTCTTAGTATCTGCAATCAGTCTGTCATCTCCCGTCACAAATAGGTCATCCACATACAGGAGTAGAATCACTGGATTCCCTTCCTCAACCTTGTAGTAAAGGTTGGAATCTGCTTTACTCTTGGTAAAGCCCAAGCTAGATAGAAAACTGTCCATCCTTCCATACCAAGTTCTGGGAGCTTGCTTCAAGCCATACAAGGCTTTCTTCAATCTGCACACATATGACTCCCCGTCATGTATTTCAAAACCGGGTGGTTGTTCCACATATACTTCCTCTTCTACTACACCATTCAGGAAAGCAGTCTTCACATCCATCTGGTGTATTTTCCATTTCATTGCTGCAGCCAGGGCAAGTACTGTTCTGATGGAAGTATACCTGGTTACAGGTGCAAAGGTTTCTTCATAATCTATTCCTTCTTTCTGAGAGAAACCACAAGCTACGAATCTTGCTTTGTATTTTTCTACACTGCCATCTATAGCGTGCTTGATTTTGTAGATCCACTTGGAAGTCACAACAGACTTCTCTTTAGGTCTTGGGACAACATCCCAAACATCATTGTTCATTATTGATTGGTATTCCTCAACCATAGCATCCTTCCATTCTTTCTTTTCTGCTGCCTCTTCATAACTGGAAGGCTCTTTGTTCATAATGTCACAGAGTAAAGTAACATAACTGGTGTGTGATCTGGTTCTCTTCTTTGCTCTGTGTTCTTCTTCTGGAATGCCAAATCTTTCTGCATCATGAATGAGCTCTCTAGCCCATACAGGTTTCATCTTGTGAGAGTTATCCTCACGGGGTGGATCTACAGGTTCTTGTGGATCTTCAAACTCACAAACAGTTTCTGGAACTGCTTCAGTCATGATAGTGTCCTGAAATCTTGTTTCCTTAGGTTCTTCATAAACTTCGGTAGGTGCCTTTCTTGATTTGATGAATGCTGAGTTTTCATCAAATGTTACATCCCTACTGACATCAATTTTCTTGAACCCTGGAAAGTATATTCTGTAAGCCTTCGATCTTTCACTATAACCCACAAAGATGCCCTTCTTTCCTAAAGGATCTAGTTTAGTCCTCTTCTCTTTTGGGACATGAGTATATACTGGACAACCAAATATTCCGAGATGGCTGACTTCAGGTTTCTTACTAGAAAATACCTCTTTTGGTGTCTTGTTGTCCAATATCTTGTGGGGTGTTCTGTTCTGCACATATACAACTGTTCTAGCTGCTTCTACCCATAGATGCATAGGAAGATCCTGGTCGTGCAACATTGCCCTTGCTGCTTCCATGATAGTTCTATTCTTCCTTTCTGCAACTCCATTCTGTTGAGGATTATAAGGAGCAGTCAACTCCCTCTTAATCCCTGAATCACTGCAAAGCTTCTTGAAGTCACTTGAGGTGAATTCTCCACCATTGTCAGATCTGAATGTCTTGATTTTCTTGTCAGTTTGATTCTCCATCAAGGTTTTGAATTCCTTGAATTTATCAAGCACCACATCTTTTCCCTTCAAGAAGTATACCCAAGTCTTCCTGGAGAAGTCATCAATAAATGATACATAGTAAACATACCCACTTAGGGAACTGGATGACATAGGGCCACATACATCTGAGTGGATGATTTCCAGAATGTCTTTTGCCTTGCTTTCACTACTTGGGAAAGCCTTCTTAATGTTCTTACCTTTTGCACATCCTTTGCAAACACCTTCATGTTTGGTCTTGATTTCAGGAAGACCCTCTACTGCCTTGCTTGCAATTGGAAGTGCCCTATAGTGCATATGAGCAATTCTTCTATGCCAAAGTTCACTTGGCTCCATGGATTCATGCATCATGGCATGTTCAGGTTGTCCCTTCAATTTATACAGTCCTCCCTCTTGCTCTCCAATCACTATTGCATCATCTATGGTCTTTCCCTTTGGCCACATTAAGACTTGGCCATCAACAAATGCAACCCTCATACCTTTTGCATCCAAAGCAGAGATGGAGAGTAAGTTCTTCTTGAGCCCAGGTACATAGAGGACTTCCTTCATCTTCAGAGATTTTCCAGAATCTAGGTTGTAGGAGGCTTCACCACTTCCTTTGATTGGGTATTGATAATCATCCCCAAGTTTCACCTTATGGGGTGATTCATGTTTAGAAAGGTTCACAAAAGATTCCTTGAACCCAATCATGTGTTTGGAAGCCCCACTATCAATCAACCAATCATTACAACCATGGGAGATGGTACCTGTGAGTGCAGAGATCAGAACATACTCTTCTTCACTTGATGAGTCATCATCACTACTACTTTCTGCCCTAGCCGTCTTCTTTGGAGGTTCATCATCTTCGGCAGCATGAGCATGATATCTTCTTTTGTTATTCTTTTTCTTTTTGTTGAAGTTGTTGTTGTTGTCTTTCTTCTTCTTGGGACAATCTGAAGCAAAGTGTCCCTTCTCATTGCAACTGAAGCATCTGAGATCTTTCTTATCTTTATGATAATGGTGGTGAGAGGATCTTCTATTATGAGATGATTCCTTCTTGGATTTACCTCTTTTGGTGTGAGCTGCAAGAGCTTGATCTTCGCCTCCCATCTTTTCTTCACGAGCTATAAGTCTAGCTTCTTCTTGAGAGCATTCTTCCCGAAGTCTACTGAAGGAGATCAACTTCTTTCTTGCACAAATTCCTTGAATAAAGGAATCCCATGACCTGGGTAGGCCATTTAGAGTGGTCATCACCACTTCACCATTCTCCACCATTTCATCCGCTGCTTCTAGTTGTTCCTTGATCTTGGAGACCCTTGAAAAATAAGATTGAATGGTTTCTCCATTCTGAAACTTTACTACTTTCAATTGGTTCCGCAGGGTCATCTTCCGATTTATGTTCTTTCCTTCAAATAGCTTGGTCAAGGATTCAAACATTTCCTTGGGTGTCTTGAGAGAAGACACATGGGGTATGAGATGGTCTTTGATAGAATCAGCAATGATTCTCTTTGCCTTGACCAAGTTCTTCTTGTGCAATGCCTTGGCCTCTTCATCCTCTGGGATAGGGATGTCTTCTTTCACATATGAGTCCAACTCATTCTCTTCCAGGATTAGCCCAATCCTATACTTCCAGGCTCGAAAGTTATCAGCCCCTTCAAGCTTATCCTCAAGCTTGGTGTGGAGAGACATCTTTAAGAGTACTTCAAATGGAAATAGAAAAGATTTAGGACTTACCACTTGAAGTGCTGAAAACTGGATCTCGTCCCGGATTAGGGTTTGTCAGAGAAACCCTAAAAATTCAAAATGTGAATTTCAAAATTCTGAAAGGATAGAAAGATGTGCCTTGGAGAGCTGATCAGCCTAGTACATTCAGAATTTGAGATCAACAAAGTCTTGCCCTTCAAAATTGCCTTTTTGTCCTCCCGGATTCACTAGGGAGAGCCCTGAATTAGGGTTTGAGTTTCTCGGATATCTACCCAGCCAAAATCCTCGATCCAAAGCTCTAACCTTCAATTTTTGCAAGGAGCTTCCAGCTGTGCCTTCAGTTTCCAGAAATTCCTATTTTTGTGGAAACCCTAATTTTTAGGGCCAAATCTGAAAATGCTCGGAACTGAATTGTGATTGGACAGATAGATGCGCCTTGATGAGTAGATCCAATCTACTATACTGAATTTCAAAAATCTGTGGAGAGAAACCCAATAAACAAGGAATACAAGCTTCTGTCACTACAAAATGTCTTCTTCTCAGTTAAGCTCTGATACCATGTTAAATTTTTAGTATTAATTCACAATACTATAGGATCTTTGCTGAGAGAATAACATCTACAGTATATCAATGCATGACAATCATAATATGACAAGCATCACAAGCATCACAAGAATCAAAAGCATAGAGACAAGAGACACAGAGTTTCCGTGGGGAAAACCCTAAGGTGAAAAACCCCACAACTTCCTCAGAGATAGAGAGAGCAATGGCTCAACCAAAATACAACCAAATAATACTGAGATAGTCTCCTAGCAGATGATCCTCCTCCTCCTCACTAGTGCGCCACTTTTCAGAGAGAGAGAGATAGTTACTTTTCCGAGTGAGTAAAATAGAGATCTCCTATCTCTATTTATACTCACCTTTTTGCCCAGTGACCTACTAGGGCCGACTTGTCTACTTAGATACATCCACATTATATTATATATAATTCCGGGCCAACCCCAAATGGTGGTCTAATAACCCATCGGCAAGTACACACACTTGCGACACTTGTCAATCCACATGACGACACTTCCTTATAGAGGAATAACACATCTCTTATAAGGGTAAAATAAATATATATAAAATATACAAATGAAATACATTCCGAAGTTACATATACATCAACAGATGGGACTTGCACCGTCGAAGACTTGTGTAGAAGACCCCAGGTGATAGTGGCATTCAGTATGCTACTTATGACTATGACTTTATATCTGAGATATCACCTCTCAGATATCAGTAGTTTGTACCTCCAGTTTGCACCAGTTGTTTCCTTTTGAGTAGGAGACCATATCTTACTGTAGAGGGATCATGGCTATGATCACTTATGACATATGTGCTTCCTATTCATGGCCATTGTATCAGATTGTTGTACAATACCGACATTTACTCAAGGATACTATTGTATTATGACGATTGAGCTGCTCCTTCCACATGTGTCTCCATCACTCCATTTCTGAGATTTATAATGTATTTCGGCCATTGTAGCATCAGTCTCTAATCTCACACATTAGGGGGCATCTGTTACAACGTAATTTTCTACCTTGTGAGCATCGACACTCTTTGGCCTAGAGGATCCATTTTACTGACTCAAATCCACTTTTTATCCTCCAGAGACACTATTTTTCCCTATTTTTTCCTCTATACGCTAGCTGGATCATTATAGTGGGCGTACCCACGAGTTGCATCACTATAGCCCGCGGGTAGCATGTAAAATGGTAGAAATCACTAATTAATTACTTTTTACTCCCAAAAACTGGTCATTGGGTGACCTTTGACCCTCCATCTACCCCAGAAACGCCTCGATGTGTCCTTTCATCTACCTTTGAGAGGACTATATATTGAGCGCATATGGCTTATCGATGGGAGGAGAAAGGAGAGCAAGAGAACTCTAGTGGATTTTTGCCCTATCTTGAGTCTACACTCATTGATCCTTGTAGTTGTGAACCCTTTCTATTCACCTTCCAAACTCCTATCCTAGTTTGAGATTTGCATTCCATGGAGGATTGAAGTGGTGGAGGCACAAGTGGATTGACCCGGATTTTGGTTCAGATTGGTTGCCGACAAGAGGTTGTATCACATTGTACTTCTTGTTATTTATTAATATAAATACTCATATTCTCGTCCATCAATGTTGTGAATGTGTTTATATTACATTGAGTTGCAATTACATATAATATCATGGACCATTCCTATTGATGATGTTAATGTCGTTGAGATATTATATGCGCTTGTTGTATATTGGCTGTCAAGACTAATTTGCAGGTTCAAGTGCACGGATTGAAAGCTCCAACAGAGATCTATATCAAACATTTGGATCGAGGTTGGTTATCTTCTTCATTATCTTATCATTGTTATTTATATAGCATTGCATTGGGAATTGAGTTAATTTCTGATAGTGTCTGTTGTGGTCCACCCCAAGCCATAGGAAGTTTTCTCCAACACAAATGAGGAAATCACATAGTCACCCGACAAGAACTTCCCCTTCAGCTTGGCGACCATCCTGTCCCAAGAATTGATTTTCTCCTTTCCTTTCTTGACTCTGTCATCCTATACATTGTCCTACCACAATGAGGCATGACCCTTCAACCTCAGACATGCAGTCTTAAACCATTTAGGATCCTCGATCTGCTCCATGTTGAAGTATTTCTCCATTTCTCCAAACGAGTCTATCAACTTTTCTGGATCGAGACTTTCTGAGTAGGTACATACATCTATCTTTTTCTGACCTCTCATCTCGGTCAGAAGCTTGATTAGTTTGTCTTCTGGTTCTTCTCCCATTGCTTCCCATGCTTCAACTTCTTCGACCTCCTCATTGCTGTGGTTTATGCATCAGGAATGTATCCACGCCTTTGGCTTTCTTTGATCATTGCGACTTCACTGGTAAAACTTCGCATTATTCGCTTGCACTTGTTGAACATTTCACAATCAACTGTGATTACAGTGCCACGCGCTCTTCATCCAAATCCTCAGACATTTATGTCTCTATGAGACATTTTCAACCGTAGCTGAAACTCCCACTTGTCCAATCGCAACCAAACTTTCTCAAATCATGCACAACTCTACCCAATTGCAGTTGGAGTTGTTCTACGCACTCAATAGTGGATTCAATGATACCAACTAACACTCTCCTCACAGGATGCTTCAACTCAACCGGACTTTGCTTCTGGGCACTGATATCAACTGACACAAGGCAGGTCAGCTAGACCTTCTTGCTTAACAATAACAAACGACACTGACACAGACTTGGTGTAAATAGGATTCCAAAAGATGGCTTCTATTACTTCAATGAAATAAGCGATTATAATCTGAAATGCAAGGAAATATAAACAACTAACTAGTCAGCCTTAACCTTTACAGTATACGGAAGTAAATGTGTGCGATCTTCTCCCTCTCACAACCTCTACTGAATGCAAGCACTCGTTGAGCTATGGATGAATGATCTCCCTCTCTGTCGATCCAATGTGATCGAACTAACTTCGTTGTGCCTACGCACTGGTCTTCTACCCTGTTGCTGTTCCGCTGCTCATCCTGAGGTCCACTCCGTTCCCCGAGACACTCTTCCTTTGACCATCGAATCCTCCAGATCCTCCAGACCTATAGTTGTCAGCGCCCTTGGCCTTGCTGCACAACCTCTTCCTGTGGTGACATATGTCCTGATCCCAACCACCTTCTTAACTGCTCATAACTTCCTTAGCAAACCCGAATGGCTACCAAGTACTTTAGCTTGACTTTTGAACTTCTCTGACTCTATTACAGTTGTCGGTCCCATCACTGACCTCGACCATACTGTCTTCAACTTTTCCTCTCAGCTTCCTTTCCTTCTACGGCTTTGCCAGTCCACCACTTCCTTCATGCTTGGCTTTTGTCTCAAATCCGTCGGTGTCGCTCTTCGACAACCTGTCGACACTCGACCACTTTGCCGCAATCCTGTCATCTATCGACCTTAGAAATGTCGACTCTCTACGTTTCCCTTCTGTTGACACACTTCGACAGCTTCTGCTCGACTTATTGACTTCGACAGCCAATCTCCCTTCGCACCAGTGATCGTCAGCAATTCCCTTGGTCTACTTCTCATGTCAATCATCTTCGACTGCTCTAGCTAGGCCCCGATGGTCCTACATCACAACGATAAGCAACTTCTTAACATCATTGAAAATGTTATCATCATCATCATATAGTTAATATAATAAAAACAATTTTGTTTTTTTTATTTATATATTTAATTCAACATGGACTTTTTTTAATATTTCTCTAAAATATTCTTATATGATGTAACAAGCTACTTCCTCTTTACTCCCTACCTTATTTGAATAGACACACAAGCCACTATCACAACATTCGATCTAGAAAGCTCCACACCACACCTAGAAGCATGCCTGGAATTTTACAATGTACAAAACGTATTTACCATTTCAGAATATCTACGTAGATCTACACCACATTTAGAAATAGAAGCACTCTATATAACCCAAAATAGTACTCACTGCCGGTGAGCAAGCTGTGTCTGAATTTGAATACGATGGAAGAACAACCGGTCTCGCCTAAGGCAAACGACGCACGATTATTGTGTCGGCAGTCTTGAAATAAATCCAACAAACTTGAGAACAGACGTCAAATTACACGTGAACATCTATTTTCTGCCATGATTGCATTCATTATGCGAAATTCTGTCGGACAAAGGCCATCAACAAAGGAATTCACTTGAGAGAAAAATATTTCTTTAGTGAATTACAATTACACCGGGCCACGACGGGCGGCCATTCAAAATCAACAAATGAAAAAAGCCACTAATCCTACTGAATACGGCCGCACAACTCCTTTGAAAATCGGTTCTGATGTCGTATGTGAGATGATTAGATTCAGCACTATATTCATTATAGTGTATCGCTATTCTATCTACAGAAATCGATAATAACAATCACAGTTGATTGGGTTATAAGAAAGAGTCGGGGTCTTGAAAACACAACTCATCCATATTGGTCTGCAGGTACCCCGACATTTGCAGCTGCCATGCTCATGCTGCTTAGTGGCTTCTGGTAGCAGGTGGGCCTGCAATTCGGTCTCGAAGTATCTTGTATATGGTGCACTAAAAAAACAATCGACCACATTGTTATCCACCAATACAATCTCTTCACATGAAGTCTCTGGCTCTGCGGGGTGGAGCCTAACCTTCCCTCGTTATATATAACAAACGTATGTATTATTTTCACATCAAGTCTTCTGAAACCTTCCCATTAGTACGTGGTTATAAGCAAGAGTTTCTAGTTTGCTTTTCTGTCATCCAATCTCGTCTAATCATCGGCAATGGCGAGAAGATTAAGAAATCCTCAAGTTCTTCTTTCGAAGAAGATAATGAGGGCGTTCTGCAGGTTTGCAAAGGGCTATAAATCGATCGGATATGCCCTTTCTGCAAAGAAGACTTAGTACTTCGTCATGGAAGACGAAGCCATGGGCAGATCATGCAGTGCTCTGCCTACAGATATTCCCAAGGGACACTGTGCTGTGTATGTTGGAAAGGAACGAAGTAGATTTATGATTCCTGCCACTTATTTCAATCATTATCTGTTCCGCGCATTGTTAGAGAAAGCCGAAGAGGTATATGGGTTTGGTCACCAGATGGGAGTCACCCTTCCATGTAACGAAGTTGCTTTCCAGTATCTGGCATCCATCATTGGTAAAAGGGATCACGCGGCACCTGCAAATTTGAAGCTGGATGAAATAATTGATTTCTGTTTCCAAAAGGCGATAGACTGCACATACTACAGTGCAGTGCTCTGCTATAAAACTAGTGGAGGTCATATTCTGTGTAACATTTCCCGTCTTGAAATATTAAACCTGATTGAATTTTCCTGGCTTTGAGAAATATCAGGATGCATGGTAGTGGAACCGGTTCGGTACCAATTCAGCGGCTTCTCACCAAGCGTCGATTCTGCCCGGACTTAATTTCAAGGAAGAGGAGTGAGGGATTTGACAGCAGTCACTAGGCATTGTATCTAAGTTTTGGCCTAGGTTGGTCATGGTTAGATCAGAAGACCTAATTGACGGCGGTTGAAATTTCTTCTCCGTCCGAAAATCTGCATACTTGTACATATTTCTAAAAGAATTAGAGGATATAAGATTTGCTAATTTCTACTCTTACATATCTGTAAAGATTTCTAAAAGAATTAGAGGATATAAGATTTGGGCATTAGATTTTGTTAATTTTCTACTCTTAATCAAGTTCCAGTTTTGGTGTCGTTAATTGGAATACAGCTTGATGTTTATCTTCTTTGCCAACATTAAGTTACATGATTTAAATATAAATTCTTTGGCTTAATTATATATTAATTAGTAACAATCACATTTTTAAATGTGGTTGATATTTGTTCATCAACATATATCAACTATGACCACACATTTAAAAGTGGTTGATATTCAATTCATAATTGACTTCAGTCCAAGATTAAGCTCAATTTAAGGTTGAATTCAATCCATAGTCCAGAATTGTTTTTGAATATTATTAATTAATTTTATTTACATTTTATATTATCACATGGTTTATTTGTGATGATTATCCTATACAAGTATTGATTGCCAACTTTTTAAAACGTTTTAATGTCTAGGGTAACTTTGTATCCTTTTGTTTCTTACAAAATTTGGTTGTTAGGACTTCTACTGATGTTAATTATGATTTTAATTTTTTTTAATGTATATAATTTTTTTTAAATTATTATATGTTTAATTAAATTGAATATCTTTTATAAATTTAATTAAATTGTGTATGTTTTAAGTTATTTTTTATTGATTTTAGAATCTATAATCTAACCTAAGGAATGTCTTAAGTGTAATTTATTCACCCTTTATTCTATATTTTATGGACCATTAAATTCTATATTTATTTTGTATTTTATATTTGTAAATATTTTAGTGTAAGATGTATTTTATTGTTTCACTTTTAATTACATCCATAGATGTTTATATTTTACAATTTGAAATAATGAAACAAATATACTTTTAAAATTTATTTTATGGTGATCACAAATTAAATAGATATGTTGGTATTTTAATAATTTGATTAAACTTCTTCAAATGGTAAATTTAGTTTTAACCCTTTTGCCATTTAAATTAATAAATTGCATTATATTTATGTATCACATGATTTTCAAAATATGTTTTTCACAATACGTTGTTGAAAGATTAATGTATTAATTTAATCAATACAGTAGGTTGTTAACAATACATTTTGGTTATTATCAAGCCCTTCAATATTTTTCACAATATGTTATTGAAAGATTAATGTATTAATTTAATCAATACAAGTTGAGCCTTCAATAGTTTTCTAATTTTTTTATTATAATAAAAGGTTGTCACAAACACATTATTTTTCGTAATAAATTTTAATATAATAATTCCAAGCATTTAAATGAAAGGCATTCAATAATAAAATAAAGAGGTATGATAATAAATCTCTATAATTCCTACCAGAAGGCATTATAATATATGTAAAATGTAGAATGCGGATAATATCATAAGAAAAAGCATCAACTATATAGTAGTATTATATTTGCTATGTAGGTGTTGATGACCATGTGAATTACTTATATATTGATAGAGTTTTATAGCATTGAGTAATGAGGTGCTTTACAACTTAGTATGAGAATTTTTTAATATTATGTAACTTAATGTGATAAAAAAATTAAAAAGATAGATGTCCACTTGAAAGAAAGAAATTAACATCCCTAGATCCATCTTAAATTAAGATGCATAATTGATAGTGCAAGTTAATGATTCCCTCTCTTCACAAATTCATTTCAATGGAAATCTCAAAAACTTCTATATGTTCACTAGGAGAAATTATTACAAGTACATGCACAGCCAATTATAATATGGTGTAGAAAGATGAAAGTTAGGAAATGGAATCAACTTCAATAGTATATGAGTTTTGTTTAAATTGTTACAACTTAGAAAAATCACTTTATTCTAGCATTGCTTTGCTATTTTTCTTCTACAATGTAATGTCTATCTTCACAATAATAGTCTCAAAATGATGGAATTTGTTAAAAAAAATCTATAATTGTGACTAGCAATTGGTTGTTGTGTCACTATTCACACCCCACTAATACAAAGTCTTTGAATCCTTGAAATTATGAAGTCAAGCTTAATACTACTTCTGTGAGTTTCAAGGAAATAAAATAATGAAGTGAAGCAAATTAGTGAAGAAAAAGAAAAAATAGAGGTAGCAATAAAATAAACCCATGATAATATGAAAGAGAAAATTAAACAAATCCATGATACATTAAAACAAGAATTAACAACAACAATTTACAAGGCCATCAAAGAAACCAAGGTTGCATTTAAGGAAGAATTAAAGCTCCTAAGACATTCCCAACATTAAACCACAAAATTCAATTACAAACATATCACTACGAAGCAAACCCGTGAATAAATTACTAATCATTCCCCACCAACAAAAACCATCCTACGTAATTCCACAAATATTTGGGTCCATTCATGTCCAAACTAGAGTTATAAAAAATTTATGGGGATGAAAAGTATTGTGTGTATTTGTTTAAAAAAGTGTATGAGTGCTTTGACATGTATACAATATTTAGAAGGATGAAGAAAAATTGAAGCACACTTCCATTCGTCTAGAAGGAAATATATACAATTGGTACATGTGGTCGAAATATTTAATCTTTTCATCTAAATATGAAAATTTTAAACATAAATTTAAATTAATATTTCAAAATATTCGCAAGGACAATATTTTCTCAAAACTCACCAAATTACAACAAAAGCTAATGTGGATGAATTCATGAATGAATGGAAAGCACTGCACATGAAAATACATGGGTTATTAGAAAATCAACTCATCCAATCATATGTGTTAAAGCTAAGGAAACACATAAAGAAAGAGCTAAAAATTAAGAACATTTCATCCATGGAAAAATAGAGGCTGAAGGAAAAAGCTATGGAATCCAAATTTGAAAGGCGTTCATTATTAAGATTTGACCAAGGTTATTCATGGTGAAAGGAGGGCATATGAAAATGCTATGAATAAATGTGTCCACTAGGAGAGAAATGAAACAACCCAAAATAATAGTGGTATCAATAGAAATATAACCAGATACCCCTAGTAGCAACTCTAACAATGCAACAATAAAATGGGAAAAAATTACCATAAGTGAATTAAGGAAGGAGTGGGTTCTATCACATTAATATGCATACAATGACTTATATCATTTCATTATTATAGATGGGAAGGAACTAGAGGTTTCCATTGACAAATTCATGCTAGAATCTGACAATGATGCAAAATCACTGAATGTATCATTTGGAATAGTCACATGCACTAAGTAGACTTGGGATGAAGAAGTGCAACAATATATAATAAGATATACTCCACTTCATTCAAGGAACAATGGAATTTCACAGGACATTTAGTGTGAAAAACAAATGATATCACTTACAACAAGTATTATAGGAACAATGGAACCAAATGCATTAAGCTCAATGGTATCACAAGATAAGAGTACCAATGTTGTCATAGATTCAAGAAGGACAAATAATTTTTTGGATATCAATCATGAAAAACAATTAAACCCTTTTGTATACCCTATGAAGTATCTTTTTTTTATGGTTTTTAATGGTCAACAAATTGATTTAATAGGAAAGTTCCATAAAAAGATCTATACAACTACAATACTTTTTTTAGAAAATCAAGATTGTATAGGAATAACAATAAAGAAGATGCAAATATAAATCACATAAAACACATTACAAGAGAGACAACAATATGATGTGGTTCACCCAAGATGGGATACGTACACACAAAAATTGTCATTCATTATTATTATACCATCCAACAAATGAAGGGATACAACCTGCAGCACATCTATTGCAACTTCCTCTTCACTCTCTCACGGTCTGTATCACACAATCATAGAGATATTTACAATGCTACAATACACAACCGTATTACAATGACTTCCTTTTAGACATGGATTGACATGGGAAAATACTATCGGATACCCAATACCATGGGCCCATAAATCACCCATTATTGACCAAGTCATGACTATGCAATTACAACATTTTACAAGGCATTTGTTCCGAAATTTTTAGCTACGGGGATGCTTTCCCTGAACCTCCGCCAGGGGGGGCTCCCAAAATAGTCGTTTCCCCCCCTGGACCCCCCATGGAGACTATTTTGGGCAGGAAATCCCCCCCAACACCCCCGCCCCAATGGTATGGGTTCCAAACACGGATGAAACATGACCTCTGAATAAGGAAGATTAAGCTCTATAATCAATAATATCCCACTTGGACACTGACCATAGAAACTCCACCACTACTGCACTTACTGGACTATGCGCTAAACCTTGGATATGGAATTTTTCTCATCTTGACCTTCATGCTTGAAGACCAACTGAAACCGAGTAGGAAATCATTTTCTCTCTGGTTACTACCTTTTTCAACATATCTACAGGATTCTGGCTAGTGTGTATCTTTTCCAGATTCAACAATTCATCTTCTAGAATAAACTGTATGAAATTGTACTTGAGTTGTATATGTTTAGTTTTAGAATGGAATGATGATTTCTTTGCAATATGAATGGAATTGTGACTGCCACTCTACAACCCTTTTTTCTCATGCTTCTTACCCAATTCTTGCATGAACCTCTATAACCAAATCATCTCTTTACTAGCCTCTGTAGCAGCAACATACTTTTCTTCCATTGTTGAAAGTGCAACAAGCGTTTGCAGTTTCGAAATCCAACTTACTATTGTTCCACATACAATAAAGAGATACCCTATGGTGCTCATCCTGCTATCTTTATCACCTTCCATATCTGCATCAACATATCCATATAGAACAGTGTCTGAACCTTCAAAACATAATGCATGAGTAGTAATACCTCTCAAATACCTGAGATTCCACTGTAATTCCTTCCAAGGTTAGTTACCTATATTTTTCATATACCTTCTCACAACTACCACTACGTGTGCAATATCTGGTTTTGTGCACACCATGGCATACATAAAACTGTCAACTTCTAATGAATAGGGAACCCTCGACATGTAATCTATCTCTTCTTGCATCGTATAACACATCTCCTTACTTAATTTGAAATGGCTAGCCAAAGGTGTACTAACTAGTTTTTCATTCTGCATTCTAAACCTCTCCAACACCGTTTGTATGTACTCACCTCGAGACATTGTCAATTTGCCATTTTTCCCATCTCTTATTATTCTCATAACAAGGATTTCCTTTACAATACCCAAATCATTCATCAAATATGAATTCGCTAACTTACTTTTGAGCACATTTATATCCTGCATGTTATACCCTACAACAAGCATGTCATCCAAATACAATAATAATATAATATATCTTCCATTATCTAGCCTCTTGAAATCAACACACTCATCAAAATGACTTCTACTATAACCTTGTTCTGTCATAAACCTATCAAATTTCAAATACCACTGCTTTGGAGCTTGCTTTAGGCCATACAAGCTCTTCTTCAACCTGCATACCAAATTCTCCTTCCCTTTAACCTCATACCCCTATGGCTGCAACATATAAATTTCCTCCTCCAAATCCCCATGGAGAAAGGTTGTTTTTACATCTAACTATTCAATATGCAAATCTTCTACTGCCACTAAACTTAAAATATTTCCAATTGAAGTCATTTTAAAAATAGGAGAAATATTTCATCAAAATCTATACCTTTCTTCTGTGCAAACCCATTTACAACAAGTATGGCCTTGTACCGCTTATGTCCTCCATGTTCTTCCTTCAACCTATAAACCCATTTATTCTTTTCTCTTTTACCAGTAGGAAACTGAACAAAATCCCAAGTTTGTTTTCTTACCAATGAGTCCATCTCCTCATTCATGCCTTGCTCCCACTTCTTTCTACTTTCCGTCTACATTGCTTCTTCATAACATTCTGGTTCACGAGAATCAACCATCAACAAATAATATAGTGAAGGAGAGAATCGTTCAGGGGGTCTACTTAACCTGGTAGATATTCTAACACTTATAGGAGTTTGAGGTACTTGTTGTTGTTCTTGATTTTCTGACACCTTTGGAACTTCATTTTCATTGATTTCATCAAGCACTGTGTACTCTGTGTTTTCTTTTTTCTATTTCTTTCCCTGCAAGTAATATTTATACATGAACTTTTCATTGAATACCACATCTATACTCCTAATGATTTTTTTTATTTTCATAATCCCATCAACAATAACCAAAATCATCAACCCAGTATCCAATAAAGGTACATTTCTTAGATTTAGACTCAAGATTTGTTCTATTTTCTTTATCAATATGGACAAATGCTTCACAACCAAAAGTTCTAAAAAAGGTGTAGTTTACCTTTTTACATGACCATTCCTCCTCTAGAATGCCACCATCCAAAGCACTTGAAGGCCCTCTGTTTATTATGTAAACAGCAATATCTACAACATCTTCCCAAAACTATAAGGGAAACCCTACATGCAATCTCATACACCTTGCACGCTCCATGATTGTTTTGTTCATCCTTTCTGACACACAATTTTCTTGTGGTGTTCCTAGGATTGTCTTATCTCTATGAATTCCATTGTATGAACAGTAACTATCAAACTCATTGCTGTAGTATTCACCTCCATTATCAAATCTTAGACACTACAACCTTTTTCTTGTCTCATTCTCAACCAAATATTTCCATTTCTTAAAAGTAGCTAACACATTAGATTTCTATATAATGCAATAAACGTAATTTTTTCTAGTTGCATCATCAATAAAAGTAAAATAATAATAAGAGCCACCAAGATATTGTAACTGAGCCGGTCCCCATACATATGTACATACAAGTTGTAAATTTTCACTCTTATTCTGTTTCACAACCCATATAAATCTGACTCTCTTAGGTTTTCCATAAACACAGTTCTCACAGAATTCCAAACTAACCTACTTTAGATCTAGTAGCAACTAATTCCTTGAGTGGATAATATGCATCCCCTTATCACTCATGTGTCCAAGCTTATGATGCCACAATGTTGTAAATGTTTCTGTGGAAGCTAAAGAAATAGAACAATCCGGGTATTATGAGGACATAAATGCAATGTACCTATCTTGTCTCATTTTCCTATCACCATCGATCCTTTAGTGATATTCTACCATGTTTCTCCAAACGTAGCTGAACAACCACCATCTCCCAACTGCCCTATTGAGATCAAATTTATTTTCATATTAGGAATATGCCTTACATCTTTCAGCATCCATTCACCATTCTTTAACTTTATCCGTACCTTACCCATTCCAACAGTTTTACATGGTTCATCATCACCCAATAAAACATGGCCAAAATTGCCTGCAACATAATCATGAAAGAATTTCCTATTAGGTGTAGCATGACATGAAGACCCTGAATATACTACCTAGTAATCACTAATATTATCTAATGCAAGAATCGAATAATCTTGTAACAAATCACCTACTACATTTGCTTCATGAGTAGTCTCCTGCTATCTGTCTCCTTATTCTTTAGAGATTTGTAGTCTTTCTTCATATGTCCTTTCTTTCCATAGTTCTAGCACTCTGTCTTTCCCAATCTGGACTTGGATCTTCCCTTCCTCTACTTGTTGCGATTACCTGGGCTCTTTCCTCTCTCACTTTCTCTTCCCCTTCTCTCCATGGTCAATTCATTATCGGATGTCTCACCTGTTCTTTTCCTTTGCATTTCCTCACTAAGAATAACACCAACAACATCATTAAATTTTAAAGTGTTTGAACCAGATACAGAGTTACTTAAAGCCATGACCAAGCTATTCCATCTTTCTGGCAGTGAACACAAGATTAGAAGAGCCCTAACCTTATCACCTAAGTTCACTTTTACAGAAATTAGCTTATTTGTAATCATGTTAAATTCATTTAAATGATCAGTAATAGATTCAGCTTCTGACATATTCATATTAAATAAACGCTTCAGTGTAAATATCCTGTTGGAGGGTTTTTCATACAGCTTACCCAATGCGCTCATCAGACCCTTCGTTGTCTTTTCGTTTGAAATATTTAAATCCACTGATGAAGACAGGCACAACCGTATTGTTCCCAATGCCTTTCTATCAAGAACCTCCCATTCTTCATCCTTCATAGTCACTGTTTTTTTTTCTTTTTCTCCCAATGGTAGGAATGGATTCTTCTGGTATAGATAGTCCTCCATTTGCATATTCAATAACTGGTAGTTTTGGAAATTAAATTTCTCGACCTTATACATTCATTCTTCTGCCATTGCTCCCACTCAATACTAAAACCCTTCTTTCCTATGAGTTTATATGCCAAATAGACCTTTGGCTCGGATATCAATTGTTAGTAAAACAGGATCGTAGAGAAATAACACTAAAAAAATATGCAAATACAAATCACATACACCACATTACAAGAGAGACACCAATATAACGTGGTTCACCCAAGATGGGATACATCCACATAGAAATTTCTAGTCCTTATTATTATACCATCCAACAAATGAAGGGATGCAACCTGCAGCACATCTGCTGCAACTTCCTCTTCACTGTCTCACAGTCACATAATCAGAGATCTTTACAATGCTACAATACACAGCCGTGTTACAATGCCTTTCTTTTAAAGAGCGATTAGCATGGGAAAATACTATGGAACACCCAATACCATGGGCCCATAAATCATCCATTATTGACCAAGTCAAGCCTATGAAATTACAACATTTTACAAGGCATTTTTTCCAAACTTTTCGCTACGGGGGTGCTTCCCGTGAACCCCCTCCAAGGGTTGGGATCCAGACATGGCTGAAACATGACCTCTGAATAATGAGATCAAGCTCCAAAATGAATAGGACACATTCCCTATCGACCATAAAATAACATAAACAACGGTGATCCTAATGCACGTCAGTGCATCGGTTATTGGCGCTCTGATGTGTAGTAGGTGCACCATAGACACATTCCCCAATAACCATAAATATCATAAACAACAATGCTCCTAGTTCATGTCAACGCACCAGCTATCTGTGGTCTAACTTGTAGTAGGCATAACGTTGGCACATTCCCCACCAACCATATAGTAATATAAACAACGATGCTCCTAGTGCATGTTAGCTCACCGATATGCGATGCCCGAACATGCCATTGATGCACCATGGACACATTCCATATAAACCATAAATAACATAAACAATGGTGATCCTAGTGCACGTCAATGTATGTACCATTTTTCTTGTTAGGAACCTATGTAAACCCTTCTCTTTATTATGTTAGTATATTGTTATTGGACGCATATGCTTTGTAAGTCGTCCCGTAGTATTTGTTGATCCGTAGTTTATATTAGCCCATAGTATTGACCCATAGTATTGGACGCATATGCTTTGTAAGTCGTTCCGTAGTATTATATGTCCCATGGTTTTGACTCATGGTATTGGGCATAGACTTAGTATATAAGTGTGTGCTGAGGTCATTGAAGGTACCATGAAGTTAATTGTATTGAGCTTGCTCAAAGGAGGTTGCCCCCTCGAAGTGGCCTGTGATCAATATAAAAGTGATTCTATTCTATTATTTCTGCTATTTCGCATATTCTTAGTCATTAATTGTTGTAGGTGCATCTCATCTGGTAACAGAGCACTTTCCTTGGCACAAGTGGGAATTTTTTTTTTCTTTTTCTGGGTGGCAACTTTCAGATCAATTTATGAAACTTTCTGCACAAAATCAGAAGAAACAAATTTCATATCTGAATTTCTCTTTCAAAAATACGCAATTTCAAAAAAAAAATCATCTCATTTGGAGTTCTAAAAGTGGAGATAACGCGGATTTAAAATCAGCAATTTTTCAGAATTTCGGTGACGGCCGCGGAAATTGCGGCGAGAAAATATTTTGACCGAGTGCCCAGATTTCTATTCCACTTTCATGGGTAGAAGCAGAGTGGTTGTTCCAGTTCTGGAAACAGGCTATAATAGCGATTCTGAGCAATATAGATCCAGTTTTTGAACATTGGGTGGAATTTCTGCCCAAATTTTTTCTGTTGCAGGTTCGGATTTGGGAATCATCCCTATCCGCTTAACTGTGGGAAGTACTTGGGAATAAGCCCTAAAACGCATTGTGAGGAGTACCATAGGAACCCCGAAGTAGCTGGCCCATTGAGAGGACCTGCCAACGAAAAGGGCAATGACCCCTACCTGATTGACTAGTTCCCACCCGTGAGGTAAACCAAGAGCTGTCGTTTGTGGCAAAGCGGTTATCAGTTTTACCTGAGCCGTGGAGTGAGGGGTACTGCCCCAATACGCAAGCCGTTAGATAGCCTTGGTGGCCGAGTGAAACCCCTAAACTGTTAGGAAGCTACACATACCTGGGGTCCATATCTACTTTCAGCTGAACTATTGTTGATCACTGTTGCGCCGTTTCAGATCCATTTGCAAGCCATTCCAGATTCAGCCGTTTTCAATCCATTCGGTGTTGTTCCAGATTCCTTTTGAGCCGTAGCTGCTCTTGGTTATGGTTGTCACCCGTGCAGGAGCAAACACCATGGAGGAAGCACTTGCAGCCATCCAAACCAAACTCCAAGATTTGGATGAAAATTTCCTCAGCCTCCATCTTCAGCATTCAACCATGAACAATAATCGATAGCCAGAATCTTTTGTAGCCACCGGGTTCTCTTCTTCCAACAATTTTCGTGGGCCGAAGCTTGATTTTCCTTGCTTCAATGGTACTGATCTGACTGGATGGATATACCGATCATAACAATATTTCAGTCTGCATAATACTTTTGATGTCCAGAAAGTTCCACTTGCATCCTTTCATTTGGAACAGGAAGCCCTTCAATGGTACCGTTGGCACAGCAAAGCTCATCCCGAGCCAAACTGGACAGATTTTTGCCAACTCATTTTGCCACGATTTGGCCCTAGTGATTTTGATGATTTCACATGAGCACTCACTAAACTTCACCAAATTGGCACAGTGAGAGAGTATCAGACAGAATTTGAGAAGTTGACCAATCACACAGAAGGATTGTCTGATGAATTCTACAGGAGTTGTTTTATAAGTGGTCTCAGGGATGAAATTCGCTCAGAGGTCAAAAATTTTTGTCCCAACACAATGATGGAAGTCCTAGGGTTGGCTAAGCTAGCTGAGGACAAGATTGCAGCTCAACAATGCTCCAAACCCACCCTTGTTCCCTTCAGAAATATGGGTTCCCAACGACCTCCCATCACGCCTTCTCCTCAACCAACTCCTATCAAGCATTTGTCTGAAATAGAAATGAAGGCACACCGAGAAAAAGGGCTTTGCTATAATTGTGATGAGAAATTCACTCGGGGACATAGATGTGTTCAACAAAAGCTCTATCTCTTGGATGTGAATTCTTCGCCTGCCTTAGAACTTGGTGAAACAGCTGCAGATACAGTGGATGATCAGATCGACATTCAACACCCGCCTTTTGACACCCCATTTCAGAAAGACCCACCTGAGATCTCTCTCCATGCTGTAATCGATGTCACCACCCCACAAACAATGTGGGTCAGGGGATACTTCAAGAAGCTCCCTCTTACCATACTCATTGATTCTGGTAGCACTCATAACTTCATTGACCCTCAGATTACCAAACAGGCTGATTTTTTTGTCCATCCTTGCTCCAGCTTTGAAGTCATGGTTGCCAATGGGGGCACCTTACCTTGCAAGGGGAAGTGTCACAATGTGCGTATCTCTATGGAATATTATAACCTACGCTCTGACATGTTTGCCTTGCTCTTAGGCGGATGTGATGTGGTTTTCAGCGTTCAATGGTTACGCACACTTGGTCCCATCTTATGGGATTTTGCTGAACTTTGGATGCAGTTTAAAGTCAATGGGGCACAACACAAATTTATGGGCTTACAACCAGGGTCTCTTTGCATCATCAGTTCACATCACCTAGAAAAACTCCTTAAGAAGAATTCACATGGTGTCATCACTCAGCTCAATTCCATTCAGATGCACCCATCAATAGTCTCCACTACTTCCTTGGATAGATATGCAGGTATCTTTGTTGAACCAATGTGCTTGCTACCTTCACGAGACCTTTCTAGTAAGAATTTAGCCACATATACCTCTCAGCAGGAAATGATGGCTATTTTGCATGCAATACAGAAGTGGCAGCCATACCTATTAGGGAATTATTTCTGCATCAAGACTGATCTCCCACGTCTGGAAAATTTTCTAGAACAATGGGTCTCCTCCCCAACACACCTGAAATGGGTTATCCACCTCATGGGTTATCCCTATGTGATCACTTACAATAAGGGTAAGGACAATATGGTGGAAGATGCTCCTTCTTGCACAATTGATGACCCAGTTTCTCTTACAACTCTTTCTCTGCTTGTTCCAAATTGGGTGCAACATGTTCAACATGGCTCTCTCTTCTATGAACTCCATGCTTCTTCATCAATAGGGCACTCTGGGTTCTGCAACAGGTATGACCAAGAACAATGTAACTTCTTTTGGCAGGGACTAAAAATGACAATTCAACAGATGGTGGCTGACGATGATACTTTCCAAGTCAACAAGGGTGAAACGACACTCCTTTCGGGATTGCTTAAACCCTTGCCCATCCCTAAAGAGCTTTGGCCAACTATTTCTATGGATTTCCTAGCAGCGCTTTGGTGGTACAATACCACATCTCACAGAACACCATATGAAGCGGTCTATGGACAAACACCACCAGTTCTTCTTCCATACACCCTTAGCAGCTCCCCAGTTCAGGCAATTGACTCGGTTCTGCAAAACTGCAATCAGATTCTTCTCATTCTGCAGGACAATCTTCACATGGCTAGAATTCGCTTGAATCAACAAGCCGATCAGCACCATTCTGAGCGCATTTTCCACGCAGCTGACAGGGTTCTTCTTCATCTACAGCCTTCCAAGCAATCATCCTTGACACTCCAAAGGCGTCAGTGGCCTGAAATGCAACCCGAGGATGCTATCGGGGAACCACTCCTTCAGCTTCTGCAACAATTTCTCCAACCAAAGCTTTGAAGACAAAGATTTTTCTAAGGGAGAGGGGATGTTAGGAACCTATGTAAACCCTTCTCTTTACTATGTTAGTATATTGTTATTGGACGCATATGCTTTGTAAGTCGTCCCGTAGTATTTGTTGATCCGTAGTTTATATTATCCCATAGTATTGACCCATAGTATTGGACGCATATGCTTTGTAAGTCGTCCCGTAGTATTATATGTCCCATGGTTTTGACTCATGGTATTGGGCATAGACTTAGTATATAAGTGTGTGCTGAGGTCATTGAAGGCACCGTGAAGTTAATTGTATTGAGCTTGCTCAAAGGAGGTTGCCCCCTCGAAGTGGCCTGTGATCAATATAAAAGTGATTCTGTTCTATTATTTCTACTATTTCGCATATTCTTAGTAATTAATTGTTGCAGGTGCATCAAATTTCTATGCTCTGACGTGTACTGGGCACACCTTGGACACAATCCCTATCAAGTATAAAATATCATAAATAATGGTGCTTCGAGTTTAATTCAACACATCTCTTATGGTCAATGACTTAATAGTAAGGAAATTAATCCTACACTTTAATAATTTCCATTGGCTAAAAAAATTGAATTGAATGGTCCTCCTGGTGCATGTCAATGCACTATTTTTTCGTGATATGACGTGAAGTAAGCGCACTATGATCACATTCTCTATTTTTAATAAATTTAAATAAACCATTGTATTTTTTTTAGATAAGCGCACCGATCGTGAGGCGTTTACTTGATATAGATGCACCGACTCTCGAAAATGAATTAAAAAATGTTTTTCCTAAAAATGATAATTCAATGGTGCTTCTAGTTCACATCTATGCATCGTTGTTTGGTGTACAGATGTGCAGTAGGTGCACCAAAAACCAATTATTACAAACACTATGGTACATTTGTAGTTTGATGCACTATCATGGTAATAGGATTTTTATAATTTATAGAAATACCTTAGTGATGTGTTTGACATATTGGAATGCACTATGGATAGTGCATAACAGATGAATGCGCACTGATGTCAGTGCATAGTATTATACTAGAGTTCCATGTGTCATTTTCTTGCAAAAAAATTGATATATTATTTTAGTAGATATAATTCTTTTATATGTATATTTATGAGTCTGATTGATGTTATATGTGAAACATAGACCTTAGTGCCACGAGGCTACGCAACATGAATAAGCACTACCTGATCAATACATCTTTAGGAGAGAGTGGGAATCTAGGGATAGGGAGAGAGATTTATATCCTCATCCCATTACTCCTCAAACAAGACACCTTTTGAGAGTTGATATCCTCCTCAAATTTTATGAGGACGTGACATCACTCAAGGTGTAATATCCCAACTTTTTTGACTAATGATGTATTGAGGTTATATCGGGCCATGGCCCCAGCATATGTGATTTATTATTTTAGCATAACATTAGTATGTTTTGATTTATGCTTTCATGAGTTGATATATTAGGCATGGACCCTGATTGTTTCAATGTTGGATATATATACTGGGCAGGAAAGCCCGAATGAATAAACTATGATTTATTATTTTAGCATAACATTAGTATGTTTTGATTTATACTTTCATGAGTTGATATATTGGGCATGGACCCTGATTGTTTCATTGTTGGATATATATACTGGGCAGGAAAGCTCAAATGAATAAACTATGTGGTATTATGAGAATTTGTTACAAATTATGATATACTGATTTTTCCTCTTTGGTTACATTATACTATGCAGAGCATGATTCATATGGGTGATTTTGTAGTGTGTTCAGCATGGACTCAGAAACACATGAATGACCTATATACTAGGCCTAAGCCCCGATGTATCTAGAGGACTCTTACTACATACTGGGTCTAAGCCCCGAGGTACGTTGAGTGTTGGGAATAAGCCCTGGAGCACTCCAAGCTTGAAAGAAATGATTACCAGATCTGAGGCCAATTAAATATCCTAGATGTGCCTCACAACCACATTCTAGCTCTAGTGTTGAGCAGAGGCTCTGGAATTGCACTAACGTAACGCCCATGTGAGAGTCTTGAGTTAAAAGGCTCCGAAGAGCACTCGGGGTTACTAGATCTCAAGTGTTGAGTCAAGAGGACTCTAAATAGCACTTACGTGTCTTATCACAACTATTTTGACTTGATTAAACAAATCTTATTATCATCATCTACTGCGAGAACTACCATGTTAAAACGAGGGAATCTGACATGCAAAAGGAGAGACTAGAGGTGCGTTATCAGCTTACCGAAACCGTCCAAAGAAGTGGACCCCTTTCCTTAAAAAGAATTAGAAAGAAGCATCATGTGAAACAAATGCTTAAGAACCACAAAGCTAAGTATTATTATCTAGGAGTTTCAAAATATTATATGGTTACTTATTACATGTATACTTATACATAAATGGGCTACCACTTACTAATTATTAGTTATTAATATTTAGACTGAATTGTAATTTTTATATCATTATTATTATACAAAGATTAAATATCAAAAACACTTTCATCAAACAAAGTGAGAAGTCCTAGTTCCTAAATAACTAGCTGTTAAGTAAACAAATACTATTTTATAATTTAAATTGTTTTAAAGAAACTAGTAAATCCCAACAGTCCTATTTTCAAGATTTTCCTACTTAAGGAGGAAAGACCCCAAATTTTGGGGGATCTTTTGTTTCTTTTGGTATTATTATGCCAAGAAGAACTCTCTGCTCTAGGAAGTGAACTCTTCCTATAGATTTTTCAGATCTGCACCAGCTACACATCTGGGGCCTTTACTTCTCAGTTTGCATGTCAGAACCAGCTTGGGGGGATTCTTACTGAACCAGGAACGGTTGTAGAATAATGCTTGTGAGGAACATGTTAGTACTAAAGTCATCCATCCAAGATCAGTTAACAGGTTACCTAAGAGTGCAGTAGTTTTCATTCACTAGTTCGCTAAGTGTGCAGGTCATTATTGACAGGAGCAAGCTACAGGAATCAGCAAGGCATTATTAGTAGGAGCAAGCTACAGGAATCAGTAGATACACAATTTCTATGGGACTTTCCCATTTAATTATTTTCTTTTACAAATAGAATGTTAAAATAGTAGGGTTCTATATACTAGCTTAAATTCGAGAATTGCCCAAAATCCAATTGCATTGCCTAGCAGATCTAGCTAGCTAGCCTTTGCTAGCCAATCGTATTGTGGTTTTATTTCATCAAAGTCTAATCTTTTATATATCTATTATCTGTCCATAAATTCTTGTTTAAATTGCAACACAGTTTTATAACTACTGAAAATCGTTTTTAGTAGAACTCATTGTTCGCTAGACTAAACTTTTACAAACCCAACTAATCAAATTTATATCAAATTCAGTCAACATCCGCTACAGTCAACTATTTATATCCTATTACAAAACAAAAATGATTGATATTTTCTTCTTCATCGAATTAAGTAGTTTTTCTATTACATATGTATTCTATTACAAAAATAGAGACTGATATTTTCTTCTTCATGGATATATTCTATTACAAAAACAGAGTCAATAGTTAGGACATAAATCTTTACATTCGCATACACTTGTCTTCTCATAAGAAAATAACATCCTTACATAGCTATCGCTATTACCTATCATTCTAACACTTCAAGGAGACAACAGGATTTTCCAAAACACACAGACTTAGTACTCTGTCAAATCAAGAACTTATACCAACAACCATACAAGTATTTTCAACGATGATTACAAGTGTTAAAGATTTATACATAGGTGCCTATTGAAGCTTAAGTCTAGGGTCAAATCCCATGGCATCCTCAAGCCAACAACCGGTGAATGTTACTCTATAGGAGTCATGCCTACAAACAAATAAGATACTGGGTATAACTCTGAGGCATTCATCACACCAGTATTACATCCAGTAAATGCAGAGATCAATTAACCGGGATCACCTTACTCAAACCCTAGGTTCACTATCAATGCAATATTTAGAGGACAATCCAAAAGGAAACAATTACAAACCTAGCTATGTTTCCAAACTGAAGGCGTCGAGGGCCTTTACCCATTTAAATGTCTACAGAACAACATTTTATAAAAACCCACAGAGATTTTTCCACAGTTTTAAAATCAGACCAATACAAGCTTCGAGGTATACTCATACAGTAATACAAAATAACAATTACCATTTGAAATCGTTGCAATCATACATCCCAGGTAGGAATCCCATCTTCTTTTAAAAAGAAAATAAATTATACATTTCATAGTATGGGTGTAAACCAAAAAAAGAAGAATGTTATGCATTGTGATAGCCACAACAAAAGGATAAAACCCCAACACAAATTATTATGTCAAATTACAGAGTATTAGGACTGGAAACTCCAAGTAATAGGAGAGGACCCAACTTATAAAACATGCATAGTTACATTATAATCTCTCGTGTGATATTTGAATTTCCTAAGACCAAATCGAGCCCCAATGTTCACAGGTCCAGCCATAGGAGACGTTACATAACTCCCCAACATGGAATAGTAAGCCAAAGGCTTATGAGAGAGGCTCTTAGAACAAGAATCATATGCATACATACACCGTCAAGGATGCAAAGAGACAGGGCAACGGATCGGTAGGAAATACTTACCATTTCCCTCGCCACACCTTAGGATTCTGGACAGGCATGGCTTCGCATCACGCATTGTATCACCTGTCACATACAAACAGAGTTTTATCAGTCAAAGAACTCTGTGATTTTTACATCAAAAGATGAAAGGTGAAATTCTAGCATAGCTTGGAGCCGCCATTCCTGTTAGGAGTATGTTACCCATGCCACTTGTTGGGCTCAGTAATGTTAGGGTACTAACCACGAGCAGAGCTCGAGTCAGAACCCCAGCTTAGCCACCATCAATGAAATACAGAGCAAGAAAACCATAAACATACAAGAGCAATGACCAAAGGAAAAAACCCTTTTCGACTACAAAGATCCCACTGACAGCAAGTACCCCTGCACTTTAAAAGTGCATTTATAGCACCTACCAAACATACCATAAGTGGAGGTTTGATTTTTTTGCAAAGGCCATAGTATAGTCGAAATCACATTAGCCACCTTAGCTTGCAAAGTGCCAATAGGGGATTCATGGTCATAGACCTCCCTTGTACAAACTCTTAGGTTATGAATGTCACATGTCCTTGACATTTAAACTATCTTCTCCAAAGTTTACATTTAGTAACCCACGAACCTGTGGTGGGTTGTATATTAGCATTCTAGGGTAACACAGTCATGTTAGAGACACCTGTGACAATAAAACGTAAGAGATGGTATTAGCAAACAATGCTAAGTAAGTCCAACAAACCCTGGAGTTTACCCATGCCTCTCGGAAACCCTACAGGGTTATGTAATTACCTTCCCCTGAATGTATAGTACCCACCATGTGAGCAACAAACCATCATCAAAGGAGCTCATTACCTGAAGGTAACATTAGACATTAAATTTAATCACTGGATTCTTAAAACAGTAATGAGTGTTATTTTCTACCAAGAGATTCAATTGGAATGAAAACATGATCTCATTTTATTCCCACATCGCTTCCGCAAATTCTAAACTTACATATAGAAGAGACCATGTAAAAGAAAAAGGATTAGGCTTACATTGTGTCATACAAGTATGGATGTTTTTAACATTATTACATCTAATGTATGCATTCTTCTATTATAAACTAATGACTATTGCAGGCAGGAAAAATTTTAAATTTTTGTTATTTTTGGGACATTACAAGTGGTATCATAGTGAGTTACAAACACTAAGTGACCTATTGGGCTCACTACCAAACACAGCTGCAGATATAGGAAAGTGTTTAAAATATTGTATTATGTTTTTACGAAAAGAATTAACTAACACATTGTTTTCCACCAGTAGATACTTATCTAAATTTCAGGTACAGGCAGTAGCAGAAAAATGAATGCAGAACAAGGTAGCAATATACAAGGCAACCTAAATTCCCCACCATGAGAGCAAGAAATTGTGGTGGAGCTCAACTCAGATTTAGAGAAATACATGCAGAAACTACAGGCAGAATTCCATAGTTTCAGGGATGAGAATATGCAAGAAAGAAGAGAACAGTGGGCTATAAATAAAACCCTACTCCAAAACCTAACAGGGGCAAAGCCTCATGAACAGCCCACTCTTTCTGTCAACACTCTTAACACAAGGAAAGAAGCTAGTTGTAGGATAGGAGAGAAAGAAGAACATAAATCATAACCATTGGAAGAGGACTGTAAAAGCTCTTCCCATGACAATGGATACCCACCTCCTTGCAAGAGAAGGAGGAAGAGTGATGACAGCTTACAAGGAGAGTTTCAAAAGATAAGATCCCCAACTTATGACGAGGAAGTTAACTCAAGAGAAAAGGCTAAAGAATGGTTGTTACGGATGAATAAATACTTTAATGTTCATAATTATTCCAGCGAGATGCAAGCTTGACTAGCCATATACAACCTGAATGGAAAAGCTGCCAAATCATGGCGGGACTTAAAACACACCAAGGGACAAGAACTGCGACACATAAGCTGGGACACTTTAAGCAAAATATTTCAGGACAAGTATATGTTTGAAAGATTCTTAGACAAGAAGATAAAAGAATTCCATGAGTTAAAAATGGGCTCCCTGACTATGGAAGTTTTCATAAACCAGTTCTTAGACTTGATGCACTATGTGCCTTATATTAAGGATGAGAAGGTTAAAATTCAGCAGTTTTTGGGTGGGCTACCACCAAATTTTAGAGAGAAGATAGAATTTGGCATGCCCAAAACCCTTGATATAACCCTACATAAAGCTAGGCTGTGCTATGAGCACGGGAAGCCAAGGAACGACAACATTAATAGAAATAGGGACAGATTCGGGACCTTCTCAGACAACCGCAGACCAGCTTTTAAACCCCCATCTTTTTGGAAACATAACAACAGTTTCCCACCCAACAGAGGTTTCAATCGACCCCAAGCTCAGCCAAATGCACCGCCACCACCAGCCAACATGCCAGCCTTCAACAAAGGGGTAAAGGCAGCACCACCAACTATTTCTTATTGGAAATGCCAGGGACCACATTACTACAAAGACTGCCCCGACAAAACAGATGGGACATTACACAACATCCAAATGGAGCCTACTATGGGAGACATGGAAAAGACACCTAGGAATTATGCCACCCTTGATGGCCGATAGGCAAATCATCAAGCCACCATGGTAGAAATTGAGGGTAAGATATCTAACAATGTCATTTCAGTTCTAATAGACCCCGGTGCTTGCCGAAGCTACATCTCTCCTAGGATAGTAGAGTCTTTCAAATTAAACCGAGAAAGTCACAAAGCACCATGGCTAGTACAACTAGCCACTGGTACCAAATGAAAGGTTTCCGAACTAGTTAAGAGTTGTGAGATAGGTTTGAACGGTTTTTCAACTAGGATAGATTTGAACATCTTACCGCTAGGATCTTATGATGCAATAACAGGCATGGATTGTTGGAAGGACATCATACCTTGTTGGATTGCTTGAATAAGTCAATCCTATGCACAGATAGTCAAGGGAACCAAAGAACCATCCAAGGTATACCGAAGGAAGTGTCAGTACGACAGATATCTGCATTACAAGGAAAGAAATGCTTAAGAAAGGGTTGTAAACTATTTGCAATCCACCTTCAATCAGTAGAAGCCGATAGAGAACAAAAGAACGAGGATTTCCCGATACTAGTAGAATTCAGAGACGTATTTCTCGAGGAGATACCAGGGTTACCACCCAAACGAGACTTAGACTTTTCCATAGAACTAACCCTCGGATCCATACCCATCTCTAGGAATCTTAACCGTATGATTACACCAGAGCTGGTAGAGCTCAAGACACAGTTACAAGAACTAATAGACAAAGGATACATTCGACCGAGTGTGTCTCCCTGGGGAGCACCAATTCTCTTTGTTAAAAAGAAGGATGGCATGATGCATATGTGTATCGACTACAACCAACTCAACAAGTTAACCATCAAGAACCGTTATCCACTCCCTAGGATCAATTACTTGTTTGACCAATTCGGAGGAGCAAAGATATTCTTGAAGATCGACCTACGATCCGGATATCACCAGGTGAGAATCCATGATGAGGACATTAGTAAGACCACGTTTCGCACCCGATATGACCACTACAAGTTTGTAGTAATTCCTTTCAGTCTGACGAATGCACCCGCCAACTTCATGTGCATGATGAACAACATTTTCAATAAGTACCTCGAAAAGTTTGTTCTAGTCTTCATAGACGATATCCTAATCTATTCCAAGAATGAAGAAGAACATGAGGAACACCTCCGAATAGTCCTATGGATATTGCGAGAACATCAGCTATATGCAAAATTTAACAAGTGTGATTTCTATAGACCTCAGATACAGTACTTAGGACATATCATTTCCAAGAAGGGAATAGCAGTTGGTCTCGAAAAGATCAAGGCTATCGAAGAATGGCCCACACCTACTTGTTTTTTTGATATATGATCATTCCTAGGCTTAGCCAGGTATTATTGAAAGTTCATTGAGAACTTCTCGTGGATCGCTTGTCCCATGACCACGTTAAAGAAGAAGACCAGTAAGTTCATCTAGACAGACAAGTGCGAGGAAATTTTTCAGAAGTTAAAACAACTCCCTATTAGTGCACCAATACTACGAATTGTCGACCCCAATGGGGACTTCGTAGTTTGCACCGATGCAAGCAAGGAAGGACTTGGTGGAGTCCTTATGCAGGATGATTTTTCCATCTGCTACGAATCAAGGAAACTAAAGGAACATGAGAAAAACTATCCTACTCATGACCTCGGACTGGCCACCATTATCCACGCTCTAAAGATGTGGAGACATTACCTCATGGGTAAGAAATTTCTACTAAAGACGAACAACATGAGTCTAAAATACCTATTTGACCAACCAGACCTGAAAGCTAGACAGGCCAGGTGGCTAGCCTTCCTTAGTGAGTATCACTTTGAAATGAAACATATCAAGGGGAAAGAAAACAATATTGTCGATGCCTTAAGTCGATGAGCTCATATGTTATATGAGGTAACTGAAAGTCGAACTGACTCTGACTTGCACAACAGAATTAGAATGGCATGCCAAAATGACCGGTTCTATGTCGAGATCCTTAAAAAGAGCCAGGAAGATAGGATTTTTCAACAATAGAAAGAATACAAGATAGATGAATCAGGATTGTTATGGTCAAAGGAGAGACTTTACGTTCTCGAGGGGGGGGACATTAGACCTAACTTACTCACCGAATTCCATCGGAGCCCCTATTTTGGACACCCCAGGTATCAAAAGATGATTTCAGACATAAAGAAACAATATTTTTGGCCCAAATTGAAAGCTGACATCGCATTGTTCATTGTGAAATGTCAAGAATGCCAGTTGGTCAAGGCAGAACACCAACACCACTTCGGACTACTTCAACCGTTACCCATCCCAGAATGGAAGTGGAAGGTAATAAGTATGGATTTCATTACGGGTTTACCCAAGACTAAGAAACAAAAAGACTCCATCTTCATAGTAGTAGACAAGTTGTCAAAAGCCACACATTTTATACTAGTAAAATCTACCTACAGAGCAGTTCACATTGTGGAAATATTCCTAAAGGAGATTTTTTGGTTACACGAGATACCCAAAACAATTATCTCTAACCGAGACACAAAGTTCATTAGTAACTTCTGGAGAGCACTGTTCTCCAGGTTAGAAACCCAACTGCAATTTAGTACCGCATATCACCCCCAGACCGACGGATAGATTGAACAAGTAAACCAAATTCTGGAGGATATGCTGAGAATGTATGTCATGAACAATCCCACTAAGTGGGAAGACTATTTACACCTCGCAGAGTTTGCATACAACAATGGTTACCAAACCTTGGCCAAAATGAGTCCTTTCGAAGTACTCTACGGTCGAAAGCGTCGGACCCCCGTCATCTGGGATAGCCCGGTGGACAGACTTATGCTAGGGCCAGATTTACTAAAAGACTTGGAACAGCTAGTCTCCAAGGTGCAACTGAATTTAAAAGAGGCACAAGACCGCCAAAAGAGTTACGCAGAAAAGAAGAGAAAGGACAAAGACTACAAAATTGGTGAACATGTGTTCCTACGAATAAAAGCAAAACGAAGCTCGTTGAGTTTGGGGCGTTGCAGTAAACTAGCCCCAAGGTTTTGTGGACCTTTTGAAATATTGGGCAAGAAGGGCCCAGTAGCATATGCGTTAGCCCTACCAGCACACATGAAAGTTCATAATGTTTTTCATGCTTCTCTATTAAATAAATATGTATACGATACTAAACATGTTATTGATTGGTCCTTATTATAGGTGGAGCTCGAAGGGGAGTTCACGCTAGAACCACTCCACATTCTGGACAAGAGAGAGGTCCAACTTGGGAGGAGGACCATTACTCAGTAAAAAGTGCAATGGAGGCACTTTGGATCAGATGAGGCCACTTGGGAGAATGAGGCTACCATGAGAGAGGCATACACCGCCTTGTTTCATGATCTCATTCCTAGTCCCTAGAAACACTGGGATGATGTTTTTCTAAGCGGGGAGGGATGTAATATCCCAACTTTTTGGACTAATGATGTATAGAGGTTATATCGGGCCACGGCCCCAGCATATGTGATTTATTATTTTAGCACAACATTAGTATGTTTTGATTTATGATTTCATGAGTTGATATATTGGGCATGGACCCTGATTGTTTCATTGTTGGATATATATATTGGGCAGGAAATATCGAATGAATAAACTATGTGGTATTATGAGAATTTGTTACAAATTATGATATACTGAGTTTTCCTCTTTTGTTACATTATACTGTGCAGAGCATGATTCATATGGCTGATTTTGTAGTGTGTTGAGCATGGAGTCATAAACACACAAATGACCTATATACTAGGCCTAAGCCCCGATGTATCTAGAGGAATCTTACTACATACTGGGCCTAAGCCCCGAGGTACGTTGAGTGTCGGGCATAAGCCCCAGAGCATTCCAAGCTTGGAAGAAATTATTACTGGATCCGAGGCCAATTAAATATCCTAGATGTGCCTCACAACCACATTCTAGCTCTAGTGTTGAGCAAAGGCTCTGGAATTGCACTAATGTAACGCCCATGTGAGAGTGTTGAGTTAAAAGGCTCTGAAGAGCACTCAGGGTTACTAGATCTCAAGTGTTGAGTCGAGAGGACTCTGAATAGCACTTACGTGTCTGATCACAAATATTTCAACTTCATTAAACAAATCTTATTATCATCATCTACTGCGGGAACTACCATGTTAAAAAGAGGGAATCTGACATACAAAAGGAGAGACTAGAGGTGCCTTACCAGCTTACCAAAACCATCCAAAGAAGTGGACCCCTTTCCTTAAAAAGAATTAAAAAGAAGCATCATGTGAAACAAATGCTTAAGGACTACAAAGCTAAGTATTATTATCTAGGAGTTTCAAAATATTATATGCTTGCTTATTACATGTACACTTATACATAAATGGGCGGCCACTTACTAATTATTAGTTATTAATATTTAGACCGAATTGTAATTTTTATATTATTATTACTATACAAAGATTAAATATCAAAAACACTTTAATCAAACAAAGTGAGAAGTTCTAGTTCCTAAATAACTAGCTGTTAAGTAAACAAATACTATTTTATAATTTAAATTGTTTTAAAGAAACCAGTAAATCCCAACAGTCCTATTTTAGAGATTTTCCTACTGAAGGATGACAGACCCCAAAGTTTGGGGGATCTTTTGTTTCCTTTGGTATTATTATTCCAAGAAGAACTCTCTGCTCCAGGAAGTGAACTCTTCCTATAGATTTTTCAGATATGCACCAGCTACACATCTAGGGCCTCTACTTCTCAGTTTGCATGTAAGAACCACCTCGGGGGGATTCTTACTGAACCAGGAACGGTTGTAGAATCATGGTTGGGAGGAACATGGTAGTCCCAAAGTCATCCATCCAAGATTAGTTAACAGGTCAGCTAAGAGTCCAGTAGTTTTCATTCAGTAGTTGGCTGAGTGTGCAGGTCCTTATTGGCAGGAGCAAGCTACAGGAATCAATAGGGAATTATCAGCAGGAGCAAGCTATAGGAATCAACAGGTACACAATTTCTATGGGACTTTCCCATTTAATTATTTTCTTTTACAAATAGAATGTTAAAATAGTAGGGTTCTCTATACTAGCTTAAATTCGAGAATTACCCAAAATCCAATTGCATTGCCTAGCAGGTCTAGCTAGCTAGCCTTTGCTAGCCAATCGTATTGTGTTTTTATTTCATCGAAGTCTAATCTTTTATTTATCTCTTATCTATCCATAAATTCTTGTTTAAATTGTAACAAAGTTATATAACTACTGAAAATCGTTTTTAGCAGAACTCGTTGTTTGCTAGACTAAACTTTTACAAACCCAGCTATTCAAATTTATATCAAATTCAGTCAACATCCGCTACAGTCAACTATTTATATCCCATTACAAAAAAATAGAGATTGATATTTTCTTCTTCATTGAATTAAGTAGTTTTTCTATTACATATATATTCTATTACAAAAACAGAGACTAATATTTTATTCTTCATGGATATATTCTATTACAAAAATAGAGATTGATATTTTATTCTTCATGGATATATTCTATTACAAAAATAGAGATTGATATTTTATTCTTCATGGATATATTCTATTACAAAAACAGAGTCAATAGTTAGGACATAAATCTTTACATTCGCATACACTTGTCTTCTCATAAGAAAATAACATCCTTACATAGCTATCGCTATTACCTATCATTCTAGCACTTCAAGGAGACATCAGGCTTTTCCAAAACACACAGACTTAGTACTCTGTCAAATCAAGAACTTATGCCAATAGCCATATAAGTATTTTCAACGATGATTACAAGTGTTAAAGATTTATACACAGGCGCCTATCGAAGCTTAAGTCGAGGGTCAAATCCCATGGCATCCTCAAGCCAACAACCGGTGAATGTTACTCTACAGGACTCACACCTACAAACAAATAAGATACTGGGTATAACCCTGAGGTATTCATCACACCAGTATTACATCCAACAAACGCAGAGGTCAATTAACCGAGATCACCTTACTCAAACCCTAGGTTCACTATCAACGCAATATTCAGAGGACAATCCAAAACGAAACCATTACAATCCTAGCTACGTTTCCAAACTGAAGGCATCAAGGGCCTTTACCCATTTAAAGGTCTGCACAACATTTTATAAAAACCCACAGATATTTTTGCACAGTATTAAAATCAGACCAATACAAGCTTCGAGGTATACTCATACAGAAATACAAAATAGCAGTTACCATCTGAAATCATTGCAATCATACATCCCAGGTAGGAATCCCATCTTCTTTTAAAAAGCAAATAGATTATACATTTCACAGTATGGGCATAAACCACAAAAAGAAGAATGCTATGCATTGTGATAGCCTCAACAAGAGGATAAAACCCCAATGCAAAATATTGTGTCAAATTACAGAGTATGAATAAGTTTAACCTTGGCATTCGTTATGAATCATATAGACATTTCATATCTCCCCTTTTGAATAGAAATTTCATTATACAGGACTGGAAACTCCAAGTAATAGGAGAGGACCCAACTTATAAAACATACACATTTACATTACAATCTCCCGTGTGATATTTGAATTTCCTAAGACCATATCAAGCCCCAATGTTAATAGGTCTAACCATAGGCGACCTTACATAACTCCCCAAAGTGGAATAGTAAGCCAAAGGCTTACGAGAGTGGCTCTTAGAATAGGAATCAGACGCATACATACACCGTCAAGGATGGGAAGAGACAGGGCAATGGATGGGTAGCCAGGACTTACCATTTCCCTCGCCACACCTTAGGATTCTAGATAGGCATAGCTTCGCATCACGCATTGTATCACCTTTCACATACAAATAGAGTTTTATCAGTAAAAGAACTCTGTGATTTTTGCATCAAAAGGTGAAGGTGAAATTCTAGCATAGCTCAGAGCCACCATACCTGTTAAAAGTATGATACCCGCGCCACTTGTGAGCTCAGTAATGTTAGGGTACTGACCACGAGCAGATCTTGGGTTAGAACCCCAGCTTAGCCACCATCATCGAAATACAGAGCAAGAAAACGATAAACATACAAGAGCAATGACCAAAGGCAAAACCCTTTTTGACTACAAAGATCCCACTGATAGAAAGTACCCCTACACTTTAAAAGTGCATTTATAGCACCTACGAAACATACCATAAGTGGAGGTTTGATTTTTGTGCAAAGTCCATAGTATATTCGAAATCACTTTAGCCACCTTAGGTTGCAAAGTGCCAATAGGGGCCTCGTGGTCATAGACCTCCCTTGTACAACCTCTTAGGTTATGAATGTCACATGTCCTTGACATTTAAACTATCATTTCCAAAGTTTACATTTACTAACCTGCGGACCTGTGGTGGGTTTTATATTAGCCTTCTAGGGTAACACAGTCATGTCAGGCACACCTGTGACAATAAAATGCAAGAGATGGTATTAGTAAACAATGCTAAGTAAGTCCAACAAACCGTAGAGTTTACCCATGCCTCTCGGCAACCCTGCCGGGGTATGTAATTACCTTCCTTTGAATGTATAGTACCCACCATGTGAGCAACAAACCGTCATCAAAGGAGCTTATTACCTGAAGGTAACATTAGACATTCAAATTTAATCACTTGATTCTTAAAATAGTAATGAGTGTTATTTTCTTCCAGCAAATTCAATTGCAATGAAAACATGACCTCATTTTATTCCCACACCGCTTCCGCAAATTCTAAACTTACATATAGAAGAGACCATGTAAAACAAAAAGGCTTAGGCTTACAATGTGTCATACAAGTATGTATGTTTTTAACATTATTACATCTAATGTATGCATTCTTCTATTATAAACTAATGACTATTGCAGGCAGGAAAAATTTTAAATTTTTGTTATTTTTGGGACATTACACAAGGTGAACAATACATTCCCCACCTAGTTGATCAGAGACTGGGGTCATCACAGGAAGGAATTTTGAGTTTGTCCTAATTAGTGGTTCTTACCCACTTAGGAAAACATATATTTTATCATCGGGTTCTCTAAGAGAGATGAGGACTTTCCTCAGTTCCCTGAGGTCCCATTTGGAGCCGTGGCAGAGACTCAGCCGGTCTATGCTTAGAGATATGTTGATCCCAACATCATTGACCCTACTCACTTTCAGTTGTGTGATGGGAAAATTTCCATTGCTCCTTTTGGTAGAGAGGATGTGAGGTGAATCTCTTTGTTAGTGCCAACCATTACGCATCTCACCACTGATGGGAAGCACATTAACTACCCTATATTATATTATGTTGATTCTTTAGTGTAGGTACCTAGATGCATTAGGTGGTCTACTATTTTTTTAAATAGTTTTGTTTTTCTCTTATTCAATATCATACATGTATTGATGGGAATGTGAAATTTCCTTTCGATTAAGATTTTTTTTCTTCTATTTCTTGAGATATTTCCATTGACCAAGACATCTTTTGACCGACACCCTCCTAGGTTGATGACAGGTGTGCATATGCGCATGAGGGGGTAGATAATTCCCAAGAGGGGGCATTCCGAATTTCGATCGAGGATCGTCACAGAGGTGCTTGAGATACTAGGCAATGGGGATGAGCCTTGATTAGAAATTGTTGCATATCCCTACGCCATATTGGATTGGAGAGGGTGTGCCAACATCTTCTTCACCCAGGACGAGCCACCAGATTACAGAGGTAAATTTAGTGTGAGCTTTAAACCAACCTAGATCCAAATCCTAGGCTCTATCAAGCCCTGAGAGGGATCAAATCTCCCGAGGTCCAAACCTCTCCTTGAATAGATTCTTGATTGCAATACGTGAGCCACCTAATCGTAAGCTCTAAAGCCTCTAGTTTAAGTCTCATATTTACTTTTTACTTTGTATTATTCTTTTTTGTTTATGGCTGACATAATATTTATTACTTTTTACTTTATATTATTCTTTTTTGTTTACTTTGTATTATTTTGTTACTCGACAAACTCAACAAACACTCTAAAGTATGATATTTACTTTTTACTTTGTATTATTCTTTTTTGTTTATGGCCAACATAATATTTATTACTTTTTACTTTGTATTATTTTGTTACTCGACAAACACCCGACACATGTTACAAGATCTCCCTCATACTGGGTTGTAGAGCGCCTCTCGGCGCAATTAATCTAGTTGCATTTTATTCCCTTTAGACTTAATGCAATTGAAATATAGTTTAAATTTGTATATTAAGTTCATATTTAATGAAATTGTCTAATTATTATTGTGTATTGTATATTTTATAGATATTGGGACATTCAATGGCGATGTGCTGCCTCCTTCTAATCAGGATGAATATTAGGAGATGGAGTTGGATGATCAGCCTAAGGTGCCCCACTTAGCAAGACTCATCCTTTGACCTAGGCCATATCAGAGGTTCCAATAAAACTTCGCGGATAGGCTGGCGATATTATTGGTGTATTGAGGGGATCATCCTATACTGCTGAGGGACATTTAGAGGCAACCACGCTACCTAGAGCTATGGAGGATGCTTCCTCTTGCGATGAGGAGCTTGATGCAACACATTGTCAGTGCTTCCATTCATTTAGATGTTATCCTTGATGGTAGTCCATCTCCATATGAGGGCGAAGATCCTCAGCCTCCTATTCCAACTCCTTCCCCTTAGCTGCTTCAACTGGTGACGTAGCCTTCATATCGCGTGAACCTCCTCATCATCCTCCACCATGTCCTCCTCCTCCAGTTTCGAACTCTCCTCCTCCTCCTCCTCCTCTATAAGCTCAGACATCTCCACCACATCCTCCTCCTCCTCCTCCACATCCTCCTCCATCGACATATCTAGCATCTCCTTAGTTTTACCTATGTGACTAACCATCCTATACTCCTGATCGGACTATACATCCATAAGTTGCTTACGATCTTGACCCAATAGTCCCCTTAATTTTACAGAGGATGCTTGCATAAGGTGAGATGATTCGGGTTCCTATAGATATCTTTGGTATTGATCTACATATTTCTCCTTTATTTCCTAGTATAGGTAAATGCCATGCCTCTAGATCTATTGCTAGAGGTGCCGATACCTTTGGTTCTTCTAGCATAGTGGTTGATGCCTACGGCTCTACTGGTGGGGGTGTTGATGCCTCTACCCCTGGTATGACAAATATTGATGTTGATTTGGTTCTAGGGGTGGACTAGACATGTATATTTGTCATGTATCATGAGTTTGATGTTATTCTTCACACACACACACACAAAAATATATATACACTAGTATAAAAATGGGTGATAAATGACGAGGCAACCAAAAAATTTGGTCACCATATGAAATAAATGACTAAACTACCAAAGACGTTTGGTCACCAAGTGATATATGACCAAGTTTGAGCAATGTTAAGCGATCATGACTAAAAATGACTAATTTAGTCATGGGATAAAAAATATGGCTATCTAAGTTAGTATTCATATGGTAGAAATTCAAGGTGTGATTAGAGTTCCACCATGATCCAATCTTTGTGCATGAGATGCCCCAAGAGTTTTTTCCCAATTTTGACTCTAACCAAATTGTAGGAAATTTGATCAAAGTTTGAAATTGATGAGAACTTTACGTATCATAACTAGATTCTGACGAGAAGAGAAAACTTTCCTACAAAATTATATGGAATCAAGGTGGATTTAGCTCATATTGCCAAATATTTATGAGGTCGTTCTCATAGGCTTAAAACGATAAACTTACCCCAAAGTATTCCAAACAGTAATAAGGGTCTTCTCATTACAATGTTTAAACAAACGACTCCCAATTCTCACTCAAATCAAAACATGTTATAATGGATTTGTAAGTGGGTCCAAGCCCAATCACCATGGCTTCATAACAACATAAGCTTTGTACATAAACCAAGAATTCTCAATACAAATTTGTGATTTGACCTCTAATAGATAGAGGTGAGGAAAAACCATTATACATATTTCACAAAATAAATGTGTTTTCAAATAAATTATTAAAAACATATGCTCCCTCCTCAACAATCACATTTAAAGATCATAGTTGCAAATTTGCAAATTAGACAAGGTTAAACTCTGAACACCTTTATAAACTAAGCAATGAAATACCTACCGAGAAAGGATCCAATTCCTTAGTTTCACAAGTAGTATTTGAATTCTACCCTCACATTAAATTATATTAAATTCCATTAATAAAAACGCTTGCTCCCTCCTCAACGATCACATTTTAAAGATCAAAGTTTCAAATTAGAAAAAGGTAAACTATAAATACCTTTGTAAACTAGGCAATGAAATACCTAAACAAAAAGGGTCTAATTCCTTTCTTTCATAGGTAGTATTTGAACTCTACCCTTCACATTAAATTAAATTAAGTTCCAATAGCATGGAGGATAAGGAAAATAAACAAAAAGAAAGGGTCTAATTCCTTTCTTTCCTAGGTAGTATTTGAACTCTACCCTTCACATTAGATTAAATTAAATTCGAATGGCATGGAGGATAAGGAGAATAAACAAGTATAATATGTATTTCCCAGAAAAGAAACAAAATGGTTTGATATACAAGGAACCTTATTTTTCATTATCGCAAATGTGAAAACGGGGGACATCTAAACCCACGAACCTCATTCTACATCTCCTATCGCTGCACTATAGAGTAGGAGGAGGAAGAGCAGCGGGGATTCTTTCCTATTTGTCAGGCTTTTGATATTCTATGTCGTCATGCTCTGCAAATTCTTTCTTCTATTCATTTTTGTTTTTTGTTATGTTGGGTTCTCTCTCAAGTCTTATTTAATGGTTTAGGGGACTGTCAGGGATGGAACCCGGGTCGTCCTGTGGCTAATTTCGGCTATATCATGGTGAATATATTAAACTTTAACCTAGATCGTGTTACTGCGACTTTAAGATGCTCTCAAATTTCTTAAATTTCTCAAATTGTAATGTATGAAGGGTAAAATTAAGCGATTTAAATTTAACCTAGATCGTGTTACAGTGACTTTAAGATGCTCTCAAATTTCTCCAGCAATCAAACCCTAGCTCGTGCTCTAAACAAAACTTGTATCCAATCGAATTTGCGGGATTATCTTACGAAGGGCAATGAAATATTAACTCCAAGGTATGGACTCATGGAGGATTTTTGAAAGAAACATTTTTCTCTTTTTAATATTCGTTATGATTCCCTAAATACAATACTTTTGGATGCAGCAATATTCCAGTAGGCTTAACCATAAGGGTTTTCCAGTGATATCAACAACTTGCTTTCACAACAGAAGAATTTGTTGAGACCAATTCAACGCTTGAAATGAGGCACATGGCAGCTGATGGTATTTTCCTTTTCTGTACAGTTGTGGATTATAATCGACCCATTCATATATATTCATACAGCTCAGATCCTATCAACACATTGCATGGTAGTTAGAGAGAGTTCAAAACTGATACAGAAGGGCTTCAAGGGTTTTTGATGCTATGTAGGGTTTGATACAGAAGTATTTTGTAAGCCATCATCATCAAGCTAGGCCATAGAGCATTGTGTTCTTTGCTGGATTTGTATATAAGAATGTTGATCAACACTCTTTTTAATCTATCAAGAAGCCCTTATTGTTCAAAATATGGGCAGAGACATGAACAAAAGAGTTAAAAGCACGAATGGCTGAACTATATATTTCATATTACACATTAGTATATATATGTTACATAGTTTTGACGGTCGGCTAACCGAATGTAGAACTGATTAACTGAATGTAACTAACATAATTTAACTAAGAGATTAATATTTCTAACACTCCCTCTTAATCTCAAGGGTTACATTCTTACTAAACACAACACTCCCTCGTAATTATGATATTGTAAAACATCTAAAATGCAAATGCTTGCTGGTCTATGTCTCAGCCAAGCTTACAAACACTTAACACAATTTCATAAAACTAAATTAGGTTCACATTAGGCTCGCTTAGGCTTAGTTCTTTCATCTTTATCTTCAAAGATAGAATGTTCGCCTGGATCCCAAATTTGATGTTGTAGTCTTCCTCTTGCCTTGCTTTCAAAAGTATCTCCATTCAACTGATCTTTGTGATTGACTATATTCTTTGTCTCAATGTATCTCCACCCAAAACTCTTCCGCAAATACTTCCATAATTCTTCTATCTCAATGTTCAGCTCTATTCGTTGCATGTGTATGTTACTTAACTTTATTTCCTGGGGGATTTTTGCAATGCTAATTTCTGATTCTTGAATAATGATTTTAGATTCTTCATCTGCTACCGTCTTTTTATCAATGTCTTCACAAATCCTTGGATTTTCTATCCACTCTTCTAGCATTCTCAACTCTTCATCATAATCTGTTAACACATCTAATTGATGTTCTTCTTTCATAGTACCTGCATAATCTGCAAACACACACAAATTTTCAGTTCCAAAAACATGAGATTCTTTGGTCTCGGTTGATGCTTCAAGCATCTTTTCAATGTGCGGGATTGGACTCTCCAAACACTCTACAAAATCTTCATCTTGTTTCTCATCAAATACTGCTACATGGGCAGTTTTATCTTCAATCGAATTGTCAACAACAAACTTTGTTCGCTTCACTAAGTTAATGTCATCAGCAATATCTATTGCTGGATTCACCGAAGTTTCTTCATTATCAAAGGTTGCTACAATGGCAACTTTATCATCCACTTCATCATTCACTAAAGTTTCTTCATCATCACGGGCTGCTACAATGGCAACTTTATCATCCACTGGTGTATCTACACAATGGGATTCACCTTCCTCTTCATGCTCTTCTTTACAAACGATGATTTCAATCTTCTCCTCTACTTCTTTATCAAGGACTTCTTCGACTTTCTTGTCTTCGTTTTCTTTTTCTGCTTCTTCTACAAAAGCTTCTTCTAATGTACCAATATGCTGCAAAGTATTAATGTTTCTTCTCTTTTTACTGTATCTCATCTCTAAAGCATCCCAAAAAGCTTTTGCACTAACAACTTGACGAAGTTTATAGAAAACACTATAAATAACATTGTCATCAACTGCTGATAAAATAAGAAATCTTGCTATTGCATTTTTTCTATTATGAGGATCTTCAAAATCTTTTTGAACAAAACGCCATAAATTTACTGAACGAAGCAAATCTTCCATTTTATTTGCCCAAATTTCATAATCCATACCTTCGAAAAATGGCAAAATCGGCATAGATATTCTCAATATTTCATCTATCTCTTCATCTAGATTCGGCTTACTCTGTTCTGAATCATCATTGATCCTCTGCTCTAAATCTTCATTGATCTGCTCGATCTCCTCAATCTGATTCTTGTCTATATCATCTTCTCGATTTTTGACTCCAACTGGAATCTCACCATACATTTCTGCAAAATAGGCTTCCTCTGCCCTTCTATTCTTTTTCGCAATTTGTTTAATATTTCTCCTTGATTGTTTTAATCTTCTCATGTGACCCATTACAAACCAAGATATTTACTTTATGTATCTTGACAAAATGTATTTTTTAATCTTTTCGCAATACTTTCAAAACTTAAGGTTTCTTCAACATATTCAAACATAACAAAAATCGATCTTCTTTTTGGGAGTAACCGTCTCTCTATATATTCCAATAAAAATCTTTTCATAAACCCAAACTGGTCACGTTTCTTATCTTGGTCAAATGGTTAAAAAATATCTTTTCAAGGCTCCTTTTAAGTAATAACATTTCCTTTTCATAGAACGTCTAACACCATTAATTAAATATTTCAAAAACAAGATTTTAAGTCTTTTGACTTACGGGATTTTCCCTCTTGTGCAGCGATTCTGGATTTTTCCTCTTGTGCAACAATTCTTTAGGATTTCATGAACCACCATTATCTCATGCGACTTTCTCAGGTGAATATCTGAGTGGTAATTTTCATACACAACGATTTTGACTTCTTTCTAACAGAATATGTCTACACAAAATTGCGGCTGTCACTTTGTTCGGAACAACTTTACCTCTTCTCCAATTGCACTCGAATTGATATGCAGATCCTTTTCTGCTCGTCTTCACTGGCAGCGAGCTTCCTCACTTCACACAAAGTTTGCAGACAAAATGTCATAGCCAGGGTTCTGTATTCAATGGGCTGGCTGAACGTTCTCCAAACAGATTTCTTTCTGCACTTTAAACTCGAACTTCTTCACACCAAAGTTTCTCACAAATAGCATAGCCCGGATTCTTTCTTCAAAGGACTGTTTCCATCAACAATTGATCCAACCAATAACTGGTGGAGTCTCAAACGCTGTCAAACGTCATCCAAACAAATTACACAGAACTTCTGCTCAGGAACACCTCACTAGAGAGCAGATTTCTCTCTGCGTGTGCACGAACAAATTCAACAAAGCCTCTAACGGCTCAACAAAACCTCCAAGGGCTCAACAAAACCTAACGGTTCAACAAAACCTCCAATCAAGAAGAGGCTCCTAAATCCTTCTTGGATTGACCAACGGATTAACCAAACGCTCTGATACCATGTTCAAAATATGGGCAGAGACATGAACAAAAGAGTTAAAAGCACGAATGGCTGAACTATATATTTCATATTACACATTAGTATATATATGTTACATAGTTTTGACGGTCGGCTAACCGAATGTAGAACTGATTAACTGAATGTAACTAACATAATTTAACTAAGAGATTAATATTTCTAACACTTATTGAAGGAAAAAAACAACAGAATTCCTTGAATGAAGAGCCAGAGAGGGTGCACAAAGAACATCAGCATGTTACAGGAGCATGTTACAGGAGATAGGGATCAATGCATGAGCCAAATCCATGCTCACACGGAAGATAATGCAAGGTTTAAATAATTCACAGGAAAATCAACATGTGAACTTCAGATCCTTACCACCAAAGCAATTGCTCTCAAGGTAATCTTTAGAGAAGATCCCTTTTCAATCAAAACCATTATGTGATCTCCTATAATCTTTAATTGAGCTGCTACAGAATTTAGTAAATGATCTTATAATATATATATTCACATGGATTAGTTGTTCTATTTTGAGACCATTTTGCTATCGTGGAGGCTTTTACTAAGAATCGTTATTGCAATCAGCACGTCAAATGCAAAAGTGGTGCTGACTACCCTCCCCAACTTCATGTTTGTAGGAGAGATGCTTCTGTTTGTTGCACCCCTATCCTAGCATATTATCATAAGCCATAGAGTTGTATGGTGAAACACATTTTCAATGTGTATTATTGACTTTACATTTAAATAAAAAGTGGGAGTAAATAAATAATCATGCTTTTCAGTTAGTAGAATTTAAATATTTATGCAATATTTTCACTGTAACACTTCTGTTTATGGTGAAGAGATAGTTATTAATTTTGCAATATTTTTGTTATGGACATAGTAAATATTGAGTATAAATAAAGTATTATAGGATATTGGTACAGGGATTGCAACCACTATAGAGTTTAAAACAGCAATGGATTGAAATTATTATTTTTAAAAGAATGATTTAGTTATTTCAATATAATTTTAATATATCAAGTCTAAAAAGTTTGGCACCTTTGCTTAATGCCAGATTTAAGCTTTGAATAAGCTGGGCAAAGTATTGGCTGATAATCTATTACTTCTAGAAATCCCCCTCTTGTTTAATGGACTAGCTATTGGTTGTTTGCTTTTAAATATACCTTCATTCTCTGTTGTTTTCTTAGCAGCTTCTTCACAAGATTCATTTTAGCACTTGCGGATTTCCTTCGACTGGAACCAGCTCCAGTTGTTATAGCAAGTATGCTACCATTCTCTAAATTATTAACTAATTGCATTTGCATGTGACGTCTGAGTTCCTGCACGAGAAGAGCCAAGTCCAATGTGAGCAATTTAGAAGCTGGAACTAGGAGATTTAACGTAAGAATGAGGGTGATGATCGTCTCAAGGAAACAACGAGTATTATAACATTAAAGTTAAAGTGTAAAACTATATCTCTATTCTATTTAACTCCGAATTCTGGCCGTGTTTACTTTTCGAAAAACCCATACAGATATATTGTGCCATCCGTAGTAAAACCATTGCAGTCTCGGGTCACCACTGTAAATTAATCCATTTAATTCAAACGTGATCGACTATACCGGGAACGATTCTTGCTTTGACCTGTGACCCAGTAATCCACATCGAGAGTCTGGCTGGTCATTTTAGTTTTAATATATTTCAGTGGTTAGACATATCATGGCGTGGAATTAATTAAATGTCTCGCAATATTGATGCCATCCATAGTACCGAGGTTCAACAACTATCATTGAAACTGGATGGACACAGAGTCTTAAGAATACATTCAAGGATTACTTATATCAATTATTAATCAACCGTTTTTTAATTAATCCGACTCTCTTGCCAGGCTGGGAAGTGTTAAAATGCAATTGTTTGTCTCTTGCCACGTGGGGAACTATATGTCTCTTGCTAATCCTCCATAATGAACTCATGCTGGATGGGAACCCCAGACTCAATCTTGCTTCTTTCGTCACCACATGGACGAATATCCGTCACCGGAATGCAATGCGATAAGCTCCAGAATGCAGGCACTCAACAAGAATTATGTCGACATGGACGAGTATCCGGTTACCACAGAGTTGCAGGTAATGGCAGCCCGTGTGATAATCTTCGGCTTCTAATCTCTCAAGATCATCTGAGAATAGTATGTTGTTTAGAAGAATGTATATTATGTTCTTGAGGTTGAACCGTCTGGTTTAAAAATGAGAAAGAGACTTTATTTCAGTTATTAAATATAAATTTTATGATTCAAGTGTTATTTTACTGTTTGGTATATACAAGAACAAAACTATTTTTAAAAGTTTAAAGATTCGAATGGAATTAAAAACCAGTTTTAAACAAGGAGGCTTTGAAGGTAAACAAAATAGTTTTATTATAAGCTACAGAATGTGTTAGTTATGTGCTATATTTTTCTCTTTGTACCTTTTAAATGATTTATTAGGAAGAAGGAATTTGTTTATTATATTTCAATCATGCTATATGTATATTATATTTCTTTAAAACACTGATATGTAATATCCTTATTATTACAGTAAAATAAAAGGTTAGTCATCATAACTACTGCTATTGTTAAATTTTAAACTTAGCAAAGCCGTGGTTAAAAACGGGTATAGAACGTTTGAACCAGCAAGAATTAACCAAAATCAATACTAAAACTCTAAATAGTTGTCTTTTAGCTAAGGACAGACCAGGGATTAAATAGAGCGATCTGTGTATGAGGGGAGTAGGGGCGTGTTTTAAGATTAAATTTATTAATGATCTGCAATGGTGTTTGTGGGCAGCCCTCTTTCCATATCAGAATATTGCATCAGTTAGAATGCAATTATCACCATAACCAAATTATTCGAGCACCCATAAACTTGAGCTGGACGGCCAGGCAGAATTCTCTCACAGCCTCACGAGCAAACTCCATTGATCATGGTCAGATATAACTCGATCCTTGAACCTGTTCATTACAACGCTATGGAGTCTAACTGGCGTGGCGTGGCTTGGCCCACACCCTGAATGGGTAGGGTAAAGCCTAAGACCAAGAACTATCTGAAACCCCAATTGAATGACCAACAAGCTGACCTGGAAGAAAGAGGCATTTATGCATGAGAAAGGTATGACTCTGACTCTTATTAAATGCCTCGTCACTGAGTCCTCTCACCTCACCAAGATTAGACGGTGATTAGGGCTCTTATCGAAATTTTGTATATATCACAGAGACAATCACCATATCCCTGGCTGCAACCTCTACGTGTATTTTTGTTTTTTTAAGTGCACTCTTCACATTTCCTCCTTTGATGGTGATACTAAGGTGGTGGCGATGGTAATACACTGTCAATAAGTCCATGTTTATATATTAATGAAGCAGCTAGGGTGCAACCAATTGCTAGCTATTCTTTAGTAACTAAGGTCCCGAAGATAAAATATTCTTATTCATACTTGCTTTGGCTGAAGATAAAATACTCTTAGATCATACAAGATGAGCTGCAATGGTTGTAAGTGATGGGAAATAACTACGTAGGCATTGCACACACAGGATATTCTTATACAAGTTTTATGGACGCGCTGGGTTGGATAATCTCATTAGCAACACTATTTAGCAGGTGAGGCCTCTTAGTTTGCTCATATAATTATTACAATCTTATGTAAATCTAGACCCACCTCAATATGTACTTTGAATTTGGAGAAGTTTAATATCCAATAACAAATGTACTTTTCTTTTACCAGCGAGATCTTAAAAATCGTTCACTTACCCAGGTGTAAAAACATTGATCATGTAACTGCATGAAACGATATATTGGACTTGCAAACAAATACACTACATTTTGTCGAGATTACTGAGAAAGTTGATTCACAAAACACTACCAATAAACAAATACATTTCTTTAATTTTTCATTAAAACAACGAGGAAAGTTTGTCCACCAGGCATGATAACCAAACATAAGTTAATTTGTCACGCCAAACCTTATCCAATTAATTTTACATATTAATTAAATTGAATTGTATTTGTATCAAGTTTTGTAATTTGTATTAAATGCTATATAATTATTGAATGATATATAATGTATGATTATTAGTATTTTGATTTTTTTTTAATATATTTTATGTGGATATAAAAGAAATTCATTTAGATCATGAATTTAATTTATGGATATGTATTAAGTTCAAGATTAATATGTATTTATTTTTATTTAACAATATTATTAATAATTTAAATAATATTGTTATTATTATTATTCAGGTTAACATTAATATTATTGGCACTAAAATGATATTAAAATTAATATTACTAACATTAATAACATTATTATCAATATTAATAATAATAATAACATTAATCATATTGTATCAAATCAATATTATCACATCAATATTAGAAATTATTCATGGATATGTTACTTCCACACACCTATTGAAGAAATTAATTTTTTCAAGATATCATATTATCATACTAACCATAGTGAGCATGAGCATAGTTTATAATTTTCAACCATATTAATACTAATACTAATATCAACCATGTTAATAATATTGACCATATTGTAAATTGTTTATCATTTTTGTATATATAAGACATAATATTTTCTATATAAATTATAAAATTTAAATATAAATAATTTTTTTAAGTTTCTTATTATATAAATAATCATTTTAATCATATAATAAAATCATTTCATCATTATAGTTAACTTTCGATTGAAGTGAACCTTTCACTGAAGTCAACCTTTAATTCATGTTAAGCTTGGATCTAAGTCAACTATGGATTGAAGTCAATCTCGAATTGAAGTGAACATGGAAGTCAACTTTTTATTGAAGTGAACCTTGTATTGAAGTGAACATTAAAGTAAATTTTCGATTGAAGTCAACCTTAGAATGAAATCACCCATGGATTTAAATCAACCTTGGATTGAAGTCGCGATTGGATTGAAGTCAACCTTGAATTGAAGTCAACCATGTATTGAAGCAACTTTAGATTGAAGTCAACCTTGGATTGAGGTCAACCCTAGTTAAAAGTAAACTATGGATTGAGGACAACCCTAGTTAAAAGTAAACTATGGATTGAAAATAACCTTGGATTGAAGTCAACTTTGGATTAAATCCAACCTTGGATTGATCTCAACCTTGGATTGAAGTAAACTATGGATTGAATTCAACTTTAGATTGAGGCCAACCTTGGACTGAAGTCAATTATGGATTGAAGTCAACCTTGGATTGTTTAGTAAACTTTTGATTGAAACCAACTATGGACTGAAGTAAATGATGGATTGAAGTCAACCTTCGATTGAGATCAACCTTGGATTGAAGACAAGCTAGATCTATTAAGATATGTTTATGCAACTCACATATAACTATCTGAACCTGGATCTATTAATAACAAGATCTACATAAATTTAGAGTTCATGGACGGGAAGATCTTAAATGGGAAAGGGAAGTTGCAGTGAAGACTTCTCAATTAATATGTTATTAAATTTGACAACGACTGCTTAACTACATTAAAACAACGATGTTGTGATATATACCCTCTAATCTATCATATATATCTCAAATACGCTATATATTAATTGTTTTATTGATATAATGCAACATATAGTCACTTATATGTTCTGTTGAGTCCAAATTGTTTTCCCAATATAAAGGAATACATAAGCACTCTTCGATGTGATGGAAATACATAATTTTTTGCTTCGAGGGTTTTGTTATTGCATTGCAAGATGCTTACCCTGCCACAATCAAGGTTTTTTAATTCTTCCCGATGAACTCTCGTTGAAATATGTCACCTCGTCTCTATTGAAGGTAACTAAATGCAAACATATTGTAACGTCCACTGCGATATTTCTCCGATAGGCAATTACAAAAATGTAGGCAGAGGGCGATAATGGTCTTCTAATCACTAATTAGCGATGGATGACCCAGATTTGATATCAAGCAGATATTCCATGAATAGATTCATCGGATTGAATTGGCGTTTGGAGATCAATTTCTTAATCAAACATTACTTGGATTAGTGTAACTTGTAACTTGGAATCGCATGGCTAACGTTTGGGATCCAGGAAGTCTCTTTCCATGCTGGCCATGATGGAGAAGGAGAGCTAGATCGATTCAAATCGGTGTAGTGGCGGTGGGGAAGATGAAAGGAAGCTAATGAATAGAAATACACGAACAATCTGCAAGGTAAATAGTTTCAATGCAATAACATCCTTTACAATCTTGAGGAACAGTTTCAATGCAGGAATAGCATAATAAGCTTTACAATCCTATTATGTATTGAGAGAAATAACATCATAAGCTTGAAATTATTTTGTTTCAATGCAATAAAAAGGATCACTCTTCAAAGTTGTATTTGCTTTCCACTTAGAAGTGTCTTAGCCATCACCCGCCACCAACTATTCTACATCTCATAGATAAGCTTAGTTTAGTTTTTAATATTTATATTTAAAATTAATTTATTTTTTTTAAATTTTGGGCTTTTAAACATATTTATAATATAAATTTTCAAATTTTAGCCTAAACCTATTATTTAATTAACTACTAATTATATAGAGGTATATGTTACCATAAGAAATATGTGATGGAAGAATATGTGTGGAGTGAATTTCTTCCTATGTGGTCTTAGATAGACAAAGTATTTTAGTCTTAAGTTGTTTGCTCTCATAAATTAAGTATTGTTAATTGAACTTCAATTTCTACTTTATAACCAAAACATAATTAACTATGACAAATTATAGTTATTTAAATGTTTAACATATTTTTTATGAATTTATAGAAAAAATAACTATGTATGAACCATTGCACATTATACACTTTTTAGGATAATAAAACAATTTGCTTATGGTAATAAATTCTAAAAAAATCTAATAAATAACCACATAAGTGATTATTGCTTTTAAGCATGGTTTCTTTATTAAAAATGATATATCTTTAAATATTGAAATTTTATAATTTCTTATATTATTTCTTGAATAAATGGATAATTTTACTCTATATAAAACAATAATGGCTTTACACATAATATTGTTTATGAGATGATTTGAATTTTCTAAAATATTATAAATTATAAAAACTATATACTTTTAAATATTAAAAATTTATAATTTCTCATATTATTTCTTGAATAAATGGAGAACATTACTTTATATAAAATAAAAGTGGCTTTACACATAATATTTTTATTATTTTAATGAGATGATTTGACTTTTTTAAAACATTATAAATTATATGATTGGAGTGAACTTTATACTTAAGTTTTGATTATAGTTAACTTTTGATTGAAGTGAACCTTTCATTGAAGTTAACCTTTGATTGATGTCAAGCTTGGATCTAAGTCAACCATGGATTGAAGTCAATCTTGAATTGAAGTGAACATTGAAGTCAACTTTTGATTGTAGTGAACCTTGGATTGAAGTGAACATTAAAGCAAATTTTCGATTGAAGTCAACCTTAAAATGAAGTCAACCATGGATTTAAATCAACCTTGGATTGAAGTCACTATTGGATTGAAGTCAACCTTGAATTGAATTCAACCATGTATTGAAGCAACTTTAGATTGAATTCAACCTTGGATTAAGGTCAACCCTGGTTAAAAGTAAACTATGGATTGAAGTCAACCTTGGATTGAAGTCAACTTTGGATTAAAGCCAACCTTGGATTGAATTTTGGATTGAAGTCAGCCTTGGATTTAAGTAAACTATGGATTGATGTCAACCTTGGATTGAAGTAAACTATGGATTGAATTCAACTATTGGATTGAAGTCAACTATGCATTGAATATCAACCACTTTTAAATGTGTGGTTATGGTTGAATTTCATAGTTCATATACGACATTAGGTTGTTAAAAGTTCCATTCTAATCATTTTTATGTCATGATGCAGAGCAATGACTCATGGGAGATTTGATCTTTTATATGTTTTCATTTTCAAGTGTATGATTTTGATTGTTTTTTTATTATTATTGTTATTTAAAACAAATATTAAAAATTATGAATATAAATAATATAAAATTGCGATATGCTTTCAATTAATTACTTTCTTTTCATTGGTTAATCATCGTTTTGAATTGATTACATGATTTTAGATCTTCTTTCTTTTTCTTTTCATAGGTTAACCATTGTTTTAAATTGATTATATGATTTTAGATCTTTCTTTATTTTCATTTGGATAGATTTAATTGATATATTTATTTTTAATGAGAATTCAGCCTACTTTATTTGATTTTATTCTTAGACCTCACTTACAAGTAAAAATGGCCAGTATAATTATGTTAGAACAAAATAAAAACTTCATTTTATTTTATTTTAATTTTTTTTAAGTGAACTAAATCCTTCTTTAACTTTGTTTCGAATTAAATTAAATTGTGAAATCGCTATGGCTATTTCTAATATTTAAAGTTCATGAAATGAAACTTTACAATATTTTTTCATTTAGAAGTTTTTCAAAGGGATATAAAGTTTGAACTGGATTTTTTATTGATTTGCACAGGATTTTGCACATTTCTCTAACCTAAGAAATTAAAGCACCTCTCTTTCACTAAACAAAAACATCATATTCACAATTTGGTAATAATTCAAGAGTGAATGTCACTCTTAAAACTTACAAAAAAAGTGTGTCCGAGTATATCCCCAGACACCGTTGTAACAGCCAAAAAGGTGCGACATACTACCAACCCAATGATCCTAGCTGAACTGAACTTCATCGACATGGATGAATCCTGTGAACTGAATTGTTAAACGTTTTAAGGCGAATGCTTCTACTGTTAAGAAAGCTGACATAACTACTTCAATGAGAGTCAATGAAGTCCCCCGGTGCAAATTGATAAAACAGTGGAATATGTTATGAGCAGCCCTACATTTGATTCTAACCTAAATAATCCTCGTACAAAAACATAAATATCTACAAAAGAAAATTAAAAAGAATAAAAGCATTAAATTTACAATAAAACATATTTCCATAAACAAATTAAGTGCAATAGAAACAATAAAGCTGTCCATTTAATTGATACAAAAATATATAAAAACAACAATACTGCATGCTATGTTTGAGTATAAAAACTATATAAAAACAACAATGCTGCATGTTATGTTTGAGTTGGTAAGAAAAAAGAATGAAAACAATTTAAATATTCGATACTTGAATTTAGCTTCTGAACAGAACAAATACAAATAGGAAACAAAAACTTAGTTATAGATAACACATTTAGATTTTAACTCTGTTGAGTAATTTGGGTTTGATAAGCATTGGTTATTTTGCTATTTAGTATCTCCGGATACAAATAAAAGTTGTTCTTTTTCGTATAAAAAAAAAAAACATTTAGATTCATACGTAAATGGCTAGCTGTTAAGCACACATAAATTTTGTTGTTGAAAAATATCAGAAACACGTTCTGTTATGGCGAAAAATGCTTCAAAATTTTCCATCCTCATGTCGATACCTCGTGATGAACATGGATATAGATCTCCTGGATGTCCGTCAATAGTGTAAGCATCTGTGGCCTGTCTCACCACGGTCCATGGGATTTTTGTTCCATCATTCTCCTGTTCAATGAAAGAAACAATTTTATGATATAATTTTAAATTTTAAATATAAATAATTATAAAAATATATTTAAAAAAAACTTATAACAATGCATGCATAAATGGTAACTGATTTGTTCATGAATCAGTACTTTATTTTTCATACACATGGAGAAAATCAAAGATAACAAGCCATTCAATCATGATTATGTAAGGCATTCACTATTTTTCTTTTCAAAAGAAGAACATATTGATATAATCAACTATTAGCCGCTCGTGGGAAAGGTGGCCCTTGGGTTTGTGAAAATATGTTTTTGCATATGGGAGATTACTAAAATCTGATTTAGAATCAGTTGTTATCGTTGAGGCTGAAAAATTTCCTGTACCAGCCTTAGTAGATCAAGGTGTGAAAGAGCTATATTTTTAAGCTTGTTCATGAACTCTTAAGCTATGACCATTTAGGAAGATACGCCTGCTTCTTCCACACAATGTTTTCATCAATTTCGGGTTCTTAAGAAAGGAGGAGGATAACGATGATACAAGGAAAGTAATGGGCCATATCATTAGAATCAAGAAGGGTAGTTGTGTTAAGAGACTCTTCAATTACACCAGGTTTAGAGACATATACATATTAAACAAACCCAGGGTTAAAACCATTGTAATAAAAAACGTTGCATTTAGTTTATATTCATAAATAAACTACCTACTTACGTGTGAAAAGTAGCCCACCTTTTCCTATTTTTCTTCACCATATTTAGCTTATTCCTGAAAAATTGTTTCTGAAAAATAAAGTCTAGATAGTAATTGGCCACCGATACAAACAGTCGGACATTGAAAATGGTTGGAATATGTTGGCCTTAAAATGGTTTGAATAAGTTAGCCTTATCGATCATAATGGGAGTCTCGTGAAGGGACAAGTGATGCCCAGCCTCAGATGGATGATCAAATCTCCATAAATAGTAGCTCGAAGCCATAAACTGGGTCCATGCCACCAGAGCGTCCCTTCTTGACCAGTGATTGTGAATCTATATGTGTAACTTCCCATGGGCGAATGGGGCACTGGGTTATAAATTCAGGTCCATCATCCCACCCTGTGCGGAACTGACTCACTCTATGCCTGCAAATTTAAATAAATCAAATTCCACTGTCATATCTGCATTCTCATGATTATAATTTTCGATACAATGATAAATCACACGAAAAACCATACCAGTGGATGGTGGCATTATACTGTGCTCTGTTGTAGACTTTCACAATAAGTGTATCTTCATGGGTATGCATATGGCTCGAACTCAGATGTAATACCCTACCCTAGTCTCCTCTCTTAGCAAATGTCACAATGGATGAATGATCGAGAGAGCTTCGACGAAGACGATAGCTTCTTGAAACTAACCGACAGAGGGGAGCAAAAAGTTAAAGGAGCACGACCCGTAGATGCAGGTAAGTATGGAAACGTGGCCGCAACAAGATTAGATCAGTTGCCTGGATAAATTAAAAACGAACGTAGATGCACGTAAGCGATCAAACTTTAGCTCCCCACGACTTGGAAAGAGACTTGGATTAATTAAAAAAATAGTCAATTAGTAATCGACCTTTCAATATGCTCTCAATCTAGAGCAAATTTTAGCGATTCGATGTATGCGTTGGACGATTTTTTTGAAGGTATATGCCATAACAGTGAATCCCCACCACCTATCTTTAATCACAGATTAAAAGAGCATAGTTGGGCATTGGGTACAATGTTCATTATAGTCTCCTATAGGCGAATAAAACTGTACTGTGGTAATTTCAATTCATCATGGTCGGCATTTACTGTATTTTTTACAATTGGATAAGTGAATTCTTCATAAACATAGCAAGTCTGTTATCGTAATTTTAATTCATCAAGGTGAGTCTTTGCTGTATCATTTACAATTTGATAAATGATATTGGTGATGACACTGTTGGGGTCTATTTATATCTCTCTTTGTGTATATAGCAATTGCATATCTCTTAGCATAGATATGTCTTAATTTTAACTTTACCAAGTGTCCAAGGGATCAATTTTTTTTGTGCAAATATTTCATGAAGTTTAAAGCTCTAAACGGGATTGTACCTGTAATAACCCTAAAAATAGTAAAATAAAAAAAAATTATTCTTCTTGCTAGTTTTCCTAACATAAATTGTATATTTATAAATTAACTTCAGCATTGTGAAAAGTATTGCTACTTGCATTCAGTATTTAGGAGTTCGGGAAAAACGCCTAGCAAGGTAATTTCTATCGGTGCTACTTTTGTTGCTGAAATACTTATGATGAGTATAATTGTGTAAAGTTCAGTTATGAAATAATACTAGCAGTGTGTTTTCCTCCTATATGATCTTTATGTAAGTTTAAAATGTTGATTGTCTAATTGTCAATTCGCAAGCATGATGAACCTGATGAGGGAAGTTGTAACACTTTGAAACCTCGGGGTTGTTCTGAGCACTTCTTGCAGAGTTGCAGAGAAGTAAGGTGTGAATGGGTGAAACCTATGGACTTACTTAGCGATTTTCCTAATGCATATTTATTGTTAACTCCTTGCAAGTGTCCTTTGGTGGCCAACATTGGGGTACTTTTAATATGTGAAGAAAAAGAATACTCTCAAGTGAAAAACACCCTTTTGTGCTAATATGCATGGTTTGAAGTCTTTGTCCTAGTGATAATTTCCCAAGGGCTTGAACCTACAAAACTATACTATAGTTTGCAATTCATAAATCTTGCCCTGTCATGGTAGTTGGATTGTAATAAATGCGCACATGGCTATCACGTGGCCCTTGGCCAGCTAGGCTAAGGATCTTAGAGATGGTTTACCAAAAGTTTGTCAATTCGTGAAGTCACTTGTCTTTGGCTGAGAGGGGGTCTTTAGTTTTCATTTGTGTGGTAGTTGTGCCTGGCCTGAGCTACACTCATGGCCAGGGTAACGTTTGGTGGGCAGAGAAGAGATGTAGTAGAACATTTTGACAGGTAACTATCCCCATGTTTAACCCTATAGCTTCTGAGTTTTACTTCCGTGTTTTTAATGAGTTCTCCAGGCCCTAACTTGTTTTCGTTTCCTCTACTCACAGGTAGAGTGTGGCTCTCTGCGTGGACCAGATGGAAAACAACACGAACTCCAAAGGACATTGGACTAGTAAGTCTATAGTTCTTTCAACCTCTCACACCTATCTATCTTGGTTGTTGGAGGGAAGGTTTTACTAAGTTTGCAATGAAGAGACTTCGTGATGCCTTTGGCTCACTTGGATTTGGAGTCTCCAGGGAGGTCACCTTTGGCGTGATCGGGTGTTTGGTATATCTTTGTAATAATATTTCGATGGTGAAAACTTATGTGGGTCTCTAAGCTCGTAGTAGGGTTTAATGGATCAGTTTCGGTTGCTATCCATGTATTTGTACCTGTGTGCATATGGGTTTTAAATGAATATTTTCATGCCTGTAATGTTTTGTGGATTCTCGTTTTGCTATTTATAATGGGAAATTAACCTCTGTGTTTTCTTTATTTTGAGACCCAAATGGATGTGTGAAAAAAAAATAGTCACTGGTGGCTTTTATTCCATTTCATAATCAGTTATTTCGAAATCTTGGTGAAGGGTTGGTTGCCTAAATAGTGGAGTCCATGCTAAACTATGAGGCTCGCCTTTGCTCTGTTTTGCGTTTTACTACGGATAAGAGAATTTATATGGGTGTATAAGTTGTTAGTGCTTCCCACCTAGAAGTAATCGATTTGCTCTTTTGTATGGAAATTCAGATAATCATTATTGCCAGTGATGCTTTTGTCTTATGTCTAGATTCTTAATATAACCTGTGTTTTTGAGTGGTTCCTGGGGTTTGATATCTCACATGGGGATTTTAATTCGAAGAGTAGGAGTCGCCTATCATTTTTGTAGTGGGATTCGAGCCTTGATCCTGACAGGGGTTGAATGTTTAAAATGTAAATATATAAGTCTGAGTTTGTGGTTGTGAGATGTAGTGAATATTTTACTGTGTTTTCATTATGGCTCCAAGAGAAAATTCATGGTCCTTGTAACCTATGTGTTGGATGGTTTTAATGTTTGAACTCTAAAATGTTTAAATGATGAAATTCTTAATTCTTCCCATGATGTCTAACTTAGTGTCTGTAAACATGTTTAAAGAAAAAGGGATGAAAGCAATTGTGGCTATGGTTGATGTGAGTCTACGATTTTAATTTGTAATGCTGCTTTTTTATTTACTGCGTTTGCTGTTCCTATGTGGGGAAATCCTAAGAACAGAAAGGAAGAAAATAAATAAAGGGATAGAATAAAAACCTTAACTCTAACAATCATTTTACTGTTTGTAATGAGATCATTTTCATACTGGAGAGTCAATGGGTTTTGATTTGGAACTACTGTGTAAATAAAAAGAATGGAATGCCTGGGTCTCTGTTTGCAAGATGTAGCTCCTTGAAATGCCTAATGCGTTGTTTCTTTCTAATGGATTTTGGTAGAATTGTATAGATGTTTAAATATGGAAGTATTCCTAGATTTAAATAATAGAAAGAAGTAATTATATTGTTGTGGTCTCTTCCACTATTTCACGGGTAGAATGACTAGGATATCTGATGTATGTCTTGCTACTGTTATTATTTTTATTTGATGTTTTTCAAGCATAGAGAGAAGATTAATAAACGATTTGAAGAGAACATAAGGAATCCCTTCACTACGAATTCGTAAGATGATTCAAACAGAAAACCATGAGTGTTTTAAACAGTATAATAACTCTAAGTTTGCTCCTGGGGTGTTGTCTAGCATAGGATAGCTTGGCTAGACCTGCTAGACCTTCCATTGGGTTCTGTGCAGAACCTCAAAGTTGATAATACTGGTAATGAGAACAATGTTGCAGTATCAATTCTAATGTTAAAATCCTAGGTTTATTATCATTGGAAAATGGAACAATGATTAATCCATACCCGGCTGCTTGAGCACTCGATCCTTTCCTGTGGAAGCCTGGCTGCTTAGCACTTGATTCCTTCCTATAGAAACGTGCACACTCAACAATAGTTAATGCAGAGCTTGTTGTATTTAGCTAACCTGTTAGGATGATTTCCTTTAGCTGGATAATTTTGCAGCTACCATGTTCCTCCCAACCATGATCCTACAACCGTTCCTAGTTCTGTATGGATCCCCCCAAGCTGGATTCTAACATGCAAAAGAGATAGAGGACTTAGGGTTACTGTTGGTTCAGTTTCTTGGAGCATAAGTCTTTCCTTTAGTTTCCATTAGAGAAAGATGATGAAAAAGATAGATGATCCTCAAACTTGGGATCTGCCCTCTTTATGTAGGGGAGTCTTTGAATTAGGACTGTTGAAATAGTTAGTTTCTTTAAATTAAATAATTAATATTTAAAATATTTTATTTAAAAAATATCTAGTCCTTATGAACTAGGAATTTTCCAATTGTTTAAGTATAAGTGATTTTGATTTAAGCTCTCAATAATAATTATAATAACCATGTTTATAATGATATTAATATTTCACTTAAGTACTAACACATCATTAATAGTATTTAAATAATGCATAAGCTCTCTATAATAAATATATTTCATAATTAAACAATGACAACATTATTATTAAAGCTCTTAATAACAACATTAGCCTTGAGGCCTTTATATAGGTTAGTCATAGCATATTACTAGTAATTATCTTTTATTAAATTATTTATCTTCACATGATACTTCTTTTAATCTTTTAAGGACAAGGTCCAATTCTTTGGATGGTCTCGGTAAGCTTGGATAGGCATCTCTAGTCTCTCTCTTTGCATGTCGGATTTCCTCGTTTAACACGATAGTCCCCGCAGTATTTGATGATAGATAGAAGAAGATTCATTTAACCAATTTGAATAGATGTGATGAGAAAACAGAAGTGCTATTTAGAGTTCTCTTGAGTCAACACTTTTGAGATCTAGTAACCCCGAGTGCTCTTCAGAGCCTTTTAACTTAACACTCTCACATGGGCATTATGCTAGTGCAATTCCAAAGTCTCTGCTCAACACTAGTGCTAGAATGTGGTTGTGAGGCACATCTAGAATATTTAAGTGGCCTCGGATTCGGTATTCATTTATCAAGCTTGGAGTGCTCTGAGGCTTAGCCCCAACACTCAATGTACCTCAGGGCTTACTCCCAGTACATAAACATTCTTCTAGGTGCATCGGGGCTTATGCCCAGTATGTAGGTTATATGTGTGTTTCTGAGTCCGTGCTCAACACACTCATAAGTCAAATCATGTAGAAACATAGCGCTGCACAGTAGGTAACAAAAGGTCATCTCAGTATATTAGGATTTGTACCCATATAAAAGTTAGAGAACATCATTAAAACATTGGGGCCTTCTCACCTAGTATACACTCAAATAAAGAAGTCAGTCAGGGTCCATGCCCGATGTGTTAATATATAAAAGAATAAATCATAGGTGCTAGGGCTCATGCCCAATACTCAAAATAAAACATATGTTCTGCGGCCGTGGCCAAATATAACAACAAAAATAATTAGTCTAAAATTCGGGATATTAAATCCCTCCCCGCTTAGAAACAACACCGTCCTGGTGTTTCTAGGGACTAGGAATGAGGTCATGAAACAAGATGGTGTATGCCTCTTTCATGGTGGTCTCATTCTGTCAAGTAGCTTCATCTATTCCAAAGTGCCTCCATTGCACTTTCAGCTGAGTGATGGTCCTCGTCCTAAGCTGCATCTCTCTCTTGTCCAGAATGTGGAGTGGTTCTGGCATGAACTCCCCTTCGGGTTCCACCTGTAATAAGGACCAATAAATAACATGTTTAGTATCGTATACATATTTCTTTAATAATGAACCATGAAAATCATTATGAACTTTTATATGAGCTGGTAAGGCTAACTCATAAGCCACTGGGCACTTCTTGGCCAATATTTAAAAAGGTCCACAAAATCTTGGGGCTAGTTTCCCGCAACGTCCTAAGCTCAACGAGGTTCGTTTTGCCTTTATTTTTAGAAACACATGTTCACCGACTTGGTAATCTTTGTCTTTTCTTTTCTTGTCTGCATAGCTCTTTTAACGGTCTTGTGCTTCTTTCAATTTCAGTTGCACCTTGGAGACTAGTTGTTCCAAGTATTTTAGGTAGGTCGGGTCCTAACATAAGTCTGTCTACCAGACTATCCCAAGTCACGGGTGTTTGACATTTCCGGCCGTCTAGTACCTCGAAAGGGCTCATTTTGGCCAAGGTTTGATAACTGTTGTTGTATGCAAAATTTGCGAGGTGCAATAATCTTCCCACTTGGTGGGGTTGTTCATGACATACATCCTGAACATGTCCTCGAGGATTTGGTTTACTCATTCTGTATGTTCGTCGGTCTGGGGATGGTACATGGTACTAAATTGTAACTAGTTTTCCAAACCAGAGAACAATGCTCTCTAGAAGTTACTAGTGAACTTCGTGTCTCGATCGGAAATGATTGCCTTGGGTATCCCGTGTAATCGAAAGATTTCCTTTAAGAATATTTCCACGATGTGAACTGCTTTGTAGGTAGATTTCACCAGTATGAAGTGCGGCTACTTTAGACAGCTTGTCTACCCCTACAAAGATGGATTCATTCACTGTCTTACTCTTGGGTAAGCCTGTAATGAAGTTCATACTTATTACTTCCCATTTCCATTCCGGAATGGGTAAAGGTTAAAGTAATCCGTAGGGGTGTTGGTGTTATGCTTTGACTAGTTGGCACTCCTGACATTTCGCGATGAACATGGCTATGTCAGCTTTCAACTTAGGCCAAAAGTAATGCTTCTTGACTGTTGATATCATTTTTTGATATCCGGGGTGCCCTGAATAGGGTTTCTAGTGAAACTCAGTGCGAATGTTTGATCTAATGTCTCCACTCTCTGGGACGCAAAGTCTCTCTTTTGACCACGGTAGTCCTGACTCATCTATCTTATATTCCTTTTGTTGTTGGAATAATCTGTCTTCCTGGATCTTTGCAAGGATTTCCGTGTAGAAACGGTCACTCCTACAAGCCGTTCGAATCTTGTGCGTGTAAATCTGAGTCGGTTTGACTCACCGTGACTTCATAAAGCATATTTGCTCGATAGCGCAAGGCATCTGCAAATCTTGTTTTCCTTGCCTTTTATATGCTTTAGTTCGAAATGGTATTCACTAAGGAAGGCTAACCACCTGGCCTGCCTGGAATTAGGTTGGGTTGGTCGAAAAGGTATTTCAAGCTCATGTTATCAGTCATCAACAGGAATTTCTTTTCCATGAGATAATGTCCCCACATCTTCAGAGCATGGATGATGGCGGCTAGTTCGAGGTCATCTGTAGGGTAGTTCCTGCTCATGATCTTTTAATTTCCTTGATTCGTAGCATATGGCAAAATTGTCTTGCATAAGGACTCCCCCAAGTCCTTCCTTGCTTGCATCCATGCAAACAACGAAGTCCCCATTGGGATCCGCAATACGCAGAATCGATACCCTAATCAGTAGTTGCTTCAGCTTCTGAAGCTTTTCTTCGCACTTATCTATCCAGATAAACTTTGCTTTCCTTTTTCTGCAAGGCGGTCCATGGGACATGCAATCCATGAAAAGTTCTCAATGAACTTTCGATAGTAGCTGGCTAATCCTAAAAATGATCTTATATCGATGCTCAAGTAGGCATGGGCCATTCTTCGATAGCTTTGACCTTTTTGGGGTCGACGGTTATTCCCTTCTCGGAAATGATATGTCCTAACTATTGAATCTGGGGTTTGTAGAAGTTGCACTACTAAACTTGTTGTAAATTTCGTGTTCCCTTAGTATCCGTAAAACAATTCGGAGGTGCTCCTCATGTTCTACTTCGTTCTTGGAGTAGATCAAAATGTGGTCAATAAAGACTAGAACAAACTTATAGAGGTATTTACTAAAGATGTTGTTCATCATGCACATAAAGTTGGCCGGTGCGTTCGTCAACCAAAGGGCATCACTACGAACTCGTAGTGGTCATAACAGTTCAAACTGCAGTTTTGTTGATATCCTCATCATGGATCCTCACCTGGTGTTATCTGGATCGCAAGTCAATCATTGAGAAGATATTCGCTCGTCTGACTTTGTCAAACAAGTTGTCGATCCTAAGGAGTGGGTAGTGGTTCTTAATGGTCATTTTGTTGAGTTGGTAGTAATCGATGCACATCTACATCGTTTCGTCTTTATTCTTGACAAAGAGTATCGGTGCGCCCCAAGGGGACACACTTGGTCGAATGTACCCTTTGTCTATTAACTCTTGTAACTGAAGCTTGCGCTCCACCAATTCTGGTGTGATCATGCGGTATGGGGATTTAGAATCTGGTACTCGACCTGGGTGTTAGTTCGATGGAAAAGTGTAAGTCTCGTTTGGGAAGTAATCCCGGTATTTCTTTGGGAAATACATCTTTGAATGCTACGAGGACTGGGAAGTCTTCAATCTCCTATTCCTTATCAGTTTCTATGTTTTGGATATTGACGACAAAGAGTTTGCAACCTTTTCTAATACATTTCTTTGCTTGTAAGGCAGAGATCTGTCGTGCCAACACATTTTTAGGGATACCTTGAATCGTGTTCTGATTCCTCTAGTCATCCCTGCAGAGTAAGGATTTGGTTTAAGCAGTCTAGTAGGACATGGTGTGCTTCTAACCAATCCATCCCAATAAGTACATCGTACGACCCTAGGGGTAGAATGTCTAATTCTAGCCTAGTTTGAAAACCATTTAAGTCTATCTCAGAAGTTTTAAACTAACTCAGAGACCTTTCATTTGGTACCGTGGCTAGTTGCTAGCCACAGTTTCTCATGAGGCTCTTGATTCAACTTACAAGTGTCCACTAACTTAGGGGAGATGTAACTTCAGCATGCGCCGAGATCTATTAAAACTAAAACGGTTGTGTTAGAGATCTTAACCTCAATCTCAACCATGGTGGCTTGGTGGTCTGCCTGTCGGCCATCAAGAGCGGCATAAATCCTGGGTGTTTTTGCCATGTCCCCAACTATAGGTTTTGTTTGGATGTTGTGTAAAACTCCATCTGTTTTGTTGGGGCAGTCTCTGTAGTAGTATGGCCCTTGGCATTTCCAACAAGAAGTAGTTGGTGGGACATCTTTTGTCCCTTTGTTGAAAGATGGCCTGTTGACAGGTGGTGGGGGTGCACTTGGTCGTGCTTGTGGTTGGTTGAAGCCTCTATTAGGAGAAAAAATGTTGTTATGTTTCCAGTAAGGTGGAGGTCTAAAAACTCGGTCTGCGATTTTCTGAGAAGGTTCTGAACCTATCTCTACTTCTGTTGATGTTGTCATTCCTTGGTTGTCCGTGTTCATAACACAATGTTGCTTTATGTAAGGTCACATCAAGGGTTTTGGGTATGTCAAACTCTATGCTTTTCTCTAAAGTTTGGTGGCAACCCTCCCACGAATTGTTATATTTTGACCTTCTCGTCTTTAATGTATGGCACATAGTGCAGCAACTCTAAGAATCAGTGTCTGAATGCCTTCATAGTTAGGGAGCCCATTTTCACTCATGAAATTCTTTAATTTTTCTTGTCAAATAATATTTCGAACATATACTTGTCCTGGAATGTTCTGCTGAAAGTTTCCCATGTTATGTTTCTCAGTTCTAGTCCCTTCGTGTGTTTCAAGTCCTGCCCACCATCTGGTAGCTTTACCATTCAGATTATATATGGCTAGTCAGGCTTGCATTTCACTAGAGTAATTATGACTTTGAAGTACTTATTCATTCCTAACAGCCACTCCTCAGCTTTCTCCCCCCGAGTTAATTTCTTCGTCATAGGTTGGGGATTTTATCTTTCTGAATTCTCCTTGTAAACTGTCATCACTTTTCCTCCTTGTCTTGCAAGGAGGTGGTGAACTTTCATAGTTGGATGAATTCTTATAGTCCTCTTCCATCAATTCAGGTATGTTTTCACCCTGTTCCTCTCCCTTGGGACTGCCAGTTTTCTTTGGGTGACTATTTCCTTTTTTAAAAGTATTGACTGAGAGTGTGGGATGTTCATGGAGGTTTGCCCCTGTTAAAGTCTAAAGCAGAGCTTCATTTATGGCTTGCTGCTCTCTTCTTTCCTGCATATTTTCATCTCGAAAGATTTGGAACTCTGCCTACAGATTTTGCATAGACTTATCAAATATGAGTTTAGTTCTACCACCACTTCTTACTCTCGTGGTGGTGAATTCAGATTTCCGTGTATGTTGTTGCCCTATTCTGCATTCATTTCAGACAATGTATGTACCTGAAATGTGATATAGGTATAAAGAACAAAAAGAAAATCTGTTAGTTCCTTTTTTTTGTACATAAACGAAATAAAATTTCCAAATGTAAGTTTCTTGTTTATAGTGTAACTGCAATGGATTTTTTCTGATTGTAATGAGCCCAATAGGTCACTTTGTTTTGTAGCTGGGCTCTAATACCACTTGTAATAACTCTAAAAATATTAAAATAAAAAAAAATATTCTTCTTGCTAGTTTTCCTAACATAGATTGTATATTTATAAATTAACTTTAGCACTGTGAAAAGTATTGGTATTTGCATTCATTATTTAGGAGTTCGAGAAAATTTCCTATCAAGGTAATTTCTATCGGTCGTGCTTTTGTTGCGGAAATACTTATGATGAGTATAGTTGTGTAAAGTTCAGTCATGAAATAATACTATAAGTCTGTTTTCCTCCTATATGATCTTTATGTAAGTTTAAAATGTCGATTGTCTAATTGTCAATTCTCAGGCATGATGAACCTAATGAGGGAAGTTGTAACACCTTGAAACCTTGGGGTTGTTCTGAGCACTTCTGGCGGAGTTACCGAGAGGTAAGGTGTGAATGGGTGAAACCTATGGACTTACTTAGCGATTTTGCTAATGCATATTTATTGTTAACTCCTTGCAGCTATCCTTTGGTGGCCAACATTGGGGTACTTTTAATATGTGAAGCGAAAGAATACTCTCAAGTGAAAAACACCCTTTTGTGCTAATATGCATGGTTTGAATTCTTTGTCCTAGTGATAATTTCCCAAGCGCTTGAACCTACAAAACTATACTATAGTTTGCAATTCGTAAATCTAGCCCTGTCGTGGTAGTTGGATTGTAATAAATGCGCACATGGCTATCACGTGGCCCTTTTCCATCTAGGCTAAGGATCTTAGTGAGGGTTTACCAAAAGTTTGTCAATTCATTAAGTCACTTGTGTTTGGCTGATATAGGGTCTTTAGTTTTTGTTTGTGTGGTAGTTGTGCCTGGCCTGAGCTATGCTCATGGCCAGGGTAACGTTTGGTGGACAAAGAAGCGACGCAACAAAACATTTCCATAGGTAATGATCCCCATGTTTAACCAAGTAACTTCTCAGTTTTACTTCGATGTTTTTAATGAGTTCTCCAGGCCCTAACTGCTTTTCGTTTCCTCTACTAACAGGTAGAGTGTGGCTCTCTGTGTAGACCAGATGGAAAACAACATGAACTCCAAAGGGCATTGGACTGGTAAGTCCAGAGTTCTTTCAACCTCTCACACCTATCCGTCTCGGTTGTTGGAGAGAAGTTTTTACTAAGTTTGCAATGAAGAGACTTCGTGATGCCTTTTGGCTCACTTGGATTTGGAGTCTCCAGGGAGATCGCCTTTTTCTTGACCCAGTGTTTGGTATATCATTGTAATAATATTTCGATGCTAAAAACTTCTGTGAATCTCTAAGCTTGTAGTAGGGTTTAATGGATTGATTTCGGTTGCTATCCGTGTATTTGTACCTATTTGCATATGGGTTTTAAATGAATATTTTCATGCCTGTAATGTTTTGTGGATTCTCATTTTGCTATTTATAATGGGAAATTAACCTTTGCGTTTTCTTTATTCTGAGACCCAAATGGTTGTCTGAAGAAAAAATAGAGTCACTGGTTTTTTTTATTCCAATTGGTAATTAGTTATTTCGAAATCTTGGTGAAGGGTTGGTTGCCTAAATAGTGGAGTCCATGCTAAACTATGAGACTCGCCTTTGCTCTGTTCTGTGTTTTACTATGGATAAGAGAATTTATATGGGTGTATAAGCTATTAGTGCTTCCCACCTCGAAGTAATCGATTTGCTCTTCTGTATGGAAATTCAGATAATCGTTGTTGCAAGTGATGCTTCTGTCTTATGTCTAGATTCTTAAGGTAACCTGAGTTTTTGAGTTGTTCCTGGGGTTCGATATCTGACCTGGGGATTTTAATTCAAAGAGTAGGAGTCATCTATCGTTTTTGTAGTGGAATTCGACCCTTGAGCCTAACAGGGGTTAAATGTTTAAAATGTAAAGATATAAGTCTGAGTTTGTGGTTGTGAGATGTAGTGAATATCTTAACCTATTTTTGTTATGGCTCCAAGAGAAAAGTCCTAGTCCCTGTAACCTATGTGTTGTATGGTTTTAACGTTTGACTTCTGAAATGTTTAAATGATGACATTCTTAATTCTTCCCATGATGTCTAACTTAGTGTCTGTAAACCTGTTTAAAGAAAAAGGGATGAAAGCAATCGTGGCTATGGTTGATGTGAGTCTGCAATTTTAATTTGTAATGCTGCTTTTTGATTTACTGCGTTTACTGTTCCTATGTGGGGAGATCCTAAGAATAGAAAGGAAGAAAATAAATAAAGGGACAAAATAAAAACCCTAACTCTAACAATCATTTTACTATTTGTAATGAGATCGTTTTTCCTACTAGAAATTCAATGGGTTTTGATTTGGAACTACTATGTAAATAAAAAGAATGGAATGCCTGGGTCTATGTTTGCAAGACATAGCTCCTTGAAATGCCTGATGCGTTGTTTCTTTGTAATGGATTTTGGTAGAATTGTATAGATGTTTAAATATGGAAGTATTCCTAGATTTAAAGAATAGAAAGAAGTAAGTAATAGTGTTATAGTCTCTTCCACTATTTGACGGGTAGAATGACTAGGATATCTGATGTATGTCTTGTGTAATACCCCATTTTGACCCTTAGGATATGTTAGCTTTTAATGTAAATATTGTATACATGTAATGTATGTTTTCCTAGCGTGGAGATCAAGCCCAAGGCCCCGCTAGTGGAAGCTCAAATTTTATTTAAAGGCAAGTATTAGACATTATGTTTCCCATATTCTATTTAGCCATGGAACATTGTAAAAATGATGTAAATAAACATCATGCGATAAAATACCAAAACTGGCTATTGAGACAACGAATGAGAAGGGGCCATGTGTATCCACTAGGGAGTGGTGGGGGGGCTGTGGGATTGAACCATAGGCTGCCATATGTCACCTTGAGAACCCATTTGAATTACCTTGCTGACATTTATTTCTATTGTAGGAAGTGGTTGAGGAATTCAATCCATGGCTTCAATGGAGCATGGGCAGCCCAAAAATTCGTATGGTAGAGTATGGGCTCTGTTTTCTTATATCACAAGCCATTCTACTTCATGGGAGTTGCTTCTTCCTCATCCCCATTCCATTATGGAAGGGACCAGCATCATTTTCCATCCAAAAAAATGAATTGCCAGCAAAGAGAAAAACTAGAAATCGCAACTTTGAAAGAACCCACGTTTTGAAGAGCCATAAATGCCTAAAATTGGTATTTGATGGTGAAATCCAATGGGGGATCCATAGGTATGAACCTTGGGACGAATTTGGGAGCATTAGATACCCTGAAATCCATTAGAAAACCCATTTTTGATAGCCCAGAAGCCCAATGATGGGATTGAGTTATTTGTTGCCAGAATGGTGAGAAATCCAAGTGTGGAGGTTTGAACAGAGGATGGGATTACTTGAATTGAGCATGAGATGTCTATATCTCTGTGGTTGAGAGCATGGGCTTAGCATCCTCATCATTTCCTTATTGCATGCTTGATAAACGTAGTTGTTTGCTGGCTTAGCATGACCGTTTGAGTGAATCCATGGCTGTGAGTGAGCCTGTCTAGTTCCTCCTTAGTGGATACATAGCCCAGCTCGCGGGTGATCTCTCAGCTGAAAGAATATAGGCTGGACAAAGATCTATGGTTGGGTGGAACATTGCTCTCACGTAGCTAGTTGTTTGGACGTTTACATTTCAAGATAAATATTCTCTGTGGATTAATTTATTTGCATTATGTGTTCAACAATGTGTTAATCTTGTATGTTAAATTACTCATTTTAGTTGGATGAAATGATTATCTTAAGTTAGTTGGCATGATGCCTACGCATAGCATGAGAATGGGATAGATTATTGTATGACTTCTTCATCATTCTTCCTAGCAGAAATAGGTCGATGCATCTCCTTCTACTTGTATGTTATTATGGTTATTCCTCTGTTTTTTTTGAATGAGTTGTATTAATTCTATGTTCTGTAATGTATTAAATAATGACTGGTATTTGGATGATGAATGCGTATCTTATTATGGATAACATGTAATCTGTGTATATCATGAGACTGTGATTGTTTCTTTACATTATAATTGATCGCCTATTTGTGAATGGTATGCTGATGCATTCCATTCTAGCTGTGTGTTAATATGCTTAATTTCGATGTGTAAATGAATTATGTATCTGATTTTAAATGGCAAAATTTTATCATTATTGCTTGGGGACGAATTAGACACCCCATGTTGCAGTCATGTTCCCTCCCTTGCATTGGATAGATTGAAGGGGATGTGACAGAGCAGTATTAGAGCCTAGCTTGCAGCACAGGGGCTACTTGGGCCAGACTCTGAGTTTGCAGGCATGTAACAGGATGTTTTAGCACAGTATTGGGAAGTTGGGGGCATCATTTTGATTGGAGAAAATGACAGGATCATATTTCTTACATGTGGAAGAGGATCATACAAGTGCATAGATCTCTCCAAGAGCTTTCCAATGGTACCAAACTTACCTTATTTGGCCAAGGGACGAAGGAGATACGGACCCTGAAAGTTACAGGAAACGTGGGTGTTTTCCGGTTTTTGGCTTTCGGCTTTCGGCTTCGGCTTCCGGTTTCGGCTTTTGACTTTTGGCTTTGGCTTCCGGTTTTGGTTTCCGGTTTTTGGCTTCCAGTTTTTGGATTTTGGCTTTCAGCTTCGGCTTCCGGTTTTCGGCTTCTAGTTTTCGTCTTCGGCTTCCAGTTTTGGCTTTTGGTTTTCTGCTTTCGACTTTCAGCTTCGGCTTCCGGTTTCGGCCTCCGATTTCGACTTCCGGTTTTCGGCTTCGACTTCTGGTTTTTGGCTTTCGGCTTTCGACTTCGGCTTCCATTTTTGGCTTCCAGTTTTTGGATTCGAAAAGAAAAAAAAAAAGGTATAGAACCTGAAATTTGGAATTTTGGGAAAATGTGAAAAGTGAGAAGTAGTAAAACCTAGAAATTCATAGAAGATGAATGGTGCATCGGAATTGAGATCTACGAGATGCCGAGCGTTCCTTGTTATATGGGCTAACTTCTCCTGGTAGAAAAGTTTTCGTGATTCTTCATAGGTTTTCCTCTATAGGTTGCTGAAGTTGGCATTCGGGACTAAAATACAACTGTGTAAAAGTATGCAGAATTGAGGTGAAAGTTGTCATTTTGAAATAACGCAGTTTCCACACCCAATGTCAGAATGGAGCAAGTGGACAGGCATTGGAAAAATTTCCCAGCACGGAACAATGGTGCATAGTCAGGATCTGTATGGGGTTATCATACACCATAGTCAATTGGAGTAGAAAAGTGTCAGTGGTTGTTTTGGCAAATAGGGGCAATTTATGGAATTGCATGCCTGGAAGTAGCATGCCATGAAATCATATGAGCTACGATGTGGAAGAGGAATTTCATGTAAGATGAGGGATTAGAAAGCGAGAATTCCCTAACCCCTATCTTGCTAACTGCATTTATATTTTATAAGCTTTATGTGCATAAAATTATGGCATGAGAATGCTAAAAATGCAATAGATTAGATGAGTGGCATGAATATGCATTGATTGGCATATTAATAAACATTACACAGTGCATGAGTATATGTTTTGCATGCTTATGACATTATGTATTGGTAAAAATAGTGATATTTTACATATGCAGTGAACCACTAATGGTAAATGTTGTGGTTGATAATCACTATTGGTGATTGGTTTTGGTTGTAGGACCAAAGACAACATAAGCATGGATAAATATGTTGAGGATGTCTTTGCATGAAGCCAACAACCTGATGAAGAAAAGGTTAGGGCAGCAAATCCACGATCAAGAGGTTGGTGGGAAATTGTTGCAATATGCTGTAAGAAACCAACAAATCAGGTAACATCAAAGGTGTAAATGGGAGCCATGCAGGTAATGGTTTACTTATGATGATTGCATAAGTATTGAAGGGGATTGGGTAATAATCCATTGAACCATATTCAGTAATGATAAAATGGTATGCATTTAGAGTTGAAATGCATTTATGTGAACACCTTACTGCCATAGTGTGGTGGAGCATGAAGTGGTGAAGAAAAGAGGCCTCATACCATGTGGCTATTTGGAAATTTAGATTACATTCATATAAAATACATCATGCCATGTGTATGTTGGTTATGAGATTAATAACCAAAGCAAGTGAGGATCGGTGGTCCTGATTATGGTAATGCATGTTATATGAAATAGTCATGATTAAGTCATAACATGCTAGAATTCATAAGTACTCATGAAATAATGCAAGGTGACATTGAGTGGATGTGTATTAAGAGATTTTATAAATCTTGTAGTTAAGCATTGAGTGAATGCATATGAAAAACTTGAGTAAATGTTGTGAATATGCATGCATGTGGGTAACTACACCTGAAGGGATATATTGTGTGCATGCATGATTGTGATATATGTATATGTCTCATTACAATTGAGCAATAGATGAAATGATGAATTAATGATAATTTTGAGATCATTTCATGAGCTGTTATAAATGCAGGGGAAGAATTGCATGAAGGTAGTCATGATTGACAGGCTTCCAGAGCGCTCTGTTGGAAGGCCAGAGTTGTATAAATGATATGGCTATGAAGTAATGAGCATTTAAAAGCTTTAAGTTGATTGCATAAATGATGTGTTTGTACCTTGCAATTTTAGTATCATAATGATTTAATTGAAGTAAATGAGTTTGTTATATTGATATGCTAACAGCTGGAAGTGTTTGAATTATGGAATATTATAATTCTGGAAATGCTTCAGTGATTGTTGCAGCAATGAAATACTATATGCATGGAGACTTACAAAGTGTTGGCTGATTGAAGTTTGAGATTTCAAGTAGATTGTTCTAGGCATGGCAATGTGGGTAAGTCCATGGTGAAGGCCGGAGTCTACCATGTGCAAAAGCCAAAGGTTATGAGAAGATTCTCATGGGTGTGAAATTTAACTTATGCATGAAACAAATCTGAAATTATTCTCATTTAAATTTATGAGAATAATATCATGGTTGTAAATCTAATTTCAGTAGGGAGCAGATTTGAAAATTCAATTTAGAACTTATGAGAAGACATCTCATGGTTGAGGAATCTAAGCTTTGTTAGAAAGAAGAATTGTAAATCTCAGATTTGTAAACTTTCAGATTTGAATTGCATTGTAAATGTTGCTGACTGTTTGGCTTATGTAAAAATTGTGTCAGAAGGACTTGTTGTAGGTGGATGTCCAGGTATGGCAGCAAACATAAATCCATAATGGATAGAATGGTGCCATTTACAAGAGCCAAGCAATATGAGGATAGCCTCATGGCTAAGAAAATCAATTTCTATAGTAGACAGAGTTGGAAATTCATATTGAATTTAATTATTAGTGTCATTAATCAGTTATGAAACTTTCAGATTTGAATTGCATTGTTAAGTGTTGCTGACTGTTTGGATATTTGATAAGTGTGCCAGGAAGACACATTGCAGTAAGACCAAGAGAGAGGGCCTGCAGAAGCCAAACTTCATGGGAGGGATTCCATGAATTGGAAGTAGGTTTCGGGTGAAACGCCATTAGACATTATTAATGTCTCATCTGCACTGCATGATTGGTAAACAATATGAGTGAGATGATAAATATTATGATAGAAAGACATATCAGAAGTACGTAACATCAAAAGGAGTTGGGATGGCAAACTGAGGGACTGTCAACTCAGAGAAGGAGCCCCCATTCCTCATTAGTAAAGAGAAATTACATCTGCAAAATGGATAAGTGTTCTGTAAACCTTGACTGATATATATATATATATATATATATATATATATATGTACCTATATGTATGCAAGTCTAATTGTTAGAATTACTATGCAAAACATATTCTATTTATGTACATTATTCAGACTGCTTGAAGTGTGATTAGGACTTGCACAGCTCCCATCAGTGAGGAGTGCATGCCTTTCTAATGATGAGTTATGTTAGGGATGCCAATATTGATTACACCCTAAGGGAATGGATGCATTCCTGGTGTTTCAATACTTGATAGTGAATGCTATGGTTATGGTTACAATTTTAGAATAACAATGCTGACAAGTTTGCCTATACTACTTGTGTTTTCAAGCCTAAATAGATGCAATTTGGTGCTACACACTAAAGAGGCAAAGTAAAAGGTTGTTGTGAGGGGATGTGGTGGAAGGGTTAATGTGTATGAAAGGATGTCGTGGAGGTTGTGGGAGTTCTGATGAAGGGTTGTGAAGGTGTTGATGAAAAGGGCTATTATATGCCTATGGCTCCATAGTAGAGCCTTAACCTAAAAATGGTCGTAGTGAAGTTTCCTTCCAAGTCGACGTGAAGGTGTACTGGTTGGACATTAATTATTTGATGTTTTGGAGCAGCCTGCGTGCTGGCCAAACATCCCAATCCACAGGAGGATCCCAAGGCTTGTAAAGTAAAGCAGGACCCTATGGACCAGAGAGGAAATGCACAATATAGATAAGTATTCAATTTCATTTATTTCTTGTTTGGAATAATGAAGATTTCCAGTGTAAGTCTTGTAACAGTTAAGCTGATGCACTATTGTTTCTTTGTTGGAAACATTGGCCATTACAGGAAGCAAGGACCCTAAAAGAACTATAAATTGCTTGGTAAACCCAGAGAGTGTTTAGTCGGGCATTAATTATTTGGTGTTGTGGAGCAGCCTATGTGCTGGCCAAACCTACAAGATTATTTGGTGTTGTGGAGTAGCCTGCGTCCTGGCCAAACATACAAGATTATTTGATGCTGTGGAGCAGCCTGCGTGCTGGCCAAACATACTAGATTAATTGATGTTGAGGAGCAGCTTGTGCAGTGGCCAGACATCCAAGTCCATAGGCGATTCCAAGGCTTGTAAAGCAAAGAAAGACCCTATGGAATAAAGTGAAGACCTCCAATGCAGATAAGTATTTGGTTACCTTGTAATTTCTTGCTTATGAATATACATGTGTATATGATTTGGTTATGATTTCCTGTGAGAATAAACTAAACATGTGAATTAATTCAATGTTTGAGTGTAGGTATTGCTGGAAGCAATGACTATGAAAGAATCTTAAGGATGCGTGTGGACATGTGACTATCCTAAAAGGGCTCGACTTGCGCATAAATGAATGATGGTTCTATTGGACTTGTAGGGGTCCTAGAAGCCAAGGGAGTTGTAGACAAACCATGTGAAGGGACTCCATGGTTGAGAGGTCTGAAATAGACCATAGACACTAAGTGTCATAGCCAAGAAGGGCTGGTCAAGAATTCACATGGAAGTGAAAGAGGCTAGGAGCATGAAAACCACAGTGGTGGTGTGGGTTCTAGAATGGAACAAGATGAAGAGAAAAAAACTCTTAATGCTCTCTCTTTCCTTTTTATTGATGCATTCATAAAAACAGAAAATTTTGAATGTGTGTATGGCCGAAAGTAGAGTGTGTTTATTTGCTTGAAATAAATTGTGAATGCTGAAGTAGGTGATTCCTTGTGAAAGAATGGACATGAATGAGCTCATGTGCCTATTGGGAAAGCATGAAAAGTATGAAAGCCTCATGGGCAAGGCATGGGATTTCATATCAATTGGAAAGCTAATTGACTTGAATTAATTTAATGTTATATCATGCTTGGCCTAACAAAAATTATAATGATAAATTTCACAGGTGAAAAAGTGAAACTAGTTTGTGGTAGCTGTTGCGAAGCAAGTGTTGCTTGTAAGTACAGTGAGAACCAGCTGCGCACAAAGATCATAGAAGCATACCATAGGCTATTGGAATTGGCTGAAAGTATTCTTCAAACAATTTACAAGAGCCAAGAAAATCTTGGAGAGATGCTCAAGATACAGAAGAGGCAGAATGAGATGAACCACAAGGTTTTGCAGAACTCTATTGGTCTGCACAGAGAGGTAAAAAGCATTATGAGAGCAATCAGTAAGGGAAAAGAAAGTGGATCAAGGATGAGGCATTCGTTCAATCAGTCCATTAAGAAACGTTCTAGGCATGAAGACTCAAAGGAAATTAGGCAGGTAAAGATGAAGCAACCAATGAAATGTTGGAGATATGGAGGACATCATTGCCTCCGCAACTGCCCAACAAGGGAACGTCAAGAGGGTAGTAGCCATAAAATTTTCAGACGTGTGGATGAGCTGAAAGACCAGAACCAGCAGGAGAAGTTCGTGGAAGTCAAGGGACTTGGTTCTGAAAGTTCAAAGTAAAGGATAAGATGCAGGGTAGACCTGCAAAGTTTTTGAAATTTTGGACATATATAAATTGTATATGTATTCCTGAGTCTTGGAACACCGAGGACAGTGTTATTCTAAGGGGGAGGGGATTGTAATACCCCATTTTGACCCTTAGGATATGTTAGCTTTTAAAGTAAATGTTGTATATATGTGATGTATGTTTTTCTAGCGTGGAGCTCAAGGCCAAGGCCCCACTAGTGGAAGCTCAAATTTTATTTAAAGACAAGTATTAGACATTATGTTTCCCATGTGCTATTTAGCCATGGAACATTCTAAAAATGATGTAAATAAACATCATGCAATAAAATACCAAAACCGGCTATAGAGGCAACGAATGATAAGGGGCCATGTGTATCCACTAGGGAGTGGTAAGGGGGCTGTGGGATTGAACCATAGGCTATCATATGTCATCTTGAGAACCCATTTGACTTACCTTGCTGACATTTATTTCTGTTGTAGGAAGTGGTTGAGGAATTCATTCCATGGCTTCAATGGAGCATGGGCAATGTAGAAATTCGTATGGCAGAGTATGGGCTCTATTTTCTTGTACCACAAGCCACTCTACCTCATGGGAGTTGCTTATTCCTCATCCCAATTCCATTGTGGAAGGGACCAGCATCATTTTCCATCCAAAAAAATGAATTGCCAGCAGAGAGAAAAACCAGAAATCGCAACTTTGAAAGAACCCACGTTTTGAAGAGCCATAAACGCCCATAATTTCTATTTGATGGTGAAATCCAATGGGAGATCCATAGGTATGAACCTTGGGGTGAATTTGGGAGCATTAGCTACCCTGAAATCCATTGGAAAACCCGGTTTTGATAGCCCAGAAACCCAGTGACAAGATTGAGTTATTTGTTGCCAGAATGGTGAGAAATCCAAGTGTGGAGGTTTGAATAGAATATGGGATTGCTTGAATTGAGCTTGAGATGTCTGTATCTCTATGGTTGAGCTCACGGGCTTAACATCCTCATCATTTCCTTATTGCATGCTTGATAAACCCAGTTGTTTGCTAGCTTAGCATGACTGTTTGAGTGAATCCATGGTTGTGAGTGAGCCAGTCTGCTTCCTCCTTAGTGGATACACAGCCCAGCTCGGGGGTGATCTCTCAGCTGAAAGAATATAGGCTGGACAGAGATCTAGGGTTGGGTGGAACGTTGCTCTCACGTAGCCAGTTGTTTGGATGTTTGCATTTCAAGATAAGTATTCTCTGTGGATTAATTTATTTGCATTATGTGTTCAACAATATGTTAATCTTATATGTTAAATTACTCATGTTACTTTGATGAAATGATTATCTTAAGTTAGTTGGCATGATACCTACGAATAGCATGAGAATGGGATGGATTATTGTATGACCGTTTCATCATTCTTCCTTGAAGAAATAGGCCGATGCATCCCCTTCTGCTTGTATGTTATTATGGTTATTCCTCTATGTTTATTAAATGAGTTGTGTTAATTCTATGTTCTGTAATGTATTAAATAATGACTGGTATTTGGATGATGAATGCATATCTTATTATGGCTAACATGTAATTTGTGTATATCATAAGAATGTGATTGCTTCTTCGCATTATAATTTATCACCTGTTTGTGAATGGTATGCTTATGCATTCCATTCTAGCTGTGTGTTAATATGTTTAATTCTGCTGTGTAAATGAATTGTGCATCTTATTTTAAATGGCAAAATTTTATCATTATGGATTGGGGATGAATTATACACCCCATATTGCAGTCATGTTCCCTCCCTTGCATTTGATAGATGGAAGGGGACGTGACATCTTGCTACTATTATTATTTCTATTTAATGTTTTTTAAGCATAGAGAGAATATTAATAAATGATTTAAAGAGAACATCAGGAATCCCTGCACTACAAATTAGTAAGACAATTCAAACAGAAAAACATAAGTGTTTAAAATAATATAATAACTCTAAGTTTGCTCCTGGGGTGTTGTCTAGCAAAGCCTGGTTTGGCTAGACCTACTAGACCCTCCACTGGTTTTTGGGCAGAACCTCGAAGTTGATAATATTGGTAATGAGAACAATGTTGCAATATCAATTATAATGTTAAAAGCCTAGGTTTATTATAACTAGAAAATGGAACAATGAATACTCTATACCTAGTTGCTTGAGCACTCGATCCTTTCTTGTGGAAGCCTGGCTGCTTGGCACTTGATTCCTTCCTGTAGAAACCTGTACACTCAACAATAGTTAATGCAGATCCTATTGTATTTAGCTAACCTATTAGGATGATTTCCTTTATCTGGATAACTTTGGGGCTACCATTTTCCTCCCAAACATGATCCTACAATCGTTTTGGGTTCTGTATGGATCCCCCTGAGCTGGATTCCAACATGCAAAAGAGATAGAGGACCTAGGGTTACTGCTGGTTCATTTTCTTGGAGCAGAAGTGTTTCCTTTAGTTGCCATCAGAGGAAGATGATGAAAAAGATAAATGATCCGCAAACTTGGGATCTTCCCTCTTTATGTAGGAGAGTCTTTGAATTAGGACTGTTGAAATAATTAGTTTCTTTAAATTAAATAATTAATATTTAAAATATTTTATTTAATAAATATCTAGTCCTTTTGAACTAGGACTTTTCCAATTGTTTAACTATAAGTGATTTTTATTTAAGCTCTCAATAATAATTATAATAACCATGATTATAATAATATTAATATTTCACATAACAATTAACATATCATTAATAGTATTTAAATAATGCATAAGCCCTCTATAAGAAATATATTTCATAATTAAATAATGACAACATTATTATTAAAGCTCTTAATAACAACATTAGCCTTGAGGCCTTTATACATGTTAGTAATAGAAGACTACTCGTAATTATCTTTTATTAAATTATGTATCTTCACATGATGCTTCTTTTAATCTTTTAAGGACAAGGTTCAATTCTTTGGATGGCCTCGATAAGCTTGGATAGGCACCTCTAGTCTCTCTCTTTGCATGTTGGATTCCCCTCATTTAACATGGTAGTCCCCGCAGCATTTGATCATAGATATAAGAAGATCCATTTAACCAATTTGAATAGATGTGATGAGAAAACATAAGCGCTATTTAGAGTTCTCTCAACTCAACACTTTTGAGATCTAGTAACCCCGAGTGCTCTTCAGAGCCTTTTAACTCAACACTTTCACATGGGAGTTACGCTAGTGCAATTCCAAAGCCTCTGTTCAACACTAGTGCTAGAATGTGGTTGTGAGGCACATCTGGAATATTTAAGTGGCCTCGGATCCAGTATTCATTTATCAAGTTTAGAGTGCTTCAGGGATGAGGCCCAACACTCAATGTACCTGAGGGCTTACTCCCAGTACATAAACATTCTTCTAGGTACATCAAGGCTTATGCCCAGTATGTAGGTTATATGTGTGTTTCTGAGTCCACGCTCAACACACTCATAAGTCAAATCATGTAAAATCATATCTCTGCATAGTACGTAACAAAAGGTCATCTCAGTATATTAGGGTTTGTACCCATATCGGAGTTAGAGAACATCATTAAAACATTGGGGCCTTCTCGCCTAGTATACACTCAAATAAAGAAGTCAGTCAAGGTCCATGCCCGATGTTTCAATATACAAAAGAATAAATCAAAGGTGCTAGGGCTCATTCCCAATAGTCAAAATAAAGTATATGTTATGGGGTCATGGCCCAATATAACAACAAAATAGTTAGTCCAAAATTCGAGATATTACAACACCTCAAGGGATTTGATCCCTCTCGAGTATAAAGGAACCCACATGTCATTCAAAAATTAATGGTAACCTAGATGTAGTAGATTCCTTCCAAATATTGGAATAGTTGGAATTCTTTAATAAATTAGGTAGATATAATGATAAAGTTGTGCTAGAATTTGTTGCTAATTCCAAAGATATTAAGAATCCATGGAAGAAGACTCATGCTTTTAAAACAATGGTTAGAGCTTTAGAAATTATTCTCAATGAAGATTTAATGAGAATTTTCCATGTATGATAGCTTTAGAAATTATTCTCAATGAAGATTTAATGAGAATTTTCCATGTATGATATTCATCCAACTTTTAGTTGAAGAGTGCAAGGGTCATCTTCAAAGGTAGTGTTGGTATATTTCAAGGAGAGTCAACTATTAGATGCAGTTACAAAAGCTTGCAAATTAGTCTATGTCACATGAATCTTATACATATCCAATGATACTCCTCCCTTGTAGGTAATATATGTTCCAAATAGATTTATCCGGTCTATCCTCTTCTACCAACATAGATCCATCTTAAACCCATATCTATCAAGCATCGAGAGGGATCCAATTTCTTGAGGTGTATTTCTTTTTTTAAATTTAAACTCAAGAAATTTAATCTCTCTTGATTGATAGATCCAGGTTTAAGTTTTAAGTTTTTAATTTATAAATGAACATATTTTTTAATTACTTTTCATAATATTTAATTTTATGAGACGACATGGATTTTTTTTAAATACTTTCCATAATTTTTTATTTTATGAGCCGACATGATTTTTTTTCAATTATGTTTTAATTAAAAAAAACATAATATCTGAAATACACAATCGAAAATAGATGTCTTTTAATTAATGGCCGACAAAATATTTATTACATTTTACTTTTTTTTACATTTTAATTAATGGCCGACAATAATAAACACAAATGTTACGTGTAGCGTTACAAGATCTCCCTCATAGTATTACTCTTTACTTTTCAGCCGATAATAAAGACAAACGTTACATGTAACATTACAACATCTCCCCCATATTGGGTTGTAGAACACCTCATTTCACTCATTGCAATCACTATTATATTTGGTCGACATGTTACAAACGTTACTAATTTTACATCATGTTACAAGATCTCTCCCATAATATTCACTATCACTATTATTTTTGACCAAAATGTTACTAAAGTTACTAACATTACATCACATTACAAGATCTCTCCCATACTGGGCTGTAGAGCGCCTCTTGACGCAATTAATATTTTTCAAAGACTTAGACACTAGTCCTACCCACATGACATAGACTGACTACTATAAATTCCGGGTTAGCAGGTCATGATCATCGATTTTGTTCTCTCTCATATTAACAATTCAATTTCCTTCTCTTCGTGCACTTATTTAAAGACAAATATAGTGCTAACACAATGAATGAATGCTGGGGGAGGAAATTGATATTTCACTCTCTGTATTTAACAACCCAAACAACATACCAAAACTCTTTCAGACATACTATCTTTGCCTCTATTAGGGTGTAGTATTGACACGAGGAAGCTAGTAATTAATTAGAATTTATTTCGCTTACATGAAATTGAGATTTCAATTATAAATAGCTTTTCTATCAACCTTCAACTACATAGATTTGAGTTTGGTTATATAAAGATTGTTGTCGCATAAAACATGGAATGGAATGTAGCATCAAAAATTTATCCAAATAAGTAAAACATGATGAAATGAAAAATGAGAATATAAAATAGGTTAAAATCTATTTACAACCACTTTCTATTTATGAAAGTATCCACACATTTTAATTTGATTATTAGCTTTCTCATTTACTTATCCTCCTTTAAACTCATTCTATTGGATTGATGGCAAGTATGACAATGTGGTGTAAGAGGTCACCTGGGTGTACTTGTAATTTTGTAGGTTATGTTGATAGGCAAGTGTGGGGTATTAATAATTTGTACCACTACCCTGATTGGAGAAGGTCAAAGGTCGTATTATGCACTCCAATCTTTGAAATGTATTATGCTATGAATAGGTATTCCACCATATTTTCCTAAAAGTTAAAAGTTTCACAATATTTTAGTACCATATAGAGAGCTCTCGAGGAGAAGGGCCACTTTGCAAGGATTTGGATACATGGTGTTGGGAACCATTTGAATATGAAAGCATGTTGAGGTATGTATTTACAAAGGAAATTATCTCAAGTATTCCTCTTTTATCCCTCCTCCTTTATCCCTCACTGCTTATCTCCATATGATATTTTCTTCACTATTCTCTTAAGTTTAGATATGTCAAGATTTCCTACATTCTACACTTGCAGTTCAATCACGGCAATCCTGAGTAGCATTATTGGAGTGCACTATGGACATGTTCTCATCCATTTGAAGGCTTTTCACCCTTTGAATTTGTATTTTTTCATTTTACAATCTAGAAATGCAAAATAGTCTATGGTTGGTAATGATTGTATGTAGAATCTGTATTTAATTTTGATAGAAGAACTACAAATTGTTGACGGGATCATACTCAAAGGCTAAAGAATTTGGGTGAACATTAAAAATTATACCAGTAAACATCTCCTATTAATAGGGATTATGGTTTCCAATTCACTATGTTCAATGATACAAAACCTTCTACTCCTTAAAATCATCCCACTCAACCAATTTTGTGGCTGCAAATGAGAGGCCACAAGTTCACAAGTTTTAAATTATATTTTGCACCTTGCAACATAAACATGCAATTCAAAAGTCCCAGAAATTTCACTATCGGTTGCTCAAGCAACTAGTACCCAAGAGGAATTTAGTGACTAAATCCAAAACTAGTCCATAGTGACAAAGAACAAACAAAGAAGTCCAAGCTAACTTTGCCATAAATAATAAGATAGATAAGATAAAATAATTTTGTTGACATCCAAGAATGACTAGAAAAATTTTAGTGGGACTAAAAACTACAATCCAATAGTGGCAAATTGCTGGAGTGTTGAAGCAACTCAATTAATTTTTAGACAAATTTTTTTATAACAAATTACAACCCTTTTCATGTGAGATGGAAGGGTGGAAGGAATGATGTCTTTGGATCTTTTTGTCTTTTCTTAGAATTACAAATGATGCAATAAGGGTTAATATTGTTCCTCTCCCCAATTCTTAAAGGGTGCTAGCTCAATGCAAGAGCACTTGCGTTCCAAGCAAGAGGTTGGTGGTTTGATTCCTCATTTCCATGATATTGCAATATTGGTATTTCTAATAAAATATTCTAAAAATGGTTCTAGCTAATGACCAAATAAATGACTAAAGTTATTACCAAATAAATGACTAAATTTATTACCAAATAAATTACTAAATGCACTACCAAATAAATGACTAAATATATTACCAAATAACAACACCTAATGAACAAATAAACGACCAAATAGTGAAATTAATGACCACATAAATGACTAAATAGATGGCCAACTCATGAAGCAATTCAAGCAATTTATGACTAAGAGATAAATGACCAATTTAGTTGGGTGATAAGTGACAGCTAATTTATGACCAGTGGCCACGTGACTGATTTTGGTCATTTATCTCCAACTTTTTCATCATTTTTTTAGTCACTTGCCACCCATTTTGTACTAGTGATACACACACACACACACATATACATGACATTTTGCATTTTGCATATCATCTTGATGTTTATTTATATGTTGATGGTGATGTGTATGTTGGTAAGGTTTGATGATGTTTCTTAGATGTGTGTGATGGTTATGTTAAAAAATGAAACATGAGTTTTCATAGATATTATTGTTCGGTATATTTGTTAGATGTATATGTTAGATGAATATGTATAATATCCCAAATTTTTCTGATTATATTGATGTTATATATTGGGCATAAGCCCCAATGCATATGATTTATTTTGGTATACTGGGCATAAGCCCCAATGCACATGTTTTACTTTGACTATGTATGTTGGGTGTAAGCCCCAATGCACATGACAAATTTTAGTTATAGATATACTTATTTGGGCATGGACCTTGACAGATGCAGGTTATGGTTATATACTGGGCAGAAAGTCCCAATGTATTTGATTGATGTTTTATTATGAGATTGGGTACAAAACCCTAATATACTGAGATGATCTTGTTATATACTATGCAGATTTTGTTATGAATGACTGACTTTTACGATTTGTTAGCATGGAATCTGGAGCACATGGACAACCTATGTACTGGGCGCAAGCCCCAATCTACATAGAGGACTTTTATTATGTATTGGGAATAAGCCTCGATGTACATAGAGTGTTGGGCACAAGCCCTGGAGCACTCCAATTGATGTTGAGCATATGCTATGGAGCATCATATGTTTGGCCATTGTATCCCTAGGTGTATCTTACAAATATATCCTAGCACTAGTGTTGAGCGAAGAGCTCTGGAATTGCACTAGCGTAGCGCCCATGTAAAAGTGTTGAGCCTAAGCTCTGAATAGCACTAGGCGTAACTTTACTTAAGAAGGTGTTCATCTGAGGAAGGCTCTGAATAGCACCAGTCATCATACTCATTTTATTTTTACTAAGTTGATTCAATACTCATCTCATCAAGGATAGAGGAACTACCACGGAAAATGAGGTAATCCAACATGCAAACGGGATCTAGAGCTACCTAACCTAGTCGACCTATCCAAACCTACCATAGCCTTGTCAAAAGAGTTGACCCTATTTTGTTATAACCATCAAGATATAATTCTAAACAAACTATTTGATTAAATCAAATTATTTTGTTATAAAGAGTCTCGCTTATGCACTAAAGTGGTATGCATAAATTTACATATGTATATAAAAGATATTATGTATATATATATATAATTAGTTATAAAATATATAAGAATAATAAGGATACTTAGTTAGATAAAGTAAAACATATATAATACGATCCACTTAAAAATAATCACCCGCTTTAATATAAATTAATTAGAATAAAGCTGACTAATTGTTTCAAAAAGAACTAATTAGGGTTTATAAAACAAACTGAAGTTTATTAAATAAACTTTTAAAATATATTTTCAAACTAAGAATCAAACTTAAGTTAATACCAAATTATTATTATTAACTTAACTACCATTCCAAAAGAGGTAATCCAACATGCAAACGGGATCTAGAGCTACCTAACCTATTCGACCTATCCAAACCTACCACTAGCCTTGTCAAAAGAGTTGACCCTATTTTGTTATAACCATCAAGATATAATTCTAAACAAACTATTTGATTAAATCAAGTTATTTAGTTATAAAGAGTCTCACTTATGCACTAAAGTGGTATGCATAAATTTATATATGTATATAAAAGATATTATGTATATATATATAATTAGTTTTAAAATATATAAGAATAATAAGGATACTTAGTTAGATAAAGTAAAACATATATAATACGATCCACTTAAAAATAATCATCCTCTTTAGTATAAATTAATTAGAATAAAGCTGACTAATTGTTTCAAAAAGAACTAGTTAGGGTTTATAAAACGAACTGATGTTTATTAAATAAACTTTTAAATTATTTTTTCAAACTAGAAATCAAACTTAACTTAATATTAAAATATTATTATTAACTTAACTGCCATTCCAAAAGATTATCTATAAAAGCAAGGACAAAACTCCTTGAGAGACATCTTTCTTATTATCATTCTGTATGGTACCAAGAGAGAATTGTCCCATCAATTTCTAGAGAACTACTATATCAAGATTGAGTTCAGTCAGCTACCTGCCCTAGGTTTCTCTAGACCTCTTTGCATGTTGGAGCCAACTTGGGGGGAATTGGGTTGGAACCAGGAACTGTTCCGATTCATAGTTGGGAGGAACATGGTAGTTCCAAAGTTATTCAGTTAATCATCCTACAGGTTAGCTAAAGCATTTTTGTTTCCATTAATAAATGATTGAAGTGTGTAGGTAATTACCAGCAGAAGATTCAAGTTACAAAAATTCAGGTATGAATTATTTTATGTTATAGGTTGAATGTTAGAGATTGCATCGCTGTCATTTCTTTTCCATGAGTATTTATGGTTATAATTATAAATCAGGAGCAAGGGCTACGGAATGGGATCCCCAAGTTAAAATCAACCTGCTTAAACTTTAGATTTAGATTTCTACTTAAAAATAAACTTTAAACCCAATCTACGTTTATCTCCTTTTAACAATAGAATCGTTTCACCTAAGAGGATCGTTTTTCTTTTGGCCCTAGGTTTTAAACTTAAATTAATAATGAAACTCTGACAGATATTTTGTAATCTCATTCAACCCAGAATAAATCAAAAACATCAAAGAACTTCAAACCATAGCTTATTCATCACACACAAATTCATATCTCAAAGAAGCCATCATATATTCATTCTCTTAAGTCACCTTTACACAGGCTATTTTTCATTTAGGGTGCATTTCCATATTTGCATTCTCCTAAGTAAGAGTCAAGACTCGGGATCGATTCCTCTGTACAAACACTTCTAAACACCTATGAATCACATAAGGGACCACGCTACAGTGTGGATTGCCATTCACTCATCATAAACATTAAACAACAAGAAAGGTATAAAAAGAATGCGATATTAATGCTAGGGATCTGCCCATAAAATCCACATAAGAATATTCAAACAAAGAATTTAAATCAAGACCATTCCTTCTTACAACCAAATGCAGAGATGACAATTTACACAGTAGATTCATATCCTAGCCAAAACATTAAACACGATTTCTTCTCATAATGGTTGTAACTCCCCAAAACACAATAGATTTAGAAATGCCCGAAGCCCTGCTCTCGGCTTAAACATAAATACATTCTTTCCATTTTTAAAGTCATACTGTAGAATCGTTCATCACATGTAGAAGCAAAGCTAATGCACAACAAATTAGGGCCTTTCTCACCAACGAAAATTAACAACATATCTATCATTCGCATGAAGGGGTTTTTTCCATATCAAAATGCTTAAGCGGAAATGGTTAGAGATAAAAATAAAAACACATTAAATTATAATAATGACAGGAGCTTCACGCCTAGGACTAGAGATACTCTCAGCCTTCACAAAAAAAATTAAGTAAAACACTAGGACAAAACACAGAGTTCTCAGAAGTAAAGAAAACAATTAATTAAACTAATTACACTCCTGGCAGTGCTAGCTATAGGATGATATTTCTCATTCACCCTATGAAAAATTAAATAGTAATATCGATTAAATAGAAGTCCCTTTTATTCCAAAACATTCCATTTCATTCATTTGAAGAATTACACAGGCCAACATTTTCCCATAGTAGATGGAACCCATTTTAAAATATATATCCACAATCACACAGAAATCAAATGCCAGACCTTATTTAAATAGAAATGTCAACACCAAAACCATAAATTGAAGTGTACAGGAGCCAATTTAGGGCCTCCCCTGTTCCATTAACAAAAATTAAACTAGCTTTAAATAAGTCGTGTCTGCCCATGAAAGCCCCAAACTAAAACATTAAAATACATTCCAAAATGCTGAAACCACAATCATTTGTACAAGAGTCAAGTGAGGCCATCCTCTAAACCCAAAACGCCATACATGCTACCAATTAAAAAGTATGGATTATACATTTACAGAGCGTGCGACAGAATCTGACCACGTTTTCTCATCCAAACTTAGCATCACATTAAAGCCACAGAAGATTTGAATGGGTAAACCATTCCCACAACTCTTACACACTGAGCAAAAAAAACAGTATATGGAACCAAATGCATTGAGGGAGAGATGGCCATGAAAGGAACCAGGCTTACCCATGGTGGCCATAGCTTCCATCAAACTCATTTCTACAAGTACTTCACTCCACTGAGCTTGAAACTCACTCTGTGCCTAAGACCCTATCAACAAAACATGTGAATTATTAGCTTAAGTCTTAAAACAAAAACGAAAAGCTAGAAATCAAAAGAGAGAATGAGCAGGAGACGTTTAGCTTCGGGGTTTGTATCGACATCCCCCTTGTCATTTAAACTGAGCGTTGGCCTGAGCTACGCTCATGGCCAACGCAGGTGTCACGACCATGCTCAAAATGCAGAGAACTCTGCCCTCAACCAACTGATGCAAAAATGCAGTAGAGACCACTCCACGATAGGGTTTACCCTATCCCCCGTCAAGCTAGATAGCACTTCGTTTGGCAGGCACATGGGCCACCATAAATGCCACCAAACCCCATTAAATTGGAAATAATTACCCACTCCCCATAGTGGAGAGTGACATTAAACATGCAAGGTTTGATTTTGTCACCATAGGCTTGTTTTCATGCATTTAACACTTGTATTTATAAAAAACCTTGTTCATTGTTCCAAACTTTAAATGTTGGGCTCATAACATTCCTTCAACTCACACCTACAAAACATAGGTAGAAGTAAACCTTACCAGGTAGCTAAGTAAGCCAGGTATTTATCACCAAGCTCATCACCTCAAGCTCTTAAAAGAAGTTACAAGGTCACCTTTAAAAGAAGTTTATCACACATTGGAATTAACACATTAAAGTTTAAGTCATACACACATTTAAGCTCATATAAAAGATAGAATTACACCTACTATTCTCATCAAAGATGATTATAATCATCACCTAGAACATCGCTTCTGCAGAGGTACAAATGAATCCATGTACATTAAATAAACCAAGCAGAAAATTATGAATACCAAGACAAACTTTACATCTACATTACTTGTTTAGTCATCTATTTATCTCCCAATGCTGAAGTTACTTTACTAATCATTCGACCAAATCAACGGCATTAGCCATACATAATTTTTTTTAAATTTTACAGTTGTAGGGACATTACAATATGTAACATAATTTTTATGATAGTACGTTGATGCTTATTTTTAGTTTTATGTTAATGTTGGTATGGAAGTGTTTATTTTTATGTTTGTTAGATTGTGACAATGATAATGATGGTATGTTTATGTTTATGTTGTGAAAATGATGATGATGGCATGTTTATGTTTATGCTTATGGTTACGTTTATGACAGTATGATCATCATGTTTATGTTTATGTTTGTAATTAGGTGTTGAAAATGATGATGATCGTATCTTATGTAAAAGAACTTTTTTCTATTCAAAATGTAGGTCTTTAAATCACTAACTATTTTAGTCGAAAAAACATCACAATTTGCATTGTAAATTATGTTACAAAAGAAGTTGTTGTATGACTTAACAAGTTTTCAAAGCATTAGAAAGTTTTCAAAAATTTCGCATCATTTCGACCATTTTTCATGTTAAATCATTCTTGATTTGAGAATAACTTACATATAGTTAACACATGAACATAACATATCAACTATCTCTACAACACAAGTCAATATTTTAGAGATTTGTAAAGAAATTTATTGGGGTTTTAATTTTGGTCAAAATTTAGCATCCTTTGGACCATTTTTCATATTAAATAATTCCAACCCAAATTTTGTAGAAAAGTTGAAGTATGGTTTCATATATAGTTTTTTTTGTAAGTAAGCGATATTTTATAGTATATTAATGATAACAGAGAATAAATCAGATCGGTTTCATCCTGTCAGCTCTTGGATGAAGAATCTTGACCCCCATACATAACCAGAACCCACATATTTCTCAAAACCCAACCCCTTTCAGATTCAATACATCATGGCCCTTCTTATCCTCTTGCCAAAATTTCAAAACATGCTTGAAAAAACCAGATTAGTTGATTACAGATTTACAAAAAAGAAGACTAGAAAATATATCCATAGTTATACCCATAACTAGAGACATAACCATAAACAAAAAACAGAGCATAGTAGAACTACCCCAATCCTCAGAATCCCAACGCGATAGTCGGTCAATCAGGAAACTGACCATGAAGCCACTAGCTGAACCACCAATTGGAGTAGAGGGAGGCATTGAGAACTGAAACCCCGAATCATTCATGATGGTATCAATATTATGATGCAACTTGCTAGTTTTTACGTGGTGCTCCTTCTAGTTCTGAACAGGAACCTCATACCCTTCTTCCTTCTTCTTCCTTTCCCATAGAATGTGCCCCAACATTAGGGAAGTTTTGAGGTCTAAACTGGACCTCCTAAGGGAAATAATAAAATAAGAGTTATAATAATAAAATAAGAGTTCTAAATTTTAGAGAGGAAAAAGAAAAACTACTTTTCCTTATCGTATTTTTGACATATCTCCTTAACAGTTTACCAAAACTTCAAGTTTGGGCTCTTCTTGGATGTGGATTTTAATTCCGCACCCAATCCATAACAACACTGCATACTTTTGAGGAAAACACAACATGAAAAAATGAAAATTTCAATAAAAAAGTATTTTAATATTAAAATACGTTTACATTTTCTATTGAATTTTTCATTTTTTCATGTCGTGCATGCCTCAGAAGTATGCAGTGTGTGTATCGGTTGGATGTGGAATTAAAATATGCATCCAACGAGAGCCCATACATGAATTTTGGGTAAACCGTTAAGGAGATATGTCAAAAATACGATAAGAAAAAGTAGTTTTTTCTTTCTCCCTCCAATTTGTTTTATAAATTTTATCCTTATGGTTGACATCATCATCTTGAATCCTATTGGTTCTTATAAAGTGATTTTTTATGGTGCATTATTAGTTTTGAGGCCCATTTTTTACCTCAAAACTCCCCTAATGGATATTATTCATCACCCAATAAAGAGAAATAGTCTGCTCATAAATCGCCATATGGGCCACATTGTTCCCTAGGTCCGTGAACCAATCCTGCAACACCTTGCTCTCTTTCTGCATTTTATCCTCATCCAAGTTCTCCCATAGGCCCACTTCAATAGAATCTAACTTGTTATGGACCTCTGAAGGTAGTCCCAATTTGAAGATGCAAGATTCCCACACTAAGCATTTCTGGGAACCAGTGATGATCCGACCCTCACCAGAGGGTTTCCAATTCACCACCCTTCATCTCTTGGCCATGCTCCCCCTTACAGCTTCACCCTTTCCTTCCATAATTTACCAGACACCGATAGGGAACTCTTCTTTTAATAGAAAACCCATATCTTGAATGCAAGGAAGCTTGTTGTTTAGATTAGGAGGATGGCCACCTTTCTAGGGAATAAATAGATGTTTTCATAATAATCCATAATTATCTTCGTACCTCTGTCGATGTCAAGCCCCTCAACGATAGTACCTTCCATATTTCTTCTGAATGCGTCTCCTGATCTGCCACCACCAATACTCATCACTTCGAATGTGGCCATTCTCAACCAAATGAATGTGTTATGTCCTTCCTTAATGAAATTTAAAGCCTCATTACCTATCCCCATACCTTCACATCTATTAAACCTTCACGCTGGCGGGAGATCCTTTACACTACATGGCCACTCATCTTCCCTCCTGATGTCTGATCCTACAACCCTATTCATGACTTGACATATCTCAAGCAAGATGAGATTCACATATTTCCCTAAGTGTCCCATCATTTAATTCTTCCCATGATTCTTCCATGATAGTCCTGTGGGTTTGGGTCCCTATGTTCGCCAATACCTCCACCACACCATTACCAAATCTCTTGACATGGCGAAAGGAGAGAACCAACGGGGACATGAGGAGGCCATCTAACCTTGTTAGACGACATTCTAGCCTCCAATTTATCACTACCTTTGAATACGATGTTATGTTATGAATGTGTATGGCCATATCCAAGATAACCTTCAAGTCCCCATCCACTATTAGAGGGGTCTAGTTACACATGTGAGCCATTATTACACCGTGGATCAAACCTTCAACTTCCACAACATTGTTTGAATCAAACCCAATGTACCCCATAATAAAACTCATCAAGCTGCCATTGTGATCTCTGATGATGCCACCATACCCATCTAGTCTCAGATTCCGCTTTGATGCCCCATCAAAATACACTTTTGAAGAAGCAAACTAGGGGCGATTACTAGTGGCTAGGAATGGAATTAGGCAGGTGACCGTCCTTTGGATGACCAAAACATTGCAAATGTCCCAGGATCCCCTCGGATTGCAGAATGAAGGATTCACTCCCCTTAGCTTCCTAGTACGACACTTCCCAAGACTACATTATGATGGATTCCAACATTCTAGCCTTGATAATGTTCCATACCTTTTCCTCAGAGCTCAATTTTCCTTTGAATGTCCTAGAATTTCACTCATTCCATATCTCCCATACCAAGAAACCTGAGAAAATTTTCCATAGCAAGTTGACAATGGGATTTTAGAATGGTTTTTTTTGTCCAGTTGTTGATAGTCAAGTTAGGACACCCTCTTTCCTTGATGGATCTCTTTAAGGAGGCGGATCCTATGTCCCATAATTGCAAGGAGAATGGGCATAGGTCTAAGAAATGATTCAAGGTTTCATCATCAGTCGTCCATAGGAAGCATCGGTAAGGTCCTTGAAGCCCCCTTTTCATAAGGTTATCCCCTGTTAAAAATCATCTCTTTATTTTTTATTTTTTCTACTATGGGAATCGACAACTAGGGACTGGGATAGGGGAATCAACAACTATACCCATAGGTGCCCCACAATAGCCCACAAGCATGGGGCACGGGTAAGTCAGGGTGATTTGAAATCAAGGCCTCCATTTACCACATGCCCTTCATATCAAGTGAATCACCAATTGAGCTACAACCCTGCGGGAAAAATTTGTCACTTTCTTATTATCTAGAAATTTTTTTAAAGTTTTGGCCATAAATAGGTCGAACATAAATTTTTCCATACTTGCTCTTGCGGGGGATTGCTAAACGCAGTCCATATTTTATAGGCCTCCTTTATCGAAAACTAGCCCTTTGGATTGAAGCCCCATCGTTTCTTGTCATCCCTATCATGGATTCATATGATCTTGTGTTGAAGATCTTCCAATGTTTTGGACACTTCCTCCTGGGGGACTAGCTGTTCCCACTAGTCTTCATGAGCCCATGCCCAGAAATCTCTGTTCCCGACTGGGTCCCCCAAAAAATACTTAACCTTCATCCTTCCCTATTTTGTGCATGTCTTCGTGAGGTGAGGGACATCCAAGGCTTGTTCAAGAGATGGAAGTTGTTCCCAAGAATATTGCCAGAATAGGGTCGACTCCCCATTTATAAATTCCTAGAAGTTGTTTTCTTGGACAAGATTTCTACCAAGATTCATCGTCTTGAAGATGTGGGAGCCCTGCTTGTCCTCCTAATAACGGATAAGGTCTCTTTTTACCCATCCTGTGGGGTATTTAAAGTTCCATATTTTTCCCCATGCCTCGGAGCTGTAAGTTACCCATTTCCACCATAGTTTGGCTCCACAAACCAAATTCATCTTTTCTGGATCTCATAACCGCAGCCCACCATGGTTTTTTGGGGCACATATAGTATCCCAACTTACCCAGGCCCATTTCCTCTATTGAATACCCCTGCTCCAAAGAATTTTATGCTGAATGTTCCTGATCTCTTTTAAAACAACCTTAGGGTCCTCCTTTGTGGAGAATAGGTAAACTAGCATTGCTTGGAGAAAATATTTAACCAAGACCATCCTACTAGAAAGGTTGAGAGATTTGAATGTCCAAATTTCTAGTCTTTTTCTCATAATGTCCAAAAGTTCAATCCAAGATACTTTTCGAACTATTGAGTCCTCCAGAGGGGCTCCTAAGTATTTGGATGGAAGGGAACTCTCTTGAAATCTAGAATATGATAGATATTGAGTTTGGTCACCCAAGGAGTATTCAAGAAGAACACTTGGTATTTTTGCTCATTTACCTCCAAGCCTAATGCAACTTTAAATATCTTGAGGCACCTCTTAATGGCCCTTGCCTCTTGCACCAAAGTATGACCCATTAGCATAGTGTCATCCACAAATTGTTGGTGGGATTCATGGTTTGTATCTAGGTGCACCTACAACCCCTTGATCTCCTTACTAGCCTGCATAGCCTTGATGGACCTTCCCAGACCTTCAGCCATAAGAAAAAAAAGAAATGGAGATAGAGTATCTCCTTGCCTAATTCCTTTGGATGGTATAATAAGGCATGTTTGAGCCCCATTTCCTAGAATATAGAAGAAGGCCGAAGAGATAAGACTCGTGATCTAGCGAATCCATTCATCCTTGAACCTGAACGCCCTCAACACCTCACGTATGTATTTCCAACTAAGCTTGTCATAGGCCTTTGCAATATCAATTTTTAGCATCATCCCTAGGATCCTTTATTTTTTGAGGGAGTATATTACTCCATGATCAAGGATTATGTCATCCATTATCTGACATCCTTCCACAAACCCTAACTAGTCCGAAGAAATCAAGATGGGAAGTATGGCAGTCAATCTATTAGCAATCACCTTGGTCACTATTGTTTAGTTAACATCCCATATGGAAATGGGTCTGAACATTCCTGGGGTGTCCACTTCCTCATTTTGAGGGATTAGAGTGAGGAAAGTGGCATTAAATGTAGGAAGAATATGCCGTGAACTCCTCGTGTCTTCCACAATTTTCCATACTTTGTCCAAAATTATGACTTTCTAATATTTATTCATCCCCCTCATATTAGAAGTTATAATTTTCATTAAAAATACAAAGAAAAATGAAAGACCCAAAGAAGCTCTAATGGTAGGGTACTGACCTAATTCCACCAACTTAAGACCTACTATTGCAATGTGTTGTTGGTTCGATTTCCTCCATGGCTTCTTATTTATCTCCATATGTTTCTGCTTATTGTCCTTCTGGGGCACAAGAATGATCCCCATGGGGGCTCAAGGATCGATATTTATGATCGCCTCTTGAAGAAGGGAGACCTATTGTTGAGGAAGGAATTCCTTTTCTTTATCTGGGAAATCTTGTTCAATTCCATCTAAGTCCAGTTCACATATGTCAATATCCTCTCCCTCCTCCTCTACTTCCATCTCTTATTGGATCGGGAACTAATTTTCCTCTTCCTTCCCATGACCCCCTTGCTTTCCCTGCCCAACTATAATTTGTATCAGATCAGTCTCTTTTCAGAAGGGAGTTCCTACCCCATATCATCCTTGATTTGGCCTTCCAGAACCATAAATTGGTTAGATACAAAGGTGTTTTTTTTAATTTCTTGAGTTTCTTGACGATGGCGTCCCCTCTTACACAAATTCCATTTTGATAACCCTTGATCACGAGCATCCTTAGATTGTTTGGGATGAGGGGGTTGTTTATTCTGAGGGAATTCCCAAAAATATTCCCATACTCGTGGCATCTCCGACAATTAAAGAGAATATGTTCATAATCTAGGGGTTGTATCCACTCCTCATATTCCCACACTAAGTTAATAGCCTCCAAGAGTTCCTTTGATAGATCCATGTACACATATATCCTGTCATATGATTTATACCTCTAGGCTTTGGTGTGCTCTAATATCTTGATGAAGGATGCCATACTGATGCCAATATCCTCCAGGATTTCTGGGTCTCGGTATTCTCCTAGAAGAGAATAAAGTCGGATCCAAATGGGTGCAACCCTCATGTCCTCCTTTTTTAGATAGAATCGCTCCTTCCAGTGTCAAAGGAAAAGACCCACTGAATAAAAAAAGTAAGGCCCTACATCGAACAATCGATTTCAGTATTCTAGACTAATATAGCTGATGGTGAATAAACCCATGGATGCAAGGTGTAAATCATAATGGCCTCTCGACTTCCAAGTGGAATTGATCCACAAGATTTGGGATTTTTGATATACAAGCATTCCCACAAATTTTGCAATTAGGGAAAGATCTTTCATATACTAGATACGATCTCTTCATTTGTTTGATTTGATTTGCATTGAGGGATTCCTTATTGATTTGGACATGCAGTACCCTGGTTGTCTCCCATAAGAGGTCGTCCTCAAACTTCATCCCTGATTTCTTGATCCTTCTCCTCCCATTTATTTTAGATGGATCTAAACACTATCGATATGAACCCCCTCACCCATTGTCTTGAGGGAGGTCGGATCTCCTCCCCCCGCCCTTGCATCCATTGAACCATTATCCATCCTCCTCATAGAATCGTCGTAAGCAGCAAAGCCCTCCAAAGACTCCCATTTTTGTATTAGTTTGTTATGTTTCATTATTATTTGGTTTCATATATAGGTTGATATATTGGTTAGAAAACGAATTTGAAAGTATGGTTGTTGTTTAGGTCATCATCAATGTGAAAATATGGATTGGAGTAATGGTATTTCAAAATGTGGAAACAAGTTTCAAATAATTTAATATAGGTTAAGAAATTTATTCTTACATAATATAATTGAATTAAATATTTTTATGAATTTTTTTTGATAATGAATGAAGTTGTGGCAACTCTGTGATTTATGAATGTTGTATAATATGTCATAGTATCATGTTCATAATTGTTGTATAATATGTCATAGTATCATGTTTATAATTGTTGTATAATTTTTCATAATATTATGTTTATGTAATACTATATTTTTTTTATTTGGTTTTATTATTATTTTCATATAATTTGTATGGATATTATAATTTGTTGTAATTAGTTTATTAATAATGTAGTAAAATTTGTCAGAACAGTATACTTATATATAATATAATATTATGAATTTGTTGTAACTTTATGTTGAGCATTACAAAATAATATATAATGATTTTTAATAAGGAAATTAATTCTTTTTCATATAATATTGTATATAACTTAATTATTCAAATGATAAACATAAATTAATCATTTTTTATAAGTGTAACCAAACATCATAACAAAAATTCAAGTATTACCATGTAATATTATTATAATATATAAATATGAACATCACCAAAAAATGTAAATTTCAACATCAATATGACCTATCAATGTACCATTCAAGTTTTTTTTTTTTGACAATAACTCACTTTACAATGACAAATATTAAATGTCTATTAGGAAGTAAAACAAATTATACTTAATTAAAAGAACACCATTTTCTCTCAATTGTATAGCCAAAAGTTGCATTCTCCAAAATTATTATTATTAATCATGATATTCATTATATAATATAACATTAGTCCACATTGAAGGAATACATTTTATACCCTCTAAAACATTTAGGTGAAGGAACACTTCACTATGGTGACTTGACCACACATATGGCTCTTTCTTGCTAAAAGTTTAGTTGAGTCAATTGAAAGGAAATTTGTATCTTCACATATCCTTGTGTAATAGCTTGATTTTGGATCCTCACATGTATTTACTCAAATTATGTAAAGGTTGTAAATATGTTAATGATATTGATGCTAACTTGTTTATGACCTTGAGGAATTCATAACAATGTTATTGATATTGACATTATGTTGAGTTGATGATATCAATTGTATGGAAAACATGATAATGGTATCTTGATATTAATAATGTTAATAATATTGTTATGATGATATTGACTTGACAATATTAAACATCTTTTTGATATAGATGATTATGATCACATTGATATGATGGGTTCAGCCATCAACAATGAAAATTCAAATACATATAGATATCAATATGCATATCCATATGAACTAAATGGAAAGCAAGAAAGAGCTTCTCTAACTATGGAGAATGCCATACAATCAGTCCAAACAATCACAAATTAATTGATAGACATGCATGGAAAATATTTTACATCGAATTCGTTGTTAACCAACTCAATGTTGGTTATGGAGCCTCATATTATTGACTCCAAGATATTCTTTTTCAGTCATGTTTGTACCCTTGTTTTATATGGTGTGCAGGTGGACTGTACACTCATTCCAGCAAGGGGTGCGGAGGGGTGTGGGCCCATGGTATTGGGTATCCCGTGATATTTCCCCATGGTAATCCCTCTTTAAAAGGAAGGCATTGTAATATGACTATGTATTGTAGTATTGTAAATACATCAATGATTGTGTGAGAGAGACTGTTAGAGAGTGAAGAGGAAGGTGCAGTAAATGTGTCGCGGGTTGTATCCCTTCATTTGATGGACAATATGATAAAAGAACTGGAAATTTCTCTATGGACATAGCCCACATTGGGTGAACCACATATATTGGTGTCTCTCTTGTATTATGTTTATGAGTTTTATATCTACATTTTATTTTATGCTATTGTTCTTCGATCCCATTTTTCTAACAATTGGTATCAAATCCAAAGGCCTATTTGGAATATAAACTCACATAAAAGAAGGGTTCTTGGTTCGAGTGGGAGCAATGGTTAAGGAAGGAAAGTTTAGGGTCGAAAAATTTAATGGCCAAAACTACCAATTATAGAAGATGCAAATGGAGGACTATTTGTATCAGAAGGATCTATTCCTACCATTGGGAGGAAAAAAAAACAACTAGTGGCTATGAAGGACGAAGAATGGGAGGTTCTTGACATAAAGGAACTAGGAAAAATACGGTTGTGCCTAGATTTATCAATGGCTTTCAATATTTGAAAAGAAAAGACAATGAAGGGTCTGATGAGCACATTAGATAAACTATATGAAAAACCCTCATCCTCCAACAATGTATTTCTAATGAATCATTTATTTAATATGAATATGTCAAAAGGTGGGTATGTTGCTAACCATTTAAATGAGTTTAATACGATTACCAATCAGCTAAGTTCTGTAAAAGAGAACTTTGAAGATGAGGATAGGGCTCTTCTAATATTGTGCTCATTTCTAGAAAGCTGAAATGGCTTGCTCATAGATGTAAGTAACTCTTTCTCTAGTTTAAACACTCTGAAATTTGATGATGTTGTTACGGTGTTATTCTTAGCGAGGAAATGAAAAGGAAAATCACAAGTGAGACATCAGGTAATTCATTTACCATGTAGAGAATGGGAAGATAAAAGGAGAGAGGAAAGATCCCAGGTAATCGTGGGAAGTCTAGGAATGACATATAAAAGTCCATACTAGGAATGATAGAGTGTTGGAGCTATGGAAAAAAAGGACATATAAAGAAAGATTGCATATCTCTAAAGAAGAAATGAGATGGATAGTAGAAAACTACTCAAGAAGCAAATGTAGCAGGTGTTGTATTACAAGATGCTTTGATTTTTACATTATATAATACTAGTGATTACTAGGTAGTAGATTCAGGGACTTCATATTATGGTACACTCCATATGAAATTATTTCATGATTATGCTCTAGGTGATTTTGGACATGTTTTATTAGGTGATAATGAACCATGCAAAATTGTTGGAATGGGTAAGGTACAGATAAAGTTAAAGAATAGAGGTGAATGGATGCTGAAAGATGTAAGGCATATTTTTGCTATGAAATAAATCTAATCTCAACAGGGTAGTTTGGAGATGGTGGTTGTTTATGTATGTTTGAAGAAACGTGATGGAATATCACTAAATGATAGATGGTGATAGAAAAATGAGACAAGATAGGTGCGTTGTATTTATGTCCTCTTAATGTTGACTGCTCTATCTCTTTAAATTCCATAGGAGTAGATACAACATTGTGGCATCATAGGCTTGGCCATAGGAGTGAGAAGGGGATGCAAATTCTCCACTCAAGGAAGTTGATGCCAAATCTAAAGCAGGTAAGTTTGGAATTCTATGAGAACTATGTTTATGGAAAACAAAAGAGAGTCATATTTATTAAGGTTAGGAATCAAAACAAGAGTGAGAAGTTAAATCTTGTGAATAAATATGTATGGGGATCAACTCAAGTACAATCTCTTGGTGGCTCTCATTATTATGTTAGTTTTATTGATGATGCAACTAGAGAAACTTGGGTTTATTACATTAGACATAAATATTTTTTTGTTTTTGTTTTTAAGAAATGGAAATCTTTGGTTGAGAATGAAACAATAAAAAGGTTGAAGTTTCCTAGATCTTATAATGGAGGTTGATACTACGGCAAGGAGTTTGATAGTTATTGTTCATACCATGGGATTCATAGATAGAGGATTGTTCCAGGAACACCACAAGAAAATGGCATGTCAGAAATTATGAATACTGAACAATCATGGAGCATGCAAGGTGTATTGGATTGCATGTAGGGTTTCCCTTACAATTTTGGCCAATTGTTGTAGATACTTCTATTTACTTATAAAACAAAGGGCCTTCAAGTGCTTTGAATGGTGGGATTCTAGAAAAAAGATGGACAATTAAAAAGGTAAACTACTCAATTCTAAGAACTTTTGGTTAGGAAGCATTTGTCCATATTGATAAAGAAAATAGAACAAAATTTGAGGCTAAATCCAAGAAATGTACCTTTATTGGATATGGGGTTGATGATTTTGGTTATCACTTATGGGATTATGAAAATAAAAAAAGTCATTATTAGTAGAGATGTGGTATTCAGTGAAAAGGTCATGTATAAAGATCAGTTGCAGGGAAAGAAAAATGAAAAGAAAAACTCATAGTACACAATGCTTGATGAAATTAAAGAAAATGAAGTTCCAAAGGTGTTGGAAAATAAAAAACAGTAGTAGGTACCTCAAACTCCTACAAGTGTTAGAATATATGCCATGTTAAGTAGAACCCCTGAACGATACTCTCCTTCACTGTATTATTTATTGATTAGTGATTCTGGTGAACTAGAATGCTATGAAGAAGCAATGCAGGTGAAAACTAGAAAGAAATAGGAGCGAGGCATTAATGAGGAGATCGACTCATTTGTATGAAACTAGACTTGGGATTTGGTTAATTTTCCTACTAGTAAAAGAGCATTGCATAGTTAATGGATTTACAGGTTGAAGGAAAGAAGTGGTACAAGGATGGACTTGTTGTAAAGGGGTTTACACAAAATAAAGGTTTATATTTTGATGAAATATTTTATCCTATTGTTAAAATGACTTCAATTAGAACTATTTTAAGTCTAGTGGTAGTAGAATATTTTCATCTTGAATAAATTGATGTAAAAACAGTCTTTCTGCATGGGGATTTGGAGGAAGAGATTTATATGTAGCAACCACAGGGGTATAAGGTCAAAGGGAAGGAGAATTTAGTATGCATTGTGAAGAAGAGCTTGTATAACTTGAAGCAAGCTCCAAGGTAGTGGTATTTAAGAATTGTCAGGTTTATGACAAAACCAGGCTATAATAGATGTTATTCTGACCACTGTGGTTATTTCAAGAAGATAGATGATGTTAGTTAAGAGTAACAGGTTTAGTTCACACGAGCTTCCGACCAAATCAACAAACTAAACAGAATTGATCAGTCGTCCATGTTGTCAGACGGATTCCAATCTTCTCATGCACATCGACTTGCGTGAACCTCTGTCACTCCACCCGATGATATTCCTTTTCCAACATTGATCTTCGACAAGAATGATCTCAATCGTTGATCCTGAGGACAATCTTCACGATCATTTCGAGTCCTACAATGCTCTGAATTCGACAACTTGGCAACTCGACAGGTTCACCTTGGAATAGTCTCAATTAGAATTCGACTACCCTGTAAGGCCGACAGTTTCATCTCCAACAAGTCTCGACTCAACCAATGCCCGACAGGTTGATCTTCGACAAGTCTCAACTCAGCCAACCCCGATAGGATCTTCTTCGACACGTCTCAGCTTTACTTCAACCACTCGTCAAATCCAACAGGTAACAGATCTAATACAATCTTGATAGGTTTCGAGTTCGGTACACACACAACACTTCGACAAGTTAACAACCTTCAACAGCTTCATGACATCAACCTTTAGCATCAACACAGGACTGGAAACTGTTGAGTCTCGGATAATCTTCATTGAGTTGAAACGATCAGTTTCCTTCTGCAAATCTCTTCACAGATGATTTCAATATCTTATACTTAGATCGGATTTCGAAATCCATTCGTACAAACAAAGAATTAAAACAATAATCCTGGAGATTGAAATGAAGGCAAAATCGCTAACTTAACATGCAGAATAACTCCATTCTTCATTCAATTTAACCATAAGTATAATTATACACAGGCTATGCCCTCTCACCTCTCGCACTCGTCTATCCCACTCTCTATATCTCTATATGTTACATTCAATCCTTCTTATTGTACTCTACAAACCTATCAGATCCAAACAACTTGGATCTGGACACCTAATCAAAGTAAATCTAATAAAAAAAATCCATCCTTGAAGAATTCCACGCAGGGATCAAGGAGAAAAATGGGTGATTTCCACTTATTAAAAATAAAACCAATCCTATATATATAACATCGAACCCTATCCTTCTAGAAGTGATTACATGGCATTTGACTCATTAAACAAAGATATCTGAGCTAGATGATCTTGCATCATACTCCTGGGGAAGAAAATAATTCTTCAATAGGTCTTCGGGGTTCACATTATACTTGGAAATTTCCTATTATGTCATCCAGGCCACATCGTCAGTAGGCCGATTCTTCCATTTGACTAAGTATTGAAAGAAGTCTTTGTAACTACATCTCTAAAAGGATGCAAATCTGAAAGATTAAAAATTTATGAAATCTAAAGTTCAGAAGGAAGTTCAATCTCATAAGCATTTGCATAAAACTTCCTTAAAACTTTACAAGGTCCAATCTTTTTAAGATTCAATTTATTACAAGTTCCTTTAGGGAATCTTTCCTTCCTAAGATAAACCATCACTAAATATCCAACCTAAAAATTTACTTCTCTTCTCTTCAAGTCTGCTCTCGGTTTATATTTCCCTGTACTTTCCTGTAATCTCTTCTTTATATTCTCCTACAGCTCGTGCATGCTAATTGCAAATCCTTCACCTTCTGCACTTATCCTTTCCTGTTTTCCCTAATCTCGAAGTTCATATACACCTCTTGGATGCATTCCATAGAAAATATGAAAAGGACTCATGCATGTAGTTCTGTTGGGTGAATCATTGTATGCAAACTCAGCCTGAGCAAGAGCCAAGTCCCATTGCTTTGGATGTTCATACACAAGACTTCTCAGTATGTTTCCCAAGCTCATATTTACCATTTCAGTCTGGCCATCAGTCTAAGGATGATAAGAAAAACTAAAACTGAGATTAGTTCCCAATTTTTTCCATAAATTTCTCCAAAAATGACCTACAAACTTTGTATCCCCATTAGACACAATACTCAAAGGAAACCCATGCAACTTTAAAACTTTTGAAAAGAACAGATTAGCAATATTGGTTGCATCATTAGTCCTTTTACTTGCAATAAAATGAGCCATTTTGGAAAATCTATCTACCACCACATAAATTGAATCATGACCTCTCTGAGTTCTAGGTAAACCCAAAAAAACATCCATACTTATGGAATCCCAAGGTCTAGCTGGAATAGGTAAGGGTTGATTCAATCCTATGTTCTGACTTCTTCCCTTTGCATGTTGACAGATTCTACATCTTTCAACAAATTTCTTCACAACACTCTACATTTTTGGCCAAAAATAAAATTTACTCACCAGAGCAAAAGTCTTGTCTTGTCCAAAATGTCCTGATAGTCCTCCACTATGTTTTTCCTGAATTAAATTCTCTCTCATTGAGCATCTTGGAATACACAATTTACTATCTTTGAACGACAATCCTTCCTATAACATATAATCTAACCACTGTATTCTATTATGAGTAACTGGATTTTCACAGGCTCCATAGATGTGCTTGAAATCTAAATCTTCCTTATACATACCAATCAAATTCTCAAATCCCAAAGTACTGACCTTAATTTCTTGTAAAACCAAATTTATCTTGCTCAGAGAATCGACAACTTTATTAGACTTACCACTTGTATGTTTGATAACAAAGGTAAATTTCTGCAAAAATTCCACCCATTTAGCATGTCTCTTGTTTAATTTAGGTTGACTGTTTATAAACTGCAAAGCATGATTGTCAGAATACAACACAAATTCCTTAGGAATCAAATAATGTCTCGATTTCTTAAGTGCCTGCACAACAACATATAATTCTTTGTCATATTAAGACTATTTCTGCTTTGCTTCATTCAAATTCTCACTGAAGTATGCCACTGGTCTCTATTCTTGACTCAAAACTGCTCCTACTACTGTTCCACTAGCATCTGTCTCAACCTGAAACACCTTGTCAAAACTAGGCAAAGCAAAAATAAGCTTCTCAGTTACCTTTTTCTTCAATAACTTAAAATTTTTTCCAGCTGCTTCGGTCAATTTAAAACGATGTCTACTTCCTCCAAAAGTATCTATCAAAGGTACACAAATCTGACTAAACTTTTTAATGAAATTCCTATAGAAACTAGCAAGTCCATGGAAACTCCTTACCTCACAAGCATTCCTTGGAACTTGCCAATTTAAAATTGCTTGCACCTTGTCAGGATCAATCTTCAGTCCCTATTCTGAGATTATAAATCCCAAGTAAACTATCTCTTTCTTCATGAAACTACATTTCTTCAGATTTATCAGCAGCTTCTCTTTTTGCAAAGTTTTCAATACCAACTTAAGGTGTCTTAAATGTTCCTCTCTATCCTGGCTGAAAATCAGAATGTCATCTAGATACACTACCACAAACTTCCTAGTAAATTCTTTTAAAACCTCATTCATCAACCTCATGAAGGTACTAGGCGCATTAGTAATCCCAAATGGCATTACCAACCACTCATACAACCCATCATTAGTTTTAAATGTTGTCTTCCATTCATCCCCTTCCCTTATCCTAATCTGATCATATCCACTTTTCAAATCTATTTTTGAAAAATATTTTGAACCACTTAAACAGTCCATCAAATCATCAATTTTGGGTAAAGGGAATCTGTACCTAATAGTGATCTTATTGATTGCCCTAGAGTCAGTGCACATCCTCCACCCACCATCTCTCTTTGGACTAAGTACAGTGGGTATTGCATAAGGACTCAAGCTTTCTTTTACCAACCCTTTCTCCAATAGATACTGTACCTGCTGTTTGATCTCTTCATTTTCTTGAGGAGTTAATTTGTATGCTACTTTATTAGGAAAACTTGCACCAAGTATTAATTCAATGTGATGACTAATACTTCTTACAGGGGGTAATTAATTTGGCAACTCATCCACAATAATGTCATCACACTCATCAAGTATATCTTTAACTTCAATAGGAAAATCATTTAAATTTGTAGAGGTTAAAATTACCTTTGGCTTACCAACAAGGGAAAAATGTAGATCCTCCTCTTTCTGAACCTCTTGTAACAGTTCCTTCCCTGTCATCAGCAAAATATTTGGACTTGAACCTTCTAAAATGTTTCATCCTCTAAGGGTGTCAGAGTATGTCTCTTCCCATCTTTTTCCAAAGAATACGTATTTTTCCTCCCATCATGAACAACTTTCCTGTCATATTGCCAAGGTGTCCCTAAGAGTATATGGCACACATCCATAGGCATTTTGTGACACAATATTTCATCTTTGTAAGTACCAATCTGGAATTCCACATTACACTGCTCATTCACCAAGAGTTGATGTCCTTTCTCCAACCAGGACACTTTGTAGGGAGTGGGATGCTTCATCCTCTTCAATCCCAACTTCTCTACCATCTCAAGGGAAACCAGATTATCTGTACTACCACTGTCAATAACCATCTTACAACACTTACCTTGTGACTTACACCTTGTTCTGAACAAATTTTTCCTTTGGGCTGGTTCATGTACTTGTTTCTCTGTCTTTACTAGGACTCTCTTCAACATAAGAGATTCTCCTTCTTCTGGAGGGTTATTCATCTCTACTTCTTCTTTTGACCCTCCCTGAGCCTCTGCAACATTCACAATTCTCTGACCTGTAGACTAATTTCTTGGACAGTTCCAAGACAAATGTCCAATTTATCCACAAGCATAACACTTTACCTATTTGTTCCTTCCTCTGCCCATGCCTCCTCTAAATCCTCCTCCTTGGGATGGCTGGTTGCTAGAACTTTCAGCTTTATCTTTAGAAGTCCTACCTCCTCTGTTTGGAAGTCCTCTTACTCTTATCATATTCTTACCTCTATTTTTCTTGTTCTGTTTTCTTAATAGTTTCTCTTCTATTTTTTAGGCTACTTGATATGCATCTTCTACAATTTTCATATTTAATAAACTAATTTCATCCTGTATATCATACCTCAACCCATTGATATACCTAGCTACTCTTTCTAGACCTCATTGTGTGTTTCCATCCCTAATGCTCAATTTAAAAAACTCTTATGTGTATTCTTTTACAGTCATAGTCTTCTATCTAAGGTTCTATAATTTTCAAATAAGGGTCAATTGATAGTCCTTAGGCATAAACTAACTCTTAATATTATGTAGCATCTTATCCCAAGATTTGATCTTTGACTTACCTCTTCTTTCTCTGTAGATTTGAAGTTCATCCCACCAGATGGATGCATGTCCCTTTATTTTGGTAGCTACATATCTCACTTTCTTCTTGTCTTCAATTTCTTCAAAATCAAAATATTTATTTAGAGCATTAATCCAATCCATGAATTCTTCAACATTTAAGTTACCTTCAAACATAGGTACATCCACTCTAGGTCTATTGCTGGCCTTGATCAACATCTTTAAAAATCTAACTTCTTTGGGTTCTTCTTCTTCTTCACCATAGGCTTCTTCTTTGTCACTAACATCTGAATTTCCTGAGTAGTCCTTCCTTTCCATCACTTCCATTCTTGCTTCCAATATTCTCATGTCTCTCTGCACGTCTGTTTCTACAGGTTGTCTTCCTCGACCATGTCCTACGTGGACTCCACATGTTCTCCCTTGTCTTGGTCGCATATTTGTACAGGATCAACCTTTCTTAAGCCTACTATGATACCAAACCTGATGCCAGTTAAGAGTAACAGGTTTAGTTCATAAGAGCTTCCGACCAAATCAATAAACTAAATAAAATTGACCAATCGTCCACATTGTCAGACGGATTCCAATATTCTCACACACATCAACTTTCATGAACCTCCTATCACTCCACCCGATGATATGCCTTGTCCACCATTAATCTTCAACAAGACAGATCTCAATCACCTATTGTGAGGACAGTCTTCATGATTGTTTCTGGTCCTACAATGCTCCGGCTTCAACAACTTGGAAACTCGACAAGTTCACCTTGGACCAGTCTCAATTTGACTTCGAATACCAGGTAATCCTGACAGGTTCAACTTCAACAAGTCTTGGCTCAACCAACCCCTGACAGGTTCCTCTTCAACAAGTCTTGGCTCAACCAACCCCGACATGGTCTTCTTCGACACGTCTCAGCTTGACTTCGACCACTCGTCAAATCCCATCAGGTTCTAGATTCGATACAACCTCTACAAGTTCCGAGTTCGGTACACACAAAACACTTCAACAGATTGACAACCTTCAACAACTTCGTGACATAGACCTTTAGCATCAACACGTGACTGGAAACTGTTGAGTCTTGAATAATCTTCACTGAGTTGAAACAACCAGTTTCCTCCTCCAAAGCTCTTCATAGATGATTTCGATCTCTTATACTTAGATCGGATTTTGAAATGCATTCGTACACACAAATAATTAAAACAATACTCCTGGAGATTGAAATGAAGGCATAATCTCTAACTTAACATGCAGGATAACTATGTTCTTCATTCAATTTAACCAGAAGTATAATTATACACAGGCTCTGCCCTCTCACCTTTAGCGCTCGTCTATCCCACTCTCTATATCTCTATCTGTTACATTCAACCCTTCTTATTGTACTCTACAAACCTGTCAAATCGGAACAGCTTGGATCTGGACACCTAATAAAAGTAAATCTAACAACAAAAATCCATCCTTGAAGAACTCCACGTAGGGATGACGGAGAAAAATGTCAGATTGCCACTTATTACAAATAAAACTAATCCTATCTATCTAACATCAAACCCTATCCTTCTAGAAGTGAGTACATGGCATTTAACTCATTAAACAAAGATATTTGAACTGGATGCTCCTGCATCAATAGATAATGGAAAATTTACTATCCTATTATTGTATGTGGATGGCATGCTTGTTGCAGGGTCTAATATGTAGGATGTAAATGTGCTTAAAAGGAAATTAGCTAAATCATTTGCGATGAAGGATTTGGGTTTTGCAAAGGAAATCCTTTGTATGAGAATAACAAGAGACAAGAAAAATCAAAAATTGACATTGTCTTAGGGTGATTACATAGAAAAGGTGTTGGAGAGGTTTAGAATGCAGGATGCAAAAAAATTTAGTACACCTTTGGCAAACCATATCACAGTAAGTAAGGATATGTGTTCCAAGACATAGTAGGAGATAGAATACACGTCGAAGGTTACCTATTCATCTGCAGTTGGCAGCTTGATGTATGCCATGGTGTTTACAAGACCATATATTGCACATGTAGTGGGAGTTGTGAGAAGGTATACGGACAATCTAAGTAAAGAGAATTAGATGGCAGTAAAGTGGAATATTAGGTATTTGAGAGGTACTACTACTCATGCATTATGTTTTAGAGGTTAAGACACTGTTCCACAGGGATATGTTGATGCATATATGGAAGATGATAAACATTGAAGGAGGAGCACCACAAGGTATATTTTTACTGTTGGTGGAACAACAATAAGTTGAATTTCGAAAATGCAAAATTTTGTTGCACTTTCAACAATGGAAGGATAGTATGTTGCTGCTAGAGAGGCTAGTAAAGAGATGATTTTGGATACAAAGGTTCATTGATAAATTGGGTAAGAAGCAGGAGAATAGAAGGTTGTATAGTGAAAGACAGAGTTCCATTCATCTTGCAAAGAACTCATCCTTCCATTCTAATACTAAACATATACATCTCAAGTACCATTCCATTTTATATGTTATGGAAGAGGAACATCTGAAGTTGGAAAAGATACATACTAGCAAAAATCCTGCAGAGATGTTGACAACGGTAGTAACTAGAGAGAAACTAAGTTCCTGATCAGTTTCAGTTGTCCTTCAAGCATGAAGGTGAAGAAGAGAAATTTTCCAAGTCCAAGCTTAGGAGCATAGTCCAGCATATGAAATAGCAGTGGAGTTGTTGTGACCAGTCTCCAAGTGGGAGGTTGTTGGTTGTGGATTGTGATCTTCCTGTTTCATAGATATTGTTGTCTAGTTGTGTTTGTACCCCCAATTTTTAATGATGTGAAGGTGGAATGTACACTCATCGCAGAACAAAGGTGCAGGGGGGGGGGTGTGCAGGACCATGGTATTGTGTATCCTGTGGTATTTTCCCATGGTAATCTCTCTTTAAAAGGAAGGCATTGTAATATGGTTGTGTATTGAAGTATTGTAAAGATCTATGGGATTGTGTGAGAGAGTGAAGAGGAAGTCGTAGCAGATGTGATGTGGGTTGTATCATTTCATTTTCTAGACAATATAATAAAAGGATTGGTAATTTCTCCTCGACGCAGCCCAGATTGGGTGAACCACCTATATTGGTGTCTCTCTTATATTGTGTTTATGAGTTTTATTTATGCATCTTATTTTGTGCCATTGTTCTGTGATCATGTTTTTCTAACACATATTATTTAAACATTGCATCCAATAATCAAATTTCCATTTCCACCATCATGACATGAAAAATAAACAATATAAATAGACCCTTCTATATAACAATAACACAATCATATCTCAATCTGTAAATGATAAAATAAAAAATGTACATATCACTCTCCATTTCCATCACCCTCATTATAATCCTCGGATGAAATGATAGTTTTGTTGTTCTCATAAACCTGTTTAAGTATAGGGTCGTGTCTTAATATGAACGGTCAATATCAATCCAATACATACGGGTGAAAGAAAACTTGGTTGCAAAGTTTTGGGAAAACATAAGGCTCCTTAATTTCATCCCACATATTTCTAGAATTTATACATATCAACACACTATCACGATCTTCCTTTACATTATTCACGTCGAATGTGTCTGACCACCTGCAACTAAAAATAACATGTTGGAAATATGAGAAGTCCACTTGAATTATATCCTATCTCTTTCCAACATAACCCAACATCTCTCCTATCATGTTTCAATCGTGGTGGCTATCACGACTAGTTGGTCGAACTTGACTTCCACTCCATAGTCTTATGTAGGACGACAATCATCAACATCCTTGGTGCAAAAATGATGTCCAGATGCCCACATAGATGGGAATGAATGCACCTATAAAAAAAGGGTTAACAAATCATGGTGTCATATGTCTAATAAACAAACCATTAATTTAATAAACAGGGATGTTATAATGCAAAGTTGCATTATAAAGTTAGAAATGTATAGAAAGAGACTATTACCTAGTTCTTGGACCCGATCCCAATGTTTAGTGCATCCTCCTCTTCAAGCCAATAATGACTAAATGCACCATATTTCTCTCTAACATGGTATGCAACGCAACTATTGGGATGGATCATTGGCATATTTTAATTTAAATGATCTGGAAAAGGCATTCTTCTACCGTGCAACCACTTGAATTCTTTTCTGTCAATGTCCCACTTCCTCCTCTTCTCTTCGCACAATTCAACCCATGACTTTGTTTGCACTACGTTGTATTGATGGCATTGATTTATGAATTCATTGTTGTATTCATGGAAACAAAAGTACATTCAGTATGTATGGTATCAAATGTAGATTTTGAAGTTTGTTGTGAATAGTTAGTATGTGGAAATGTGAAGATCAAAAGATAAGTGACTTACTCTTTAACATGTGCCCCTTTCCTTTTGTTTGCAGTAGCTCCCCTTCCCTTTTGTCCTCATCATGTTCATCATCACAAATGATTGTCCTTAGTGTGTGGTTGATTTTCTTGATGTACTCACTGGAATAATAGAACGACTCATATGTTATGTACTCGTCTGCAATAAAACCGTCGGGTTTTTCCATTTCCTGAACAAATCCCTTCAATTTTTTCATATACCTATCCAAAAAGTACATCCAACAACATGAGACCACCCTGACTAATTCAACCTAATTGACTATGTGAATTAGAATATGAACATGCAAGTCCATGAAACTTGCATGCATTCCCTTCGCAAACATAAAAACAATTTCAGCTATCTATTGACTCCATTGTGGAATGCTACCGATGTAAATCTCATTTGATGTGATCCATTGTACAAATGCAGATAGTTTAGATATGGCATGCCGCAGGTCATCAGGAAATTCATGGTTCATGCACCTACGTACTAACAACGGATAATGACACTACAAATTAAACAAAAAAAATTATTTTCATTAATTTAACTTGCATGATAATATATATATAAATAAATAAATAAACATTTTTTTTTACATTACACGTACCCTTAGAATGTTGAGATGGTCATAACCCAAAAAATTTTCATCTATATTGAAACAACACCATAGAGTAGACCCATATAAATAAGGTGCCTTCACACCCAATATAAATTCATTTTCCAAAGAAATATCATCTTTCTTCAAATCTCAGGGGAATCACCTTCTTTAAATGACCAAGAGGAGACATCCTCTCCTATATTTTCTTGTCATGGCCAATGCTTCTTTTTAGTATTTGAAGAAATAAGATCTCTATTGACTTCCAATGTGTCACTTGTTTTTATCATATGTGCAACCACAAAGAAGATGAAACATTTTTTAATATATTCATGGGATCTAGTAAGTAGGAAATCTTAAGATGCTCCCAATATGAGAGCTCATAAAATACAGATTTCTTATTTATCTCTATGAGGATTTTCTCAACATAGGTTTCAAAGAATTCATTATCATCAATCATAGGTTCCCCATTTGAACTAAACATCTCTGAAAATTCCTTCTCCTTCTCTCTATCATATTCCCTAAGATAGTAAACCTATGTCATTGTTTCAAGTGTTTGGGATCTCTCTAGTTTACCATTGAAAGAAGATGTTTCTCTTCTATAAGGATGGTTTTATGGAAGGAATACCCTCGAGCAGTCATACAATGGATTTCGTATCTCTTTGCACCATCTAGCCTTAATAGAAGGTACACACCATTTACATCCATGATAACCTTTTGTTACAAGACCTGTAGTGTTATGGAATACAGAGCATGTTAGTGTTGAAGATCAATATAGTTGCACTAAATTAAATATGCCACGAAATATTGCTTTGATTATAAAAAAATCAAAAAACATATCTACCAAATAAAACTCGTAACCACATATAATCATGTGTGGTGTATGCACATATGCCATACAACGTAAAAATCCTCTTTGTTGGTATGGGTTTCAATACATCATATGCATGTATCCCTTCCCATAAATACTTGAATACATCGATCAATGATTGTAGGTAAACATCCATATTCTTAACTTGCCGTCTACCAAGGACAATAAGAGCCAACATAAGATGTTCATTCTTCACATACAACCATGGGGGTGTATTTTTATTGATCACTACTACATGCCAAACAATATGTATCGTGTTTTTTGGGGCGAATGAGTGGATGCCATCAATGGCAATGCTCAATCAAAGGATCCGTACTTCATTCTTGAATTTATCGAACCATGTATCGTCTATATGCTTCATGGCTATTGAATTTATTAGTATTCACATAACTCCTTCCCCACTTTAATGCAAGGTATGCCATCCCCATAGCATAGCTAATGATTTGCAACAAAAAAGCCATTGAATCCTTGGTATTATAGGCATGTGCCTCAATATCTTATGAGGAGGACCATGTTCGTTATCATTGTTACTCGATTATTTGTACCTTTCATGCCAACATTTTGGACATATATCTTTGTCTACATATTGAACTCTATATAGATTACAATCATTGGGACATGAATGATATGATCTGTAGTCAACACCCAACATTTCAAACGTTTTCTTTTCCTGTTCGTAGCTTCTAGGAAAGACATTATGACTCAGAAGTACCTTATCCTTGAATAACCTGCAATTAGTGGGTAATATAAATGTACAATTTCATTTAACGTTCATAAAATCAACCATGTTCAATGTTTATTGTGTGACAAGACTCCTCAAAATATATGGTAGTTGATGGTTACTTACCTCAAAAGTGTCATGAATCACGCGTGTGGCATACCATACTTCTCTTTCAAGTTGTACAATATGTTCATTATTGTTCGCAATTCTGTAGAATTTGACTGACCATATCAAAAGAGTGGGGTTGTGGAAACCGATTTAAGGATTTCAAAGAAGGTTTCAGTGATATGAGAATCGTCCCCTAGCTCATTGTCTTGGAATGTATGTAGCAAAATTGCATCCATGCAATTGTTTGTCATAATAACTCATACATACCAATCTCTACTTGATTTCCACCATTTCCGACATGCGAAGAACTAATACTATAGGAATTTTTAATTGGTGAGTTTGGACGCAGTAGAAATTGAAAAGGTGGTTGATTCAACCATGCTTGGCATGCTTCCTCTCCATGTTGTACTCTTTTTTCATCCTTCTCTTGATTTGATATTGTACTAGGGTGAAACAGAAGATGGTAGATAGATCGCTCGTCATCAAAATCCCGATTTCCAAAATATTGAACATTACATCGATGACGTTAGTAAGAACGATGCATATGATTTGATCCAACATTATACAAAAGAGTTGCTATAGATTCATGAGAATCATTTTCAAAAGAAAATTCTAATATCCAAATAATTTATAAAGCAAATGTTCAAATTAAAATTAACAAATACAATTAATTTAAGAATAGTGTTGTATCTAAGCTAGGAGTATAGGTGGTGCAATTCATGAGTATGTGTGTAATATTTTGGCATAATAATGGTGTGATAAATCATACTTGAGTGTATGATGACTGACATGAGGATTTTAGGGAAATTCCCCTATTTTATCCATAAAAAAACAATTTATAAATTAAATTAACAATTTATAAAGCAAATTTTTAAACTGAGCAATACACTAAAATGAATCCCATTGAAAACTAACAAATACATGTGCACTGGACCAAAATTCAATGCATTTTATGAAAAAATTCACATCGGTGCTTTATATAAATACATGTGCACTGGACCCTAGTGTGTATGAACTCAACATGCACCACTGCATGAGTTTTATTTTTAAAAAAATTGTATTTCCTATTTATACGGTGCCACATTGAAATTAAAATGACCCATTGTGGTTCATGTATATATGCACCGGTGCGTGTAAATAATAAATGCACCAAAATGCTGAAAATCAAAATTTAAAAAAATCGCACAAGTTATTTTTCTCCTAAATTGAAAAAAGGGCAACAATTTTAAAATTGAAAGCTAATTCTAAAACGTGATTAAAATTTATTTTAAAAAAACATTAATTCATTCTTTCGTCGAAATTTTGAAGGGAGAGTTTTGAAAGAGAGACTTATGAGGATGGAGTTTGGAGCAACCTGATTATTCTGAGGATTGAAATTTGTTAGGTATGGTGAGACAAACAAAACCTTGTGTAGTAAAAATTTCAAGTATGTAAAACATTACTATTGGTCTTATTGTCCTATTTAGATTTTAACTAGATTTAAAAAAAAACTTCATGGTTACCTTCAATCTTGCAACCCTTATTTTTTCGGTGCTTCTTTTCATTTTATGTGGCTGCAATTATGTTGCTGCAAAATTTTACATTAGGGTTTAAAACCCTCTATTGTTACACAATTATGATTTTTCCTTTCAGGTATTTTCGATTTGATGAGTTTGTGATTATATATAAAAAGTGTAGAGTGATATGGGGCCACTTTTTGGGTTGAATCTGTAACTATATATTGGCTCTGCCAAGTTTTTTTTCAATAAAAAAACGCATGTGTCATTTTCAGTGCGTTCATATAACATGAATGCACTAGTGTGTTTGTATTACTAGTGCATCAGAACTAATATGCATGACATCATATTTTTTTTAGAAACACAAAAAATCGTTTCTTGGTTCTTGGTGCCACAATATCGCATTAACACACTGGTGCGTTTATACAAATAACGCACCACTAATGGTAGGAATGTAACATTTTTTATTTTCCTAAAATGCTACATAATTTGTAGTCATTCATGGTGTGCCTATTTTGATATAATGCATCGGTGCATGTATGTATAAACATGCACCAAGACATTTTATGTGATTAAGTGCACTAATATCATACTTTTTTTCTATTTTGATGTTCTGTAATTTATTTGTGTAATATATTGATGACTTTTGTATTTAGTGGTCTAGGTTTTTTATTGATATAAAATGCATGGTATGAGTTCAATGAACAATAATTTTAGTGAACATAAAGGGAGCACATCCAGAATTATGAAGAAGATGAGTGCTTTTTAATTTATGTATTTAAATTAATTTGTTTGAATTATTTGTAAATTTAACTAATATGTATTGATTCATGTGTGACATTCAGAGCCACAAAATGAGGAAGATCGATAAGGTTCTTACCAATCTAAGTCCAGAAGAGAGTAAAACATTGATGGAAAAGTTGCAGAGGGATGAATTAGGTGAATAAAAAGAAAGCCAATATGAATTATTTCTCCAAATTTTAGTAATATTGTACTTAAGAATATTCACTAATATGTTTCAAATAATTTAATTCACATATGTCTAATGTTATGTAGGGGATGAAAACATCAGAAGTGATTGTCATCATAAGAAAAGAAAAATATGGAAGATGAAAATGATGATGAATTGGTCCTTAGCTCATTTGGAGTGGTGATAGAAATTAATAGAAAGGGGAAATAATTTCAAAATAGTACAAGGGATATAGTGAAAAGAACGTATAGATGTACTTTTCACTTATAATACCTAAATCAATCAAATGATTCGAAGAATCAAGTCATATATAAACGAAAAGATGGATTTCCAGAGCAATGGTCAATGAGACATGTTAGACTTGCAATAGCAAAAACATACAACAACAAAAAAGAATGAATCAAAAAGTAATATTCCTAAACATTTTTATGTAGAATATGTATTTAAAACTAATAGAAAGCGTCCCTTCCTTTAATAATTCTAATTATTCTATATTTATTTTTCATATCAACAGAAAAATAGTTTAATGTCATTTTAAATTTCTAGGAAGATTATGAAAATCCGAGAGGATGAATGAGGTGATATGCGAAATGTGCCACTAGGGATCTCCAAAAAACTGTATAAGGAGATGATCAAGGAAATGGACATAATTTCATTGCATGAGGATCCATCTCAACAACAATGTGCTTCAAATGTATGAAATCATTGATTTTTTGGATTATGTACATCTCATTAATTAATTCAACATTAAATATTAATTTTCAATTGTTTTGTTGTATAGAAGAAGAAAAATGGAAGCCATTAAACACACAAGGCAAGATGACAAGGAAAAAAGGGGTTGATATCAAAGTTTGTGAGTATTTGTGACTTCATTATATCAAATTAAGATTTCATACTGGTTGTGGTCTTTATATTTAATTTATTTTGTTTTCACTGACCATCCTTAGAAGTCTTGAAATGGGAGTTAACATACAAAGAGGAGCCATCGAAAGAATTTATTGACATTGGATTAAGCAAGGGTTGTGAGTATATGCTGGTGTATCAAAAATTAATTGTCAATTTTTTAAGTATCTATGTTGTTTTACTTCTCTCAGTTTATAAGTAATAAAACGACAAAATTCATAAATGTTACATCTATGATTTCTTGTGGGGTATAAAACATGTAGGAAACAATGTATGCAGTGCATCCTGTAAAATTCTATATGTGTCACGGGCAGATCTATATTACTAGAGAAATATTCACTTAGAATTTACCAAACATTGACAGGAAAATAGAAGAAATATGAAGAAAATATTAACTAGAACACAAGAGAAAAACACACATGTGGATTAACCTTCTATTGCATTATTGTTCAACAACATGTGTACAATATATAGATTCTCTCAAGAGACAAAATCGATAGGCTTAGTGGTGAGTTGAGTATCTCACATTAATGCTAGGCTTAGTGGAGTAATACCCACAATCTATGACATTCTCCCAAGTGTAACTCCTGTATTAGGCCATAATGAGTTACAATGAACCTATGAGGACCATGAGGAAGTTAGGAAAGTCAATAAATGTGGATGGAATCATTATGAGGGTGAATTAGGTGGTTCAGGATTTGGTAGTGTCCATTAATGAGCAATTTGACAATTTACAGTGCGTAAGCGCCCTTGGTCCAACCTTATCCCATAAAATAGGGATGTAGTGCACCTGCATCATTAAATGCATTAAGTAAGGCGCTGTTAACTCCCCAGAATAAGAAAATGGGGCACACTTGTGGAAAAACTTGTCTATAATGACAAACCACTAGTATAATATGTGGACAAACCCCCTAGACTAGGCACTATGAATCCAAACCATGGAAAAACTTACATTAAACACTTGGAACCTTATGCAGGGATTATTAACCAAGGTCTAGATCGGAATTGTGTTCCAAAACCCTCCTTAAGCCAAAATGGTTGTGAGCAATGAAAATTTTTATGAGGGCCCAATCAACAAAGGCTTACAGTCACCCTTTACATTATTCATCCATGTAAGTGAGGAAAGAGGCAAAACCACTTGGGGAAAATCCTCCCTCTAAAATGGACATGAAAGACACCAAAAATAAACTACTCCAAAACAAAAGTAGGTGTGAAATTGTTCATATGTCTGGAGGAACCTTCTTCTTGGGAAGAAGAGGATGTGCTCAACTATATCATGTACATGTGCATCTGCATGATGGAAACTGAAGCCATGTAGAACAACTGAGTAACACTAATAGTAGAGCGAAGGATTCTCTTTAGACTTGATCTTCGAACCAACCAAGTTTCCAAGACCAAAAGAGACTTGAGGTGCTTGAGAATAATTGACCCCAAGCGAATCATAAGGCTCTTGAAGCATCAACATCAAACCAAGAGAGTTGTAATCATCTCCAAGAAAGAGGAACAAGAGTCTCAAGTTTTCCTATGTGATGGCTAAGGCTTCTCCATCTTCAATTGAACTTGACAAAATTCTGCTAGTCATGGTGCAAGAATACATAGGAAGCAAAAGAGTGTGAATCAATGAGATATATTCACTTTACTTCCCTACTTCTCCTTGACCATATTTCAAACCAATACTCTCATATGAAGAAAACAAACTCTTCTATAGAAGGTTCACTATTATCACCAATCAGCAACCCATCTTCAACATTCGTAATAGAAGACATAGAGGAGAAATAAGTGGAATGGAGAGACATCTCTTCAAGAGTATTGATGGAAACAAATCATATTTTATCTTCATGAAAAACAGCTTCATGGAAAATAGAGGAAGCCACAGAGGAAGAAAGTTGACCTGGATCATTTGTTGAATCTGTATCTTCTTCTTCTTCTTCAATTTTAATAATTTCTTGAGAAATGCATGAGTTCGAGACCTTTGGAGGGAGAACACATGAGGAGGTGTCCATTTGCTTGTTCTCCATATAACTAATATCTTATTTCTGCATGTTAATAGCTTTATCTATATTTCTCGAAAGCTCAAATTGGATACTCAATATAATCAATGAGATAATGAATTCTAGGAGGTATAGCTAGACACATAGTTCCATATGCTCTATCACAATAATTGATCCAATCACAATTCTCTTCATAAGACTCTGGATCGTTCACAACACCAATCAACACATTAAAGAGACATTTTCTCTTGAGATATACACACATCTTTTCTTTCCACTCATAATAGTTAAATGGAGATAGGAGAGGAACAACATTCGAATCCATATTTAAGTTATTGTAGGCACCTACAAAACACACACTTGGTAATCTATTTCGAAAGCAAGACTAGGATCCCCTATGGCGCTTTGGTACCACATGTCAAATTATATATGTGTCATAGGTGGATCTATATTACTAGAGAAAGCTTCACTTAGAATTTACCAAACATTGACAGCAAAATAGAAGAAATATGAAGAAAATATTAAGTAGAACACAAGAGAAAAGCACTCATGTGGATTAACGTTCCATTGCATTATTGTTCAAAAACATGTTTGCAATACATAGATTCTCTCAAGAGACAAAATCAAGAATCTTAGCGGTGATTTGAGTAGCTCACATTAATGCTAGGCTTAGTGGAGTAATTCCCCCAATCAATGACATTGTGCCAAGTGTAACTTATGTATTGGGCCATAATGAGGTCCAATGAACCAATGAGAACCATGAGGAAGTTAGTAAAGTCAATAAATGTGGATGGAATCATTATGAGGGTGAATTAGGTGTTTTAGGGCTTTGGTAGTGTCCATTAATAAGCAATTTGACCATTTACAGTGCATAAGTGCCCTTGGACCAACGAAGTGGTGCGCCTACCTCATTAAATGCATTAATTTGGGTTCCTTTGAATCCCCATAATAAGGAAATGGGGCACACTTGTGGACAAACTTGGATATAATGACAAACCATTAGTCTAATATGTGGACAAACCCCCTAGACTGGGCACTATGAAGCCAAACTATGGAACAACATCCATTAAACATTTGGAACCTTATGTAAGGATTATTAACCAAGGTCTAGATGGGAATTATGTTCCAACACATCCAATGGAATGGTTATTGATAAATGGCATGAGACATGGTTTTGATGGAATGTGTGACACTCATGACACAATTATTACTCTAGTACATCGAATTTCAATTTATATTCATGTATATTATCTATTTCAATTTTAATTATTCCCAACACTGTAGACACACTCATTATACTTTATTTTTATGTTTGCAGATGGAAGCTGAAGAAGAGGAAAACAATCGATCTAATCAACAAAAAATTCAGCCAAATAACCCAACCGATGCAATTGCTTCGAGCACTAAGAACATTTCCAAGGAAGGATGATGATCCATATTTATTTTTGATGTTAACACAAGCTACTATATAATAATTTTGAAATAATTATCTATGATAATCAGACATTTTGTATAATGCACTGGTGTATAATGCACTGGACATAGTGCATGAATTGAAAGAGATGGGTTACCAATAAGTGTAACAATTGCATGCATGTTGACATGTTGGTTATTGTTGTCTCTATGTTGTCCTATTTTGTATGACAAGGCCCTCTTATTGATATATAACGAAATAAATTTTTTTATTCCATTGCATTCTCCAATGTTATTGTCAAATCTTACATGTGAAATAGCACATTATATTGGTAATTAAATGTATGGATGCTTAAATATTACAATAGATGCTAAAATCTATAATATAATAAATTAATGTAAACAAACACACTAATTAAAATTCAAATGAATAGTACTGTAAAAAATTATTTCGATTCTTGGTGAATAATGGATTTAAAAAAATAAAAAATATAATATAGATATTTCACTACAATGTTAGTAGTCACTATTCAATGAATTATCCATGGTGCTTTTGGTACTTTATGTCGCACTGGTGTGTTTCTTCGAATTATACGCATTGGTGCGTTTCAATAATTGATACACCTCAGTACTTCAACATAAATTAAACACATCATTAAATTTTTTTTAAAAAAATGTCCACATCTTAGTCGCATTTACCGATGTGTTTTTTATTGTTAATCACAAGAGTGCATTTTAATTGTTTATATGAACTAAGATAAAATACTATACACACCAATGATTTTTGTAATTTATTGCACTTAGGCATTTTAATTATTTAAATGTGTCGGGCCATTGTAATAGTTTGTACGCACCAGTCCTTATTATTATGAAATGTATAGGGGCATTGTTATAAATAGACAACACCATCAAATTTTAAAAATATAAAAAATTTCCATTGCGTATGACATAAAATGTCACATCGGTGCAATTCAGGGAAATTTTTAGGGGCAAAATTTCGCCAGTTGGCTATTTTTTGAGTTTTTTTTTTAATAAATTCACTTTTTGGTCATTTTTAGGCTCTAATATCTCCTATATTTACATAAAATATGTTTTTTTATCATAATATTCACCAAAATGTACAAATTTCAGTAGTAAATTGTATCTTTCATATTTATTATTCACTTACCTATCTATATATATGGTTTTTTCAATCCAAAATAATCGCCTAGAATACTATACTTAAGTACAATATTAGAATCCTTAAAAAATACCATGGTGCGGTTTGGTTGTAAGTAAGCACCGGTGCGTATAAGATATATGTAAGAATTGGTGCAGTGATAAAATTTTGCGCTGTTCGGTGCTCCACCTGTTTGACTGCACCACTGCGTATTATTCATATTGTATAGAATCAGGGTGTTTTATGAAGGTACGCACTGATGTGTATTTTTCCAACAAAGCACACAAATAAAAAAAAATGGTAAAACCTATGGCCATCGATTTTTTTCTAGTTATAAAATATATTTGTAATAACCTCCATTAAAATATCGACTACCATTCGAGGAGGTTGTAGAGAGGTTTTTTTTATCATTTTTTCCAATCTTGTAACACTGAAAACCTTCTAGATATGACCTCTACTATAAGGCCTTTTCCTTCAAGTGTTAAGTACCAATTACATTATCTATGTATATGTCTCTCCAATTGCTTTTTTACACATTCAAAAACATATATCTATTGTTAGTTAAAGATGGACCGAAACATACATCTCTGGCCTAAAACTAATTTGTAGAAAAATTTATAGGCATGTTGGCTCATGAAGGTGACTCTCATACCACTTGTGGTTTACATTATGCTACAAGTTAGAGAAAGAACACGATAAAAAAATTTCGGAAACATAATATTATAGTGTAGAATAATTGAGTCATAGAATTTAAGCAAAATAAATGAAACATAAATGGACCTTGTATCATGATAGTCAAGACTAGAAGTGGTTTTCAAAGGCCTTTTAAGGTCGGGTGACCTTTTAGTTGAGTATATATCCAATACAATAACTCTTGATGACACAATCCATAGCCTTCTAAATCTTTAAATAGGCTTTCAATATCCAAAACCCTAACTACTTGACATGGTCAAATAACTGTTGACTACCAACTTCTTAGTAAACATTAACTAGTAGAGATAGTTTTTACATTGATTGTTCAATACTAATTACTCAACCTTGTTCAAAAGAGATGGTTATAGAAATTTCTTAAGTAACAGATAAAGTAAGAGAATTAGGATAGGACCCTAACAAACGTTATAGATGATTTATCTATGTTTTTTTAGCTACCCTAAACAAAAATGCTTATAACTTAATTTTTCAAGATAATATAATTCCTTAAATATGGAACCTTCTATGAATAATATCTTAATTGACTCATTATTTGGATCTTTCCTTGATGACAATGACAAAAAACCATTATGTAATTCGAAATATTTAGTTACCAGTGAATGTAATATGGATAGAGACATATGATGTGACATTGCCACATTTTCTTGCACAACCCTGTGGTCTCAAGTAAAAGTAATTAATCGAATACGACAATGATTCCCATGCATACTACCTATATACAATGTGTCCCATTGATACTAGTTATATACCTTTGACTAAGAGTTATTAGTTCCACTAATTGTGGTAAGTTGACTTCACATAGGATGGAAGATCATAGGTAGCTACCATGGGTCTTTGAGTTTTAATACATTTAGTAACAAATATTTCATCAAATTTATGTTTTATAGATTGGAATTTAGACATACAAAGTGTGATTTAATTTTTGAAAATGTGAATATGTAAAAAGAAAACTAAATTTTGGAAGTCTTAACATTAGTTTTGTGAATAATAATTTAAATTCTAATAACCTCAATTTATCAAGTAAAATTATCTATGTCAATTATGGAAATATGAATTTATATTTAAAAAGTGTTGATGTCAAAGAATGTAAATCTCTATTTTGATTTCAATATTGCGAACTTATATTCCAAAGATAAAGACCATAATTTGATTTGAGCTCTTTGGATGCACCAACAAAAGAAACATGAGATGGAACATAAGATCAAAGGTAGCTACCATGGGACTTCTTACAAATTCAAATGCACCAACAAAATAAACATGAGATGGAACATAAGATCAAAGGTAGCTATCATGGGACTTCTTACAAATTCAATTAGGTAGCTACCATGGGACTTCTTACCAATTCAGTTTTTATTCTATTTAGTAAGAACTATTACATAAAATTATTGTCTTCAAAATTAAATCTAGAGTTTCAAAATATGAATATTATTATTGAAAATGTGAATATCATTGATTTTAAAGTGCAAAATAAAATTACGAGTATAGTAAGATTGTTGTTTCAAAACAATTAATTTTCTTTTAAATATATGATTTTAATTACATAAATATTAATTCCATTTTAAAATTATGAATTTTAATTCCAAAAATATGAAAATTGATTTTAAAAATATTAACATTAAAGTATTATAATTTATATTTGAATTTCAATACTATGAATTTATTTTCGATATTACAAAACATAATACAATTTGAAATTTTTACAAATTATTAAACTTAATGTTATTGGATGTAGTACCAAAAGAGACATGATATGTAACATTGCCCAACTTTCTTGATGACCATTGTGGGAGACTCATTTGTTCCACTAGTGGTTAAGTCCTTTAATACCTTCAATGTTGTGCTCTAGGTAGAGTTACCATGGCTTTTCTTAAAGTTGAGTTTTAATATTATTTACTTCAACTTTTTTATGAATTTTTTATAAAATTTCTTTAGAATCTAGATTTATAAAAAAGGAATATTGTTTTTTGAATGTGAATATCAACCATTCAAACGTGAACAATGTCAGTTTTAATTTTTTAAACAATCAATTTTGTTTTGAAAATATAAATTTCATTTTTAAAAGTATTAATGTCATTCTAAGATTTTGAATTTCAATTCTAAAGATAGAAATTTTGATTTCAAAAAATATTAATATTAAAATATGATAAATATTAATATTAAAGTATGTTAATTGTATTTTGATTTCAATATTGTGAATTTATATTTCAATTTATATATATTGAATCTCAATATTAGCATGTATGTATATATATATCATTATCGTATGCATTTTAAAATAAATATTAAGAATATGAAGAAGTAAAATAGAAACAAGTATTACCATTGCAAATACATAAAAACTATAGAAAATATGAACCATGAGCCACATCTTTTTACCAACTTTATCTTCCTATTTGTAAGAACTAGTCCTTTACTATAGAAATATTGCAAAACCCACATATTGAAATAGTACAGAAAGAACCAACTAACCTTTTCTAATTTTAATTAAAATAAAGAGATAAATTATATCAAATACTATTTTATGAATTGTTACATAATATATATTAAATGACAAGTATAGAAGTTGTTTGTTGAAATAATGTCTCTGCATCACAAACACTCTCATCATTCTTGTCCATATATTCTTGGTGTATCTTAATTATTGCAAATGTCTCTTTATCTATAATTTGGGTCTATTGCATCGCACTTTTGGCAACCGTGCCCATGTAATAGTGTTTATATCAATAGATGTCATTCTCACTCTTTTGACAATTTCATATTGAACTTTTTAAAACATTTTCTATATAAATATTTGATATAATACGATGTTATAATTCAAACATAGCAAATATCAACAATAACATCTAAATCTTGGTAAACATATCTCTCTTCCCTATCAAACCATTTTGTGCAATCTAAATCTCGTGAATATATTATCAAACATTTTTCCCTTTATGATATGATACAAGTTTCTTGACATTTAAAAACCCAACAAATGATATCTAAAACCCAAAATAATAAAAAAATGAAAGAATCTATAACAAATTGCCTTATTCATTTGACAAAAGGAGTTCTTATAAGTTTTAAGAAGTCTGGACCTCTACAAAGACTTTAGGTTTTAGAGGGGAAGAGGCAAAACTCTCGATTGGCTATGTAAACCTTTTAAAATTTAACCATATATTGTGAAAATCCTCAGAGTAGATCTAAGAGATGATGTATACCTGACAAGAAAGTAATTGATTAAGCAAGAAAATAGAAGAAGAGTGGTCAATGCAGTATAATGAGCAACCGAATAATAATATAGTAGAACTCGGATAGAAGCAAAAATACTTCACACACTAATTAATTAATCACAATATGGACAAATAAATAGTACAATGCATGAGGATTTGAATGTCGAAGGTGGCAATTCGAATTAGCCTTCATGGAGTGATCAAAGGATAACTAGAGTGTCATCGGAGCACAACTAGTAGTCTATCTCATCATCAGTGGAGTCATCAATGCTCAAGTAACTATCAACCATCAGTCAAACTGAGTGTGGTAGGTGTAACTGAGTGTAACTGAATGAAGGAGGCTCAGTGGAGGGCGCATGAGGAGCTAACTGGAGTCAGAATGGGCAGTCTACTCTCACTGGAGATCCATCGGAGTGATACAGTCAGTTGAGAGTCAGTCTAGCCTCAAATCAAGGAAAGAACTGATGATAACTCAATTAACTGAAGTGGAAGTCAGTGGTAGGTGAGAGAGGGCGCATGAGATGCATGCAATTGCATGAAGGGGCACACTAAGCACTAGGAGGGATAAAAGTGATCTGAGAGAATCTCCTGGGGGCTGGCTAACTGAGGGCTAGGTGCTGGACTGATGACTGGGATGCATGCAAACCCTAAAAGTGCATGCATGACTAAAAATGAAAATAATGAAAATGCTGCTAGGACTAGGATGGAGTATAGGAATATCCTAACACCCCCCCTTAATCCATCCTCGGCCTGGTAACTAAGACCAAAGGTCACCCAATACAATGAATAATAACAGTCAATAAACCGAGGAAATGGGGAAAACTTCATGGGAAAAATACCCCCCCTCAAAATAGACTGTAAGGCACACACAAAAATAAATGTTCCAAACTCAAGCAGGTGTGATGCTTGGTCATATGTCTGGAGGTATCTTCTTCTTGGGAAGAAGTGGATCATGCTCAGAAAGAAAGTTCTTGTACTTGCTCATCAGATTGAATGTGATGAGAACAAATCCAAAAGTATGAGGATGATCCTTGAACATGTGATTCGAATCAGCTGAGGTAGGATAAAAAACATGAATGTGCAGATAGTCTTTCGTCTTCTCCTTCGAACCATCATGGGTGAGATTATGCTCAAAAGAACCATCAAATAATTGCTTGAAATCCAAATCAGATTTAAGACTTGAAGAATAGTTTCTTGAGATCTCCTTTGAACCAGTAGGGGTGAGATCAAAACTATCATATGCATGAGAAATTATCCCAAGTAGTAATTTCTTAGAATCCAAATTGGATCCAAGACTTGAATCATGGTTTCTTGAGATATCCTTTGAACCATAAGAGGTGAGATCAAAACCAGTAAAGGCATGAGAAATTATCCCAAGAGAATGGCCATGGTTTCTTGAGATCTCCTTTGAGCTAGCAGGGGTGAGATCAAAGCCATGATGTGCATGAGAAATTATCCCAAGCGAATGGAAATGGCCATATTCTTCAATAACCTTCTGAAGGAATGGAATAATGATCATATAGTAGTAAATAATAGGTGATTTCTTGAGGAGAGCGAATGCATTACCTCCAATAACTGATTTGACCTCTGAAACATTCAATAGATCATGATGTAGACCAACAGGCGCTAGTGCAAGGGAGGATTTAGGACCTTCTGTAATATCTAGAGTGTGACCTGGCACAGAAAGAGAATAAATTTGGAGCATGAGTGTAGAATCTGCAAGTTCTTCTTCTTTATGGACAACTTCAATATGAGATATGTTTGATACTGGTGCATGATCAATGAGATCATCAAGGAAGGCGAATGCATCACTTTGCTTGCTCTCGAAAGGGTTTGGACCAATTCCTTCATTTTGTATGCCAAAAATTACATCCAGTTGGGCCCATAGCTCTTTTGGAGTGTCAATATCAATGAATTGGTGTATCATGCATGGAGGCATAGCATACAACATGGTTGCACAAGCTCTATCACCTTCAACTAACCATTCATACTCTTCTTCAAAGGATTTGATCTCTCTTTCAAAACAATAATCAAAGAGACCATTTCTCTTCAAATGTGCTATCATATTCGGTTTCCATTCATCATAGTTGAATGGAGAAAGAGGAGGGATTTATTTTGAATTCATTGAAGTTGTAGAAGACTTGTAAAAACAATAGAGAATATCTGTAACTACTACTGTTGCATAAATGCAAAAACTGTTGCAACTACTGCACTCGAAATCTTGATAATAACCTGCAAAAAACTCTCAGGAATGGAGATAAACAATACTCTCAACATGCTCTGATACCATGTGAAAATCGTCATAGCAGATCTAAGAGATTATGTATACCTCACAAGAATGTAATTGATTAAGCTAGAAAATAGAAGAAGAGTGGTCAATGTAGTACAATGAGCAATAGAATAATAATATTGTAGAACTCGGATAGAAGCAAAAATACTTCACACACACTAATTAATTAATCACAATACGGACAAATAAATAGTACAATGCATGAGGATTCGAATGCCTAAGGTGGGAATTTGAATTAGCCTTCATGGAGTGATCAAAGGAACACTAGAGTGTCATCGGAGCACAACTAGTAGTCTATCTCATCATCTGTGGAGTCATCAATGCTCAAGTAACTGTCAACCATTAGTCAAACTGAGTGTGGTAGGTGTAACTGAGTGTAACTGAAAGAAGGAGGCTCAGTGGAGGGCGCATGAGGAGCTAACTGGAGTCAGAATGGGCAGTCTAGTCTCATTGGAGATCCATCGGAGTGATACAGTCAATTGAGAGTCAGTCTAGCCTTAAATCAAGGAAAGAACTTATGATAACTCAATTTACTGAAGTGCCACTGAGTGGTAGTTGAGAGAGGGTGCATGAGATGCATGCAATTGCATGAAGGGGTGCACTAAGCACTAGGAGGGCTAAAAGTGATCTGAGAGAAGCTCCCGAGGGCTGGCTAACTGAGGGCTAGGTGTTGGACTAATGACTGGGATGCATGCAAATGCATGCAAACCCTAAATAATGCATGCAAACCCTAAAAGTGCATGCATGACTGAAAATGCAAATAATGAAAATGCTACTAGGACTAGAATGGAGTATAGGAATATCCTAACATATACATCTAAACTCCGATTCAGATCAGTTGATTTGGAGTTATGATTCACATGGAAAGTACGGTCCCAAACGAGGTTATGAATGTATCATTGAAACGGGGAATACTGACAGAAAATGGTGGTGGCACCCTTTATGGAATTTAAAATCCCCTCAAAAAACAAAGTTGATTACTCGGTTCCTCTTAACTAAGAAATCCCTCACATGGGATCAACTACAGAGGTGTGGATGGGAAGGCCTGGGAAGATGTACACTTTGCATACTTCGAGAAGAAATAAACCTTCATTTAACTGTGTTTTTCCCTTTTCTAAGACAAGCATGGAAAGAGTTAGAGCTCCTCTTAAAACACAACTTTGTATGGATGGGTACTTCAGCGTAGGACAAACTAAATACATGGTTATCAGACCCTGAAAACAACCGCTATAAAATTCTGCCACTTATAACATTCTGGCAAGTTTGGACAGCTAGAAACTTATCCATATTTGAAGACATAAACGTTGGTCCCTTGTACTCTACTAGAACAACTACAGCCACCTTATCCTATTACACACATGACGAAAGAGTAAAAGGTTTCAGGAATCTCGAGGTTGAAACAACAAATTTTGATATGCATTGGTCCTACTATGACAAGGCCTCAAATCTCAACAAATCTGGTGCAGGAGGTTTATTATTCATAGATAAGAAGATTTCTTACAAATTCCAGGAAGGATTGGGATCCGTTAAAAACAATTTCACTAAACTCGGTGCTTTAAATCTTCTACTAAAATTGGCAAAAAGGAAAGAGATTAAGTTTCTCCAAGTTTTTGGTGAATCTCAAATGGTACTAGATTGGGAAAATGAAAAAAAGGTTTGTCATAACCTCAGTCTAATTCCAATCTTAGCAGAGATAAAGGTTTTAAAAACAAATATGGAAATGGTCTCCTTCCAACACATCTATAGGGAAAAGAACACATAAGAAAATACTCAATCTAAACTGGGTTTGAAACTCATAAATGGGCAATGGAATGTACAAAAGGAGTTTGAAGGGGCCAACACTTAGTATGAACTATGGGATCTTCATTAATTCACAGCACTACAGGGCATAACTGAAAATCTAGGAATCTGAGTCCCCTCCACTTTTGCTATTTTTCTATTTTGAGATATGAAGTCTAGCTGCAGATTTATCTACAATCTATTATATTTTTCTTGAGAAATAACATAAATTAAGGCTCTGATTATATGAACTAAGTCCTGCATCGATACATATTTTACTTGGAAGAGATATGAGTTATCACATATTATACCAGAATGTAACTTTTGTTTTTTTTATATAAATAAAAGTTATGATTTTTTTTGAAGGGAAAAAAAAATATGATCCAATTTAAACAAACTTCTCAAAATATAGTAATCAACTCGTAAAGTAGTCAACTCATGGACATTCCAAAGGTTGGAATAAATACAAAATAGTGCAATGACACATATTTCAAGGGTTGGAATAAATACTAAATAGTGCAATGGACATCGTTGAAGGGTGGAGCTAGTGTAACAAACTTGAGGGGTGCACCTTTACTGGCTGAGTGGTAGTGTCAATGTTTCATATAAGTTCCTTTCGATATACATCAAAATTGCTCCCTCTTTCCTCTTGGTTTAGGAATGGCTCTAGGTACATCGAAAGGAATGAACAAATAATATTTTTTAAGTGTTATTTGTTAGTAGTGTAAGGAGATGATGATGATGAAGGATTGCTATGAATATTTAACAATGCTACAACCAAATTATTAACATTTATTTATGGAGAAAAATTATCATGGCTAGAAGTGGTTATTATACATGTTTAAGAACTTGCTATGGATATAAGAGACCGAATTTCTTGTAGAGTGCAATGTCTTCAAGAAGGACGTGATTCTTCTTCCCATTACAATGATTATTGCACCGAGAGTAGCAAAGTGTTATAAAACCGAGTATGGTAGAGATATTTCACATTCTTAACAAAATAAAAAATAATTAAAAAAATTCATGTAAGTTTATAAAATAAAAAAATAAAACCAAATAAAAAATAGCTCATAAAATAAAAAATTAAAGCTAAATAAAAAGTTATTAAAAATATCCAAGTTGGCTTATAAAATAAAAAAATAAAAAACAAATTTTGAAAACAATGATTTATAAACAATTACAGGTCAAGAAATTGGATCCCTCTTGATGCTTCATAGATCTGGATTTGATATAAATTTATGCTAATTTTATATCATAACAAATAAAAATAACTTAGCTCTAGCTTAACTTTGTAAAGCTTGAAGATAACGCTGTATCAATGAAGAATACGTTAGGCTGTATTTATAGCTATTAAAAGTAAGGATCCACCGAAAATAGCAAGTGTCTCATATATACGATCAGATTCGTAATAGTGAGAAAGAACGTGGTCTGCTGTGTACGTATCGACTGTCTGGCCCTGCAAATGGAGAGATGCCTGCAGTACGACAATGCGATGCTCTTTGCTCAATAGACGCCGGTATTCCGTGTTGAAATGACTTGGGCCTCAGTCTGCCGAGTAAACCAAGTAACGAAGGAAATGCATTTTAAATAAACATAAACATGATTGTCCAATGAATGAAATGCATTGCACAGACATAAAGTATGTCTTCACGTGTAGCCTCGCTAATGTATTAATATAAGAGACATGACATGAATTCTTTGTCGACCATTCACATTCAAATTCAGACGTCTGTTTATGAGGGCCTGTGGTCCATCTAGATGTTCACGTGCCTCATACAGTCATACTTATCCTCCCATGTGGCATGTTGTAAGCAGTTAGCCATTTTTTAAGAAGGGAAATAGAAAGGTGTCATGTCTCGTCTCTCTCTTCTCCCCGAATCTTCACTGACGGCTACTGAGCGACTGAGCTGGATCTCATATATGTTTCTTTAATCTTACCCATAGTCACGGCTCTGTACTTGGCGTTTGCCACCAAACTGGTGGGCCGTCACCTGCTATTATAATCCACTTTCCAACATTCTTATCTTCATACATGAACCCTCATGAAGGTCAATCAATCCATCAAACTTCTTACCTAAACCTATCAAGAATAAATTTGTTCATGATTCCCATCAATGGCAATATCTGAATCCGGATTAAAATGTTGAACTCGTAAATATGTCAGCAACTATATAAAACTAAAGCAATATATACTGGACCAATTGTTCAAAAAGAACGTCACCTCTTAGTATCACTGGCCAAAGTCCTGGTGATATCTCAATCAGGATTAAAGAGTTGTTCGTAAATATTTCAGCAACGATATAAAATTAAAGCAAGACCAAGTGTTGAAAAAGAACGTAACCTATCTGACTATGAATTTACAGTCACATGCCTCAGATTAGACAAAAGTGGAATATGTATCCAGTATAAAAATTGTTCAATTATAAAACTTAATGGGTTTATGTTTTAACATCTTCTTATTGAAAGGTGGATGTTATATCACCCTTTCCTTAATCTGAACTTCAAAATGCTTTGGATAGTCATGAGTTAAGAGAATGATGTGTTTACATCCTTTCCTTAATAGAAGCAGCGAAAAGCTTTGCCTTCACATGGTGCGCGTTTCCTGGTTCTTCACATGGTGTGCGTTATGTTATGGTAACATTTTTTGTTTGTTTGTTTATGGATATGAATAATATTAAAAATATTTTTAATATAATGAGTTTACAGTTTATTTTGAAGAATTAAAAGGTTCTATATTTTTAGTTTTGAAGAAGAATATAAATTTTTATTTAACATTATTTTCTATTTTTATTGATAAATTATCCAGACTTCAATAACCACCATCCAAATAATATATTGCAAAAAATATTTTTAATTTATTATTTAAAAATAATACATGCTTCTAACCTCATTTTCCTAACATCCACCAATCTGAAGTCCCTTGTTAAGCCATTTCCCTTACATAGATCATAAATATAAAGAGCCTACCTAGAAATATATTGAGATGGTTCATGTCAACATGCTTAATCCTCGGAGGAAGATAAACTTGATTTTAGGTTCATGTGCATAAGCTTCGAACTTTTGAAAACTTGCAAGTCGGTCGGACTGTAAAGTCCCTAAAATTATACTCTAATTTTTTTTTAATGGGTCTTCGTTTGTTCATAACGATCACAATCGTTCTTTAAATTAACTTCAGTACTAAGATTGAGTCGGTGAATTCTATTAGTTTATGATTTCCCTATCATGGATGTTTTTTTTGCCGAAAGTAATTTGGTCCTTTGGATTATCTTGTCGGTTGTTTATGATAATTTCTAATCCTATTTTGACTTTTGATGTATTTGATGACTTTATGACTGGTTGTTTTAAGAAGTGTTTGAGTATCGCATGCATTTCTTTTTATGGTGAGATGTTTTTCTCTATGATTGAAAACTTGATCTTTGGATGAGCCTAGCTTACTTAGATATAAAAGCTAATGCATTGCGTTGTTAATTCTTAGCAAGTTCTAATTGCTTGACTCATTCTAAAGCATGCAAGTCCTAAGTACTAGGTAAAGGAGTAAGACTGGGGTTTGTGCTTTCTACAAGTTTACAAGGGTCCTAAGGGGGCTAGTAAGTAAATAACACGAGGTTCCTATGTGATAAACTCTACACATCTATGTTATTTAACTATACTATATCCTATGGTAAGCGAAGGTTTCATATAATGAAGCGCTGGTCTTGGAGGTTGGTGAAGCATTAATGGCAGCCCATGTGATGGGTGTATGGGCACGATTATCTGGTGTCCATGTATATAGGGCGTTTTGGTCACTTCAATATGGTATAGTTTCTTTGGGGCTTTGTTTTCAATCATAGTGCTTTAGCTTGGAGGAGCAGGAAGCCAAGGGATTCCCCTCTGCGCTTTCTTTACAGAACCCTGGTACAGAGGTATGACAAGGAAAGAATTGTTGATTTGATGGAGGTCGCTTTCGCTTTCCCAGGGTGCCATCATTTAAAACTCACGTGATGTTTGAGAAAATCGTGTGTTAGTACCTTCTGCATTTACTTTAAACCATAAATTAATTTGCTTGCGTCTTATGAATTCCCTGCTGGTGGTTGATGTAGGTACAGGGGGCTAAGTGCTTGGAGCTATACTACGTGTTCCAGGCATGGATTTGTTCCACGGTAAGCTCGTGCTCTCTAAATTCAACATTTTCCCTGGTGGAGGAGTAGCTTTATTGTTCCTTGGTTTGGTTTTATGGAAATTGGGATTATGGCTTTCGCCTTTGCTGGAGAGAAAAGAGTTTGGGCATTGTGTTGGCAGTTTTTACAGAGTCTTCCTTACTCTCTGGAAGGACTCCCTTTGATAAAAAAACACAATGTGATTATTATCTCAAGCTTTGATGCCACTTTCTATTTCACAGCTATAAAGAAACATTAAGCCTATGAAGGACATTTTTTATTTAAAATGTTTTGTTGTGTAAGACTGTAAAAAGAGAAGCAACTCTCTTTTATTTCCCTCGTGGTATGAATAAATGTCTGGCTCTGTATTTCTATACTGTAATTATCGCGTTTCGATTTCCAGTGTAAATGGATGTTTTAACATTTCTCTTGTTGAAATGTATCACTCTGTTTCTTCCTGTGTGCATAGTCATCGGAAATACTCATACCTCAATTCTGTAGTAACGTTAATGTTTTTAAATTCTCAATATGAGATTTGGATCTAGCTTGGGTTATCCAGTCATGAGAATCGTTGATCGTGTTATTCTTGGAGTAGCCTGATGACTAGATGAGTTTGAGTTCTGAACCGAGAATTTTGTTGGGGTTTCGTTGGCAAGGGTAAATTTTTAAATCCTATATGAACTAGATGTGTTTTACTGCTATAATGGAATTCTTTTGTGGAAATTTGGATATCCCTTTTGTATATAAAATTTTCTCAGTTTTCTTCATATAGTTTATATCGTAAATCAACTAGTTAAGGTTTGAAGAGAGGGTTTGTGATAATCCTATATTTCTAAATCAAAATGAAATTTTAGTTTATAATTTACCCCATATGTCATGACTAACAATCTTGTCGATGATCATATCCAAAATAAAAGAAATAATTTATGCATCCTGATAATAAAATTTACATAATGGAATCAGGCATGAATGCTACCATAATAATTCTATCTATATTTTTGCAGCAGTTTCTTCATGAATAATAAGGGAAAACACTACCTACATATTTCCTATCAGATGGAAAGTATAGATGAGATTAATGCAGAATACAACACTAGTTTTCCATTAAGAAAAATAATAAAAATACTTATCAGTCCTTTCTCGATTTATTTAACTGACTGACGAAATGCCGCATTCCTCCAAACTATACATCTCGAACCATTCCTGGTTCGTTTGACAGATCACCCCCAAGCTGAATTGAGCATGCCAAGAGGCTAGAAGGACTAGGGGAAAAAATTTGTTATCTTTCTTACTAACGACTCAATCCATACTCAAGGATGTATGAATTGGATTCTTCCAATATTCTTTTCGACACCCCTCCTCTTGTATTGTCCTCCTATTTATAAGTATTTCAATGAGGAGAAGGATCCTAGGGGGCGTCCTTCACTAACATCTCGGGGTTTTGGTGTAATGGTTCATATATTTTGGTATCAGAGCCTCCACCCAAGTTCGAGTCACAGAGCGGGTGGAAACATCGGCATTGTAGAGTTCGTCCGGGGCTCGTACGGCTCAAAGGGGACACCACCGTACGAGCGCACATCCACCCCTAAGTCTGGACTGCGAATCGTGGTGGGATGTTAAGATCCTAATGGGCGTCCTTCACTAACATGTCGTGGTTTTGGTGTAACGGTTCGTATCATCTGGATCTGGATCTGGATCTGCTCCTCTGATGTACCTCCCACTCTGTATAAGTTGTATTTTCCAAAACAAGTCTTTCGGGAACCCTTCTTGCTACTGGAGTGAATTGCTCATTGTGGTCCAAATCATGAACCTTTGAGTACCGTTTTTCAGGAAACCGAGATTGTTGCGTCGTTGTATATCCCTCATGGAAAGTCTCTCCAAGATATTGTGGATCAAACCCCACCATCATGTAGCACCTCTCTGAGAGAAGCGGATCTGCATGACATAGTGCAAGTTTTGCATGATACTAAAATCTGGAGGTTCTATGGTCATATGGAACCCCAACTATGTTCCTAGCAGCTACAAGGAATTTGCAAGCCCATATGGGCCTTTGCCATGGATTGGGAGAATTTGTTGGATCTGGATCTTAATCTAAATCTCCTTGAACTTTATTCTAACCATCAAGATCTTGATTCTCATCTTCATTAGAAGAGATATCACTCTGATCTTCATCAGATTCCAATGGGGTGGGGAGAGAGTATGGAAAAAAATGTTAGAATTCATATGCCTTGGAGACATTGTTTGCAAACCCTTTTGCTATAATCTTCCTAGTAGATACCTCTACAATATAAACTGTGTTAGGACCAAAGACCACTTTCTTCGATAAACCTGTGTGAGTCATCTGATGTACAGACAAAAACTTTCCTGAAAAAGAATGCACAAATACAATATTTTTTAACTTACAATGCTCCATGTGTATTGTGCACTTCCCTTCAACAGATATGTGAGAGTTGTCTCCCATGTGAATAATCAGACCATCTTTGAGATCTAGAGAAGAAAATGATTCTCAAGAGGAAAACATGTGGCTGGAGGCTCCTGAAGCTATGAGGAGGGCTTGTGATTTTGAAAATACAGCATTCAGTGCATGGAATCTCTCATGACCATCAGACTCACTTCCACAATTTGTCTCTCTTGCACCTTTTGGGAGGGCAATGTTGTGTTTTTCAAGAAGCTTGGTCATCTGATCTATCTTCTTCTACATGCAAGCTTTCTCTGGGTGGTTTCCTTTCTTGCAATAGGAACACTTGGATTTCTCAAATCCCTTTTATTTTTCCTTCTTGGAGCTGGAGGATCCTTCTGATGGACTTGACTTGGAATTCTGCTTGGGTTCAAGTGGCTTCTTATCCTTTCCTTTGTGCTTCTCCTTCCCATTCACACTTGTTGTTTCTCCAGTCATAAGAGCTTGATTTTTGGAGGCCGTCAAGGTTCCCATGTGGATCAAATTATCTTGTTCTTGGATGAGATATTCAGTGAAAATATCAAAGGATGGACTGTTCCAACTAGGGATTGACATTCGCCCACAATGGAAGGTAGAGACAAATATGGAGAACTCAAGACCTAGATTGCTCAGAGTGGATAGCACCAACTTCTCATCCTTATTCTCAATGCCACATTACTTGCATTGCATAACTACAGATTTGAATTTTTAAAATAATTGTTGGATGGTCTCGAAACTGTTAGGTTGAATAGAAATCAACTCATTCTCAAGAAGATGGACTTTTAGCTCATCTTGTTTTCCGAAGAGGGTCTCTAAATTCAACCATAACTCTCTTGGAGTCTTCAATCCTTCGATGTGGAAGAGTATACCTATGGAAATATGAATACACATGAAACCAAATGCTTCATCCAAACTAGTCAAATACTTTGTTTTCTCCACAACTGATTGTGGTTCAGGATCCTTACCCATTGTCACCTTGTATAGTGATTTGTTGTGCAATACCATCTGCATATCAACCCTTCAATCAAGGTAATTGAAGGGTGTTAGGATCCTGGGAGAGAGAGGAGAGTTCGAATTGTCCATTACAACTGCTAGAGCAAATACAAGGTGAAATTGCTGATAAGCAAATTGAGTACAGAAACACAGGTGTAGACACACTGGTGCAGAAAAACAAGGGTGCAAAAACAATGGTGCAAGTACAGAAAACTATTGTAACTATTTTTGCCCTAAAAATATTTGAATAACCTACAAAAAAATCTCAATAATGGAGGTATACTACTACTTAGCACTGCTTTAGGACAATAGGCACTTTTATCTGGATCCTTCACACCTAGCTAGACCTCATTGGATTTCTCCAATGAATTCAACAATGGCATTGAGATTTGCTGTGAAAGTCCATAGGCTTCTGGTACACTACCGAAAGCAATTTCTCAACCTATTCGCTCAATGGATCTGATACCATGTGAAATTTTATGCCACAGTAGATCTAAGAGATAAGTATACCTCACAAAGAAAGAATGAGCAAAAAAGTTGAATATGAGTGAAAATTGCAGTAAAAAAGAGCAGAGATTATTATGCAGCAGAACTCAGATATGAGAAGAATGATTTCACATGATCCAATAATCAGTATAATAAACAATGATGTTATAATGGAGAGAATTCGAGTGACACAGGAGAATTCAAACCTCAGTTGGTCTAGCATCTAGGGGTTATCACCACGGGAGTGCTCCAAAAGACTCAAACTCAACTAAATTGAACCTAAACTCAGCTAGCTGAAGTCACCAACAGTTAACTGATTAAGGAGGGAACAATAGTGAGTTTTTCATGCATGCCAATCATAAATGGGTGCATGAGGCCACAATTAGTGGCATCTAGAGCTCTAACCCCACACACAATTAAGCTAACTCAGGTGGACTGCACTGGAACACTCAGTTGTTCTTATAAAATAGGGAACTGGATGAAGTTGTCCTAAGATGATGCATCCAGGGCTTAGAATGTGGTATATGGATCCTAGATGTCATCTTCACACCACTATGGGGGAAATGACATCATCAACAACTAGGAAAAATAAATAATGCTAGGTAGGACAAGGATGGAGTATTAAAATATCCTAACACAAATAGAAGAGAGACAAGTCAATACAAAAAGGGTTGGGATAGAGGTCGACCAACAAGATCAACATGATGCAAGCATTTTTTGTGATAGGTCTTCAATAAGGGTGTGATGGGTAATCCCAGAATGGGTTTTTAAAGATATATTCCAAAATGATTAGGATGATGCAATGATTTTTTTGAGATAAGCCACCAACAAGGATTTGCAGGACCCCCTGAATTTTTCCTTTTTTATTATAGTGAAAGGATTATTATTCCTAGAATAATATTATTGGATTGACATAATTCCCAAATTGCTTGTGGATGTAAAGATGTAGCATTGTCATTAGCTAGCCACCAAGAATATTTTATTGTATTGAGAGAATGTCCAAATTCCATATAGATGTAATGATGTAGGAATTTCATTAGTGGTTTAAATAAATGAGGGTTTCTAGCATCCTAAGGAAAAGGGATTATTAGGTGCTATAGCTCTTCGATATACGTAGATGGTCCAACATTAGTACAAATACCAATCTCTTAAGGATCTAACTAAGGAGGCTCAACCATGCCCTTGGTTGTACTATTTTACTGCCAAGTTATAATATGAGAGTAATCTTTTCGAGCATTGTGCTTGGTCTCACTATAGAAAAAAGATGGACAACTAGATTATGTATAGTTGGTTTCATGTCCTGTAATGGACTTTGAATTTCGATATACGTAAGGGTACACGGAATATTTTGTGCGCAATGGTTTTCTTATGTGGTACTATTCAAATGAATACCAACATAGATTATAGTGATATCCAACAAATTTGATTCAGTACCATTTGTAATATCTACATCTATTCATTCCCTACAAAATTTTTACCCGTTGAACAACAAATCTCTGCAGTTATTTAAATATTTCGGAACATGTCTCTAACCTAAGAGGAAATTGTTTGAAAAATTGGAGGCATGTTGGATGAGAAAGGGGACTCTCAGACAACTTGTAGTGTACTTTACCCTGCAAGTTAGAGAAAAAATAAGGTAAACAAAGATGCACAAATTCTAGAAACAAAATACTATAGTGCATATTAATTTACCAAGAGAATAAGCGAGACCAATGCAACATAAATGGATCTCGTATTATGAAAATGAAATCTAGATATGGTATTCAAACGCCTCTTAAGATTTTGACCTTTCACTTGAGCAAATATAATTCTATCTCCTTAAATATGATTTAAATATCAAAAACCCTAACTACTTAACATGATCAAATGATTAATTTAGTGTCTAGCTTCTTAATGGGCCTTAATTAATACAAATACCCTTTTCAAATTAATTGTTCATTACTAACCACTCATTGCTTGTATACATTGCTTTACGAAGTTAAGCCAGGACGTAAAAAAAAATATAAATACTTTATATATGCCTTTTTAATACCATAAACATATATTCTTATAAATTAATTTTTTAAGATATTATAATTCTTCAAACATGGGAGTTTGTATGAATAATATCATAATTTGTTAACTATTTGGATTTTTCTTTGATGAAAATGATATAAACCTGTCATGTCCCAAATTTGGAATTTGGTCACAATGGCCTAATCACATTAGCCATATTCATTAGAGTTTGTAAAATTGATGTTAAGGGTCAAATAATTGCCAAGGAGGAAAATTACTAGTTTCCTAGGTTTGGGGTGGAAGCTTTGGGATTTGGAATAAGGGGGATAATAAATAATGTTTAGACATTAGAAGGGTTCAGGTATTTAATAAATAGAGTGAATAAAGAAATTCAAGAGAAATCCTAGGTGACAAATGGTTTTGGAGACATATGGAGGATGTGGGACCCACACTAGCTTGATTTTTCATAATACATGGTATCTCTCTTTTGCAAATTCGAATTAATGGGAATGTGAACACTCTTGGGTGAGTTGGTAAGTCATAACACATGTCATTGAACATATTAGGTCGATTTGGGAAGGATTTGTAACCTCCATGGAAGATAAAGAGTCAAAGTGGAAGTTTGTGGACACTTGGGCTAGATTCCCTAGCCCCTATGACACCAATGATGGAGCATCTATGACAACTATGACAAATTGTAGACCTGACCTCTGACATCTGACCACTATGACATGTCAGCCCCAAAAATAGGCTCAAAGAAGGCGAATTTGGGAGTTGGAGAAGCCAAAGAGACTCAAAATCGAATTTGGGAGAAGATGGAAGGTTGGAACTAGGAGACAAGTGGCAAATGTGGAATATTTCCTAAATGGAATCTATTGAATCTATTGAGAGGATTTAGACCCTTAGAAGGATAATGTTGGTTATAAAATGTAGAAATGAAGTATGAGAATGGATTTTGATCATTTGTAGAATTTGCAATTGCATTTGTGTAGAGGGAGAGCTAGTGGATGACTAGTTTCTTGCCTTATCCAATTTCGAGGGTGAAAGATTCCCATCCAAGTTGGTAATTGGAAAGGCCATTCAGACCTTTCATTTGGAGATTTAATGGAGTCTTTATTTGCAGATGTAAACTACAGGGCAGCTCATGGTTTCTTCTATTGCAGCACATTCTCTCAACCATTTTCAATTTTGATGGCATATTCTTGATCCTTGAGGGAGGGCGTTTTTGGTGAGCTATTGTACTCTTTGGGGGAGCTTTTCATGCTCCATTTATTTTGTAATATGAATTAAATACTCTGTTCTTCATCTCCAGAAAGTTTCAGGTCGAAATTCCAACTAGAAATGTATAAATCTCATTTTTAATGGAAGAACTATGCCATTTCCCCACTACCTTGTTGTGAATCAATGTATTGATGATGATTTCGAATGAATGGATGATTATCTGATGCATTTGTGATTAATGGACTTACATGGATGTATTTTACAAGTTTCATGTACTGTACTTGAGCATTTAAAGTATTTTTACTCAGTTTAATTGCATTGGGAGAAGAAATAGTGCCATTTCCCCAAGGGTCGAATTGGTGATTTTTGCAGTTGAATGGGAGAGGGTTAGAACAATTGTAATAAACCATTAATGGTGCATATGAGACCTTAATAACACAATTAACACATTACATACCTCTGTTGATAAATTTGAGTGGGTTTGGAGGCATTTGGGAAGCCATTTTCAGTACTTACCTTAGGGGGATTTGAACCCCAAATTACTAGTAAAATTGCATACTTGGTCCTGAATCTTAAGAGAGTTTGCAGAGGTCTTTTGGTGGCCATATGTTATCCCTGAACATCATATTCAATTCCTAATATCATTCATACACCTTCCTTGAAGATTTGAAGGCATTTGGAGTCAATCTGAGACCTAGAGACCAATACTAGTCAAAGGGAAATCACTAGTAAAGTTACCTACATTGACCAGAATTGAAAGAGTATTTGCAGAAGTGTTTTAAAGGTACAAAGGCATCCCTGAAACACATATTTATGTTCTAATATCATTCATATACCTTCTCAGAAGATTTGGGATCATTTGGGGCAAATTTGGAACCTAGAGATCGAAACTAGTCAAAGGTCGAACCAAGAAAAAAAGTGAAAAATTGCAATTTTAATAAAATTCCTAACAAGGGACATTACAGTGGTATCAGAGCATGGTCCTTGCACCTGTGTATTCGGTACATACATTCAAGAATAATTGGAATCCATGTCTTACTATTATGATGAATCCTATGAGTACAATTCTTATGAGGAATATGCAGATGCTTATGAGCAATATGAAGCAGAATGTGAATGGTATGAGGAAGAGGTGCCATCATGCAACACTTCTTACAATTTCAAGAGAAATGAAGATTATTCTTATGACTTTAAATATGATGAATATGAGTGTGTTACACCAACCAAGGATAATTCTATGAGTGAGTTCCAAAGATGGAGAGCAAAATATAAAACCTTGCCCCAACAATATCAAAAATATCAAGAATATCTTGCTTTTAGCAAAAATACACAAAATGCCATGTCTTTTGAGTACTATGCTGAACATGTTTTTGAAAATAGGTCCAAAAATGAAGATGTGGAGTTAGCGAAGAAAGGTTTATGCCCTTCTTGTAAAAACCCTTGGAGCGAGTATCATATATGTGTGCATGAAATGATGTCCTCCTTGAGGAGAGCTTTTGAGATTTATTCAAGAAGAGATTCCAAATATATTGATCCTAAGGAAAACAAGGGGCAAAATGCATCAGCTTGCTTTAAGGAGCAAAAGGAAGAGACATCACAAGAGCATGAAGAAGATTCTATTGAAAATATGGAAGATCATTTCGAGACACCTTCTAGCTTAGACATGAACCAAAGAGCATCTACTGATGGATGCTTAAACTATGAAGGAGTACCTACTGATGGGTGCTCACACCTCTATGTTGGTGACATAGAGATCATTTTTGAAAGTGTTTCTACAAGTACAAGTTTCATTAAGCATGATAATGAAGACTTTGTAGCAGTTGAAGAAGAACCAAGATCAACTTCCCCATCACCACTTGAGCTTCAAGAAGTTGGTCCAAGCAAAATTGAAGAAGATGAGGAGGTTCATTTGCAAGAGTCTCATTTTCTTGAAGGGTCCTTAAAGATGAATGAAAATAAGATCCAAGAGTCCCTCAGCATTCTCCATGACACTCAAGCATTGGTGTCAAATTCTTGTTGGAGAGCTACTTCATTGGAGGAAACATCCTTCCTTGAAGACATGGAGAGGATTCAAAGAGCAATGTGCCACATCAAAGGTAATTTCATGTCTTTGCTTTTTGATAGAAACCATTTGTTTGAGCCTAATGAATTGTTACATGATGCATACTTGAAGAATAATGAGGATATTCATAAGTTCACAATTCAAAATGAGCAACTTCTTGAAAAGTTGCAAGATACTTGTTTTTCCTCCTATGTTTCAGATTGTCAAATGGTAGATTGTTTGGAGGATTCTCAGGACATGGTGGATAATGAGAAATGTGAAAATTTGAATGTTCTTGATGTGTTTGAAGATGAACTTGAAGAGATCCAAACACTTGATGTGGTGGAAGAGGAATTTGAATTGCCTCTTGATGAAGGTTATGCAATTTTTAAAGAAGAGCATGATTTCTCTACATTGGAACCAAACTATGACAAAGAGTTCACACTTTTGAAGGAGCTGCATGATACAACCCATATGGATCCTTCCCATGATGAAACTTTTGTACTTTTTGATCATTTGGGTGATTTGGTTCATTCTCCTACATCCTACAATACCATGTTTTTCAACATTAGTCTCAATGAAGTATGGGTGAAAGGGTTCTTTTTTATGGTGCCACATAAGGAGTATGGAACTCCTAGATTTACTTTTTATGATGATATAGTTGAAGCACATTCTTATTCACATTTGCAGCAACATTATTTGTCACTTTATGATGATGGAAATCTACATGGATGCACCTATTATATGCATTTGAGTCACTTGAAGACTCATGGTTTTTCTTGCTCAACATTTGATTCATTTGATGTTGGAGGAACTTCATCCAACACTTGGGAGAATAGATTTATGATTGGAGAACATTTTTGTTGGCAGCCACATACTTTGTTATATTTTTATGATTCTCACATTCATGGATGTATGGGTGAGACTTCTTTGATTCATTTGAAGTCTCCTTGTTTTTTCTGCTAATTATTTGGTTCAGATTCTAGTGGAGATTCTTCATTCACTTCTTGGATGAAAGAATACATGGCTGAATATTTTGATGCATATCACATCCTTTTGGAGCAGCATTATAGGACATGGGATCCTCACCTATGTCATTGGAGCAGATTTGATTGGTCACTTGAAGCTTGTATGCACTTGGAAAATGGTGGTCTACTTGCTTGGAGGTATAAGCACTTTCATGACTCTTTGATGAAGCATATCCTTGATGTACATTTTCATTATGTTGTTATGTACTTTGATGATATATATTTGGTACTCATGATGTTTGAAAGAATTCATACAAGAAAATGGGATCCAGGAATCCTCTTATCTAATGGTGTAGGTTGGAGAGCACTCTTAATTGTTGGGATGCAATACAAGCAATGGGACCCTGGAATAATTTTTGTCTCATTGGTTTCATTTTTTTGGGGGAAGCAAGCAGTATGGGAGATGGATTCCCCACTTAATAAAGTGATTTTAATAAGAGTAGTGCAGCATCAAGCATGGTGGTTCCTCTCTAAAATATTCATGGAAACTCAAAGACTCAAGGTTTGACAATTCAATGGCAACTTCAAAGAATTATACAGAAAGCAGGTTCTTCAACACCCATGTTTGAAATTGCTTGAGGACAAGCAATATTGGGAAGGGAGGATTTGTCATGTCCCAAATTGGGAATTGGGTCACAATGGCCTAATCACATTAGCCATATTCATTAGAGTTTGTAAAATTGATGTTAAGGGTCAAATAATTGCCAAGGAGGAAAATTACTAGTTTCTTAGGTTTGGGGTGGAAGCTTTGGGATTTGGAATAAGGGGGATAATAAATGATGTTTAGACATTAGAAGGGTTCAGGTATTTAATAAATAGAGTGAATAAAGAAATTCAAGATAAATCCTAGGTGACAAATGGTTTTGGAGACATATGGAGGATGTGGGACCCACACTAGCTTGATTTTTCATAATACATGATATCTCTCTTTTGCAAATTCGAATTAATGGGAATGTGAACACTCTTGGGTGAGTTGGTAAGTCATAACACATGTCATTGAACATATTAGGTCGAATTGGGAAGGATTTGTAACCTCCATGGAAGATAAAGAGTCAAAGTGGAAGTTTGTGGACACTTGGGCTAGATTCCCTAGCCCCTATGACACCAATGATGGAGCATCTATGACAACTATGACAAATTGCAGACCTGACCTCTGACATCTGACCACTATGACATGTCAGCCCCAAAAATAGGCTCAAAGAAGGCGAATTTGGGAGTTGGAGAAGCCAAAGAGACTCAAAATTGAATTTGGGAGAAGATGGAAGGTTGGAACTAGGAGACAAGTGGCAAATGTGGAATATTTCCTAAATGGAATCTATTGAATCTATTGAGAGGATTTCGACCCTTAGAAGGCTAATGTTGGTTATAAAATGTAGAAATGAAGTATGAGAATGGATTTTGATCATTTGTAGAATTTGCAATTGCATTTGTGTAGAGGGAGAGCTAGTGGATGACTAGTTTCTTGCCTTATCCAATTTCGAGGGTGAAAGATTCCCATCCAAGTTGGTAATTGGAAAGGCCATTCAGACCTTTCATTTGGAGCTTTAATGGAGTCTTTATTTGCAGGTGTAAGCTACAGGGAAGCTCATGGTTTCTTCTATTGCAACACATTCTCTCAACCATTTCCAATTTTGATGGCATATTCTTGATCCTTGAGGGAGGGCGTTTTTGGTGAGCTATTGTACTCTTTGGGGGAGCTTTTCATGGTCCATTTCTTTTGTAATATGAAGTAAACACTCTGTCCTTCATCTCTAGAAAGTTTCAGGTCGAAATTCCAAGTAGAAATGTATAAATCTCATTTTTAATGGAAGAACTATGTCATTTCCCCACTACCTTGTTGTGAATCAATGTATTGATGATTATTTCGAATGAATGGATGATTATCTAATGCATTTGTGATTAATGGACTGCCATGAATGTATTTTACAAGTTTCATGTACTGTACTTGAGCATTTGAAGTATTTTTACTCAGTTTAATTGCATTGGGAGAAGAAATAGTGCAATTTCCCCAAGGGTCGAATTGGTGATTTTTGCAGTTGAATGGGAGAGGGTGAGAACAGTTGTAATAAAACATTAATGCTGCATATGAGACCTTAATAACATAATTAACACATTACATACCTCTGTTCATAAATTTGAGTGGGTTTTGAGGCATTTGGGAAGCCATTTTCAGTACTTACCTTAGGGGGATTTGAACCCCAAATTACTAGTAAAATTGCATACTTGGTCCTGAATCTTAAGAGAGTTTGAAGAGGTCTTTTGGTGGCCATATGTTATCCCTGAACATCATATTCAATTCCTAATATCATTCATACACCTTCCTTGAATATTTGAAGGCATTTGGAGTCAATCTGAGACCTAGAGACCAATACTAGTCAAAGGGAAATCACTAGTAAAGTTACCTACATTGACCAGAATTGAAAGAGTATTTGCAGAAGTGTTTTAAAGGTACAAAGGCATCCCTGAAACACATATTTATGTTCTAATATCATTCATATACCTTCTAAGAAGATTTGGGATCATTTGGGGCAAATTTGGAACCTAGAGATCGAAACTAGTCAAAGGTCGAACCAAGGAAAAAAGTGAAAAATTGCAATTTTAATAAAATTCCTAACAAGGGACATTACAAAACCATTATGTGATTTGAAATATTTAGTTAGTAGTTAATGTTCTATGAATAGATACATGAAATGTAACATTGCCACATTTTCTTGCTTGGAAGTGTGGTATCAACTAACAAAAATTAATGCAAGTTGGCAATGGTTCGCATGCATATTACATATATACAATGAGTCCCATGGATACTAGTTATATACATTTCGACTAAGATTCATTAGTTCCACCAATTGTGGTAAATTGACCCTAACATATGACCAAAGATTATAGGTAGCTACCGTGGAACTTTGACTATTAATACATTTAGTAACAACAATTTCATGGAATTATGTTTATAGATTAAAATTTTCAAATCCCAAGTGTGAATTTTGTTTCTGAAAATGTGAATATCAACACATTTCCAAGATGTAAACTAGATTATGCTCAATATTGGTTTTTTGAAACAATAACTTTTGTTTTGAAATTTAATTTTGAAATTTTCAATTTAAATTTCAAAAGTGTCAATTTGATCCTAAAATTCCAAAAGTGTGAGTCTGATTTCAATATTGTTAATGTATATTCGAATCATGTGAACTATAATGTGATTTGAAGTCTTTTGACGCAACACCAAGAGAAACCATCCCGACATCAACATCACATCACATTTCATCTTGACTAGATGTTACAATGAACCTTCCATATTGTGTGCGCATGTTCCAAATGTGTTTTCTTCACCTCTATTATATATGATAGAGGAATTGATGATGACATCCTATAGTACATGTGGGATAAATATTTTTTCAGCTCCCTTGTATAAAGAATGGTAATAGGAGAATTTTATGTCATAATGCATGCAAGATAACTCCTTTTTTTCATAATATTAAATCCTTATGAATGGTACTATGCCTTCTTTTCTATGTATGATTCATTGTGTTTATAAAATGACTTAGCTAGGCTTGCGCAACAATAAATGAGGCCACTAGGCATCATTACACATTCTAACAATTTGTATTTCGATTTCAATATTATGAGTTTATATTAGAATGATACAAACCATAATGCGATTTGATCTTTTTATTTAATATTAGATGTAGGGTTGATGCACAATCACGAGCTCCTCTAAATATAGTTTAGTTGCCACATAAAACTGAAAAACAAGAACCTATGACGTCAAGATGGAATTAGAGATACTTGCGTAACAAATTTTAAAACTATGTACGAAGACAAAATATAAGGATATTATTCCTAATGTTTTCATTTTTATATAATTTATTGAAGTCATAAAACCCTAAAAAAAAGACGATATATGTGCAACACTTTAGGGGCATGACTTAATGAAATTTTGAATTTTTTTGTATGATTATATAGATCTCTCTTTATTCTAGTGCACCATATTATTTGTTTGAGAAATGTTGAAGGTAATCAAAAGTTATAGTAAAAACAACAGAGTGTTGTATTTCTGAATCATGAAATCTCGTAGCACAAAAAAGTGGATGGTCCAACTTCATACACCCACCCTATAGTACCCAGAGATACATTTAAGCCTTTTGACTAAGATTCATTTGTTCCACTAATGGCTAAGCAATTTAATGTTATGAGAGAACATATGATGGAAGGTCATAGGTAGAGCTACCATAGAACTTCTTAAAAGATGAGTTTTAATATTACTTAGCTACAATTATTTCATAAAATTTTTATTTTATAAATAAGAATTTAGACTTTTAAAAAATGAATAAATTGTTTGTTACAATGTAAATATAATGATTCCAATTGAAAAATGGGATTATAAAAATGTTAATTTTTTTTTTCAAAACAATCAATTTTGTCTTTAAAAGATGAATTTCATTTCAAAAGTGTTAATTTGACTCTAAAATTGTGAAATTCAATTCCAAGTGTGTGAATTTGGATTTTAAAAATATTAATGTCAGAGTATGTAATCTATATTTTTATGTCAATATTATGAATTTATGTTTCCATGTGTATATATTGAATGCCAATATTAGTATGTATGTGCATAAATATCATTATCACATACATTTCTAAATAGAAAAATGAAAGAAATTGTAACAAATTGCTTTTGTATTCATTTGACCAAATGACTTCTTATCATTTTTACACTATCTAAAACCCATAATATTAAAATAGAAAATAGAAAAATGAAAGAAATTTGTAACAAATTGCTTTTGTATTCATTTGACCAAGTGACTTCTTATCATTTTTACACTGGGTTCAATTTAATTTAACTATTCAAAATAAATTAGTCAACACATACTCGTATATTTCAAAGGTTGGAATAAGTGCTAACTATTGCAATGGACATAGCTCGGAGATTGAGGTAGTCTAATAAATTCCTCGAGGGGTGCACCTTCCTATACTATCTAAGTGATCGTAGCCATGTTTCGTTCAAGTTCCTCTCGTTTTAGATCAAAAGTGTTTCCCCTTTCCTCTTGGTTTAGGTTAGTAGACATGTTTAGTTTAATTTTCTCCCGTTTTAGATCAAGAGGGCTCCTCCTTTGCACTTGGTTTAGTGTTTAGGAATGGCTCTAAGGATAAGAAAAGATTGGACAAAACGTGTTTCCCTATTGAGTGGTGTAATACAAGAAAATATGACACTTTGGGGGTGGAGCTATGGCATGAGGATGAATGATGGTTATGAACGTCTACTCATGCTTGAACCAAATCACTCACACCTATTTATAGAGGTAAATTATTGTGACTAGAAGTGGTTATTATACATGTTTGAGAAGTTGCTAGGATAGAAGAGACTTAATTTTATGTTGTCTAATTGTGTAAAATATAATGGCCCTTGTTTTCAATAACTTTGTATATTGATCTGGTCACCCGTAAGTCAAGGGAAAAACACACCGTGCAGTAAATAAGATTTAATTGCGCAGTGGATGAGTATCTTCTTTTTCTTCTCTTCGGATTTCGCCGACCATACAATAGAGAACCCCAAATTTTACTTCGCGGAACACTTGCTTCACTAAGAATTAACTTCGCAGATCAACTACATGGAGACTAACTGTGTGATTTCAACTTTTTACTACGCAGTTGCACTTCGCAATGGTGTGCAGTTAACTTCACACTACTTACTTTGCGGATTTACCAAACACTTTGCGGATCACTTAAACAAAATTTATCATGAAATATTTTCCAAGGCACAACAGCTAAAATATCTTACGCGAAGTTACTCCTTGTAAATATAGAACTTTCACTGTGGTGAACTATTTGTAAATCTTGATTTCTTTTACTGCATGTAAATGTAAATAATATTCACACAAATAAATCTTAAGATGATGTGCGACTTGCAATATACAACATTCTTGAGAATGAAACATAAAACATAGACTTATATATTTACCATAGTAAACTGCGCAGTTCCCCAATATATGGAAATGAGTGTTCACATTGATCTTTTACATTCACAGAGCTTGGGCTCTTGATACAATCTTCAACCACTTTCCTACACTCTCGCTTTGTGTAATTTCTCTCTTTCACATCTCTCTCAGAGATTTGGCTCTTCACACCTATCTATTTGAGTTTCAACTGTTTGCTTCTATTTATAGTAATTCCTAACAATCGACTTAAGATTGCTTCACTTGGAGGCTACCGGATTGCATTAAACACATAAATTAATTCTTACCTAAGAATTCTTGACATGCGAACTAATAACACGGTTACGTAAATATAACTTGATATGTGTCGGATTGGCTACGAACTTACTGATAGACTGACATTACAGTCTCTCCCCACTAGCACAAAATTATTGATAGGGTCGACTGACGGGGTGACTAACAGAGTTGGCGCAGTTAGATACGCTATCGGCTCATTAAGTACATATTTTCCAACACTCCCCCTTAATTATGAGCGGATGGGGATGTTTAAACAAAAACAAAATATTTCAGAGCTGAAACATGCTCTGTGCATGACGAAGTTCACTGCGCAGAACTTGTCACTTCCCAACAAATTCGCAGAAATTGGAATGAGTCCTTTGCCCATGGTTTGGTAAAGATGTCTTCTACTTGATCTTCAAACCTGCAAAATTCTAAACAGAATTCTTTGCTATTTATCAATTCTTTGATGAACTGATACCTTGCGTGGATGTGCTTGGTTCTCTTGTGGTACACATGATTCTTTGACAGAGCAATAGCTGAATTGTTGTCACAGTAAATGACTGTGGGTTCTTGTTGGTTCTGCGACAGATCACTCAACATCCTCCGCATCCAAACGGCTTGACATGTAGCGCTTGTAGCTACAACATACTCTGCTTCTGCTGAAGACAGAGTTACTATGGGTTGTTTCTTTGAAGCCCATAATACAACACATGTTCCTACATGAAATGTATTCCCATGCATGCTTTTTCTATCATCTATGTTTCCTTCATTGTCACTGTCAGTGTATCCAATGAGTTTGAAATTTTTTGAGGTTGAATACATAATACCAAAGTCTCTTGTTCAACTTACATACCTCATAATTCTTTTGCTTGCTTTCCAATTCGATTCTTTTGGTGACTCCATGAATCTTGAGATTAAACTGACTCCATACATGATGTCTGGCCTTGTCATTGTTAGATAAATAAGGCTACCAACGAGCCTTTTAAATATTGTAGGATCTATATTGGATCCATCATCATCCTTGCTCAATTTCAAACCTGTTATCATTGGTGTTGGAGCTATTTTACAGTTTAAAATCTTAAATCTATTCAAGACATTAGTGTTGAAATATTCTCCCCATCATTTTTTAGTTTTGCATGCATTCTGCATGAATCCAGTCATCTGCATGCATCCAGTCATCTGCATGCATCCAGTTATCATCATGGTGGACCTCCCAGCTCCTAGAGCTTGATTCTAGCTCTTTGCAGCCTGTCTACAGCCCCCAAGGGGCCTCCTACCTACCAAAGGAACCCTTCTTCACGCTAAGTGCACCTTTCTCACCTACCAGTCAGTTATCACTCAGTTCTTCCTTAATTTAAGGCTAGATTGACTTCCTCACTGACTGTTTCACTCCGATAGACCTCCATTGAGACTAGTCTGCCCATTCTGACTCCAGTTAACTCCTCATGCGCCCTCCACAAAGCCTCCTTCATTCAGTTCATGCTTACCTCACTCAGTTGGGCTCCTCATGCGCCCTCCACTGAGTCTCCTTCATTTAGTCAATGCTTACCTCACTCAGTTAGACTCAGTTGATTGACTGTTCCCATTGATGAATGATACATTGACTGGATGATGACTCCACTATCATCCAAGCTACACTCTGAGTTAGGAATTCGAATGTCCTACTTGGCCTACTCGAATCCTATATTATGCAGCTTACTATTCTATTGTACTCATTCACTTACATTCTTATTCATTGTATAATACTGAGATATTGTTCTATTCTACTGTGTTTATGAGTGATCATTGAGTGTCTCCTTATCTTATTCTTTGCAACATATTTGTGAGTTTGATTGTGAGTTGCTACAACTACCAGATTCGTGCATATTCCTAAAATCAATTGCATACTTTGACTCAGATATAAATATGTCTTTTTTTAGACTGTTGAACTTCAATGCCTAGAAAATACTTCATAAGCCCCAAATTAGTCTTTTCGAATTCACTTTCCATGACTAATCTAAATTTTTCTATGCCAAAATCACCAGTAAATATTAAATCATCTACATACAGGCAGACAATTAGCTTATTACCTTGCTGATTGATTTTTTTGTACAACGTTGGCTCACATTCACTTCTGTGAAATCCATTATGAATGAGGTAAGAGTCAATGCGACTGTACCAGGCTCTAGGAGCTTGCTTCAAACCATAGAGCGCCTTCTTGAGCTTGTATACTCTGTGTCCTTGTCCTGGAACTTCATAGCCTTGTGGCTTCTCCACGTATACTTCCTCTTCCAAATAACCATTTAAAAATGCAGACTTAACATCCATTTGATAAACATGCCATGTCTTATGTGCTGCGATGGCCAAAACTGTTCTGATAGTGTCCATTCGTGCTACAGGTGCAAAGGTTTTATTGAAGTCTATGCCAGGTTTCTATGTGAATCCTCTTGCTACCAATCTTTCCTTGAGCTTCTGCACATTTCCAGCAGCATCTTGCTTGGTCTTGTAAATCCATTTTACGCTTATAACATCTTTGTCCTTAGGAACATCAACTAATTCCCATGTTTGATTCTTCTCAATGCATTCTATTTCTTCATCCATGGCTTGTGCCGAGAATTTATCTTCAACAGCTTCTTCAAATGTTAGAGGATCATTGATTTGAGAAAATAATGCAAAAACAGAGAAGGAATTAGGTGTACTAGTCTCATATACCTCACGTAGACTTCTTGTCCTTTGCGGAGTTGTTGGTGTTGAATTGCGTGAACTTCCTGTTGGGGTCTGTTGCGCACTTGGAGTGCTTGTCGGACTTGCTCGTACTGCGACTTGTGTCGAAGTTCCTTGTGCTGGAACATGCTGCGCAGTCCTCGGAGTAGATGGAGCTATGAAGTTCGGATTCGCATGCAGAGTTTCAATCACATCTTCTGCGATATCATCATGTTCAACATGTGACACGATTTTAACATTCTTCTCTACAGTTCCATCCCATGCTTCATTCTCTACAAATTGAACATCTCAACTGATAATAACTTTTATTGGAACATGATCACATAACTTGTATGCTTTTGTGTCTTCAGAATACCCAATAAAAATGCATTTCTGTCCTTTATTGTCTAATTTCCTTCTTAGCTGATCTGGAACATGTGCATATGCTACACAACCAAAAACTTTTAAATGAAAAACACTATGTTTCTAACCTGTTCATGCTTCCTACAAAACTTTGTTCTTCACACTCTTCATCGGGCATCGATTCATGATGTATACAGCAGTTGCCACTGCTTCAACCCAGTATTCATTTGACAGATGCATGGCTGCCAACATACTGCACGCCATCTTCATGATGGTTCTGTTTTTCCTCTCCGCGATACCATTTTGTTGTAGTGTATACCACGCAGTGAATTGTTTATGTATGCCATGATTTTTGCAAAAATTTAAGAAATCATTTGAAACATACTCACCACCTCTGTCTGTTCCTAATATCTTGATGCTATAACCACTTTGCTTCCCCACAAGTGCCTTGAACTGCTGAAAGCAACTAAATGCATCAGATTTATGTTTTAGAAAAAAGAACCATGTTTTTCTTGTGAAATCATCCATAAATGTGAGAAGATAAGTGCATCCTCCTATGGACGGTGTTTGCATCGGTCCACAAATATCAGAGTGCACAATTTCAAGTGGTGTGCGAGCTCTGTATGACTTTCCGACTGGAAAAGTTTCTCTATGTTGTTTGCCAAAAATACAGCCTTCTCCAATTTTCTCTGGCTTTTCAATCAGTGGTAATCCTTTTACCATATCGTTCATATGCAGTATCTTCAGCCCACCAAAATAAGATGTTCAAATTTGAAGTGCCATAACCGGGATTCATCCTTTACTTCTATCTGAAATGCAGCTTGCATTGTGCTGTCTTTTTCTTCTGTTGCGTAGTAAATGTCTGATCCTTTGCTTTCTGCGTTGAGCGCAGTTCTAGAATTTTCATTTTGACTTCCTTGAACAACTTGAGTTTTTTTTTCCTTTTATGATTGATGTAATCTTCAAAGGAAACAAGTGATTGCTTGTCATCTGCACTTCGGCTATCAACTGATTGCTTGGATATATGTCTTTGATAAGATAACGCTTTCCTATCATATGGATTATGCACCCTTTTTCCATCAGTTTTCCAGTGCTCATCAAATTATGCTTCAAACCTTGAACATAATAAACATCATACATATATTTTTGCTCCCCTTGTTTGGTTAAAATATTAAAAGTACCGTTACCCAAAACAGTGGCTTGAGAATTATTTGCAAATGTGACATCCGTTTGAACTGATTTATCTAAACTAGAAAATAGATTTAAATTACCAACCATATGATTACTACAGCTTGAATCTAAATACCATATGTCATTTGGGATTTCTTGGACAGCATTGCATTCAATTGGTGATGCACATGCTAAGAACAATGAGTTGTTCCTGTTGCTGGTGTTGCTTGAATGTGTTTGGCCTTGCTTTCTTTGGTCATACTGCTTCTTCCTGCATTCAGATGCGAAGTGTCCATACTTCTTATAGTAGTGGTATTGAATTTTTGATTTATCATACCTTTGTCCACTTGGCTGACTGGGGCTTTGATTCTGACCTCTTCCCGCGACATGTGCAGGACTGTTGTTGCGACCTCCTCTGAAAGAGCTTCGTCCTCTGTCTCTAGAGTTTGATCTTCATCTTCTTCTTCCACGGCTTATGGATGACTGTGATACGAATGCACCTTCCAGCGATGTATCTGAACCGTTGATTCTATGTTCATGATTGAGTAATGAGGCTTGCAATTCATCAATGGTAAATGTGGACAGATCTTTGTTTTTTTCCAGGGTTACAACTAAAGATTCAAATTTATTTGGAAGAACTCTAAGACCTCTTTCAACAACTCTTTGGTCACCTAGAGTTTATCCATGAGACTTTATTTGATTAACCAAACCAATAACACGAGTATGGAATGAGTCTACTGACTCTGTATCTTTCATTGACAGAGATTCAAAATCTCTTCTAAGAATTTGAAGTTTGGCAATCTTTACCTTGTTCAAACCTTGATATGAAGTTTCCAGCATGTCCCACGTTTCCTTAGCTGAATGCGATGACACTACTCTTGGGAGTATAGATTCATGTGTTGCTTGATGTATGTAGAACATCGTCTTTCCATCTTTCTTCCTCTATTCCTTCACAACATCCTTCTCAGCTTGTGTGAGATTGTTGTATGCTACCAGATCTGCTGGTTCTGCATAACCATGCTAAAATATTTCCCATACATCTTGACCTCTAAAGAAAGCTTTCATAGTTAGAGACCAATATTTATAATTTTTACTTGAAAAGATGGGAGTTTGCAAATTACCAAAGGTGGAAGCCATCGCCTTTCCCTTATAGATAGAATTCTTACTTTCCGTAAACCAGGCTCTGATACCAGATCAAGGGAAAAACACATGGCGCAGTAGATAAGATTTAAGTGCTCAATGGATGAGGATCTTCTTTTTCTTCTCTTCAGACTTCCCAACAATACAATAGAGAACCCCAAATTTTACTTCGCGGAACACTTCTTCATTAAGAATTAACTTCGTAGATTAACTGCACAGAGACTAAATGGGCGATTTCAACTTTTTACTTCGCAGTTGAACTTTGCAATGGTGCGCAGTTAACTTAGCATTACACAATGGTGCGCAGGCACTACTTACTTCGCCGATCTACCAAACACTTCGCGCATCACTTAAACAAACTTTATCATGAAATATTTTCTAAGGTACAACAACTAAACCCTCTGACCCGCAGTTACTCCTTGTAAATATAGAACTTTCACTGTGGTGAACTATTTGTAAATCTTGATTTCTTTTACTGGTAAATGTAAACAATATTCACACAAGTAAATCTTGAGATGATGTGCTACTTGTAATATACAACATTCTTGAAAATGAAACATAAAACATAGACTTATTTATTTACCATAGTAAATTGACATAAAACATAGACTTGTATATTTACCATAGTAACCATAATAAACTGCACTTCCTCAATACGTGGAAATGAGTTTTCACATTGATCTTTTACATTCAAAGAGTTTGGGCTCTTGATACAATCTTCAACCACTTTCTTACTCTCAGAGCTTCGGCTCTTCACACCTATCTATTTGAGTTTCAAGTGTTTGCTTCCTAATAACCAACTTAAGATAGTTCGGATTCGCTGCGAACTTATAGCCTCTGGCACAAAAACACGAACACGGTCCACTCATAGGGGAGCCGATGCAGTTAGATAGGCTATCAACTCATTAATTACATATTTTCCAACAGTAAGAAGGAATGATTTCTAAAAGATCTGATAATGCTCATAATGTGTATATGTTGTGGTAAATTTAATTACTGGGTTGGTCATAGGTGTTGGTCGTATACGTGGAGGGATGTGCCACATAGATTTAAGGTGATACTTGGAAAGTCCAATCACATTAGATCCTTGCTCCCTATGCTTATGAGATGGCATTTAGATATATTCAAGAGCGCTTCTAGAAAAGGTCAAAACAATACCGTTGCAACTATCGGAAGCATTACAAGTGAATGTGGACAATCTCAATATTAACTACAAGGTCTTGACGTTAATGAAATATAGACGCTCACGCATTGTAAACTGAAATTATTTTAAATCTGTAGTAAACGAATTTAACGGCTGAATGATATATTCTCTTGCTTGCAATCTTGTTTACAAATTAGACTGTTCAGGCTGGAACTAATGGCGGAGAATGGTGATCCGATCTTCTCTATTACCGTGGTCACCGTGAATCGGCTGTTTCGATGTGTATGATTTTCTTAGTCAAATAACTCCCGGCAGGATGGAAGTTTTCATAGGTGAAAGCGTCTGGATCTCACTTCAACGCAACTTTCACTTCAGCTAAGAAAAGTGACGGAAGAAAAGACGCTCGCTCATGCTCAAAGAATCCACTGAGAATTAATATTAATATGTGCAGTCTATCGCCTTTTTGTGAAGGAAATAAGAGATTTCATCCACCTTCAATGTCTCAGGCTCAACACTTATTTTTTCCAACATGGACATGAGATGCTGGAAAGCAACTTCCTCACAGGGAATAGTGAGTCCCATTTGGTACTCAAACCCATACTCTTCCTCGGCTCTGTCTAGTAATGGCCGGAACATAAAATGATTCAAATAACTGGTGGGAATGATAAATCTACTTCGTTCGCTCCCAACATACACTGCGCAGTGTCCCTTGGGAACATCTGTTGGCAAAGCACTGCACGATCTGCCCATGTCTTCATCTTTCATCGTGAAATACCTTGTCTTCTTTGAAAAAAGGGCATATGCAATTCCCTTATACCCATTGGTAAGCTTGCAAAACGCTTTGATTTTCTGCTTCAAAAGGACTCGAGGATTTCCAATTCTTCTTGCCATTGCCATGAGAGCAAATAAAAATAACTCAGCTCTGGCTCAAAGCTGAGTACTAACGATGTTAAGCTTGAACATAACGGTGTATCAATGAAGAATATATGATTAGGCTGTATATATAGCTATTGAAAGTGAGAATCCACCGAAAATAGCAAGTATATAATATATACTATCAGATTCGTAATGGTGAGAACTGTGAAACAACGTGGTCTGCTGTGTACGTATCGACTGTCTGGCACCTGCAAATGGAGAGATGTCTGCAGTATTACAATGCAATGCTGTTTGCTCAATGGGCCCCGTTATTCCGTGTAGAAATGACTTGGGCTCAATCTGCTGAGTAAAGCAATAGCGCTTCTTCCACTACAGTTATTATTGCACAACGAAGGAAATGCATTTTATATAAATGCACGCATAGACATAAAGAATGCCTCGTTCACGTGTTGCTTTGCTACTGTATTATGAAATTTGGTGGGTTTTCTAGGATAAGAAACATGACAGCGATTTCTTTGCCTGAGTGTTTGATGACAGAAACGTCCTCCACTGAAATTCAAATTCACAGTCATACGTATCCTCTCATGTGACATAGCCATATTTGGGAGGGGAAAATCGAATTGTCCAATTGGCCAATTCAAATTATATCCAATTTTAAGCTAAATTTGTTGCTAAATAGGCTGGTTTAAATATGTCATGTCTCGTTTCTCTAGTCTTCACTGATGCCTACTGACCGAATGAGCTGGATGTCATGTATTTGTCTTCAATCTTACCCGCAGCCACGGCTCTGTACTTGGCGTTCGCCACAAAACTGGTGGGCCATGGCCTGAAATTATGATCCACTTTCCAAGATTCTTATCTGCGAAGATCAATCAATCCATTCAACTTCGGAAAGAAACCTATCAAGGGTAAATTTGTTCACGAATCGCATCAACGGCCAAAGCTCTAACAACACCTCAACACGGATTAAATTGTTGTTTGTAGATATGTAAGCAACAATATAAAATTAAAGCATGAAATACTTCACAAAGTGTTAAAACGGAACGCCATCTCTCTGGCTATGAATTTACAGTAACATACACTGGAAATATTTCAGTATTTCAGAACATTAATAATGTTAGTAAATATGTTACCAGTAGGAAACTAAGTGTCTACTTAGAGCCTACTCAGTTTTGTGGAAATAGTTAATTATTAAACAAAAACTAAACATTAAATTATTTAATATAAACATAAAACAATACTATTTAATAAATATATCTTTTTTTTAATCACTCATGTGTTTCATTGAACTTTATTGCACCGAGTGCCCACTATAGGATAGACGTTTTAACATGTATATAGCGTTACATCTAATAAAACTTAAAAAGTAATTTTTTAATTAAAAAATAATTAAAAAAATTCATGTCGGTTCATAAAATAAAAAATTATGGAAAGTATTTAAAAAAAATCCATGTTGGTTCATAAAATATATTATGAAAAGTAATTAAAAAATAGATGTTCGTTTATAAAATAAAAACTTTAAACTTAAACCCCGATCTATAAATCAAGAGAGATCAAATTTATTGAGTTTAAATTTAAAAAAAAGAAACACACCTCAAGAAATTGGATCTCTCTCGGTGCTTGATAGATACGGGTTTAAGATGGATCTATGATGGTTTAAATCTTAATCAAGATGTATTTAAGCATAACAAGATACGATGACCATGAAATAAATTTCAAGTGTACACTTGTTACATTCAGGGTGTAATTAAAGCAAGACCAAGTGTTTAAAAATGTTAAAAATGTCACCTGATCAGATTAGTCAGAAGTGGAATATGTCGGTCTTAAATGGGGATCCAAGGTGGGGATCAAAGGGATGTTCATAGTTCTAAAAGATTTTCAAATATAAAATTTAATGGGTTTATTTTTTAACATCTTATTGCCCCGAAGAGGTGCATTCTACAACCCCATGGATCTATGTTGGTTTATTAGCATAACCACTTAACTTGTGGTTTATGAACACCCATACTTCATTAAGTTAAGTGCCATCAAGAAGTTATATATTATTTGTTCTCTATACTTAAATTGCCTAATACCTTCTTTAGTTAAATGGATTGTTTGTGAGTACTTGTTATCCATGCATGAGCTACAAGTTATCCATGCATCAACTACCAGTTATTTTTATATTTCTTATTTTTTTATAATTATTTATTTTAAATGTTAAACAAAAATTATAAAATCAATCTTGTTTCATGGCATTCAATCTAAGAGAAGCAAGATGGTAATCCACACCAAATTCTAAGATATAAACACTTATGGGTATAAGAAGTAGATGTCATATCATCCTTTCCTTAATCCAACTTCAAAATGCTTTAGATATTCATGAATTAAAATAGTGATTTGTTCACATCCTTTCCTTAATATAAGTGAATTGAGTGAATGGAAAGTAGCTAAAAACTTTATTGGTTTAGAGTTAAAAGATTACATATTTTTAAGTTAAAGAAAATATTATAAATTTTTGTTTAACATTTTTTAAGATAAATTATCTAAATTTCAATAGTTACTCTTTCTATATATACTATTTGTCAAAAATAATTATTAATTCATTATTTAAAACTAATACATACTTTCAACCTAATTTTCTAACCAAGTCCATCCCCTTACATGGATCATAAATATAAAGAGCCACCCTAGAAATATATTGAGATTGTTCATGTCAACATGCCTAATCGTGGGAGGAATGATAAAGTTGATTCGAGGGTCACCTATTCTAGCCTTTAAAGGAACTCGTTATTTGCATAAGCTTCAAACTTGTGAAGATTTCCTTTCCGAATGGGAGAGGTATTCATATTCTCCATTTTCTACAAGTACAAAATTACTTTAAATCTTTGTCATAATATATTAATTATAAGAAAACAATGCTGATATTTTTGAACTATTTTTATTTTATAGTTTAAAGATATTTTATTAATCATGTTTTATGTATTCTTCGGATCTGTTATCTTCAATATTTAAATATATATCTTTTAAAAATAGATTTCACTGAATAGTTAAAATTGATATTTTTACAAAATGGACCTTAATTATGGACATCTTATTTCAAGTTTGTCCATTTTCATTATTTTAAAATCTTAAATAAAAATGATATTGATATTTGCATGGTTTCCTGACCTAAAGATTCTATTGCAAAGTGCAGTCATGCTAGTGTAAGAGTAAAATAGGATACCAACAATATATAAACTTTATGAAATGAAAATAAGTAAGCATTCTATTTTTTACCAACCCATCTACTATGAAATTCAATGGATTTATTAAATTGCCTCTTTAAAGACAGTAGAGGTACAATTTATATGCCTTTTCGGCTACCCTAAACAGCAAACATGCTTATAAACTCTTTTTTTTAAGATAATATAATTATTCAAAGGTGAGCTTTATATGAATAACATCTTGATGCATCATATACAATCCATTATGTGATTTCAACTCTTTCTCTATTAGTGGATGTTCTATTAATAGATACATAAAATTTGATATTGCTACATTTTGTTACTCAACGGTGCACTTAATAGTGCAAGCTTAATCAACAATGATTAAGACAGGGTGGGAATGCTTCCTATCCATATTACATATATATCATTATTACAATGCATATTGCGTATAAACATTTTAACTATGATTCATCATTTCCAGAATTAGTGGTTGATTGACTTTGAATGTTATGAGAGAAAATATGATGAAAGATGATAGGTACTTACTATGAGACTTCTTACAAATTGAGTTTTAATACATTTCGTAACAACAAGTTCATGAAATTGCTAACTTAGAGATTAGAATATACACTTCCAAAGTGTCAATAGTGTTTTTCAAAGTGTGAATATCAATGGTTCCAAAGCACAAAACCACATTATGGAAGTGTAAATTTTGGTTCTTCAAAACAATCAATTTTGTTTTAAAAATATGAATTTCAATTTCAAAAGTATCAATTTGATTATAAAATTGTGAATTTCAATTTCAAAAGTATCAATTTGCTTCTAAAATTGTGAATTTCAATTCCAAAAGTGTGAATTTCTATTTGAAAAGTGCTAATGTAATAATTCGATAATCTATATTTCAATTTTAATATTGCGAGTTTATCTTTCAATAATACAAACCATAATGTGACTTAAACTCTTTCATGAGATGGAATAGTATCATAAGTAGCTACCATGGTTGGTGCAAGCTAATCTTTCCTTCTCACTACACACTAGTTGCAATGAAAATATAAAAAAAATAGCCATATGTTGACTATGAATGATTGTAGAGGTACATGCACAACCTATTATAATGTGGTGTAAAAATATGAAATGCGGGAAATCAAATAAGTTTAAAAAATATTTATCTTTTATTCAAGGAAATTGGCTAATACACGCATGAAATAACAATGTCCATCGTTACAACCATGTTTGAAGGTATTACATTAAGCATTCTTTTTTTTAAATTGTGTATAGGCTTCCATCTATTTTTCCAAATAAACAAGGTAATAAAAAGTTACAACACAAATAAATGACCTATGTATTTAGATATGATAAGTGTGCAAATAAAACTCAATAAAAAATACAAAACCCATATTTTTTTCTTAAAACAACATATATTTAAAATATGCAAACAAGGATCTATAAATGTGTATAGTTTCATAAAACAATGAATTTCTTCTTCATATCTAAAGCATGGTCGAAAATGACCTTAAAATGGAGAGCTTGGAAGGTGGATTTGTGTTTATTTATGTAGTCCAAACCATCATGTTTCCCATTCTAAAGCTAAAATTAAAGAAGACAACTAATGGGCCACATAGATTAAAAGAAGAAAAGCCACAAATCTTTCTGAATTCACAAGACTATTGTAACGCCCATATTTTGATTAGGCATATTTATTAGTTAGACACACCATACTTTATTTCTTATATATTCTGTTGAACTCAGCTCGACTGAGTAAACTATATTGGACCTCATTATTTGATGTTACTCTGTTTTATGATTTCACCATGATTATGATGTTACTATGTTATGTGGTTATGATGTCATGATTATCATATGATTTCTTTATTTTACGATTACAGTATATGTTTATATGTTTTCATTAATGAAATGTGAAATATATGATTCGGTACATGGATACCATCTTCTTATATGAATTATTGAAGTGTTATATGTCATACGCATCTATGATGAGCTAAAAAGGTTACATGAAATAAAATGATTTTTGATAACATGGATCAATTGGCGATCAATGGGAAATGCTTTCTATAAATTTTTATTTTGCAAAATACTAACCTACAGGACACAAGGGCTATGGGATAGCCAGTTACTTGATCTGATATATATTGGAAAGGAAAAACATGTTCATACAGTAAACCTTAGCAGCCAAAATGATGATACGATAACACAAACTGATAATCCCAATAGCTGCAAAGTATGAGTTGATAAGGGCGTAGGCCCAGTATGTTGAGAGGGATGGATGTGTTTCCCACCCTATGTTTCCATGAGACCCGAGGTCGTGGGAGGGTCGTGCTGAGACACGCTCCCCATGTCGTTGTGATGATGATGGTCGGATGCCTACTAGGGGAGGATAGGTCCGTTGTTCAGCCGACGCTATCGCTCTCAAGTTCTATGTGGTCAGATCGGTGAGTCCGGCATCCACTTTGTACTAGCAGAGGAAGGATAGGGAGGATGCTGGACGTAGGTTATGATGGGAGGATGTGTTAGTTAGTACTGTTGGGGGTTTAGTATTCCTTGATTCAGAGTTAGTGGTAGTAGGCACCCTTCCTTGTACATGATTGATTAAACTAATGTAAAGATAAAGATAATGATGTGAAATCGTAAAAGAACTAACTGTTAAATAAATGAGAATGTTGAAGTAATTGTACTATATATATTATGTTTGTTCTGCTACATGGGGGTAAATACTACTATTAGTTAGCAAGTATGCATAGGCGGGATGGGGTTTGTCTATAGTACATTTATGATCTGTGCATACGTTGGCCACGCATGCACACCTTGCACATGTACACTAGTATCGATATACAAACACTTAACATATTGAATAAATGTATAAGTTGTCATAAGTAATTAGGTTAATCATGCATTGACCGAATTCAGATAATGAATATAAAGTTATTTAAGATGTGTAAAACAAGTCAATTAAGCTATGTATTACTCGTTGGTAAACATCGTGATATACAATGGAGACAAGTGTCATCAGTTAACATTGTCCTCTGAGAATTGTTGTAAATAAGGTAATGGCACTGTCTAATTAATTAGTAAGATTGTTTAAGCACTTAAGGGTGCTTTGTTTAGAAGAACGACGATACTATGTAGATGTTAGGGTACTCATGTGATAAACAAATGATGTAAAATACATCTTTAGTAAATTCACCATTATTATTACCTTATGGGGATTTAATTAATATTATTACTTAAAATTTATTTTAATAATATTGCTACCCATGTCATAACAATTGCAAAATAGGTAAAATTTAAATATTGACTAATGAATGATTAGAGTGTGATTATTTTACATTTCTAAGTTAGACATAATAGCATAACAATTTTGGAATGAATGTGATGTGATGGAAAATGGTTATTTAATTATTCAATACGGATCTTGGAATTTAAAATGTCAAGATAAGTGATCTTGATGGATGAGATAGACCATTAAGACACATCATGTCCAAGTTGAAAAGGGGTCAACTATTTATATAATATTTTATTAATTACATTAATAACATTAAATACCCACGGATGGCGAATAGACTTGTAATTAATGAAGCTTGTCCCGAATGGATAACCTTTGGGTAATAATTCCCACCGTAATAAATTCTTATGACCGTCAATCAAAATCATATGAATTTACCTTGAGAGTAATTAATTATTCGATACATTGAGTGTGAAAAATATATTTTATAAAGAAACGTGTATGAATGAACTAGTGGGAGGAGTAAATGTTTGAGGGGCTCGAGAGGGGGAGTTTGGGGTGGTAGAGTAAGCCCAAGGTCTTCTCGAGGAAGGAACTGTATATAGAGGGGGAGAGAGTTGAAGGTAAGGGGGATAGCTTGAAGTGGAGAGAAAGGTTTTGGGAACAAAAAGGAGGTTTGAGAAAAGAAAAGTTTGGAGAACCTAGGTGAAGACTGCTCTCGGGATTACCAGATTGTGAGCTCGGGGGCTTGGAAATCCTTTGATTTCCAAGGGCCAGGAAGATAATAGCTGGTCGGTAGGGTGGATACTTCATTTTGTCTGACTAAGAGGATATACAACCTGCTACAACCTACGGTCTACTAGCATCAGCATCAGGTAATTTCCTTGATTATTTATTTTATTTAATTATTATGTGGAAAGGTACTATGAAACCTGCATATACCTTCTTACTGATTTATTACTGTGAACATATTCTTATGCAAAAACCATAAATTGTTGAAGGAAAATATTGATATGTTAGTTATTCTTTTAAATATGAATGTATGATTATTGGAGACAACATAGTATGCTAAACATCATTTAAAAGCATAGATTTTTCTTCAGAAATTTGCTCACACATACTTGAATGAATTAATACATAGGAAATTAACTTAGAAATTTACTTAGTGCTCTGCTGTAAAAACTAGAGCACTACAGATGGTATCAGAGCCATTGGCTCAAAAACTCGGACCTTAAGAGGCCTTCACACACCTATCTACCGTGAAAATTTACTAAGCCCACACTTTAGTAAGATAACTTAGGGCGAAACCTTGTTAATACTATTGGGAAAAAAAAAAAAATTACCTGCAAACACACACACAGAGAAAGTTACACAAAATCCTTCTTTCCAATGTTTGTAAGCACCGGGAAACTACCTGCACGCATAGAAAACAAAGATATTTAGTTTTTTTTATATAATGCATATAGCAAGAGAGTTCTAACACAATATATATATATATATATATATATATATATATATATATATATATATATATATATAATGATGTAGCATCTACACTACCTGCAAAACCGCAAAACCACGCAAACTAAAACTTACGCACACATATATAAAGTACAAAGCATAAAGCATATAGAGACGTGTAAGCAAAATAATAAGAGAAACCCTTGTATTTAATGAAATGCATTGTCAATTAAGGTAAAGTGCTAAATTTTTATTATTATCGTAATTCTTCCATTTGGAAAGCTATATGACAAAGCAGAAGCAACGCCATTAAGAATCACAAAGTGAAGCCGTGTCTTCCAACTTTCTGAGAGTAGCTTCTACTTTCTGCCTTTAACTACTTCTTGGCTTGTGTCGTGTGGCCATATTCATTTTCTTCTTCTTTTTTTTGTTTTGTATTCTATTTATGCGCTAGAAATCATATCAACATAAACAGGTAACAATGCACTAAAGCCATAAACCCTTGGTCTAAACTGATAGGGTTAATGCCAAAAACAAATATCATAAATATGTAAAAAAAAAAAGAAAAGAAAAAAAGAGGATGTTATTAATGTTATAGATATAAATGACATCCAATCTACAATTCATAACTGAACTGCGACATCTAAATTAAATTACATGTTGAAACTGTCTTCCTTTAAATGATACATAAAATATGCATGCCCACAACTTGTTCAGATTTGCCTTATACAGCAGGAATCTAGATATCCAGCTCACCATTTGGCATTCATATATTCAAGATACCAACTTCTTCGCATTCACTTTTAGTAAATAAGATTTTCTTTCCGATTCCATTTTAGTTCAGATTTTTAGGCTTGACCGCTTCAATGACCGATCCAGTTCAATAGTAAAGCCTCGGCCTAAGATAGATGAAATGCAGAGTTGAAGATTAGAAAGATTAAATGTACCTTAATAGCAGCCTCGATGCCAAACTAGACCTGAGTAAAGGCTTCCAGCAGCCATTTTCCGTATAAAGCATGAGAGTCTCTGACAGAGGATCCCCGCCGTAGAACAAAACATTCATGCAAACGCTTATCGTAGTCACCATCCCGGATGGCTGAATTAGAGGAGGCGGCGACATATGTTGAATCCATCTCCTGTAAAGATGTGTACGCAGCTTGGGTTTTGTCTCTGCTTTTCGAATGCTGTAACTCGATTTCCCTCTCTCTGGTGTTTCTGTCTATAAATGGCTACCAAACTAGCGCCCAGCAATAGAGGAGCCCACGGAGTATGGTGCTTGCCCAACACGTCTAGGCACTTCACAGGCAGGCCATCAAGGACGCGCACCTGCCAGAGGGCTGCGTTCTCAAATTAAAACCATAGATTTCAATTAAAAAAAAAAGGAAAGGGGAAAATTGAATTATATTTCGTAGCCACAGTCTAGGAGTTCGACTGCTGTGTACCATTAGCTACCAGAGGCCGATGCCATCTATAGAGACAAACAACAAAAATAGTTAATAATTATATTATTAAACCAAGAACAAAAAAATCGAAAACGAATGACTATAAATAATATTGGTCGCTACCTGAAGGGCCAAGGGATCCGAGAGGCTTGCGTTCTTTGTTCCTTATAAAAATTAATGCATTGGGCCCAAACCACACCATCCAAGCGAAAAATCTCTTGTGCGTATCCGCCATTGTCAGAATAGAAACCGGTGGAACCCTAACGCAGATGAAAGGGGATATTGGGCCAGTCTATGCGCTCAACACGGAGCGTTGCCAGCTAATGGTAGAAGACGAGCCCATGAACACAACTGCAGACCAACCACCAAGCCATAGAGCTTTCTTTTCCTCAGCTTCAACACGGAATAATATAAAATTTCTACCAGGCCCAACCCTAGCGCTCAACACCGAGAGCGATATACCATCTGCCAAGCCCAAAGAGGCCCACGCACTCCACCCTATCACCAAAGCACACTCACCAGCATTCCTCCCAGCATAATAAAAGAATATCGGGCCCAAACCATGCGCTCAGCACCGAGAGTCTGAGCCAGCCACCAGGTCCCATGATAGCCCACGCTACTAGTCCAACCCATGCACCCAACTCCGAGCAAGCTGCTAGGTCGAATGGAGATCGCACCAGACTGCTGGACATCACCTATTCACGTATCAGCCATCTCTTCCACGTTTTGACTGCTGGTCCAGACATCAAGCTTGCAAACGAGTTCCACAGTGGCTGCTAATTATCACTAAAATCGTGGCCTTCGAAGGAAATAAGAAATACCTGTAACAGCCTCGCCAGTGCTTCTACCATAGAAGATGGGAGTTGCAGAGCTAAAACTCTAGGAGAGAGGGTGAAAATGGCCACGTCTTGGGGATTGACCCTATTTAGGGTTTCCCCCACTTTCCCAGGGCGGTGGGTTGCTTGGAGAGACCGCGTGTCCTTCATGCGTACTCGCTCTTTGCATGGCAGTGAGAGGCCGCGTGGCGTTCAAGCCTTCAGACATAGGGAGGGTGTAGGGCTAGGTTTAAAGGAGGGGGGGTTCTCCAGCTCAACAATCCAAATGTGAATCCAAACCCTCCAAACTGGTGTGCTACTTGACACGTGGAGGACATGTAGTTGTGGTTGACCGTAGTGTTGAGTGCCATAAAATAGTGGTAACTCGGAGTATTGAGCTCTATGATAAAAGAAAAACCTAAATTAACACATATATATAATTATTATGAATATGTAAATCGTTATCTACGTATATTGTATATAGTTTGTAAAAGTATATATATGGTTGTAGAATATATAGATAGGAGGTTATAATAATGTTGTATTAAATTTTAAATTTATTTCCATATATTTTGATAGAATATATGTTTTATAAAATTTAAATTTATTCATATTTTGTTAGATTATATATTAAAAAAAAAAAAAAAATTTAATAATAATAATAATTTTACTTTTCTGTTATAACATATGTTGTTAAAAATATGTTTTATAGAAATTTTAATTTTAGTAGTAAACTTAACTATGATTGGTTGAGGTTTAACAGTTAATGTTAATTAGGTTAATGTAAATTAGGTTATTTAGATTAAGGGGTAACATTTAAAGTTAACTAAAATATAGATATTAAAAATTTTGCCAAGATTTCAACTCCTAGTCGAAGGGATGAGAGAGACCCAAAATCTCAAAAACAAGACACCGTTAAGATCATCATGACGAGCTGAACACCATGACAAAAATTGTTTAGTAAAAACGACTGTAGATCTTACTGTGCTAATCCTGACAATTTGTTATCCCATGATGCAAGTTATTCCTTACGCATAAGTATAAAGTATGAATACCTACATTTTAGTTCCGCGTATATTTGATTGAACAACTAAGGATATGATTTTATTTCAATAACTCAGGAACTATCATGGTAACAACACGCAGAGGTCGAGGACGGGGTCAAGGTCGACCACTGTCACCGCCACCTCCGCCACCGTCATCGCCGCCAACACCGCCACGATCAACCTCAACGCCTGAAATGCAGATCATAATGAGGTCTTTGGAGGCTATTATGACCACGATGAACAGCAAGTCGGATAGGGACATCGAGGTGGAAACCACTCAAGTAAGTCGAGAGAACTCTGAAAGGGCACATGGCCCAAGACTGGAACCGCTTCAGGACATATCGAGGGAGTTGCAAAAGATAAAGGTTCCAGAGTTTTCAGGAGGACGACCCGGTAAGCATGCCGAAGCATGGCTGGAAGGCATGAAGAGATGCTTCACATTGAATGAGTACACATCTAGTTCCAAGGCTAGGATGGCCGTCTTCCAGCTTAAAGGTGATGCTTTGAATTGGTGGTCAGATCTCGAGAAGCAGTTGCACCTTACTCCTCTTACAACTTCTTGGGAACTGTTTGAGGAGAGGTTTCACAAGAAGTACTTGCCAAATTATTACAAGGAAGAACAGGCAGGTGCACTCCATGCCTTAGTACAGGGAGACAAGACGGTGGTGCAGTATGAATCTCAGTTTATGGAACTGGTAAAATATGTTCCTTACCTTGATGCAGATGATTGTCAGGTAGAGCGTTTTGTGTATGGACTTAACTACAAGATTAGAGCTACGGTGCGGATGTGGAAGCCAACTTCAGTTGCCATGGCAGTTGAGTATGCTCGTTATGCAGCGGATATGTCAGATGGAAAAGGGGGTAGTAATTTGACAAGAACTAATCAGTATGTTTCAGGGAAGGCGTCACGTCCTTACTTCAGGGGAGGACAATCTAGACCTCCTCCTTACGGTAACAGGTTCACACCGAGGGGTAATACTTCAGTTAACTCAATCTCGCAGGCATCGTCTGCAACTCGCCAAAGCCAGGGACGTACACAGGGAAGTTCCTATAGAGGAGCAAGGAGTTTTAGAGGACCCAGGGGAAGGAACTCATCTTAGAGGATTCCTCCGAGCAACATGCAAGCCCCTCCCAATCTCTCTTGTTGGGGATGCGGAGGTCCTCATTTCCAGCGAGACTGTCCCAAGGGTCAGTCAAGTAGCAGGCACAGGGGAGGAAAAGCACCCATGGATAGTTCGGGTAACAGTCATCAGATTCATGCAGCGGTTCATAACCACCAAGCAGAACATCAGTCTACCATAGTAGAATCCACTCGTAAAGTAAACAATGTCAAACTTAAAATTTTGTTTGATCCGGGAGCAACTGATAGTTTTATTTCACCATTTGCATTAGATAAATGTGGGTTGGCAGCCTACGAGCACGATGATTTCAAACTGGTTGAAATGGCTTCAGGAGCTCAGCAAACAGTAGGTCTTAAAGTGAGAAGTTGTGAGGTTGACTTAGGAGTGTGCACCACTATGTTGGATGCGTATGTCACCAATTTGGGGACTTATGACCTCATTATTGGCATGGATTGGTTAGAAGACCATAGAGCTTTCATAGACTGCTATGCGAAGAAGGTGTTGTGCCTCGATGACGAGGGAAGGACAATTCAAATCCAAGGCTTGAAGAGGAAGGTATCCCTCTGTTTCATCTCTATGGTGAAAGCTAAGCGGTGCCTAAGACAAGGATGCCATTTGTTCGTAGTGGAGGCCGTGAGAGATAGTAAAGGACCTTCCTTGAATTCTTACCCAGTACTTTTCGAGTTCAATGATGTCTTTCGGAAGGAATTGCCAGGAATACCTCCAGAAAGAGAGCTCGATTTCACAATCGAACTAAAACCTGGTGCAGAACCTATCTCAAAAACTCCGTATAGAATGACAACTCCAGAGCTCCGTGAGTTACAGATCCAGTTAAAAGAGTTGCTAGATTTGGGACTGATTAGACCTAGTATCTCGCCGTGGGGAGAACCAGTGATCTTCGTTAAGAAGAAGGATGGATCCTTGCGACTGTGCATAGATTACAGAGATTTGAACAAAGCCACAGTGAAGAACAGGTATCCGATACAAAGAATTGATTACCTCTTTGATCAAATGAAAGGTGCATCAATCTTCTCAAAGATTGATTTACGATCAGGGTATCACCAGTTGAGGATCAAGGAAGGCGACATTCCTAAGACTGCCTTTCGAACTCGATTTGGACATTACGAGTTTGTAGTGGTACCATTTGGTTTGACCAATGCTCCAGCTGTATTCATGAGCCTCATGAATGGTGTCTTCCGAAAATACTTGGACCGCTTTGTTCAGGTCTTCTTAGATGATATTCTTATCTATTCTAAAAATGAGAAGGAGCATGACGAACACTTGCGGTTAGTCTTGACATGCTTGAGGGAACATAAACTTTATGGTAAATTATCAAAGTGTTCCTTCTTCCAAAAAGAGATTCACTACTTGGGGCACATCATCTCAGGTGAAGGGATCTCTGTAGACCTAGAAAAGGTAAAGGCCATTGAAGATTGGCCAATTCCAAGGAATGCTCATGAGGTGCGTAGCTTCATGGGGTTAGCAGGATATTACCGGAGGTTTGTGGAAGGATTTTCTAAAATTGAAAAACCTATTACCACCTTGCAACGCAAGGGAATCCTGTATGAATGGACCGATGAATGTGATGCTTCTTTTACGGAGTTAAAAAGATTGTTGACAAGTGCACCGATCTTGCGGGTACCAGACATGGATAAAGATTTCATGGTATGCACCGATGCCTCGAAGCAAGGATTAGGAGTGGTGTTGATGCAGGAAGGTGGGGTAATAGCTTATGCATCTCGAAAGTTGAAACCTCATGAGGAGCAGTATGCCACGCATGATCTAGAATTGGCAGCAGTAATGTTGGCACTAAAATTGTGGAGGCACTACCTAGTTGGTAGAAGCTTCACCCTTAAAACAAACCATCAGAGCTTGCAGTACATCTTTACCCAAAGGGATTTGAATGCTAGGCAAAGGAGATGGAGTGAGTTCATGAGTGAGTATGAATTTGGTATCTCTTACATCAAAGGAAAGGAGAATGTGGTGGCAGACGCTCTAAGCCGGAGGCCGAGACTTTTCTCCTTAATTCCCTTGAAGGTTGACTTGAGGGAAAGAGTAATAGGACAACTATTGGGCGATAGTTGGTACCTAAAAGTAACCTTAGCTATTCAGAATGGAAAGGAACAGGAATTGAAGTATGATGGGTACCATCTTGAGGAAGATGGATTGTTGTGGTATCAGGGAAGGAGGTATGTTCCTAAGGAAGGTGATATCAGGGAAACAATCCTTAGAGAGGCCCATAGATCGCATTACTGTGCACACCCAGGGGTGAAGAAGATGTATACTGACATGAAGCAACTCTTCTTCTGGCCAGGTATGAAGATGGATGTAGTGGATTTTGTGTCGAAGTGCCTTGAGTGTCAACAAGTTAAGGCAGATCATCATCACCCGGCCGGTCTCCTACAACCGCATGATATTCCTATGACTAAATGGGAAGTCATTTCCATGGACTTCGTTGTAGGATTACCACTCACATCTATGAGACATAATGCTATTTTGGTGGTAGTCGACAAACTGACCAAAAGTGCTCACTTCATTCCAGTCAAAGACACCTATGATATGACAGATGTGGTAAGGGTATTCATAAATGAGATTGTATGTCTTCATGGAGTTCCTAAAAAGATAATATCTAACAGAGACCCTAAGTTCACCTCCAGATTTTGGACAAGCATGCAGTCAGCATTAGGGACACAGTTGAACTTAAGCTCAGCTTATCACCCCAAGACAGATGGACAGACAGAGAGGGTGAATCAAGTGATGGAGGACATGCTTAGGATGTATGTTATGGATCAACAGACCCAGTGGGAGAAATATATTCCTTTAGTGGAGTTTGCATACAACAATAGTCATCACAGCTCCATTGGTATGCCGCCATATCAGGCATTGTATGGGAGGCCGTGCAGGACACCACTCAGTTGGGACAGGTTAGAGGATCGAGTTTTAATTGGGCCTGAATTGATTCAGGAAATGGAGGAGCAAGTGTTACAGATTAGGCAGCGGCTGAAGGAAGCATAGGATAGGAAAAAGAGTTACGCTGATGCACACAGATTAGATAGAACTTATGAAGTAGGGGATCGTGTATTTATTGGCATCAGACCAAATAAAAGTACCATTCGGTTTGGGAAGGGTACCAAGTTGTCACCTCGCTTTATAAGTCCATTTGAGATTCTTGAGAAAATCGGACCAGTTGCTTATCGTCTTGCACTTCCACCCCACTTGCATAAAACTCATAATGTATTTCATGTTTCTGTATTACGACATTACATAGCTGATGAGATTCACAAAAGTCATTGGAAGGAATTGCAGGTCTTGGACGAGGGAACCTTCAGGGTCGAACCATTACGTATACTTGATCGTAGGGTTCGACAGCTCCGTAGTCGCCATGTGGACCAAGTTAAGGTCCAATGGGACAAGTATAGCCCAGGGTCTGCTACCTGGGAGGATGCAGAGACCATGCGTTGAGATTTTCCCTCACTATTTTGACCATAACTTCGGGACGAAGTTTCCCGAAGGGTGGGTGTACATAACGCCCATATTTTCATTAGGCATATTTATTAGTTAGACACACCAAACTTTATTTCTTATATATTTTGTTGAACTCAGCTCGACTAAGTAAACTATATTGGACCTCATTATATGATGTTACTCTGTTTTATGATTTCACCATGATTATGATGTTACTATGTTATGCGGTTATGATGTCATGATAATCATATGATTTCTTTATTTTACGATTACAGTATATGTTTATATGTTTTCATTAATGAAATGTGAAATATATGATTCGGTACATGGATACCATCTTCTTATATGAATTATTGAAGTGTTATATGTCATACGCATCTATGATGAGCTAAAAAGGTTACATGAAATAAAATGATTTTTGATAACATGGATCAATTGGCAATCAATGGGAAATGCTTTCTATAAATTTGTATTTTGCAAAATACTAACCTACAGGACACAAGGGCTATGGGATAGCCAGTTACTTGATCTGATATATATTGGAAAGGAAAAACATGTTCATACAGTAAACCTTAGCAGCCAAAATGATGATACGATAACACAAACTGATAATCCCGATAGCAGCAAAGTATGAGTTGATAAGGGCGTAGGCCCAGTATGTTGAGAGGGATGGATGTGTTTCCCACCCTATGTTTCCATGAGACCCGAGGTCGTGGGAGGGCCGTGCTCAGACACGCTCCCCATGTTGTTGTGATGACGATGGTCGGATGCCTACTAGGGGAGGATAGGTCCGTTGTTCAGCCGATGCTATCGCTCTCAAGTTCTATGTGGTCAGATCGGTGAGTCCGACATCCACTTTTGTACTAGCAGAGGAAGGATAGGGAGGATGCTGGACGTAGGTTATGATGGGAGGATGTGTTAGTTAGTACTGTTGGGGGTTTAGTATTCCTTGATTCAGAGTTAGTGGTAGTAGGCACCCTTCCTTGTACATGATTGATTAAAATAATTGAAAGATAAAGATAATGATGTGAAATCGTAAAAGAACTAACTGTTAAATAACTGAGAATGTTGAAGTAATTGTACTATATATATTATGTTTGTTCTTCTACATGGGGGTAAATACTACTATTAGTTAGCAGGTATGCATAGGCGGGATGGAGTTTGTCTAAAGTACATTTATGATCTGTGCATACGCTAGCCACGCATGCACACCTTGCACATGTACACTAGTATCGATATACAAACACTTAACATATTGAATAAATGTATAGTTGTCATAAGTAATTACGTTAATCATGCATTGACCGAATTCAGATAATGAATATAAATTTATTTAAGATGTGTAAAACAAGTCAATTAAGCTATGTATTACTCGTTGGTAAACATCGTGATATACAATGGAGACAAGTGTCATCAGTTAACATTGTCGTCTGAGAATTGTTGTAAATAAGGTAATGGCACTGTCTAATTAATTAGTAAGATTGTTTAAGCACTTAAGGGTGCTTTGTTTAGAAGAACGACGATACTATGTAGATGTTAGGGTACTCATGTGATAAACAAATGATGTAAAATACATCTTTAGTAAATTCACCATTATTATTACCTTATGGGGATTTAATTAATATTATTACTTAAAATTTATTTTAATAATATTACTACCCATGTCATAACAATTGCAAAATAGGTAAAATTTAAATATTGACTAATGAATGATTAGAGTGTGATTATTTTACATTGCTAAGTTAGACATAATAGGATAACAATTTTGGAATGAATGTGATGTGATGGAAAATGGTTATTTAATTATTCAATACGGATCTTGGAATTTAAAATCTCAAGATAAGTGATCTCGACGGATGAGGTAGACCATTAAGACACATCATGTCCAAGTTGAAAAGGGGTCAACTATTTATATAATATTTTATTAATTACATTAATAACATTAAATACCCAGGGATGGCGAATAGACTTGTAATTAATGAAGCTTGTCCCGAATGGATAACCTTTGGGTAATAATTCCCACCGTAATAAATTCTTATGACCGTCAATCAAAATCAAATGAATTTACCTTGAGAGTAATTAATTATTCTGTACATTGAGTGTGAAAAATATATTTTTATAAAGAAACGTGTATGAATGAACTAGTGGGAGGAGTAAATGTTTGAGGGGCTCGAGAGGGGGAGTTTGGGGCGGTGGAGTAAGCCCAAGGTCTTCTCGAGGAAGGAACTGTATATAGAGGGGGGGAGAGTTGAAGGTAAGGGGGATAGCTTGAAGTGGAGAGAAAGGTTTTGGAAACAGAAAGGAGGTTTGAGAACAGAAAAGTTTGGAGAACCTAGGTGAAGACTGCTCTCGGGATTATCAGATTGTGAGCTCGGGGGCTTGGAAATTCTTTGATTTCCAAGGGCCAGCAAGATAATAGCTGGTCAGTATGGTGGACACTTCATTTTGGCTGACTAAGAGGATATACAACCTGCTACAACCTACGGTCTACTAGCATCAGCATCAGGTAATTTCCTTGATTATTTATTTTATTTAATTATTATGTGGAAAGGTTCTATGAAACCTGCATATACCTTCTTACTGATTTATTACTGTGAAAATATTCTTATGCAAAAACCACAAATTGTTGAAGGAAAATATTGATATGTTAGTTATTCTTTTAAATATGAATGTATGATTATTGGAGACAACACAGTATGCTAAACATCATTTAAAAGCATAGAATTTTCTTCAGAAATTTGCTCACACATACTTGAATGAATTAATACATAGGAAATTAACTTAGAAATTTACTTAGTGCTCTGCTGTAAAAACCAGAGCACTACAACTATGTGTGCATTATTAATGCACATGCATTAATTATGCACATTTTCTTTCTTCACATTCCATGTTCCTTTCCCACATTCCATGCCATTTTTTTTCATGTATTATTTGTAATGTCCCTCAAATCCAAAAAAAAAAAAATTGTATAGGGTCGATTAGCCATTAAGACTTTCAAATTTGTTTAGACAATACTTTCATCATTTGCATTTAAATACTAAAATTAGTAAAAGTCTCGAACTACCTGTGGTGTTTTCTGTTGGTTCGTTTGTGCGATAATGGTGTTTTCTGTTGGTTCATTTCTTCACCATGGGTTGGTTTTGTCCATAACCTTGTATGTTATTTAATGGTTATTTTACAACATTTGTTTACTTCGTACTATGCTCATGTGTGTTTTGTGATCATGTTGTATAATCAACCGTGTGAAAAATTGTGCTTTACGCTAAAAGAGATTAGGCCTGAAAAACCTCATTGGTAGGGAAATATTCAAGTTCTATTTCTTACCTAGCTTTTCCCAAGCTAATGCATGTAATACTTTCTATGCACGTGCCAAAAGAGAAGTCCTAAGCTAACCTTCGAATAAGGTATATGAATTCTAACAAGGAAGGATTAAGATTTAATTAAAACCCTAAACCTTAATCGTAAGTGATTAATTGAACTTCAAAGTTGAACTTTAGAAGAGAGGATAAAAATTTAAGGGTTAGTGGAGGTGGTTCAGCATTCAATGCAAGCTATGTGATGAAAAGAAAGTGGAACCCAGGCTGGCAGTGGTTATTGCTTCGAGGTTTCTCCTATGCATGGCATTTCTGTGTTAACTGGGTTTGGTAGTATTTTCTGGGAGAAAGAGCGTAGGGCTCCTGTGACTTGGACATGGTGAATGGTATGTGCATGACCAAAGCTATGTGCATACCTTCTGTAGAAGGTGGTGGCGTAGATACTAACTACTAAAGGCAAGCTTACCGTTTCACCACTTTTTTCTGTTAATTCTTGGTAGCTTTTAAAAGCGTGATAAAAATGTATTTCAATCTCTAAGCTCTGGTTTGTTGAATGTTAGCGTCGACTGATCAATTGTTGGTCGAAAGTCCCGTAAGGAGTAGGCCTTTTGAAGGAAAAGGTGCTATTGAAGGAGACTGGTTTGGGTAAGACCTGGCCCACTAGAAACTTCGACTATCAATTTGTGTATTACCTACGGGGTGTGGTTTGTAATAGCTGGACAAAGTTCATTTTTAAAGGGTGTGCCGAGGAGTGACAAGGAGTTTTGTGGCCACTCCTTTGAACCTCTTTTACTGGGTTGGTTGGAATAACGTCAGCGTTGGTTAATGATGTTATAGTTTCCATTTCCTGTTGAATATTGTAACTTCTAAGAATATTATAATTGTACTTTATTATTCCGGAGATGTTTCATCCCTCCGGGGTAACTCTATTACTTATCCGAAGATGATTATTCCTCCGAGGGTGTGTGGTAACTAGGGTTATTAGACCCACCATGTGGGGGTCGGCCCTGATAATATATTTTAGGTTTTATTAGACTTCTCAAGTAGAGGTCGGCCCCATTAGGGTTTTTAGTCATTTGGTGACTAATATAAATAGAGGAGGTGAACTCCTCATTAGACACACTCACTCACTTGAGAAAAGTAGCGCACTTGTCTGGGAGGTCTGCTAAGGAGATAAAAAAAGGAGGGAGCACATCTTGTATTTTGGTTGATCATCTTATTGAGGAAAGCTTTGCTGGGTTTTCTACCCCATGAGGGTTTCCCAGGGTAAATTCTGTGTCTATCTTGTGATTATGCTTCTTTCAGTGATCTTGCTAGTCTATTTGGTTTAAACTTAACATGGTATCAGACCTAGTCTGAATAGAACATCTTTCACAAGGTAAGAATCTCTCTCTCTCTCTCCAGTAAAGGTTAGGGTTTCTGCAAAAAGGTTGGTATTATTAATTTCTGATTACATGGCTGGATAGCCTTTGTAAAGACCAATCTTTTGAGCCCTAGATCGAACTTTTTGGTTGGGTAGAACTCCGGGAAAGTCAAACCCTAGTTTTACCAAAAGTGTGATAAATCCAAAAAATTCTACTGTAGATCTGAAAAAAAAAAAGTTTCCAGGTAAGTACTACTCTACCTCTTATCTCTTGGACTCCCCCAAGAGAAGATGGCCCCAAACACTAAGCTTGAAGACAAGCTAGAAGGTATAGAAAATTTTCGAGCATGGAAATACAGAATTGGTCTCATTCTTGAAGAAAATGACCTTGCTCATTATATCAAGGATGAAGTTGTAGAACCGGAAGGAGATGAAGCCAAAGAAAAGCATTGGAAGGATTTGATTAGGGCAAAGAGAATCATAGTTGATTCTATTAAAGACCACTTGATTCCCCAAGTGGCCTCCAAGAAGACTCCAAAGGAAATGTATGATGCCCTAGGAAGAATGTATGAAGGAAAGAACATCAATAGGAAGATGAACCTAAGGACTCAGTTGAAGAGCACCAAGATGCACAAATGAGAATCCATTCAATACTACTTCTCAAGGGTCTCCCAAATCAAGAAGAAATTAGATGCCATTGGAGATACTCTTGATGAAGATGAACTTGTGATGACAGCTCTAAATGGTCTCACTAGACCTTGGGAGTCATTCATTCAAACTATGTGTGCTAGAAAAGAAAGTATGAAGTTTGATGTAGTTTGGGAGGATTGTCTACAAGAGGAGGCTAGGGTTGCAAACCAAGAAGCCTTGCTCAAAGAGGATGACCAATCCTTGGCCACCCACACCAAGAAAAGAAGGAATCAATCCTACTCTAAAAAGATTAGTCACAAGGAGTATCATCCTCCACATAGATTTCAAAAGAAAAGAGGAACTATTCAAAGAAGAGATCATTCCTCTTTCCAATGTTTTTCTTGTCACAAAATAGGACACATTGGTAGAGATTGCCCTCTGCAGAAGAAAAAGGGTTCTCATTACAAAAGACATTAAGCACATCTTGCAGAAGATGATAGTGAAGAAGAAGTAGAAGAGGAAGAAAAGCCTCACAATAAAAGACCTAGAAGTGAAGAAGAAGAAGAAGAAAGAACCTTCTTCAAAAGAAGATCTAGGAGAAATAAAGAAGAAGATGCAGAAGAATATGTTCTTTTCTCCGCACTCTCTGGATCCATAACTCCTAGAGAAGATACCTGGCTTATTGATAGTGGTGCTTCAAAGCACATGACAGGTCAGAAAAAGACTCTCTCAAGTCTTGAAGAAAAGACTTCTCCCCAAAAGGTATCTCTAGGAGATGACTTTCAATATCCTATCAAGGGAATTGGTGAAGCAAGCTACAAGCTTGATTTTGGTACTGCCCTGAAAATGAAAGAAATATTGTATGTACCAGGATTGAAGAAGAATTTGTTATCCATCTCAGCATTGGATAAGAAAGGCTACAGGATTGCATTCATTGATGGACAAGTCTTAATGTGGTCCAAAGGAAAGTCTATCAAGGATGCAATTATCATTGGTGAAGAAGAAGGAGGTTTATACAAACTTAAGGGCCTTCTAGAAGCAGCTCTTGTTCATGAAACCTTTAGCCCAAATGAACTATGGCATAGAAGACTTGCTCACATTAACTACAAGGCACTACCCTATGTAAGCAAGGTAGTTATAGGGTTGCCAAACTTAAAGTCTAATCATGATGGCACATGCAAAGGCTGTGCAAAAGGGAAGAATGTCAAGAACCCATTTCCCAGAAGTGAAACAAAGACTAAAAGTACCCTGGAGTTAATACACTCTGATGTATGTGGACCAATGCCCTTCACATCTTTAAGTGGATATGAATACTATGTCACATTCATTGATGACTACTCAAGGAAAACTTGGATATTCTTTCTAAAAGGTAAGAATGAAGTCTTTGGAAAATTCAACGAGTTTAAGGCCTTAATAGAAAATCTCTGAGAAAAGAAAATCAAGATTCTTAGAATAGATAATGGTGGAGAATATACTTCAAAAGAATTTGAAGACTTTTGCAAGGGAGCTGGAATCAAAAGGGAACTAACCACTCCCTACAATCCCCAACAAAATGGGGTTGCTGAAAGGAAGAATAGGACTATCATGGAAGCTGTAAAGACTATGATACATGATCAATATCTTCCCATGTATCTATGGGATGAAGCATCCAGGACAGTTGTCTATGTACAAAATAGACTTTCTCATAGTGCTCTTGAATTTAAGACTCCAGAAGAAGTATTCACAAGAAAGAAGCCTGAGCTAAGTCATCTCAAAATATTTGGATGTCCTGTGTATATTCACATTCCAAAAGAAAAGAGAACCAAGTTGGATCCCTCTGTTAAGAAAGGAATATTTGTTGGATATTGTGATACATCCAAAGCTTTTTGAATTTACATACCTGGTTTTCATCATATGGAGATAAGTAGAGATGTAACATTTGATGAAGAAGCAGCTATCAAGAAATCTAGGAAATGCCAACTTGAAGAAATCTATGAAGAAGATTCACCTCCTAGAGCTACAGAAGCTGCATCCATTCCTGAAGATGATACACTAGAAGATCATGATATGATAGAACCTCAAGAACCCCCCATTTCAAATATATCTAGAAAAAGAAGACCAACATGGGCTAGTGATATTATTCAAGGAGCTGAAAAATATGGAGCTCCTGAAGGTTCCACTAGAGAAAGGAAGAAACCCAAGGTTGTATCCAACTATGTGGCCTTAATGTGTGACCTTGTGGATCATCAACCCACTAGCTATGAAGAAGCATCTCAAGAAAAGGAGTGGGTAGAAGCTATGACAAAAGAGTACCAGTCAATAATGAAAAATGATGTTTGGGACATAGTTCCCAAACCAAAGGATAAAAGTGTGGTTTCTTCTAAACGGATTTTCAAGATAAAACATGCTACAGATGGTAGTAGTGAAAAATATAAGGCAAGATTTGTAGCCAGAGGGTTGTCTCTAAAGGAGGGAATAGACTATGAAGAAACATTTGCACCAGTTGCTAGGTACACTTCAATTAGAACTATCATGGCACTTGCATCTATGATGAAGTGGAAATCACACCAAATGGATGTCAAAATAGCCTTCCTGAATGGTGTCATTGAAGAAGAAGTGTACATGGAACAACCACAAGGTTTTGAGGTTAAAGATAGAAGAACTCATGTATGCAAACTGAAAAAGGATTTGTATGGTTTAAAGCAAGCTCCCAGAGCTTGGTACGGAAGGATTGACAGCTTTTTAACAAGTATGGGCTTTACCAAGAGTAAAGCTGATCCAAATCTCTATCTCAAAATTATGGATGATGAACCTGTTATATTACTATTATATGTGGATGATCTATTTCTAACAGGAAGTGAGAACCAAATTATCGAATGTAAGAAGAAGCTTTCTTCCGAATTTGAAATGAAGGATCTAGGACTAATGCACTACTTCTTAGGTCTAGAAGTATGACAAGAACCAAAAGGAATCTTCCTAAATCAAGGTAAGTATGCTGTGGAGATCTTGAAAAGATTTGACATGTTGGAGTCTAAGACCATGGCTACTCCCATGAACTCCAACTTGAAATTATTAGTTGATGACTCATCCAAATTAGTGGATGTAACTCTATATAGACAAATCATTGGGTCATTGATGTATTTGAAAAATACCAGACCAGACATATGCTTTGCTGTAAATACTCTGAGTAAATTTCTAGTAGAACCAAGGAAGGTTCACCTAATAGCTGCAAAGCATGTAATGAGGTATCTAAAAGGTACTTTAGATTTTGGTCTTTACTACCTCAAAAATCATGAACTTAGGTTACATGGTTATTCAGATTCTGATTGGGTAGGAAGTGTTTCAGACAGGAAGAGTACATCAGGTGGATGTTATGGACTTGGATCTGCCATGATCTCTTGGTTTAGCAAGAAACAATCCAATGTGGCTCTCAGTACTGCTGAAGTAGAATATATAGCTTCCTGCTCTGGTAGCTGTGAAGCAGTATGGCTTCAGAAACTACTATCTGGAGTATTTGACTTAGAATTGGATCCTACTTTGATTATGTGTGACAATCAAAGTTGTATCAAGATGACAGAAAATATGGTATTTCACGATAAGTCAAAACACATAGAGATCCGATACTTTTATATTCGAGACATGGTGCAGAGAGGAGCTATTAAGCTCGAGTATGTGAGCACTGAGGATCAAATTGCTGATATTTTGATCAAACCTCTTTCTCGAGTGAAGTTTGAATACTTCCGAGACAAACTTGGTGTGGTTCAAAAGGACTCTCCTCGAAAGGGGGAGTAGTGTGGTCTCTAATGATGAGATTGCCTCATCGACAACAAGGTCGATGATGTGGATACCTGTTTTAGATACTTAGACTTAGGACTCTTATACTTAGATTGTTTATTTTTCTCTCACTTACTTTTGCTCTACTGATGTATTGATGAGGATACATAGTTTATTGATATCTTATTGTTGTATCAGTAAGGATACATGTCTTACTAATGTATTGATGAGGATACATGTTTTATTAATGTATTGATAAGAATACATGTTTTAATGACATCTGTATTGATAAGGATACAGACGGGAATGGTATCATCCCTGGATTTTGGTCCCTTGAATTGATCCGTAGACGTATGGTCTCCGAGAATGAAGTCCTTAATGGATAGATGGGGTTTGTATCATCCCTAAACTTTGGTCCCTTGAATTGATCCGTAGACATATGGTCTTCGAGAATAAAGTGCTTAGTGGATAGATGGGGATTGTATCATCCCTGGACCTTGGTCCCTGAATTGATCTGTAGATGTATGGTATCCGAGAAGTGGGGATTGTATCATCCCCAGAATTTGGTCCCTGAATTGATCCGTAGATGTATGGTCTCCGAGAAGTGGGGATTGTATCAACCCCGGACTTCGATCCCTGAATTGATCCATAGATGTATGGTCTCCGAGAAGTGGGGATTGTATCATCCCCGGACTTTGGTCCTTGAATTGATCCGTAGACGTATGGTCTCCGAGAAGTGGGGATTGTATCAACCCCGGACTTCGATCCCTGAATTGATCCATAGACGTATGGTCTCCGAGAAGTGGGGATTGTATCATCCCCAGACTTTGGTCCTTGAATTGATCCGTAGACGTATGGTTTCCGAGAAGTGGGGATTGTATCATTCCCAGACTTTGGTCCCTGAATTGATCCTTAGACGTATGGTCTTCGAGAATTGGGGATTGTATCATCCCCGGACTTTGGTCCCTGAATTGATCCATAGACATATGGTCTACGCGAAGTGGGGATTGTATCATCCCCGAAATTTGGTCCCTGAATTGATCCGTAGACGTATGGTCTCCGAGAAGTGGGGATTGTATCATCCTCAGACTTCGGTCCCTGAATTGATCCGTAGACATATGTCTCCGAGAAAGTGATTCTATTGATGATGTGGTTACTTGTATCGGTAGGATACTTGTATTGATGATGTGGTTACTTGTATTGGTAGGATACTTGTATTGATGATGTGGTTACTTGTATCGGTAGGATACTTGTATTGATGATATGGTTACTTGTATCGGTAGGATACTTGTATTGATGAAATGGTTACTTGTATCAGTAGGATACTTGTATTGATGATGTGGTTACTTGTATCGGTAGGATACTTGTATTGATGATATGGTTACTTGTATCGGTAGGATACTTGTATTGATGATGTGGTTACTTGTATCGGTAGGATACTTGTATTGATGATGTGGTTACTTGTATCGGTAGGATACTTTTATTGATGATGTGGTTAATTGTATCGGTATGGATACTTGTATTAATGATGTGGTTACTTGTATCGGTATGGATACTTGTATTATGGATACTTATATTGAAGACGTGGATACTTGTATTGATATGGATACTTCTATTATGACGATGCTGATGATCGTGAGATGACGATGTTGATGATCGTGGGATGACGATGCTGATGATCATGCAATGACGATGGTGATGATCGTGAGATGACGATACTGATGATCGTGGGATGACGATGCTGATGATCGTGCGATGACGATGTTGATGATCGTGAGATGACGATACTGATGATCGTGTGATGACGATGCTAATGATCGTGAGATGACGATACTGATGATCGTGCGATGATGATGTTGATGATCGTGAGATGACGATGCTGATGATCGTGGGATGACGATGCTGATGATCGTGCGATGATGATGCTGATGATCGTGAGATGACGATACTGATGATCGTGTGATGACGATGTTGATGATCGTGAGATGACGATACTGATGATCGTGTGATGAAGATGCTGATGATCATGAGATGACGATGTTAAATTGAAGAAAGATTTCGATGATATATAGATGTATCATGTATGATGTAGTCGACGACTCCTTGCTCCTGCAGACGTTGTTATAATATCCTTCTCGTTAAGGGGGGGTGTTGAATATTGTAACTTCTAAGAATATTATAATTGTACTTTATTATTCCGGAGATGTTTCATCCCTCCACGGTAACTCTATTACTTATCCGGAGATGCTTATTCCTCCGAGGGTGTGTGGTAACTAGGGTTATTAGACCCACCATATGGGGGTCGGCCTTGATAATATATTTTAGGGGTTATTAGACTTCTCAAGTAGAGGTCGGCCCCATTAGGGTTTTTAGTCAGTCGGGGACTAATATAAATAGAGGAGGTGAACTCCTCATTAGACACACTCACTCACTTGAGAAAAGTAGTGCACTTGTCTGGGAGGTCTGCTAAGGAGATAAAAAAAGGAGAGAGCACATCTTGTATTTTGGTTGATCATCTTATTGAGGAAAGCTTTGCTGGGTTTTCTACCCCATGAGGGTTTCCTAGGGTAAATTCTGTGTCTATCTTGTGATTATGCTTCTTTCAGTGATCTTGCTAGTCTATTTGGTTTAAACTTAACATTTCCAATATTTTAAGCAATTAAAAAGACTCTATGTAAATTTTTTTTTTGTCCTAAAGCTGATCTAGTAAATTTTCAGCTCAGTGAAATACTAAACTGAAGTTGGTCCTTGGGTCTTTCTAGTGATATCATAATAATGTAGTGTTGTTCGGTGTTATGGAAGTCGTAATTATTTTGTATCTTGGTTTATGTTGCTGCTGGTTTTCCATGTCTTCGTTTTGAGTTTAATAGAGATTAGCCTGAAAAACTTGACTTTGTTGTCCTACAGGTTATGTAAAAGCTCGGTGCTAAGCATGCCTATGTATTCTTGTTTATTTTAATTAGATGAGTGGTAAATTTCTTGCTGATGAATTTATGCATTACTCAGAATGAAGAGTGGGGTTCTGTAAATGTGCAAGGTCTTCTTAGTGGGTTTCTGGATGGTAGTCATTGATACCACTATGGCTATGAAGGTGTACAATAGTTTGTTAGGATAATTCTGTGAAAGAGAAACTCTCTGCGTTAAAAAAAAGGACAAAGGATATCAAGCCTGGAAGTCATGAGTCTATGTTTTTAAGATGAGGTCTATGTTTCGCTTTTAAGAGTGTTTCAGCGATACTATTTTTGGTATCCTCTACTTGTACGCCTTTGTAATTGGTGCTAAGATTATCTAAGTTCTAAGAGCATGAAGAAAAGTTGGATCCCACCAGTGTTCTGTATTTTAAAGACTAAGTCTGTTTTATATGATGCTAGCTAAAAATCTTTGTCTTACTTAGAAAAATTATGGGCGTAACCCTGATTGTCACCATGTGCAAATCTTTAAAATAAATAGATTGAGGTTTTGCTTGAATGGGTCGTGGTGATCCTATTTGTCTTTTCATTGGTAAAATTATTGTGTTTTCTTCTTTTAGATGAAAGCTTATTTTTTAATTTTAACTATCCACAGCAGGCAATGCCCGATTCTTATCTAGAAATTTTGACTAAATTATGAAGTACAATGCTGTTGGGACCATTGCTATATCGTGGTCAAGTTTACCCTATACAGAACATGAGAAAGGGAGATCTACAGAAAATCAATTCTAAACCTATATCTTGTGGATTGATTTCATTTTGGTGTAAAATAAATGTGTGTGGTGAATTGATTGCCTGTCTTATGGCTATTCTAATTTAACGTGTGAATCTGGTTTTCAGTATATTAATTACTGGGTTTGATCTCTCTTGTGCTAGGCCCTAATTAAAACAGGGTTTGAGATTTATTATGAAAACCTTGTCTCTGAATACTTTACTGATAGAAGACAACTCTAACTTTTATTCTTCGTGGTTAAAATCTGGGTGGAGGAAAAAAACGTTGCTAACTCTAGTATAAATTGCGTTTATTAGATAAGAGGATAACCTGGGAAGGTTCGTGAATTTATACAAAAGGGTGGAGTAAAACTTATCCTGTAGGTGTAATGTTTTTATTTTCTTTATCCTAAATAATTATTAGAGGAAACGTAGATTTGTAGCCAAGCTGTGCTGGGGTGAAGGCATTTAGAGTAAAAACCCATAGTGCTGAGGGCATGGAAACAAATATCTTCCAGGGAGTCTGATCCATAACTAGAAACAAAAATAACCTAGGGTGCTATATATTTATTAAAGCAATATTTATGAGATCGAACTCTAGCATGAGATTTACTCTACTAGAGTGATCCTCGGCAGAAAAGTCGATTTGTTTTTAAGTCTTTAATTTTATTAAATGATGTTAGGAAGAGTCCTACGATTTCTGCATTTCTCTTTTGATCCTATATAATGTGGATAACGAAAAGAAATGTTTAAAGGTAGGGTTTGCAGATATGAAAACTCTCGAATAGGTCGAATGGATTAACTCTCTAGGGTAGCAGAGATCTATCCTAAGTTTTCCTTTTGAAAATAAATAGTAAAAACTTACTAGGATTAAATCTACACTTACACAATATATTAAATAACCACCCAGGTGCCATGACTTAAACAAGTTGTCCATGGGCCAACAGAAACATAGAAACAATACTTAAATCAAATTTATGTGGATAGTTTGTGGATGTCGAGGAGAATTATGATGAATATCATTTAACTTGTAACCCTATTCTAAAAGCATAAAAGGAAATTTAAAATAGCAATCCTATTCCAATGCATAAATATAATGTGAAATAGAACCGAAGGTGACCTTATACTTGGATCAATATCGTTGCACTAGCCCTGATCACTCTGCACACTTCAAACACTAGTTAATGGAACAATTATTCTTCGCTGAACTATAGTATGATAACCGAATAACCTTGGAACTGCCACGTTCCTCCCAACCATTGCCCAGAACCGTTTGTGGTTCTAATTGGATTCCCCCGAGTTGAATCCAACATGCAAGAGAACTAGAACCCTAAGGATTGCTGGGAAATCTTGGAGTTAAGTTCTATATTTCTTTCTAATTTCTCGGCTTGGAATTCTATCAAATCCGCATGCATAAATAATAATCACCCCCCCCCTTCTCTTGGCTCTTACCTTTATATAGGTTTCTTTTTGAAAGGGCATTTTTTGTTAACTTGAGTTAAACATCAATATTTTAATATTTTCTTGATTTTAGCTCTTAGTTTGACTTACCTGATTATAATTTTTGATAAGTAGAACCTTATAATTTGTTTCTATTTATGTTTTGAAAAGTAATTCAATTTATTTAATTTATTTTGTATAAATAACATATATGTATATTTACTACTATATTATATATATATGTTTCACTTAGGTTTTGTATCTTTAATTTATTCAACATATCTTTAAATAAAATATATTTTGAAATATATATATTACATAGAGTTACCTATTCAATTTATTCATCTTTTATGCCTCATGCATTATATAACATAATTTGTTTATTCATTGCTTCCTTAGGTTATGTCAATTCTTTTAACAAGGCCTCATGTGGGGTTTGGTCGGTCGACTAGGTTAGGTAGCTCTAGATCCCTTGCATCTTGGATTACTTTGTATTTCATGGTAGATTCCTTAGTCCTTCATGAGAGATGAGTAGTGATTCAATTAGTCAATTCAAATAATTATGATGACTAGTGGTGCTATTCAAAGCCTTCCTCAACTCAACACCTTTAATTAAAGTAACCCCGAGTGCTATTCAAAGCTTAGGCTCAACACTCTCACATGGGTGTTATGCTAGTGCAATTCTAGAGCTTCTCGCTCAACACTAGTGCTAGGATGTATTTTTGAGATTACACCTAGGGATACAATGGCCAAAGATCCGATTCTCCATAGATTATGCTCAACATCATGTTGGAGTGCTCCAGGGCTTATTCCCAACACTCTATGTACATCGGGGCTTATGCCCAACACATAATAAAAGTCATCTATGTACATTAGGGCTTACGCCTACCACATAGGTCATCCATGTGATCTAGAGCCTACGACCAACACATAATAAGAGGTCAAAGTCTCGGGATATTACATCCCTCCCCGCATAGAACAACACCGTCCCAATGTCAAGGACTACAAATGAAACCCTGAAACCAGGTGAGGTAAGTCTATTTTATCGTAGTTTCATTCTCTCATGTGTCCCCACATAAATTTGAACTCCTTCTTAATTCAAGGTCTTATTGAAGTTTCCTTAACCCCTTAGTTGTAATAATCTCAAAGTACTATCAGTCCCATGACATATAATCAAAATGTAAAGTAAATGCGATATCATAATCATCTCATTGCTAGTCATGCCTTGACGTTTCTTGTTTTTTATTTATTTATATACCTATACATTCCTCAAATAACACAAGTTGTTTCTATTGTTTCATCATAAGGAACGTTCATTCATATGATCCATTTAGAGCATAAGTAATAATCTTCCTTTGCAGAAAAAAATGCATATAATCGGTTTTAGAACATAGCTAATGATTCTCCTTTGCAACAAAATGCATATAATCAGTTTTAGAACATAAGTAATAATCTTTCCTTTGCAGACAAGATGCATATAATCAATTTTTAGAACATAGGTAATGATTCCCCTTTTGCAACAAAATGCATATAATCAATTTTAGAACATAGGTAATGATTCTCCTTTGCAACAAAATGCATATAATTAGTTTTAGAACATAAGTAATAATCTTTCCTTTGTAGACAAAATGCATATAATTAGTTTTGAGAACATAGGTAATGATTCCCCTTTTGCAACAAAATGCATATAATCAGTTTTAGAACATAGGTAATGATTCTCCTTCGCAACAAAATGCATATAATCAGTTTGAGAACGTAAGTAATAATCTTTCCTTTGCAAACAAAATGCATATAATTAGTTTTTAGAACATAAGTTATAAATTTTCCTTTGTACCTTATTGTATATGATTCTTTTCAAAAATCAGTTTAGAATATAAGTAATAAATTTTCCTTTGTACCTCATTTCATATGATTCTTTTAAAAAATCAGTTAAAACATGAGCAATACTTTTCCTTTGTACCTCATGGCGGTACCTTTTCATGGTAGCTATTTTTAGAGTTTGATCTTCTTGCAAAGATCTATATGTCATTCATACATGATCATAATCTAAAATAATATTTTAAATTTCTTGGCACGACACTTCTTTTCCAAGTACCCTTAGTCATTCTCTACTTGCTTTTCCCTTGGAAACGAAAATCATATAAATGTTCTTAACATGAATCTGTGTATGAACCTAACATATGCAAAATCTAAGCATAAAAGTGCATAACATATGTATAACGTGAGCATAAACAACTCTCGGTGTTGTTCGAGTATACTAGCTTAATACTCAAATAGGATTTGTCAATCTAGGTGTTCATGCGCATAACATAACGTAAGATTTGTTGAGCTATTCCAATAGTAGTGAAGGGGATACTGATGGTCTAGAGTTTCTATATCAACATCAGTTAATCACAAGGATTCTAAGTGCTTCATAACTTTTACTGCTCCATAAAAGAAGATTTTATCAACCTAGGTGATCCCTCATGTATTCACTAAATACCCAAGTAAGTTTTCTATCCTTATTACTAAACTAGGGTAGTTACAAGGTCTATTTAATTTCCCTTCTTGTACAATCTGTAAAATAAACTGAACATGCGAAGTAAGCATAATCATGAATCATATCAGAAAATAGAAACTTATATTTGCAATGGTACTGAAATATACATATATAGGTAATTCAGCTTGTGGGTATAAGGTATGCACGTGGTAATTTATCTCGGGCCTCCTCCAATGGTCATAATGACTACCCTTGCAAGGATTATGGTTCTATGCTACAGCACAGTCTAAGGCCGTTTATGTGTGTTTTGAAGTTTTCCTCTCGACTTAACATTAATTCACATTAATCCCTTTAATACTTGGTTAACATTCTATGCACACATTAAATAGGCTAAAACCTCCTTTTAAACAAAACATGGTACTTCTAGTATCCTACATTTAACATGTATCAATTATTTCAATAATTCTTAAGTTTGATTGCTATACATAAGTCATTAATTCTACTAACATTTCTCATAGTAGGATCATCTTGCTCCCTCTTCAACTTTTGAAGTAGATTAAATTATTCATGCAATTGACTATCGTCAATCTAACTGTAAATCAACGTCATGCTATAGGTTTTAAATAGTTTTTATTTTTAGAAAATACTTCCTGTTATTACCTTCTATTCATAATGCATATGATACCTTTGTTGCACTACTAGTGGCTTTAATGCCCTCTCTACAGATATGTTAAACCCAAGAATTTTCGCTAACATCTTTTCATGTGGTTCGCTTGTATGCTTAACCTTATAGTATGACTTTATTAGTTGTAAATAGCATGCTCATATGTTTCCAGGGTTTGTCATGTTTGTTCCTAGTATGCTTATTCCTACTTCCTCAAATTGCTTTTCATGTAATCAATCGTTCTTAAATGTTTAAATTCCCTATAACGATTTATAATGGAATAAAATTTAATGCTCTGACTTTCTATTTATAAAAGAAAATAAATATTTCTATCCTTACCATTATTTGTCTAAGCTGACATTCTCGATAACATAATTATAACAAATAGAGTATTTGAAGTTCAATCATGCTTCTTTTAGTACTGATGTTTTATGATGCACCACATGTGATATTTGTTAATGTATTTGTAACTTCGGAAGATATTCACTTGTATATTGTATTTGTACTTTATTGTATCCCCAATGGAGATGTATTATTCCTCCAATTGGAAGTGTTGTCAGTTGTACTTGAATGTGTCGCAAGTTATATTGTAAGTGTTATAACTTATATTTGATGGGTTATTAGACCACCTTGTTGAGGTCGGACCTATATGAGTTGTGTGGGTCAAAGGGTTATTAGACCACCCTAGTGGGGGTCGGCCCAATCAGCATTATGTTAAGTGGATAAGTTGGGGCTGACCTAGTTGAGTAAATGTCAAGTGAGTTAGTGTATAAATAGAGAGTGTGTCTCTCTCATTTTACACATTCTATTATTCACTCACTTCGCATTAGTGAGAGAAGAGGAGGATGCGCACAAGTGAAGGAGGTGCATGGTACTAAATATATATATATCTTGGGTTTGATCATGGTGATCCTTGTATTGATGCTTATTCTGTTTCTGAGGAAGTTGCGGGGTTTTTTACCTTCTTGGTTTTCCCCAGTGAAATGTTTTGTGTCTCTTGTCTCTTCTGCTTGATATGCTGTACATGTTGTTATTTCAGTTAAGATCCTAGATCATATTAAATTAACAGTAAAAACATAACATGGGGTCAGAGATAGCCTGAAGGAAGGCATGATATGGCATTTATGAGACTTGTTGCACTTGCCACAAATTGCAAGCTAGGGCTTGATATAGAAAAAAAACCAGTCATCGTAGAACTTTCGCTATAAATCCATTTTGGAGAAGGTACAGGATCTGAAAATTTTACAAGTCGTAGATAACATCCCCATGTACATTGTATCCAAAGAACAACATCTGATTCGTTGTAGTTTGTGTTTTATGATCAATACAATCTAGGGTTTCTGCCTCTTCCAGATCTCAGTTATAAATAGGTGACCTAGGAAAAAAGGTCATAACTTGGGCTAGGAAGCTCCAAATGAAATTTTGTAAAAAGTAACAGCAATGAGCATGGACTGTAGTTTCTCAGGCGAGTTTTTCAGAGGCCGAAATGGAACTAGTGCCATGTGGCACACCATACAATGTTTCTCTCGTATTTTATCCTATAAACAGGTCACGTCGCGACACTTGGCATAACTCTCTCTCAGAGAATCCAATTGAGGTAAGACCTTTGGGGTTGGAAAGATAATAGGTCAGGATACAGCAGGCCAAAGTTTCAGACCCCGTGGATTCGTAATTTCAGAGATGCATCAAAATCAATCAGGTGCATATTTCTTTCAAAACAGATTTGGATTCTGAGCACCTTCATTCTTGGCTTGTCACTGCTGCGGGAATTTAGGGCCTCGGAGAAAGTTGGAGTTCATGGAATCGGAGTCGACAGTTGAATGATCCTCATCAAAATCAAAATTTAGAGACCAAAATGAAATTTTTTGGTTGGGCAGAAGGCCAGGCTTGATCAAACCCTGGTTTTGGATTTTGATCGGAAAGATGAAAAATTAGGGCTTCTGCAAAAGTTGGAATTTTTTAAATCTGTGACCACGGTTGGAAGATCCTCAGAAAAATCAAAGTTTAGAGCTTTGGATCAAACCTTTTGGTTGGGTAGAAGGGTGGGCTTTATCAAACCCTAGTTCGGGGTCCTGTCGAGTGAATCCGGAAGTTTCAATGGCAATTTTGAAGGGTCAAATTTTGCAGTTTTCAAAATTGAAGTATACCAACTTGATCAGCTCAGCAAGCCACATCTTTCCATCCATTCAGAAGTTTGAAATTCAAAGTTTGAATTTTTAGGGTTTCTCTGACAAACCCTAACCCAGATCTAGATCTAGTTTCAAGCAAATCAAAGTGGATTGGTTTAATCCTAGAAAATAATGAATTGGACAGCTACATAAGTGAAAGAAGTTCTAGTTCCAGAGGGAGATGAGGCTGATGCTTTACATGAGAAGGATACAAGTAGTCCCAACAGGTATGACTTGAAGAGATACAGGTATGTTTTGAAATTTGTTCATGATTGAGTTTATGATATGTTTGTCTTCATATTATTGAGGTTAGTACAATCGTGATTAATCTTAGACTTGTCTCATCACCCTAGTAAAAGTATGAATGCGTGTGAATGATAGAAGACATTCATTAATGAGGGTTATGACACTTATGATCGTACTAATGCATTGTGGTGTTGTATGAGGTTGATGTTGTCCACTAACATGAAAGGTACAAATCAAGTTCTAGATCAAGAACATATGACCATGGTGACATGAAGACAAAGACTCATGGATCACATAGAAGATCCACTTATGAGGTATGTATAATTTGTTTCTACAACGATTAACATATGAGTTATGCAGGTTACTAAGCATAAGACATTGAAGAGAACAAGAAGACATTGTTTGTGTATGTTAGACATAACTAGCCAACATGATATTCTAGGTATGTTTTTCCTATATCGAGTTAGAATCCTACCTTGTGTTAAGATCTTATACTTTTGTATGAATGATTATTCTTGAAGTTAGAAGTTTAAGTAATCAACAGTTTATGCATATTATGTTTCTTACTTTGATTGATGATATGACCAACCAGAAGAGTCCTATGGTCAATAAGAATATGTAGAAGTAATAGAAGTCCTCCCTGAAACCTTGAATAGTAATGCTTGTGACAAATTACCTTTGTGTGAAATAATCACGACCATACATGTTAAGTTTAGTTAGGATCATAATGTTTTGATAGTATTGAGATTATACTAATGAATGTATGATCATGTATGAGATCTTGAGGATGAAACCAGTGCACACTCAAGCATGCATAGTTGTCCAAGATGAATATAAGTTCAAGGACAGGTAATCCAAGAAGCAAAGATCAAGAGGGAGCACACTCTAGTAGTTCATGCAAGGAAGCAAATATTGAGAGGGAGTCCACCCTACAACTAAACAAAGATAAGTATTTGAATTGTTATATATATGATTACTTAAATGATGTTGTTCAGTCATGTACATGTTCCTAGATTTAGGATGTATATTATGCATTTTAGAAAAGGTTGCATTAATGAACAAGATACTACTAATATAGTAATGGGTAAGTGGCCTATGGTACTATACAACATTGCATTGCTACTTATCTAGAATGAAACCTCTTTGTCGAGTTGTTGGGAGTTGTGCACACTCTTAACAATGTTCTGGTAGAGATGGAAGGCATCTAGAAAGTTACGAAATATGGATAAATGTTGTATTGAAGCATTGGCTAAGATAATTGCATGACTCTATGACATATGTATTTATGAGTAAGAAGTTGTTCTTAAATATATAAGATGTTTCTAATCATGAAATTGAACTTGTGTTGTAGGAAAGACCGTGTACCTACAAAAGAAGGACTACAACATTTTTTCCAGCAGCAAAGTTCAAAGAAAACTATCTATTGAAGATACTTCAAGGAAGAAGTGTTGGGACACATTTGCAGGAGCCATTCCAAGCATGGTGACAGGAGGATCGTTCCCTTGGCTATGGATGTAAGCGTTGTGTGATGAGCATCAGGATGATGCTCTAGTTACTGCTTTGGATATGCATTAGTTGGATGCTTTGTATGATTAGTTGGATCATGTATATTGATATGCATTAGTTGGATTCTTTGTATGATCAGTTGGATCATGTATATGTATATGCATCAGGACAATGTAGTGACGATGATCAGGATGATCATATGTGATGAGTATCAGGACGATGCTCTCGATGACATGAATCAAGACGATGCAGTGACAATGATTAGGATTATCATATGTGATGAGTATTAGGACGATGCTCTGGATGATATGCATCAGGACGATGCTATGATAATGATCTCAGAATGATGCATTACTTTCTAGCCATGGAGGTGTGGCAGAGTGTAGATGCAATCTTCCTTGGATAAGGGAAGTATGCAGTAGCTATCCTGAAGAGGTTCGGGATGATGGACTGCAAGGCCATGGCCACACCTATGCCATCGAACCTGAAGCTTCTATGTGATGCTTCATCTGAGCCGGTTGATGTCATGATGTATCGTCAGATGATTGGGTCCTTGATGTACCTGACGAACACGAGACCAGATATTTTCTCTCTTGTGAACACATTGAACCAGTTCTTGATGGATCCGATAAGTGTTCACATGGTTGATGTAAAGCATATTCTGAGGAACCTGAAGGGTATGATTCATTATGGGCTCAAGTATGATGCGAATCAAAATTTTAACCTAGAGGGTTATGCTCATTCAGATTGGGAAGGCAGTGCCATGGATTGGAAGAGCACTTCGGGGTGCTGCTTTAGTATGGGATCCGATATGATCTCTTGGTTTAGCAGGAAGTAGTCATGTGTGGCACTTAGTACAGCCGAAGCAGAGTATGTTGCAGCTTGTTCGGCTAGTTGTGACGCAGTATGGCTTAGGAAGCTACTATTTGAGTTGTTTGATCTCCCGTTGGATGCTACATGTATCTTCTGTGACAACCAGAGTTGTGTGAAGTTCTCTGAGAACCCAGTGTTCCATGACAGGTCGAAGCACATTGAGATCAAATATCACTATATCAGGGATATGGTGTAGAGAGGAGCAGTGAAGCTCTTGTATGTTGCGACAGACGAGCAGATAGCCGATGTGTTGACCAAGCCGCTGGCTAGAGTGACGTTTGAGTACTTCAGAGAGAGGCTTGGTGTACTTCAGATCGAGATTCCCTCTAAGGGGAAGTGATGAGTCCAAAGACACAGATGCACATGAGCCATTCTAACATGGTGGTAAGTGTGTCCTCCCATGGTGTAGATATAAGGGCTGGGTCCATTCCGACATGGTTGAAGTGTGCCTTCCCATAGTTGTTGATGTAAGAGTTGTGCCATTCGAGCATAGTTGAAGTGTGTCTTCCCATGGTTGCGATATAAGTGTTGTTCCATTCCTAGCATGGTTGAAGTGTGTCTTCCCATGGCTATGGATATAAGTGCGATGCCATTCTCGCATGGTTGAAGTGTGTCTTCCCATGGTGTAGATATAAGTGCTGAGCCGTTCACGGATGGTTGAAGTGTGTCTTCCCATGTCGATTAACGTAAGTGCTATGTGATGTGCTCCGTGGACAATGAGGTGATATGAAGATGATAATGTGACAATAGGGTACAAAGATTTTGCAGAGGCATGTAATCAGTCCTGAGATGCTCATGCAGGTTTTGCAGTGGCATATAATTAGTCCTGAGAGGTGTTGCAGGTTTTGCAGAGGCAATGTAATCAATCCTGAGGTGTACCTACTTGATGGCTTGCTCGCAGAGAGGATGAAGACCTACATGGAGGCTAGGCGTACATCCAACATGAAAAAGGGCTAGCTCTTTAGAACTTCCTATGACTAGTAGATTGGAGATTGATTGAGATAGCAACAGCAATGACGATGATGCTCTATGATCCAATGACGATGATCAAGCTCCAGTATTGAAGACTTGTGTTGATATGTATTGATGACTTGTGTCAAGAGAATACCTTCCTAGTTAAGAGGGAGTGTTGATGTATTTGTAACTTCGGAAGATATTCACTTGTATATTGTATTTGTACTTTATTGTATCCCCAACGGTGATGTATTATTCCTCCGATTGGAAGTGTCGTCAGTTGTACCTGCATGTGCCGCATGTTATATTATATTTGATGGGTTATTAGACCACCTTGTTGGGGTCGGCCTTGTATGAGTTGTGTGGGTCAAAGGGTTATTAGACCACCCTAGTGGGGGTCGGCCCAGTCAGCATTATGTTAAGTGGTTAAGTTGGGGCCGACCTAGTTGAGTAAAGGTCAAGTGAGTTAGTGTATAAATAGAGAGTGTGTCTCTCTCATTTTACACATTCTATTATTCACTCACTTCACATTAGCGAGAGAAGAGGAGGATGCACACAAGTGGAGGAGGAGCATGCTGCTGAAGATATCTATCTCTTGGGTTTTATCATGGTGATCCTTGTATTGATGCGTATTCTATCTCCGAGGAAGTTGCAAGTTTTTTTACATGCTTGGTTTTCCCCGGTGAAATGTTTTGTGTCTCTTGTCTCTTGTCTCTTATGTTTCATATGAGGAAAGCTTTGCTGGGTTTTCTACCCCATGAGGGTTTCCCAGGGTAAATTCTGTGTCTATCTTGTGATTATGCTTCTTTCAGTGATCTTGCTAGTCTATTTGGTTTAAACTTAACATGGTATCAGACCTAGTCTGAATAGAACATCTTTCACAAGGTAAGAATCTCTCTCTCTCTCTCCAGTAAAGGTTAGGGTTTCTGCAAAAAGGTTGGTATTATTAATTTCTGATTACATGGCTGGATAGCCTTTGTAAAGACCAATCTTTTGAGCCCTAGATCGAACTTTTTGGTTGGGTAGAACTCCGGGAAAGTCAAACCCTAGTTTTACCAAAAGTGTGATAAATCCAAAAAATTCTACTGTAGATCTGAAAAAAAAAAAGTTTCCAGGTAAGTACTACTCTACCTCTTATCTCTTGGACTCCCCCAAGAGAAGATGGCCCCAAACACTAAGCTTGAAGACAAGCTAGAAGGTATAGAAAATTTTCGAGCATGGAAATACAGAATTGGTCTCATTCTTGAAGAAAATGACCTTGCTCATTATATCAAGGATGAAGTTGTAGAACCGGAAGGAGATGAAGCCAAAGAAAAGCATTGGAAGGATTTGATTAGGGCAAAGAGAATCATAGTTGATTCTATTAAAGACCACTTGATTCCCCAAGTGGCCTCCAAGAAGACTCCAAAGGAAATGTATGATGCCCTAGGAAGAATGTATGAAGGAAAGAACATCAATAGGAAGATGAACCTAAGGACTCAGTTGAAGAGCACCAAGATGCACAAATGAGAATCCATTCAATACTACTTCTCAAGGGTCTCCCAAATCAAGAAGAAATTAGATGCCATTGGAGATACTCTTGATGAAGATGAACTTGTGATGACAGCTCTAAATGGTCTCACTAGACCTTGGGAGTCATTCATTCAAACTATGTGTGCTAGAAAAGAAAGTATGAAGTTTGATGTAGTTTGGGAGGATTGTCTACAAGAGGAGGCTAGGGTTGCAAACCAAGAAGCCTTGCTCAAAGAGGATGACCAATCCTTGGCCACCCACACCAAGAAAAGAAGGAATCAATCCTACTCTAAAAAGATTAGTCACAAGGAGTATCATCCTCCACATAGATTTCAAAAGAAAAGAGGAACTATTCAAAGAAGAGATCATTCCTCTTTCCAATGTTTTTCTTGTCACAAAATAGGACACATTGGTAGAGATTGCCCTCTGCAGAAGAAAAAGGGTTCTCATTACAAAAGACATTAAGCACATCTTGCAGAAGATGATAGTGAAGAAGAAGTAGAAGAGGAAGAAAAGCCTCACAATAAAAGACCTAGAAGTGAAGAAGAAGAAGAAGAAAGAACCTTCTTCAAAAGAAGATCTAGGAGAAATAAAGAAGAAGATGCAGAAGAATATGTTCTTTTCTCCGCACTCTCTGGATCCATAACTCCTAGAGAAGATACCTGGCTTATTGATAGTGGTGCTTCAAAGCACATGACAGGTCAGAAAAAGACTCTCTCAAGTCTTGAAGAAAAGACTTCTCCCCAAAAGGTATCTCTAGGAGATGACTTTCAATATCCTATCAAGGGAATTGGTGAAGCAAGCTACAAGCTTGATTTTGGTACTGCCCTGAAAATGAAAGAAATATTGTATGTACCAGGATTGAAGAAGAATTTGTTATCCATCTCAGCATTGGATAAGAAAGGCTACAGGATTGCATTCATTGATGGACAAGTCTTAATGTGGTCCAAAGGAAAGTCTATCAAGGATGCAATTATCATTGGTGAAGAAGAAGGAGGTTTATACAAACTTAAGGGCCTTCTAGAAGCAGCTCTTGTTCATGAAACCTTTAGCCCAAATGAACTATGGCATAGAAGACTTGCTCACATTAACTACAAGGCACTACCCTATGTAAGCAAGGTAGTTATAGGGTTGCCAAACTTAAAGTCTAATCATGATGGCACATGCAAAGGCTGTGCAAAAGGGAAGAATGTCAAGAACCCATTTCCCAGAAGTGAAACAAAGACTAAAAGTACCCTGGAGTTAATACACTCTGATGTATGTGGACCAATGCCCTTCACATCTTTAAGTGGATATGAATACTATGTCACATTCATTGATGACTACTCAAGGAAAACTTGGATATTCTTTCTAAAAGGTAAGAATGAAGTCTTTGGAAAATTCAACGAGTTTAAGGCCTTAATAGAAAATCTCTGAGAAAAGAAAATCAAGATTCTTAGAATAGATAATGGTGGAGAATATACTTCAAAAGAATTTGAAGACTTTTGCAAGGGAGCTGGAATCAAAAGGGAACTAACCACTCCCTACAATCCCCAACAAAATGGGGTTGCTGAAAGGAAGAATAGGACTATCATGGAAGCTGTAAAGACTATGATACATGATCAATATCTTCCCATGTATCTATGGGATGAAGCATCCAGGACAGTTGTCTATGTACAAAATAGACTTTCTCATAGTGCTCTTGAATTTAAGACTCCAGAAGAAGTATTCACAAGAAAGAAGCCTGAGCTAAGTCATCTCAAAATATTTGGATGTCCTGTGTATATTCACATTCCAAAAGAAAAGAGAACCAAGTTGGATCCCTCTGTTAAGAAAGGAATATTTGTTGGATATTGTGATACATCCAAAGCTTTTTGAATTTACATACCTGGTTTTCATCATATGGAGATAAGTAGAGATGTAACATTTGATGAAGAAGCAGCTATCAAGAAATCTAGGAAATGCCAACTTGAAGAAATCTATGAAGAAGATTCACCTCCTAGAGCTACAGAAGCTGCATCCATTCCTGAAGATGATACACTAGAAGATCATGATATGATAGAACCTCAAGAACCCCCCATTTCAAATATATCTAGAAAAAGAAGACCAACATGGGCTAGTGATATTATTCAAGGAGCTGAAAAATATGGAGCTCCTGAAGGTTCCACTAGAGAAAGGAAGAAACCCAAGGTTGTATCCAACTATGTGGCCTTAATGTGTGACCTTGTGGATCATCAACCCACTAGCTATGAAGAAGCATCTCAAGAAAAGGAGTGGGTAGAAGCTATGACAAAAGAGTACCAGTCAATAATGAAAAATGATGTTTGGGACATAGTTCCCAAACCAAAGGATAAAAGTGTGGTTTCTTCTAAACGGATTTTCAAGATAAAACATGCTACAGATGGTAGTAGTGAAAAATATAAGGCAAGATTTGTAGCCAGAGGGTTGTCTCTAAAGGAGGGAATAGACTATGAAGAAACATTTGCACCAGTTGCTAGGTACACTTCAATTAGAACTATCATGGCACTTGCATCTATGATGAAGTGGAAATCACACCAAATGGATGTCAAAATAGCCTTCCTGAATGGTGTCATTGAAGAAGAAGTGTACATGGAACAACCACAAGGTTTTGAGGTTAAAGATAGAAGAACTCATGTATGCAAACTGAAAAAGGATTTGTATGGTTTAAAGCAAGCTCCCAGAGCTTGGTACGGAAGGATTGACAGCTTTTTAACAAGTATGGGCTTTACCAAGAGTAAAGCTGATCCAAATCTCTATCTCAAAATTATGGATGATGAACCTGTTATATTACTATTATATGTGGATGATCTATTTCTAACAGGAAGTGAGAACCAAATTATCGAATGTAAGAAGAAGCTTTCTTCCGAATTTGAAATGAAGGATCTAGGACTAATGCACTACTTCTTAGGTCTAGAAGTATGACAAGAACCAAAAGGAATCTTCCTAAATCAAGGTAAGTATGCTGTGGAGATCTTGAAAAGATTTGACATGTTGGAGTCTAAGACCATGGCTACTCCCATGAACTCCAACTTGAAATTATTAGTTGATGACTCATCCAAATTAGTGGATGTAACTCTATATAGACAAATCATTGGGTCATTGATGTATTTGAAAAATACCAGACCAGACATATGCTTTGCTGTAAATACTCTGAGTAAATTTCTAGTAGAACCAAGGAAGGTTCACCTAATAGCTGCAAAGCATGTAATGAGGTATCTAAAAGGTACTTTAGATTTTGGTCTTTACTACCTCAAAAATCATGAACTTAGGTTACATGGTTATTCAGATTCTGATTGGGTAGGAAGTGTTTCAGACAGGAAGAGTACATCAGGTGGATGTTATGGACTTGGATCTGCCATGATCTCTTGGTTTAGCAAGAAACAATCCAATGTGGCTCTCAGTACTGCTGAAGTAGAATATATAGCTTCCTGCTCTGGTAGCTGTGAAGCAGTATGGCTTCAGAAACTACTATCTGGAGTATTTGACTTAGAATTGGATCCTACTTTGATTATGTGTGACAATCAAAGTTGTATCAAGATGACAGAAAATATGGTATTTCACGATAAGTCAAAACACATAGAGATCCGATACTTTTATATTCGAGACATGGTGCAGAGAGGAGCTATTAAGCTCGAGTATGTGAGCACTGAGGATCAAATTGCTGATATTTTGATCAAACCTCTTTCTCGAGTGAAGTTTGAATACTTCCGAGACAAACTTGGTGTGGTTCAAAAGGACTCTCCTCGAAAGGGGGAGTAGTGTGGTCTCTAATGATGAGATTGCCTCATCGACAACAAGGTCGATGATGTGGATACCTGTTTTAGATACTTAGACTTAGGACTCTTATACTTAGATTGTTTATTTTTCTCTCACTTACTTTTGCTCTACTGATGTATTGATGAGGATACATAGTTTATTGATATCTTATTGTTGTATCAGTAAGGATACATGTCTTACTAATGTATTGATGAGGATACATGTTTTATTAATGTATTGATAAGAATACATGTTTTAATGACATCTGTATTGATAAGGATACAGACGGGAATGGTATCATCCCTGGATTTTGGTCCCTTGAATTGATCCGTAGACGTATGGTCTCCGAGAATGAAGTCCTTAATGGATAGATGGGGTTTGTATCATCCCTAAACTTTGGTCCCTTGAATTGATCCGTAGACATATGGTCTTCGAGAATAAAGTGCTTAGTGGATAGATGGGGATTGTATCATCCCTGGACCTTGGTCCCTGAATTGATCTGTAGATGTATGGTATCCGAGAAGTGGGGATTGTATCATCCCCAGAATTTGGTCCCTGAATTGATCCGTAGATGTATGGTCTCCGAGAAGTGGGGATTGTATCAACCCCGGACTTCGATCCCTGAATTGATCCATAGATGTATGGTCTCCGAGAAGTGGGGATTGTATCATCCCCGGACTTTGGTCCTTGAATTGATCCGTAGACGTATGGTCTCCGAGAAGTGGGGATTGTATCAACCCCGGACTTCGATCCCTGAATTGATCCATAGACGTATGGTCTCCGAGAAGTGGGGATTGTATCATCCCCAGACTTTGGTCCTTGAATTGATCCGTAGACGTATGGTTTCCGAGAAGTGGGGATTGTATCATTCCCAGACTTTGGTCCCTGAATTGATCCTTAGACGTATGGTCTTCGAGAATTGGGGATTGTATCATCCCCGGACTTTGGTCCCTGAATTGATCCATAGACATATGGTCTACGCGAAGTGGGGATTGTATCATCCCCGAAATTTGGTCCCTGAATTGATCCGTAGACGTATGGTCTCCGAGAAGTGGGGATTGTATCATCCTCAGACTTCGGTCCCTGAATTGATCCGTAGACATATGTCTCCGAGAAAGTGATTCTATTGATGATGTGGTTACTTGTATCGGTAGGATACTTGTATTGATGATGTGGTTACTTGTATTGGTAGGATACTTGTATTGATGATGTGGTTACTTGTATCGGTAGGATACTTGTATTGATGATATGGTTACTTGTATCGGTAGGATACTTGTATTGATGAAATGGTTACTTGTATCAGTAGGATACTTGTATTGATGATGTGGTTACTTGTATCGGTAGGATACTTGTATTGATGATATGGTTACTTGTATCGGTAGGATACTTGTATTGATGATGTGGTTACTTGTATCGGTAGGATACTTGTATTGATGATGTGGTTACTTGTATCGGTAGGATACTTTTATTGATGATGTGGTTAATTGTATCGGTATGGATACTTGTATTAATGATGTGGTTACTTGTATCGGTATGGATACTTGTATTATGGATACTTATATTGAAGACGTGGATACTTGTATTGATATGGATACTTCTATTATGACGATGCTGATGATCGTGAGATGACGATGTTGATGATCGTGGGATGACGATGCTGATGATCATGCAATGACGATGGTGATGATCGTGAGATGACGATACTGATGATCGTGGGATGACGATGCTGATGATCGTGCGATGACGATGTTGATGATCGTGAGATGACGATACTGATGATCGTGTGATGACGATGCTAATGATCGTGAGATGACGATACTGATGATCGTGCGATGATGATGTTGATGATCGTGAGATGACGATGCTGATGATCGTGGGATGACGATGCTGATGATCGTGCGATGATGATGCTGATGATCGTGAGATGACGATACTGATGATCGTGTGATGACGATGTTGATGATCGTGAGATGACGATACTGATGATCGTGTGATGAAGATGCTGATGATCATGAGATGACGATGTTAAATTGAAGAAAGATTTCGATGATATATAGATGTATCATGTATGATGTAGTCGACGACTCCTTGCTCCTGCAGACGTTGTTATAATATCCTTCTCGTTAAGGGGGGGTGTTGAATATTGTAACTTCTAAGAATATTATAATTGTACTTTATTATTCCGGAGATGTTTCATCCCTCCACGGTAACTCTATTACTTATCCGGAGATGCTTATTCCTCCGAGGGTGTGTGGTAACTAGGGTTATTAGACCCACCATATGGGGGTCGGCCTTGATAATATATTTTAGGGGTTATTAGACTTCTCAAGTAGAGGTCGGCCCCATTAGGGTTTTTAGTCAGTCGGGGACTAATATAAATAGAGGAGGTGAACTCCTCATTAGACACACTCACTCACTTGAGAAAAGTAGTGCACTTGTCTGGGAGGTCTGCTAAGGAGATAAAAAAAGGAGAGAGCACATCTTGTATTTTGGTTGATCATCTTATTGAGGAAAGCTTTGCTGGGTTTTCTACCCCATGAGGGTTTCCTAGGGTAAATTCTGTGTCTATCTTGTGATTATGCTTCTTTCAGTGATCTTGCTAGTCTATTTGGTTTAAACTTAACATTTCCAATATTTTAAGCAATTAAAAAGACTCTATGTAAATTTTTTTTTTGTCCTAAAGCTGATCTAGTAAATTTTCAGCTCAGTGAAATACTAAACTGAAGTTGGTCCTTGGGTCTTTCTAGTGATATCATAATAATGTAGTGTTGTTCGGTGTTATGGAAGTCGTAATTATTTTGTATCTTGGTTTATGTTGCTGCTGGTTTTCCATGTCTTCGTTTTGAGTTTAATAGAGATTAGCCTGAAAAACTTGACTTTGTTGTCCTACAGGTTATGTAAAAGCTCGGTGCTAAGCATGCCTATGTATTCTTGTTTATTTTAATTAGATGAGTGGTAAATTTCTTGCTGATGAATTTATGCATTACTCAGAATGAAGAGTGGGGTTCTGTAAATGTGCAAGGTCTTCTTAGTGGGTTTCTGGATGGTAGTCATTGATACCACTATGGCTATGAAGGTGTACAATAGTTTGTTAGGATAATTCTGTGAAAGAGAAACTCTCTGCGTTAAAAAAAAGGACAAAGGATATCAAGCCTGGAAGTCATGAGTCTATGTTTTTAAGATGAGGTCTATGTTTCGCTTTTAAGAGTGTTTCAGCGATACTATTTTTGGTATCCTCTACTTGTACGCCTTTGTAATTGGTGCTAAGATTATCTAAGTTCTAAGAGCATGAAGAAAAGTTGGATCCCACCAGTGTTCTGTATTTTAAAGACTAAGTCTGTTTTATATGATGCTAGCTAAAAATCTTTGTCTTACTTAGAAAAATTATGGGCGTAACCCTGATTGTCACCATGTGCAAATCTTTAAAATAAATAGATTGAGGTTTTGCTTGAATGGGTCGTGGTGATCCTATTTGTCTTTTCATTGGTAAAATTATTGTGTTTTCTTCTTTTAGATGAAAGCTTATTTTTTAATTTTAACTATCCACAGCAGGCAATGCCCGATTCTTATCTAGAAATTTTGACTAAATTATGAAGTACAATGCTGTTGGGACCATTGCTATATCGTGGTCAAGTTTACCCTATACAGAACATGAGAAAGGGAGATCTACAGAAAATCAATTCTAAACCTATATCTTGTGGATTGATTTCATTTTGGTGTAAAATAAATGTGTGTGGTGAATTGATTGCCTGTCTTATGGCTATTCTAATTTAACGTGTGAATCTGGTTTTCAGTATATTAATTACTGGGTTTGATCTCTCTTGTGCTAGGCCCTAATTAAAACAGGGTTTGAGATTTATTATGAAAACCTTGTCTCTGAATACTTTACTGATAGAAGACAACTCTAACTTTTATTCTTCGTGGTTAAAATCTGGGTGGAGGAAAAAAACGTTGCTAACTCTAGTATAAATTGCGTTTATTAGATAAGAGGATAACCTGGGAAGGTTCGTGAATTTATACAAAAGGGTGGAGTAAAACTTATCCTGTAGGTGTAATGTTTTTATTTTCTTTATCCTAAATAATTATTAGAGGAAACGTAGATTTGTAGCCAAGCTGTGCTGGGGTGAAGGCATTTAGAGTAAAAACCCATAGTGCTGAGGGCATGGAAACAAATATCTTCCAGGGAGTCTGATCCATAACTAGAAACAAAAATAACCTAGGGTGCTATATATTTATTAAAGCAATATTTATGAGATCGAACTCTAGCATGAGATTTACTCTACTAGAGTGATCCTCGGCAGAAAAGTCGATTTGTTTTTAAGTCTTTAATTTTATTAAATGATGTTAGGAAGAGTCCTACGATTTCTGCATTTCTCTTTTGATCCTATATAATGTGGATAACGAAAAGAAATGTTTAAAGGTAGGGTTTGCAGATATGAAAACTCTCGAATAGGTCGAATGGATTAACTCTCTAGGGTAGCAGAGATCTATCCTAAGTTTTCCTTTTGAAAATAAATAGTAAAAACTTACTAGGATTAAATCTACACTTACACAATATATTAAATAACCACCCAGGTGCCATGACTTAAACAAGTTGTCCATGGGCCAACAGAAACATAGAAACAATACTTAAATCAAATTTATGTGGATAGTTTGTGGATGTCGAGGAGAATTATGATGAATATCATTTAACTTGTAACCCTATTCTAAAAGCATAAAAGGAAATTTAAAATAGCAATCCTATTCCAATGCATAAATATAATGTGAAATAGAACCGAAGGTGACCTTATACTTGGATCAATATCGTTGCACTAGCCCTGATCACTCTGCACACTTCAAACACTAGTTAATGGAACAATTATTCTTCGCTGAACTATAGTATGATAACCGAATAACCTTGGAACTGCCACGTTCCTCCCAACCATTGCCCAGAACCGTTTGTGGTTCTAATTGGATTCCCCCGAGTTGAATCCAACATGCAAGAGAACTAGAACCCTAAGGATTGCTGGGAAATCTTGGAGTTAAGTTCTATATTTCTTTCTAATTTCTCGGCTTGGAATTCTATCAAATCCGCATGCATAAATAATAATCACCCCCCCCCTTCTCTTGGCTCTTACCTTTATATAGGTTTCTTTTTGAAAGGGCATTTTTTGTTAACTTGAGTTAAACATCAATATTTTAATATTTTCTTGATTTTAGCTCTTAGTTTGACTTACCTGATTATAATTTTTGATAAGTAGAACCTTATAATTTGTTTCTATTTATGTTTTGAAAAGTAATTCAATTTATTTAATTTATTTTGTATAAATAACATATATGTATATTTACTACTATATTATATATATATGTTTCACTTAGGTTTTGTATCTTTAATTTATTCAACATATCTTTAAATAAAATATATTTTGAAATATATATATTACATAGAGTTACCTATTCAATTTATTCATCTTTTATGCCTCATGCATTATATAACATAATTTGTTTATTCATTGCTTCCTTAGGTTATGTCAATTCTTTTAACAAGGCCTCATGTGGGGTTTGGTCGGTCGACTAGGTTAGGTAGCTCTAGATCCCTTGCATCTTGGATTACTTTGTATTTCATGGTAGATTCCTTAGTCCTTCATGAGAGATGAGTAGTGATTCAATTAGTCAATTCAAATAATTATGATGACTAGTGGTGCTATTCAAAGCCTTCCTCAACTCAACACCTTTAATTAAAGTAACCCCGAGTGCTATTCAAAGCTTAGGCTCAACACTCTCACATGGGTGTTATGCTAGTGCAATTCTAGAGCTTCTCGCTCAACACTAGTGCTAGGATGTATTTTTGAGATTACACCTAGGGATACAATGGCCAAAGATCCGATTCTCCATAGATTATGCTCAACATCATGTTGGAGTGCTCCAGGGCTTATTCCCAACACTCTATGTACATCGGGGCTTATGCCCAACACATAATAAAAGTCATCTATGTACATTAGGGCTTACGCCTACCACATAGGTCATCCATGTGATCTAGAGCCTACGACCAACACATAATAAGAGGTCAAAGTCTCGGGATATTACATCCCTCCCCGCATAGAACAACACCGTCCCAATGTCAAGGACTACAAATGAAACCCTGAAACCAGGTGAGGTAAGTCTATTTTATCGTAGTTTCATTCTCTCATGTGTCCCCACATAAATTTGAACTCCTTCTTAATTCAAGGTCTTATTGAAGTTTCCTTAACCCCTTAGTTGTAATAATCTCAAAGTACTATCAGTCCCATGACATATAATCAAAATGTAAAGTAAATGCGATATCATAATCATCTCATTGCTAGTCATGCCTTGACGTTTCTTGTTTTTTATTTATTTATATACCTATACATTCCTCAAATAACACAAGTTGTTTCTATTGTTTCATCATAAGGAACGTTCATTCATATGATCCATTTAGAGCATAAGTAATAATCTTCCTTTGCAGAAAAAAATGCATATAATCGGTTTTAGAACATAGCTAATGATTCTCCTTTGCAACAAAATGCATATAATCAGTTTTAGAACATAAGTAATAATCTTTCCTTTGCAGACAAGATGCATATAATCAATTTTTAGAACATAGGTAATGATTCCCCTTTTGCAACAAAATGCATATAATCAATTTTAGAACATAGGTAATGATTCTCCTTTGCAACAAAATGCATATAATTAGTTTTAGAACATAAGTAATAATCTTTCCTTTGTAGACAAAATGCATATAATTAGTTTTGAGAACATAGGTAATGATTCCCCTTTTGCAACAAAATGCATATAATCAGTTTTAGAACATAGGTAATGATTCTCCTTCGCAACAAAATGCATATAATCAGTTTGAGAACGTAAGTAATAATCTTTCCTTTGCAAACAAAATGCATATAATTAGTTTTTAGAACATAAGTTATAAATTTTCCTTTGTACCTTATTGTATATGATTCTTTTCAAAAATCAGTTTAGAATATAAGTAATAAATTTTCCTTTGTACCTCATTTCATATGATTCTTTTAAAAAATCAGTTAAAACATGAGCAATACTTTTCCTTTGTACCTCATGGCGGTACCTTTTCATGGTAGCTATTTTTAGAGTTTGATCTTCTTGCAAAGATCTATATGTCATTCATACATGATCATAATCTAAAATAATATTTTAAATTTCTTGGCACGACACTTCTTTTCCAAGTACCCTTAGTCATTCTCTACTTGCTTTTCCCTTGGAAACGAAAATCATATAAATGTTCTTAACATGAATCTGTGTATGAACCTAACATATGCAAAATCTAAGCATAAAAGTGCATAACATATGTATAACGTGAGCATAAACAACTCTCGGTGTTGTTCGAGTATACTAGCTTAATACTCAAATAGGATTTGTCAATCTAGGTGTTCATGCGCATAACATAACGTAAGATTTGTTGAGCTATTCCAATAGTAGTGAAGGGGATACTGATGGTCTAGAGTTTCTATATCAACATCAGTTAATCACAAGGATTCTAAGTGCTTCATAACTTTTACTGCTCCATAAAAGAAGATTTTATCAACCTAGGTGATCCCTCATGTATTCACTAAATACCCAAGTAAGTTTTCTATCCTTATTACTAAACTAGGGTAGTTACAAGGTCTATTTAATTTCCCTTCTTGTACAATCTGTAAAATAAACTGAACATGCGAAGTAAGCATAATCATGAATCATATCAGAAAATAGAAACTTATATTTGCAATGGTACTGAAATATACATATATAGGTAATTCAGCTTGTGGGTATAAGGTATGCACGTGGTAATTTATCTCGGGCCTCCTCCAATGGTCATAATGACTACCCTTGCAAGGATTATGGTTCTATGCTACAGCACAGTCTAAGGCCGTTTATGTGTGTTTTGAAGTTTTCCTCTCGACTTAACATTAATTCACATTAATCCCTTTAATACTTGGTTAACATTCTATGCACACATTAAATAGGCTAAAACCTCCTTTTAAACAAAACATGGTACTTCTAGTATCCTACATTTAACATGTATCAATTATTTCAATAATTCTTAAGTTTGATTGCTATACATAAGTCATTAATTCTACTAACATTTCTCATAGTAGGATCATCTTGCTCCCTCTTCAACTTTTGAAGTAGATTAAATTATTCATGCAATTGACTATCGTCAATCTAACTGTAAATCAACGTCATGCTATAGGTTTTAAATAGTTTTTATTTTTAGAAAATACTTCCTGTTATTACCTTCTATTCATAATGCATATGATACCTTTGTTGCACTACTAGTGGCTTTAATGCCCTCTCTACAGATATGTTAAACCCAAGAATTTTCGCTAACATCTTTTCATGTGGTTCGCTTGTATGCTTAACCTTATAGTATGACTTTATTAGTTGTAAATAGCATGCTCATATGTTTCCAGGGTTTGTCATGTTTGTTCCTAGTATGCTTATTCCTACTTCCTCAAATTGCTTTTCATGTAATCAATCGTTCTTAAATGTTTAAATTCCCTATAACGATTTATAATGGAATAAAATTTAATGCTCTGACTTTCTATTTATAAAAGAAAATAAATATTTCTATCCTTACCATTATTTGTCTAAGCTGACATTCTCGATAACATAATTATAACAAATAGAGTATTTGAAGTTCAATCATGCTTCTTTTAGTACTGATGTTTTATGATGCACCACATGTGATATTTGTTAATGTATTTGTAACTTCGGAAGATATTCACTTGTATATTGTATTTGTACTTTATTGTATCCCCAATGGAGATGTATTATTCCTCCAATTGGAAGTGTTGTCAGTTGTACTTGAATGTGTCGCAAGTTATATTGTAAGTGTTATAACTTATATTTGATGGGTTATTAGACCACCTTGTTGAGGTCGGACCTATATGAGTTGTGTGGGTCAAAGGGTTATTAGACCACCCTAGTGGGGGTCGGCCCAATCAGCATTATGTTAAGTGGATAAGTTGGGGCTGACCTAGTTGAGTAAATGTCAAGTGAGTTAGTGTATAAATAGAGAGTGTGTCTCTCTCATTTTACACATTCTATTATTCACTCACTTCGCATTAGTGAGAGAAGAGGAGGATGCGCACAAGTGAAGGAGGTGCATGGTACTAAATATATATATATCTTGGGTTTGATCATGGTGATCCTTGTATTGATGCTTATTCTGTTTCTGAGGAAGTTGCGGGGTTTTTTACCTTCTTGGTTTTCCCCAGTGAAATGTTTTGTGTCTCTTGTCTCTTCTGCTTGATATGCTGTACATGTTGTTATTTCAGTTAAGATCCTAGATCATATTAAATTAACAGTAAAAACATAACATGGGGTCAGAGATAGCCTGAAGGAAGGCATGATATGGCATTTATGAGACTTGTTGCACTTGCCACAAATTGCAAGCTAGGGCTTGATATAGAAAAAAAACCAGTCATCGTAGAACTTTCGCTATAAATCCATTTTGGAGAAGGTACAGGATCTGAAAATTTTACAAGTCGTAGATAACATCCCCATGTACATTGTATCCAAAGAACAACATCTGATTCGTTGTAGTTTGTGTTTTATGATCAATACAATCTAGGGTTTCTGCCTCTTCCAGATCTCAGTTATAAATAGGTGACCTAGGAAAAAAGGTCATAACTTGGGCTAGGAAGCTCCAAATGAAATTTTGTAAAAAGTAACAGCAATGAGCATGGACTGTAGTTTCTCAGGCGAGTTTTTCAGAGGCCGAAATGGAACTAGTGCCATGTGGCACACCATACAATGTTTCTCTCGTATTTTATCCTATAAACAGGTCACGTCGCGACACTTGGCATAACTCTCTCTCAGAGAATCCAATTGAGGTAAGACCTTTGGGGTTGGAAAGATAATAGGTCAGGATACAGCAGGCCAAAGTTTCAGACCCCGTGGATTCGTAATTTCAGAGATGCATCAAAATCAATCAGGTGCATATTTCTTTCAAAACAGATTTGGATTCTGAGCACCTTCATTCTTGGCTTGTCACTGCTGCGGGAATTTAGGGCCTCGGAGAAAGTTGGAGTTCATGGAATCGGAGTCGACAGTTGAATGATCCTCATCAAAATCAAAATTTAGAGACCAAAATGAAATTTTTTGGTTGGGCAGAAGGCCAGGCTTGATCAAACCCTGGTTTTGGATTTTGATCGGAAAGATGAAAAATTAGGGCTTCTGCAAAAGTTGGAATTTTTTAAATCTGTGACCACGGTTGGAAGATCCTCAGAAAAATCAAAGTTTAGAGCTTTGGATCAAACCTTTTGGTTGGGTAGAAGGGTGGGCTTTATCAAACCCTAGTTCGGGGTCCTGTCGAGTGAATCCGGAAGTTTCAATGGCAATTTTGAAGGGTCAAATTTTGCAGTTTTCAAAATTGAAGTATACCAACTTGATCAGCTCAGCAAGCCACATCTTTCCATCCATTCAGAAGTTTGAAATTCAAAGTTTGAATTTTTAGGGTTTCTCTGACAAACCCTAACCCAGATCTAGATCTAGTTTCAAGCAAATCAAAGTGGATTGGTTTAATCCTAGAAAATAATGAATTGGACAGCTACATAAGTGAAAGAAGTTCTAGTTCCAGAGGGAGATGAGGCTGATGCTTTACATGAGAAGGATACAAGTAGTCCCAACAGGTATGACTTGAAGAGATACAGGTATGTTTTGAAATTTGTTCATGATTGAGTTTATGATATGTTTGTCTTCATATTATTGAGGTTAGTACAATCGTGATTAATCTTAGACTTGTCTCATCACCCTAGTAAAAGTATGAATGCGTGTGAATGATAGAAGACATTCATTAATGAGGGTTATGACACTTATGATCGTACTAATGCATTGTGGTGTTGTATGAGGTTGATGTTGTCCACTAACATGAAAGGTACAAATCAAGTTCTAGATCAAGAACATATGACCATGGTGACATGAAGACAAAGACTCATGGATCACATAGAAGATCCACTTATGAGGTATGTATAATTTGTTTCTACAACGATTAACATATGAGTTATGCAGGTTACTAAGCATAAGACATTGAAGAGAACAAGAAGACATTGTTTGTGTATGTTAGACATAACTAGCCAACATGATATTCTAGGTATGTTTTTCCTATATCGAGTTAGAATCCTACCTTGTGTTAAGATCTTATACTTTTGTATGAATGATTATTCTTGAAGTTAGAAGTTTAAGTAATCAACAGTTTATGCATATTATGTTTCTTACTTTGATTGATGATATGACCAACCAGAAGAGTCCTATGGTCAATAAGAATATGTAGAAGTAATAGAAGTCCTCCCTGAAACCTTGAATAGTAATGCTTGTGACAAATTACCTTTGTGTGAAATAATCACGACCATACATGTTAAGTTTAGTTAGGATCATAATGTTTTGATAGTATTGAGATTATACTAATGAATGTATGATCATGTATGAGATCTTGAGGATGAAACCAGTGCACACTCAAGCATGCATAGTTGTCCAAGATGAATATAAGTTCAAGGACAGGTAATCCAAGAAGCAAAGATCAAGAGGGAGCACACTCTAGTAGTTCATGCAAGGAAGCAAATATTGAGAGGGAGTCCACCCTACAACTAAACAAAGATAAGTATTTGAATTGTTATATATATGATTACTTAAATGATGTTGTTCAGTCATGTACATGTTCCTAGATTTAGGATGTATATTATGCATTTTAGAAAAGGTTGCATTAATGAACAAGATACTACTAATATAGTAATGGGTAAGTGGCCTATGGTACTATACAACATTGCATTGCTACTTATCTAGAATGAAACCTCTTTGTCGAGTTGTTGGGAGTTGTGCACACTCTTAACAATGTTCTGGTAGAGATGGAAGGCATCTAGAAAGTTACGAAATATGGATAAATGTTGTATTGAAGCATTGGCTAAGATAATTGCATGACTCTATGACATATGTATTTATGAGTAAGAAGTTGTTCTTAAATATATAAGATGTTTCTAATCATGAAATTGAACTTGTGTTGTAGGAAAGACCGTGTACCTACAAAAGAAGGACTACAACATTTTTTCCAGCAGCAAAGTTCAAAGAAAACTATCTATTGAAGATACTTCAAGGAAGAAGTGTTGGGACACATTTGCAGGAGCCATTCCAAGCATGGTGACAGGAGGATCGTTCCCTTGGCTATGGATGTAAGCGTTGTGTGATGAGCATCAGGATGATGCTCTAGTTACTGCTTTGGATATGCATTAGTTGGATGCTTTGTATGATTAGTTGGATCATGTATATTGATATGCATTAGTTGGATTCTTTGTATGATCAGTTGGATCATGTATATGTATATGCATCAGGACAATGTAGTGACGATGATCAGGATGATCATATGTGATGAGTATCAGGACGATGCTCTCGATGACATGAATCAAGACGATGCAGTGACAATGATTAGGATTATCATATGTGATGAGTATTAGGACGATGCTCTGGATGATATGCATCAGGACGATGCTATGATAATGATCTCAGAATGATGCATTACTTTCTAGCCATGGAGGTGTGGCAGAGTGTAGATGCAATCTTCCTTGGATAAGGGAAGTATGCAGTAGCTATCCTGAAGAGGTTCGGGATGATGGACTGCAAGGCCATGGCCACACCTATGCCATCGAACCTGAAGCTTCTATGTGATGCTTCATCTGAGCCGGTTGATGTCATGATGTATCGTCAGATGATTGGGTCCTTGATGTACCTGACGAACACGAGACCAGATATTTTCTCTCTTGTGAACACATTGAACCAGTTCTTGATGGATCCGATAAGTGTTCACATGGTTGATGTAAAGCATATTCTGAGGAACCTGAAGGGTATGATTCATTATGGGCTCAAGTATGATGCGAATCAAAATTTTAACCTAGAGGGTTATGCTCATTCAGATTGGGAAGGCAGTGCCATGGATTGGAAGAGCACTTCGGGGTGCTGCTTTAGTATGGGATCCGATATGATCTCTTGGTTTAGCAGGAAGTAGTCATGTGTGGCACTTAGTACAGCCGAAGCAGAGTATGTTGCAGCTTGTTCGGCTAGTTGTGACGCAGTATGGCTTAGGAAGCTACTATTTGAGTTGTTTGATCTCCCGTTGGATGCTACATGTATCTTCTGTGACAACCAGAGTTGTGTGAAGTTCTCTGAGAACCCAGTGTTCCATGACAGGTCGAAGCACATTGAGATCAAATATCACTATATCAGGGATATGGTGTAGAGAGGAGCAGTGAAGCTCTTGTATGTTGCGACAGACGAGCAGATAGCCGATGTGTTGACCAAGCCGCTGGCTAGAGTGACGTTTGAGTACTTCAGAGAGAGGCTTGGTGTACTTCAGATCGAGATTCCCTCTAAGGGGAAGTGATGAGTCCAAAGACACAGATGCACATGAGCCATTCTAACATGGTGGTAAGTGTGTCCTCCCATGGTGTAGATATAAGGGCTGGGTCCATTCCGACATGGTTGAAGTGTGCCTTCCCATAGTTGTTGATGTAAGAGTTGTGCCATTCGAGCATAGTTGAAGTGTGTCTTCCCATGGTTGCGATATAAGTGTTGTTCCATTCCTAGCATGGTTGAAGTGTGTCTTCCCATGGCTATGGATATAAGTGCGATGCCATTCTCGCATGGTTGAAGTGTGTCTTCCCATGGTGTAGATATAAGTGCTGAGCCGTTCACGGATGGTTGAAGTGTGTCTTCCCATGTCGATTAACGTAAGTGCTATGTGATGTGCTCCGTGGACAATGAGGTGATATGAAGATGATAATGTGACAATAGGGTACAAAGATTTTGCAGAGGCATGTAATCAGTCCTGAGATGCTCATGCAGGTTTTGCAGTGGCATATAATTAGTCCTGAGAGGTGTTGCAGGTTTTGCAGAGGCAATGTAATCAATCCTGAGGTGTACCTACTTGATGGCTTGCTCGCAGAGAGGATGAAGACCTACATGGAGGCTAGGCGTACATCCAACATGAAAAAGGGCTAGCTCTTTAGAACTTCCTATGACTAGTAGATTGGAGATTGATTGAGATAGCAACAGCAATGACGATGATGCTCTATGATCCAATGACGATGATCAAGCTCCAGTATTGAAGACTTGTGTTGATATGTATTGATGACTTGTGTCAAGAGAATACCTTCCTAGTTAAGAGGGAGTGTTGATGTATTTGTAACTTCGGAAGATATTCACTTGTATATTGTATTTGTACTTTATTGTATCCCCAACGGTGATGTATTATTCCTCCGATTGGAAGTGTCGTCAGTTGTACCTGCATGTGCCGCATGTTATATTATATTTGATGGGTTATTAGACCACCTTGTTGGGGTCGGCCTTGTATGAGTTGTGTGGGTCAAAGGGTTATTAGACCACCCTAGTGGGGGTCGGCCCAGTCAGCATTATGTTAAGTGGTTAAGTTGGGGCCGACCTAGTTGAGTAAAGGTCAAGTGAGTTAGTGTATAAATAGAGAGTGTGTCTCTCTCATTTTACACATTCTATTATTCACTCACTTCACATTAGCGAGAGAAGAGGAGGATGCACACAAGTGGAGGAGGAGCATGCTGCTGAAGATATCTATCTCTTGGGTTTTATCATGGTGATCCTTGTATTGATGCGTATTCTATCTCCGAGGAAGTTGCAAGTTTTTTTACATGCTTGGTTTTCCCCGGTGAAATGTTTTGTGTCTCTTGTCTCTTGTCTCTTATGTTTCATATGATGTACATGTTGTTCTTTCAGTTAAGATCCTAGATCGTTTTGAATTAATGATAAAACCTAACAATATTAATCTCGAGCATTTGTTTTAAATATTAATGACCAAAGTACTTACGTTTCGTCTAACTAGTCTTGCTAAGTTTCTTGGAACCCTTTTCATGCCATTAAACAATCCTGACTCTTATTCTAGTTTTAAAACATTCTTTGTAATCGAATTACGTCATGCTTCCTTAAGTATAGACACTTACATCCTATTATTTATGTAGATGTATTCTTATAGCTTGTGCGGTACTCACACTTATGGCTCTTTGATGTTTGTCCATAAATTTCTATATAGAAGATAATTACTATGTTTTTGCATGCATACTTCATGACTTCATGATCAGACATGGGTGAACATGTCAAACTTTATCCTCAGGATTATTTTTACTAAGGCTTTAATCCCTATCATCTTTAATTGGGACCGAAAAAGAAAGAAAAGAAATATGTCCTAGTACATAGGTCTTTCAAACATTTTCCCTCCTAGGTAGTCCTTTCTACTTGTTGGACTATATAAAACAATATCTAATTATGATACCAGTTTCGTTTATTTTCTATATATATTATGCATGTCAATAACATAACAAAATTCTGATCAGGTATTTTACTACTGTTGTTCTCTTCTGTGTCCCTGATTCAGTTTGTACTTTATATCGGGAATATTCGATCAGTCAATAAAAACAAAATTACATTAGCTTTTGTAAAAATAAATCGTACGTATATATATTGTTTGAAAACATTTCTGCAACGGATGTCTTTGTAGTGAGCCCAAAAGGTCTCTTAGTGTAGTAATTATGCTCTGATACCACTTGTAATGTCCCTCAAATCCAAAAAAATAAATTTATAGGGTCAATTAGCCATTAAGACTTTAGGATTTGTTTAGATAGTACTTTTATCATTTGCATTTAAGTACTAAAATTAGTAAAAGTCTCGAACTACCTGTGGTGTTTTCTGTTGGTTGGTTTGTCCAATAATGGCTTCGCCATGGGTTGGTTTTATCCATAACCTTGTATGCTATTTAATGGTTATCTTACAGCATTTGTTTACTTTGTACTATGCTCATGTGTGTTTTGCAATCATGTTGTATAATCAACCGTGTGAAAAGTTGCGCTTTACGCTAAAAGAGACTAGGCCTGAAAAACCTCATTGGTAGGGAAAGGTTCAAGTTTGAGGTCTTACTTAGCTTTTCCCGAGCTAATGTATGTAATAATTTCTATGCAGCTTCCCTAAGAGAAGTCCTAAGCTAACCTTCAAATAAGGAATATGAATTCTAACAAGGAAAGAGTAATATTTGATTAAAACCCTAAACCTTAATTGTAAGTGCTTAATTGAACTTCAAACTGGAACTTTAGAAGCAAGCGTAAAAATTTAAGGGTTAGTGGAGGTCTTTCAGCATTCAATGAAAGTTATGTGATGAAAATAAAGTGGAACCCAGGCTGGCAGTGGTTATCGCTACGAGGTTTCTCTTATCCTTGGCATTTCTGTGTTAATTGGGTTTGGTAGTATTTTTGGGGGGAAAGAGCGTAGGGCTCCTGTGACTTGGACATGGTGAATGGTATGCACATGACCAGGGGTCTGCACATACCTTCTGTAGAAGGTGGTAGCATACATACTAACTACTGAAGGCAAGCTTACCGTTTCCCCACTTTTTTTTTTCTGTTAATTCTTGGTAGCTTTTAAAAGCATGACAAAATGTATTTCAATCTCTAACCTCTGGTTTGTTGAATGTCAGGGTCGACTGATCAGTTGTTGGTCAAAAGTCCCATAAGGATTTGGGTGTTTGAAGTAAAAGGAACTATTGAAGAAGACTAGTTCGGTTAATACCTAGCCCTCCAGAACCTTCGACTATCAGTCTGTGTATTACCTATGTGGTGTGGTTTGTAATAGCTTGACAGAGTCCATTTTTAAAGGGTGTTGTTAACACCCAAAATGACCCCCTAGGTTGTGGGAGAGGGCAAACCGGGGTAACCACTAACCAATCCTTGGCTTATGCTTCTAATCTAACACATACATAGAGGTTTCTCTGTATAGCTCTATGAAAGACTGGAATAATCAAAGTTGTCAACAATGAAAACATATACCAGCATTCATTCCTTCAAGATATTCAATTACAACGATATAGAAGATCATAATTCTATTGGAAAACAAAATGGTTTAAATGTAGCTTGGTTGAAACGTATGAATCTTTACTTGGGAAATGGAGTCACAGTCAAACAAACTCTGAAAATTCATTTACAAATGCTTCACAAATGCATTAACACAGGGGCGAGGTAGTAATTAGCTCGTAGTCAAAGTGATTTTAATTGGTGAAACATAAGAGAAAGAAACAATCCATTGACATAAGGCATAAAATGATGAATCCTATATCAATTTAAGCAGAAAATTAATGGTGGAATACTTGGAAAAATATAAGTAGAGCATAATTTCTATGAATTCTACTTAGCTATCACACTGTACCAAGTATGAAAGAATGTTACAGACTGGAATTAACAATGAGAGATACACAATTCACATGGAAAAGAGAAGGAATAGACTACAAGACCAGTTACATAAGACTCCCTGAGAAAACATTGGCTTAGCTCTGCGAATCTTTATTCACAATATAGCTCAAAATGTCTTACAGAACAATACACAAAATTCCCATAAAAGTTTTCAACAACAATTTTCAACCTTTTATCATTCTATTACATCGCATATATATATGCTGAGAGTCCTCTTGCTCAACTCATCTAAACCAAAATAGTAATATCTGAATGACACCTCATTGACCCAAAAATTAAGGAATATTACATATGTGTCATGTTCCAAAAATACTGATTAGGACAAGAAATGGGATATCATAGATAAAGGGCCGTCTTAACCCTGGGTTCGCAAATGACCTTGCGAGTCAAAGAAATCTTCCACTTTTAAAAAGCAGTCAATCTGCGATGCGTCATCCGGAAGGATAGGTGTCACTTCTTCAGTAGAGATTACAAAATCGTGAACCATTTCTGTATCCAGTTGGCCGCCTCGCTTGATTTCGAGGGTCTCCCTCTTCCACCGTCATCGTATTCTTTTGGACACTTGTCATCTACCAGGATCCTCACCTTCGCTGGCAGAGCTGGATTCTAAGAGATCAAATACCATAAGAGATGGAGGAGCAAGCTTTTCCTCCACCTCAGCAATGTTTGTTCTGGCATAAACACCACTTTAGACTCTTGCCCTTTCTCCATGAGCCAATCCCAATAGAAAATATGCTCGAATTGCCAGGTGCACCATCTTCCCCATATACCAACTTCGAACAAGGGATGTGAAAACCATATCCATAACTGCTGTGATGATGACAGCAGCTACATGTGGCTATAATTGCCATGATAAGTCGATCAGATTCCTCGATCAAGTAAACATGATGGCCAAGGTCTGAGATGACCTTCAGCATGCTTAGCAAAGTTTTCCCAGATAGACAGCATAGCCAATGATGATGTAGAGGTACCCTCCATCATGTTGGTAATCATCTAGGATAACAGTTAGAGGCCTCCTTTTTCGGTCTATCCTTCTGACATTCCTCACGTGGCAATACTTAACCTCACATTTCTCGCACACTTCAAAAGACATGAGTCACCTCCTCTTCGAAACCACTTGGGTCACATGTCATCCTGCACAAGTGACCTTCCTCCATCATTGCCGACCAAGATTATAACCTACACCATCCACTGGTGCCGGTAAGTGTTTCCCATCCTGCCATGCTATTCTTTCCCATGTCATACTACAATGCCTCATCTTCCCTTCACATGCTAAAAGTAGTGGATCACATCACTTCCACCACCTCTCGAACCATCTTCTAATCCGCTCAAGTGACTTTTCTTTTTACCCTCATTGTCGTCTTCTCCTACCTTTACACGTCTACCAACCTCCCGATCATAACCATCCAGCACCTTTAGGATGCTCATAACTCTTTGAGGACTTCAGCCCTCATCTTAGTATGGCTTGGGTCGATGTCTTCTTCGCCTACTTGTTTCAGTCTCCCCCCTTTACTTGGAGCCTAGGCCTGAAGTCACTAGTACCAGGGGAAACTATCACCCATGGGTGGATACATTTGGTCAAAAGCTCTCCCATATCGGTGCTTGGTATTGACCCACCTTCGCCTTTGGACAGACCAACAATTACTTTGGACACTCAACAGGCCTTGGGAAATGTCCCCAATGTCTAGGTCAGGCCCTAGGTGGGCGGTTAAAAAGGTCCAACAACCTTTGGATGGACTTTGGCGAAACAAGGCAACCACCGTCATTGCTGGGGAGACCTCCAGGCTCAAAAGGCCGAGCTCCCAAAGGATAACTTCCTCGCAAACTAGTATGTCCTGGGACGAACATGATACAGGATCTCTGGGGCCCCCCATGTTTGGACGCGACTGCAAGACCTTCATGCTTCAGCTGAACTGCTTGGCGACCAACCACCAAGCTTCTGTACCAGGGCTAGAATCCCATTCTCTAGAAAAAACTCCTTCTGCTCAGACAGGTTAAAGAAAAATAAAAATGTAAACTTTGACAGGCACTATCACATATATAACTGCGTCTCCATAACCTCCAGTTTTCTTACCCAACTATCCCTTAATCTCAACCTTTGATCTCCCACGTGCTTGTTTTCCTTCGTTGGATCTAGCCGCTCTTTACTTAGTGATTTGACAACCTACTTATTTCCACCGTCACATCATCTTATCAATTCTCATCTGGGCTGTTCATCCTATTTGCATGCATCTACAGGGTAGCATCACATGCACCCTAAAAAGCTTCTCCTATATCTACCTTTCTTCATGCGATGAGCTGTGAAGCTGAGACCTGTTCAGCGAGACCCGGTCCATCGCATCTACCCTACCGCTATTCATCGTGCATCTTCTGGACGTGACGATCATCGAGGACCATCGATCTATCTACGGAGAATCTCATCCATTTACTTAGTCATATTGCATTCATTACTGTGAGACCCTTGGCCTTGAACATAGGATACCACTCTGCCTTTCCAGATCATCCACATGTCCGAACACCGCTCACTTCTTATAGTCTTTGAGATGCTCTCTCCGGCTGCCATCTGTCCAACGGGAAAGGTCCATCGCATCCGCCTATCCCTTCTTTTCCTTGCGGTTTGGCCATGCAATCTTCAACGGACACCGTTGATCTCGAGCTTGCATTCGATCGGCGATGCCTATCCATATGGTACTTAGCCTCCCCATGTATTTATAAGTGGACTATAGGACTTGGGGCCTTTAGACTTATCATTTGATTTCTTTGTATATTAATGCCCACCCTTAAAAATAATTCCATTTTTCATTGTGCTAGGTCCTCCTAGACCTCTTCATTTCTCGTTCTAGCTTCTGGTCGTCGAGGATATGGGGTGCTTTAGGCTTCCATCAGGTAGTCATTCCACCTTCCACCTTTCACATTCAGTAATTTTCTGAAAAAATTAAATAGGTGCTAACAACTGGCTCCAACCGGGGATGTTATCTTCCCAGCAAGGTAGCAAAGAACATCCGTAGACCAAGTGCCTAATCCATTAGGCTAATTTTCAAAACCTTGACCACTGTAAGAAGCATTGTATGGCCGACCCTTCATCCAAAAAGACGGAGCTGAAAAACATACTGGAACTTTCTGAAAAATGCTGAACACACAAACTGCTAACTGAAATAAATGCAAATGCTTGAATCGTAAGCTTATTTATCTACAAATCTTCCTACCCTACTTGTTGGGCATAAAGGGAAACTCAGGTGATCTCACACTTCCAATTAAGCCAATCAAGTAGATGGCTTTCTGACTGAATTTTCCATTCAAGTCCTCCAACCGTGGGAAAAAACTTAGTAAATGATAGCTCCAAGTGAAAATATTCTTTAATCTTTGTCTCCTTGAACAATATAAACCCTATCGTCTCCGATGATTCCAAGAAACTAGCAAAAGGGTCCTTAAGAAAATAAAGAACTCCTATTTCTTTAGGACCAGTCGCGAGAGCTTCCGTAACAGATTCTTCCCGACCCTCCTCATGTTCTTTTGGATCATATGACAACCGGTACAGCTTGAAAAAACTCTCATCCCGCTTAGGAGAAAGGATACGAAAGTCATCGCCACTTTCATCCGAAACCTCAGTTCTTAGAGCTTGATTTTTTCCATAAAATGTAATAGAAACAACCTCAACCCTTTCATTAAAATCAAGTGAAATGGACTCCCTTTGATAAACTCATGCTTCTTGGGGATGATTACACACTCATCCTTTCTGTTTATGATCAATCTCAAAAAAACTTATGATGTTTTCCAAGCAATCCCCTTCATATTTGTCATATTTAGGTGGACTGAAATCCTCTTCAAAAACATTATCAACAGGAATTTTAGTAAGTCGATCGTAATTTACATAAAACCCATCATAAATACCTTCTTCTGGAACTTCCCTAGTCTAGTCATCTCCCTGTGCATCCGGGCAAAAATAGGGATGCAGAGAAACTACTCCTTGCTCGTGCCCCTCTTCAAATATTATTTATTCTCCAGTCCTTTCATCCTTACCTTTGCTTGATAATTTTCCAGACATCCTAAGATTCTCTTCAACCTCCAAAGCATCAATGAACATATCCTGCAAATTCGGAGATCTTCTTTCGAACAAGAGCAAAGATAGATTAGGAGGAAACCTAGATGCATAGTGTATCTTAGTAGCATTCTCTAGGAGCTGAATTTCCCTGGGCATATGACAATAGAATCTTGAAAACCTTTTGTTAAAGCTAGATATGGACTCTCCTTCTTGCATTCTCATGGATTAAAAATTTGAAAGAATTAGGTCCCATGACTGTCTCTTACCCCAAAACTCTAAGAAGACATCAGAAAACCCTTGCCAAGTATGTATAGATCCAGGATGCAAATGGCTAAACCATTTCTTCAAATATCCTTGGAAATATTGGGCGAAACCCCTCATACAAACATCATCATGCTCCACTTCAAAAAGATCCAAAAAATGTTAAAAGCTGTGGAGATGTTTCTTAGCAGTGAGGCTCTTGGATTCTCCATCAAATCTAGGAAGGTACTTATGGTATTTCGGACGATAGTCATGAAGAACAGGGGGCAGTTTCAAAGGGCCATATCTCAGCTAAGATCTGGCAGGAAAAGGAGTATGTATAGGGAGAGCCTTCTCATCCTTGCTCTCCCGGGATTCGTAAAGCTGGGTATGGATCTTACAAGGTTCAGAAGAAGAGATGGGGTCAGCTCTAGGGGTGAAACGAAGATATACATTTGTAAGGTCCAGAGAGGGATATACAAAGGCGGGTCTCTCTTTCCCTATAGATCTTCGGTGAAACAAAATTTTCTTGATATATATACATAAAGGTAAAAGGAGACCTATACAGAAGAACAAGATTTCTTTGAAGAGATTGATGTTTTGATAACTGAATCTTGATTCTTCCATGTCTAAGGCATATACGTTCGTTCTCTAGTGGAGTCACCATGAGAATCCTTCAATATCTCAATTCTGATACAGGATCACAGATCTCCCCAATGGGGTCACCTTCGTACTGAAATTTCTGTTGAGTGGAGTTGCTAGGTGAATGGTACAACCTTCTTGATGTCTAACTACTGTTCACCATCAGTATTTCAGATCTAAAACCTTTGTCGTTCTTCCAGGGACGATGGGAAAAATTTGCTTGTCCTCGGCAATGATGACAATTTGTTAACACCCAAAATGACCCCCTAGGTTGTGGGAGAGGGAAAACTGGGGTAACCACTAACCAATATTTGGCTTATGCTTCTGATCTAACATAAATAGAGAGGGCTCTCTCTATAGCTCTAGGAAAGACTAGAATAATCAAAGTTGTCAACAATGAAAACATGCACCAGCATTCATTCATTCAAGATATTCAATTACGACAATACAGAAGATCAGATTTCTGTTGGAAAACAAAATGGTTTAAATGTAGCTTGGCTGAAACGTATGAATCTTTACTTGGGAAATGGAGTCACATTAAAAAAAACTATGAAAATTCATTTACAAATGTTTCACAAATGCATTAACACAGGGGCGAGGTGGTAAACAGCTCGTAGTCAAAGTGATTTTAATTGGTGAAACATAAGAGAAAGAAACAATCCATTGACATAAGGCATACAATGATGAATCCTATATCAATTTTAGCAGAAAAGTAATGGTGGAGTACTTGGAAAAAGATAAGTAGAGCATAATTTCTATGAATTCTACTTAGCTATCACAGTTTACCAAGTATGAAAGAATGTTACAAACTCGAATTAACAATGAGATATACACAATTCACATGGTAAAAAGAAGGAACAAACTACAAGACCAGTTACACAAGAATCCCTGAGAAAACATTGGCTTAGCTCTGCAAATCTTTATTCACAATATAGCTCAAAATGTCTTATAGAAAGATACACAAAATTCCCATAAACGTTTTCAACAATAATTTTCAACCCTTTATCATTCTATTACATCGCATATATATATGCCGAGAGTCCTCTTGCTCGACTCATCTGAAACAAAACAATAATATCTGAATGACACCTCATTGACCCAAAAATTCAGGAATATTACATACGTGTCATGTTCCAAATCGACTGATTAAGACAAGAAATGGGATATCATAGATAGAGGGTTGTCTTAACCCTGGGTTCACAAATGACCTTGCGAGTCAAAGAAATCTTCCACTTTTCATGAGCTTTCAGTCTGCGATGCGTCATCCGAAAGGATAGGTGTCACTTCTTCAGTAGAGATTACAAAATCGTGAACCATTTCTGTATCCAGTTGGATGCCTCTCTTGATTTCAAAGGGTCTCCTTCTTCCACTGTCGTCAGATTCTTTTGGACACTTGTCATCTATCAGGCTCCTCGCCTTCGTTGGCAGAGCTCGATTCTATGAGGTCAAATACCATAAGAGATGGAGGAGTAAGCTTTTCCTCCACCTCAGCCCATGTATGTTTTGGCATAAACACCACCTCGGACTCCTGCCCTTTCTCCATGAGCCAATCCAAATAGAAAAGATGCTTGAACCGCAAGGTGCACCATCTTTCCCATATACCATCTTCGGACAAGGGACATGAAAACCATATCCATAACTGTTGTGATGATGACAGCGGCTACATCTAGGAATAATTTCCATGATAACTCGATCGGATTCCTTGATCAAGTAACCACGATGCCCAAGGTCTGAGATGACATTCAACATGCTCAGTAAAGTTTTCCCAGATAGACAGCGTAGCCAATGATGATGCAAAGGTATACTCCATCATGCCGGTAATCATCTGGGATAACAGTTAGAGGCCTCCTTTGTCGGTCTATCCTTCTAACATTCCTCACATGACAATACTTAACCTCATGTTTCTCGCACAGTTCGAAAGATGTGAGTCACCTTCTCTTTGGAACCACTTAGGTCACATGTCATCCTGCACAAGTGACCTTCCTCCATCATTGCCGACCGAGATTATAACCTACCCCGTTCACCAGTGCTGGTAAGTTTTTCCCATCCTGCCATGTTGTTCCGTCCCGTGTCATACTACTATGCCTCATCTTCCCTTTACATGCTGAAAGGCATGGATCGCATCATTTCCACCACCTCTCGAACCATCTGCTAATCCACACAAGTAACTTTTCATTTTACCCTCATTGTCGGCTTCTCTGGCCTTTACATGTCTACCAACCTCCCAATCATAAGCATCCAACACCTTTAGGACGCTCATATCTCCTTGAGAACTTACGCCCTCATCTTAGTATGGTTGGGGTCGACGTCTTCTTCGCCTACTTGTTTCAGCCTCCCCCCTTTATCTAGAGCCTAGGCCTAAAGTCACTAGTACTAGGGGAAACTGTCACCCGTGGGTGGATACCTTTGGTTAGAAAATCTCCCATATCAGGGCTTGGTATTGACCCACCTTCTCCTTTGGATAAACCAACAATTAGTTTGGATGCTCAACATGCTATGGGAAATATCCCCAATGTCCAGGTCAGGCCCAAGGAGGGCGGTTAAAAATGTCCAACAACCTTTGGACGGACTTTGGTGAAACAAGGAAACCACTGTCATTGCTGGGGAGACCTCCAGGCTCAAAAGGCCAAGGTCCCGAAGGATAAATTCCTCGCAGACCATTCTGTCCTGGGCTGAACATGATACAGGATCTCCGCGGCCCCTCATGTTTGGACACGACTGCAAGACCTTCATGCTTCGGCTGAACTACTTGGCAACCAACCACCAAGCTTCTGTACCGGGGCTAGAAACTCATTCTCTAGAAAAAACCCCTTCTGCTTAGACAGGTTACGAAAAAATAAAAATGTAAACTTTGACGGGCGCTCTCACATATATAACCGTGTCTCCATAACCTCCGGTTTTCTTAGCCGACTGTCCCTTAATCTCAACCTTTGATCTCCCACGTGCTTGTTTTCCTTCGTCGTATCTAGCCCCTCTTTACTCAGTTATTTGACAACCTACTTATTTCCACCATCACATCATCTTACCAATTCTCATCTAGGCCGTTCATCTTATTTGCATGCCTTTATAGGGTAGCATTGCATGCACCCTAAAAAGCTTCTCCTATATCGCCCTTTCTTCATGCGACGAGCTATGGAGCTGACACCTGTCCAATGAGACCCGGTCCATCGCATCTACCCTGCCGCTATTCATCGTGCATCTTCTGGACGCAACGATCATCGAGGACCGTCGATCTATCTAGGGACAATCTCATCCATTTACTTAGTCACATTGCATTCATTACTGCGGGACCCTTGGCCTTGACCATAGGCTACCACTCTGCCTTTTTCGGATCATCCACGTGTTTGAGCACCTGATTTTACATCTTGGCACCATCGCAATGTTATTAAAATGATACCGATCACTTCTTATAGTCTTTGAGATGCTCCCTCCGACTGCCATTTGTCCAACAGGAAATGTCCATCGCACTTGCCTATCCCTTCTTTTCCTTGTGGTTTGTCCATGCGATCTTCAACGGACGCCATTGATCTCGAGCTTGCATTTGATCAGTGGTTCCTATCCATACGGTACTTAGCCTCCCCATGTATTTATAAGCAGACTATAGGATTTGGTGCCTTTAGCCTTATCATTTGATTTCTTTGTATATTAATTCCCACACTTAAAAATAATTCCATTTTTCATTGTGCTAGGTCCTCCTAAACCTCTTCCTTTCTCGTTCTAGCTTCTGGCCGTTGGGGATATGGGGCGCTCTAGGCTTCCATCAGGTAGTCATTCCACCTTCCACCTTTCACATTCAGTAATTTTCTTCAAAAATTAAATAGGTGCTAACAACTGGCTCCAACCGGGGATGTTATCCTCCCAGCGAGGTAGCAAAGAACATCCGTAGACCAAGTGTCTGATCCATTGGGCTAATTTTCCAAACCTTGACCACTATAAGCAACACCCTGTAGTTGGCCCTTCATCCAAAAGCTGCAACTGAAAAGACGGAGCTGAAAAACATACTGGAACTTTCTGAAAAATGCTAAACACACAAACTGATAACCGAAATAAATGCAAATGCTTGAATTGCAAGCTTATTTATATACAAATCTTCCTAACCTACTTGTTGGGATTAAAGAGCAACTCAGGTGATCTCACACTTCCAATGAATCCAATCAAGTAGATGGATTTCTGAATGAATATTCCATTCAAGTCCTCCAACCGTGGGAGAAAACCCAGTAAATGATAGCTCCAACTGAAAATATTCTTTAATCCCTGTCTCCTTGAACAATATAAACCCTATCATCTCCGACGATTCCAAGAAACTAGCAAAAGGGTCCTTCAGAAAATGAAGAACTCCTATTTCTTTAGGACCAATCATGAGAGCTTCTGTAATAGGTTCTTCCCGACCATCCTCATGTTCTTCTAGATCATATGACAACCGGTACAGCTGAAAAAAACTCTCATCCCGCTTAGGAGAAGGGATACTAAAGTCATCGCCACTTTCATCTGAAACTTCAGTGCTTAGAGCTTGATTTTTTCTGTCGAATGCAATAGAAATAGCCTCAACCCTTTCGCTAAAATCAAGTGAAATGGACTCCCTTTGATAAACTCCTGCTTATTGGGGATGATTACACGCTCGTCCTTTATCTTTATCATCAATCTCAAAAAAAATTATGAATTTTTCCGAGCAATCCCCTTCATATTTGTCATATTTAGGTGGACTGAACTCCTCTTCAAAAACATTATCAACAGGAATTTTAGTAAGCCGATCACAATTTACATAAAACCCATCATAAATACCTTCTTCTAGCACTTCCCTATTCTAGTCATCTCCTTGTGCATCGGGGCAAAAACAAGGATTGTGAGAAACTTCTCCTTGCTCGTGCCCCTCTTCAAATCTTATTTCTTCTCCAATCCTTTCATCCTTACCTTTGCTTGATAATTTTCTAGACATCCTAAGATTGTCTTCGACCTCCAAAGCATCAATGAACATATCCTGCAAATTTGGAGATCTTCTTTCGAACAGGAGCAAAGATAGATCAGGAGGAAAACTAGATGCATAGTGTAGCTTAGCAGCATTCTCTAGGGGCTGAATTTCCCTTGGCATATCATAATAGAATCTTGAAAACCTTCTGTTAAAGTTGGACATGGCCTCTCCTTCTTACATTCTCATGGATTAAAACTCTAATAGAATTAGGTCCCATGACCGTCTCTTACCCCAAAACTCTAAGAAAACATCAGAAAACCCTTGCCAAGTATCTATAGATCTAGGCTAAACATGGATAAACCATTTCCTCACATCTCCTTGTTATATTGGGCGAAACCCCTCATACAAACATCATCATGCACCACTTCAAAAAGATCCAAAAAATGTTCAAAGTTGTGGAGATGTTTCTCAGCAGTGACGCTCTCAGATTCTCCATCAAATCTAGGAAGGTACTTATGGTATTTGGTAGGATAGTCATGAAGAACAGGGGGCAGTTTCAAAGGGCCATATGTCAGCTAAGATCTGGCAGGAAAATGAGTATGTACAGGGAGAGCCTTCTCAGCCTCGCTCTCTGGGGATTCGTAAAGCTGGGTATGGATCTTACAAGGTTTAGAAGAAGAGATGGGGTCAGCTCTAGGGGTGAAAGGAAGATATACATTTGTAAGGTCCAGAGAGGGATATACAAAGGTGGGTCTCTCTTTCCCTATAGCTCTTCGGTGAAACAAAATTTTATTGATATATATACATAAAGGTAAAAGGAGACCTATACAAAAGAACATGATTTCTTTGAAGAGATTGATGTTTTGATACTTAAATCTTGATTCTTCCATGTCTAAGGCAGATACATTCGTTGTCTAGTGGAGTCATCATGAGAATCTTTCAATTTCTCAATTCTGACATAGGATCACAGATCTCCCCAGTGGGGTCACCTTCATACTGAAATTTCTCTTGAGTGGAGTTGCTAGGTGAATGGTGCAACCTTCTTGATGTCTGACTACTGTTCACCATCAGTATTTCTGATCTAAAACCTTTGTCGTTCTTCCAGGGACGATGGGACAAATTTACTTGTCCCCGACAACGACGCCAATTTGTTAACACCCAAAATGACCCCCTAGGTTGTGGGAGAGGGAAAATTGAGGTAACCACTAACCAATCTTTGGCTTATGCTTCTGATCTAACATAAACAGAGAGGGCTCTCTCTACAGCTCTATGAAAGACTGGAATAATCAAAGTTTTCAACAATGAAAACATGCACCAGCGTTCATTCATTCAAGATATTCAATTTGACAATAAAGAAGATCAGATTACTGTTGGAAAACAAAATGGTTTAATTGTAGCTTGGATGAAACGTATGAATGTTTACTTGGGCAATGGAGTCACATTCAAAAAAACTCTGAAAATTCATTTACAAATGCTTCACAAATGCATTAACACGGGGGCGAGGTGGTAAACAACTCCTAGTCAAAGTGATTTTAATTGGTGAAACAGAAGAGAAATAAAGAATCCATTGACATAAGGCATATAATGATGAATCCTATATCAATTTTAGTGGAAAAGTAATGGTGGAATACTTGGAAAAAGATAAGTAGAGCATAAATTCTATGAATTCTACTTAGCTATCACACTGTACAATGTATGAAAGAATGTTACAGACTGGAATTAACAATGAGAGATACACAATTCACATCAAAAAAAGAAGGAACAGACTACAAGACCTGTTACACAATACACAAGAATCCCTGAGAAAACATTGGCTCAGCTCTGCAAATCTTTATTCACAATATAGCTCAAAATGTCATACAGAAAGATACACAAAATTCTCATAAACGTTTTCAACAATAATTTTCAACCCTTTATCAGTCTATTACATCGCATATATATATGGTGGGAGACCTCTTGCTCGACTCATCTAAACCAAAATAGTAATATCTGAATGACACCTCATTGACCCAAAAATTCAGCAATATTACATACGTGTCATGTTCCAAACAGACTGATTAAGACAAGAAATGGGATATCATAGATAGAGGGTCGTCTTAACCCTGGGTTCACAAATGACCTTGTGAGTCAAAGAAATATTCCACTTTTAATGGGCTTTCAGTGTGCGATGCGTCATCCGAAAGGATAGGTGGCACTTCTTCAATATAGATTACAAAATCGTGAATGATTTCTATATCCAGTTGGCCGCCTTGCTTGATTTCAAAGGGTCTCCTTCTTCCACCTTCGTCAGATTCTTTTGGACACTTGTCGTCTATCAGGCTCCTCGCCTTCGCTAGCAGAGCTGGATTCTATGAGGTCAAATACCTTAAGAGATGGAGGAGCAAGCTTTTCCTCCACCTCAGCCCATGTTTGTTCTGGCATAAACACAACTTCACATTCCTACCCTTTCTCCATGACCCAAACCAAACAGAAAAGATGCTTGAACCGCCAGGTGCACCATCTTTCCCATATACCAACTTCGGACAAGGGACATGAAAACCATATCCATAACTGCTGTGATGATGACAACGGCTACATATGGCTATAATTGCCATGATAACTCGATTGGATTCCTTGATCAAGTAACCATGATGCCCAAGGTCTAAGATGACCTTCAACATGCTCAACAAAGTTTCCCCAGATAGACAGCGTAGCCAATGATGATGTAGAGGTACCCTCCATCATGCCGATAATCATCTGGGATAACAGTCAGAGGCCTCCTTTGCCGGTCTATCCTTCTGACATTCCTCACGTGACAATACTTAACCTCACATTTCTCACACACTTCAAAAGACGTGAGTCACCTCCTCTTTGGAACCACTTGGGTCACATGTCATCCTGCACATGTGACCTTCCTCCATCATTGCCGACCAGGATTATAACCTACCCCATCCACCGGTGCCGGTATGTTGTTCTCATCCTGCCATGCTATTCCATCCCGTGTCATACTACTATGCCTCATCTTCCCTTCACATGCCGAAAGTTGTGGATCGCATCACTTCCACCACCTCTTGAACCATCTGCTAATCCGCACAAGTGACTTTTCTTTTTACCCTCATTGCCAGCTTCTCCGGCCTTTACACATCTACCAACCTCCTGATCATAATCATCTAGCACCTTTAGGACACTCATAACTCCTTGAGAAATTCCACCCTCATCTTAGTATGGCTGGGGTCGACGTCTTCTTCGCCTACTTGTTTTAGTCTCCCCCCTTTATCTAGAGCCTAGGTCTGAAGTGACTAGTACCAGGGGAAACCTTCACCCGTGGGTGGATACCTTTGGTTAGAAACTCTCCCATATCGGGGCTTGGTATTGACCCACCTTCACCTTTGTATAGACCAACAATTACTTTGGACGCTCAACAGGCCGTGGGAACTATCCCAAATGTCCAGGTCAGGCCCTAGGCGGGAGGTTAAAAAGGTCCAACAACCTTTGGATGGACTTTGGTGAAACAAGGAAACCACTGTCATTGCTGGGGAGATCTCCAGGCTCAAAAGGCCGAGGTCTCAAAGGATAACTTCCTCGCAGACCATTATGTCCTTGACCGAACATGATACAGGATCTCTGGGCCCCCCCATGTTTGGACGCGACTGCAAGACCTTCATGCTTTGTCTGAGTTGCTTGGCGACCAGCCACCAAGCTTCTGTACTGGGGCTAGAACCTCATTCTCTAGAAAAAACCCCTTCTGCTGAGATAGGTTATGGAAAAATAAAAATGTAAACTTTGATGGGCGCTCTCACATATATAACCACGTCTCCATAACCTTCGGATTTCTTATCCGACTATCCCTTAATCTCAACCTTTGATCTCCCATGTGCTTGTTTTCCTTCGTTGGATCTGGCCCCTCTTTATTCATTGATTTGACAACCTACCTATTTCCGCCATCACATCATCTTACCAATTCTCATCTGGGCCATTCATCTTATTTGCATGCCTCTACAAGGTAGCATCACATGCACCCCAAAAAGCTTCTCCTATATCGCCCTTTCTTCATGCGACGAGCTATGGAGCTGACACCTGTCCTGCAGGACCCGGTTCATTGGATTTACCATGCCTCTATTCATCGTGCATCTTCTGGACGCAACGATCATCGAGGACCGTCGATCTATCTAGGGACAATCTCGTCCATTTACTTAGTCACATTGCATTCATTATTGCGGGACCCTTGGCCTGGACCATAGGCTACCACTCTGCCTTTTTAGGATCATCCACGTGTCCAAACACCTACTTTTACATCTTGGCACCATCACAATGTTATTAAAACAATACCGCTCACTTCTTATAGTCTTTGTGATGCTCCCTCCGGCTGCCATCTGTCCAACGGGAAAGGTCCATCGCACCCGCCTATCCCTTCTTTTCCTCGTGGTTTGGCCATCTGATCTTGAACCGATGTCATTGATTTCGAGCTTGTGTTTGATCGGAGGTGCCTATCCATATGGTACTTAGCCTCCCCATGTATTTATAAGCGGACTATAGGACTTAGGGCCTTTAACCTTATCATTTGATTTCTTTGTATATTAATGCCCACACTTAAAAATAATTCCATTTTTCATTGTGCTAGGTCCTCCTAGACTCCTCCCTTTCTCGTTGTAGCTTCTGGCCGTCAGGGATATGGGGCGCTCTAGGCTTCCATCAAGTAGTCGTTCCACCTTCCACCTTTCACATTCAGTAATTTTCTGCAAAAATTAAATAGGTGCTAACAGGTGTGCCGAAGAGGGACAAGGAGTTTTGTGGCCACCCCTTTCAACCTCTTTTACGGGGTTGGTTAGAATAACGTTAGCGTTGGTTAATGGAGTTGTAGTTGCCATTTCCAAGATTTTGGGCAAGTAATGAGACTCTGTGTAAATTTTGTTTCTGTCCTTAAGTTGATCTAGTAAATTTTCCACTCAGTGAAATACTAAACTGAAGTTGGTCCTTGGGTCTTTCTAGTGATACCATAATAATGTACTGTTGTTCGGTATTATGGAAGTCGTAATTATTTTTTATTTTGGTTTATGTTGCCTTTGGTTTTCCATGTCTTTGTTTTAATTTTAAGAGAGATTTAGCCTGAAAACCTTGATTTCGTTGTCCTACAGGTTATGTAAAATCTTGATCCTAAGCCTGCCTATGTATTCTTGTTTATTTTAATTAGATGAGTAGTAAATTTCTTGCTGATGCATTTATGCATTGCTCAGAATGGAGTGGGGTTCTATAAATGCCCAAGGTCTTCTTAGAGGGTTTCTGGACGGTTCTCATTGATTGCACTATGCCTACGAAGATGTACAGTAGTTTGTTAGGATAATTCTGTGAAAGAGAAACTCTCTGCATTAAAAAAAAGGACAAAGGCTATCAAGCCTAGAAGTTGTCAGTCAATGTTTTTAAGATGAGGTCTTTGTTTCGCTTTTAAGAGTGTTTCAGTGGTACTCTTTTTGGCATCCTCTACCTGTATGTCTTTGTAAATGGTGCTAAGAAGAAAAGTTGGATCCCACCAGTGTTCTGTATTTTAAAGACTAAGTCTGTTTTATATGATGCTAGCTCAAAATCTTTGTCTTACTTAGAAACATTCTGGGCGTAACCCTGATTGTCACCATCTGCAAATCTTTAAAATGAATAGATTGAGGTTTTGCTTGAATGCGTCATGGTGACCTTATTTGTCTTTTCATTGGTAAATTTATTTTTTTCTTCTTTTAGATGGAAGCTTACGCTTTAAGTTTAACTATCGACAGAAGGCAAGGCCCGACTCTTATCTGGAAAATTTGACTAACTTATGAAGTACAGCGGTGTTGGGACCAACGCTATAGCGTGGTCAAGTTTATCCTGTATAGAACATGAGTAAGGGAGCTCTACAAAAAATCAATTATGAACCTATATCATTGTGGATTGATTTCGTTTCGATGTAAAATAAATGTGTGTGCTGAATTGATTGCCTCTCTTATGGATATTATAATTTAACGTGTGAATCTGGTTTTTAGTATATTAATTACTGGGTTTTATCTCTCCTGCGCTAGGCCCTAATTAAAACAGGGTTCAGGATTTGCTATGAAAACCTTGTCTCTGCATACTTTATTGATATAAGACAACTCTAACTTTTATTCTTTGTGGTTAAAATATGGGTGGAGAAAAAAAACATTGCTAACAATTGTATAGATTGCGTTTATTAGATAAGAGGATAACCTAGGAAGGTTCGTGAATTTATACAAAAGGGTGCAGTAAACCTTAGCCTGTAGGTGTAATGTTTTTCTTTTCTTTATCCTAAATAATAATTAGAGGAAACATGGATTGGTAGCCACGCTGTGCTGGAGTGAAGGCGTTTAAAGTAAAAACCCATAGTGTTGAGGGCATGGAAACAAATATCTTCTAGGGAGTTTGACCCATAACTAGAAACAAAAATAACCTAGGGTCCTCTATATTTATTAAACTAGTATTTACGAGATCGAACTCTAGCGTGAGTTTTACTCTGCTAGAGTGATCCTCGGTAGTAAAGCCGATTGGTTTTAATTCTTTAATTTTATTAAATGTTCTTAGGAAGATTCCTATGATTTTTGCGTTTCTCTTTTGATCCTGTATAATATGGATAACAAAAAGAAAGTTTTAAGGGTAGGGTTTAGAGGTATGAAAAATATCGAATAGGTCTAGTGGATATAGGGTAGCAGAGATCTATCCTAAGTTTTCCCTTTGAAAATAAATAGTAAGAACTTACCAGGATTAAATCTGTTTACACGATATATTAAATAACCACCCAGGTGCCATGACTTAAACAAGTTGTCCATGAGCCAACATAAAAATAGAAACAATACTTAAATCAAATCTATGTGGAAAGTTTGTGGATGTCGAGGAGAATTATGATGACTATCATTCAACTTGTAACCCTATTCTAAAAACAGAAAAGGAAATTTTAATAGCAATCCTATTCTAACGCTGAAATAGAATATGAAATAGAACCAAAGGTGACCCCATAGCTGGATCGATACCGTTGCACTAGCCCTTATTGCTCTACACACTTCAAATACTAGTTAATGGAACAATTATTCTTAGTTGGCCTATAGTTTGATAACGAAATAACCTTGGAAATACCATGTTCCTCCCAACCATGACCTGGAACCATTCCTGGTTCTAATCAGATTCCCCCCGAGCTAGCTTCAACAAGCAACAGAACCAGAACCGTAAGTATTGTCGGGAAATCTTGGAGTTAATTTCTATATTTCTTTCTAATTTCTAGGCTTCGAATTCTATCAAATCCCCATGCATAAATAATAATCACCCCCCCCCCTTTTCTCTTGGCTCTTGCCTTTATATAGGTTTCTTTTTGAAAGGGCAGTTTTTGTTAACTTGAGTTAAACATCAGTATTTTAATATTTTCTTGAGTTTAACTCTTAGTTTGACTTACCTGATTACAATTTTTGATAAGTAGAACCTTTTAATTTGTTTCTATTTATGTTTAGAAAATTAATGCAGTTTATTTAATTTAGTTTATATAAATAACATATATGTATATTTACTACTATATTATATATATATGTTTCACTTAGGTTTTGTACCTTTAATCTATTCAACATATCTTTAGATAAAATATATTTTTAAATATGTATATTACATAGAGTTACCTATTCAATTTATTCATCTTTTATGCCTCATGCATTATATAACAGAATTTGTTTATTCGCTGCTTCCTTAGGTTATGTTAATTTTGTTAACAAGGCCTCATGTGGGGTTTGGTCGTTCGACTAGGTTAGGTAGCTTTATATCCCTTGCATGTTGGATTACCTTGTATTTCGTGGAATATTCATCAGTCCTTGATGGGAGATGAGTAGTGATTCAATTAGTCAATTCAAATAAGTATGATGGCTGGTGGTGCTATCCAGAGCCTTCCTCAACTCAACACCTTTAATTAAAGTTACCTTGAGTGCTATTATGAGCTTAGGCTCAACACTCTCACATGGGAATTACACTGTTGCAATTCCAAAGCTTCTCGCTCAACACTAGTACTAGTATGTATTTGTGAGATACGCATAGGGATACAATGGCCAAAGATTCGATGCTCCAGATCTTATGCTCAACATCATGTCGGAGTGCTCCAGGGCTTATTCCCAACACTCTATGTACATCGGCGGTTACGCCTAGCACATAATAAAAGTCATCTATGTACATTGGGGCTTACGCCCAGCACATAGGTCATCCATGTTCTCTAGAGCCTACACTCAACACATAATAAAAGGTCAAAGTATCGGGATATTACATTATTATTCAAAGATCCTCAATAAGAACTAAAGACACTAGTTTTCAATATTTCATGATGTTTAAGTCCCTACAAACCATCCAAGATCTCATGCAGTGGTCTTAGGACATGTGTTCTTAGTGCTTGACCCTAAGGGGATATATTTAGGGCATGCTTACGGATCCTATATTTTGTTGTATCTCTCCACCCACTTAGGATGTTGTTTCCCTACAATGTATATGGTTAAGGACGTAATAGCCATCCACTATGCATGAACTACATGCTAATGAAACCCATATTACCTCTTTTGGAAAGGAACCCATAGTGATGGCTCATGTCATGGTGTCTAAGGTTTGTTCATAGTGATTAAGCTCAATATGGTTCATTTATAACTTAATTTCCTTGATTACAACCTTTGTCACATGGACTACTTCGAACCCCTTCAAAGGAATAATGTTGTAGTATGAATTCTCATTCGAGGCACTTGAGCAGGATAAGATTCAACAATATAACCGAAGAAATTATTTTTCTCGCTTTACCATCTTCAAGGCCATGCAATCCATCCCTAATGTGAAAAATATCTTGATGGAATCCATATTCAACCGTTGTAAGCTACTATGATTACATGCTGGAAATATTTATTGAATATATGAAATAATTGAATGATTCAATGATACAAAATACAATGATAGTAGCCACTTATATATGGCTGATAAACATAGGGATGCGTCTTTTCATTTAATAGACATTTCACAGAATAATACCTAATTAATTATTTAACCTAAATAATGAGAACCTAATCTAATATAAAATTAGGTATATTACAAGTCATCCTCCTTTGAAAAGATTCATCCAGGAATCTTAGATTCTGGTTAATCTGGATTTTGATTTTTATATTGTGATCATCATAGTTGATTATACATGTCAATAAGAACTTCTATGTGATGTACACAATTTTTGAAATGTAGACGGGTCGATCCATCCCAAATCTACTGTCATTGGAAATATTTTATGATCAATTCTTCGGATAGAACTTCTCATTTTAGTCTTCCCTACAAGTTTCCAATTCTAACTTCACTCTTCTTCAATGTTGTAGACTATTGTCTTTTTTCCTCTTGACATTGATGCTTGTCATAATGACTTATGTGATGTGGGTGACAGTAAGGTATTTGATCCACTTGAGGAATGTTTGTAGGGACTTCAACTTTTAGTGCTTCTGGCGATTTATTAATCAATAAATTTTCAATATAACCATTTTCTAGAATTTGAACATTGATTGGCTATGTACTCGTTTCTTTTTACAACATCAGAATTTGTATTGATGATGTCACTAATTCAATGCTTTTGGTCATTGTTTCTCTTTCCATAGTTTGGACATTCTTTGTTGAGTATTTTTCTAGCTTCTCAACTTTTAATTTTTTTATTTGTTTAGTCAACTCTTGATTGTAATTTGTAAAGTAGCGATTTTCTTCTTGTGTTTCTAGTAGTTTCCCTTCCATGTCTTCATTAGCTTTCTCCAGTTTTTGATAATTCTTTAACTTCCTTATTTTCGTAAGTAACATCTTGTTATGGTTTATGAGTTGGAATATTTCTTCAATATCAGTTGATAATTTTTTATTTGTTTCTAATGTTGGTAGGTTTCTAACTCTTGGCATCTTATTTTTTCTTGGATTTTCACAACTTCCTCATCCTTGTCCATGACTATTTTGTTCAGGCGGTTTACTTATTATTCTAGATATTCATAGCTATCATACGATGGTTCCTCCATTGTATTTTTTTACGAAGGGACTGTCAGCGTTGAGTCATGTATTGTTATTTTATTCTTCCCCTGGGAGAAGGTCATGACTTTCTTTTTCACATTGAAGGTGATCATACCCAATGTTTCTAGCTAGTTAGATCCTAGTATTATGTCAGTAATACCGTCGCCTATAGTTTCTATGGTAAATCCTGATTTAAGATTGTAATTACTTATCTATAAGTCCAATTATTTTATGTTCTCTTTATTCCTTTCATTCTTCTCTATGTGTAATTTTGCAACTAGTAGTTGATTAGAAAGATCAACATTGATAAAATTTTCTTTATTAACTAGACATATGGTGATGGTAATAGGACTTTCATAAAATATGCCATTAAATTCAAGCATTTCCTTTGGTATTTTTAAGGGAACATTGAAAAATCTATAGATCTTCCATTTTGATGAGGTTTTTAACAACCCATTTTCCTTTCGACAGTTGTGTGTCCCCTCATTTTCGACTTCTTTGGTGATAGATGGTCTTCTTTGACTTTGTCTTTTTGGCGATAAATGGTTTTCGACTTCTTCAATGATAGATGGTCTACTTTTGACTTTGTCTTCTTCAACGATAAATGGTATGTTTGTAATTCATCCTTTGACATTGACTTTTGTCTCTTTTTATAAAATAAAAATTATAATAAATAAAATTATGAAGATAATAATAATTATTACTTTTATTAAAATTTGAATGGCACTATATGGTTAAGGCCTCAAGACCCATCCACGTTGGATGAAATGTATGCTAATGGACCCATATCTATCTCCTAGGGTGATGACCCCCAAGTGAGGGATCATGTTGTTGTGTCTAGGGTTTGTTCATGGAACTTGAGCTAGAGAAGGTTAAATCAAGGGATAACATTCGTGTTTACCACATTGACTATGGGGCACATTTCTAACTTGTTTCTAATGTAGAAAACATATGCGCAACACTTGTATCCCACTCAAAGTCCTACATAAAACCAATACAAAGGACTATTATTTTGGTATGAGGATGCATTCAAGGCTATTGATTCTGATAATATTAAAAAATATACTTGATCCATTTAGTTTCCCTCCTTGAAAATGTCGAAGGCCCTTTGACCCATCCTTAGTGTCTAAAATCTCTTAATGGAATCGATATTCGACCTTGATTCCAAAATCGACAAGCGAGAGTTCGTGTTGTAGTCTGTAAATTTTTTTCAGGGTGATTGATCCTAGAAAGTCGTGTTTAGGGAAAAAGAAAGATTAGTATCCTCTTATGACATTATATATTACCTATAGACACATTCACAGTACAAAACTTACCTATTGGTGGAATGTGTAGCATCATTGGAGGGATTCTTAACCAATAGGTCATCTATGGAGGTGTCAGGGGTCGTCAATTGTGCTTCATCTTTAGAGTCATTTTTTAGCACTTGATGATAATGCTACCCTCTCCCAACAAATGAAAATGAGATTAAGATGTTATTTCCCTACTACAACTATGGATAAGGGCTTGAGATCCATCCATTGTGCATGAAATTCTTGTTGCTAGCACCGATATCTAGCTCCTATGGTAAAGACTCTCTAGTGATGGATTCCCCATTGTGCATAATGTTTGTTGATGGTGCGCTCAAGAAGAATCAATTAGGGTTTAACATACTTTTTTACACCCTTGATCACATGGCATGTTCCACGCCGATTTTAATAACACAAAACACAGCCATGACACATCTATCTCACTCGAAGGCCTACATAAAAATCATACAAATGAATGATGTGTTGGTAGAAGGACTCGTTAGAATAATGTGTTGGTACGAGGACTCATTCAAGGCTATTGAGTCCAAGAAGATTCAAAATATTGTCGAGCCACTTGTTTTCTTTCCTGAATTATTTTTTAGGCATTTTGAGCCATCTTAGATCTACAAAAGTTGTTACTCACATCCATATCCACCCTTGATGCGAAATACCACTAAGAGATGGTGTATGTTGTGGCTTTCAGATGTTGTTCATGGCGATTGAGTCCAAAAAATAGAATTTAGGTTACAAGGACCATTATTATACTCTAATGACATTGGATAGAACTCTAGACACATGCACGGTGCACAACTACCTTATTGATTATAGACATAACATCCTTCGAGGAAACTTCTAAACAAAAATTTTTGTACGTGGAGGTTTTAGGTCTTATGTTGATCTTGAGGTTTAGAATATATGTTTATTTCTTTAGGATAATGCTTCCCTCCCCCTACAAAGTTCAAGGACCCTATGACATTGTTTCCCTTTTATAACTATGCTGAAATCCTTGGGACCCATCTACTATGTGTGAAATACATGCTAATTGCAGCCATATACAGCACTTAGGGAAAAGACATTGTATTGGGGGCTCATGCTATTGTGTCTAGGATTTTCTCTTAGCACTTGATCCTGACACAGTTCAATTAGGGATTAACATTCTTGTTTTCCCCATTGACATTCTAGCACAATGAAAACCTATTAGAACAATATCACAATCATATTCATGCCATGGACCTTTATGTTGTTCTACCTAGTGTGGTTTGGCTTCATAGTTCCTATTCTAGGGAGTTTTCCACATATTAGACTAGTAGTTTACCATAAATGTCAAGTTTGTCCACAAGTGTGACTATTTCCTTATTCTGGGGTTGTTAGAAGTTAGTTAGTGTTAAGTGATGACTTATCCACCAAGTATGGGCCAAAATATAGTCAAACTAGCTATTGGGTTCCTTATTGATGCCAACCTCCAGCATTTATTACCACTCCTTGAACTAAGGCTCCCTGATTCCCCTATTTTAAGGAGTTTTCTTTGACAATAGGCACCCATGCACTGTATCTAGTCAATTTGACCATTTCTTGGCTAATTTGGCCACTCCTTGGCCACCTAACTTCCACTCAATCCTAAACCACCTAATCCACCCTCATAATGGTACCTTTCACACTATTTTGACTAGCCTAACCTTCTCATGGTCCATCTGTGTTCATTGAAACTCATTATGGCCCAATCTATGAGTTACAATTGGCCTCATGTCATTCATGGGTGAATTGGTCCAATCTAAGCCTCACTATTGTGAGCTACTCAAATTTCCACTAAGCCTCTCAATTTTTTCTCTTGAAAGCATTTATATATTATACTAGCATTTGCTCAACAATGTATAATGGAAATAAATCTCTAGAGTGAATTTCTCTAGTTCTGTCTCAATATTCTTCTTCTCATATTTCTTCTATCTCTTAAAATATTGTAAGCGATTTTGTTATTGAATATAGATCTATATCTATGTTTTTTCTATCACATGTATTAGAGCCTAGACCTGTGATTGGTGTGCATTCCAAACTTTCACATGGTATCAGAGCTAGACTGATTCAAATCAATTTCCATATCCTTTCTAGAGTGCTTTTTGCAGGTTCATACAACAAATTTGATATGGATTCAAAAGACGTTCATCTCCTCTCTCCGTTCAACTATTAAGAGTGGAAAGAAAAGACGTGTGCATATCTTAAGAGAAAATGTCTCTTTCATATGTCCATTGGTGTTGTGAGTGAGCAAGAGCCTTATGAAGAGAAGGATGATTGGCTCAATGATTGGGATAGAGCATATGGAACTATTTGTTTGGCTATAATATACCTGTAATGTCCCAAAAATATCAAAAATTTAAAATTTTTCCCTGTCTGCAATATTCATCAATTTACAGTAAAATATTCTTTCATAAATCTAACATCATTAAAACATACATGATTGCAGGAAAATACTTGTTAGTCTAAGACTACTGGTTTACAAGGTCAAATATTATGTGTAAATTTAAGTTGTTATGGAATCAATGTGGAAATGATATGATTGCACTTATTTGTTGAAAATGTAAATGTCATAATACTTTTTACTATTTTTAAGAATCAATGTTTTTAATTTTGATTATCTATTGCACCTTGAGCTGCTTGTTGACGTATGTTATTTCCTTAGTGGTTTATTATACTACCTCGGGAAGGGTAATTACAGACCTCAGCAGGACTGCCGGGAGGTATGGGTAAGAGTAATGGTTGCAGGACTCACTTAGCATCTTGCTAACGTCCGGTATTATCTTCGTGTTTTACAGGTGAAGTATATAGGTGAGTTTTACCTCTAATGTTTTGCACTCTGATCACTGCTGGTACTAAGTCCCATGTAATTGCTATGGTGTTAGAGACGGGTGGTGATCCCACTACCATGGGGAATTAATATCATGAAAGACTACCCATGATAGGGTTCATGACTATTGGCTTATGGTGAACTAAACGAAGGTGTATTGTTTCAAAGGTTATGCCTATGGGCTTAGTGTAAGAAATAATCAAACCCTTTGAATTTGTAACAGGGTTGACTCCATGACTCCACTATAGACTTGTTGCCAAAACATTTCACTTCTACTAAGATGAGTTTGGTGTATCATTAATGCACTTTAATTGAGTGTGGAAGACAGCTTGACACGAGGGTTTTGGGGGAAACGATTTGGGGCTTTTTCCCATCACTCCAGCATTCGACTTATCCATCATTTTTGTTCTGCACTTCGTGGATATGGTTACTATGTTGAGTACTGACCCGAGCTCTGCTCGTGGTCAGTCTATTGGTTAAAAGTTAAGCTCGTATATGGCGTACATCGACCCTGCTCTACCCAGGTAATGAGTGATTTCTTCTCCACGACTAATGATTTTATCCTGCTTCTACTGTATGAGATACAATATGGTTGCTAACCTATTTTGTGTATCATTTGTGATAGGTAGAAAGAAAATGCTCTGGTAAGGGAGCTACAAGGATTCGAGGAGCCGCAAAAATGGTGAGTCTGGCTTCCCTTCTTCAAGCCCTATCTTCTGCAGCTCTGTCGTTGTGTGTATGCATTTGTCCTGGTTTTTTTTGGGTGAGACCCCCGTAAGCCATAGGCTTACTGATTCCATTTGGGGAGGTCTAATAGTCGCCTATTGGCTGGCCCAGACAGGATGGGGTTTCAATGTAGCTACCTGGTTTAATGAAGTTTTATGAGTGTAGTATGGTTGAAATAAGACCTGGCATAGTTGAAATGATTTCAATGGTTTCAATCTCTGTTGGTCTAAGCCCTATGACTTATGTTTTGTTTGTGGGAAAGATTCAGGAATAGTCCATAATGAAATTTAATGGTGAACTTCCGTATACTTTGTGTTTGTATAAATTAAAAGAGTTTGCACGCAGGGGTTTTGCTCCCGAATTGTATCGATGTATAACCATTTTATGAGTTGTGCCCATACTGGGTTTATTTGTTCCTTTCGGTCATGGTGAAATGTGATGTCTTGAATGGTATGATGATGAAGACTTTAACTTACTTCACTATTTTCTTATTTGGTAACGTAGCTATAATGCGATTATGGGTTTTGTTCTTTGCTCCCTTTTGGAGTTTGCTAATTGTGTATTAAAGAATGTTTTCCTGTAGGTAGCTATCGTATGTCTATATGTTGAAAAGAAAATAAAAGAAGGTCTCAGGCTGTCTAATGGTTTGTTTAAAATATGGTATACATGTGGTTTGATAGGGAAACTGAAATAGATCGATAGACAATGGGCAATAGAATTTGGTCTTGAATTGGAACCTTGCTATAGGTAGTTAAAGAAATTCTGGGTTGGCTTGTTTGTTGTAGTCTTTGATTTAAAAGAAATTCGAGAGCCTGCAGGTGGTCTCGCTAGGGTTCAATCGTTGATCAATAAAGTAACTAGGGTTTCGATAAAATTGTGTCCTGCTCTATGATTTTCACTTGCTGGGTAACGTTTGATCCTGTAGGTATATATGTGAAAATACATTGAATCTCTAAGTGCAAATACAAGTGTGTGTGTGGTTCATGATTTACAGAAACGTCTCTTTTTCTAGACTCCTGTAGAAACTGTATTTGGCTTAAAGGGAAAAAATATCTGAATAATAAATTCTACATGGTTTAAATAAGATGACTAATATTTTCTACTAAATAGAAAGTCAAATCGATTTCAATAGGAGATAAACGTATCATTTCTTTAACTAGAAAAATAATCTATTTCAAGTTGAGGAAGAGTATGTGTAACTAGATTTTAAAAATTTTATGCAATGCTTGATGAACCCATACTTGAAAGTTTTTGACATACGTTTTCCTATAGATTCGGGGTAAATATGAAATTTACAACTGATATAACGATCGATACTATTTTCTTACAATGCATTTGTAAACAAAATATAATTTAATGAGAATATTTCTCTAGGAACTTGCATACCTGCTAATTTGTGTAGCCTGTCCCTACTGGTAATACCCTGCTGATAATACCCTGCACACTCTGCCAACTCGTTACTGAAAAAAAACTACTGACTCTTAGATAACCTGAAACTTGGAACAGATGACCTTGGGACTACCACGTTCCTCCAAACCATGATTCTACAACCGTTCCTGGTTTAGTAGGAATCCCCCCGAGCTGGTTCTGACATGCAAACTGAGAAGTAGAGGCCTTAGGTGATAGCTGGTTCAAATCTGTACTAATTATGAACAGAGTTCACTTCTGGGCAGAGAGTTCTTCTTGGAATAATAATACCAAAAGGAAAAGATGATCCTCCTTAAGTAGGAACATCTTGAAAGATGACAATTGGAATTTACTAGTTTCTTTAAAACAATTTAAATTATATATAAAAGAAATATTATTTGTTTAATTAACTACTAATAAATTTGGGACTAGGGCTTCTCACTTGTTTTTAACTAAGTGTATTGATCTGTAATCTTTTTAATAAAATAATAATGCCAAAGTCATAATTCCACCTTTAAATAATAATAGATAACATTTGGTAAAAAGTGGCAGCCCACTTATGCATAAATATATATATATATACATAATAATAAATAATAACCATATTATTCTGAAAAGCTCTTTAATGATAGTATTTAGCTTTGGGGCTTTTTAAGCACTTGGTTCACATGATACTTCTTTTAAATTCTTTTTAAGGGTAGGGTCCACTTCTTTGGATGGTTTCGGAAAGCTTGTAAGGCACCTCTAGTCTCTTCCTTTACATGTCAGATCCCTCATTTTAACATGGTAGTTCCCGCAGTAGATGATGATAATATGATTTATTTGATCAAGTCGAAAATAGTTGTGATAAGCCTCGCAAGTGCTATTCAGAGTCCTCTTCGACTCAACACTTGAGATGTAGTAACCCCGAGTGCTCTTCAGAGCCTTTCAACTCAACACTCTCACATGGGTATTACGCTAGTGCAAATCCATAGGCACATCTAGGATGTTTAATTGTCATCGGATCCGGTAATCATTTCTTTCAAGCTTGGAGTGCTCCAGGGCTCATGCTCAACACTCAACATACATCGGGGCTTACGACCAGTACATAAGCAAATTCTCTAAATACATCGGGGCTTAGGACCAGTATATAGGTCTTTTGTGTGTTCCTGAGTCCATGCTCAACACACTAACTAATCAACCATGTAAATCATGTTCTGCACAGTATAATGTAACAAAAGAGGTAATCTCAGTATATCATAATTTTGTAATCATTTCTCGAAATACAACATAGTTTATTCATTTGGCTTTCCTGCCCCGCATATATTCAACAAGGAAACAAATCAGGGTCCATGCCCAATACATCAACTCATAAAGGAAATAAATCAAACATACGAATGCTATGTCAAACATATTAAATCACATATACTGGGTCTGTAACCCGACATGACATCATAACATAGTTAGTCAAAAAGTTGGGATATTACAATACCTCCTAGATTTCATTATCTCATTGATTATGTTGAGTATCCATTTGAGCTTTGGAGAAATCTAGATAAAGCTCTTGGTATGCAGAAAGAAGATGTTAGCTATATGGAGGTCAAGCAAATGGACACCTTCTCATGTGTTCTCCCTACAAAGGTTTCGGACTCATGCATTTCTCAAGAAGTTGTTCAAATTGAAGAAGAATAAGAATACATGTCTCTCCATTCCACTTATTTTTCGTCTATATCTTCTATTACGAATGTTGAAGATGGGTTGTTGATTGGATATCATAGTGAGCCTTCTCTAGAAGAGGTTCTTTCTTCATATGAGAGCATTGGTTCGAAAGATGATCAAGGAGAAGCTTTGAATTCAAGTGAAGATCTCTCATTGCTTCCCACTATTTTGCTTCCTATATATTCCTACACCATGACTAGCAGAATTTCTTCAAGTTCATTTGAAGATGGAGAAGCCTTAGCCATCACATTGCAAAACATGCGACTCTTGTTCCACTTTCTTGGAGCTGATTACAACTCTTTTAGTTTGATGATGATGCTTGAGGAGCCTCATGATTTGCTTGGGGTCATTTACTCTCAAAAATATCAAGTCTCTTTTGGACCTGACACCTTGGTTGGTTTGAAGTTCAAGTCTCAAGAGGACATGCATTCAATCTACTATCAGTGTTACTTAGTTGTTCTACATGGCTTCAGTTTCCATCATGCAGTTGTACATGTACATGATCTAGTTGAACATATTTCTCTTCTTCCCAAGAAGAAGGTTCCTCCAAACATATGAAGAAGTTCACACCTACTTGTGTTTGGAGTAGTTTATTTTTTGTGTCTTTCATGTGCATTTTAGAGGGAGGATTTTCCCCATGTGGTTTTGCCTCTTTCCTCACTTACATGGATGAACAAATTGTAAAGGGTGACCATTTGTTGCTTGGGCCCTATCTCTCATGCTCACTACCATTTTGTCTTAAGGGGGGGTGTTAGAAAAATAGCACCATCATATTCATGCCATGGCCCTTCATGTTGTTCTACCTAGTGTGGTTTGGCTTCATAGTGCCTAGTCTAGGGAGTTTGTCCACATATTAGACTAGTGGTTTACCATAAATGTCAAGTTTGTCCAAAAGTGTGCGTATTTCCTTATTTTGGGGTTGTTAGAAGTTAGTTACGGTTAAATGATGACTTATCCACCAAGCATGGGCCAATATATAGTCAAACTAGCTATTGGGTGCCATCTTAATGGCCACTTCCAGCATTTATTACCACTCCTTGAACTAAGGTGCCCCGATTCCCCTATCTTAAGGAGCTGTCTTTGACCATAGGCGCCCATGCATTGTATCTAGTCATTTTGACCCTTTCTTGGCTATTTTGGCCACTCCTTGGCCACCTGAATTTCACTCAATCCTAAACTACCTAATATACTCTCATAATGGTACCTTTCACACTATTTTGACTAGCCTAACCTTCTCATGGTCCATCTATGTTCATTGAACCTCATTATGGCCAAATCTATGAGTTACACTTGGCCTCATGTCATTGATGGGTGAATTGGTCCAATATAAGGCTCATTTTTGTGAGCTACTCAAATTTCCACTAAGCCTATCAATTTTGTCTCTTGAGAGCATCTATATATTCTACTAGCTTTTGCTCAATAATGTATAATGGAAAATAATCTCTAGAGTGAATTTCTCTAGTTTTATCTCAATATTCTTCTTCTCATATTTCTGCTATCTCTTGAAATATTCTAAATGAAGTTGTTATTGAATCTAGATCTATATCTATAGTATTTGTTTATCACACGTATCAGAGCCTAGAGCTGTAATTTGTTTGCATTCAAAACTTTCACATGGTATCGGAGCTAGAAAGATTCAAATCAATTTCCATATCCTTTCTTGAGTGGATTTTGTAGGTTCCTACAACAACTTCAATATGGATTCGAAAGTTGTTCCTCTCCTCTCTCCATTCAAATATTCAAAGTGGAGGAAAAGATGTGTGCATATATTAAGAGAAAATGTCTCTTTGATGTGTCCATTGGTGTTGTGAGCGAGCTAGAGTCTTTTGAAGAGAAGTGTGATTGGCTCAATGATTGTGATAGAGCATATGGAACTATGTGTTTGGCTATACCTCCTAGAATGCATTTGATTTTGTTGATTATCCATTTGAGCTTTGGAGAAATCTAGATAAATCTCTTGGCATGCAGAAAGAGGATATTATCTATATGGAGATCAAGCAAATGGACACCTCCTCATGTGTTCTCCGTCCAAAGGTCTCAGCCTCATGCATTTCTCAAGAATTTGTTCAAATTGAAGAAGAAGAAGAAGAGATGTCTCTCCATTCTACTTATTTCTCCTCTATGTCTTTTATTACGAATGTTGAAGATGGGTTGTTGATTGGTGATCATAGTGAGCCTTCTCTAGAAGAGGTTCTTTCTTCATATGAGAGTATTGGTTTGAAATATGATCAAGGAAAAGCTTGGAATTCAGGTGAAGATCTCCCATTGCTTCACACTCTTTTGCTTCCTATATATTCCTATACCATGACTAGCAGAATTTCTCCAAGTTCATTTGAAGATGGAGAAGCCTTAGCCATCACATTGGAAAACTTGGGACTCTTGTTCCAATTTCTTGGAGCTGATTACAACTCTTTTGGTTTGATGTGGATTCTTTAGGAGCCTTATGATTCGCTTGGGGTCACTTCTTCTCAAGCATATCAAGTCTATTTTGGACTTGGCACCCTAGTTGGTTTGAAGTTCAAGTCTAAAGAGCACATGCATTCGCTCTACTATCAGTGTTACTTAGTTGTTCTACATGGATTTAGTTTCATCGTGCAACTGTACATGCACATGATCTAGTTGAGCACATTCCTCTTCTTCGCAAGAAGAAGGTTCCATCAGACATTTGAACAAGTTCACACCTACTTGTGTTTTGGAGTAGTTTATTTTTGGTGTCTTTCATGTCCATTTTAGAGGAAGGATTTTTCCCATGTGGTTTTACCTCTTTCCTCACTTACATGGATGAATAAATTGTAAAGGGTGACCATCAGCCTTTGTTGCTTGGGCCCTATTTCTCATGCTCACTACCATTTTGGCTTAAGGGGGGTGTGTTAGAACAATATCACCATTATATTCATGCCATGGGCCTTCATGTTGTTCTACCTAGTGTGGTTTGGCTTCATAGTGCCTACTCTAGGGATTTTGTCGACATATTAGACTAGTGGTTTACCATAAATGCCAAGTTTGTCGACAAGTGTGTCTATTTCCTTATTATGAGGTTGTTAGAAGTTAGTTAGGGTTAAATGATGACTTATCCACCAAGTATGGGACAAAATATAGTCAAACTAGCTGTTGGGTTCCTTATTAATGGCCACGTCTAGCATTTCTTACCACTCCTTGAACTAAGGCACCCCGATTCCCCTGTTTTAAGGAGATTTCTTTGAACATAGGTGCCCATGCACTGTATCTAGTCATTTTGACCCTTTCTTGGCTATTTTGGCCACTCCTTGGCCACCTAACTTTCACTCAATCCTAAACCACCTAATCTACCCTCATAATGGTACCTTTCACACTATTGTGACTAGCCTAACCTCATGGTCCATCTATGTTCATTGAACCTCATGATGGCCCAATATGTGAGTTACACTTTGCCTCATGTCATTGATGGGTGAATTGGTCCAATCTAAGCAACATTATTGTGAGCTACTCAAATTTCCACTAAGCCTCTCAATTTTGTCTCTTGAGACCATCTATATGTTGTACTAGCTGCTTTCTCAACAATGTATAATGGAAATAAATATCTAGAGTGAATTTCTCTAGTTTTGTCTCAATATTCTTCTTCTCATATTTATGCTATCTCTTGAAATATTCTAAGTGAAGTTTTTATTGAATCTAGATCTATATCTATGTTTTTTCTATCATATGTTTTTGAATCTAGATCTATATCAACAATAACATCTAAACTTTGATAAACATATTCCTCTTCCTTATCAAACCACTTTGTTTAATTTGGATATGGTGATTGTAGTCTAAATATTTGTCCTTCTATCTTACTTGACTTTTGAAAACCCAAGAAATAATGTCTAAAACCTCTAATAATAAAAAATAAAAAAACCTATAACAACTTGCTTGTTTATTCATTTGGATATGGTGCTTGTACTCTGAGTTTTTGTCCCTTTATGTTACTTGACTTTTGAAAACCCAACCAATAATGTCTACAACCTATAATAATAATAATAATAATAAAACATATAACAACTACTTGTTTATTCATTTAACCAAAAAAACTTCATATAACTTTTATAATGGTTCCAATTTAAAATAACTGCTCTAAACAAAACAATCAACTCGCTCACATATTTCAAAGATTGGAAGAAATACTAAATAGTGCAATGGACATAAAATAACTACTCTAAACAAACCAATCAATTCGCTCACATATTTCAAAGATGGGAAGAAATACTAAATAGTGCAATGGACATAGCTAAAGACTTGAGCTAGTCTAACAAGTTCCTTGAGGGGTACAATTTCAAATACTAGCTGAGTAATAGTGTCCATGTTTCGTATAAATTGCTTTAGATATAGATCAGAAGTGCTCCGTCTTTCCTATTGGTTCAGAAATTGCTCCAGGGACATGATAAGGGTTTGAGAAAACATCTTTCCGAAATGAGTAATGTAATGCAAGAAGGCTTGGTAGTCTACCCATGCTGAACTAAATCAATGGCACCTATTTATGGAGATAAATTATTGCGACCAAAAGTGGCTATTATACATTTGGCATCTGCGGTAATAGGTTTGAAAAGATTTAAAATATGGACGTATCACATAATAAAGGCAACATTTAAAACAGTACCGATAACTGACAGCACATGCACAGATGAGAAGCATACGTAAGCCCAAGAAAAATCAATCAATTGTAAATTTTACATTATCAACGGTGGTATTATTCCAGCCTATGAAACGATGTAAATAATTAAATTATATAATGTGAGATCAATCCAGCCGAAGAAAAATCAATCAATTGTAAAATTTCCATTATCAACGGTGGTATTATTCCAGCCTATGAAACCATGTAAATATTTAAATTATATAATGTCAGATCAATCCTCGTTACGTAAAATAAACATCGAATTATACAATCGACCTAATGAATGGATGCTCACTAATTGTCACAGTAGAAATAAATATTGGATGGAGTGTAAAATGAAATTATGTTGAAACTGCAGGAAACGAATTTAAAAATTCAATGATATATTCTCTTGTTTACAAATTACATTGTTGAGACTGAAAGTAAGCGCACAGAATGCTCATTAGGTCTTCACTATTACTGTGGCGCAGAAATTATACATACTCTAGTGGTCACTCTGAATCCCCTGCTTCCATGTGTACGATATTCTTAGTAAAATAAATTCCTGTCGGAATGCATATTTGCAGAGGTGAAAGCGTTTGGATCTCACTTCCCGCAGATTTTGATCGAACATTTTGATTCCGATACATTCTGTGACTTACTCCAGCCCATCAAGTTTCATGCAACGCAACTTTCACTTGAGCTTAGAAAAGTCACGGAAGAAACGACGTTAACTCATGTTCAATGAATCCACTGTCATGACAAATTGAACAAGATTGTAAAATTAGTATGTGCAGTCCATTGCCTTTCTGAAAGGGAAATCGGAGAATTCATCCAGCTTCAATGTCCTAGGCCCAGCATCCTTTTTTCTAACATGGACGTGAGATGCTGGAAAGCGACTTCCTCACAGGGAATAGTGAGTCCCATTTGGTAGTCAAACCCATACTCTTCCTCGGCCCTTTCTAGTAATGACCTGAACAGAAAATGATTGAAATAACTGATGGGAATGATAAATCTACTTCGTTCACTTCCAACATACACTGCGCAGTGTCCCTTGGGAACATCTGTTGGCAGAGCACTGCATGATCTGCCCATGTCTTCATCTTTCATCGTGAAATACCTTGTCTTCTTCGGAGAAAGGGCGTTTGCAATTCCTTTACACCCATTGGCAAGCTTGCAAAACGCTTTGATTTTCTGCATCAAAAGCACTTGACGATATCTGATTCTTTTTGCCATTGCCATGATTATTTTATATCAGAGCCAGTAAAAATAACCTAAATCTGGGTCAAAACCGAGTAACGATGTTAAGCTTGAACATAACGCTGTATCAATGAAGAATACATTAGGCTGTATATATAGCTAATGAAAGTGATGATCCAGCAAAACTAGCAAGTATCTACAATATACGGTTCAATTCGTTATGGTTAGAAACAACGTGGTCTGCTGTCTACGTATCCACTGTCTGGCCCCTGCAAATAGAGAGATGGACAATGAGAATCTGCGATGCTGTTTGCTCAATGGGCCCCGTTATTCCGTATAGAAATGAGCTGTGCTTCAGTCTGCCGAGTCCCGAGTAAACCAGTCCGCAGGGCTTCTTCCACTATAATTATGATTTTCCAACGAATGAAATGCACGCTTAGACATAAAGTATGTGTTCACGTGCAACTTGGCTGCTGTCCTGTGAAAGTGGTTCCTTTTGTTAGGATAAGAGACATGACATGACGACATGTTTGCTGAGTTTTTGATAAGATAGATGTCGTCGTCCATTCAAATTCAACTTCCGATGTCTGATTCTGATGTTGACTAATTTATATCAGGGGTTTGTGGCCCATCTACATGTTCACGCGGCTGAGTCATACTTATCCTCTCATGCGACATGTCGTGTGCAGTTTGTCGTCTTCTAGTGGGGAAAAGTGGGTTTGGAATTGTGATGTCTCTTCTGTTTTACTTCTCGAGTCTTCATTAATGGCTACTGAATGAATGAGGTGGGTACTGAACGAATGAGCTGGGTCTAATCCAATAGTCTTTAATCTTACCCAAGCACGGCTTTCTACTTGGCGTTTGCCAACAAATGGTGGGCCATGGCCTGCAATTGTAAACCACTTTCCAAGATTCTTATGTAAGACTCTTCTTACATGAAGTTCAATGAATCCATTGATCTTCCTAAGAAACCTAGAATAAATTTGTTCATTAATCGCATCAATGGCCAACCCTTATTAACCTGGTCTTTCACTCTTTCTCTTTCTCTAACCCTTACTATGTCCCCCTCTCTCTTTTTCTTCTCCTTCCCTTAACCTTTACTAAGCTCCTTTCTCACTCTCTTTCTTGCCTTCTCCCTAACCCTAACTATTGTTGAATATGGAATGTTTGTTGAATAAGGAATGTCATTGACAAAAAAAAGCCATTCTCCCACCCACCATTTTGTCTCTCAACAACACTTTGTCTCTTCTATTTCTTTTGTTACCCATCTCCAAAAGATTATAATACAAAAAACACTCCAAAGGTTCTAATAGAACAAAAATAACTCAAAAATAGTGAATCCAATTAGTTTAAGCAACACAGAGTGCCTGTAATAGAATGTTGTTCACGTAATAATTTTCTATGCTTTAACAAAATCATTCACTATTGCTTAAACTAATTGGAGTCACCATTTTTGAGTTATTTTTGTTTTATTAGAACGTTTGGAGTTTTTTTTGGTATTATAATCTTTTGGAGATGGGTAACAAAAGAAATAAAGCAAAAAAGTCTAGAAGGATGGAGTTTCCCCTTCGAAAAAATCAAAGGGAGGGTTGAGTATGAAAAAACTTACACATCCACTAATCACCCCCTTGAATCCTTACATATTAGATGACACAATGGTCTCTAATTCAACACCACAAGTGATTTGTATGTGTCCAATGTTCGTCATTCATATTCCAACATCAAGTCAACTTTCATCTAATATTCCATGAACAAGCAACTATTCAATTGAAGAAGAAGGTATTCAAACTTTTCTAGATGTAGGGTATTCGCTAGGAAATATTGGACAAGTTACACATTTGCAATCTTCTCGTGAAGACACTGCTCATCTGCAAGCTGAATTTGAACAATCATATGTTCAACATATAGCCCATATACATGTCCATTACACTCCTAGTCTCAACTCAAGTGAATGGAGTGCTATATTCTATCATTGATGGAATTCACTCTTTTTGTCCACTTTCCTTACCCAGAATGTTCAATGCACACCAAAGAACCACTAGACCTATTCAAGTGAACGAAAAATATTGTAGCATCCGTTGAACACAAGTTATTAAAAAAAAACTATTGGATGGTAGTGTAGTAAAATTATCAAAGAATTTTTTGAATAAAAAAATGATGCAACCAAATGTCAATTATTGTTGGACTTGTTAAAATGACATCGTTTAGTTGTTGTTAGAAGAAGTTTACACATAAATATAGTTACATGTTTAGATGCTAATAATCATGCTGTTAGAAATCTGCCAGGGGATTTTAATACAATTGGAAAGTCTACTCACTCAAATGAGTGTAATGTTAATCATCGTGTCTTATCAAAATCGATTGTAAATAAGTAGACAAGACATTATTGCTTGTTTTCACAAGCATCTAACATTTTAATGAAAATAGAAAAAAAATTCAAAAGTACTCTATTGTAAGAGATAGCCGTGACAACCTAGATCATTTGGAGATTGAAGAGGGAGTTCTATACTGGGAGGAGTTTTTGGAATCCCAACTTGAGTCTGTTGGCTCATTCTACTTTTTGGACTGAATTTTCTATTGGTTCTATCTGACTATTATGAAATATTGAATATCTCTGTAATCAGTATACTACTTTTTTGACATGTATGAGGTTTTTGAACTTCTATGATAAATATGTACATTGTGGATACGGATATTTATCATATGGAACATCGTTTTACTATTTGATTTATGCTTATAAATAACAATAGTACGATTTTTTTTTGCGGAAAAAAAAACTAGATCTTTCGTGTGTAGATAGTCATATTTTGGTGGGGAATGATGGGTTTGGAATTGTGATGTATCTTCTATATTTCTTCTCGATTCTGCATTAATGGCTACTGAATGAATGACCTAGGTCTCATGCAATACTTTTTTATCATACCCACAACCACGGATTTTTACTTGGCATTTGCCACCCAATTTATGGGTCATTGCATGCAATCATCAATTCCTAATTAAGTGATAATATCTCAATCCAGGTTAAAATGTTGTTCGTAAATATATCTGCAATGAGATAAAATTAAAAAAAGACATACTGGACTAAATGTTTAAGAAGAACACCACCTCTCTCACCATGAATTTATAGTAATATTTATTAGATTAGACAGAATTGGAATAGCTTCATCGGAATTCGGTAAGGGATTCTAATTTCTCATAGGTGTAAGAACTGTTTAAATATAAATTTAATGGGTTTATGTGTTAACATATTACCGAGAGGCTATGCTACAGAAAATGAGAAACTATTGAGAAGCTATGTTATAGGAAACAGGAAAATATTGAGAGGCTACGTTACCAAAAATTAGAAACTAGAAACCAAACAAAAAATGAGTTTGAAAAACAAAAATCTAATCACTAAAAATAAATATTAGAAGTACAAGCACAAATTTTTAGAACACGGTGTGAAAAAATGAATTGTAGACAAACGAGTTACCTTCCGAAATAAATAACTTTTATTTGTGGAAAATTAATATAACTCAAAGAAAATGGTGTTCTCCTAAGATTGGTATGTTATTTTTTTCTAAAATATAATGCATATGTTCGATATGTAAACAATGGAATTTCTTGAAATAAAATTTGTGCAACACTATTTCTATATAATATATAAATATCTTAGGAAGTTCACTGAGCCCTAGAATCAAAAGGTGGATCATTAGGTCCTTCTATAAGGGTCTTAACACAATGAATGCTTTTATTTAGCCTGTAGGTCTTTATATGTGCTTGTGTAGTTCTTTTTTGTTTTCATAATAAGTGAACCAATCAAAACTCGTAAAGAAAATAATCCTTCCCACCCTAACCATTATATCTCTCCCTCTCCCAATCTATACCTTCGAGAAAACCTCATCTCTCTCTCTCTCTCTCTCTCTAGCCCCTCCTTTCTAACATTTCCCCACTAACACCCCACCTCTCTAACTTCCCTACTCTCTCTCTCTCTTTCTAACCCCACCTCCCTCTTCCATTATCCCTAACGACCCTCCTCTCCAAGCTCCACCTCTCTCTCTCTCTCTAACCCCTCTCTTTGTCCCCTCCTTTACTAACCCCTAGTCTATCTCTCTCTCTCTCTATCTCTCTCCCCCCTCCTCCTCCTACCCTTAAATCTATATTGCATATTTCTATCTCTCCCTCTCCCATCACTAAATCTCCACATTTATATATCTGCACTCATACCACTATCCCCCCCCCCCTCTCTCTCTCTCTCTCTCTTCCCCTCTATATCCCTCCCTCTCTATAACAACCTTCCTCATACGCAAACCCCTAACCCCCCAATATATCTCTCTCTCTCCAACAAACCCCCTCCTCTCCATACCCATAATTGTCCCCCACCCCCCTCTCTCTCTCTCCCTACCCCAATCCCCCCACTCCTCACCCACTTACCCGTAAATCCCCTCTCTTTCTTACACACCCTAACCCTAACACCCCTCTCTCTTTGTCTTTCCTAATCACCCTTTCCCTTACCAATAACCACCTCTCTCTCTCTCTCTCCCTCTCTCCCCCCCCCGACCCCTACCCCTATCAGTGATACCCCCTCCTCTCTCCATCTCTCATCCTTCTCCTAACCCTTACTAACCCCTTCTCTCACCCTATCTCTTCCCTACTCCTCCACCTAACCTTGACTACCACCCCTCTCTCTCTCCCACAACCCACTAGCACACCCCCCCTCTCTCTCTTTTTGTCTATATCCCAATACCTTTAACCCCTCAACCTCCTCTATGTCTCTCCTAGGAAGGATCAGGAATGATTTCTTCTTGGAAAGTATTAACACTAATGTCCAAAATTTTGTGACAGAATGATTGGTTTGTTAACAAACCAAAGGATAGATAATCAAGATACCTTTTCTTTAGAACCATTAGCCATACCAATTTAACATTGCGAAGAGGTCTCAATAGACTTTATCAAAGGTCTTAAAAAATCAGATGAAAACAATATTATCATGGTAGTGGTGGATTGACTTGCAAAGTATGTCCATTTTATCTCTCTTTTTCATCCTTTTAAAACAAGTATAGTAGCTACATCATTCATGGAAATACTTCAAAAGATACATGGAATCCCCAAGATAATTATAATTGATAGAGATCCAATTTTTACTAGTAATTTTTGGAAGGAACTATTTTCAAGTTTTGGAATTCAGTTGGCTCACATCTCCTCTTACAATCCTTAATATAATGGGAAAAATGAAGTTGCGAATAAATGTCTAGAAGGGTATCTTTCTTTCTTTGCATATGATGAACAAACACAATAAGTCAAGTGGTTTATGTTAGTAGTATGGTGGTACAAAACATAAATTTTCCATACTTCATAAAAAATGTCACCATTTATGACACTTTATGGTTATCATCCTCCTTCCATCACATCATCATTAAAAGAGAAAGATAAGGTTCAAGTAGGGAAGGATCACATAGAGCACCAACAAGAATTTCTCCAATTACTGAAGGATAACTTTGTTCTAACAAAAAATATGATGAAACAACAAGTGGATCAACATCGTAGTGAAAGGGAATTTGAAGTGGGATGTTGACTATTTTTTAGGCCACAACCATAAAAAGGGATGTCTCTCAAGTAGAAAAGGAAGGACAAAAAATTATCACCCAACTACTATTGTCCCTATAAGGTGTTGCAAAAGATTCGAAGTATGTCTTATAAATTGGAGTTACCATCAAATTCACTTGTACCCAGTCTTCCATGTTTAATGACTAAAAAAGTTAATTGGTGATAATATTTTAGTCCATACTATTTTACCAAAGATTGATGAGAAGGGAAATTAATATTAGAGCTTGAAACAATCATTGAAAAAATAATAAAGAAAATACAAACTCAAGAAATTACTATGTGCCTCATCAAGTGGAAGAAGTTTCCAATCGAAGAAGCAACATGGGAAGATGAGTTCTTAATGTAGAAATACCAATAGTTAATGAAGTGTTGAGGACAATGCTTGTTTGAAGGGGAGGTGGATGTTAAGCTCTATTGTAATATCCCAAGAATGGAATACTTTTTTTTTTAGCATAAGCTCTGGATCACATGGACTACTTTTATTTTGTGTTCAACATAAGCTATCGAGCACATGGACTATTTGTATTTTTTGTTGAGCATAAGCTCTGGAGCACATGGACTAATTTTATTTTTGTTGAGCATAAGCTCTTGAGAACAGGGACTACTTTTATTTGGTGTTGAGCATAAGCTCTAGAGAACCAAGACTTTGATCATTGTCTCAAGGTGTGGCTTTGAGGACACCTAGCATAGTATTGAGCATATACTCTCAGAGAGCACTAGAACTATTCTAAATTAATATTGAGCATAAGCTCTGGAAAAACACTGGAACTATTGGATGAGTGAGTGATGATAATTAGGCTCTGAGGCACTTCAACTCATTGTGTTAACTGATGTTGAGTTGGAGGCTCCGGAGCATCAGTTATAAGTTTAACTATTGATAAACAAAAAATGAATTATCTTCTTTTATTCTTTCTAAACTTACTCGGACTACCACTCAAAGAGGGATCAAGCATGCAAGAGATTAGAATGGCCGAGTAGTTGATAACTAGATATCAACTAGATGTTAGGATAATTAAAATGAATCCTATATTATTTAATTAAACTACGAGAGTTTAAATATAAATTATATATTTATTTTAAGGATAAAATAAACTATGAGAGTTAAAAAATATATTTAATTATTAATAAAAGATAAAATAAATTGAGAGAGTTTTGGAATAAAACAAATGATTAAATAAATATAAATACAAACTGTCAGACTGTCTAGTAATTGAACCAAGTGATCTAAAAACTAAAACCCTAGGATACTTCTTCTCATTAAAAAATTATAAATCAGAGGACATTGCAAGGGGAAATGGTACGAAGATCATTGGAGGATCCAATTCTTAAATATTGAGTACTAGATTTTCCAGATTGATTTTCTGGATTAGTAAGAAATATAACAAATTTTCACCTAGGACTTTGAGTCTCTTATCATGCTTGGTTCGGCTCGGGGGTGATCTGTTGAACGAACCATGAATAGTTCGATATCTACAGTTGGGAGGAATGTGGAAGTTCCTAAGTCAGTCAGGAAGCAAAATAAATCCAACCCACTTTCCCCAGGATTAATGTGATTCCAAATTTAATAGAACCACCAAACTTAGCATACCCGACTAAGTCTTACACCAAACTGTCATTGAAGGGCGGATCTCAAAACTTGCGGTGAACTGGATTACATAAATATTTCAGGTCTCACATGAATGTGGAGTGTCGAGCAAGTATGCCTTCCGCAATTTTCTTCTGCAAATTCCCTTCCGCAATTGCGGGTGTGCCTCCATCACTTTCTCGAAATTGGATTCCGCAATTGCCTCCCGCAAAGTTCCTTCCACAATCACTTTGGACCGTTGGATTGACAAGTGTTCCTTCTGCAGTTTCTGTGGACCATTGGATCCAGATCTATGGTGGACGTTTTCGCATTCATTCTGGTCGTTAACCCCCAAACTCTTTCTGCTGAGGAACACTGTACGATTCGTTGATATCTTTGCGTCTTCTCTCGTCCTTTGGTCTGCGATCAATGCAGAAATCTATCTCTCGCGTAAGTTATCTTCATGAAATCCTCTTCGCGCCATCGATGTGTCTTCTCTCCTTTGATCTAGATAGTCCAAAATATGTGGAACGAACCGAAATAAATCTCTGCAACTTTGCATTCATTGATCGTAGAATCGATCAATCAAACTCAATCGATCTTCACCGGACTTGATCTCATTCACTACATCTAAGCATCATCTCCATAGCTAAACCTGCACATAACATGTTAGAACTTCAATTCGATTTCACAAGCTCATTCCAATCTAACCCTTAGCTTCACCTCTGCGGATTCATAGACACAGAGCATCGATCCTTTCAGTGATCGATGATACAGGTTTTACTCATGCACTCACACATAGAGATCAGTCAATTACCCTGTGCAACATTCAATTCTCAAAAGCCCTAATTTCAGGCTATATTATACACACAGATCTGTCAGTCATGGACAAAGTTCATTAATAAATCAATTCATAAAATCATACACATAGAGAGATCTATTCTTCTATCACAATTCAGACACAACTCATCCATTAATACAAAGATTCACAATCATTCTTCTTCATTCACACATAATAAACCTGTTACAAGTAGGATCACTTCCCCTAGCCCGATTTACATTTTTTTGGCCACACTTTGATACCTCGTAGGCTCATACATTTATACAGTAGGAATATGAAACCAATTCTAGTTCAGATCAACATTATATTCAACAATCTCCTAACTCATAGCAACTGTTATCTAATTTTAGCAAACACTTAACCCTATCTCTATGAATCCCTACCATTAGATGTGTACTTAGTTACACAACTTACCTAAATGACTCATCACTCACCTAGTGACTCATCACCCATCGAGAATCACACCAAAAACATCGCATTTGTACAATATTTCATCAAAGACCTCTAATTCATAAATGAAGACCCCTACTAGGTATGATCAAACATTGAACTTGGGTGGAGAGCAGGATGCTCCTGCATGAGACTCCCCATGAAGAAAGAAATATGACCTCATGGTCATAACATTCAATCTTCAATTTTCCTGGATCCAAAACTTCATGTTGAATCTTTCTAGTTGCTTCATGGTTTTTTCGTTGTCTTGTTGTTGACTGTAACTCTCCTGGTTTCCATACTTTTTGCTACAATGCTCCACTAGCCTTGCTTTTGCAATATTCCTCTGTCACTTGTCTTCTACTATTTCCTTGTCTCCTTGATCTGCTGATGTAAATATTATTTTCCTCCTCATGTCTGCTTTGAGACACCTTCACCATCAACATCCTCATTTACTCAATTTCATTGTCCAGTCTATTCACTGGCTGGTACACCTGCTTGTTGTGCTTGTCTTTTGTCTCTCTAGATACTACTATCCACTAGCTGTTGTATCCTCATTTCTTCATCATTCTTATGATCCTGCTTCATTAAAAATTCTAATGGCTGCCTTTCTTCAAATAGAAACTCACCTATGAGTTCTTTCTATTGCAACAAGTCAACATTTCCCTCATTAAAAAGGTACTCTTCATCATACTTGAATTCAAGACTTTCATCAAAGACATCTCCTCCAATCACACACAAATGATCAAATTTAAAGATATAAAATACTTTGGTCCTCTCTGTTACTTGTAGCACCAACTCCTCTTAGATTTTGAACTTTTCAAAAATCTCTTGAGAACTCGTTCATCGAAATGTTTCTCTTCAATTCCCCTTTGGTAATATTCATGAGCCAACATAGCCTCTCTTTTCATTAGAATACAATTATGATCTTGTGAAATGTCTTTGTATATTTATTTTTCTTCCTTCACCTCTTCAAGTGTATGCCCATCTTCATTGTCTTTAAATACATACTCAGTCAAGAATTCTTCTACTTCAGTCATCTCCTCTAGTGTAATTCCTCTCAAGGGCATTAAGAATTTTAAACTAATTAAATATCTATTTTATATTTTTTTTATTTTTGAAATGTATAAGAGTGTCAATACAAGCTCAATATGCATCATGTAACCCTAGCAGCATATAAACAACACATAAGCAAAGTGTAACCATAACAACATATAAGCAAAATATAAGCATTTTGCAATAGCATCAAATAACTTAGAATTTTTAAAACTTCATTGGTGATTCACACAACATAAATTAACATCATAAATCATGTAGCAATAGCATCATATGATAATTTTACAACAACATATAAACGATTTAAAATCACAAGAAAAATACCTCATTATAAGAATGGTGACGGAGTCCAAACTGAGCAAGCTTTCCTCTTCTTCTCCTCGAATTGCTTCCATCTTTATTTCCCAAAGTGGGACCACAGTTTTACCTCCCAGCCAACTAGGGGCCTAGCCGACTCCCTAGCCCCAGGAAACCATTGAACGGTCCCATCCAAATGGCCTCCCGGCCCTCCGTGCCAGAGAACCCCAGAGAACAGAACAGTGATGCACCAGTAGGCTATGTATCAAATCTTCTAAGAGTTCTCAAACTCTTCCAACTCTTCAAAAGTTCTCATACCCCAAAATACCCAAAGTTCTCCATCCTAGAATACTCTCACCAAAATAATCTTCAAGATAAAAAGAACCTCCCTCCTTCCACTCTCAAGTCTCATATTTATATCCAAAAATCCTCATCCATCAATAAATTCCCATAAATAATAGTCATCAATCAATAAATTCATTTTCTCCAAATAAATAGTAATTTGATTTAAATAATTAAAATATTAATAAACATGGATGCAAAGTCTCACTTGTCATGCTTCCATATTAATGCAACTATGACAACCAATTTCTAAAAAATTGTGCAAATCCTATCTATCCATTTATTTATATTATCCTTTCATTCATAAGTCAAATAAGATATTTTCATATACTATATTATATATGACATATTTTATATTATATGTATATAATTATATATGTTATTTAATAATCCAATCAATTTATATAAATCTAAATCATTTTAAACGAGTCAACAAACTCATACTTTCAACACACAAGTAATGCTTTCATCAATTCGTCAACCAAGTTACTAATAGATAATATAATCATATTAATTTATTCATTGATCGACCAATCATAGTAATGTAATCACGAATTGACGTATGCGTGGCCAGTGCACACGTCTTAAGCATGCGTACTAATAATCACATTTAATGCTCCTAATAAATCATTACTACATCCTCTCAAACAACATATAGAAGAACAATTAAACACTGCATCATTCATCATTCATAATCATTCATACAGAAACAATAAGACAAAATTAGATAAACATAATGGTGAAATCAAACATATAATCATGATGGTTAATAACAATCAAGAACACCATCCAATCCATCATTGGTACCATCCATCACATCAGTAATCCAGCCCCTAAATCACCACTACTTCCATCTCCTGACCTCAGTATCCCGTCCTCTGCTGCAATATACTGTGGCGTCGACTGCACGACCTAACCACATATAGAACCCATAAGCGGAAGTGTCGATTAACCACATCGAACAAGCTTCCCCAGCAGGCATCCGTTAGTCGTCATCACATGTCTAGGGGAGTGCGCTACACAAACCTCCCATGACTCCAGGTTTCGGGGGATAAACGGTGGGAAATTCCTCCACCCCCCCTAATAGTACTAGGGTCAACACCCTACATCAACCATATTGTGCCATCACTATTCTAAGGGGTCCCGTCATTGAAAAACCACTTTGGAAAAGTCACAATTCCTGTCAGAACTCACACTCACCCACAAGTCACAGAAATATTGGAAAAATAGCATGAAATTTGATATAACATCACTATACTCATGATGTTTAATACATCTCGTGCCCCTTGGAAATATAGGAATCCGCCTATCTCATAGCCAATCAACATGTGGAATAGTTCATCATTAACATAAAACATATATATAGCCATAACCAACTCTTTCAAGTGCCAATCCATATCACTAATACAACATTTACAAATAATCATGTAAGTTATTTTGCAAACAACTAAATTAGCATTCTACATATGGATATTCTATATTCAATTTTGCATGTTCAAATGAAATAACATATTCATTGTCATTAATAAATTAAAACAATATTTTGAATTACCATACATGCCTCAAGGGAGTCCACATGTCCACATAACAATCATCTTGACCAATCTATCTTAGTAAAACAGATAATAAGCAAATAAGACGCTAAGCTAATTCACCTTAGAGTTTTTAATTAATGACCTTCAAGATATGGGGCGTTACATACACCCACCCTTCAAGAAACTTCGTCCCGAAGTTATGGGCACTCATGATTTTAAGAAAAATATCGATACCATATCTTTATTCTTTCCGACTAAAATACCTTAGCCATGCTAGTCCCATGAGACCTTCGCCCGATCAACATGTTGTTATTATTATTTTTACCTCTTCCATCACATAGGATGCGTTCTCAAGTTACCCTTTACATGTTATACACACAATTTATCTAACTTCATCAAGGTTTATCAATTCATTTAGTCCGGGTTAGTTAACATATAATCATAATCTGTTGCTGTTTTCGATACCATAGTTCATAAGAAGACCTTGTATTCCATATCACATTTCCTTAGGTTCAAGGGGTATTGTTATGACTCATTTATTGATTCTTAGTTGTTACTGATCTTCTTTCTTATAAACGTCAATTACTTTTCATTAGTATATTTAATTAGATCCAAACCTCAATAATATTTTGAATAGTGTATTACATAATAACTTATATAGTGCCATGTTATTGATTGAGTTCACGTTATCAATTAACACTTGTCAAAGGAGAATTTCGACATAGACGTCTCATGTTATGCACAAAACACGTATCATTTCGAATTTTCGCATAGATTACCTTCATCCTTAATGTAATCACCAAATTTTCCCATATTTCCTTTATTGATGCACATCATGAATCTTGGCCTATTGCCTCTCTTACATACTCACTACTTACTTCTCTAAACTCAAATGCCTATTACTATCTATCGCTGATTATCATTCCAATATTTTATCATGACACTTGTTACTTGTACTCATATTGTGATATTGTTCTTACTATAATTACACTTAAATTCAACCATTATTATTTACGTTATAATGATATTGCTACTATTCACATTCCTTTCCTTATTTGACTAAAGTTTATATGAATTATGTTCCACAATAATCCTATTTTTATGGGCATTAAAATCTCACATGCTTCATATTGACATTTACATGTTAATAAGGATATACATCTAACCTTTATATTCTTTGTGGTACATAATTTATTTATTTATTTTACATTATTTATTTTATATATGAAATTATTAGATTTATTAACATCTTCATACAACCCTTCCACATGTACAATCTGGGAAGTTGAACCTTAAAATTAATATGTATTTACTTATTACTCAAGTTTCACATATCCACTTATATTAGTGGAGGTCAATATTTAAATAATAATAAGGATGTGTTTGTTACCTTGTTTTCATCCTTATAACTGATTTATAATTCCTTGACTACATTACTACATATAATCACACCTACCTCTTTACAACCTTGTTATTTGATTATGAGTTTGTTATCTAATTATAAACTGTAATTTAATTACACCAGCATATAGCCATACCAAATGTGGATCTATCAAGCGTAAAGGCATCCATCAAGGGTATAAGATTACACTAATACCTCCTCACATAGATCTACAACCATGACCTCCTCAAGGCTCCCCATTTATAACACACATGTCAAGGTTTATTGTGCCTAACTAGAGTGTTATCCACATTAATTTAGATACTTTGCAAAATTTTATAGTTCTTTTGGTATTGTGATTCATAAGAAGATGTTATTTCCAGACTCATTTATAAATTGCTCACTTTATTGATTCTCTCTAAAATTTACACCACTTACTTTCTCATTAGAAATTTTAATTAAGCTCCATCTAGAGAGTTTCTTGAATGGTCTTCGATATAAAATAATTTGAACAACACCATGTTTATTAATCAAGTACCCTTTATCACTCAATACTCATTAAACATAGCTCTTACCCCATGAATTACACATTATACATGTAGAATATTTACAACTTCATTTTTAACACAGGTAGAGCCTAGCCTACCACCTCTACATAGGTGCTTGATACAACTATACATTATGATCAGACGTGAAATACACATACTCATCTTACTCCCTTACTTTCCATACTTGTCCCTATCAATATATGTATATATATTTTACTCTAATATAGAACAAGAGTGTATATCATACTTTGGACATTTATTCTTACAATTATACTTTGATTAAGTCAAACCTTACTACCTTTACCTAATTTCCTTCATTTATTAAATATTTCATTAATCTATAAAACTTTATCTTATAGAGGAACAATTAACCTATGTTCCTTTAATATTAATTTATACAACCATGGTAGTAATAAATAGCGTGGTCAATATTTTGGAAAGGTCAAAACATTGGATTTTATCAAGGTCATTTACGTGTATGAATGGTAATTTTTTTTTTATATAGGATTTCTAAACAATGTTATGATATTATTAGATTCTTGTTGGTATATGTTTAGTTCACATGTATATCAAAGTTGCTCACACATATTTGATTTTTATTAAAATTCATCATTAGACCAATCTTATTAGACTCTTTTAATGACCATTACCCCCCTTTTTTTTTCAATAACTTAAGATTTAGTTTCACTTCCTAAGAATTATGATTTAAATCTTATTTCCAACTAAAATCTAAAAAAAAACATTATATTGATTTTTAAGCTATATATATATATATATATATATATATATTCCTTTTGCATGACAATATTGTTGTCTTTTATAGAAAGATTAAAATATTAAATAGTACACAATAACCTAATTCAATTAGTTAATTACCTTAATTTAATTTAAATTTAAACTAAATTAAATTTAATGATAAAATAAAATAAAAAATGCTAAAACATTTAACATCTAATTTTAAATGTCTTTACTTAATAAATTAATAAATAAATATTTTAAATAGAATTATCTTTAGCCTTACCTCTTCCATCTCGATTAAATCCAACGTAACTCATCATCTCTTCCATCTATCTTAAATCCAACGTAACTCATCATGATTCGTTAATTCCATATTTAAGTCATTGGTTCAATTAGGGCATGTATCTAGCACTTTTGTCTTGTTTTTTTTTTTTTTCAAATTCATAATAGTGGCTAATTATGTCGGGTTAATTATGCATACACCTTGCAGGTCAAGTTTGGTATCGATTTTATAATATAAAATTAAGAACTATTTTTAATCTGGGAATCTTAAAAGTGAAGAAGAATTTTGAAGAGGAAGGGAGTATTTTGTTAATAGATTTATTTATTATTATTATTATTATTATAAAATCATTTATTTCTAATTTTATATCTATTTTATTTTTTTCTCTTCTCCTTTTTTATTTCTTCTTAAAAACTCCTTAATATTCAAATCAAATAACTTATATTTAATTAATTAAAAAAAATAAAAATTCATAATTAATTTGTTGAGCTTATTTTTCCTGTAATTCCATGTAATTCCATATATAGATAGCTACTACACATTTGAAAACTTTAAATAATAATATGCATTTAAATTAAACCTTTTATTTTTTCATAAGCATATCTTATATATATATATAAACTCAATGGGATTTAGACAAGTTTTTGATGGATTCTTCTCTTCGCCTAGTATGATTCTTCTCTTATTATGCAACTATTTGAAAAATAATAAGAAATGACGCTATTGTATGCCTCCTTCCAATTGCATTAATGGCCATAGAGCAATACAACTTTCAACTTCCAATTTATATTTAGTAGGGTAATATACTCTTCAGATTGCTTTATGCATTCACATACTTTTCAACCAGTTCTTTATGTGGGAGCTCCGGAGAATGTGGGTTAATTATACCATTAATTTTTATTTTCTTTTAAAATAAAATTATTGTTGTTATTTTTTTTAATTTTATTTTTTTTATTTTTTATTTTTTATTTTTTATTTTTTTTACGCATAGAAGTTTTATATATTACCGTTGATAGGCTCATGAAGATTGGGATTGGGATTCTATTTAAGATCCCTTGTTGTATTTTATACACTTATTAGTGTTGCAAGCTTTTTTCGAAAATGACTTTCAATTAATTAATAATTCAATTAATCTTTCTCTTTGGCTTGCCTTTTCTGTCAATTCACTCCGGTGTTCTTCCTCGCTCCGCAGTCCGCGGGTATTCATTCTTCATCTTAATGCCCCACCCAAAAGGATGTTCATCAATATAATCAATAAATCGTACTGTCCTTCAGAATTTTGAGTGTGGATGAAGTTTTATAAAGAGAGGTCACTGTCAAATTTGACTCTAGTTTCCATTATACTTTTTTTTTTATGACAGTCCAAAACTTATATTTAAAACGATGTCAATAATGCTTGAGCGCATTGATTCCAAGGTAGGCAAAAGTAAAACGTATATTTATGATAGTAAAATTTTCAAAACCGTCAGGTATATTTATTCGACCGCATTAGATGAAGGATATTACCTTACTCTCAGAACTACAGTGTAAGAACACTTTATTTGCTTACCATATCTTAAATGTCACGTGTCACCAGAATTTGTCATTATCCATAAATTTTTAAACCTTGCCTAGCTTAGTGTCACATCGAGGGATGGAATTCAATGTAAGATTCACACAATCTATAAGCATTGAAGGACATATATATGAATCTGCAGCTGTCACTTGCTTAGTCTCAATCAGGTGTTTTGATCGAATTGAGACAGGCAAAGATGTTGAAAATAAGGGGTTTCCTAAGAAGCCCGTTTTAATTATAGTGTATTGAAACTAGTCTAGATGTCAGTGCGCCCTGCTCCAAGTAGAGAGTTGGATAATAGAGCACAACGACTAGTATGAAGTCTACTAGCCAGATGAAACCGCTTGAACCTGGGTGGATTTACAGTAGTGATCCCTATAGAGTTAAATTAAGTCACTCAACAAAGTATGTCCTGTGTGGTGAGGCTGAAATGGTAGTAGCAGAAATCTGTTTGGCCGAAGCCTGTCTGTTAGTAGCAGCAATGCGTTTCGGCATATGTTTCGGTATATCTTTACTTTATGAAACCGCGTAGGAATTCACATAGTGAGAACGATTTGGGGTTAAATGAGATTTAATATTCATCATTTTAGAATGAATTAACCTGATTTAACAATCTTTATAACCCACGTCGGGGTTGCTACTGGGTGCTCTGTGTCATCATTCAATCTCAGATGTCTGTCTAGATCCAATTTTATATATATATATATAGGAAAGATGACCCCTAGGGTAACCCTAGATGCACAACACCCAAAGCATGCGTGATCACAACATGGGAGTGACAGTGAAACGCCCGCCGCCATATCTACGTCCTATTGTTGTAATTGATAATTCTCAGAGCCAAACACTTAAACATATGAGACTCGTCCGGAAAAAAGAGTAGCTTCTTACGTGATTGAGATTGATCAAGTGGATCAGGAACCAGTTAATTCCCTGGCATAGGCATAGCCCGTTGCCTGAGTGAAAACATCAGATCCATATCCAGATACGAATATAGAGCTGCCAGTCGGAGATTCAGTCGAAGCAAAAGGAGAGGCAGGTGTAGAAGATGTAGATCCCAAAAGGGCCTAAGCCATCATAGCCTCTTGTGTATGGGTGAATTTTTTAATCTGTTAATTCTAATGCCCATGTTTATTTATGGGGCCTTACGTCAACTAATCATGAAAACCCCCCCTCTTGTAGCTGGCATGATCGCTTTTTTTTTTATTAAGATTGGGTAGGATTGCAAGGGGCAGGTTGTATTGAAACCCACCTCCACCATAAAGGCCAATAGATCTTTATTGGGCATGAGGCCCTGCGGGGCTATGATCAGACAATATATCACGAGTCACCGTGGCAGTCCATCTTTCCATTCGTTAGGGTTGAGTAGTTTTTGTCCTGGTAAAGTTCGATGCTCCAGTTCCAATAACCCTAGATGCTTTTGTAGGAAAGAAAATGCTCTCCTTCTTACACAAACAATGCACATATGCTAGGTTAATGTAGGTCGAGGATTCCGTTTGTGTGGAAGTTGTTTTTATTCAACAGAAATCATTCGATATTTTTTTTCTGGAACCAAATTTTCGAAGTAAATTTTCACCGACTAGTGTGAGAAAGCCTTTATACTTTTGTCGGGAGTTTGATTATGCTTTGACATTAATGGTGATGAGATATTAGAAACCAAGTTTTGAAGTAGGGGCTAGGAAGGGCAGGTTGAGTCAACATCAAGTTTCTGAAATGAAGAAAAAAAAAAAAAAAACTTTATTGGCATGCAGAACTGATGATGAAAACCACGTGTTGAGTCCTAATTACAGACTGAACTCTGGTACAATGGCTGCCATAAAATTGATGAATTGATTAGCTCATGCACTCATGGAACACCGTTGTTAATCAGTTGAGAACAATTTTGGGACTTTAAAGTTTTCAGGTGTATATAACTAAATATTTGTTGAAGAGGAGAGGAGATTGTATGGTCGTAGAAGCCATTCCAATACGTCACGAGATAAAATATTAGCAAAAGCAAAGATGTTCAGTGCAAAGGACTTATACACTGTAATAAGTGCAGTAGTCCCATTGTATGTGACGATGTTCCTGGCTTATGGGTCTGTGAAATGGTGGAAGATCTTCAGCCCGGAGCAATGTGCAGGGATCAATAGATTTGTGGCCATATTTGCAGTGCCACTTCTGTCATTTAAGTTCATCTATAAAATCAATCCTTATAAATTGAACTTCAAATTCATTGCCGTAGATGTCATATCCAAAGCCATAGTGCTACTAGTGCTGGGTCTGTGGGGAAGATTTGCTAAGAGAGGAAGCTTGGATTGGGTTATCACATTATTTTCATTGTCAACTCCTCCCAACACACTCGTCATGGGCATACCTCTCCTGAAGGCCATGGGGAAAACTTGGATCTTCTGATGGTGCAGACTGTTGTCTTCCAATGTATTATTTGGTACATGCTTTTGATGTTTTTGTTTGAATACAGGAGTGCCAAACTACTCATAGCTGAAAGGTTCCCTGGGGCTGCTCATTCCATTGCTTCTTTCAAAGTTGGATCATATGTTATGTCCTTGGATGGAGGAGAGCTTCTGCAGACTGATACCGATATGGGTGAAGATGGAAAAATTCACGTTATAGTCAGGAAATCATCTTCTTCACAAGGGAATTCAGCTGCTCCTTCTCAGAGATTTCAGACTTGGAATTCCATCAAATCCTTTCCTCCTGGAAGGCCAGCTAACCATCATATTACAGACATATATTCTCTTCAATCCTCCCGGGATTTGACTCCCAGGGACTTGAGCTTCAATAGAGAAGATTATGTTTCTATGGTGTCAAGCAGAGCAATGAGCCCCTTGAGATCAAACACAAACAATGGCAACAACAACAATAATAGCCCACATGTCTGTGATGCCAATTCCCTTCATTCCTCCCGAGGTCACACACCCAGAACATCAAACTGCAACGAAGATCATTACAGAGACCTTAATTAAGGGATCAGGACTACAATCTCTAATTCAAACTGTAATGGAGGACTCTGTCATGGATACCAGAGCTACATCAGTACTTCAGATCCCTTGGAGAATGGTATACAGGGCGATTCGGTACATGGGAGTAGCATAGATCAACACCGACAACATGGTGGTGGTTTAATCAATTCTGGCTGTAGGAGTCTGTGTAACGGAAATCATTTGGGTGTGAGTTTTTTTTTTTTTCACCTAATGATGTGCAGTCGACCAAGAGAATTCCAGATTACAGAAGCTCTCCTAAGATTGATGATGATGCCAAGGAATTGCATATGTTTGTTTGGAGTTCTAGCGGTTCTCCGGTGTCAGAAGGAGGTTTGGAAAATCTTGAACATTGATTTCGGATTTCTGCATAGAGTTCTACATAGATTTACAGGTATTTTTGCTTAGTGATGCTTAGTTTCTATTTCCTGTAGGCCATTAGGTTCGAGAGTTCGAACCTTGCTCTGATACCATGTGTAATGCCTCTCAAGGGCATTAAGAATTTTAAACTAATTAAATATCTATTTTTTATTTTTTTTATTTTTGAAATGTATAAGAGTGTCAATACAAGCTCAATATACATCATGTAACCCTAGCAGCATATAAACAACACATAAGCAAAGTGTAACCATAACAACATATAAGAAAAATATAAGCATTTTGCAATAGCATCAAATAACTTAGAATTTTTAAAACTTCATTGGTGATTCACACAACATAAATTAACATCATAAATCATGTAGCAATAGCATCATATGATAATTTTACAACAACATATAAACGATTTAAAATCACAAGAAAAATACCTCGTTATAAGAATGGTGACGGAGTCCAAACTGAGCAAGCTTTCCTCTTCTTCTCCTCGAGTTGCTTCCATCTTTATTGCCCAAAGAGGGAGCACGGTTTTACCTCCCAGCCAACTAGGGGCCTAGCCGGCTCGCAAGCCCCAGGAAACCATTGAACGGTCCCATCCAAATGGCCTCTTGGCCCTCCGTGCCTGAGACCCCCAGAGAACAGAACAGTGATGCACCACTAGGCTATGTATCAAATCTTCCAAGAGTTCTCAAACTCTTCCAACTCTTCAAAAGTTGTCATACCCCAAAATACCCAAAGTTCTCCATCCTAGAATACTCTCACCAAAATAATCTTCAAGAGAAAAAGAACCTCCCTCCTTCCACTCTCAAGTCTCATATTTATATCCAAAAATCCTCATCCATCAATAAATTCCCATAAAAAATAGTCATCAATCAATAAATTCATTTTCTCCAAATAAATAGAAATTTGATTTAAATAATTAAAATATTAATAAACATGGATGCAAAGTCTCACGTGTCATGCTTCCATATTAATGCAGCTATGACAACCAATTTCTAAAAATTTGTGCAAATCCTATCTATCCATTTATTTATATTATCCTTTCATTCATAAGTCAAATAAGATATTTTCATATACTATATTATATTATGACATATTTTATATTATATGTATATAATTATATATGTTATTTAATAATCCAATCAATTTATATAAATCTAAATCATTTTAGACGAGTCAACAATCTCATACTTTCAACACACAAGTAATGTTTTCATCAATTCGTCAACCAAGTTACTAATAGATAATATAATCATATTAATTAATTATTCATCGATCGACCAATCATAGTAATGTAATCACGAATTGACGTATGCGTGGCCAGTGCACACGTCTTAAGCGTGCATAGTAATAATCACATTTAATGCTCCTATTAAATCATTACTACATTCTCTCAAACAACATATAGAAGAACAATTAAACACTGCATCATTCATAATCATTCATACATAAACAATAAGAAAAAATTAGATAAACATAATGGTGAAATAAAACATATAATCATGATGGTTAATAACAATCAAGAACACCATCCAATCCATCATTGGTACCATCCATCACATCAGTAATCCAGCCCCTAAATGACCACTACTTCCATCTCCTGACCTCACCATTCTGTCCTCTGCTGCAATATACTGTGGCGTCGACTGCACGACCTAACCACATATAGAACCCATAAGCGGAAGTGTCGATTGACCACATCGACCAAGCTTCCCCAGCAGGCATCCGCTATTCGTCATCACACGTCTAGGGGAGTGAGCTACACAAACCTCCCATGACTCCAGGTTTCGGGGGATAAACGGTGGGAAATTCCTCCACCCCCCCTAATAGTACTAGGGTCAACACCCTACATCAACCATACTGTGCCATCACTGTTCTAAGGGGTCCCGTCATTGAAAAATCACTTTGGGAAAGTCACAATTCCTGTCAAAACTCACACTCACCCACAAGTCATAGAAATATTGTAAAAATAGCATGAAATTTGATATAACATCACTATACTCATGATGTTTAATACATCTCGTGCCCCTTGGAAATATAGGAATCCGCCTATCTCATAGCCAATCAACATGTGGAATAGTTCATCATTAACATAAAACATATATATAGCCATAACCAACTCTTTCAAGTGCCAATCCATATCACTAATACAACATTTACAAATAATCATGTAAGTTATTTTGCAAACAACTAAATTAGCATTCTACATATGGATATTCTATATTCAATTTTGCATGTTCAAATGAAATAACATATTCATTGTCATTAATAAATTAAAACAATATTTCGAATTACCATACATGCCTCAAGGGAGTCCACATGTCCACATAACAATCATCTTGACCAATCTATCTTAGTAAAATAGATAATAAGCAAATAAGACGCTAAGCTAATTCACCTTAGAGTTTTTAATTAATGACCATCAAGATATGGGGCGTTACATCTAGCAACTTCATTTCTTCACCAATATATATCTCTCCTATAGTCTGAGCTACGGGATTCATTACCATTTAATCTTCCTTTTCAACAAGATTATGTTTTGCTACTATGCTTTTGAAAATCATTTCTTCTCCTCCTTCATTTCATCTGACAGTCCAAGATGATTGTTCAGTTTCTTCCTCCATAAACACATCAGTTAAGAGTCCTTCAATACCTGCAGTCATACACAAACCATTAGATTTAAAAACATAACGCTCCTCATCTAAAGCCTAAACCATATTATATTCATGTGGTTCTGAACTTATCAGAGAGTTCAAAAAATCATCTATAACCTTTGCTTCATCATCCTCATTCACATCTTCTCCAAGCAAAGGACTCTGTTCTAGTTCACATTCGAAAACATCCATCTCAGACTCAACTGTCTTGAGTTCTTCCTTCAATCAGGTAGACATTTTTTTCTTTAGCTTCACCTAGAGTGAATGCCATCTCACTTTCTTCTTATTCATTATCCAACCATGCCTCTAGTCATCTTTCTGTAGCATCATCTCTAAATGAATAAGTTGCAATCCTATGTCTACTAATTCTCTGTCATTCTCCTCTTGACTCATTCTTTTGATGTTTTTTTCGTTGGCATTTTTTCTTTTACTCTGGATTTCCTTTGAACCTTTGCAATGACCTTCAGTAGTAATTGTCTCTAATTCCTCTTTCTCTTTCTCTGTGAACTTCATCTTGTTCACTTGTGGACTACTCCCAAGCCTTCTCTTAGCAAGTCTACATACATGCTAACTATACCTAAACAAGCTATCTCTCCTTGAGATTGTCCTTTTGGTATTCTTGGTTCCTTATACTCTAGAACATCTTGAGATACTTTTTTCTCTCCTATTTGCTTCTATTGATCCACCCCCTCTAAGGATGCTCAACTTGTCCCCTTCTTGTCCAACCTCTATTGGATCCTTAGGTTCTGCCACTGCTTCTTCTTTTCTCTAAGAGTTTGCAAAATCTCCTCATTTAGAACGCAATTATCCTTGATACAACTCCTCTAGCTATCACCGCTGTTGTCAACCCTTTCCTATTTCCTTCAACAAATCCTTATAACCAGAGTTAAAATACAATATCAATCACTCCATCCTTTAAGACTCTTCCACTTGTAAATTTGGATGAAACATCTCCCCCGTCTGTAATGTTGTTTTCCACTATTATTTGTAATCATAAATTGAAAACAAAAAGACCATTACCTAATTCCAAGAGAGAATTGGGATCTGATACCAAATGATCATTAGGGGAGTTTTGAGGTAAAAAATGGGCCTCAAAACAAATAATGTACCATAAAAATTCACTTTATAAGAAGCAATAGGATTCAAGATGATGATGTCATCCATAAGGGTAAAGTTTGTAAAACAAATTGGAGGGAAAAAGAAAAAACTACTTTTTCTTATCGTATTTTTGTCATATCTCCTTAACAGTTTACAAAAATTTCAAGTTTTGGGCACTCGTTGGATGCAGATTTTAATTCTGCATCCGACCCATACCCACACTGCATACTTCTGAGGCACCCATGACAAGAAAAAATGAAAATTTGGGTATGTTGTGTGGGTATGGGTTGGATGCGGAATTAAAATCTGCATCCAACAAGTGCCCAAAACTTGAAATTTTTGTAAACCGTTAAGGAGATATGACAAAAATACAATAAGAAAAATAAGTTTTTCTTTTTCCTCTCTAAAAACTAGAACTCTTATTTTATTATTTCCCTTAGGAGGCCCATTTTAGACCTCAAAACTCCCCTAATGGGTATCAACATGAGAATTCATAGAAACATATCAACCTGCTCTCTGATACCAAATGATGCAGGAGGGATCAACAAAACCAATCAAACCCGCTTTCCCCAAGATTAGTGTGATTCCAAATTTAATAGAACCACCAAACTTAGCATACTTGACTGGGTCTTACACCAAACTTTCATTGAAGGGCAGATCTCAAAACTTGCGGTGAACTGGATTACATAAATATTTTGGGTCTCACCTAAATGCAAAGCATCGATCAAGTATGACTTCCGCAATTCTCTTCCACAAATTCCCTTCTGCAATCACCTTCCCGCAGTCGCCTTTCTACAATTGCCTTCCTTTCACAATTGCAAGCATGCTTTCAGAACTTCCTTCCGCAACTACCTTCCGCAATTGGAATCCACAACATTCCTTCCGCAATTTCCTCCCTTCCGCAATTGTGTGTATGCCTCCCGCACTTCCTCGAAATTGGCTTCCACAATTTCCTCCTGCAAAGTTCCTTCCACAATCACGTTGGACCATCGGATCGACAAGTTTTCCTTCCGCAGTTTCTGTGGATCATCGAATCCATATCTATGGTGGAATTTTCGCATCTGTTCTGGTCGTTAACCCCCGAACTATTTCTCCTATGGAACACTGTGCGAGCCATTGATCTCTTTGCAGCTTCTCTCATCCGTTGATCTACGATCAATGTGGAACTCTATATCCCATGCAAGTTCTCTTTGTGAAATCATTTCCTGGCCGTCGATGTGTCTTCTCTCCTTTGATCTGGATCGTCCAAAATCTGTGGAACAAACCGAAAGCAATATCTGCAACTTTGCGTTGATTGATCAGAGAATCGATCAATCAAACTTGACCGATCTTCACCGGACTTGATCTCGTTCACTGGATCTGAGCATCATATCCATAGCTAAACTTGGATATCACTTCTTAGAACTTCGATTTGATTTCACAAGCTCGTTCTAGTCTAACCCTTAGCTTCACCTCTTCGGATTCATAGACACATAGCATCGATCCTTTCAGTGATCGATGATACAGGATTTACTCGTGCGCTCACACACAAAGATCAGTCAATTATTCTGTGCAACATTCAATTATAAAAAGCCCTAATTTCAGGCTACATTATACACACAGATCTGTGAGTCATTGACAACTTTCATTAATCATTCAATTCATAGAATCATACACATAGAGAGAGCTATTCTTCTATCACAATTCAGACACAACTCATCCATTGATACGGGGATGTAAAATTATCCTTCTTCATTCACACATAAGAAACCTGATACACGCATCATCACTTCCCCTGGCTCATACTTTGATACCTCATAGGATCATACATTTATACAAAAGGAATCTGAAATGAATTATGGTTCAGATCCACATTTATTCAACAATCTTCTAACTCATAGCAGCTGTTATCTATTTTTAGCAAACACTTAACCCTATCTATATGACTCCTTGCCATTAGGTGTGGAATGAGTTACAAAACTCACCTAAATTACTCATCACTCACCTAGTGACTCATCACCCATCTAGAATCATACTAAAAACATAGCATTTGTACAATATTTCATCAAAGACCTCTAATTCAGAAAATGAAGACCCCTACCATGTTTTATCAAACATTGAACTTAAGTGGAGAGGAGGATACTCTTGCATCATTTGTAATCTAAGTGTATTTCTGCAAGCTTCTTCTTTAGAGAAAATCTGCATGCTTTTATTGTCTTTTATATATATATGTCGATTATGTTCATTAAAAGTCTGATTTAGAATCTAATGGATGGATCTATATATGTTGAATTAAATTTTGATAAATTTTATATTTCCAAGTTTCATATGCAATCTTAATTTATATATTTGCTGAAAGAATTGTTTTAAATTCTGAATATGGTCATTGGTAGAATTATTTAGTCATGACATATAGGTTTTTAAATCTTACTATTTTCATCATTATTTAGTATTGTTCTTAAATTCCAATTATTGCCATATCATAGGTTGTTTTAGCCAAGGGAGAAATCTACCTCTATTCCTAAATAGAGAGAGGATCCTAGATTCGCAACCTCGGAGCAAGTCCCTAAACCCTATATAGGTTATTTAATATATATTTATAAAGTATATATATTAAATAAAACCAAGTATTATTATAGTCAAATTCATGTTATATAATACAAATCATATTATTAAACCAAAACTCCATTATCAAAGACCATAACATATTATATGAAATCAAATAGAAAACAAAGAACTCATATTTTCCGTTTAAAACATATTATATGTTGGACTGATGTACAAATCATGCATCAATGATTAATGCAGGGATACCATATACCGACTGTGCATTTTATTATGCATACAAAACTAAGAGAATGTGCTCCTCATGAGCATCATTAAACACATAGTCCATTTAAAACCACATCAAATGCATCTCCTTAAACCATATCAAAATTTCTACCTCTCAGCGTTGATAAAATATGCAATACACAGAACATAAAGATCAGAAACACAAAGGGCATATTGATTTCCTTCTCATTGTTAAACACACATATATCTAGTTTCACATAACACCAAAACCACTGGCTAATACTATTGGCCAGTGTATACCATGGGTCGACTGATGACCTAGTCAACAAGTAACTCAACTAACTTAAGACCATTGATTCAATTGACTAACCAACTTGACACATGAGATTAAAACTCTTAACACACCCTCTTAATCTCAAGTGGGATAGTGTGGTTAGCACTATCAATGTCTAAGTGTTGTTCCTGCTGGTCTATGTCTCAGCTAGGCATACATTTCATTCAAATAAACTTAAGCTTTACTTTCTTCCTTGATGTGTATTTGGACTGCTTCTTCTTTGTCTTCTTGAACTTGATGCTAAGTAGGTGTTCTTCAGCATCTTGTTTGTCTTCTACACAATAAACAGTGTTATTTCTTTTCATTGGTCCTGGAACATAGTGCAAGTCTTCTTCTTCTTCTTTTGTTTCAACATATTGTATGTTGCTGTCCATTTTACCTACACACTCAAAATTTTTGTCAGAACAAAGATGAATATATTTCAGCTCTTTTTGGAGAGCATTCACATCTTCCTCTTCTTTTGTTTCGCTGAGTTTCAGCTCTTCTTGGAGAACATTCACTTCTTTGTGTTCCCCATCCCCTTTTTCTTCATCTTCCTCATCTTTCATTTCAATGGCAGCTACATGATCGTTCCCATTAACTGTTGCAGCTTGTACACAATGTGCATCCTTCACTGCTTCCTCAAAAATTGTGGGCTGAAAAGGAAACAGAGCATACTCATAGTGTTCATCAATAATGGAAGTCTGCTCATATAGCTCCCTCAAACTTCTGGTTTTCTGGTTCTTTGATGAACTGGTTGCTGCAACTTCTATGCTTCTATCAACTATCTCTTTCTCCGAGAGACTATCACCGCTACTATCAACTGTCTCTTTCTCTGAGAGACTATCACTCACGTCACTAGGGACTTCAACATTGACAAGTTTATTTTCACTGTCATCAGCAAACAGAGCTAGATCAACAAGCTTTGCTGAGCTTACTTGATCATAGGCTGCATCATAAACATAGCCTTCTTGGTTGTCTTCCACTTCACTGTGGGTTTCCTGGTGCTTTGCATGGCTTGAAAAGTCAACTGGTTCATCTTCACTGAACTATGCTTCATCTTCTTCTACATTAGGTTCTTCTTCACTGAACTCTGCTTCATCTCCTTCGGGTTCCTCTTCACTAAACTCTGCATCATCTTCTTCAGGTTCCTCTTCACTAAACTCTGCTTCATCTTCTTCTATTTATGGTTCATCTTCACTAAACTCTACTTTCAATATATCCCAAGCTTCTTTGGGAGTAGAAGAGTATGAAATGTTATAAAAGATGGAATAATCTATACGATTTTGTATGATACTTAAGGAAACAACTTGCCTTCTTTCCTTTTGATTCTCTGTCAAATTCTGAAATGATTCTAGACCACTGGGATCCTCTTCAAATACATGATGCCACAGATCTTGTGACTTTAACAAATCCCAAATTTTTAATGAACATAAAACATAATTGTGTCCATCAAAGGTTTTCCATGAACCTATTGAACTTAACAGATCTCTTACCTCTTCTTCTTCTTCTGGTAGCTCTTCTACCACCATCTTCAATCTTCTTGGTTTTCTTCAAGGTCAGTGGTCCTTCCATCTTCAGATCTGCTCTACCCTTTTCGACATAGGTTCTTCTTGGATCGATCTCTGCAAGACTCGATCTGCTTCAATCAAAGATGGAACGTTGTCCAATATTTTGGCTCAGCGTCAGCAATATTTCTCTTTAAAAACTATATCTGCTTCGAGATTTGGCCGTTCAGCATTGGATCTGAGATCAACTTCATGTTTAGGCTTGCCATGGATTATGACAACAGTTAAATTGACCGTCGCAGTCTACTAGATGACACAGCGAACCAACAGGGTGCATCGGTCAAAATTTATCTAAGTAAAGGCAGATCGTCACACTTTTCCTTCTAGCAAGGTGAGATAGTGTCACAGTTTGTCTTCAGGTAAGGTGTGACACCATCGCAGTCTGTCTTCAAGCAAGGTGCGACACCATCGCAGTTTCTCTTCAGTCAGGGTGAGATGTCGCAGTTTTCCTTCAGGTAGGGTGCGACAACCTCCTTTCAAGGGTTTTTTCCACCGATTTTTTTTTGTTGTGGCCTAACTATTCCGTCTCCATCCCATGCTGCAACTTCCAACCATGTGTATGTGCTCTCCAAGTTCTGAAAAGGCTTACCCAAAAAACAAGATCGAAGGATCAGGCCATCAACTCTGATACCATGATCAGAGCTTATCTACATGTGTGTGCTTTCCAGTATGTGAAAAGGCTTACCTAAGAACAACATGTATAGATCAAGCCATAAGCTATGATATCATGATAAAATATGCAATACACAGAACATAAAGAGCATAAACACATAGGGCATATTTATTTCCTTCTCATTATTAAACACACATATATATAGTTTCACATAACACCAAAACCACTGGCTAATACTATGGGCCAGTGTATACCATGGGTTGACTATTGACCTAGTCAACAACTACCTCAACTAAATTAGGACCATTGACTCAACTAACTAACCAACTTGACACATGAGATTACAACTCTTAACACACCCTCTTAATCTCAAGTGGGATAGTGTGGTTAGCACTATCAATGTCTAATTGTTGTTCTTGCTGGTCTATGTCTCAGCTAGGCATACATTTCATTGAAATAAACTTAAGCTTTACTTTCTTCCTTCATGTGTACTTGGACTACTTCTTCTTTGTCTTCTTGAACTTGATGCTAAGTAGATGTTCTTGGGCATCTTCTTTGTCTTCTGCACAATAAACAGTGTTATTTCTTTTCATTGGTCCTGGAACATAGTGCAAGTCTTCTTCTTCTTCTTTTGTTTCAACATATTGTATGTTGCTGTCCATTTTACTTGCACACTCAAAAATTTTGTCAGAACAAAGTTGAATATATTTCAGCTCTTCTTGGAGAGCATTCACATCTTCCTCTTCTTTTGTTTCACTGAGTTTTAGCTCTTCTTGGAGAGCATTCACTTCTTTGTGTTCCTCATCTCCTTTTTCTTCATCTTCCTCATCTTTTGTTTCAATGGAAGCTACATCATCATTCTCATTAACTGTTGCAGCTTGTACACAATGTGCATCCTTCACTGCTTCCTAAAAAATTGTGCGCTGACAAGGAAACTGAGCATACTCATACTGTTCATCAATAATGGGAGTTTGCTCATATAGCTCCCTCAAACTTTTGGTTTTCTAGTTCTTTGATGAACTGGCTGCTACAACTTCTATGCTTCTATCAACTGTCTCTTTCTCTTAGAGACTATCACTCACGTCAGTAGGGACTTCAACATTGACAACTTTATTTTCACTTTCATCAGCAAACAGAGCTAGATCAACAAGCTTTGTTGAGCTTACTTGATCATAGGCTGCATCATAAACACAACCTTCTTGGTTGTCTTCCACTTCACTGTGGGATTCCTGGTGCTTTGCATGGCTTGAAAAGTCAACTGGTTCCTCTTCACTGAACTATGCTTCATCATCTTCTACATCAGGTTCTTCTTCACGGAACTCTGCTTCATCTCCTTCAAGTTCGTCTTCACTAAACTCTGCTTCAGCATCTTCAGGTTCCTCTTCACTGAACTCTGCTTCATCTTCTTCTATTTACGGTTCATCTTCACTAAACTCTACTTTCAATATATCCCAAGATTCTTTGGGAGTAGAAGCGTCTGAAATGTTATGAAAGATGGAATAATCTATACCATTTTGTATGATACTTAAGGCAACAACTTGCCTTCTTTCCTTTTGATACTCTGTCAAATTCTGAAATGTTCTAGATCACTGGGATCCTCTTCAAATACAAGATGCCACAAATCTTGTGACTTTAACATATCCCAAATTTTTAATGAACATAAAACATAATTGTATCCATCAAAGTTTTTCCATGAACCTATTGAACTTATCAGATTTCTTACCTCTTCTTCTTCTTCTGGTAGCTCTTTTACCACCATCTTCGATCTTCTTGGTTTTCTTCAAGATCAGTGGTCCTTCAGTGTTTATATCTATTCCGCCCTTTTCAATAAATATTAACTTCTATTCAGACTGTTGTGTAGATTGTCACAACCCCTCCCATCTATTAATGCAAGGAAGGGAACATGATACCCAAAAACCCGGGCTTTTATAAAAATTCGCCGATATCAACATTCATGATTTATATAAATATAAACAATTTCCCATAAATCAGGAAAACATGCACAGCGGAATAAACATCAACCACACTCATTTCACATGCATTCAGCATTTGAAAACAACGATCAAATAATTAAAATAGGGCAGAAGTAAATACACATATGAGAATATACTTATCACACTGTAATGTTGTCCCAAGCAACTAGCTATGGCGTTGCAACATTACACCCAACCATAGGCCAATTGTGTTCATAAATTCTCTCAATATAGATGCCACCCTGGAGCTAGGCATGATTCTTACAAGGAAAAGAGGGAATTCATACTCATACATAGCCCAATAATCACTTCATCTAAGCCAATCCAGTCCAAAGCTAGGTTTATCAGGCTAAATCTCAACCTTGGATGCTTGCACTCAAGCTCAAGCCAAAACAATGGATACCCATCTCAACCCCAACCTTCTCTGACACAAAACAACTCAAAAACTGGGCATGGATACACATTTCCAGAAATGGGATTTACAAACAGGATGGCCATGGGTTTTCCCCAAATCGTGGCTCACCCAAATGAACTGTGAAAAGGAAAATTCATCCCCAGGGAGGAGCCCGATTTATTCCACAAGTTATGAGCATTTCAAATGGCCAAAACGGCCTCATTGCAACCCCAAATCAATATGTTCTCTTCCCCATTGGTAACCAAAACAAAAACGCCCTTCCTTGCTTGAAAGATGAAGGAAAAAATAGGAAATCCATGGAGAAAAGCACCCAGGTAGCTCCAAAATCGTGGGAGAGGAAAACCGGTTCATGGGTAATGTATTGGGGAGCAATTCATGGCCCTTTTCTTTCCAAGGAAGCCAAACACTTTTTTTCATGAAGGGTGGCTTTCTCATACTCAAATTTGGACAGCCATACCGCTCCATTCCCAAGGCATTAACTACCTCAACCAACTCTTGGGAGAAATGAATGATTCGGTACAAAAGTCAACATGGGTAGTTGAGGGTTTGATGGGTTCTCTCATTGACACTTGGCTTGAATTGATTGGCTCCAAGGATTTGAATATTTCCCTCCCAATTCCTTGTAAAATCATGCACCCATCTTTTGTTGCATTGCATAACTAGTTGTGGATATTTTATTAAAATGCATATTTACATGATACTTAAAATTCCATTGTGCCTAGCTAGCACGTAAACCATATGCATCAATAAATCGATGCTGGGGCCTTGGCCTTGAGCTCGTCACCACAATTTTATAACAATTTTTTACATCATTTGCAATTTTAATGCAAAAGGGTCAAGATGGGGATGTGACATACCCCTTATTAGTTTTTGAGAATTTACTTCAATCCGATCTAGGATCTTAACTGAGAGAACAACATGTATATCGTATCTACAGCATATCAATCATGGACACAATAATGCAAGCAGACAAGAGACACAGAGTTTACTTGGGGAAAACTATAAAGGTGAAAAACACCAATAACTTCCGCAGAGATATATAGAGCAATGATACAACCCAAGCATAAGAGATAGACATCTCCTAGCAGCAGCTTCTCCTCCTCCACAAGTGCGCCACTCTCCAAAGAGTGTGTGAGAGAATAGAATGATCAAATAGAGTGCCTACCGCACTCTATTTATACTTGAATTGACTTGCCTAATAACCTTTACTAGGTTGGCCTCAACTTAACCACATAACACAATGTTGACTGGGCCGACACCCAATAGGGTGGTCTAAAAACCCTTTGACCCACATGGCCGACCCCCAATAGGGTGGTCTAACAACCCTTCGACCCACATGACTTATACATGGCCGATCCAACAAGGTCGTATAATAACCCATCAAGTATAAGTTATGACACTTACAATATAAATGACAACACTTCCGTATAGAGGAATAATACCATCTCTATAGGAGTACAATATACATATATTAAATACATTCTGAAGTTACATATACATCAACACCCCTCCCCTTGGAATAACACCATCCTCGGTGTTCTAATACTTAGGAATAAATACCCACTCTACACATGTCCAAAATTGACACGATGTGGCAAGTCTGTGCTGCGTGTCATCTTTTTACTTTGAACTTTTAGGACCAAGTCCTTTGGCTTCTCCTGCTGGATTTGATCTTCAGGTTCTATAGGTGGGAATTTCTCCAGAGCAATCCCTTCCCTTTTATTACCCTCCAAGCTGATCTATAAGTCTGCAATTTCATGGCTACCGTCTTTCTTGTTGTCCTGAAAATTATTTGAGGAAGATTCTCAACCAAAACAAGTATTTTTTGGTATGCTGCCATGGCCAATGTGCACAACTGGCTCTCACTTTTCTCACTAGCAACACTTGGATAGTACTAGTTGCAACAATGGATTTCAATTTCTCACCTGTGAGATTCATCCTGGCAATTCCTGTTAGGACAAGCATAACACAATATTAAAATTAGTCAATTATTTTCCCAATTGACATGGAGAGTCCGTTTTTCACTCATGAGAATTCCACATTTTTCATGCTTTCCCAACATACACATGAACTCCTTGATGTTCATCCTCTCATAGGGAAATAACTATTTCAACATTCACAATTCATTTCAAGCAATTTAGGCACAATCTATTTTCATCTATGACATGCACTCAACAATATTTTGTTTCTAAGATGCATCAGTCAAAAGGGAAAGAGAAGAGTAAGAGTTTCCCCCCTCTTAGTCTTGTTCCAATCCGGAGCCACACCATTACTGTGGTTCTATGCTCCTTAGCCTCTTTCACTTCAATGTGAATGCTTGACTTGCCCTTTCTTGGCTATGACACATAGTGTCTAAGGTCTGTCTGAGGATTTTCAACTGAGGAACCCTTCGCCATTGTTTCCTATAGAACCTTTTGCTGCTAGGACCTACACATGTCCACTAGCACCATCTTCCATTACTGCTCATACTGAGGTCTTTAGGATGGTCACATGTCCACATGCATCCCTCTGATGCCCTCATAGTCATTGCTTCCAGAAATACCTACACTCAAACATTGAATTAATTCACATGTTTAGTTTATTTTCATAGGTTTTATCTCCAAACAATAGTTTAAGAAATCATAACCAAATCATATACACACGTATATTCATATTGAACAAGCAAGAAGCTGTAAGATAACCAAATACTTATCTGTATTGGATGTCTTCACTTTATTCCACAAGCTCCTTCTTTTTTTTACAAGAATTGGATTTCCCATGGATACAATAACGAATGTTGGGTTGGTATGCATGCTACTCCACAATCATTCGAATGGTAGTGCCATGGCAGTGCGCCGACTGAGTTTTATCAATTAGTTAAGGAAATTTTGGCCAGCATGTCGGCTGCTCCACAACATCAAGTGGTTAATGCTCCCACCAACTGTTCTCTAAATTTATCGAGCATCAGTTACTCTCTAGATTTACCAAGAATTTTATAGTGCACAACCAGTTACTGTCTGGTTTTACCAAGAAGTTATAGCACCTTTCAGGGTCCTTGCTTTCCTGTAATGCCCAAGGTTTCCAACAAGGAAACAATAGTGTATTAGCTTAGCTCTTAGAAGACTTATACCTGAAATCCTCATTATTCTGAACAAGGATAAATGAAAAATGAATACTTATCTGTATTGTACATTTTCCTTTCTGGTCCACAGGGTCTTGCTTCGCTTTGCAAGCCTTGGGATTGCCTATGGACTTGGATGTTTGGAAAGCACGCATGCTGCTCCACAACATCAAGTAGTCAATTCCCAACCAGTACACCTTCACACCGACTGGATTTACCAAGCATTTGTGGTGCCCAACCAACCCCATACCTGGTTGGCCCTCTCCATTGTCAAGCCGTCACATTTATCTAAGTCATCGACCAATGGAAGGAAATTGTGCCACCGACCATTATAGTTCAAGGCTCTACCACTCTGCCTTAGGCTTGGATCAACCTTTCACATGTGTCACAACCTGTCATGCGCATAACAATTCTTCATCCACACAAGGATGGTATTCCTTATCCCAGGAAAACCAACAGTTCCCTTTAGGAACTCTATAGGTGGCTTTCTTGACTGCGGGCTATCATGACCCCATGATACCCAATCACACTACACAAAGGTTACCACTTCTCATACAGTCCTCTTGAGTACCATTTCTTCACTTTGACTCTTAAGGTGCAACACCAAATTGCATCTGTGTAAGCTGATAGCACAAGAGGGATAAGCAGACTCATCAGTATTACTGATCTAAAATTGTACCATATTTCATAACATAACCTATCAAGTATTGAAACACCAAGAATGCGTCCATTGCCTTAGGGTGTGGTCAATATTGACAACCCTATCATAACCCAGCACCAAAAAGGTGTGCACTACCTTTCGAATGTGAGACATGTAGGCCCTAATCATACTCAAGCAGTCTGGAAAAATAATGAAATAATAAAACATATTCTGCATATTAAATCTAATAACTAGACATGTATGTTCTGAGTTAGGGTTACAAAGTACTTATCCCTTTTTAGATGTATCTTTCCTTCATTTGCGGAGAATGGGGGCTCCCTTCTCTGAGTCAACAGTGCTTCGGTTTTCCACCCCAATATTTTCACGTTCCATAACCCACACATGCCTTCTTGGCATAATTTCACCATCTCACTCACATGGCTTTCCAACATGCAGTGCAGTTGGGATATTGGCAAAACTTACTATGGCGTTTCACCCCAAACCTATTTCTAAAGCATGGGATGCTTCCCATCTAGTTTGGCTTCTACAGGCCATCACACATGGTATTCCTGCAATGTGTCATCTTGACACACTTATCAAATATCCAAACAATGAGCAACATTTTCACAATCAAATTCAAATCTGATTGTTCCATAACCAATCAATGTCATTAATAATTAAATTCAATATGAATTTGCAATTCTGTCTACTACAGAAATTGATTTGGTTTAACTATGAGGCGATCCTCATATTGTTTGGCTCTCGTAAGTGGTATCACTCTATCCATTATGGTTTCACCCTTGCTACCATACATGAACGTCCACCTACAACATGTCCTCCTGACACAATTTTATACAAGCCAAACAGTGATTAGTAATTATAAGTAAATTATCAAATCTGAAATCTACAAATCTATCTTCCTACAAAAACTAGATTTGCAACCATGAGATTATTCTCATAAACTTAGATCAAACAATTTTCATATTTCTGTCATGCATAATTTACAACCATGAGAACCCTCTCATAACCTTTGGCTTATGCACATGGTAGATCCCGGTCTTTACTATGGACTTGTCCTCATTGCCATATGCAAGACTTTTCCACTTGAAATCTGAACTTCAATCAGTCAAACACATTGTGAGTATCTATGCATATAATCCTTTAATTGCCACAATAGTAACTGAAGTGATCTCAGAATTATAATCACTCAATAATTCAAACACCTTTAGCTGTTAACATTTGAAATGCAATGAAATATATACATTTCTATATATGCATCATTGTCACAAGAAAATTGCAAGACATAGTCACACTATCCATGCGGTTTAAATAAACTGTAAATATTCATTACTTCACATTCCATGTAACTCTGTCCTTCCAACAGAGTGCTCTGGCATCCCATCACATGTCTACCTTCTTCATGCAGTCTTTCTCCTGCATTCATAGCAGCTCATGAAATGGTCTCAGGATTAACAATGGTCCACTATTTCATCTAATATCTAAATGCATTGAAACATATATATTTTACACCCATGCATGCATCTCAACATGTGCACCCACACGTATGCATGCACATTCACAACATTTACATAATATTTTAATGTGCATTCACTCAATGCATAACCTCTCAATACAAACTTGCATTAATCCATGAATACTATGCACTCACGCATATTGTGGTCTAACCATGACTGCCACTCATAGCATGCACTACCACAACAGGGCCATAAGTCCTCACTTGCCTTGGTTGTTAAACTCACAACTAACATACACAAATGGCATGATATAATTTCATATGAATGCATTGAGATTTATAAGAAAAAATAGGGTGTAAGGATCATTGCCTTCACTTACACACACATCACCATACTCGGTAGGTTAACATTCCCAATCGGGTACTCAATACCACATGCAAACCAAATCAACATAGTTCAAACATAGTTGAAGGGATCTTACCAAAACCTCTTTCAACATTCATGCAATTAAGTACCAATAATCATTACCTGCATGGCTGTCATTAACATCACTTGATGTTACCTGATCAGTTGGCCTTTTACCAAGGCTACATAGTCCTTTTTCCAGCCTCGCGATCATAGATTTGTTGCACCGTATTTTCCTAAGAAGGTTGTTGGTCATATGCAATAACATCATCCTCATATTTAGACATGCTTCGGTTGCCTTTGGTCCTATAACCAATGTGAACACAACTAATTATTAGAAACAACAATAATTATCTTAAGTGTCTCATTGCATATGTAAAACCTCACTATTTTACCAATGTGTAATATCATCTACACGCAAAAATATTTTCACATGCACTGTGCAATGTTTATTAATATGCCATCTAGTGCATATTCATCTCATCTATCCATTCTCTCCCATTTTCAATCATGCTTCTATGATCTGGTTCCTACAACATTATTTGTCATCAACCATAGGAAATACCATTAGTGGGCTATTGCATGTGTAACTTCACTGCCTTTATCCATATGCAACATCATGCTCATGCATAAGTAATTCACATGCATTATGCAATGACTCTCTAATCATTCCCACTAATTCACATGCATTATTCTCTTGCATTTCCAACATCCCTGTGCCATAATTCTCAGTATATAAAACTTAGGAAATATAAATCGAATAGAAATGGAGGAGTTAAGGAATTCTCCCTTTCCAATTTTCTCATTGTAGCATGGAATTTCCTCTTCCACATCATAGCTGATCCAATTTCATAGACTCTCTACCATGCACACAAACAATCATTGGCTATGATCTTCTCACGAATTAGCAATTCAATATATACATATATCTATAACATTCATTCTTGATACTTTCCAAGCATACAATTATTATGTTATAAACATAAATAGTTTAAGGTGAGATATTTCTCTTTCATCAACATTGCCTTACTGCTCCCATTGATTTTCCGCAGTGCATATTACAGCCAATTACTCTTAATTAATAAGGCTTCCACAAACCTTCCATGCAATCCATGCTTCTCATCCCCAACATAGAGAATGCATTTCACACTTTCAACAACTGTCTCCGGGGGACGACGGGGGTCAAGGGGGATTGCCGCAGAAGTTAATGCTAAAATCGCCTACCACATCGCAGAAGCTAACGCTAAAATAGTCGTGTATGTCGCAGATTTTATGGATAAAATTGCCATCCACGTTGTATATTTTATGGCTAAAATTGTTGTTCGCATCACAGATTTTATGGTTAAATTTGCCATCCGCGTCGCAGATTTTATGGATAAAATCGCCATTCGCGTCGCAGATTTTATGGCTAAAATCGCCAATCACGTCGCATATTTTATGGCTAAAATCACCGTCGCGTCGCAGCTTTTAATTCTAAAATCCCCCCCCACATCTTAACTTTTAAGCCTAAAATCACCGCCACAGGCTTAGCATCAAACACTTAGAAAAATTTTAAATTTTCAAAAACAGTTAGAATTTTTCATGAAATATTTCCTTGCATAGAACAAAACAGTAAAAGTAAAAGTATGTCAAGAAAAATTGCACCTCTTCCATGTCAAGAATAAAACAAGAAAACAACAAAATAATATAAGATGGCAAGAGGTTGTGCCTGCTTTCTCTCATCCATGGAGGCAAATCGACAAATACAAAAATAAATGCTACTACATTGGAAACAATGTAAAGCAAGCATTCAACCTGAAAAGGGATTTTCTCCCTCCTTTCTCACTTTCATCGAATCAAATCAATGCGAGCAGTTTTGAAATAATCCCCAAGATACTCATGCGAGTGATTTCCCATCCTTATCAGATAGAAGCCATGAGATCTTCAGGTTTCTTTAATTTATTTTAATTCCAAATACTAAATACATATACACGCAATGATGTATATCTCTATGAAGGGCCCAATAGCTGTAGTGTTGAACCTCGCTCTGATACCATCTATCACAACCCCTCCCATCTATTAATGCAAGGAAGGGAACATGATACCCAAAAACCTGGGATTTTATAAAACTTAGCCCATGTAAACATTCATGATTCATATAAATATAAACAATTGCCCATAAATATGGAAAACATGCATAGTGGAATAAACATCAACCACACACATTTCACATGCATTCTACATTTAAAAACAACCATCAAATAATTAAAACAGGGCAGAAGTAAATACACATAAGGGAATATACTTATCTCACTGTAATGATGTCCTAAGCAACTAGCTATGTCTCTGCAACGTTCCACCCAACCATAGGCCAGTTATGTTCATCAATTCTCTAAACACAACTGCCACCCCCAAGATGGGCATGATTCTTACAAGGAAAAGAGGGCATTCATACCCATACACAGCCCAATAATCACTGCATCGAAGCCAAGCCAGTCCACAGTTGGGTTTATCAGGCTAAATCTGAACCTTGGATGCTTGCACTCAAGCTCAAGCCAAAACAATGGATACCCATCTCAACCCCAACCTTCTCTTACACACAATAACTCAAAAACTGGGCATGTATACACATTTCCAGCAATGGGATTTAGAAAAAGGATGCCCATGGGCTTTCCCCAAATCGTGGCTCACCCAAATGAACTGTGAAAATGGAAATTCGTCCCCAGGGAGGAGCCCGATTTCTTCCACAGGTTATGAGCATTTCAAATGGCCAAAACAGCCTCATTGCAACCCCAAATCGATCTATTCTTTTCCCCATTGGTAACCAAAACAAAAACGCCCTTCCTAGCTTGAAAGATGAAGGAAAACACAGGAAATCCATGGAGAAAAATGCCCAGGTAGCTCCAAACGCGTGGGAGAGCAAAACTGGTTCATGGGTAATGGCTTGGGGATCAATTCATGGATCTTGTCTTGCCAAGGAATCCAAACACTTTTTTTCATTAAAGGTGGCTTGCCCATACTCAAATTTGGACAGCCATACCTCTCCATTCCCAAGGCATTAAATACCTCAACCAACTCTTGGGAGAAATGAATGATTGGGTACAAAATTCAACATGGGTAGTTGAGGGTTTGATTGGTTCTCTCATTGACACTTGGCTTGAATTGATTGGCTCCAAGGGTGTGAATATTTCCCTCCCAATTCCTTGTAAAATCATGCCCCCATCTCTTGTTGCATTGCATAGCTAGTTGTGGGTATTTTATTCAAATGCATATTTACATGATACCTGAAATTCCATTATGCCTAGCTAGCATGTAAACCATTTGCATCAATAAATCGATGGCAGGGCCTTGGCCTTGAGCTCCTCACCACGATATTATAACAATTTTTTACATCATTTGCAATTTTAATGCAATAGGGTCAAGATGGGGATGTGACATAGATGACCAATTAAGGTTGTATAGCAATAAGTATTTTTAATTTGGAACTAGCTAGCAGTATTGTTAACAACTTAGTTGCATTGCTTACTTTTTTCAAGTAAATGTACGAGTTTATAGTTTTTATTTCCATGTTGAGTTATGTGTTATCCAACAACCCAAAATTGGGGAAGGTTCTAGCAGCATCACTCTTAAATATAATGTCTCTGAAGGTTCTGGATCTATCTTACTGCATCTTAATAACATCATTGCCAACGTCGGTGGGGCAACTTCAATAACTTGACTTCCTCAATTTGACCAGATGCTATTGTCTAAAGGAATTGTCGGAAAGCATATGTGGGATTTCTCGGCTTCAGTTTTTGAATCTTCAATGTTGTTGATACCTTATTTCTTTTCCAGACAAGAGAGGGGCTCTTCAGATTCTAAACCATCTCAATTTTGAGACATCGGATACAAACAAGTCATCGGTGATTCCACGTGATATATTCGGAGTCACTTCATTGACCAAATTGTGTTTGTCGTTGTGGAGGTGTGATTGTGCAATTAGTATGTAGGATCTTAGAAATCTGATGGAAGTGAGAATAGCAGTAAAAACATCGACAATGAGTGATTGTGATTGTACCTGGTTGGGGATGAGAAAAGTAACATTGGTATATGAGCAATATGGGGAATTTATGGCCAATATTCCCCCTCTCCAAAATATGAATAGGTTACAAAGCTTAAATCTATGGTATTATTGGGGTAAGTCTCCACTTATTATCAGGGGTAAGGGACTAATGATCTTATGAATAAAATGACAAGACTCATGTACAATATATGTTGTGTATATGTACACAAAAAAGCATAGTTAAGTTTTATTTGCATCATGCATAAGGATCCATCCAATCTTCAATACGGGCTTCCCAAAGCTTTGCTGGTCATGTATGCGTAAAGAGAATGAAGATGAGCTTGTCTCACATTACCTTATTGAATAACTAGTCATTAATATTAGCATACTTTTGGAAGAAGACATCAATATTTTGTTCTAATAATGAGTTGTAATAATGAGTTGTAGTTGTTAGGATTCCCTTCTAATAGTATTTGAAATATCCATCCATCTCACCATAGTGCACCATCGCATGAAATGACACTTGCATTAGGTGTGTATATTCTAGTTCATTGTTTCATACACATCAACCATAATTATGATTTATCAAATTTATTTTTTCTACATTAACCTTCAATATTAAGTTAAATGGAATGATGTGAACATTCAATAATAACTAAAATGGAATGCAATGAAATAATACTGACAATTTTTTAAATGGACTTTAAATTTGGATTTTAGATTATCATCTTACGATATGATTCTTTGCCACCAAGCTTCTCTCCTACACAATGGTTCTTAATTTAGGTAAGTATCCAAGCACCAATTTCCTTACCTTAAAAATCATTCCTAACTTTTTAACTCATCATATGCATGGTAATCTAGGATTGGTTTTTTTCTGAAAAAATTTCAAGTATAGAAATTGTTGGAACATTTAAAAACCCACTTCATACATAGGATATAATTTATTTATAATTTTGATAAATTTCCTAGGTGTTGGCTAGGTACTTGGCCTATTTTTGTGTTGATATGACACCACATTCCATCTTGAGTCACGAGGGCATACCTGGATTGTAATATCCCGATACATGGACTACTTCATTTTTTGTTGAGCATAAGCTTTGGATCAAATGTTCTTTCTATTTTGGTGTGGAGTATAAGCTCTGGATCATATATTTTGTGTTGAGAATAAGCTATGGATCACATGGACTACTTTGTTTTGTGTTGAGCATAAGATCTAGATCACATGGACTATTCTATGTTGGTGTTGAGCATAAGCTATGAACCACATGTACTTTGATCATTGTCTCTAGGTGTTTCTTTGGGGACACCTAGATTAGTGTTGAGCATAAGCTCTCGGATAGCACTAGAACTATTGTACATAAGTGGTGAGCATAAGGTCTGGGAGAGCACTGGAACTATTGATTGAGTGAGTGTTGAGCATCAAAAGTTGTGGAATCACTTAGAATCACTTTGTTTACTGATGCTAAGGTGGAGGCTCTCGATAATAGTAATCAGTTTTACTATTGTTAAACTAAAATATTAATTAGCGTCTTTTATTATTTCTAAACTGACTCGGACTCGGACTGCCACTCAAAGAGGGATTGAGAATGCAAGAGATAAGAATGACCAAGTAGTTGATAAACTATAGATCAACTAGATGTTAGGATAAATAAATCCTATATTATTTAATTAAACTATGAGAGTTTAAATATATATATTATGAATATTTAAATTAAAGATAAAGGAAACTTTGAGAGTTTAAATATATACATTATAATTATTTAAATTAAAGATAAAATTACCTCTGAGAGGTTTAAAAAAAAATGGTTAAATAAAGATAAACAAGACAACTTTCAGTCTATCTATTAAGCGAATCAAGTGACCCTAGGAGCCTTCTTCTCATAGAAAACTTATAAATAGGAGGAAATTGAAAGGGGCAATGGTCCGAAGATCATTGGAGGATCCAATTCATAAATCTTTGAGTACTAGATATTCCAGATTGAGGTTTTGGATTAGTAAGAAAGATAACAACAATTTTCCCCAGGCCTTTTAGTCTCTTGGCATGCTCGGTTCTACTTGGAGGTGATGTGTTGAATGACCTATAAATGCTTCGAGATCTATATTTGGGAGGAACGTGGAAGTTCCTAAGTTAGTTGGAAAGTGGAAAAAGGACTAATAAGCATTTTATATTGTTCTTATTAGTTCAAAGTTGATTGATTCTTCTTAGCTTCTAAATCTGTTCATATAAGCTTCTTATGGATAGGAAATCTACATGCCATGATTATTTTATGTTGATTCTATTTATTAAAAATACGATTTCGAAACTAATTCATATATATATTTTTTGTAGAATTAAATGCTGATAAATTTTATATTTCTCAGTTCGAAATATGATACTACTTTATATGTTGTAATAATTGTTTTGAATATGGCCATTGACATAATTATTTAATCTTATTTTCATCATTATTCGTCATTATTTTTTTTTCCAAAATAATAAATTATGTATCATATCATAGGATGATTTTCCTAGAAATAAATCTTGCATCATCCATAACTACGGAGAGGATCCTATATATGGATCCCATGACCAGTCCCTAAACCCTAGTTAGAATATTTAATATATATTTATAAATTATATATATTAAATAAAGAAAGTATTAAATATAATACAAATTAAGATTATATAAAAAAAATCCTATTATAAATCAAATCCATTATGAAAAAACATATCACATCATATATAGAGAAAACGCTCCTATCACCCATGCAAAACACAAGTAAATGTTAAACCTTCTAAAATTCAAACTCGATGCATAAAGATTTTCAAGAGGAAAGTTAAGACAAACACAAAAAGGGTCCACGAATTTCATGAGTGTGTGTCCAACACAGGGTTGACCTCTATAAAACTTAACGCATATGTTATATTTATATTTACCACGAATCAAGGAGCATAGACATCAACCAAGGGTCAATGCTCTCAGTATGAGAGATGGATATAATGACTTATGGGAGTCATAGTCTAACTACTAGTTCACTTTTAACACACTCAAATACGGAATTTTACATAGTCATACGTTAAGCATTGACAGTAATCGCATCCTTATAAGCAAAATCAAGGCATAGGATGGAGTGAACGACTTGCAACCTAGCATGGATCTCTCTCTCTGATAAATAACGAAAATACAAAGAAGATATGAGAAGGGATAAAATCCCGTAAACCAGTAAAGACTTACAAAACATCAACTCTGAATTTCTCATACAAATTCATTTACACAGAGTTCATACACATACGTAAAAATACAGCCACATCAGGGTATAGTTTACGCAGTTCATGATTTATCCATTAATGTGAAAGCTAAACATAGAACATAATTGAAACCATAACTAGGTACAAGATGAAGAGGTTAAATGTTTTCTACTTTAAAGTGAATCAAACAATCATACAAATTATAGCGACATCTTTACAAAATGCCTTCACGGGTTCAAAATCTTCATTTAAATCACATATGCTAGCCTGAACTAGTAGTCATATTTAATACATGAACATCTGAGTTACAACCCCCATTGGGGAGGAAATTTTACAAGGAAAATGGAAACAACATATGCGAATAAAACTATTACTTGCAATTCCTTATCTCTCCACTAAAAGCGTAGTTAGTACAGTGGTAAATACACCAAGCCATCAACGATTGACAAAAGAGATACTGGGACATCTTCAAATTTGTTTCTCCGATGGAGGAATTCGAATCCCACAGGGAGCCATGAGTTTATCTCGAGAGTTGTAACATTTTCCAAATGCAAGCCTGGTAGTCCCTAAGTTAAACGTTACCTACACACAGATCTCACAACACAAGATCAAAATTTATATGTTAGTATGGTCACATAAACATAAATACATAGCTAGATCGAAGAACGAAACGCATCTTGAAGCAAGTTAATACATGTGCATAAGCTTGACCTTCATTATCACAACGATGCCTCTCCAACTGACCACAAGATCGATTCAAGAGCTGAGCTTTGTGCAACGTTTCTGAAATGACATAGAGGGGAAACTCTTGGCTTCCCTCTCCCACAAATAAATCGAATACACAAATGAAAACCTCCCGAAGAACATCAAACGATGAAACCCTACCTAGGACGGAGCAAAACTGACATGTTAGCGTGGAGACTTAACACTCACTCCATGACTATCCATCACATGGGATGTCTTAAATGGCCATCTACCTCCACTTTTGACACTTTGTCGGATGGTTCAAAGATCAAAGGTTTAAAACCTTGAGTCATTCAACACCTTCGCTATAGGAAATACCTGGAATGACAAGCATGGTGCTTTGTATTGTTATAAGGTTTAGTTCAACAATGTTTTAATTATATAAGTGGCCTTCATTATACATAAGGACCAAACAACCAATGCTAAGGCTTGGTCTTCACATAACATCTTGGTTGTAAGTTTCATGCTTGACATTTCTTTGGATAAGTTGTGTTCTTTCTTTGATTTTATGGACTCGAGCAAGTTCATAGATCTGTGAGCATAATATAGGTAATCCCATGCCTACAATAAATAAAATATATAAATGAGTTAGATTGTGATAGCTAAGTAAAAATCAGGCTTTTACGGATCAAACCCTATCCATATTTCTAACAAACAAATATTTTACTCGTATTGCAAACAAGTAATTCTACTATTTGAGCGCCTAGTGCTGAAGTTAATTTGATAGACATGTGATGTTATAATAGTTTCGCAAAACCTTATAATTTTTTTTTAGGGTTTATTTTGAGGTATATTACAAGTTGTATTAGAGCCCATATTCAAACACTCTATACCTTTGAGCTTATTACTTAAACCACTGCTTTTCTTTTGTTTATTTAGTAAAATAATAAAATCTTGTTTGTTGCAGGTTGCCTAAATTTATTTTCAAACTGGTAGACATGATGAATGATGAACTAAATAGCAGTCAACATGGAAACTTGGATTCACTACCTCGAGAAGAGGAACTGATGGTAGAATTAAATGACATCCTCAGGGAATCCAACCCTTCTGAACTATTGAAAACCTAAATGAACTTTGAAGTTTAAAGGATGACAACCTAAATGAAAGACATGAATAACATGAAGTAAATGAAGCACTGCTATGAAAATTGACAAGGGAAAGAACCCAATGATGGCACGGGATAGATCCACTGGAAGTGCGGAAGCCGACAGATGCAAAAGGGTCATCCCGCAAAAAAAGGACCTTTAGCCACATTTTGGGGAAATATAAGAAGTATTAGATTAGTTGAGTCGCTCATGTGGACCAGATTGTAATAAGCAATAAATATATAAATAGAACAAGATTGTAAGCCTAAGGGCATCGAAGTTTAAGAGTTTTGAGGAATCTTTTTTACCTTTGTTGTATCCGCGATAAGGAATGACTTGACTATTCTCTACGAGGTTTGTTCCGCAGATATTGATGAATGAAGATGTTTGGTTATAAATTGCATTGTTATGTGGTAATGGGTTCTCTAATTGTCTTTGTTCATTTATGCTGATACATGTTGTTGGTTAATATGAATGTGCGGTCGACTATGTGTTGAAATAGAGACGTATGCAAATGATTGGTTAAATAGATAGTGGAAATTAGTGTAAATCTCTGGTCTATGTGTGCACATCTCCTTCGCAACTACGGAAGCTTGGTTCCTGCAGCACCCTTATTCACTTCGGGTGAGACCTCATCTACTTCGCAGACATTGCTGGAAGGGTAACCCCTTTCGAGGCCAGTGCTTAAGGACTGTTGGTATTTGTTGACGAAAGTGTGAACCCCTGTCGAGAAGAGTTGTGTCAACAAATGGTTCCGTTGTCGGGATGCTAAGTGAAAGAAAGGGGATATGCTGTGGTACCCGACAAATCCAGAGATCCAAGAGTGCTTCGAAAAAAGAGCATAATAATTCGAAGGAAGTGAAAAGAGGGACCCGAAACAGATATTAACTGAGTGGTTACAAAGATACGTGTACTCATATATCCACGAAATTTTCTTCTGTGAATTCCCAGTTGTATTGCATGAGGGGTTGGCACAGCTGACGTACCGTAAAAACCACTTTCAAAAGACTGCACCAGAGTGTTGGACCCCAGAATTGGTGTGACAGCTGAAGCAGGTCAATAACAAGGTATCACGAGTTGTTGATTTTTGGGTAGACAACATCCTTGAAGGGTATAAAACTGAGTTCATGGTAGATGCAATTAAATCATACAGTGACGCTAAAAGAACCGTCTTCAGGGGGCCAAGAGGCAGATTCTTGTCATCATTGAAGCTATGGATTAAAATGTTGGTCTTTGAAAAAAGGATATTAAGGATGTCCGCTGATGAGTAGATGACCCAGTGTACGAGGGTGAAGGTACTACGTACAGGCGATCCGGACGAAAAGATGTGGTAGATGGACATGAGCAACGACGAATTGGAACGGGAAGCTAACGAAGAGTGTGGTCTTCTGAGGAGTGGAGCGATATTTCGGCATGCTGAGAAGAAGAGGAGAACTGAGAGAGACTCCTGAGAGGACTGGGATAGAAGGTCACGAAACAGGACCACAAGGAAGGAAGCACCCTCATTGCGAAGAAGACATCGACCAGGCTACCCCAGAGGCAGAACAAGGTCAGGTCGTAAGTTACCATGTACCTTCGACCCCGCACACTACTACAAATTTTATAGGACGAAAACAAAAATATTTGTGAAGTTGCCCTACTTGCAGTGCTAAGAGTAGTTCTTCGGTACACAACAATACTAGCAACGTTAGGATGGTGGATGAGAGAAAGATGCCCACATTTCAAGGAAACGGGGCGGAGGATCCCAAACAATATTGGTTCATGTTGGAGGCAGTCTGGACAATGAAGCAGGTTCAAGACGAAGTGATAAAATTGGGACAGCTAGCGACGACCTTAAGGGGCCGTGCGCTAGATTGGTACATGAAATTTGTGAAAGTTCCAACAAGAACAACAACGAGAATGTTGGCAGGGATTAGAGCTACGATGATTGACAAGTTTAAAAAATGAAAATTGGAATCACGATATGTCACTGAACTCGAGGAAATTAAGCAATTTCCGAATGAATCAGTGTTGATGTATATGTAACTTTGGAATGTATTTCATATATATTTATTGTACCCTTATAAGAGATGTGTTATTCCTCTATAAGGAAGTGTCGTCATGTGTATTGACAAGTGTCGCAAGTGTGTGTACTTGGCGAAGGGTTATTAGACCACCATGTGTGGGGTCGGCCCTGAAATATATATTATATGGTTGATATAGCTAGCTAGACAAGTCGGGCCCATAAGGTCACTGGGCAAACAAACTAGTATAAATAGAGATCAAGAGATCTCTATTTGGATCACTCGGAAACTCATAATTCTCTCACTCAGAAAGTGGCGCACTAGTGAGGAGGAGGATCATCTACTACTAGGAGACTATCTCATTGTATTTTGGTTGTACTTTGGTTGAGCCACCGCTCTCTCTATCTCTGAGGAAGTTGTGGGGTTTTTCACCTTAGGGTTTTCCCCACGGAAACTCTGTGTCTCTTGTCTCTCTTGCTTTTGATTCTTGTGATGCTTGACATGCTTGATATGATTGTTATGCATTGATATACTGTACATGTTATTCTCTCAATAAAAATCCTAGAGTATTGTGAATTAATGCTCAAATTTTAACATGGTATTAGAGCTAACCTGAGAAGAAGACATTGTGCAGTGATGGAAACTAGGGTTTCTTGTTTATTAGGTTTCTCTCCACATATTTTGGAAAACCATTATAGTAGATTGACTCTACTCATCAAGGTGAAACTATCTGTCCAATTAGAATTCAATTCTGAGCATTTTCAGATTTGGCCTTAAAAATTAGGGTTTCCACAAAAATAGGAATTTCTAGAATCTGAAGACATAGCTGGAAGATCCTTGCCAAAATTGAATTTTAGAGCTTTGGATCGAGATTTGTGGCTGGGTATATCTCTGGGAAACTCAAACCCTAATTCAGGGCTGTCCCTAGTGAACCCGGGAGGACAAAAAGGCAAATCTGAAGGGTAAAGATTTGCTGATCTCAAATTTTGAATACACCAGGCTGATCAGCTCATCAAGGCGCATCTTTCTATCCTTTCAGAAAGTTGAAATTCACATTTTGAATTTTTAGGGTTTTTTCGACAAACCCTAATCCAGGACCAGATCCAGTTTTCACCAATTCAAGTGGTAAGACCTAAATCTTTTCTATTTCCATTTGAAGTACTCTTTAAGATGTCTCACCACACCAAGGTTCAAGATAAGATTGAAGGGGTTGATAACTTTTGAGCTTGGAAGTATAGGATTGGGTTATTTCTGGAAGAGAATGAGTTCGACTCATAAATGAAAGAAGACATCCCTATCCCAGAGGATGAAGAGGCTAAGGTATTGCATAAGAAGAACTTGGTCAATGCAAAGAGAATCATTGTCGATTCTATCAAATATCATCTCATACCTCATGTGTCTTCTCTAAAGACACCCAAGGAGATGTTTGACTCCCTGATCAAGTTATTTGAAGGGAAGAACATAAATCGGTAGATGACTCTGCGGAATCAATTGAAAGGGGTCAAGCTGTTGAATGGAGAAACCATTCAATCTTATTTCTCCAAAGCCTCTCAGATCAAGGAACAACTTGAAGGAGTAGATGAAGTGGTGGAGAATGGAGAAATTGTGATGACCACTCTGAATGGCCTACCTAGGTCACGGGATTCCTTTATCCGAGGAATTTGTGCAAGAAAGAAATTTATCTCTTTTAGTAAATTGTGGGAGGAATGCTCTCAAGTAGAAGCTAGGCTTGTGGCCCGAGAAGAAAATATGGGGAATGAAGATCAAGCTCTCACTGCTCACACTAAGAAGGGCAAGTTCAAGAGGGAGCCATCCCATCACAAGAAGAAATCTTCTCATCATTATCACAAAGACAAGAAAGATCTAAGGTGTTTCACTTGTAATGAGAAGGGTCACTTTGCTTCAGAATGTACCAAGAACAAAAGGGACAACCACAACAACAACAACTCCAGCAAGAAGAAGAAGGGTAACAAAAGAAGGTACCATGCTCATGCTGCCAAAGATAATGAACCTCCAAAGAAGAAATCTAGGGTAGAAAGTGAAGATGACTCATCAAGTGAAGAAGAGTATGTTCGAATCTCTGCTCTCACAGGTACAATCTCCCATGGTTGTAATGATTGGTTAATTGATAGTGGGCTTCCAAACACATGACTGGGTTTAAGGAATCTTTTGTAAACCTATCTGAACATGAATCACCCTATAAGGTGAAACTTGGGGATGATTATCAATACCCCATCAAAGGAAGTGGTGAAGCCTCCTACAACCTAGATTCTGGAAAACCTTTGAAGATGAAAGAAGTTATTTATGTACCAGGGCTCAAGAAGAATCTTCTCTCCATCTTTGCATTGGATGCAAAAGGTATGAGGGTTGTATTTATGGATGGCCAAGTCCTAATATGGCCAAAGTGATTGGAGAGAAAGAGGGAGGATTGTACAAATTGAAGGGACAACCTGAACATGCCATGGTGACATAAAGACAAAGATTCATCCATATTCATGGATCACATAAAGGTGTGTATAATTTGTTTTGCAAAAGTTAACTAATGAGTTATGCAGGTCATTGAAGAGAACAAGAACACATTGCTAGACATAACTAGCAAATATGGTGACCAAGTATGTGTTTCTTATATCATAGGATCTATTATATAAGTATGCATGACATGATTGATGATGTTTATTCATGAAATCATAGGTTTGAATAATCATGGGTATATGCATATTATGTGTCTTACCTTAATTAATGATATGACTAACCAGAGGAGTCATATGTTTGAGTAATCAAAGGTTTAGACATGTTATGTTTCTTATGATATGACTAACCATAAGAGTCCTATATAAAAACCTGAATGCTAATGCTTATTATTTCTATTTGAAATGATTATGACTATATATGCTTGATATTATTTTGTTTTAGTAGTATTGAGAATATACTAATGAGTGTCTGATTTTGTATGAGATCACAAGGATAACACAATCATGATACTAATAAGCATGCATAGGAACCAAGGATGAATATAAGTTCAAGGACAAGAAATCCTGGAAGCAAAGATCAAGAGGGAGCACACTCCAGTTGCCCCTGCAAGGAAGCAAAGATCAAGAAGAAGCACACTCCAGTAGTTTCTGCAAGGATACAGATATTCAGAGGGAGTTGACCATCTTTCTACATTCCACAACAGAAAGGTATAGAAGAAGCTACTTCATCATCTCCTGCAAGGAAGCTAAGAATCAGAGGGAGTCCACCCAACGAGCAAACAAAGATAAGTATTTTAATTACCATTTCTTACATATTTGTTTATTTAAATAAAATTGTTCAATGATGTATATGCTTATGTTCCTAGACTTAGGATATGTATTGTGCATACTAGAATGATTGCATTAATGAACAATATACTACTAATATTCATGTGATGGGTAAGTGGCCTATGGGACGGTACAACATTCTATTGCTACCTATCTAGAATGAAACCTCTTTGCTGACATGTTGGGAGTAGTGAAAACTCTTAACAATGTTCTGGTAGAGATTGGAAGGCATCTAGAAAGTTACAGGATATGGATGAATGTTGTATTGAAGCATTGGCTAAAATAATTGCATGACTGTATGACATATTTCTTTATGTATAAGAAATTGTTTTTGAAAACTATGAGATGTTTCTAATCATGCAATTTAACTTGTCTTGTAGGAAAGATCGTATGCCATAACCTACAAAAGAAGAACTACAACATTTGTTCAGCAAAATTATCTATTGAAGATATTGAAGTTCCCAGGATATGGGAAGAATGCCATGATCTGTCGATCATGAAGAATGATGTTTGCGATGTAGTCCCAAGACCTAAAGGGAAGTTTGTTATGAATTCCATATGGATCTATCAGATCAAGCATGTTGCAGATGGCAACATAGAGAAATACAAAAGTAATGAAATGGAAGATACACCAGATGGATTTCAAGACAACTTTCTTAAATGGTGTAGTTGAAGAAGAAGTGTATGTGGAGCAGCTACTTGGTTCTGAGATACTTGATAGGGAATCATATATGTGCAGAACTTGGTATACAGTTTGGGATTTACCAAGAGTAAAGTAGATTCCAACCCTTACTACAAACTTGAGGAAGGGAATCCTGTGGTTCTACTCCTATATGTGGTTGACCTGTTTGTAACAGGAGATGACAGATTGATTTACGACACACAGTAGAAGCTTGCTGCCAAGTTCGAGATGAAGAACTTGGGGATGATGCACTATTTGTTTTTGCCATGGAAGTGTGGCAGAGTGCAAATGGAATCTTCCTTGGACAAGGGAAGTATGCAGTAGATATCCTGAAGAGGTTCAGGATGATGGATTGCAAGGCCATGGCCACACCTATGGCATCGAACCCGAAGCTTCTATGAGATGCTTCATCTGAGCTAGTTGATATTTCTATGTATCGTCAGATGATTGGGTCCTTGATGTACTTGACAAACACGAGACCAGATATTTGCTTTGCTATGAACACATTGAGTCAAGTCCTGATAGATCTGAGGAGTGTTCATCTGATTGTTGTAAAGCATGTTCTGAGGTACTTGAAGGGTACAGTGGATCATGGGCTCAAGTATGAAGCGAATCAAAAGTTTAACCTGCAAGGTTAAGTTGATTCAGATTGGGTTGGCAGTGCTGTTGATAGGAAGAGCACATATGGATGCTGCTTTAGTATGCGATCAGGTGTGATCTCTTGGTTTACCAGGAAGCAGTCCTGCGTATCACTGAGTACAGCTGAGGCAGAGTATGTTGCATCCTGTTCAACTAGTTGTGAGGCAGTATGGATACAAAAGCTACTGTCTGAGTTATTTAATCTCCCTTTGGATGCTACTAGTATCTTTTGTGATAACCAGAGTTGTGTGAAGTTTTCCAAGAACCTTGTGTTTCATGACAGGTCGAAACACATTGAGATCAAATATCACTATATCAGGGATATGGTGCAGAGAGGAGCTATGAAGCTCCTGTAAATTGCGACGGAGGAGCAGATTGCAGATGTGCTGACGAAGCCACTAGCCAGGGTGAAGTTCGATTACTTTAGGGAGAGGCTTGGTGTTCTTCAGATTGATGACACTTCGAGGAAGAAGTGATAGACACATTTGCAGAAGCCATTCTAGGCATGTTGGAAGGAGCATCCTTCACATGGCTATGAATGTAAGCACTGGATGATGAGCATCAGGACGATGCTCCAGTTACTGCTCTGTATATGCATCAGGAGGATACTGGATATGATTAGTTGGATCATTTATATGTATATGTATATGTATGTACGCATCACGTTGGATGTTGGATATGATCAGTTGGATCATTTATATGTATATGTATGTACACATCATGTTGGATGCTGGATATGATGAGTAGGATCATTTGTATATGCATCATGTTGGATGCTTGGACCATGTATCTCTATATGTATCAGTTGGATACTATGTATGATCAGGTAGATCATGTATGTTGATATGTATCGGGTATGATCAGGTGGATCATGTTTTTTTATTTTTATCAGGTGGATACATTGTATGATCAGGTGGATCATGTTTTTTTATTTGTATCAGGTGGATACATTGTATGATCAGGTGGATCATGTATGATGATATGTATCAGGTAGATACTTGGTATGCATCAGGTAGATGCATTATATGATCAAGATGATCATGGATGACGAGCTTCAGGATGTTGCTCCAGATGATATGCAACAAGATGTTGTAGTGATGATGATCATGTATACATCAGGATGATGTATGGTGAGTATCAGGTTGATACTCTGTGGCCGTGGACATGTTGTACAGATAAGCATATAATAGTGCCCTGGGAGGTTTGCAAATTCTCTTGCTAGGTTTTGCCGCTGGCATATAATAGCTCCCTGGGAGATTTGGAAAATGCTCTTTCGAGGTTTTTCTTTGGGAGGACATATAATAGATCCCTGGAAGATTTGCAGATAGTCTTGCAAGGTTTTTCCGCTGGCATATAATAGCTCCCTAGTATATCTGGCAGATGCTCTTTCGAGGTTTTGTCCTATGGCATATAATAGTGCCCTGGGAGATCCGATAGGTTGAGCTGTGTGCTCGTAATAAGTCCTGGGATGCTCTTTCAAGGTTTTTCCGTGACCACATGTAATATCGCCCTGGGAGATCTGATAGGTTGGGATGTGTTCCCATAATAAGTCCTGGGATGCTCTTGCAAGGTTTTGTGGTGACCACATATAATATCGCACTGGGAGATCCGATAGGTTGAGTTGTGTGCTCGTAATCAGTCATGGGATTCGCTTTCGAGGTTTTGTGGTAGGGTCACATGTAATAGCTCCTTGGGAGATCCGATAGGTTGGGTTGTGTTCCCGCAATAAGTCCTGGGATGCTCTTGCAAGGTTTTATGACACACGTAATAAGTCATGAGGATTCCACAGTATGGCCAGTGATGACGAAGACCTGCAGGTGGTGGGCCTACATCCAGTATGAAAAAGGACTGGCTCTGTAGAGCTTCCTATGACGATTAGAGTCAGAGATTGGTTGAGACAACAACAGCAGTGACGATGATGATGACGATGATCCTGAGAAGAAGACTTGTCTAGAAGAACTGTGTCGAGAAATAGCTTCCTAATTAAGAGGGAGTGTTGATGTATATGTAAATTTGGAATGTATTTCATATATATTTATTGTACCCTTATAAGAGATGTGTTGTTCCTCTATAAGGTAGTGTCGTCATGTGTATTGAAAAGTGTCGCAAGTGTGTGTACTTGGCGAAGGGTTATTAGACCACCATGTGTGGGGTTGGCCCCGAAATATATATTATATGGTTGATATACCTATCTAGAAAAGTCGGCCCCATAAGGTCACTGGGAAAACAGACTAGTATAAATAGAGAGCAGGAGATCTCTATTTGAATCACTCAAAAACTCATACTTATCTCACTTAGAAAGTGGCGCACTAGTGAGGAGGAGGATCATCTGCTACTAGGAGACTATCTCAATGTATTTTGGTTGTACTTTGGTTGAGCCATTGATCTCTCTATCTCTGAGGAAGTTGTGGGGTTTTTCACCTTAGGTTTTTCCCCATGGAAACTCTGTGTCTCTTGTCTCTCTTGCTTTTGATTCTTGTGATGCTTGACATGCTTGATATGATTGTTATGCATTGATATACTGTACATGTTATTCTCTTAGTAAAGATACTAGAGTATTGTGAATTAATGCTCAAATTTTAACAACCAGTATGGGAGTTTGTATTAGTGATACAAGACGCTGATAGCGAAAGTGAGTTTTCCAGTAAATGAATTGCAACATAAAGAGTGGTTTATTGTGGTACTGTTACCACATATACGAGGACCACTGATGCAGCAAAAGGTTGCAATACAAGTAGAGGCACCAAAAATTGCAATGAAATTAGAGGCTTTGCCAATTGGTGATGCAGGGATTGGCATGGATAGAGTGCAAGAATAGTTGGCCAATCTAACACTCCAGTTAGAAGATATCAAGAAGGGAAAGGAGAATCGCGGAGACATATGGTGTACCAGATGTAGGAATGAGGGGCACCAAACCCCCTTCGACAAGAGGAAATGCCATGGTGTACTGTATGTCGAACCAGAGGGCACCGACCCGAAGAATGTGTATACTTACAAAAGATGGTGTCGAAACCAGAAAAATTATACTATAAGTTCTGTCGATTGATGGGACATGATGAGAAGAACTGCAGGGCCTATGACCAACTACAAGAACAAACGGCTAATGCATACTTTATGAAAAGGGAGAAACCAGTGGTGATGCAGCAGTGCTCACAGTATAACCAACAGTACGACTAGCAGCAATATAGGCACCCACAGTATCCCCCACCGCCGTACGGATAACCACTATACGAACAGCCACCGTATGAACCGCAGTAGTATCAACAACCATAGTATGGGAAACAACCGTACCATCAATATGGACCACCACATGGAGGTTACGGTGGAGGCTTCCGCGGAGAAAGAGGTCGGGGAGGAACTGCTGGTAGGGGACGGGGCCCAATCACCTGTTATAATATTGGTCATTAGGGGCATTATCAAAGGCACTTTCCGAACCCTATATCGCAATGTACATATTGTAGCACTACAGAACACAGTGTCGAGGACTATCCCCAACTCATCGCGAAATGGAAAACCAAACACCCACCCCAGAGCCCGAACACTTAGAATGCCCCATCCGCAATACAAAGGATATCGACAGAAGCCTGAAGTCTCTCAGCAACAGTAGGCATAGTAACAAGGGGAGGAGCAGTAACAGGTAATGATAAGGCATACCCTAACATTAGACCAACCCAACCACAGCGGAAAAAGGTCACTTTCGATGTCAATGCCAAAAAAGAGGTATTCTTAAAAACACAGGAGGCAATAAGGAATCATAGATAGTTCCCTTTCGAAGAGGAAACCTATGATATGTGACCAACATTTGATTCCACAAAGACTCGACAGAAGGCAACTGCCCTGGAGGATTTTTTAGAAAGTTGTCTAACATTAGCCAAAGATCTAGACGCACTAGAAGAAATAGCTGATATACTGTGATGATGAAGAGGGCCATGAATAGAACAACGAATCAATTGGATACATAAGAGGAAAACAGGTTGAGAGATGTGGATGTCGGCACAAATTGGCGAGTTTGATGTCGAATCCATTATCCTAGACTTAGGATCGGATTTCAACATCATGACTAAATGAACATGGGAGACGATGGGGAAGCCACGGATGACTTGGTCACTAGTATAGTTTTATTAGCGAACCAAAGCAAGGTCACTCCACTTGGGAAGATATTTCAATTACCGATTGAAATTGAAGGGCTCCGAATGTATGCGGACTTTGATGTGATCGAAATTATGGATGACACTAGCCCGTACCTAGTACTGTTGGGTATAGACTGGGCCCTGGAAAATCAATCCAACATTAACTTTAAGAAAAGAATAATGTCTTTTGAAAACCATGAGCTTGGACCCAGCGAAACGCCAATGCTACACCGAGTCAAGCAGGGACGAATCGATAGAAGGGGAGAATGTATACAACATTTTCGAGGACTATCCCAACCTTACCACAGATGGAGATTTATAATGGCATAGAAATAGCTCTGTACTCTCTGACCCAGATGAGGCCCTGGAAATCTGGCACGATAGACTGCATGAAGTATCCTTTCGACGATGTGCACATATAACACAGTCATCACGAAGGGTGGCCACTGCGAAACAACACATAGTTGAAACAGAACCAACTGTCCTCGAGACATCAATCGAAGAACTTAGCACCATTCCAGCTGACAATGATCTTAGTACCACCACGACACTCGACTTCAAACATAATCACACCAATGTGATATCAGACATACAGACCGACATAATTCAGCCACCTTTAGTAACTGAGAGGATAAACAATGGTTCAGAGGAAAATCCAAAATTCACAACCATTGAGGACTATCAAAACGAGCCGGTAATCGCACTGATAACTGCCCAACCATAGAAATCCTGGGAGAACACACCAATACGAACTCAACAACGACCAACCATAGCCACAATCGGACAAATCGTTGTAGAGCCACAGATGCATGACACCCTGAAGCACCCAGCAGCGACCCACCAGAATTTGCAAAATATATTCGCAGTAAAATGACCAAATGTACGATGGCGGGTTTCCCCAACGATACCCGCCGCAAGGATATAAAAAAATTGATGATGAAAAGAAGCCATCCCACGAGCAAGGAAAAGACAGCGCCCACTACTAGGCGATGGTCCAATCCAGCATTTAAAGCAATAAAGACCACAATTATACCACATAACACAGCACCAAAACCAAGACACCGGGAGTTACTGCCCTGCCCAGGTGCGTGATTTGCTGAATCCCGACGGGGATTGGCAATAATGACCTCAAAACACCCGCACATCACTGATCGCTATATAGCAGGTACTAAGGAAACATGGTCGACCACTGTAAACATTCCCGGAGCTGGATGGAAGTATATGTGTCTAGCACCAGCACCGAACGCCCGCAGCCCACACCAATTGTTCAGGAGTAGCCCGAAGTTATGTCGTCAATCCCAAAGAAGAGGAAAGGAAGTGTGACTCATCCCCCTGACTCCGGTCGAGAGACAAAGAAGGTCACTAGGGAATCCACTAGAAATAAGGATGGCCCTAGGGAATTTGCAGCTATTGAAGATATGCAAAAAGGGTACGATGCTGCCATGATGATAGAATACGTTCCACCTCGTCAGGAAGTGGCACCCACACCGCGGGTCACTAACAAGGATAAGTACACTATTTCAGTCGTACCGGTACCCACAAGGGTCAAGACAATGGGAGATATCAGCATCAAATTGTGAAGATTGCAATATACTGATCATGGTCTCGCGAAGTTTAAAGAATACACAGAAGCTTACGAAGATGTTCCCCATGCCGACGACCCAACCACAAAAGAACTGCGGGAGTGGGCACAAGGATTGGCATAATCAGGGTTGCTGGGCGTCACTCTTCTACAACACTTTGGGCACCTACCACAGGTCAATGCATGTGTCAAATAGCTCCTTGCCTGTTTCCATGACTGCTCCTTGTGGCTGCATGAGTGAATTATAGTCACTATTGACCTCATCAATGCAGTGACTGGATTACCACAAGAAGGGGCCGACCCATCACAGTTTTTCCAAGGGAAGGATAACGATAAGAAAGTGGAAGAACAATTGGCTTTGAAATATGAGGTACAGAAGGATTCATGCAGCTACCTAATTCACACCATCAACAACCAAGTGGTCTGAGTTGCAGCAAAAATACTGGCGGTGAAACTCACAAGGAAGGACCGACCAATGCAATGCAATTCAGGGGTCATCGCAGCAACAAAAAGATGTGCCTCAGGAAAAAGACTAAACTAGGCTCAATTTCTGTTGCACGAATTGATCGAGGATGCATACGATGCCCAAGAGAACGGACGCTCATTTACCTACTCCTGGTTACTCATCTTGATTGCCTTAAAAGCATGGACAGAACAAGATGACTACCAAGGGGTGACCCTCATGGAACTGCAAGTATGTGATGGTACGTGCTACCAGAATTTGTGGGAAACCACCGATAAGGTTCACCAGGAGGAGAACATCATCCAGTTCTACATTTGGCTCGAAAGGATGTGGATGGATGTAACATCCTGATATTTTCACAAAAAATTAAAAAATTTTAAACCGTCATTAAATGCTAATATTTGTAAAATGTGGAAATAATAATAATTAATAAAGAAATAATTAATAAATGCGACATTTGGTAGGAAACAATTTAACTACTTTGTCTTTTTGTCTTCTGATGGTGCATCGTGTCAGTGACACGTCATGAATCCAATGAATGATTATGTCTTTTATTTAAATGCTGGAATGATTGAAAATGGTGATGTATTTGGAAAATAGAATTCTTCTCGACAAGTACTAATAGTTTTAATTTTTCTAGATGATGATGAAAGGGGTCCGACGAGGTGCCCTGAGGCTTACTTAGCTATTCAGCTAAAGCATTGTACTTGTCCTTCATGCACAGATTCGCAGGTAAGAGATAGTGATAAAATTCAGAGCGTTTAAGAATCGTGATATCAATAAAAACTGGTTATGATTTCGATGCTACAGGTATGGTCTCCTTCCAATTTTGTAAGATCAAGCTGGCTATTTCAAAACCCCCAGAAAATGTCAATCTCAGAGTGTGATTGTTATCAATTTTCCATACTAAGAGTTTATGGCTTCTCTGATGATCATTCCATGAATGGCTTGCCATTTTTTTTAAAACAATCTTTGCATAAAATTCAAGTTGTGACAGATCTAAGGCAAAGGAACATGGTCCTATGGTCGCCATAGAGAGAGCGGAAAGGTGGTTCAAGGTTCCTTACTACCTAAGCAACTATAATGGGACATGATATACATTAATCCCTTACCTTTGCAATTATATGATGGTTCATGGGTAGCAACTATACCATAAAGGGTACCCTCATACAAATTATAATACGAGCAAAGCTTGAAGTGCTTTATAATAAACATTGTGATAATTTTTATATTAGGTTGGGGCGGAATCTACCCATACCTTAGATCGAGTATGGCCTAGGTTACCATGATGATTTGAATGCATTCATGTCGACTTGCATGGAACATACCAAATCTTTTATACATGCTACCGATGAATGTTTTTAACCTTGGTATGACTTATAAACTTGATGCAATAAACGTTGATCCGTATGGTTGGTAGGAGGAATGATGGAGTTATAAAAAGGTCTGCATATGAAACCAAGGGTATTGTAAATGATTGGCTTTGTAACCAGGTTTCCTGGACACCATGTTAATGGTAAAACTACGTGCTCATTGTAATGGGTGTTCAGCATGAGAGGAGGATCACCAATGCTAAGTTGTAATGGGCCTTCTGCCCCAGTGTCAATAGAGCTGGCATCTACGTGACCTGGGAGGTGGATGGGGGAGTTAATACTGCATCTACCACCTTCCATCGTGTCTTAACAAAAATAGATCTCCGTCGTTGATCATTGTGCGTTGGGATTGTGATGAACCCTATCGTAACTTACCGGATCTTGTAACGTTTTCTTGGTCATTGTTTTGGTGGTAGGGTTTGGGGTGAGGTCAACCGGCAGAGAGGCACTTAGGGTTTGATGTTTTTCTAGCCTTCCTCTCGATCGATCCTGAGATTGGCAGCAACCTTCGGTTTATGAGAGATTGTTATCCATGGAGGCCAAATCTGGAAATGATTAGTGTAGCAATCTACAGGTGGGATGAGTGCGTCTGTTGTGGCATTGTAGTGACTTGCAAATCTAGGGTTTTGATCGGGTTGTAAGTTTCAAATGTATCATACAGTGTGGCCTTCGAGTTGGGTGCTTCTCCTTCACATTGGATGGATGGCTTCTTCATTATTCTATCCATGATGCAGGTACAATAATGTTGCAAGGGTTTATCATTTTCTCTGTTGCATGCCTCCATCTTTTATGAACGTTATCTAACTCTGAGCGTACTTGATTGATAGGTAACCTTAGGCGAACAACAGTGTGCCAAGAAAGCTGACGGGGAAAAAGGAATACAACGAACCCACTGGTAAGCTTTAGTGGTACCCCCGCCTCGTGGTTCTCCTGGATTCAGACTTGATGAGCAAGGGTTGGAATGTGTCTTCTCGGAAAAGGTCTTTGCCTCGCCTGCAAATTCTGGGAAGGCGTTATTGTTTATGGTTTTGTTGTTAGCATAGATGATGTAAATACTTTCTAAAATGTAAGGCCATCCTTCCCTTGGCTCGGTGAGCTTGATAGGGTTTGGACCCTCGTTCTTGCAAAGAATTCTGCAGCATTTAACGTTTAAAGTTTGCACTTCTAAATCGATAGGGGAAACAAATGTTTAGGATGTAAAAAGAAATAGAGATGTTGACTATTTTTTCATTTTGGAAAAAACTGAGTAGTGTGGAAAGTGGTGTTGAATGAAATCCTCAGAAATCAAATGGGGCGATCTATAGGATGCTATGATCGTATTTTTAAATGGAAATGTTCATTCTTTAGGGTTAATGTTTACATATGGTGTTTGAACTCTCATTTTCGAATTCATTTTTGAACCCTTGTTTGAGATGTTTATCTAAGGAATGGCTGTAAGCCAGTAGTGAAATGTATGGCTTGTAATGCCTCTGTGCATACCTTGGATTAAACGTAAAATAAAAGGTATTAATTTTCGGTTTGAATACAACTGTTTTGATGTTAAACCCTATCCTATCAACGATAATGGAAAAGTGTTGGGCTATAATGATATTTAAATGCAAGCATAACAGTTCTTGTTTCCACAGCTAGAATATCTATGATAATGAAATATTTGATTTTGCAGCTGTTAAATGTTTGTACTTATTAGTATGATAAGAACAGATCAACCCTGGTTTTGGTGTAGAGATGATGTTATTTTACTATGTCTGCTAATAATTGCTATACTTTTCTTTGCATTAAGAACATGCTATTTTGTGATGTAAATTCTACCACCGACAATTAATAATATAGAATCAAAGAAATATACAGTGTAATCATCAGTTAGTTTAATTTGCCTATTAGTATAACAGTTTGTCTATTTTAACTCTACATTCCTGTATTCATCCAATTTGGACCTCTGATGAAATGATAGTATAACCCGGTATCTTTCTTTCTTTCTGCACAAGATAATACAGTGAAGCCAATATTTTCTATAAAATCGATCAGATTCTAAAAACAATATTAAAAAAGAAAAGTGGGAATATGGTTAAACATAATGCATGATATTGTTTTCTTTCTGAAGAAATAACTGAAGACTAGTAACCCTAGCTGTTAACACAAGGTTCATCTTCAGAAGTCAGAAAATAAATTGTTGTAACTAGTTTCTGGTATGTTGTCTCAGCACATAAATTTGAACGGTAAAAAAAACAAAGCATGCAGAGATCTAATCTATAGCCACTAAAATATAAGATGCATGAGGAACATAAGTTTGTGCATGGGTGGTCTCTTGGGTTTAGATATTAGATGCATGCTAGGTTTCACTTTTTAAGTGTACATATTTAATGCTACCTTTTTGTACTGAACTACGATGCAACTTCACGCATGGGGAAAAATGTAGAGGAGTCATTTCATCAGTTCAGCAAATTTGAATTAATTAGGATCTAACAGTTTACGGCTACTGATCATTAATAACATTACTAAGCCACTTTATTAGATCACTCATGTAATTAAAAAAACACAAAAAGAATAGAACCTGAGTGTGATGGGAGGAACAAATCACTCAAGAAGCCTATTCCACCCATCCTACTCCCAAGCAGCCAAGATGTCTGCCTTAGGATCCCCGAGCCTATCCACTGGACCACCAGGAGGAAGAAGGTTCTGAAGTTTAGGATCTCTATTTGCAGCAGCAAGAAAATTTACCCAGCCTTACAGGCTTAGTAAGCAATTGGACCAGCACCAGCACCTCTGGTCTATCTTTCTCATAACATTTGTAGACTTATAACTGCACTCTCCACATCCTCCCTATTCGAATCTCTCAGCCATCACCAGATGCTCTGACGAAATGTTTCTGCAGAAAACATTGTAAGAGCTCCTCGCTCAATTCCAATTGCCTTTTATAGGCTGCCCAGGTCTTTTGTAATTAACTGGTCATTAGTGAGATACCTTCTCACCTCCCTCCACTTGGAGGGGGAAATGCCACAAAATTAGGGGGAGTTGTCCCATAACAACAGCTAATGGTAGAGTGCAAATGCCGCCTTCTGTCCCAATCCTTCTAGCAGCTTCCATTCCTCCTAGTGGGCCAGTGGACACTCTTATAACACCTTTCATGAGTGTTTGTCTCCCATTCTTATTTATTAAATAATAATAATGATTCATTACATTCATCCTTGACCTAATTGGTCATAATTACAAAACTTGTAATTATAATTTAGCAGAAAGTATTTTGCAAAAAAGGATAATAGTAGAAAATAATTATTCTCAAAAATTGGTTAGGTGACATACAGCCCCCCCTTAAGCCTCAACATCATCCTCGATGTTGCTTTATTCACTCCTTGAGGGTTCCTGGAACAGAGTTGGGTATGCAGTTCGTATACTACTCTCCAACTCCCAGGTAGCCTCTGCTGGGCTATAGTGCTTCCATTGTACTTTTACTTGGCCAACCGTGCGGTTCCGGAGTACAGTCCGGTTCCACCAGAAAATCGCCACCTTGTTCCACCTGAACATTATTCCAATTTACAACATGAGTAGGATCATGCACATATTTCTTTAAAAATGAAATGTGAAAAAAATTATGGACTTTGAGGTTTGAAGGTAAGGGTAATTGATATGCCATAGGTCCAACTCTAGACAAGATTTCGAAGGGACCGCAATACCTGGGTGCCAACTTGGCACAACTCCCCAATTTTAAGGAACTCTTTTTTGGCCTTACCTTAAGAAAACATCTTCACCAACCTGGAACTCTTTATGAGTTCTTTTAAGGTCTGCTTGACTTTTCTGTCTATCCTGGGCAGCTTTAAGATTCCCTTGTACTCGTTTCACGATTAGTTCTAATTCCTGCAACAATTCGGGCCCTAAGGTGACCCTGCTAACCGGATCACTCCATGACACCGGTGTGTTACACTTTCTTCCATAAAGGATCTCAAATGGGCTAAGTTTAGCTGAAGCATGGTAGTGATTATTATACGCAAACTCTGCTAAATGTAAGTAGTCTTCCCACTTACCAGGATGATTCTTAACATACATTCTGAGCATATCTTCCAATATCTGGTTCACCTTTTCAGTCTATCCATCTGTTTGCGGATGAAACGCAGTGCTGAAATTTAAGGTGGTGTTTAACCCCTTGAGCAAGGACCTCCAAACGTTACCTGTGAACTTTGAATTTCGGTCTGTAACTATTACCTTGGGTATGCCATGCAGTCGGAAAACCTGTTTCATAAAAATTTCTGGGATATCCGGAGCTTTATGGGTAGTTTTGACAAGGATAAAATGGGCTACCTTGCTTAGTTTATCTACTACCACCATGATGGAGTCATGCTATTTTTTATTCTTTGGTAACCCAGTGATGAAATATATACTTATGACTTCCCATTTCCAGCTGGGTATAGGCAAGGGCTATAGCAATCCAGCAGGATGCTGATGTTCCACCTTCACTTTTTGACAGTCAAAACACTTGGCTATATATTATGCTACTTCATCCTTCATCTTGGGCCAATAGTATTCCTTCCTTAGCATTGTGATGGTTTTCTGGTAACCTGGATGGCAAGAATAGTGGCTTTTGTGCATCTCATCCAAAATCAGAGTCTTTAATGCTGGTACGTTTGGTACGTACAATCTGTTTTTGTACAGCAGTAAGCCATTTTCCTTCAAACTGAAATCTGTTACAGAATTTTCAGAGTTGTTTTCTGCTGTCCTTTCCTGTAATTTTTTGTATTCCTCATCCTCTTTAATTCCTTCAAAAATTCGTTTCTCCAAATCTATTGCATATGTGTTAATGGCTGAAATAAAATGTATCCTTGCATTATGACTTAACGCATCAGCAACTTTATTCTCCTTCCCCTCAATGTGCTGAATTTCAAAATCATACTCGCTCAAAAAAGTTAGCCATCTAGCTTGCCTAGCACTTAAATTTGTTTGATCTAACAAATATTTCAGCCCCATATTATCCGTCGTTAAGGTAAATGTTTTTCCGATAAGGTGGTGACGCCACATTTCTAAGGCATGAATCACTGCTAACAATTCTAGATCGTGGGTGGAATAGTTCTTCTCATGTATTTTCAGTTTTCTTGATTCATATGCTACAGCATGTCCTTCCTGCATTAGGACTCCTCCCAATCCATCATTCCACGCGTCCGTGCACACTACAAAATATTTATTGGGATCTGCAATTTTCAAAATAGGCGCTGAAGTTAGCAATTCTTTTAACTTTACAAAACTGTCCACACACTTTTGATCCTCGACAAACTTCTTTCCCTTTTTCTGCAGTGACGTTATGGGTTTTGCAATCCTAGAAAACCCTTCAATGAATTTTATATAGTAACCAGTGGTTCCCATAAACGATCGCACATCCGTCACATCTTTAGGAACTGGCCATTCATTAATGGCCTTTGTCTTGGCGGGGTCAGCCGAAATCCCTTCCTCAGAGATTATGTGTCCCAAGTACTGAATCTTGTCTTTGTAAAAATCACATTTGCTGAATTTTGCATACAACTGGTGCTCCCTCAGAACTTGCAGAATGATACGTAGATGTTCATCATGCTCCTCCTTGTTCTTAGAATATACCAAAATGTCATCGATAAACACAACTGCAAACTTATCTAAGTACTTATGCAGAATTTTGTTCATTAAACACATAAATACAATAGGTGCATTAGTTAATCCAAACGGCATGACAATGAACTCATAGTGTCCATAACGAGTTCTAAAGGCTGTTTTGAAAATGTCTTCATCCTTCACATGAACCTGATGATATCCTGATCATAAATCGATCTTCAAGAACACTGTTGCTCCGCGTAGCTGGTCAAAAAGATCGTCAATGCGGGGAAGCGGGTACCTATTCTTGATCGTCATTTTATTCAATTAATGATAATCTATGCAAAGTCTTAGGGTACCATCCTTCTTCTTAACAAAAATGACTGGTACTCCCCAAGGAGACACATTGGGTCTTATATATTTTTTATCGATCATCTCCTTTAGCTGAGATTTTAAATCGTTCAGCTCTAGTATCTTCATCCGGTATGGAGCTTTAGAGCTTGGCACTGCACCAAGTATTAACTCAATAGTAAAATCCAGGTCCCTTTTGGGAGGTAAATCTGGGATCTCTTCAGGAACAATATCATGAAAATATTTTAAGATAGCTATGTCCTCTATTTTTAGTTTGTCCTCCTTAGTTCTTATCTCATCATGCACCGCATTTACTGCAAACATCTGACACCCTTTTCTGATTGTCCTTTTCACTAGCATGGCTGAAATCAGCCGAATAGATGTTTTTCTTGGGATGCCTTTTACCTCTGCTGTCTTCCCTTCGTCATCCAGGCAAATAAAAATTTTCTCATAACAATTCAGAATGACATGATGGGTTTCTAACCAGTCCATACCAATTAGGATATCATATGACCCAAATTGCAGAATATTTAACTTAACCTGCGTGGTTAGTTGACTCATAGACAAAACACAATTTTCTACAAAATCAGAAACCTTTCTTTTTGTTCCTGTCGCTAATCTAACTAACAAGGATTTATCGAATTTATTTGTTTTCATATTGAGTCTTTCTACAACAACTGGTGATATATAACTTGGACTAGCACCTGGGTCAATTAAAATAGAAACTGGGTGGTTTCGCAGCATACCTTCAATCTCCACCATTGAGACTTGCTGTTCAGCTTGCCGGTTGTCTAATGCTGCATTAATTATGGGCACTTATCTTGCCACATCTACTACAGTAGCTTCAGACTATATGGAGTGAATATGGTTGGCCGCCCATTTCGTGAGGGGACAGTCTATGGCATAATGGGGCCCTTGGCACTCAAAGCACTTTATAGGTGGCTTATGTTCATTGGTCCTCGCAACATTGGGGACATTTCTGGGTGCTGTAAATTTTTGCTGCTAATTATTTCTATTCTGCTGAAATTTTTTATTCTCAAAATTTCTCTTCTGAAAACTGGAATTGCCATCATATCTAAAATTCTTCTTTTTCTATTCAAAGTTACTGTGTTTTGGGTTTTTCCAGCTAGGTACCCCTTCTCTTTTCTTATTCTGGTCAAAGCAGAAAGTGGCTTTCCTCATGGCTTATTCTAGTGTCTTAGGGTTATCGTACTCTATCCTATCCTTGATGTGGAAAGGTAGACAACTTAGGTACCTCTGTACCTTCAGTTTTTCTTCCACCATGTACGGCACATACCTTAGCAAACTTAAAAACTTGTTGTTCAGTTCTTTCATGTTCATCGTTCCCAATTTCACATCATAGAATTTTTTGGATTTTTCCTCATAATATTGCTTAGATAAGAATTTCTTCTTAAAGTATCTTTTAAAAGTACTCCAACTCACATCTCAGTCTTTTATACCTTTTACCCTTTTAAGGTCTTGCCACCAAGTATCTCCCTTCCCGGTCAGATTATAAATTGCCATTTTTTCCTTTAATGATTCCGAATAGTCGTAGACCTAAAAATAAGTTTTCATGCCGGACATCCATGCTTCCACTGTCTCTCCTTTCTCTATTTCGCAATTGAAAGTTGGGGGTTTGATTTTCTTGAATTCGCTAGATATCTGTTCATACTGTTTATTCCTTTTCCTTTTTGGCTTGAAGTCACCTTCACTGCTGTCACTAGAGTAGTTATACTTCTTTTTACGTGGATGTTTGGCAACTCTTGATGATGTTGAGTTGTTGTTTCCCTCAGATCTTTCTGTTTGTTTATCCTTGCCTTCATGAGATAGCTCTTTAGTTTCGGAAGTATGTTCACGGTTCTGTTCATAATTTGGATATTGGTCGAACAATGCTTGCTTCAACTCCTCCTGTGTCCTCAGGATTCTTTCATTGTCCTATTTTACTGACTGGATTTCTGCCTTGAATTCTTGAAGCAATAATTCTGACGAATTGTTACCCCGATTGCCCTATAATTGCTGTTCCATACTTGGGCTGTTTGGTGGAAATCTGCCCCTTATTTGTTCAGCCGATCCTTCCATATATGTAAATCAAAGAAAAATTTTCTGTATATGACAAAATAATTTAAACTTGAGTTAACGAAAAATTTCACAGTCATAAATTTTCTGTTTGCGTGTTTCTTGGATCATCTTTAGGCCTAGAGTTCGAACATGAGCTCTGATACCACATGTAACATCTCGATATTTTCACAAAAATTTAAAATTTTTTAAATCGTCATTAAATGCAGAAATAATAATAATTAATAAAGCAGTAATTAATAAATGCGACATTTGGTAGGAAACAATTTAACTGCTGTGTATTTTTTTCTTCTGATAGTGCATCGTGTCGGTGACACATCATGAATCCAATGAATGATTATGTCCTTTATTTAAATGCTGGAATGATTGAAAATGGTGATGTATTTGGAAAACATAATTCTTCTCGACAAGTACTGACAGTTTTAATTTTTCTGGATGATGATGAAAGGGGTCCCACGAGGTGCCCCAAGGCTTACTTAGCTATTCAGCTAAAGCATTGTACTTGTCCTTCATGCGTAGATTCGCAAGTAAGAGATAGCGATAAAATTCAGAGCGTTTAATAACCGTGATATCAATAAAAACCGCTTATGATTTCGATGCTACAGGTATGGTCTCCTTCCAATTTTGTAAGATGAACCTGGCTATTTCAAAACCCGCAAAAAACGTCAATCTCAGAGTGTGATTGTTATCAATTTTCCAAACTAAGAGTTTATGGCTTCTCTGATGATCATTCCATGAATGGCTTGCCATTTTTTTTAAAACAATCTTTGCATAAAATTCAAGTTGTGACAGATCTAAGGAAAAGGAACATGGTCCTATGGTTGCCATAGAGAGAGCGAAAAGGTGGTTCAAGGTTCCTTACTACCTAAGCAACTATAATGGGACATGATATACATTAATACCTTACCTTGCAATTATATGATGGTTCATGGGTATCAACTATACCCTAAAGGGTACCCTCATACAAATTATGATACGAACAAAGCTTGAAGTGCTTTATAATAAACTTTGTGATAATTTTCATATTAGTTTGGGGTGGAATCTACCCATACCTTAGATCGAATATGGCCTAGGTTACCGTGATGATATGAGTGCATTCGTGTCGACTTTCGAGGAACATACGAAATCTTTTATACATGCTACCGATGAATGTTTTCAACCTTGGTATGATTTATAAAGTTGATGCAATAAACGTTGATCCGTATGGTTGGCAGGAGAAATGATGGCATTATAAAAAGGTCTGCGTATGAAACCAAGGGTATCTTAAATGATTGGCTTTGTAACCAGGTTGCTTGGCCACCATGTTAATGGTAAAACTACGTGCTCATTGTAATGGGTGTTCAGCATGAGAGGAGGCTCACCAATGCTGAGTTGTAATGGGCCTCTTTCCCTGGTGTCAATAAAGTTGGCATCTACGTGACCTGGGAAGTGGATGGCAGAGTTAATACTGCATCTACCACCCTCTATCGTGGCTTAACGAAAATAGATCTCCATCGTTGATCGTTGTGCATTGGGATTGTGATGAACCCTATCATAACTTACTAGTTCTTGTAACATTTTCTTGGTCATTGTTTTGGTGGTAGGGTTTGGATTGAGGCCAACTGGTCGAGAGGCACTTAGGGTTTGATGTTTTCTAGCCTTCCTCAGGCTCAATCCTGAGACCAGTGGCAACCTTCGGTCTGTGAGTGATTGTTATCCATGGAGGTTGAGTCTGGAAATGATTCATGTAGCAATCTACAGGTGGGATGAGTGCATCTGTTGTGGCGTTGTAGTGACTTGCAAATCTAGGGTTTTGATCGGGTTGTAAGTTTCAAATGTATCACATAGTGTGGCCTTCGAGTTGGGTGCTTCTCCTTCGCAGTAGATTGATGGATTCGTCATTCTTCTATCCACGATGCAGGTACAGTAATGTTGCAAGGGTTTATCATTTTCTCTGTTGCATGCCTCCATCTTTTATGAACATTATCTAACTCTGAGCGTAATTGCTTGACAGGTAACCTTCAGCGAACAGCAGTGTGCCGGGAAAGTTGACTGGGAAAAAGGAATACAACGAACCCTCCGATAAGCTTCCATGGTACCCCCACCTCGTGGTTCTTATGGATTCAGACTTTATGAGCAAGGGTTGGAATGTGTCTTCTCGGAAAAGGTCTTTGCCTCGCCTGCAACTTCTGGGAAGGAATTATTGTTTTGTTGAATATCGTAACTTCTAAGAATATTATATTTGTACATTATTATTCCGGAGATGTTTCATCACTCCGAGGCAATCCTATTATGTATCTGGAGATGTTTATTCCTCTGATGGTTTGTGGTAACTAGGGTTATTAGACCCACCATTTGGGGGTCGGCCCTAAGTTTATATTTTAGGGGTTATTGGACTTCTCAAGTATAGGTCGGCCCCATTAGGGATTTTGGTCAGTTGGGATCTAGTATAAATAGAGGAGAGGAGCTCCTCATTTGACACACACACACAACTCAGAAAAGTAGCTCACTTGTGTCTGGGAGGTCTATCTGGAAGATAGAAAAGAAGGACAAGTCTTGGAGCACATCTTGTATTTTGGTTGATCATCTTATTGGGGAAAGCTTTACTGGGTTTTCTACCCCATGAGGGTTTCCCAAGGTAATTTCTGTGTCTATCTTGTGATATGTTTCTTTCAGTGATCTTTCTAGTCTATTTGGTTTAAAACTTAACATGGTATCAGAGCTAGCCTGAATAGGACATAAGGTGAAAATATCTCTCTCTCTCTCTCTCCGGTGAAAATTAGGGCTTTTGCAAAAAGTTGGTATTTTTGAATTTTGATTACATGGCTGGATAGCCCTTCTCAAAACCAATCTTTTGAGCCATATATCGAACTTTTTGGTTGGGTAGAACTCCAGGAAAGTCAAACCCTAGTTTTACCAAAAGTGCGATAAACTAGAAATTCTGTCCCAGGATCTGGAAAAGTAAAAAAGTTAAAGTTTCCAGGTAAGTACTATTCTATCTCTTGTCTCTTGGACTCCGCCAAGAGAAGATGGCTCCAAGCACTAAGCTTGAAGACAAGTTAGAAGGTATAGAGAATTTTTGGGCATGGAAATACAGAATTGGTCTCATTTTTGAAGAGAATGATCTTGCTCAGTATATCAAGGATGAAGTTACAGAACCTGAAGGAGATGAATCCAAAGAGAAGCATAGGAAGGATTTGATTAGGGAAAAGAGAATCATAGCTGATTCTATTAAATACCACTTGATTCCCCAAGTGGCTTCCAAGAAAAATCCAAAGGAAATGTATGATGCCCTTGGAAGAATGTATGAGGGAAAGAACATCAATAGGAAGATGAACCTAAGAACTCAGTTGAAGAGTACCAAGATTAAAAAAGGAGATTCCATTCAAGACTACCTCTCAAGGGTCTCCCAAATCAAGGAGCAACTAGATGCCATTGGTGATACTCTTGATGAAGATGAACTTGTGATGACTGCTCTAAATGGTCTCACTAGAGCTTGGGAGTCATTTATTCAAACTATGTGTGTTAGAAAAGAAAGTATGAAGTTTGATGTAGTGTGGGAGGATTGTGTTCAAGAAGAGGCTAGGGTAGCCAACAGAGAAGCACTCCTCATGGAGGATGACCAAGCCTTGGCTACCCACACCAAAAGAAGAAGAATGGGTCACTTCAAGAAAGTTAACCACAAAGGATCTCATCACTTCTCTAAATTTAAAAGGAGTAGAGGACCCAATCCAGTAAGAGATCTCTCCACAGTCCAGTGTTACAGTTGTCTTAAACTAGGACACATTTCCATATTTTGTCCTTCACAAAAGAAGAAGAAGTTTGTACACAAAAGAAACCATGCACATATGGCAGAAGATGATAGTGAAGAAGAAGAAGAAGAAGAAGAAGAAGAAAGGCCTCGAAGGAAAAGATCTAAAGTAAAGAAAGAAGATCCAGAAGAATATGTCCTATTCTCTGCACTCTCTGGATCTGTATCTCCTGGAGAAGATACATGGCTCATTGATAGTGGTGCTTCTAAGCACATGACAGGTCAAAGAAAGACTTTCTCAAATCTTGAAGAAAAGTCTTCTACACAAAAGGTATCTCTAGGAGATGATTACGAATATCCCATCAAGGGAATTGGTGAAGCAAGCTACAAGCTAGATTCCGGAACACCCTTGAAGATGAAAGAAATTTTATATGTGCCAGGATTGAAGAAGAATCTACTCTCTATCTCAGCACTAGATAAGAAAGGTTTTAGAGTTGCCTTCATAGATGGTCAAGTACTTATGTTTCCCAAAGGAAAATCTATTGAAGATGCAGTTGTCATTGGTGAAGAGGAAGGAGGCCTCTATAAGCTCAAGGGACATCCAGAAGTTTCCCTTTCTCATGAAACCTCTAGCCCCAGTGAGCTATGGCACAAAAGATTAGCTCACATTAACTATAAATTCCTACCCTATGTAAGCAAGGTGGTCATAGGATTACCAGACTTGAAGGTTGATCGTAATGGCTCATGTAAAGGATGTGAAAAAGGGAAGAATATCAAGAACCCTTTTCCAAAGAGTGAAACAAAGACTAAGAACATTTTGGAGCTAATACACTCAGATGTGTGTGGACCAATGGCCACCACTTCCCTAAGTGGTTTTGAATACTATCTCTCATTCATTGATGACTATTCAAGGAAGACATGGATATACTTTCTAAAAGGTAAGAATGAAGTCTTTGGAAAATTCAAATAGTTCAATGTCTTAATATAAAATCTCTCAGAAAATAAAATCAAGATTCTCAGAACAGATGATGGGGGAGAATATACTTCAAAGAACTTTGAAAACTTTTGTAGGAAGCTGGAATCAAGAGGGAACTAACCACTCACTACAATCCCCAACAAAATGGGGTGGCTGAAAGAAAGAATAGAACCACCATGGAAGCTGTAAAAAATATGATACATGATCAAGATCTACCCATGTATTTATGGGCTGAAGCAGCTAGGACATCAGTCTATGTGCAGAATAGAATTTCCCATAGTGCTCTTGAATTCAAAACTACAGAAGAAGTGTTCACAGGAAAGAAGCCTGAGGTAAGTCATCTCAAAATATTTGGTTGTCCTATGTACATTCACATTCCAAAAGAAAAGAGAACCAAGTTGGATCCTTCTGGTAAGAAGGGAATATTTGTTGGATATTGTGAATCATCCAAAGCCTTTAGAATTTACATACCAGGTTTTCATCATATGCAAATAAGTAGAGATGTAACATTTGATGAAGAAGCAGCTCTCAAGAAATCTAGGAAGTGTCAATTTGAAGAAATCTATGAAGAAGATACACCTCCTAGAATCACAGAAGCTGTGCACATTCCTGAAGATGATACACTAGAGGATCATGACATGATAGAACCACAAGAACCCCCTATTTCAGACTTATCTAGGAAAAGAAGGCCAACATGGGCTAGAGACATTATTCAAGGCACTGAAAGATATGGAGCTCCCGAAGGCTCCACTAGCGAAAGAAAGAAACCAAAGCTAGTATCCAACTATGTAGCCTTGATGTGTGATCATGTGGATCAACATCCTACTAGCTATGAGGAGGCAGCTCAAAAGAAAGAATGGGTAGAAGCAATGACAGAAGAATATCAGTCAATAATGAAAAATGATGTTTGGGATATAGTTCCCAAACCAAAAGATAAAAGTGTGGTTTCTTCCAAATGGATTTTTAAGATAAAACATGCTGCAGATGGTAGCATTGAAAAATATAAGGCAAGATTTGTAGCCTGAGGATTCTCTCAGAAAGAGGGAATTGACTATGAAGAAACCTTTGCACCAGTTGCTAGGTATACTTCAATTAGAACTATCATGGCACTTGCATCTATGATGAAGTGGAAATTGCATCAAATGGATGTTAAGAAAGCTTTTCTGAATGGTGTAATTGAAGAAGAAGTGTACATAGAGCAACCACAAGGGTTCGAGGTTAAAGACGGAAGAACTCATGTATGCAAACTGAAAAATGCATTATATGGATTAAAGCAAGCTCCCAGAGCTTGGTACGGAAGGATTAACAATTTCCTAACAAGCATGGGCTTTACCAAGAGTAAAGCTGACCCTAATCTTTATCTTAAGGTAATGGATGATGAACCAGTTATACTACTGTTATATGTAGATGATCTATTTCTAACCGGAAATGAGAAACAAATTATTGAATGCAAGAAGAAGCTTTCTTCAGAATTCGAGATGAAAGATCTTGGATTAATGCACTGCTTCTTAGGTCTAGAAGTATGGAAAGAACCAAAAGGAATCTTTCTAAATCAAGGTAAGTATGATGTGGAGATTCTAAAAAGATTTGATATGTTGGAGTGTAAATCCATGGCCACTCCCATGGACTCCAACTTGAAGTTATTAATTAATGACACATCATAATTAGTGGACATAACTCTATATAGACAAATCATTGGATCTTTGATGTATTTAACAAATACTAGGCCAGATATATGCTTTGTCGTAAATGCCCTGAATCAGTATCTAGTAGAACCTAGAAAGGTTCACTTAATAGCTACAAGGCATGTGATGAGGTACCTAAAGGGTACTTTAGATTTTGGTATATATTATCTTGGAAATCATGAACTCAGATTACATGGTTACTCAGAATCTGATTGGGCAGGAAGTATCTCAGACAGAAAAAGTACATCAGGTGGATGTTATGGTCTTGGATCTGCCATGATCTCATGGTTCAGTAAGAAACAATCTAGTGTGGCTCTCAGTACTGCTGAAGCAGAATACATAGAAACCTCCTCTACTAGCTGTGAAGTAGTGTGGCTTCGGAAACTATTATCTGGAGTGTTTGACTTAGAGATGGATCCCACTGTGATCATGTGTGACAATCAAAGCTGCATCAAAATGACAGAAAATCCTGTATTCCACGATAAGCCAAAACACATAGAGATTCGATACTTTTATATACGAGACATGGTGCAGAGAGGAGTTATCAAACTCGAGTATGTGAGTACTAAAGAACAAGTTGCTGATATATTAACCGAACCCCTGTCTCGTGTGAAATTCGAATACTTCCGAGACAAGCTTGTTGTAGCTCTAAAGGAACCTCCTCCAAAAGGGGAGTAGTATCGTCACTAATGATGAGGATACATGTTTACCACTCTTAAATATTTATGCTTATTTAGATTTAGACTTCTTACACTTAGAACACTTACACTATTTTTCTTTTACTTTGATGATATATGAGGATACATGTTTTGATAATGTATGTATTGATGAGGATACATGTTTTGATAATGTATGTATTGATGAGGATACATGTTTTGATAATATATGTATTGATGAGAATACATGCTTTGATGATATATGTATTGATGAGAATACATGCTTTGATGATATATGTATTGATGAGGATACACGATATATGTATATGTGCTTTGATGCATTGATGAGGATACATGTTTTGATGATGATACTTGTATTATTACATATTGATGTATTGATAAGAATACTTGTATTAATGATGTACTTGTATGGATGAGGATACTTGTATCTGTATTGATGTGAGGATTGGATCATCCTTGGACTTCAGTCCTAAAGTGAGTCGTAGATAGATGTCTTCGAGAATGAAGTCCTTTGTGGACATGTGAGGATTGGATCATCCTTGGACTTCAGTCGTAAAGTGAGCCATAGACAAGATGTCTCCGAAAATAAAATCCTGAATGAACAGGTAAGGGGATTGGATCATCCTTGGACTTTTGTTCTTTGAATTGAGCCGTAGACAAGATGTGTCTGAAAATAAAATCCTAAGTGAACAGGTAAGGGGATTGGATCATCCTCAGACTTTTGTTCTTTGAATTGAGCCTTAGACAAGATGTCTCCGAAAATAAAATTATGAATGAACAGGTAAGGGGATTGGATCGTCCTCGAACTTTTGTCCTTTGAATTGAGCCATAGACAAGATGTCTCCGAAAATAAAATCCTGAATGAACAGGTAAGGGGATTGGATCGTCCTCGGACTTTTGTCCTTTGAATTGATCCGTAGACAAAATGTCTGCGAAAATAAAATCCTGAATGAACAACTAAGGGGATTTGATCGTCCTTGGACTTTTATCCTTTGAATTGAGTCGTAGACAAGATGTCTCTGAAAATAAAATCCTGAATGAACAGGTAAGGGGATTGGATCATCCTCGGACTTTTGTCCTTTGAATTGAGCCGTAGACAAGATGTGTCTGAAAATAAAATCCTGAATGAATAGGTAAGGGGATTGGATCGTCCTCGGAATTTTGTCCTTTGAATTGAGTCGTAGACAAGATGTCTCCGAAAATAAAATCCTGAATGAACAGGTAAGGGGATTGGATCATCCTCGAAATTTGGTCCTTTGAATTGAGCCGTAGACATGAGGTCTCTGAGAATTGAATTATAGGACTGTATCATCCCTAGACCTCGGTTCAAAAGGTACATGGTAGGACTGGATCGTCCTTGGACCTCAATTCAAAAGGTACATGACAGGATTGCATCATCCATGGACCTATGTCCTAAAGAGAGCAGGATTGATCATCCTGTAATATGATCGTATGATGATGATGCTGATGATGACGATGCTAATGATCGTATGATGACGATGCTGATGATCGTATGATGATGATGCTGATGATGACGATGCTGATGATCGTATGATGACGATGATGATGATCGTCTGATGATGATGCTTATGATGACGATGCTGATGATCATATGATGATGATGCCGATGAACATATGATGACGATGCTGCTGATTGTGCGATAACTATGATGTTGATGTTCCAGTAACTAGTTGACTTACTGATGATGATGTATTGAAGAAAGCTTCCGATGATATAGAGATGTATCATGTATGATGTAGTCGATGACTCCTTACTCCTGCAGATACCGTTATAATATCCTTCTCTTTAAGGGGGAGTGTTGAATATTGTAACTTCTAAGAATGTTATATTTGTACATTATTATTCCGGAGATGTTTCATCCCTCCGAGGCAATCCTATTATGTATCCGGAGATGTTTATTCCTCCGATGGTTTGCAGTAACTAGGGTTATTAGACCCACCATGTGGGGGTCGGCCCTGAGTTTATATTTTAGTGGTTATTAGACTTCTCAAGTAGAGGTCGGCCCCATTAGGGATTTTGGTCAGTTGGGATCTAGTATAAATAGAGGAGAGGAGCTCCTCATTTGACACACACACACAACTCAGAAAAGTAGCGCACTTGTGTCTGGGAGGTTTGTCTCGATGATAGAGAAGAAGGACAAGTCTTGGAGCACATCTTGTATTTTGGTTGATCATCTTATTGAGGAAAGCTTTGCTGGGTTTTCTACGCCATGAGGGTTTCCCAAGGTAATTTCTGTGTCTATCTTGTGATTATGTTTCTTTCAGTGATCTTGCTAGTCTATTTGGTTTAAAACTTAACATGTTTATGGTTTTTTTGTTAGCGTAGATGATGTAAATACTTTCTAAAATGTAAGGCTAGCCTTCCCTCAGCTCGGTGAGCTTGATAGGGTTTGGACCCTCGTTCTTGCAAGGAATTCTGCAACATTTAACATTTAAAGTTTGCACTTCTAAATCGATAGGGAAAACAAATGTTTAGGCTATAAAAAGAAATAGAGATGTTGACTATGTTTTCGTTTTGGAAAAAACTGAGTAGTGTGGAAAGTGGTGTTGAATGAAATCCTAAGAAATCAAATGGGGCGATCTGTAGGATGCTACGATCGTATTTTTAAATGGAAATGTTCATTGTTTAGGGTTAGTGTTTACGTATGGTGTTTGAACTCTCATTTTCAAATTCATTTCTGAACCCTTGTTTGAGATGTTTATCTAAGGAACGACTGTAAGCCGGTAGTGAAATGTATGGCTTGCAATGCCTCTGTGCATACCTTGGATTAAGCAGAAAATAAAAGGGTATTAATTTTTGGTTTGAATACAATTGTTTTGATGTTAAACCCTAGCCTGTGAATGATAATGGAAAAGTGCTAGGCTATAATGATATTTAAATGCAAGCATAACAGTTCTTGTTTCTACAACTAGAATATCTATGATAATGAAATATTTTATTTTGCAGCTGTTAAATGTTTGTACTTATTAGTATGATAAGAACAGATCAACCCTAGTTTGGTTGTAGACATGATGTTATTTTACTATGTCTGCTAATAATTTCTATCCTTTTCTTTTCATTAAGAACATGCTATTTTGTGATGTAAATTCTGCCACAGACAGTTAATAATACAGAGTCAAAGAAATATACAGTGTAATCATCAGTTAGTTTAATTTGCCTATTAGTATAACAGTTTGTCTATTTTAACTCTACATTGCTGTATTCGTCCAATTTGGACCTTTGATGAAATGATAGTATAACCCAGTATCTTTCTTTCTTTCTGCATAAGATAATACAGTGAAGCCAATATTTTCTATAAAATCGATCAGATTCTAAAAACAATAAGAAAATAGAAAAGTGGGAATATGGTTAAACATAATGCATGATATTATTTTCTTTCTGAAGAAATAACTGAAGACTAGTAACCCTAGCTGTTACAATAAGGTTCATCTTTAGAAGTCAAAAAATAAATTGTTGTAACTAGTTTTTGGTATGTTGTCTCAGCATATAAATTTTCACATTAAAAAAAACAAAGCATGCAGAGATGTAATCTATAGCTGCTAAAATATAATATGCATGAGGAACATAAGTCTGTGCATGGGTGGTATCTTGGGTTTAGATATTAGATGCATGCTAGGTTTCACTTTTTAACTGAATAAATTTAATTCTACCTCTCTGTATTGGAGTAAGATGCATCTTCACGGATGGGGAAAAATGTAGAGGAGTCATTTCATCAGTTCAGCAATTTTAAATTAATTAGGATCTAACAGTTTATTGCTACTGATCATTAATAACATTACTAAGCCACTTTCTGAGATCATTCATGTAATTAGAAAAACACAAAAAGAATAGAACCTGAGTGTGATGGGAGGAACAAATCACTTAAGAAGCCTGTTCCACCCAACCTGCTCCCAAGCAGCCAAGATATTTTCCTTAGGACCCCCGAGCCTATCCACTGGACCACCAAGAGGAAGAAGGTTCTGAAGTTTAGGATCTCTACTTGAAGCAGCAAGAAAATTTACCCAACCTTACAGATTTAGTAAGCAATTGGACCAGCACCAGCACCTCTTGTCTTTCCTTCTCATAACATTTGCAGACTTATACTTGCACTCTCCATAGTCTCCCTATTCGAATCTCTCAGACATCACCAGATGCTCTGAGGAAATTTTTCTGTAGAAAACATTGTAAGAGCTCCCTGCTCAATTCGAATTGCCTTTTATAGGCTGCCGAGGTGTTTTGTAATTAACTAGTCATTAGTGAGCTACCTGCTCACCTCCCTCCACCTGGAGGGGGAAATGCCACAAAATTAAGGGTAGTTGTCCCATAACAACATCTAATGGTAGAGTGCAAATGCTGCCATCTGTTGCAATCCTACAAGCAACTTCCATTCCTCCTAGTGGGCCAATGGACACTCTTATAATAACTTTCTTGAGTGTTTGTCTCCCATTCTTATTTATTAAATAATAATAATGAGTCATTACATTCATCCTTAACCTAATTGTTCATATTTACAAAACTTGTAATTATAATTTAGCACAAAGTATTTTGCAAAAAAAGATAATAGTAGAAAATAATTATTCTCAAACAATGGGTAGGTGACAATGGATGCAATGATGATACCTCAGATCACACTACCGGCTGCAATGAAGTATCAGTCCATCACCTAGATATCGGTTGAAACACACATGATTTACATTCGTGCACATGCAGAACCGACCAAGCAATGGGTGAGAACACAGTACAAGCTCAGCAAAGCCGAGCTTAACAACATCATCGCCCACTGGCCTAACGAATGGAAAGTCCCTGCAGGCTTGAAGGATATTGCAGCAGTGCAAACAATGGGACAACAGGCCTCGACCAAAAAAGAAGAAACTTCTGGTAACTCACAGAAGGACCAGGAGACCCCCACGAAGGACCGAACGGTCGATTCGAATCAGGATGGGGCCTCAACCGCTAATACCCCAACGGAATCGGAGCTTGACCTCTAGCAGGAAGAAGGACGAACAAAGAAAAGAATGGACCTTAATGCTGAGAATACAAAAGTCGGGCTCACTGCGCAGCAGGCCGACAGTCTGGTAGAGAGCCTTAAGCAGATCATCACACACAACCTTCGGAAGCCTCGAAGCACTATGTAGACAATTTCCAGTGCATCGGGGACCTGTTAAACACAATAGAAAATATAATAATAAACATCAGGGTAACTCAAGGTGATGTCGATCAGAACCAACCAAAACCCTGAGTTGAAGTAGTCGTAGGAACCCAGAAATGCATTGTCCATGTCGAAACTCATGCCTTCTCGACAAGAGACGACACCTTGGATATTGAGATTTGGAAGGCTGACTTGGCAATGGTGGATTTCAACCTGCTCTGAATACTAACCCTACACTATGTGCAAGCAGAAGCAAGCGCAAAGATCCGTGACTGTGAGATAACAATACACAACAAAATGGTGGAATACATGAAGCAACTGCAACACAATGAGATCAAAGTAGAACACCTTCAGGCCAAGTATATTGCAGCTATTGCAGCAAGAGCACAAGCCGTCGCAGAAAAAGATAGGTTGGAAGTAACCCTGGCCAACAAGGAGAAGGTTATCTAAGAGCAAGCCATGCTACTCACTGAGCAGACTACCACCCTTACCTCGAAGGAAAGGGTTGTCAAAGAATGGAGAAGGGTGGAGAAAGCACTGGCACAACCTTGCGAAAAAGCATCGCTAGACTCAGGCGTAGCCCCGGAGGCTCGAGCTGTCATTCTAGGCATCACTGTTACCGAACTCTGGAAAGAAAATTGCCAAGCTTCAGACTAGAGCGACACCCAGTACACCCCCAGTAGAGGTTCAAAATAGCCAGGTAGTGATAGAGGAATTGGTGGCATAGATTTAGGAACTAGAACAGACTGCACATCAAATCGCAGTAAACCTTACAGAATTTTAGGATAGACTAATCGATGATGACCATCTAGCCACTTTAAAGAAGGCACTCCATGAAGTCGAGGAATAGATGGAAACATTCCAAGGATCGCTTAAAATGATGCCCACAATGATATCGATGACGAGGACTATGGAACTCCAGAGCATGAAGCAACGGGTAGAAAAGGTCGATGAAAGAAAGTGGTGCCGAGCGACACATTTGAATCAGCTTCAAGCAAAGGATGAAACCCTCATCGCACGAATAGTTTGAGACATGAAACAGGTTCAAGAATAGTTCCAGGAAGTTTGACAGAAGGTATGCGACCACCCCATGTAGCAGCAGGTCACAAAAAGCACACAGCTCCGGGATTCGGTCAAAGACATAGTCCACCAGATCCGGATTGCATACGATGAATTTCAACAACAGTACAACAAACCAGCAGTCTCCAGCTAAAGTGGCTCGGGACGAGCCACAATATTGTGTCGGGGGCCTATTGGCACAGGACAGATCCACTGGAAGTGTTCAAGCCGATAGATGTGAAAGGGTCATCCCGCAGAAAAAGAACCTTTCGCCACATTTTGGGGAAATATAAGAAGTATTGGTTTAGTTGATTCGGTCATGTGGACCAGATTGTAATAAGGGATAAATATATAAATAGAACAAGATTGTAATCCTAAGGGCATCGAATTTTAGGAGTTTTGAGCAATCTTTTTAACCTCTATTGTATCCACGATAAGGAATGACTTGACTATTCTCTGCGAGGTTTGTTCCGCAGATGTTGATGAATGAAGATCTTTGGTTATAAATTGTGTTGTTATGTGGTAATGGGTTATCTAATTGTCTTTGTTTATTTATGTTGATACATGTTATTGGTTAATATGAATGTGCGGTCGACTATGTGTTAAAATAGATATGTATGGAAATGATTCGTTAAATAGATAGTGGAAATTAGTGTAAATCTATGGTCTATGTGTGCACATCTCCTTCACAACTGCGGAATCTTGGTTCCTGCAGCACCCTTATTCACGTCGAGTGAGACCTCGTCTGCTTCGCAGACGTTGGTTGAAGGGTAACCCCTTTTCCGTGCCAGTGCATAAGGGCTATTGGTATTTGTTGATGACAGTGTGAACCCCTGTCGATAAGAGTTGTGTCAACACCCAAAGACAAACAACTCACTCAACAAATAAAACTACGAAGGAATATCACCATTAGGGAAGAGCTAACAACCTAAAATTTAATGAGCTAGAAGAACATTCAGATTCGTCCAATACCATGTATGACAATCATGGAATTTATTCCAATAACTATTCATCATCTCCTCATAGAAAGAACAAGTGACTATGGTTCACCTATAAACAAGAGTTTTAGAGGAAGTCAATTACGACGAGATGTTGCTATAGTATCCAGACTCATGGTGTGATTAAGATATCGAGCAACCTCCAGGACTCAGAGAACCACATGTGTGCATATTGAAGAAGAATTTGTACAGAATAGAATGATGAGATCAAGGATCACCTAGAGTGATGTGACATCAACCTTTGCTATGAGTTTGAAGATGAAAAACTTATATATGGGTGCAAGAGAGAACTTGCAACAAAATTCAAGATATTTGGTTGTCCAGTTTTTGTTCATGTTCCAAAAGAGAAAAGTACCAAGTTGGATCCTTCCAGAAAGAAAGGAATCCTTTTGGATACTGTGAGGTCTCCAAGGCCTTTAGGATCTATATACCAGGATATCATCACATCTTTATTAGTAGGGATGTGACGTTTCATGAATATGAAGCCCTCAAGACGTCCATAAATTGCCAGCATGAACAAGTATATGAAGAAGATGTAGCTCCCAAAGTTACAAAAGTGGCACCCTCTCCTGTTGATGAGACTCCAGAAGATCATGTTATGTTGGGGCCCCAATAAACTCCATCCATGCCTCTCTCTCGCAAGAGAAAACTAGCTTTGGCTTGAGAAATCATTCAAGATGCAGAGAGGTGTGGAGCTCTAGAAGGATCCAAAAGAGAAAGCAAGAGGCCAAAGCCATTGTTGAGTTATGTGGCTTTGATGTGTGATCTTGTAGACAAAGAACCTACTTGATTCGAAGAGGCCATTCAAAAGAAAGAATGGGCATAATCTACGATGGAAGAATACCAGTCAATAATGAAGAATGACTTGTGGGACATAGTTCCCAAACCATAAGGTAAAAGTGTGGTATCTTCCAAATGGATATACAAGATAAAACATGATGCAGATGGAAGTATTGAGAAATACAAAGCTAGGTTCGTGGCTCAAGGATTATGTCAAAAGGAAAGAATCAATTATTAGGAAACATTTTCTACTGTAGCAAGGTACACTTCAATTAGAACCATCATGTCACTAGAATCCATGATGAAGTGGAAGTTACACCAGATGGATGTGAAAACATCTTTCCTGAATGGTGTTATTGAGGAGGAAGTGTACATAGAACAACCACAGGTTTTTGAGGTTGAAAACAAAGATACACATGTCTGCAAATTGAAGAAGGCTCCATATGGGTTGAACCAAGGTCCAAGGGCTTGGTATGGATGAATTGATAGTTTTCTGACGAGCTTGGGATTTACTAAGAGTAAAGTTGAGCCTAACCTTTACTTCAAGGTTTTGAATGATGAACCAGTCATATTATTGCTATATGTGGATGACTTGTTCCTAAGAGGTAATGAGCCTAAATCGCAGAGTGCAAAGAGAAGCTCGCTGTAGAATTCAAGATGAAAGACCTTGGCTTAATGCATTATTTTCTAGGTCTCAAGGTCTGGAAGAGACCAAAGGTAATATTCCTAAATCAAGGGAAGTATGCAGTATAAATCTTCAAAAGATTTGATATGTTGGAGTGCAAAGCCATGGCCATTGCCATGGATACCAACTTGAAGTTATTTTCTAATACTTCATCAGAGTTGGTGGATGTGACTCTATACAGGAATATTATTGGGTCATTGATGTATCTGACAAATACTAGGCTAGATATATGCTTTGTTGTGAACACCTTGAGTTGGTATCTGGTAGATCCTAGATGTGTTCAGCTTGTAGCTACAAAGCATGTGATGAGGTACCTAAAATGTACAATAGACTATGGTCTCAATTATAATCGAGATCATGAGTTCAGACTGTATGGTTATACATATTCTGATTGGGTAGGAAGTGTCTCAGATAGGAAGAGCACTTCAAAAGGATGTTACAGTATTGGGTTATCCATGATCTCATGGCTAAGCAAGAAGCAGTCCAGTGTGGCTCTCAGCACTGTAGAAGCAGAGTATATTGCATCCTATTTTGCGATTTGTGAAGCTATATGGCTTCAGAAGTTGTTATCAGGTCAATTTGATCTGGAGTTGGATACCACAGTGATTCTATGTGATAACTAGAGTTGTATAAAGATGACAGAGAACCATGTGTTCCATGAGAAGTCAAAGCACATAGAAATATGGTATTTATACATCCGTGATATGATGCAGAAGGGATCTATAAAAATCCAATATGTGGGCACGAATGAGTAGGTTGTAGATGTGTTGAATAAGCCTCTATCTCGAGTGAAGTTTGAGCACTTCCGTGAAAAGCTTGTTGTATTCTGTAAAGACTTCCCTCGAAAGCGGGAGTAGTGATAATGATATTATGGTGCAGTGGCATTGATCATCTCTAGATAGAGATAGTCTTAAATGTTGATATTGAGTTGTGATGGAATCGATCATCCCTAGACAGATTTCTCTTAAATAATTGTGATTGGACCAATCATCCCTAGACAAAGATATCTTAAATGATTGTAATGGGATCGATCATCCCTAAACAAAGATGTCTTAAATGATAGTGGTGGGATCGATCATCCCTAGACAAAGATGTATTAAATGATTGTGATGGGATCAATCATCCCTAGATAGAGATGTCTTAAATGATTGTGATGGGATTGATCATACCTAGACAAATATGCCTTAAATGATTGTGGTGGGATCGATCGTCCCTAGACATAGATGCCTTAAATGATTGTGATGGTATCGATCGTCCGTAGACATAGATGTCCTAAATGGTTGTGGTGTTGTCCATCGTCCCTAGATAGAGATGTCTTAAATGATTATGGTGGGATCCATTGTCCCTAGACAAAGATGTCTTAAATGATTTTGGTGGGATAGATTGTTCGTAGATAGAGATGTCTGAAATGATTGTGGTGGGATCGATCGTCCCTAGACATAGATGTATTAAATGATTGTGGTGGAATTGATTGTCCCTAGACAGAGATGTCTTAAACGATTGTAGTGGGATCGATCATCCCTAGACATAGATGTCTTAAATGATTGTGGTGGTATTGATCATCTTTAGAAAGAGAGCCTGAGTTCTGAAAGGAATGATAGTCTTAAATGTTGATCCTTAGACTGAATCCATAGTTCCAAAAGGAATTATTGTTTATGAGTGTTTGACTTAATCCCTAGTTCCGAAAGGAAGGATTTTCTATGATCCCATTTCTGTAAGGAAGGATCACAAGTGTTGATGGATTGAATCCTTGCTTCTGTAAGGAAGGTTTATCCATGATCCCAGTTCCGTAAGGAAGGTTTATCCATGATCCTAGTTCAGTAAGGAAGGATCACAGAGTTGTTTGGACTGAATGCCTGGTCTTGAAAGGAATGATTTTCCATGATCCCAGTTATGTAAGGAAAGATGATAGAATTGTTTGGACTCAATCGCGAGTTTCAAAACGAAGGATTGTCTACGATCCCAGTTCTGTAAGGAAGGATGACAGAGTTGTTTGGATGGAATCCCGAGTTACAAAAGGAAGGATTGTCGATGATCCTTGTTCTGAAAGGAAGGTTCACAAGAGTTGTTGGACTTAGTCCCGAGTTTCAAAATGAAGGCTTGTTGATGCAGTAGCATCGGGGTCTAGGAGAAACAGTCGAAGATGATCGACAGAAAAGATAGCCAAGGGGATTTCCAGTGACCACTGGTGTGAAGGAATATTGGCTATCAAAGTCAATAAGTCAAGCAGAAGTTGTCGATATGCGGTCGACACAAGGAGAGGAAGGTCGAGAGTCGACATGTTGGAGATCGACATATGATAGGGTTGCAGCAAGGGAATAGAAGGTCAACATGTTGTCGAATCGCGACACCGACAGGTTGAGGCGGAATCCAAGCATGGAGGAAGGGGTGGACTGGAAAAGCCGTAGATGCGAATTGAAGCCGACAAGTAAGTCGAAGGATGATGAAAACAATATGGTCGAGGTCAGTGATGGGACCGACTACTGTAGCAGTGTTAGAGAAGTTTAGAAGTCAAGGTGAGTACTTGGTAGTCGTTCGTGGTTGCTAAGGAAGTTATGAGAAGTTATGAAGGTGGTTGGGATCATGACAAATGTCACCACGGGAAGAGGTTGTGCAGCATGGCAGAGGGCACTGACAACTGCAGGTCTGCGGGATCTATAGGATTTGGAGGACAGAGGAAGAGTGTCTCGAGGAAAGGAGTGGACGTAAGGGTGAGCAGTAGTATCAGAGTAGCAGAATATAAGACCAGTGCGCAAGCACAGAGAAACTTAGTTTGATCAACAGAGGATCAGGGAGAGAAGAGATCATTCATCCATAGCTCAGAGATCCTGGATTTGAAATATGGTTGGGCTGGAAGAGAATATAGTTTTCAGTAGTTGAGTTTGGTGAGTTAGAAGAGCCTGCGTGTATGTAGAACACCTCCAGCTGTGGTTGGGTAGAGTTTTGCATGACCTGTGAAAGTCCGGTTGCGATTGGATGAGTGGGAGTTTCAGCTACGGTTGAAAATCACTCACATAGGCGTTAATGTCCGAGGGAAATGCAGTTGCAGTTGATCATGAAATGTTTGACGAGTGCATGCAAACGACGTGAAGTTTGACTAGTGAAATCGCAATCATCAAGAAAATCCAAAGGTGTGGATGCATTCTCGATGCGTTAGACGAGAGCGATGAGGAATTCAAAGAACTGGGAGAACAGGAAGAGGCAGTCGAGGAACAGGAAGATAGATTCATCAAGCTTCTAACGGAGATGAGAGTTTGGAAAAATATGGATGTATGTACCTACTCAGGAAGTGGGGATCCAGAAGAATTGATCAACTGGTTCATAGAAATGGATAAATACTTCGACATAGACAAGATTAAGGATCCTAAACAGGTTAAAAATGAATGTCTGAGATTGAAGGGTCATGCCACATTATGGTGGGACAATGTACATGCTAACAACATCAAGAAAGGCAAGGAAAATATCAATTCTTGGGATAGGATGGTCGCCAAGCTGAAAGGGAAGTTGTTACCAGGTAATTATGTGATTTCCTTGTTCCGGAAGTTGCAAAACTTTCGACTGAAACAAATGACCATGAAGGAATACATTTAAGAGTTCTATAGACTTTCCATTCAGTCGGGAAAAATCGATGAAGGATAAGAATTTGTTGCATGATATGTGAATGGATTGAAGTATGCCATACAGGACAAGTTGAGCTTGTCGAGGTTCAGAGTGCTCAGTGGATCCTACCATCTAGCTCTGAAGGTAGAAGATAAATTGTTGAGGAAATCCACATCGACCAGAGGCAGGATGATGGGTCGTGGTGTGAAGACTGTTTCTATGAAAGGCCAAAGTAGTAGAACCCGAAGAGAAGGAATCAAAGATAACCGACGTGCGAAAGGGAGATCGACTTAAGAGAAAACGCAGGAAAATAGAAGCGATGGTCGTGAGAACCGCAGCTGATGTGCGTGTGGTTGAAGTGGTCCAGCTGATAGAAAAGGAGCTGAAAGACTAGCTCTAGTCTGTTATAAGTGTTGGGAAGTCAGACACGAGGCATATGCGTGCCCAGAAAACCTGCACGCTGTAGAGGATTGGAAACCCAAATGTCAAAGTGATGAGCAAGTCGATGAGAGGGAAAAGTCAACATCTGACATCAGTGAATATGGGAAAATAAAAGGTTGAACCATGACAGCTAGGAGGACATTGGTTTAGGACGACCGACGCGATGAGAAAGAGCCGACACAATGAAAGGCTATCTTTTGAACTGGAGTGATGATTGGTGAGTCGTATTACAAGACCATAGTTGATGGTGGCAGTACACAGAATATTTTGTCGGTGGATGTCATCGAGAAGTTGGGTCTGATATGTCAAGAGCAGCCACACCCATACAAAATATCATGGTTGCAGAAAGGAAATCATGTCAAGGTAACCAGACAATGCCTGATAAACTTTAAGGTTGGGAAACTTGAAGACAATGGACTTTGTGACACAATCCCAATGGATGCATGTCACCTATTTTTAGGGAGACCATGGCAATATGATCGGAATATGATCTATGATGGTCGAGCCAAAAAATTCACAGTGTGTAAAAATGGAATGCGAAGGAATCTGAGGCCAAAGTAGGAGGACCAAGCTGACTGCAAGAAGGGCGAGAGAAACTATTCACTCATACAAAATGATATATTAATGACAAAAGGACCAAAATCCGTATATAAATGACCACTTTTGATTTGGTGACCACTGGTAGCAAATTAGCAGTCATTTATCATGCGACCAAAACTGTGGTCATATTTAGCTTGGTCATTTATAGCTTATCTTGTGGTAATATATTTGGTCATTAATTGTCATGACTAAACTAGTGACCAAAAATATGCCCAAATTAATGACCACAAATAGGCTATAACTAACAAAACTAAAAGTGACCACATTTTTTGTCACGTGATAAGAGACCAAAAATTAACCACCAAAACTGTCATTTGGTCGTTTATATGCGAATTTTGGTCATTGTTTTGGTCGCTTATCTCTCATTTTTTGGTTACTATTTTAGTCCTTTTTAGCCATTTTATTTGCAAATATTCACTGATTTCTGTAGATAGGGTATAAAGGAATCGAACCACCAATCTCTTGCCTGTAAGGAAGGTGCTCTTCCATTGTGCTAGTACCCTTTAAGTCCTATAAAGAGTGAGAGTATGGGAGGTTCCTAAAAATAACAAGAAGGCTAAGAAGCATATTGCAAGTAGTTGCCATGCATTTCAATAACTTTCCTCACAAGTGCCTGAAAATCAATCATGTTAGTGAAACAAAATTGCAAGTTAAGAACCCATCATCTCCTCCAAGGATTAATGTTTTTTGCAATGTTTAACATATCACGTTTTGCAATCGTTCACCGAAATATAGTAATGTGCCAAATATCCCTCAATTATGCATAATACATAAGGTCATAAATTTACCTTCACTATAAGAGAATTCAAATGGAAGGATATAAAGTCTATCAATGAGAAGGAATTGCAGCTAAAGAAAGTTACAAATAAGATTGTACCTACTCTTGTGCACCAATGACATCTTTTTTTCTTCCTGAATACCAACCCAAAGTAATAAAGATATCAGACAGGCTCCTAATATTAGAAATGTAAAACGATTATACTTCTATAATAGAAATAGAAACAGGCCATATATGGTGAAACAAATATAACAAATAACTGATTTAATCAACATGACATGTCAAACTAGCTAACAACTTGAAAATCAAAATTACCTTTTTATTGCTTGTTGCATCTTCTACATGCTTGACTAATGACGTACCCTCACCAGTAACGTGCTACAATGATATATAAAACAGTTGGATTAGGGAGGAGGCAAAGAAAAAACAAAACCTTTTTCCTGCAGAAATTCACTATAAGTTTTGAAAGTAGCCAATCTAGGATATTTTCAATCGATATGCACCAATTGGTGTCTACCTATTTAAAAATTTGAGCCACAAGTTCCAATCCTTTATGTATCCTACAAAACAACCTATACATCCTTGAAAGATAGTATACCTATACAAAAAATGCAATCCAGAAGTCAACTTGTTCACTAGTGAAACTATTGAAAAGACAGGTTCAGAAATCCCAAAAACACAACAATAATCAAATGAAAATGCCATGTCACCTTGTTATCTCTTAGCAAGGTATGGAAAACTGAATGCTCCTTCTCTAGAATTTGTCTCTCATATTGATAAAGTAGCTCATTTGTGTTGCTCATGAACAAAACTAAACTATATAAATATTGAATAGTAATCCACCATGAGTTGTGACATATAATTTCTATTGCAAGGAAGTTTTGTTGAACTTTACTATGAAGTAAGCATAACCACATAAACATATTAAATAAACTTACAGGAAATGTGGTAGCACCAACCACAAATTTTCCTCCATTATAAACTCCTTGAGGATGACCAAAAACATCATTTGGACTAGCATGTGTTGAAGACATCAGAGACACAAAATGGACAGGAATATGTGGAGATTTAGCAGGTGCTTGGTTTGAAAGTGCATTTGCACTGAGTGTGCTCCAGGATTGTCCAAGAGGAAAGAAAGTCACAAAATGGAAAATAAAGGGATTCCAAGTTAGTAAAAAATGTAATATAAGTGCTAAAAGATACCATGCTGCAAAAAAACAAGAGAACTCACCTATAATAACTACTTTGTTTTGCATAAAGTAAAGATAAACTATACTGTAAAGTACAATGATGGAGGCATTCTCAAACCTTGTACACCAGCAGTAGTAGGCACATTGACAGTTTGAGAAGGTAGATTCCCATAAATAACAAGCCTTTGCTGCTTAGAATATGTTGAATAAAGAACATGTGATGATGGTGTTGGTTGAGGCTACTGAGAATAGGATGTAGAAGGAAACTATGATGAAGGTGTTGATAGAGGCTAGTAAGAATAAGGTGAAAACAACACTTGTGATAAAGAAGATGGTGGAGGCTACTGAGGTAAGGGCACATAAATCACTTGTGAAGAAGGAGGTTGTGGTTGTTGCACTTGTAGAAGAGGAAACTATTGAGATTATAGAGTATACTATGCAAGTTGTGGTTGAACTGATGGAGACATGCCCACGATTGTCTATAGTGTACCTTGCATATTGGAAAAAATTTCTGGGTGAATCTGATGGTTTGGTGGAGGCATAGATTTCAGCCCTAATTGTGGTGAAACTCCAGGCTGAGGCTGCAAAATGTCAAAGTTAGACCACAAGAAAGTAGTAATAATTTTTCGTGTATGCAAGGAATACAATAAGTAAAGGAAATGGATGTATAGTGAAAAAATACATTTAGATCATACCTACAATGGTTGTGGATCCCCAAAGCTCTAACACAATTAAAAAAAAGTCAAATTAGAAGGAAAATGCCACTATACATTCACAAAGTATGCAACATATAATAAGATATATATAGGATAGATGAAATGATGACTAAGTTATCTCAATAAAGCATGAAGAAGCTTATCAGATGCATAAAACTTTGAAAGCCTACATTCTAGTGATCATGATGCAAGAGGGCTTTCTGCCAGGTGAGCTTGTGGAGTAGGATGCTACCCAGAGTCACAGATATAAGAATAAAATATCATAAGTTCACAAAACGTTGTTGAACAATATACCCTAGGTACCATCCTTAGAATTAGAAGAATATTATTTACTAAAAAGTTAAAACCCACTTTTTCAATTGTTATTGCTAACACAAGTGGGTCCCCAAGAAATCTTTTATTGCACTCAATGTTCACATTGTAAATAAGAAAATTCCATATCAACAGTAATTCAGGCCCTAGTAAGCAACCCCCTGCCAAGAGAGAAACATTATATCACACATTCATCTTTAAATGATTATGATAACATAATTTGTATTATATAGATGCACTAAAATTTGTGCAAGTGATATGTCCATTAGTAACTGAGTTTACAGTAGTGCATCATATTAATTATCCCCAACAATCAGAAATGTTCACATCCATTTCCCAGATTCTGTTCAAATATCTTGGTCCCAATACAGTTAGATACATTTCCTTTCTACAAGTGATCCCGCAAGAAGCCCTACTGTTCCTATTGCTTGTTGTTGTTTATAAATCTAACAAATAGATTTTTGCTTCGAACTCCTTAAAGGCTAGAAAAACAAACTATCGAAAATGGAAAAAAAAAGGATGACGTAAAAGCATCATTAAGATCGGGAAAAATATCTATAGAGGAATATGAAGTGCTGCTCAACTATGCTATGTTAAAAAACAATTTTTACTTGTAACAGTGGAAGTCTTAAGTGATTTACTATTAAAGAATCCATTAATAAAAGAATCCTAGTGACAGGTAATGACCAACATAATATTGTACTCTCAATAAGGAAACATACATTAAATTATTCAGATTTTCGAAAATAATTAGAAATCAATCAGGTCTAAGGTGATGATATCTGCAGAGAAAAAGCTACCTTTGACTTGATTGAATATAGATTATGAAATAACCTTCACACTTGCAACATAGTTATAGCTTCAACATCATCTTAAAATGCATAGCTCTCCCTGTTTCAGTTCATGTTTTATAATTAGAGGGGTTGAAAGTCCCTTCCGCTTTCCTGATTCTTTCACCATGCTTGCGCTTCCCTTGGAAAATTGATCATCATCTAAATTTCCAGTTACGTGATGAGATTGAGGGGCATTCGCATTGTTCACTTTTTCTTCTGCATTATCTAGGTCATCTTCATTACCAGTAGAATAGTTCCTCTTAGGATTAGGAAGAATTTCAAGTGACCTTTGAACTTTTTTCATTGACCTGAATCTTTTCCCCTCTGGGGAAAGGTAAACCTTATAAATACATTTGTTTCCCTTTGAGGCTTGTACTTTCTAGCCATCTCCTATAGTTCCACCATTTTCATCTATGTTATTTTTCAATTTGGCTAGTAATTACAACTCAATATGATGCAATTCATTAACATCAGGAGCCTTTCATTGCATATTTATGGGTCTAAGCAATTAGTAGCTACCCCCAAAACATTAGAATATAGTAATTGGTCATGATGAGCCTTTGGAAACGACTCAATTTTTGGTGTAGATCAATCCATTCCCTTTAATGATAAAAGGGCAATGGAAAGCTTCTCATTATGCTCAGGAAACAATTCACTTGAGGCTTCATTACTTCCCTTGTACCTCTCCCTTTTAAAAGAAGATGCATCCATCACGTCCTTAGTTGCATCGCTTTCATTTGCACCTGACTTACAATGTAATTGCTTTATGTTGTCTTCAAAAGCCTCTAGAGATATTTTCCTGCAATTATTTTCACTTTCCTTTGTAGAATCGATATTAGGGATATGTTTATGTGTCTTTCCATCTGACATGAGCGTATTTAACTCTAGAGCCAATTTTTTATGTTTACAATTAATAACCTGTTTTGACAAATCAGACTTTACAATAGAAACATCAACAGTCCCTATCTGTTCAAATCTTTGCCTCTTACTAGATTGCAATTCCCTGTCCACTGGCATCTTTTCTTATTCTTGGAATATATTAGCTTCCTATTGTCCACACTTCAGAAGGCTATCTTTGACCACGATGAATATTGGGAAGTTGCCACAAACATGTTCAGGGATACAATACAGATTGTTGCTAGAAGGATGTCTAACCTTAAAAATGATTACCCTTTTGGTATATACCTGGACCTTGACTAACATATGATGTTTAACACATGAATGGAGAACTCCTTGAAACCACAAAATACTTTGAATTTATTATACCAGAATCAAATAATGCAGCTAACCCACCTGCAAAAACAGAAGATAGCAGTTATATTCAATGTCAGTGGGAATGCCAAGATGCTAAACTAATATATTAAAAATTTCACCTAATTGACTGCATGGACGATTGGTCAAACATCCTTAAGGTGTCAAAAATAGAGATGGCACACAATAAAATGATAAGATCAAAGATTCCAAAAAAATATTCTATGATAAGTGAAGAATCTTAGCATTTAAAACAACCCTACATAAATTCCAACAACAAGAAATTTGAACCAACACCTCAAATGCTAAGAGATGCAGAATTTTAAAGAATATATAATGTAACAAAGACAAAGAAAAAAGGTTCTCAATTTGAGTTCGACAGTCAACCTTTGGAATATACATCACAAATACTACAGAACAATGGTGCTGCATTTGGATATCAAATCAATAAAATATGAATTTTATGAACTAAGTTGCATAATGTTACAACGCACTAGAACCTTCTGGAACTTACATGGTTGCAAATATAACCATGAAACTTGTTGGAATGAGTATGTAAAATTCATTCTAGATGCAAAAGTGGTCTAGTAAAATGATGTAATGCAATGGATCAAATGTTGGCCTAAACCTTCTGGAACTTACATAGTTGCAAATGTAACCACAGAACTTTTTGGAATATGAGTATACAATATTCATTATAGATGTAAAAGTGATCCGGTTGAATGATGTAACGCAATGGATCAAATGTTGGCCTGAACCTTTATAGCTCAGGACAGCTTATCTTTGAATTTCCACATTTACAAAAATTAACTCATTGCATTTTATCAAAACACTCTTTTCTTGTCTCTCAACTGCTCTGGATCAAGTCTGGGCATTATATCCCACAAGAGGAGAGGATTGGTTAGCTATTTGTCATCTATGTCATTTGCAGAAGGTACGATAAAGAAAAATTCCTTTCTGTTTGGTACGGTTTTCATTTATGCCTTCATACACTATCGTCAATACATCCAAGAACTATCTCCATTAGTGGGGAGAATAAAGTCACGGGATTCTGTCAATCCAAACACATATTCAATGCATGCAACAGGAAGAATGAATGCTTTGGTAGTTCATATTTATTTACCAAAGAGAGTCAGAGAGGGATTCCTTGCATGTGTTCATTCTAGTTGAGAGGGATTCTTGTTGATTTCTGTTGATTGATGGTTTCCAATTCTGCTAGTTCAATAAATATTCCAAAGGCTAAATGATGTGAAGTCATGCATAGAATATTAAAACATCCACTTTAATTCTGTTAAAAATTCCTCTTTGCTACTATTAAACATGTGTAGATCAGATCTTCAAATTCTTCTCTTTATTCAAACCCTCATCCAAGTTCTATTGTTGCTCTTTTCCAATTCATTCTCGGAACTGCTTAAAGGGCTATTCATTGTTGCAGGAGGACATGGACAGTCCTAAACTGTGCCCATAATTTAAAATGAAGACTGTTATGGGTTAGTCTCATGCCCATATTTAGGAGAATATTGACATTTACTATGTCAATTGATCATGGACAATCCCCAATTTACCAAAAAAAACAAACCATTCCTCATACTATTGGACTTTATGCACAAAACTTAGGCAGGACTTATAATAATGCCCCAAACAAAGCCCAAAATTTCTTCAACAACACCCAGAATAGCTAATGAGGCTTGTTATGACTTAAAATTTTACCCATTAAAATAGGGGGTAACACCCATCAAGCCACAAATTCATTTTGAGTATGTACAACTGCTCTTTCCAAAATATAAAGAAGCTTTAGCTACAACAATAAGAAGAGCCTATTACAACTACATTATCAGAGGAATTTAGAATTTTGTGTCAACAACATGTATAGACCATTGGGTAAGATAAGATAATATAATTATATTAAAATTAATGTTAGACTTATATTTTGCAACAATGGTGAGTTTCTCGTAGTAGCTACTAATAGTCCATATTCTAATATGGTTAGTTTCTCATAGTACATGTCCATGATCTTTTGCAAACAATTTAAATGTCTGAGAAATGTAACCGTCATTTAAATGCAGCAAGCGATACTACAAACAACATAAACAACAAAAAATTCAGTCACACCTCTTTTACAAAAAATAGAAAAAGACATTTCCAGCCAGCAGAGAATCTTGCAAAATGAAATTGCATATGTAGCCTCTGGAAAAATCTTTGATGAGGCTTATAAAAATCTCGAAGCAACAAGCAGAAAAATGGATTGGACATGTGGAAATTGGGTATCAAGAGAAAGTTGAGAAGAAATTATCCATGATATGCATATAACTATAATCTTTATACAGGAATATTTCTCTTTGGGCACCTTCAGATGTACTCAACCATACAAGGGAAATAAAGATAAAAAGACCACCTAGCTAGTTGCAAATTATTCAGTGACTGAAAGATGAATACACACTCTTTCCCTTTTAGCACATAAGGATACAACCATCTAAAGAGAGAACATAGATTGAAGGAACTCCACTTGACTGAATTCTTCAATGCCTGAAAAATAAGCATTCAAATCAATAAGGATTTCTGACCCTCCTTGACAAAATAGTATGTACAAAAACCCATTACAGTTGGTGATCTCTTTTACTATGCCCTTTCTTCGACAGTCAGTGAGGATATGATGTTAATCTATGTTGAATGCAAAAGATTTGTCAAATTATACACTGCAACCTTGCTAAAGCCCTTGCAGAAAACAACTCCCTGCTTGGTAACACATTATCCATCCTCGTTGTCATAGTCATCTTCATCCTAATAAAAAATTCTATCTAAGAGCACAAGCAATTGCATGGAAACTATGGCTACATTAATTACATCAGAATGAGACCAAGTAGGATATTGATCTTCATGTTTAACAGGAGGTTCCACACATGTAACATCACTAGGAAATTCATCATCCTCTTTAAGAGAAATATGCACATTTTCTACATCACTAGGTTGATGTTCCAGATTGACAGAAGGTTGCATTGGCATGCTTGAAACAACCCCACTCTCAACTAGCTCCATGTTAAGATCAAAGTCTCTTACCACGGGAGTGCTCCCCAAATTCACTTCTACATTAGTCTCTCTTTTCTCAGTGTTAGCATCGGTAATGTTTCTGAAACTTTCTCATGTTTGTCATTGTGCTCAGATGACAAATCTAGGTCTTCATCCTCAAACTTCTCAGTTGTAATGCAATTTATCCCACTTGAACCACATATTTACCCTCTGCCTCTACCTCTTCTTCCCCATCCTCTTTCGCTTCCATGGTGTGCAACCTATTTTAGAAAAGGCCAAATGGCTTGCAATTACTATTTCAGAACCTAGAGAAAATCAAGAATTTATAAGCATAGAAAAGATAAATAGCAATGCATGTGGATAATTATGTTACTTGCAAAGAATCAATGTTCTATAAAAACATTAATTAGATCATTACCATCCTAGTCCTTTTAACATCATCTTCGTCACTCTCATTTTCATCTCCTTCTTGAGATTTTCTGAAACAAATGAAATGCAGTCACAAGCAAAGACACAGTATAATGAAGTACAATATGATCTCTTGTAATTTTTCAAAGTGTGCAATTTTGAATTTTCCTAGACCTCTTCACAATTACCATGAAATAAAAATCTATATTTACCTCCTCCTCCCACCATTCCTCTGTTCACCAATTGCAGCATCTGAACCCCCCATGTCTGGGACCTTGTTCACTATCTCTCGTAAAAAATAAAAATAAAACATTGTACCTGTGCACACATTGTTCCTCCAAAAAACCATTAACCAAAAGGAAAGTTTTAACTTAAATGGCTTAATCAACTTATTTACAGATGTGAAACTAGTAAACCACCTAAAGAAGCTAAGTACAAGTATAGTGAAAGGAAGAACAAAATAGACCCATCACTGTAGGAGTATGATGCAGTAAAGTCATCTTTATTTTCCTTGAAAGCAACCTAGAAAATATAGCAAACTACTTTCACAAATTGATAGGTCTCTCTCCTCAAAAAATTACATTCAAGCACTTAACATTGTAAGACATTGTATTGATCATGGGTATATGAGACACTTACAAATGTGAATCACTCACAGTCTTAGTAGTAGCACCCATCTAAAGAGTTATATCATATGTTCGATCACAAAGGTCCTTTAAAAACAACTCCAAATATTTCGCTACAAAAGACAGGTATATGAAAACACATAGTATACCACAGAAAACTATTTTAACTTATAAATACAGTTTTATTGTTTTACATGATAGACCATCCTAAAGTAAATATATGCTCTCCCATATGGTTATCAAAGAGCAAACAAAAATGCAGTTCTCCTAACAACAAATAATAGGTGTTCCAATATATACTGATATCAACACAGATCAATCATATACAATATCAGAAGCTAAAATGGAAACCATCACGATGAAAAATAAACGTGTAAAAACCATTATTAACATCAAATACATACTCGTGAAATCACTTACTCATTGTTGTGACTGCTACAGTAGAATATTTTCCACAAGTCCAAAGGGTTTCAATGTATGAGTCCTATTCTTCATTCATGTCTAATAAAAGAAGATGATATCCGATCTTTCAACTTTACTAGTTTCTAATCCAATGTTCAGAGATCAAAGCAGCTCCATCTCATATACCACAAATGATAGGCAAATGAACAAAAAAGGAGTGTTGAAACAAAATTTATTTCTATACAGTGTACACATATCTCAATTTACCTTAATGAAGACATAATTTATAGAAATATGTTGATATATTATTATATGCAAGTTTTACAATGAAACTTAGCGAGAAAAGCTGCTAAATACAACTCACACATGAATACCAAAAAGTGAAATATACAAGCTACATGATATTACATTAGCCTGTTGTGGAGGAGAAATATAGTCTAATTTTCCAGTGGCTAATAATGTGCATGGAGTGGCTAGTGATATGAACTAACTGAAAATAGATGCAAAAAGAAATGGTGCCAATACACACACTGTAGAACACATTCTCCGAATTTTATGGCCAAAAACTGGAAAACATTATATTTCTGCCTTATTTTTCCATACTTCTGGTCATTATGAACAAGTTGTTACAATCATTTTTCAAAACACAAGTTCACAATTAGAGCATGCTATACATTGGTTTGTAGAGAATATATATTTGTTGACATCAAACCCTATAATCTATCTCCTCTATGTCAATAGATTTGTTAGATAGTATGAAGAAAGCACTTGGAACCTATACAATGAAATGTAATAACTTTATACTATAATCAAAGGTACTATTGTGAGGTAGAAAAGAGAAATTACACTACCAAAAAATCTCATGGTTGACTAGATCTTCACAAGACTAGTCTTCCTAGAAAATCACAAAGCCTAATATCAAATACAAAATGGGGTATTGTAAGTGTTATAGATCTAATTTTGATGTTAACATATTCACAAGAAAAAAAGTTGCAATGGTTGGGTTGATCATTAAATTCCAATTGGTAATACAAACCTAACATCTTTTGTAATCATTGTACTTTCATCTACATCACCAATATGTCATAGATTTAACTCTTGTCTTGTTCCATCCTTGTATGCATGCTGAAATGCCACAAATCATACATTCAGTGAAGATATCAAGATCGTTGTGAGAAGGGTTACTCAACATGTATGTGAGAAGAGTTACTTAATTTGTCTTTGATGGCAGAAGATATTTCTAAAAATTGGCTCTCAAACATGATTATTGTATCAACCTTGAACGGGTGGAACTAAAAGATCTATAACTAGAGAACCACTGCTCTTCTATTCTACCAATAGATGGCTTAAGTTTCCTCGTCCAAGTATTTGAACAGAACCAATGTTTGGAGAAACCATGGACATGTAAGAAAAGGTAACCACCCTAGTCTTCATATGAGAACTCTTAAATATGGTTATTGTGGAATCTTGAGATGTTTGTTTCACTGGTAAGTAATTGCTTTGTTTACAATTTTTATGCATAATGCCTTATTTAGTATTGTGTAAACCTAGACAATTGCATTAACCATGTGTAGAAGTTATTTTAAGTACATGTCTAGTATATGCAATGCATAAAAGTACACATATTAGATGGACTATCACTCTCAATCAATTAGGTCAGTTGCAGTGAATTGGGGGTTCATGGTTGAGACCCCCCCCCCCACACTACTTATTTTGTATGGAGCCACCATTTTAAGCACTGAAACAAGACACCAATCATTCAACAACATTAAAGAAGGATAATCACCGAAACAAGACACCAATCATTCAACAACATTAATGAAGGATAAAATAATGGCTATGGCTAAGAAATAAAGGATATATAAACCGTAACCCAAAACTGGGTGAAAATAGTCAAACAAAGGGAATGATTGGTTGAAAAGCTACAATAAAGAAGAAACACAATACAAGTAGAGGAAAACTTACTCATGGATCCTTACCTAAGAGAAGCCAATAAAAAGTAGAACCAGTAAGCTAATGAAGAGTTAGATAGGCTATTCAAGGCCTCCAAAGACATACAAGGCCAACTTTTGCAGCTGAAGGCAATAGCACCCAGCAAGTACAATGCTCTCCACGGAATTAATCATTTTTTATGTTGAATGGAGCTAAGTGTAGGAAACATGTCCAAAACAACCTGAGATCAAGCCAACACCTTCCTAGTGGGTCTCAACATCATAATGAATTCTAGGTTGAGCTCCTGTATCAAGTTTCAAGACCTTCTTTTCATAGGTTCAAATGTAGAGAACAATCCATTGATGAGTTGCTCTTAAAGGAAAGAGGTGAAATAGGATTGAATGGTTTTTCCGTTTACCCTCTCTCCTCTAATACTATACTCCAAGGTTTCACATAAAATGTTATTTATGGCATGAGAGAGGCTTCCATGTAGCTATCAATGATGTTGACATCTTAAATGGAGAGGAATTAAAAGATGAATTCCATAAAAAACTTATACAAATTTGTAACATATCTCATGAAAACTTTCTTACAAAGATGTATGAAGGAATAGTTGAGCTTGCTACAATGGCTACTTTTACTCAACAAGGGTATCATAAATAAATCCTATGTGATACTTCTTTGCTATAGAGGACTTGGATCATAGTTATGAGAGTGTTCATGCCTTCTTGAGCGACTTGAAGCTTGTTATTTCTCGGATAGCATTAAAGGATTGGACCCCCATAGATTTCAAGTGTGTTCCTATGAATGTGTATATCCTTCACAAGAACATGTTTTCTATTGTTAAAGATTCGTTTTTTTACCTAGAACCAAAAATGTGATTATGAATTTTGACGCTCAAGAATAGGTAAGTGGTGCTCCAATAAAACTTGTAGATCTCTTCATTGTTTTGGAAGATGTTGGCCTGGAGCTTCCATATCTAGATGAGTCTATATCAAATGGTCATACTTTGTGTTATTTGAGATCAACACAGCTAGAACGCATCTTCGATAGAAGAAGAAAACAAACGATTTATGGTACTCTAAATTTAAAGACTTCATAGAGGCATTAGCTGATAGACTGTGTGATCATGTTAAAAGGTGGATTTCTTGTAACACTGCAGAATTCTCTGTTAGTAATTACATGCAAATGTTGTAGCTAGATGCAGGTTCAACCCTTTCAAAACTGAGACAAGGAATCTCTTTATGTGGTTGTAAATGTTCCATTTTATTTTGACAATGTGTTCTAGAGAAAGGCCTCAAATTTGATATGGGTATTTCTTGTTCTTTTATGTGACCATAGATAATAAAAAAATTCAACAATATGTTTCTAGGAAACAAATGGTTAGATTGAAGCTGGAAAATTTATAGAAGATCTAATCTAATCATGTACATGGGGAAAAATATTATGATTTCACTCAGTGATCTCCATCCAAGTACCTACTCAAGTCTCACATATCTACTAGGCAGTGATATATAACAAACAATAATAAGATTCTATTACAACCATCTTCGTTGGGATGGTTACAAGAGAAGCATGCCATGAGAATTAGACTTCTTCCTTTTGTGAATGAAGAGGAGCACATTCATGGTGATTGTGAGAACTCTTATTCCCCTAATCCACTTACTCCTCCTATTCATGCTGCAAACAAACTTGATTATTTATCCAATTCCTTTTATCCATCTTGGTGTCCATGGGACTCGTAATTATGTCATGTCATTGTAGAAACCATTACGAATGCACCTGCATACAAAGTAATTTTCTTGATCTAGGGTTTTCAGACTTAAGCCATCAAATTTAGGATAGTTTGGTAAAAAAATCCAGTTGAAACTAAAATTTATTTCCTAGATGGAGCTTCAATGCATTATGAATAAAACATGATCAAATATCTAAGGGAATCTACAGTAGTTTGAGATTATTTTCAACTAGTTTTATTCAAATTGTATATTATTTAAGCAATGTTGACTCTATGCAGTTTCATTCATTAATTAAAGGGCATACTAAAATGGTTACAACAAGAAATGGGATACCAAGCACATGATCAATATTTATATCTTCCAACAAACATTGCCATTGCTAGAAGATCTAAAGAAAAAAAATATTCAAGAGAAATATATTACCCATATTGAATTTATTATTGCATAGACTAAAGTCGAAGAAGACCGTGGAGAAATTTAGGCGAAAAATTATTTTGAATGACCCTAGAGTTGTTTTTAGTCTGCAAGAAGGAACCAAGGAAGCAACTAAAAAACCTAAATGTGAAGGACAAAGGAAAAGAAACCAAGGTTCCATGCCTATAGAAGAGGCTAGTTTAAAGCATCCAAAGATATGTATCAAGCCACTATGTATGCTACATAGGATGAGGAGTGGTACTTACTGAATTCTTACTAGAAAAATAAATGATCATCAACCTGAAACCAACTGCATATCCACCTTTGTGGAGGGTTGTGTCACTACCATTTAATAAGACTAATTTGTTATGGCAAAGATACTTATATCTACAATAATCAACCCTTTGCATTACTAATGAGGGAATGTACCTATCCGGATTCACTTAGACATAGTGGTGCCTAGTTTTAGCAAGATTGTTCTTGTTGGAAATATGGTCCCTAAACATGTAGCGCCTTCTGGTTTGTCACCTCATAGAGTTCAACAAGTGGTTTGCATAAAAATATGGAGAATCGATACAAAGATGATAGGTCTTGGCTATAAATATGGGAACCTCAAGATCCCTTCTACAATTGTAACTAAGTATAGAGTTTCCATAAAACAATTAACCCATAGCATGGCTAGAGAAGTAAAGTTGGTGCCCCATATAGAATAACTCTAACACCCAAAGCACTAAGATGCAATAAATTGTTACAAATTTTGAAATTCTTAAAGATATGTAAATATAGACCTCGACTTTGGAAACCATCCGAAAAATATTAACCCTATCTTGCGTGTGGAAACTAGGATAAGCTATAATCCTTTGTGGAACAAAAAAAAGACCTAAAAAATCCCTTTCAAAGTATGGGACACCATAGATATTCAATTTCAAAACATTTAATGCTACTGAGAATAAATGTGCTAACCATTTTTTCAATAGCCATCATTTTCCATGAGGAATGCCTCCAAGCTATCATTACTGCAAATCCTCCGCCTGATACTAGTAAAAAAATGCAAGGGAATTCTTGGAACACATATAACTATTATTTAAATTGATGAATCCCAATTTCATTCAAAATATTTGTAAAAGCCTCCAAATCTCCAAATCTAAACCCAAAGATTATTGCCAAATCCTCAAAATCTTTCAATTTAGTGCCAAAAGTACACTTCTTCAATGAATTGAGAGTTTGAAGAACTCATGGTTTCATATTGTAGACCAAGATGGAAAAGCGGGTACTGGGGGAATTGAACCCGTATGAACTCGCCATATACCCCGACATATGAACCATTTCTTAGAGAGACAGTCATATCTATCTATTTCTTTTATTATAATACGATGTGGTAAGGAACATCTTTTGATTGGTCCCACACACAATTATAATGCACACCCAAAGAGAGTAACACCGGGCACTAGATAAAGGACATCGCTACCAATTAATGATGTTGACCCAAAACCTTTGGGCATAGGCCCCTATCAGAGTTAAGATCCTATATTTTATCCCATTGGTTCAGGAGCATCCGTAGAAAAGGCTAAAGGCAATAGACCTTTTTTACTTCACTTGACAGTAGGTGCTATGGGAGCTAGGGTGCAATGACCGTGATTGATAAAAAAATAGGAATGGTTACAAAATTAATATGACTATGGGGTATGTCGATGGGTATAATCATGTTATCCGATAGTACACCATGATTATCAATTTGGTGTCTCGTAGCTAGGACATCATCATGATCAATATACACCAGCACTTATAATTTGGTTTCAATTAAATATATAGTGTAACCTAAAAAAAATTACTAACTGTTGTGACTTAAGCTGTGACTTAAATAATAGAATCACGGTAACTCTTAATTCTTAATTAAAATAATTTTACAAAAATGGAGGATTTTTTTTTCTTTTCAAAATGGAGGATATTCGCAATTTTTTGCAGGGGAGAGAGCCGAGGGGAACTTTATAAATTTCCAATATTAAAATCAGGTGTGAGGAGAACGATTCTGATGAATGGATGCACACAGAGAATTAATTATATTGGAGGTTGTGAATTACATGAACTTTTCGAAACTTTAACAGACTGTCAAGAGGGTCAAACGATGATGGTTCTATTCAAACAAAATATGAATGTGACCAGTATGACAAGCCAAACATAATGACACCCGCAAATTCATGACATGACAATGCTGAGAGGGAAAGACACAACAAATATATAAGCTTGATGCGCCAAATGATGCAACTTGGAAGATTTGTTGAAGGGATAATATGAAAACAAAAATGGTGATTTATCAAATATGGACATGATAAGCACATCGATCTGGATGTGACAGTATAGATGAAATGATCTTGGGAAAAAGTTCAATAGGTTCTCATATGCCGTCATGTACTTTTGACACTAGCTTGTGTCTCTAAATCCATCTATAATGTTATAATTTTCTAAATTTTAACACCGTGGATGGATTCAGAGACCCTAAGGGTCTCTGAATCCATCTGCAGTGTTAAACTTTAGTAAATTGTACAAATTCATTATCAAAATTGTAATTTCCCATTGTCAGAGTGACACAACTAAAAATGACCAAATAAATGACCAATTGTTATGTGGTCATTTTTAGTTTAGTTACTATCCTGTGACGAAATTGGTCATTTATCTTGGTCATTTTTAGTTTAGTTCATATCTCGTGACAAAATTGGTCATTTATCTTGGTCATTTTTAGTTAGTTCACTTAAAATTTCTCAATTTTGGTCATTTATCCATTGTAAAAACTATGGTGACCAATGTTTCTGGTGACATGGTCACTTATCTCTCATTTTGTACTACTGATTGGAAGAAGAGAGTGTTGATTTGCTCAGGAAATGAATTCATCTCAGAGGAGGAGAAATAATCGGGATGTTTGCCATCATTCCGAAGGGACCATGTGTCGAGAGGTCGACAATGGAGAAGATTTCGGTTGAAGTCGAAAAGATGCTCGACGAGTTCAGAAGCACAGTAGTCGACAAAGTGCCGATGATATTGCTACTGAAGAGAAACATATCCCATTAGATCGACTTGATTCTAGGATCGAGTTTTCCAAACAAGGCACCTCACAACATGACTCCTGCAGAGAGTCAGGAACTGAATCGACAGGTCCAGGAGTTGTTGGAGAGGGGATTAATCAAAGAAAGTATGAGCCCTTGCGCGGTACCGGTAGTATTAGCACCGAAGAAGGGTGTAGAATGGAGGATGTGTACAGACTCCAAATCTATCAACAAGATCATGATCAAGTATCGGATTCCATTGTCGAGAATGGACGACATGATGGATTGTTTGAGTGGAGTGAGATACTTCACGAAGATCAACCTGAAGAGCAGTTATCACTAGATTCAGGATAGAGAAGGAGATGAATGGAAAAAAACCTTTAAGACGAAGGAAGCACTTGATGACTGGTTAGTCATGCCATTCGGATTAACTAATGCACCTAGTACATTCATGCGGTTGATCAACAAGGTACTGAAACCATTCTTGGGAAAGTTTGTCGTAGTGTACCTAGATGGCATTTTGATTTTAAGTCGAACCAAGATTGAGCACATTGAGCACATTCGACAAGTATTGTGAAAGATGTAGGAAAAGAAGCTGATAGTGAACCTGCAAAAATTCTTTTTCATGATGGAAGAGCTGGTGTACTTGGGATTTGTAATATCGGGTAAATGGTTGGTGATGGACCTAGAGAAGGTGAAGGCTATATTGGAGTGGTCAGAGCCGACAAGCGTGACTAGAGTGCGAAGTTTCCATGGACTTTCTAGTTTCTATAGGAATTTCATCATAGGATTTAGTCAGATATGTGCACCTTTGACAGAGTGCATGAAGAGAGGGGTTTTCAAGTGGACAGAATCTTCCCAAAAATATTTTGAAAAGTTGAAGGAAAAGGTGACTGAGCGCCCAGTGTTAGCGCTCCTAGATTTTGACAAAGTTTTCCATGTTGATTGCGACGCAAGTGGGATGGAAATTGGAGCAATGTTGAGCCAGGAGGGATGACCAATTGCATTATTCAACGAGAAGTTGGATGATGCGAAGTGAAAATATTCGGTCTATGACCAGGAATTCTATGCTATTGTCCAAGCATTGAAGAACTACAGGCATTATTTGTTGCCCAAGGAATTTTTGTTGTACACAGATCACAAAGCACTGAGGTAGTTGAACATTCAATCGAACTTGAATCAATGGCACATGAAGTGGGTCGAGTTCCTCCAGGGATATATCTTCATGTTGCAACATAAGTTGGGCAGGTCGAACAAGGTTTCCAATGCACTGAGTCGAGGAGTTTCATTCCTGAACATGACAACAGTTCAGGAAACATGAATAGAGTAACTGAAGACAGAGTATGCGACTCATGAGGATTTTGCGAAAGCATGGAAGGCGAGTAGCGAAAGATGGATTGTCGACAAAACACCATACTTGGATTATTTCATCCAAGAGGGATACTTGTATAGGGGACAACAATTGTGTATTCCCAAAGGATCCATAAGAGAGAACCTAATATGAGAACTACACAATGGAGGATTAGCAAGTCATTTTGGCATCGAAAAGACCAAGGCATTGGTCGAAGAAAAGTATTATTGGATAGGAATGACGAAATATGTTTGTAAGTGGGTACGACAGTTTCGATTTTGCTAGTTGGTAAAAGGAAGAAGTTAGAATATAGGGTTGTATACGCCATTAACAGTGCCGAATACCTCATGGGAGCACCTAAGCATGGATTTTGTGCTAGGATTGTCAAAGACACAGCAAGGAAGAGACTCAATATTTGTTGTAGTCAACAGATTTTTAAAGATGGCACACTTTATTCTGTGTCGGAAGACAAGAGATGCCACAATCATTTTGTAGCTAGGGTTTTCACCCTGGCTTATGCAAATGAGCACCTACTAAGGAGAAGGGCCTCCTCAGTAGCAGTTCAGAAAATAGTAAATAAAAGTAGTAAAACAGTATGAAATTTAACCTAGCATGAGAATTAACATAAATAATAAAACACAAAAATATGGAAAAGATTTCTCTTTTTTGTATTAAAAGTTACCTCAGGTGTAGAGGCTGGTGGAGCCTTTGCAACAGTCCAAGAGGGTTGCTTCCAAGCTCTAGTGTTGTTCCTTTCTCCTTCTCCAAAGGGTTTTTGGAAATGGGCCAAAGGGGCACTCAAATTTGAAAATAGCTCAAAAGGGTGAGCTAGGGTTTCAGGAGTGATTTTGGTAGAGTAAGGATAGGGATGACTGTGGATGAAAAATGGGGAGCCTCCATCACCTATTTATAGGTTTTTAGTGGTGGAGTGTTGACCCATGGTTTTGGGCACCATATGGTTTAGGTCAGCTGTATAGGGTTTTTACTTCCTTTTTTCCTTCATTTTCCTCTTTTTTGTATTTTTTATTCCCTTTTTAGAGGGTTTTTGCTATTTTTTGAGGAATTTACTTTATTTTCGGGGAAAAGGGGGGTTTTTGGCCTTTTGGAGGCTTTTTTAATGGTTTTTTGGCCTTTTGGAGGCTTTTTAATGGGTTTTTAAGGTTTTCGAGGCAAATATGCACAAATGAGTCATGTAATGGGGTAGATAATGTAGCGAGCATTTTTTGGGTGTTAACAGATTGCCCCCTGATGTGTGAGGGCAGGAGCTCATTGTATGGTCGATAGACATCATAAGTCTTTTATGGTTTTCCTGGGATGTGGAGAGGAGAAGAAATGAACTAGATCCTGGAACAATGGTCCCGAACAAACTGCAAAAACTGAAAATACATGACCTCAATAATGAATGAGGAAAAATCTGAACATATGGACGAGGTGGGCATTCCCATTCTCGTATCAATATATAGGACAATAACAAGGCGGTCCAAAAAATGGGGACCTGAAATATACATGGCCTCAAATGAGGAAGAATCTCAATCTATGGACGAGGCGGGCATACCCATGCTCGTATCAAGATATATAAAAAATAACAGTGAAGCCCAAAAATGGGGGCCTGAAGTATACATGGAGAACCACTATGTACATCATAAGGGTCCAGCGGAGACACAAATCTGGGACATAATGCTAGGATGACCATGTCTGAGCTGAAGAACTGATACACTGTAATAACAATAGTGATGCTGAGTGTGGTACCAGAGGGACTGATGAGCTGCTGGAGCATAGTGACGGGGAGTCATACCCTCAATGGTACACTGAACCGGGTACTCAAGGAAGCATATAACTGCATGGCTTCCGAATACAATCTCCTACGCAACCCGGACATCCACGGGAACATATAAATGGGCATTTTGAGGGGACTCACCGATGTGCTAGAGTCGGGGGAGATCCTGGGTCTTCGACCAATAACTGAAAGGATATATACCCAGCACGATTCTCAATGATGCGATCAAGGTATTGAAGTCGAGCATGTGAGAAACAACCATTGGGATAGGCATTGATGACTCCTCTCAAAATGGTTCGTAGGAACGCACCACAAATGGTGATGAGTCCAAGGTGCAGGGACCTTTGGGTCTATCATATGGAATATATGGGTTGTTGTTGACAGAGGGAGACCTGCAACTAGCAAGGCAATGATGTTTCCTTGATAGGAGCACGAGGTGGAGAACCGAAGTGTGAGAGTACTGATGGTAGGACTGACATACTGTGGGGGTAGGGAATAACTGAGCAAGTAGAGTGGGTGGAATCAAACTTCCTTTGTTCAGAGTATGATGGCGGGGATGATCGGGCAGCATATGAAACTGACTGGTGGGAAAGGGATCATAGCTGTAATGGAACAAGGATAGTGACTGGGATGAGTGATGCTCAAGTTGGTGTAAGATGGCAGAAGACTGTAGAATACTCTGAACAAAGGAGACCTTATTGGAGGTGCTGCCAAGATGATCGATCATGGTGCCGAGAGGCACGGGGGGAACTTCTTCAGGGGTTAAGGAACTAGAAGAAGTGTGTTCAAAATGGTACTGTCGTGTGGATTTATACAAGCCCAGCACAGTTCATGCTCGTGATTGATTTCAATTTTAAGGAGTCTGAAAGCGATAAGAAGACTTTGAAATAATGGAATGGTACTATTGTGTGGATTTGTACGAGCCCATGACACTTAATGCTCGTGGTTTCTTTCAATTTTAGAGAGTCTGAAAGCGATAAGAAGACTACATTGGGTTTTTTTTTGTGTGTTAGTCTCCAAGGCCTGAAGAAGCATAAAAGGATGCAATGAAGAACTCTTCTAGCTGGTGTGGCTAGAGTATTCCTTTTTCGTAATTAATCTACCAGGTTCGGAAAAGGGTTAAACTTATACCAGATAGACACCCTTTCAGGTACTTTAACGAGCATGAAAGGAAGCAAAATTGCTCGGCAATCTTTTCACTGTTTTAGGAGTCAGAAAAGAGCTTAACAGCAACTCCCTAAGTGGCTTTTTCATAAAGGACTTTTCCGGCCCGAAAAAGGGATAAAATTATACCGAACGAAAGGAATGGTCAGGCAAGGACGAAGTGCTCAATCAAGGAACATTGATGATGACCAAGAACGAGGGTAGGGGGGAACACTAGTGGGCCTCCTTGCGGGATAATGAATGGTGGAAAAATAACGAAATAATTGTAGTATGAAAAGAGTGAAGGGCTCATGTAAAAATGTGGAACAATCCGATGGTGGCTGATGTGGTGCGCAAACTGAGGCAGCAAGGTGTCGAGACACAATGTTGAAATTGTACCTGTTGTGAGTGAGAAATGATCTCAAGCATCATCACGAGCTCAGAAAACTGGATCCAGCGATATAATAAGTGTCAAAAATGGATAACGACCGATGTGACACGCAAACCAAGGCGACAAGGTGCGTTTTGGAAAAAATACCCAAAAAATATGGGGGTGAGAGCGAGAAATGATCTCAAGCATAATCACGGGCTCAGAAAAAATGAATCTGATGATATAAAATATATCAAAAACAGAGAGCAGCCGAAGTGGCACGCAAATCGAGGTGACTAGTGGTGACTAGAAAAATGCTCAAAAAATGATGTGGAAAAAATAAGAAAACCAGTCGACCATCATGATGGTCTCGTCGAGCTGATTCTAGTGGTGGAAACGGTTTGAAAAATGGACTCCGTATGGGTTCAGAATGGCCAAAACAAGCAAAAGTCAACGGGTTATAAATAGTAAGTGGGTCCAAATGACAAGTGTCATTTGGACTTGCTGACTTTGACTAGAGATCAGAGTGGACCAGAGCTTAGTTGGTATTTCTAAGGAGGGGGGATAACTCATGCTAAATGGAATCTTCAAAATGGGAACCATGGTCTGAGACTAGCTGTTTGGGGACCCCGAATCGTGTGATAGCATGGTTAAAAAAGAAACGGGCAGCAGTGTCAGCTTTACAATTGAAGGTGGGCATGGCTTCAGCCCATTTGGTGAAGTAGTTGGCAGCGACAATGATGTACCTATGGTCATTGGTGGAAGAGGGTTTACATTCCATGAAGTCGATGGCCCATTTACAAAAGGGACCAACGGTGACGACAGGGTGTAATGGAGCAAGTGGTGTCCGAGCCTTAGGGGAAAAAAGTTGGCAATTATGGCAATGTTTGACCATTGTGATGCAGTCGATAAAGAGCGTGGGCCAAAAGTATCTAGCGCGGATGACCTTTTGGGCAGTGGCCATTCCAGAGAAATGTCTGCCACAGGCACCGCTATGATAGTCATTGAGGACTTGTTCGGCTTCCTCGTGTGTAAGACAACGACGGAGAATCGTGTCAACCCCTCATCGATAAAGGACATTGCCCAAGAGGAGATATCGAGAGGATTGATGATGAATACGACGACGTCCATCATGATTGAGGTTGGGTCAAAACTTCTGTATGCGAAGGTATAACGAAATATCACCCTACCATGGGTCATCATACGAGGTGATGAACAAGTGATTGTCGGGTAACTCATTGGAGATTTGTGGGGACAGAAAAAGGGATGGGAGATCGGTGATGGGTTAGGCAAGCATGAGGGATTTAGTGCTATTAGGGGTTGTGAAAGTGAGGTCATATTCTTGGAGGATAATTACCCATTTAGCAACGCGACCTTGCAGGAGGCGACAGTTCAAGAGATAGACCATGGGGTTGGAGTTGGCGACAACTATGGTATGAATGAGTAAAATGTAAGGTCACAATTGTTGGATAGAAAGGACTACAACAAGGGCTAGTCTTTACTCATACGGGTAACGTACGGGTGGTCCAAACAAGGTCTGGCTGACGTAATAAATGACATGCTCCTGGCTAGCTGCATCTTCTTGAACAAGGACTCCATACACGGCATGATCGGATGTCGAGACGTAAAGGATGAAGTCCTGAAAGAAATCCAGAGGGGAGATCAAAGGTTCTTGTGTGAGAGATTTCTTAAGGGCTTCGAATGCAGCTTGCGCCTGGTCATCCCAAACAAAGGGTATATGGGTACGAAGCAAGTGTAAGAAACCATGAACTGTGGTGGCATAATCAGTATCGAAGCGATGGAGGAAATTAGATTTCCCCTGTAGACTCTGGAGCTGCCGGATCGTGCGTGGTGCTGGAAGGTCTATGATGGCTTGGACTTTGAGGGGATCAACAACGATTCCTTTATGGGAAAAAATGAAACCCAACAACCGGCCTATCGGAACGCAAAAGACACACTTGAGTGGGTTCAAGCGGATTTGATATTTCCGACAACGCAGAAAGACTTGCCGAAGGTCGTTAAGGTGGTCTGATCGTTTCCAGGAACGAGCTGTAAGATCGTCAAGATAGACTAGTAGGATATGGACCAAGTCGTGAAAACAATAGATCATGGCCCGCTGGAAGGTGGCACCGGCATTCTTGAGGCCGAAAGGCATGACGCGATAGGCAAAGGTGCCCCATGGGGTGGTAAAGGAAGTCTTGTACTGATCTTCCTTGCGGATCTGAATTTGGTTGTATCTGAAAAAACCATCCATAAAAGATAGGAGTTCATGCCATGCACATGCATCGATGAGTTGGTCAATAAATGGCGTGGGGAAGTTTTCTTTGGGATAGGCTCGATTTAAATCACGGAAGTCAGTACATACTCTGATGGTGCCTTGTTTCTTGTTAATAGGAACGGGGTTAGAAACCCAAGTGGTATATGCAATAGGATAAATGAATCCTGCTTTGCGAAGTTTCTCAATCTCGGCTTTAACGGCGGGGAGCTTTGAGGGATGAATGGGGCATTGTTTCTATCGAACGGGGGGTACATCTGGGCATGTGTCAATGTGGTGTTCTATAATAGTGGGGTCGAGACCAGGCATTTTGGTATAGGACCAGGAAAAGACATCACAGAATTCTTGGAAAAGTTTTTTGTACTCTCCAATCTCATACTCACTGCAGGAGTCTCCTAAGGTAATGATTTCAAGAGCACCAGGTGGGTCAAAGATATCGATGTGGATGACAGGTGAGATGTTGGCCATGTTACCATCCTCAAAGGCATCAGGAGTGGGAATGGGATCCTTAAAATAGTTGACTTTGGTGGGGAGGAAATATTTGGACTCAACTGTAAATTGGGTGGCTGTGGTGGAGGAGGACTCTTCTGGGAGGAAGTAGGAACGATGGTGCATATCCTCGCAGGGGTAATCTGGGGCAGTGAGAGCCTCTAGAATCTCGTCATCATTGCAGAAACTTTGCATTTTCAAATCGGTTGGTGAGGGAGTGGTAGTAGAAGAGATCATATAGATGGTATTAATCTCGCCGGATGAGGGTGATACTGGGGGGTGGATCTCCTCAATTGTGGGGGGCGCCGTCTCAAGGTACAAATGATTCATCTCATATAGAGCTGCTCTGTCATATGGGAGATCAGGACAGCGATGTGAGTAATGGTTGTAAACATCGCATATTGCACAAGGGTGGTTGGTACGCAGTGATTTATCATGAGGCTTAGGGGTTGGATCGAGTTGGACAACCGGGATGTTGGGGTCGTCGTCAAGCATTTGCATGTGTTCCTGTAATGCAGGTAATTGTGTATATTGATGAGTCGGATGGCCTAACTCATCACACAACGAGCATTTGGGAGGAGCATGAAACATGGGGGGGTTTAACTTTTTCATGTGGGAGTACAGCAGTTTATGGTTGTGGGCCTCTACCCCCAGTGTTTTTGACAATGAGGGGTGGATTGGTGGATGAGGAAGGAGTAGTGACACCAGGGGGTGGCTGACTAGTAGTGGCGATGGGTTGCACTAGTTGTAGGATGACATTTGGCGTCGGTGGGGGAACGGGAGGCAAAATATACCACATGCGTAGTCCTAAGGTTAACCCTGGGAAGCTAAGAGTAGCCATAATCGAGGCGGTTACTACTCCCGAGGGAGGGAATAGGAAGGGGATTGTGTGGATGGGTGTAACACCAATATGACTAGGTACCAATGGTGGTTTGGGTAAGAAAGGAGGTTGATTGTTGGGTGTTTGTGCATTGTGAGAAAGGGTACATAGGTGAGATATTTCAGTCACTGGTGATGTGGGTGGAATGGATTGGAATGTGGAGGTCATCAGCATATCTGAGTAAACTCTGGGTCCCACGGAGGAAACCAACGAGGTAGTTGCACCACAAACAGGTTGTTCAACCATGGGGAGAACATTTTCCGCTGCAGCGGAAGCATTGGGATCGTAATAGGTGAGTTGATCGACCTTGACCATGCGTCCATCATGGGGGAACATCATGGTACGAAAAATGGATGAGGCGACTGCCCACATGGCATACATGTAACTACGGCCAAGTAAGAGGTTATAATCAAGTTGGGCATTGATGACCTCTATGTCAATGAGCACAGTTTTTCCAGCCAACTGGATGGGGACATTAGCTAAGAGACCTTGGGGTTGATCCGAACGGCCGTCGTAGGTTGGCAATGCAGTGGTGGACTGCTGGAGAGTAGGGGATCCCCACTTCTGCCAAACGAATGTGTACATAACGCATGTAGAGGCACCTTCATCAACAATGCACCGATGGATGACAATATTCCAAATGGATACAGAAACGTGGAATGATAAAGTTGAAGGCAGGCGTGGTTCGGATTGGTCCAAATTGAAGGCCATCAGTCGTGAATCATTTGGGTCAATAGCACCAATGGTAGAGAGCAAAGTCTTGCGCTGTGCAGGACAGTTTTTTAAGACCTCTAACGCATACATGGTTGTGGGGGACTGGGCTAAGTCATCTACAATGTTGTAATTAGACGCAGTGCGAGCATTGGGATTATTGTTGATGCAATGAAGTGGGAAGCGACGTGCTTTGGAGGCACCATCTAGTTGAGCCGGAGTGATACGTAATGACTGATCAGTGGGATGAGCGTTAGTGTTTTTGTCGACGGGAGGGGCTTCAGGGGTGGACCCATATTGGTTTCGATGGGTTTGAAGGTTGACATCGGTGGATGACATCATTAACAAGTGATGGGTACCTAAGTCTAACATGGGTTGATCAGGAGTGGCATAAGTGATTTGCTGTTGTGGTATCATGTTTCCTTGTGGTATCATGTTTTTCCAAATGTGGGCAAGCATATGTGTAGTGGCCATAGGCCCTGCAAATAGAACAAAAATGGTTTGTTCACAAATTAGGATTTTTGGCTTATTTGCGTAGCTGATTAGGGTTCTAGTTGGTTGGTGCTGCATTATTGTTGTTTGGGGGATTGGGAGGTTGACCGCCTTGGTCTAGAGGGAGGTTGTTCCCACAGTTACGACCTTTGCCGCGGTTTTGTTGGTGCTGGTTATTTTGGTTCTAATGCGAATTCTATTGGGCATACACTTGCCCTTGGGCAGCAGGTGGGTTCTGGGGTTGTGTATGTGCAGGAGCAGGGTGCAGTGGATAATAAGTAGGTGGAGGTGGCGCAGGTGCTGAACCTTGTGGGGGTTGTTGATATGTCTGCAGAACGGGTTGTGGGTTTGCCGTAGGGGTTTCCTATGGTGGGTAATAAGCAGGTTGGGCTTGAGAGCATACAGGAGCTAGTGAAGCCTGTGGGTGGTAATATGGCTGAGGTGCGATCGGGGGGGCGTAACTGGGGGATGCATGATGAAAGCACTGAGGTGGACTTGAGGGTCCATGGGAATGGTGGTGATGTGCCAAGGGAGCATACGAATTGGTTTCTTCGGACTGAGATGTAGCCCACGAAAGGTCGGGGCCATGGCTAGGGCGTGCTATGGAAAAGGGTTGGTTATGTGAGGCTATACGGCCAATGATGTCGTCTGCGGCATGGGATGCCCCCGGTGCATTGTGTTGGAAAGAATCACCACGGGGAGCGTCAAGTATGATGGAATATAGATAACCAGACTGGGCATAAATAAGGTCAAATTGTTGGGATTTTAGGATGGCCTTTTCTTCAGATTGGTGTAATTCGGATGCCGCATCCTTGGCAATGACAGGAAGGAGAGATTTTAGAAACCAATCTAAGAAGATACGGTCATCTAACCTGATTTTACAGAGGCTGCAGCATCGATGCCACTCATGAATGTGGTCAGTGATGTGGGTGGCCGTGTTCTGTCTGCAAGATAGTAGGATCTCAACTCCCGCATCATAGCAAACCGGTAACTGAAAGAACTGTAGGAATATCGAGGCAAGGCAAGTAACGGTAGCATGGGTTTCATGGGGCTGCTCGATGTACCACTTAGCTGTAGAGCCAGTGAGGGTGCACTGTAACAGATGGAGTCGGACGGAGTCATCTACTATGGAGTTGGAGGAACACCATAGATGGAAGGACATAATATGGTTCTGGGGGTGTTCACCTGCCTTGCCCTCAAACTTCAGGATGTCAGAGGGAAGTTTCGTGGGCATGTGAGGCCACGTAGGGTCGTGTCTGATGGGATCGTTAGTCAGTCTAGCCAGGTCAGGAAGGTTGAGACTATCCATGAATGGAAAACTCGTAGAAGAATGTGATATGCTAGTGGTTGTGACCATGTTGGGGCCAATGCCCTCGAGTGGAGGGGCTGGGTTTGGGATTTTGCCCCTAGGTGGAAGAACGAAAGTGGTATAGGATGGTCCTGCACCACCAAGGGTAGTGTGCGTCATTGATGGAGTTGGGATGGGTATGCTAGATACTAGAATGGGTACAGTGATCGGAATGGTAAATGTGGGCCCCATCGAGAGCATACCCAAAGCAGGTGTGGTAGCTGGTGTAGTGGTGGATGCTCCACCAATGGTTAATACAAAGAAAGGGTTGGAATTCATGCCAGCCATGGGGCTGGTTCGTGTAGTGTAATTGGGGTTCTTGGACTTTACCTTACAATCAGAGGTAAAATAAGGGGTGTCTAGATTGGGTGACAGAGTTCTATGCCGTTGACGAGTGGAGTCAAGTGACAAAGCTCGAGATCTATGATGAGTGGTATCAAGTGATGAAGATCTACGTCTATGACGAGTGATGTCAAGTGAACCGTGCTACGGGGGCTCACCCCGGAGGTGTCGAGAATGTCTCGGGGACTCAATGGTGACAGATGGTGTCAAGTATCTGGGGGTTGTGTTGAGTGAAAAAAATCTCAAAAACCCTAATGCAACCAAGTGTGTAGAAGGAGAGCGCAAAAAATATGGCACTCAAGCCAACAACCAACTCAAAACAATTACTGTAACAGCTGTGCTACAATAAGTGGAGTATCAACAGAAATGGTCAGAATACCAACAAGCAACAGGTTTCTTAAAAAATAAAAAATGGTGGACTCACTAGATCAAAGGGAGGTAAAGGAGCATACAAACACCTAGCTAAATAGTATTCTAACTCAACTAGAGATATCCTCTACAAGGTGATGAAATCCAAGTCAGACAATATGGATAGTAGAGCCAAGTGGCTAAAGATATTCCCCTACCGAGAGGGACACCGGGTAGTCAATCCTAGAAGAAAATCAACTAAGATACCCCGTTCATGACACGTCCAGAAAAGGTGAATCTGTAGTTTGGTTCTATCGTCGTTGTATCCCCATATGGGTGATACACTGAGAACTACGAAAGGTATCCTTCGGTTACTAAATGGAGTGCGGTATTCCACTCAGGCCTCCGGAACCAGTCTGGCTACTTCAACCCTCCTAGGGGAGAGGCCCTCTAGTAAACTGGTTGTGACCGTGCCAAAAATTACTAGGGAATTTTGGTTCCCTAATGGACAACAACTATGTCTCAAATGTAAGCAATCGAGGAGTGTTATTTGGATGCCTATCCCCCCGATCCTACCTAACTACAAGATTCTTATGTGTTCCCCAAGTGGGGTTAGAATGTTCATTGTGTTAAGTAGTATTTTAAGGCTCACTTGAATTAGGTGACAAAGTGTGTGCATGTGAGATGATGAACCCAAGTAAAAGTGCCACGGGGTGGGAAACTTTCTAACTAAAAATAACAATGCAGAAATCAAACTTTGAAATGCAAAATTTTCTCTTTTCAATTAAAATGATGAAATTTAAAAAATGTTGTAAATGGAATAGAAATAATACTACAGAAAATAGGCTATAGGGAAGTATGGCTGCAGATAAGATAGATGGCTCTGGAGGTGCAGAAAATATTGTAGCAAAGTGCTGGGTTCAAATAGGGAAAAAGTGCAGAAAACAGACTGCGAGTCTGTGGCAAATCTGCGCGGTCGGACCGTGGGAAATAGATCGATAGTCGAGGGGAGATTGAGGGAATTTGGTTGAAAAATGCAAGCAGACTGCGGGAAAAAGGATGAAAGTTGCACGCCGATAGCAGGAAAATGGCTGAAAGCCGTAGGTGGACTGTGGGAAAAAGGCCGAAAGACATAGGCGGATAGCAGGAAAATGGCTGAAAGTCGCAGGTGGACCATGGGAAAAAGGGCGAAAGACACAGGTGGATAGTAGGAAAATGGTTGAAAGTCGCAGGCGAACCGCAGGAAAAAGGGAGAAAGTCGCAGGTGGATAGCAGAAAAATGGTGAAAGCTGTAGGCGGACCATGGGAAAAAGGCCGAAAGACATAGGCAGATAGCAGGAAAATGGTTGAAAGCCGTAGGCGGACCGCAGGAAGCCTAAAGTCGCAGGTGGGTAGTAGGAAAATGGCTACAAGCAGCAGGCGGCCCACGGGAAGAAGGTCGAAAGACACAGGCGGATAGCAGGAAAATGGCTGCAATCCGCAAGTGGCCCACAAGAAAATGGGTGAACAGTCGTGGTCGGACCACACGAAATAGGATGAGAGCCACGGTCAGATTGCAGGTAACAGACTGAAAACCGTCGGTAGGTCACCGGAAACAGTCTGAGAGCCGCGGTCGGATCCCAGGTAACAGTCTGAAAGACGTGGTCGGATCCCAACTGCATGGACAAAAGACGCGGTTTATGGCAGCCGAAAGGGACAGCCAAAAGGAAAAAACAGAAAAATATTGCAGAAAATTAAAAACATTTAAAACTATAACCAGAAATTCAAAGGAACACTAGGGGAGTCGTCAAAACTATAGCTAGGGTTTTCACCCTAGCTTGTGAAAATGAGCATCTACTAAGGAGAAGGGCCTCCTTAGTAGCAGTTCAGAAAACACTAAATAAAATTAGTAAAATAGTATGAAATTTAACCTAGCATGAGCATTAACATAAATAATAAAACATGAAAATATGACAATGATTTCTCTTTTAATAAAAGTTACCTCAAGTGTAGAGGTTGGTGGAGCCTTTGTAGCAGTCCAAGAGGGTTGCTTCCAAACTCCAGTGTTGTTCCTTTCTCCTTCTCGAAAGGGTTTTGGAAATGGGCCAAAGGGGCACTCAAATGTGAAAATAGCTCAAAAGGGTGAGCTTGGGTTTCAGGAGTGATTTTGGCAGAGTAAGGATAGGGATGACTGTGGATGAAAAATGGGGAGCCTCCATCACCTATTTATAGGTTTTTAGTGGTGGAGTGCTGACCCATAGTTTTGGGCACCATATGGTTTAGGTCAGCTGTATAGGGTTTTTACTTCCTTTTTTCCTTCATTTTCCTCTTTTTTGTATTTTTTATTCCCTTTTTAGAGGGTTTTTGCTATTTTTGGAGGAATTTACTTTATGTTCGGGAAAAAAAGGGGGTTCTTGCCCTTTTGGAGGCTTTTTTAATGGTTTTTTGGCCTTTTGGAGGCTTTTTAATGGGTGTTTAAGGTTTTGGAGGCAATTATGGTAGGAAATATGGACAAATGAGTCATGTAATGGGGTAGATGAGGTAGTGAGCACTTTTTGGGTGTTAACACATTGTTGTACTATTCTTCGAGGAGATAGTCAGATTGCATGGGTTTACGAAGAGTATAGCGTTAAACAAAGATATCAAGTTTATGGGACATTTCTGGAGCCCTATTGAAGAAAATGGACATGAAGTTGCATTTTAGCTCGGCATATCATCCGCAGACAAATGGACAAACCAAGGTGGTGAACATAAGTTTGGGAAACGTTCTGATATGTTTGACGGTCGACAGAACCAAACAGTGCGAGAACATGTTGGAGAAAGCAGAGTTCGCGTACAACAATTATGTGAATCGATCGCGAGGTTTGAGCCCATTCCAGATTTTTCAAGGATGAAACCCACATGGAGTGGTGGATTTGCTCGAGTTACCAATAGAAATCGGGAAAAGAGCAGATGCATAATCATTCGCATAACACATGAAACAAGTGCATGAAGATGTGTGAAGGCGCATTGAGAAGAGTAATGTGGAATACAAGTTGAGAGCCGACAGGAAGAAGAGGCTACAGTCGCTCAACTAAGGAGACTTAGTCTATGCACATTTGCCGAAGGAGATAGTTTAGGCAGGAACATACAACAAGCTGAAGCTGAAGAAGATTGGATTGTGTAACATTCTGAAGAAGATTTCAGACAATGCTTATGTCTTGGAGCTACTGAAGGACTTGAGCATTTCACCAACATTCAATGTCTCATATCTGTACAAATTTGAAGAAGTTTCAACCAGAGGAAGTGCAGACATGTTGAACATCGACTGAATACTAGTGTATATTCCATATCGACACAAAGAGGAAATTGTTGAAGTTTTAGAGGAACAAGAAGTCAGACGACCGCAAAGTTCATGAAAGAAAGAATATTTGGTCCGATGAAAAGATGATGAGTTGCAGGAGGCGACATGGATTTCTGAAGAATAGTTGAGGATACTCACAGAGCAGTCAACTTCTTTTTCACCTAGGGAGTTTGATGCAGGAGCATCAGGGCCTAGGAGAAACACTCGAAGATGATCGATAGGAAAAGCGGACTAGCGGGATTGTTGGTGACCACTGGTGTGAAGGAAGATTCAATATCAACGTCAATAAGTCGAGCAGAAGCTGTCTATATGTGGTCTATAGAAGGAGCAAAAGGTTGAGAGTCGACATGTTGGAGGTCGACAAACGACATGGTTGAAGTGAAGGCATCGAAGGTTGACATGTTGTAGAATCCTGACACCTACAGGTTGAGGTGGAAGCTAAGCATGGAGGACGGGGTGGACTGGCGAAGCCTTAGATGCGAAGCGAATTCGACAGGTAAGTCGAAGGATGACGACAACTGTTGAATATTGTAACTTCTAAGAATATTATATTTGTATATTATTTATTCTAGAGATGTTCCATACCTCCGATGCGATTATACTATGAATTCGGAGATGTTTATTCCTTCGAATTGGTTGTGGTAACTAGGGTTATTAGACCCACCATGTGGGGGTCGGCCCAGTCAGTTATAATAGGTTATTTAACCTAATGGTTAAATACGAGCCTACATGTACTTGTGTAAAATACATGTCAGTGTAGTGTATAAATAGAGGAGGTATGTTCCTCATTTGATACACTCACTCACTTGAGAGAGGTGCACTTGTGGAGGAGAGGTATGCTATGTTGGAGGAGGAGATCATGTCTTTGGTTTGCATCTTTGTATATTGTTGGTCATCTATATTGAGGAAGCTTTGCTGGGTTTTCTACCCCGTGAGGGTTTCCCAGGATAAATTTGTGTCTCTTGTGTTTATGCTATGCTTGTTGTTTCTTCAGTGATCCTGTATATGCTATTATTGTGAAATGGAATGTAATGTTGCTATTTTCTATATTAGAATATTGAATTTTAACATGGTATCAGAGCTAACCTGAAGGAAGGCAATGTATGGCACTTACGACACTTGCTTCTCTTGCGACAATTTGAAGGTTAGGGTTTTATATAGCAAAAACCAGTCATCGTGGAACTTTCGCTATAAATCCATTTATGCGAATTTTCAGGATCTTAAATGTTTACAGGTCATATATAACATCCCTAGGTACCTTGTGTCCAAAGGGCACCCTCATATTCGTTGTACTTTATGAGTTATGATCAGTACACGTTAGGGTTTCTGCCTCTTCCAGATCTCAGTCAAAATCAGGTGACCTTGGAAAAAGGTCATAACTTGGGCTAGGAAGCTCCAAATGAAATTTCGTAACAAGTGACAGGTAGTACACAGACTGTACTATCTCAGGAAACTTTTCAAAGGCCGAAGGTGAACCAGTTGCACGTGGAATGCCGTACAAGTTAGTTCTTCTGTTTTATCCCATAAACAGGTCATGTTGCGACACTTGGTATAACTCTCTCTCAGAGAGTCCAATTGAGGTCAGACCTATTAGGATGGGAAGATAACAGGGCGAGATATCTCAGGAAAAGTTTTCAGAGGCCGAAGTTCAAATAGTGACACGTGGTACGCCGTACAAGTTCGCTCTCCTGTTTTATCCCATAAACAGGTCACGTTGCGACACTTGGCATAACTCTCTCTCAGAAAATCCAATTGAGGTCAGACATGTCAGGATGGAAAGATGACAGGTCAGGCTACTGCAGAAAAGGTTTTCAGACCCTGTGGAGCAGAAATTTCAGAGTTATAGTAGAAACAATCAGGTGCATATTTCTGACAAAACAGAATTATTTTTGGAGCACCTTTATTCATGGCTTCCGGAATTTAGGGTTTCAGAGAAAGTTAGAATTTTTGGAATCGGAGTCCACGGCTGGAAGCTCCTCAGAAAAATAAGAGTTTAGAGCCTTGTATCAAACCTTTTGATAGGACAGAAGGGTGGGCTTCATCAAACCCTAGTTCGGGTTCCTGTCCAGAAGATCCAGAAGTTTCGAAGGCAATTTTGAGGGGTCAAATTTTGGAGATTTCAAAATTGAAGAATGCTAGGTTGATCAGCTCAGGAAGACACATTCTTCCATCCATTCAGAAGTGTGAAAGTCAAAGATTAAATTTTTAGGGTTTCTCTAGCAAACCCTAATCAAGCTCCAGATCAAGTTTCACGGGAAATTTGAGGCTAGGCCTTACATAAGAAGACTACAAAAAGTCTCGACAGGTATGACTTAAGGAGGTTCAGGTATGCCTTGAAATCTGATTCTTGATTAAGTTCATAATGTGTTTGTCTTCATGTTATTTATTAGTACAATCTTGATTAATGTTATTAATTGTCTTATCACCTTAGTAACAATATGAATGCATGTGAATGATCGAAGACATTCATTGATTAGGGCTATACGATTGTACTTATGCATTATGGTGTTGTGTGAGGTTGATGTTGTCTGCTAACAAGACACAGGTACATCACAAAAGACAAATCAAGTTCCATGACCATGACAACATGAAGACAAAGACTCACGAGGTATGTATGACTTTGTTATATCATGTTTAACCTATGAGACAAGCAGGTTCTAGCTCAGGATCTCTAAATCATTGAAGAGATTGTTTAGGTATGTTGTACATAACTAAGCAGGTATAGTAATCCAGGTATGTTTTCCTGTGTCATGTTAGAATCTTACCTTGTGTAAGTATACTTGGTATGATTGGTTAGTAATCAAGGGTTTATGCATATTATGTCTCTTATCTTGGTTGATGATTTAACTAACTAGATCAAACAAGAATATGCATGAGTAAAAGAAGACTTCCTTGAAACCCTGAATACTAATGATCATGACTGTACATATTCAAGATTATTTAGAATTAGAATGTTTTGATAATATTGAGAATATACTAATGAATGTATGTTTGTGTATGAGATCATGAGGATGACACTAGTGTACACTTGAGCATGAACAGTGGTACAGAATGAATAGAAGCTCAGAAGACATACAGAAGATCAAGCGGGAGGCAACCACACAAACATAAAAGATAAGTATTTGGGTTGTTATTAGAAATAGTAAGTGATATTGCTTGTATGCATATTTGTATTCCTAGAATATATCATGATGAGTATAAACATTCATAAAGCATTAAACAGTATACTACTAATATGCATATGATTGGTAAATTGGAAAAACATTCCATTGTTGCTTGTCTAGAATGAAACCTCTTTGCTGACATGCTGAGAGTTGTGCACACTCTCGATAGTATGTTCTGGTAGAGATGGAAGGCATCCAGATAGCCACTCTATGCATACAAGATATGGAAAAGTGTTCTACCAAAGTATTGGTCAAAATAGTTGCATAACTATGTAAATGATATCTGTATGCATAATAGGTTATCATGTCAATATGATTTGATGATTATGAAGTATTACTAATCATGTACTTAATTTTGATTTGTAGGAAAGATCATGATGAATGATGAACTCTGAACAAGCGATGGATTTTCAACAAAAGATTTACAAATAAAACACACTATAGAAAGCTTGTGGTTAAGAGATTCTCTTAGAAAGAGGAAGAGAATCATGATGAGATGTTTTGCTCCAAGGGACTAGATAAGACCATTCTCTTAATAATGTAATCAGGTTCTGTATGGGTTTCCAGGATCGGTAGTCAATTGATGAGCTTAATGATCATCATGGGTGATGTGGATCTCAACCTTTGCTACAAGGTTGAATATGGGTTCTATACACATATGACATGGATGCAAGAAGGAACTCACCACAGAGTTCGAATGATTTTGAGGCTCATATTAGTAGACCCATTTGACGAGAGATGGCACAGATAGATATGCAGAAGATCACTCAATGTTGAGTGTGAATAATGGACAATTGACAGCTTCATGACAAAGCTTGGGATTTACTAGAAGTAAAGTTGTTCCTAACCTTTACCTTAAGGTTGTGGATGATGAACCTATCATACCATTATTGTATGACGATGATCTCTTTCTGACAAGGAATGAGAAACAGGTCATGAAAATGGTTGCAGAAATGAAAATGAAAGATCTCAGATTAATGCACTACTTCTTAGGTCTAGAAGTATGGCAAGATCCAAAAGGAATCTTTTAAATCAAGGTAAGTATGCTGTGAAGTTTCTAAAAAGATTTGATATGTTGGAGTATAAAGCCATGGACACTCCCATGGACTCCAACTTGAAGTTGTTAGTTAATGACTCATCATATTTAGTGGACCTAACCCTATATAGACAAATCATTGGGTCATTGATGTATTTAACAAATACTAGGCCAGATATATGCTTTGTTGTAAATACCCTAAGTCAATATCTAGTAGAACCTAGAAAGGTGCACTTAATAGCTACAAAGCATGTAGTGAGGTACCTAAAAGGTACATTAGATTTTTGGTCTATATTATCTTGGAGGTCATGAAATCCATTTACATGGTTACTCAGATTCTGATTGGGCAGGAAGTGCCTCGGACAGAAAGAGTACATCAAGTGGATGTTATAGTCTTGAATCTGTCGTGATCTCATGGTTTAGCAAGGAACAATCTAGTGTGGCTCTCAGTACTGCTGAAGCAGAATATATATATAGTTGTCTGCTCTGCCAGCTGTGAAGCAGTGTGGCTTCAGAAGATTTTATATGGAGTGTTTGACTTAGAAATGAATTCCACTATGATTATGTGTGACATTCAAAACTGCATCAAGATAGAAAATCTTGTATTCCACGATAAGTCAAAAAACACATAGAGATCCGATACTTCTATTTAGGAGATATGGTGCAGAGAGGAGCTATCAAGCTCGAGTATATAAGCACTGAGGATCGGATTGTTGATATCTTGACTAAACATCTGTCTCGAGTAAAGTTTGAATACTTCCGAGACAAGCTTGGTATAGTCCAGAAGGACCCTCCTCGAAAGGGGGAGTAGTATAGTATCTGATAACAAGTCTGTCTCATCAATGATGAGGTTACCTTTTTACTGCACCTAGTTACTTAGAATTATTTAGATTTAGGAATCTTATATTTTTTCTTTTGATGATAGGTGTATACATGCTTTTGATGATAGATGTATACATGCTTTTGATGTTAGATATACATGCTTTTGATGATAGATGTATACATGCTTTTGATGATAGATGTTATGCATGTTTTGATGATGAGGATACATGTTTTGTTATACATGTTTTGATGATGAGGATACATGATTGACACATGTTTTGATGAAGTTCTTGGTGAACATGTGAGGGGATTGGATCATCCCTGGACTTCAGTCCGAAAGAAAAGCCGTAGACGTGTGTCTTCGAGAATGAAGTCCTTGGTTGACTTGAGGGGATTGGATCATCCCTGGACTTTAGTCCGACAGAAGAGCCGTAGACGTATGTATTTGAGAATGAAGTTATTGGTGAACATGTGAGGGGATTGGATCATCCTTGGACTTCAGTCCTAAAGAGAGCCGTAGATGTATGTCTTCGAGAATGAAGTCCTTGGTGGACTTGTTGGGATTGGATCATCCCTGGACTTCAATCCTAAAGAGAGCCGTAGACGTATGTCTTCGAGAATGAAGTCCTTGGTGGACTTGAGGAGATTGGATCATCCCTGGACTTCAGTCCTAAAGAGAGCCGTAGACATATGTCTTCGAGAATGAAGTCCTTGGTGGACTTGAGGGGATTGGATCATCCCTGGACTTTAGTCCTAAAGAGAGCCGTAGACGTATGTCTTCGAGAATGAAGTCCTTGGTGGACTTGAGGGGATTGGATCATCCCTGGACTTCAGTCCTAAAGAGAGCCATAGACGTATGTATTCGAGAATGAAGTCCTTGGTGGACTTGAGGGGATTGGATCATCCTTGGACTTCAGTCCTAAAGAGAGCCATAGACGTATGTCTCTGAGAACAAAATCCTGAATGAACAGGTAAGGGGATTGGATCGTCCTCGGACTTTAGTCCTTTGAATTGAGCCGTAGACATGATGTCTCCGAGAAATAAATCCTGAATGAACAGGTAAGGGGATTGGATCATCCTCGGACTATGGTCCTTTGAATTGAGCCGTAGACATGAGGTCTCCGAGAATTGAATGATAGCACTGGATCATCCCTGGACTTCAGTTCAAAAGGTACATGATAGGACTGGATCGTCCCTAGACTTCGGTTCAAAAGGTACATGATAGGACTGGATCGTCGCCGGACCTCGGTTCAAAATGTACGTGACAAATCCTAGAATTGTTCTAGGTTACATCCAGCATGAAATAGGGCTGGCTCTATAGATGTGATACATCCAGCATGAAACAGGGTTGGCTTTGTAGATGTGATACATCCAGCATGAAACAGGGTTGGCTATGTAGATGTGATACATCCAGCATGAAACAGGGTTGGCTCTGTAGATGTGATACATCCAGCATGAAACAGGGTTGGCTCTGTAGATGTGATACATCCAGCATGAAACAGGGCTAGCTCTGTAGACGTGACACATCCAGTATGAAAGAGGACTGGCTCTGTGGCGGTGAACCCTAGATCTGATCTAGGTCACATCCAGTATGAAAAAGGACTGGCACTGTGGTTGGGATTAGATCATCCCTAGACATGAGACTTGTCTTAAAGAGATAAGGATTGATCATCATGGAACTTCATCTGGATTGTATCATCCATGGACCTATGTCCTAAAGAGAGCAGGATTGATCATCCTGTAATATGATCGTGTGTTGACGATGCTGATGATCGATGCTGATGATCATGTGATGATGATGCTGATGACGATGTTGTTGATCGTATGATGACGATGCTGATATTCGTATGATGATCGATGCTGATGATCGTGTGATGACGATGCTGATCGTGTGATGTCGATGCTGATGATTGTGTGATGACGATGCTGATGATCGTGTGTTGACGATGCTGTTGATCGTATGATGATGATGCTGATATTTGTATGATGACGATGTTGATGATCGTTTGATGACGATGCTAACGATCGTGAGGATTCAGATATTGATGTTGCTATAGCTGTTTGAGTACTACAGAAGATAAAGACTCAGTACTAAAGATGTTGATGTTCCAGTATTGAAGATGTTCCAGTAACTGGTTGAGTTACTGATGATGTTGAGAAAGCTTCCAATGATTTATAGATGTATCATGTATGATGTATGACTCGTTGCTCCTGCGGATGTTGTTATAATATCCTTCTCGTTAAGGGGGAGTGTTGAATATTGTAACTTCTAAGAATATTATATTTGTATATTATTTATTCTGGAGATGTTCCATACCTCCGATGTGATTATACTATGAATCCGGAGATGTTTATTCCTCCGAATTGGTTGTGGTAACTAGGGTTATTAGACCCACCATGTGGGGGTCGGCCCAGTTAGTTATAATAGGGTATTTAACCTAATGGTTAAATACAAGCCTACATGTACTTGTGTAAAATACATGTCAGTGTAGTGTATAAATAGAGGAGGTATGTTACTCATTTGATACACTCACTCACTTGAGAGAGGCGCACTTGTGGAGGAGAGGTATGCTATGGTGGAGGAGGAGATCATGTCTTTGGTTTGAATCTTTGTATATTGCTGGTCATCTATATTGAGGAAGCTTTGCTGGGTTTTATACCCCACGAGGGTTTCCCAGGATAAAATTTGTGTCTCTTGTGTTTATGCTATGCTTGTTGTTTCTTCAGTGATCCTGTATATGCTATTATTGTGAAATGGAATGTAATGCTGCTATTTTCTGTATTAGCATATTGCATTTTAACAACAACATTATGGTCGAGGTCAGTGATGTGACTAACTATTGTAACAGTTTCAGAGAAGTTTAGAAGTCAAGTTGACTACTTGGTAGCCATTCAGGGTTGCTCAGGAAGTCATGAGCAGTTATGAAGGTGGTTGGGATCATGACAAATACACCATGGGAAGAGGTTGTGCAGCATGACAAAGGGCGCTAACAACTGCAGGTATACATGATATGGAGGATTTGGAGGACAGAGGAAGACTGTCTCGGGGAACAAAGTGGACCGCGTGATGAGCAATAGCATCGGAGCAGTAAAATAGAAGACCAGTGCGCAAGCATAGAAAAGGTTAGTTCGATCAATAGAGGATCGAGGAGAGCATAGATCATTCATCCATAGCTCAGGGATCACTTGCATTCAGCAAAGGCCATGACAGGGTGGAAGATCGCACATAGAGAAAACACACATTTACTTCTGTATATTGTATCAGTCTACAACCGACTAGTTTAGTTCATTTACTTTGTAATTCACATTGTAATTTGATTTGAAGTAATAGAAGCCAGCTTCTAGCATCCTTTTTACACCAAGTCTTTATGAGCATCATGTGTGTCATGTGTTTTTCTTAAGCAATAAGGTCCATCTGATCGCACTTGCACCAATTGTCCATGATCCTTGTTCCGAAAGGAAAGATCACCAAAGTTGTTGGACTGAATCCCTAGTTCTGAAAGGAAGTATTGTCCATGATCCCTAGTTCTGAAAGGAAGGATCATATGTGTGTTGCAGGTGTTGATGCTCATGATGATGTCCCATTACTATAGATGAGGATGCTCTAGTGCTGCAGATGATGTGGTTCCAAGATGCTCGAGTGTTGCATATCATGATGGTCCAACACTGAAGATGAGGATGCTCCAGTGCTGCAGATGATGATGTTCCACTACTGAAGATGATGATGCTCCAGTGCTACAGATGATGATGATCCAATACTGAATATGAGGATTCTCCAATGTTGAAGATGATGATACTTCAGCTCTATACTGAAGATGATGTTGGTGATGCTACAATAGTTGTTCCAGTTGTTGATGATGATGTTGAAGAACTTCCAATGATTTATAGATGTATCAAATGATGTTTTTGTTGATGCCCTCCTCCCTCCAATGATGTTGTGTAGAGTTATACATGCAGATGTTGTTGTCAGTAGAATACCCTTCTTGTTAAGGGGGAGTGTTAAATTAACGTAGCTTCAAAGATTATTCTACTTGTACTTTATTATAGTAACTCCATCAGTGCTTTTTTACCTCCGCTCGAGGATGTCATTATTACATTTGGTCATGTAAAGGTATTGAGGTTAAACCTCCATTGTAGGTCGGGTCATTAGCACCCAAAGTAATATAATATAAATATTATATTAAGTCTTTCTAGAGAGGTCGACCCATTTAGGTTATTGGGGCCGACCTAGTTGGATTAAAAGTTATGTGAAAAGTAAAGTATAAATCGAGAGCGAGTTCCTCTCATTTGTACATTAACTCACTTGTGAAATTCACATTAGAGGATAAAGAGAGAGATCTACGAAGGAGAAGGATGAGTTGCTTGAGTCGATAGTTTGGTATTTTTCTCTCTCTTATTTGTGAGACATATTTTTGGGGCATTGTAATTGATCATCTATACCGAGGAAGCTCTTGCTCGGTTTTCTTCCCCTTAAGGGTTTCCTAGCATAAAAAGTTTTGTGCTTTGTGATTCTGCATCTTTAATAGATCCTTATTATGATGCTATTGTGAATAATGTATTGAATGTTAATGAATTTTCAATATAGTCTATGGTAGCATATAATCTTAACACTTCTAGGGCTTGGAATCATTTTCCTAGAATGGCCTCTAGAGTGGCTACCTACATCTATTTCCTCTCTTCCGACATTTCTTGGGTTAGACCCAATATTTATCCTCTGGTGCAGATTCGTGAGGCTCTAAAATATGGCGGCATTGAGCTGGTACTTGTCTTCCCCTGCCTTCATCAATCTCTCATTAAATCTAAACATGTTTTTGACCAGTTTCAGAGGAGTTAATTGCTCCCTTCTTCCATTGGTATCAACTTCAATATGCGCTTCTTGCACATTCTCTCCTAGCATGTTGTCCTCCTACTCATACGAATCTTGGGCATCGTGAATGGTCACCATTTTCCTGCTTTCCTGTACGCTGCCCCTTCTGTACGATTCAAATACCACTCCTGTAATCACTATGCATTACAGAGGCATTTATTAGACATATGAACACATAGAAAACACAAACATCCAAACAAATCAGGAAATTACCCATTCGACAACAACAACAGTAAAAAATAATTATCAAAACCTCGGCATGGGTGCTTCTCTACCTATGAATTCATTCACTGTTCGGTCCAAACATCCCCAGTGCTATAACTTCAGCTCTGATACCACTCTGTCACGTTTCCCTGTCACCCTGGTTCCCTTCATAGGTGGTGGGAAACTACTGATACATTTTTCTCAAAAATTAACTCTGATTTTACACGGAGCTGCAATGGATTTCGATATGCAATCAAAATTCTTCGATCTGCAATCCACATGTGGAACTCAGGAATAAGTTTTCCAAATTGACCTCTCTGATGAAATCGCGCTCTTGACTTCCAGAATACGCAGTAAGAAAGTCGGAAGCTAGAAGTCAATTCACGACCTCAAATTACTCATCTGAATTCGGCAATTCTACAATACGCATGTGAAACTCAGATGTTGGAATCCTCCAATCATCATCTCGAAGAATTTATTCCTTTGCAATTATGCAATGTGAAACCCACATTGTGGATGTCAGAAATCAGAAATCCCATTCTGTAATCCCAGGAAAAATGACGTCCTGCAATCCGCAATCTGCAATTTACTTGCGGATGCATAACTTTGGAAAACCCAAAGCACCAACCCCATGGAAATTGATCTTCCCACGCGACATCTCTGTGGAATTCTCCCTTCCAACTTCCGCAATCCACAATACACTTGCGAATGCCAAAATTTGGAAGTCTAACCAGGTGATTCCAAGGGTCGATCCTCAACATCCACAATCCTCAATCCGCATTGTGGATGTAGAAAGTCAGGACCGCAAGCCCCTGCACCTTCAAACTTCTAAGGGTGATAACGTGTCCATACTTAGGAAAAATTAGATAGGGCTAGTACCATTGGAAAGCTCCTGGAGAGACCTATGCACTGGTCTAATCCCTTTCCACAGTTGATGACTCTAACCTTGTCATTTTTCCAATTGAAATCTAGCTCAAACTCCATCAATGCTTCATTAACCTTATGCAAGGAGCTCTATTCGACCTCTGCCATGGATTCTCCCTTAACTTGACCCATAGAGGGTTATTAAACACAACAAATTTTGTCTACTTCTTTTTCCCAAGTCGAGATGAATTCAAGTAGTTCTTCTTAAGGGTGAATGAAATGCATAAATAAACACATATTATGAAACTAAACTAGTCAACACATCAACAACCTACAAGGTTAGCATCACATAACACTCATGCAACTAATGAAGCATTCAAACATGCATTCAGTCTCATATTCAATATTATACATATTTCCTTATTGATCAAATCTCATGTAAACATTCATTCAATAACTTGAACATAAAAAGCATAACATAACACAGGGAAAACTAGCATCATTTTTACACCTCAGAAGCACTTATATTGAAAATGAAGCTGCCCAAGCATTTGGCTAAGTGAGAGCAACTTTCCACCCAACCTTAGGTCTCTGTCCATCCTATACTCTTTCATCTCAGAGACCACCACCAAGCGGGGTTGTGTATCCATTGAGGACGGCTAAAAATGTTCTCTCATAGTCAAGTTTCCATCCCAATGCAAAGCCAAAATATAATTGGGTTTATCAAGCATACAAGGGAACAAGGAGGATGCTCCTAAGCCAGAAAGCTCACACAAAGAGCTACAGGAATCAAAAAACACTCAGCAAATATGGCACCCACATTATCTACCTCACCCAACAAAAGGAAGGCCCTCTTATTTGTTGGGTAGTCCCTTAGGCCCCTTCCCTCTAGTGCTCCTTAGGGTGGGCATAGAAAGGTACAAACTATTTTTTTCATAAGAATTCATCCTTCATTGGGTTTAGCAAGAAGATCCTCTCCTAGGGTTGACCTTCTTCTCTACTATTCAAGATGGGCTCTTCTCAGGGTTGTAGCCTAAGTTCTTCCCCGTAACTTGGTCCTCTGCAACAAATTTAAGTGTTCTAATGGATTCACTAAGCTTCTAACACTCTGTAATCCATCTCAGGGTCTGATCCAAGGACTTCCCAACATGGCTTCACTTCCTATGTAGGGTTTCTTTGTTTCCTCAGCTCTTCCAATTCGCGCATACACATAATCACGATTTGTCTTTTTGCTTCCCGGATCGGCTCTGCAATGCATGGTTACTTTGGTTCCTAGTAAAAAATGGGATAGGGATTTGGGTTAGCGAAGTCCCAGGCGGTAGAGTGGCTTAAGGAACAAGCAAAAAACATCCATACCCTACCATACGGATTTGCAGGGCTACTTCGTACTCCATTGAATTCATGAACTGGTTTTCTCAACCACTTTCTTAGAGTAGAATTAAATGTCAGCATGGGGATTCAAATGGGTTGACAGTTTGACATGTGGCAGCATGGGTTCCCATCCCACAACCCCTTCACCTCTCCCTAGTAAATAGACATGGCCTCTTCTCATTGGTTTCCTCCTTAGCACGTTTCCTGGTATTTTTATTGTAATATTAATAATTACATCATATTGGTACGGGATAGATCCGGAGGAAGTGCAGAAGCTGATAGGTGAGAAAGGGTTATCCCGTGAAAGAAGGATCATTCGCATTATTCCCGAGAGATCAAGATTTGTTGGATTAATTACGTCAGTCATGTGGACCATTTTGTAATAGAATAGAAGCATATAAATAGAGTAGGATTGTAACCCTAAGGGTATCAAAATTGTGGAGAATTATCCTATCTTTTGGGTTCGTGTTGTATCCGCGGTATGATTGTTAACACCCAAAAAGTACTCGCTAGCTCATTCCCTTATTCACATGACCCATCTGTCCACTTTTCCACCATTTGAGCCTTTAAATCCATCAGAAGGTCACCAAAAGACCATAATACACCTTTTTTCCCCTCAAAATATATATTTTTCCTCAAAAAACAGAAAAAACCCTCAAAAAGGGTCCAGAATTCCCAAAAAATATTAAAAGGGAATACAAGTATTCAAAATATTCAAAAAAGAAAAAAAGAGGGAAAAAGGTACCTAAACCATGTTGGTCAATACCATTGGTTTCCTCAAAGCCACAATGGTATTCCCCATCACCAAAAACTATAAAAAGGTGATAGGGGCTCCTCACTTTCCTTCCATCCATCATCCTATCCTCATGTTGTCAAAATCTCTCTTGATTTCCTGACCATTCTAGCAATATTTTTTAAGAGATCCTCTTATTTCTTGAAATATTTATGTTATTTGCTTCCCTTTAAATTATTTCAAAAATCCATTATTTTTGAATTGTTTTTTCAAGCATTTACATTTCAAAAAACGCCTTTATTTTTTACAAACTGGAAGCGTCTTTTATTTCATTTGTAATCAATCGCCCAAGCGAGGAAAATCATTTTCAGTTAAATAATCACACGTGCACCCAATCTACCACATTATTTAAACTGAGCCTTAAAATCTACCTTAACTCGCAAAATTTTTTAACCCCTCTTGGGGAGCACTTAAAAGAATCTTGTACTTAGGTAGGATTGAGGGGATAGGTGTGCTAATAACACCCCTCAATTATTTACATATAAGACATAGTGGTTGTCTTTTAGGGTCCCAAAAATCCCTTATAATTTTGACACGGTTATCCACCAATTTATCGGGAAGGCCTCTCCCTTAGGAGGGTTGAAGTAGCCAGACTAGTTTCGGAAGCCTGAGTGGAAAACCGCAATCCATTCAGTAACCGAAGGATACCTTTCGAAGTTCTCGGTGTACACCCGTATGGGGGTACATTGGCGATAGAACCAAACTATAAATTCACCCAACCGAACGTGTCATGAACGGGGTATCCTAGTTGCCATTCTTTAGGATTGTCTACCCGGTGTCCCTCCCAGTAGGGGGATATCTAGCCGTTGATTCAACACTCTATATTGTCTGACTTGGATTTCATCACCTTGCAGAGAATATCGTTTGTTGACTCATAATAATTCTAGTTAGGTGTTTGCATGATACATAACCCACCTTTGGTCTAGTAAGCACCATTTTTTTTCTAGGAACTATATGACATTTTGGTATTCTGACCACTTTTTTGGATCCCTCCACTTATTATAGAACAACTGTTATAATAAGTTCTTTTGAGGTTGGTTGTTGGCCTGAGAGCCATTATTTTTTCACTCCCCTCTTGCACTCATTGTTGCACTAGGGTTTCGAGTTTTTTACATCACCACCATCCACTGGAATTTTTATACATTTCTCACCATTGAGAATTTAAGATGAACCCACCATTTTCAGGGTGAACCCCCTCAGTTCGGTACACTTGACTCTACACGTCATAGATGCAGAGCCTTATCCCTTGAATCGACACGTCATCGGCATAGAACACAGTAATCTGATTCTGACGCGCCTCACTTCACATCTGATTCTTAGGCTGAATCTGAACACCCTATCGAAACATCACCAACCAACCTCATGGATGGATCACAATACGACCCCCTTTTCACCAGTGCTATTGGAGATACATCGACAAACCCTACTACTAATGTGCCACCCATGGTAACAACAACCCCTTTAGGCATGCCTCATATAGGGGCCATTCCCCCTTTAGGTATTCCCAACACATGACGACCACCTATTATGGGTATGCCCAACATAGGGATCATACCCCCTCTCATTACCACAACCTAGATCCCAAGAATTCCTAGCACTATTCCTAATCCCTCTGCAACCAATGTTGCACTTGGGAGTGCTAGCCCATCCCACACCACAACGGTTGGAGGACACATACCTTCAATACCTAACATACCCTTAGGGACCATTGGACAACTACATAATGCCACAATTAATAGTTATGTCCCAGTCACTACGCCACACCCATCTGCTAGTTTACCATACATTGCTAGTCTGAACTTACCAGACCTAGCCAGGTTAACCAACGATCCTATCAGGCACAACCCTACATGGCCACCCATGCCTACAAAGCTTCCCTCGGACATCTCGAAGTTTGAAGGAAAACCTAGGGAAGATCCCTAAAACCACATAATGTCATTTCACCTATGGTGTTCATCTAACTCCATAGTGGATGACTCCATTAGACTAAGACTGTTGCAACGAACGTTCACTTGCTCTGTAGCCAAGTGGTACATTGAGCAACCACAATGGACCCACCATACATTTACGTCCCTTGCCTCCACTTTCCTTCAGTTTTTTTAGCTACCTGTATGCTATGATGCAGTAGTTGAAATACTGTTGTCTTGTAGACAAAACATGGCTACCCACATCATCGACCATATCCATTAGTGGTGCAAGCACCGTATCCTCTACAAGATAAAACTGGGCGACTCTATATTTTTGGATTGGTTTCTCAAATCACTCCTACCCCTCATAGCCAAAGATGTAGCTTCTCAATGACCTCAGTCAGAAGAAGAAGCTATCTTAAAAGCTCAGTAGTTTGACCTGATTTATGCCTATTCGGGCTATCTCTACACCATTATACCAGACGCCCCACGAGGCGATTCTTCACGAGGTGACGCTCCAGGGGCATCACATGCCGCTGATGGTATTATTGGCCAAGTCATGACACAAAATAAACCTTTTACCATAATGAGTACAAACAACACCCCAAACCTTTCTAGGGCTACATCTAATTTTGGAGTGATGACTTCGTATGCTCCAATGATTCAGACTCATCACGCTCATGGACCCTCTTGTCCACCACATTGCTACAGGAAAATTCCATCGACCTATGTACCACCTACATACTATAACCAACCGGCCACCTACAACCCAATTCACTTATCATCCCAACCAATGTATTACCCCCAGCAGGCTATACCAGCTAACCCACCACTTCCAATAGCTCAAGGTTACCAACAACCCCAACAGGAAACTGGACCTCCTCTAGCACCACTAGCTTACTATCCACCGCAACCTGATCCCGCACCTGCGGCACCTCAAAATCCTCCAACTACTCAAGGGAAAGTGTACACACAACACAATCAATCCCAGCACCAAAACAACCAACGCAACCATGGTGGACAACAAAACCGCGAAAGAGGAAGAAACCGCGGAAACAACCAGCAACATAATCAAGGTCCACCACCACCTAATCCTCCAAATAATAACAATGCTACTCCCCCCAACCAGATTCCTGATCGTCCTTCCAACTAGGCGAAAAACAATAACCTAAGAACAAACCAGCCATGTTCTATATGTGTAGTCTATGGCCAGTACACTCACAACTACACCCATTTAGAAAAAGCACGTAAGCTTTAGGCTGATGATGCGCAATGCCATGGCCACGCTGGATAGCCAGGGCCATGCTGGATAGCCAGCTCCACTTAATCAATCGCAACCCATGATATTGGAAAACCCATTGCCAAACTAGGGAGTAATAAATGCTCGCCCAATGCATCCCCCACAAGGATCTGCTGCACCTCAGCATCAAATCACCTATGCCACAACTGATTATCAGCATACGGATTCAGGTACACACCATTTATTAATGATGTCATCCAATGACATCAACCTCCAGACTCGTAGAAATCAGTACGACCCACCCCTAGAAACTCCTCCCATTGACGCAACCACCTCCCTTATATAAGATCAACCACTACGCATACCAAAGATGTTGTTGGACGGAGGACCTAAAATCCCTCGCATCCCTTTGCGAAGGATTAACAACAATCCTGATGCTTGCGTAGCATCCAATTATAACGTTGTGGAAGATTTAGCACAATCCCCCACTGCTATGTCTACTCTACAGGTATTGAAAACATGCCCTGCACAACGAAAACTACTACTATCCGCCATCGAAGGAGTAGACCCTAACGATACACATATGATGGCTTTCGACTTAGACCAAGACAAACCTAGATTGCCATCAAATTTGGCCTTCCAAGTATCCGTAAACATTCGAAACCTTGTTGTGCATCGATGCATCATTGATGAAGGAGCCTCAACCTGCGTCATGTACACTCTTGTGTGGCAGAAACTTGGCTCCCCCACTTTACAACCATCCACCATAGCATTACGAGCTTACGATGGGTGCTCAGCTCAACCACAAGGCCTCTTAGCGAACGTACCTGTAGAACTAGGCGACAAATTGGTTCTCATCGACATCGAAGTGATCAATGCCCAGCGCAACTACAACCTCCTTCTTGGACATAGCTATATGTACAAAATGAAAGCCGTCGCTTCATCTGTGTTCATCCTCATGATGTTCCTGCATGAAGGACACGTTATCAAGATTGATCAACTCACATATTATGATCCTAACACCCCCGCAGCCCCTCAAAATGTGCTACCAATTATTGAAGAAACCATTCAAACTGCACCGACATCATTTGTCTCGTCCATTGGTCCTAGAATCTACACCGAGTCACCTATGAATTCCACATTTCCATCAATCCCACCACCTGTAACGATAACAAAAACATTGGATTTGTGCACCTTGTCGCACACTACACAGCATCCCTCATCACTACCACAAACAACCTCAGTGCCTAGTCATATCAGAACAATGCCAATTCATACTATCCCATTCTTGTTCCCATTATCCGTAGTTGTCAGTTCACCAGTAATGGCTACACTCAACCTTCCTGGTTTAACATTAGGGTTACCTATATGGTACTTACCTAATCCAAGCCCCCCATCGACTCCGACTGTTATTTTACAACCAGTACAACCTATTGCTACTACCAACCACCCACCCCCTCTTGTCACTCATCTACAAAAAAGACCACCCCCAATAGTGACTATGGCATCAACATCTAGAAACACCCCACCTCTGTTACGAAACATAGGGGGCAGAGGCCCACAAACTTATAACACTGGACCCATAACTTGCACCGCCCCAATAACCCCCAAGGTAGCTAAGAACCCCCCAACTATTTGCATTCCCCCTAAGTGCTCGTTGTGTGACAACGTAGGCCATTGCACTCATCAATGTCCACAATTACCTGCATTCCAAGAACAAATGAATATGTTGGATGATGACACCAGAATTCCCGTGATAATACTTGAGCCACCTCCTCAACCTCGCGACAAAACGCTTCGTACTAACCACCCTTGTGTGATATGCGGCATTTATGGCCATTATTCACACCACTGCCCTAATCTAGCAGATTATAGAGCAGCTTTATACGAGATGAACAATGCTGACTTAGAGATATCTCCTCCCCTCATCGAGGAGATCTACCCTCCGAAATCATCTTCTTCAGAAGAAATCAATACCATCTATATGATTTCAACCACATACAAACCTGAACCAGTTGATTTATGGTTCGACTAATTTCGTACTGATGAGCAAATTCTAGAAACACCCACTGCACCTAAAAATGTTCTCCCTATGATTGAACAACCAATTCAAAATGCACCTACATCGTTCGTCTCCACAGTCAGACCCAGATTATACTCGGAATCACCTATGACTTCCACATTCCAATCCATCCCACCCCCTTTGAATATAACTAAGATATCTGATTTGTGCACCCTCTCGCATAACACACAGGTACAAAACCAACAACCCCCTTTACTCCCGCAACCACCCTCAGTGCCAACTCACGTAGGAGCCACACCAATTCATACTATCCCATTTTTATTTCCCCCTTCAGGCGTCATCATCACACCAGTCATGGCTACACTTAATCTCCCAAGATTAACATTAGGACTACCTGTGTGGTACCTACCTGCCCCAACCCCTCCCCCAACACTCAATGTCATTTACAACCGGTCCAACCAATAAATACTTCTAACTATACACCCCCTGGTGTAGAAAACATCCAGAACCGACCATCCCCAGCAGTGACTATGGCATCAACATCTAGTAATGCTCCCCCTCCATTCTAAAACACAGGGGGCAGAGGCCCACAAACTTATACCACTGGATCCACAACCCGCACCCCCCCAACGACCCCAAAACTGGCGAAGAATCCCCCAACGACCCGTGCTCCCCCCAAGTGCTCTTTGTGTGACAATATAGGCCATGCTACTTATCAATGTCCACAATTACCGACACTTCAAGAACAGACGCAAATGTTGGATGATGACACTAACATACCAGTTGTCAAACTTGAACTGCCCCCTTAGCCTCGCGATAAATCATTGCGTACCAATAACCCTTGTGCGATATGCGGGATTTACGGCCATTACTCATATCACTGCCCTAATCTCCCAGATTCTAGAGCAGCTCTATATGAATTGAATAATACCGACCTAGAGATATCCCCTCCTCAAATTGAGGAAATTCATCCCCCACCATCTTCCTCCTCGGAAGAAATTAAAACCATTTACACAGTTTCCACTGGATACCCCTCTGTCCGGTCAGCCCCTTCCATTGATCTTTTTGACACACATGTTCAACCCTTTCAAATCATCGAGGAAACCACATGTCCACAACATGGGGGCAGGCCCAAAACCTTTCCTACTCATCATCATCGTGATTCTTGTTGGAGATACTAGGGGCATTCACCCAACAAAGGGAATCCTCCATCATCATATCATCACTTCAGTATGCCACCACAGCGCACAGCCTCATGGTATATCCCCCCGCCAGTATTTGCTCAATTACCTATTGATCCCTCCCTGAGACAACATCTGCACCACATTAACACCCCTGATTTAAGGGGCATAATACATTACCTCGACCCTGGGATAGGGGGCATGATCAATCATTTTGAACCTTCCCCATCGCATCTATCTCATTATTTCAATGACCCCATTGTTCAAACCGAGACATATGTGATCCACAATCATAAACCCCATGCACATAGCATGGGGGCAGGTCATTAACCCTGCTCACTTTTTCACATGCGTGATCTCAACCATTTTTGAGGTCACATATCACTTGTATATTTGATTTGATTTGATACACCTAGTATTCTTCCCCTGCGAGTCATCATTTCTCCCCACCACTGCATCCTTGGCTTGGTGTCCTCACCTTTATTTGCAGCCATTTTTTAACCTAGTTATTTCCTTTGACCATTCTGGAATCCTTATGACCTCCGTTGTTCGCACCATTTGCATTGCCGGATTCAGTTTTCCATGCTCGTGACAATGCTTGAGATCATTTCTTGCTCTCACCCCCAGATTTTTCAGGCACTTTTTCCATGCCCCCTCGATGCCTCAAATTTTGTGCCACATCGGCCGTTGTCCATTTTTGATGAGTCTTATATCGTCGGATTCAGTTTTCTGTGCTCTTGATGATGCTTGAGATCAGTTCTCACTCTCACACCCAGATTTTTGGGGCACTTTTTTCCATGCCCCTCATCTCCTCAGTCTACGTGCCACATCGGCCGTCGTCTATTTTTGACAAGTCTTCTATTGCCGGATTCAGTTTTTCGTGCTCGTGATGATGCTTGAGACCATTTCTCGCTCTCACCCCCGTATTTTTTGGGATTTTTTTCAAAATGGCACTCATCACCTCGGTTTGCATGCCGCATCGGTCGTTGCCCGTTTTTGACAATATTTATGTCGCTGGATTCAGTTTTCCGCGCTCGTGACAAAGCTTAAGACTATTACTCGCTCTCACAATTACCATCTTGTTCGGTATAATTTTACCCCTTTTTCGGGCCGAACAATTCCTTTACGAAAAAGGCACTTAGGGAGTTTCTGTTAAGCTCTTTTCTGACTCCTAAAACAATGAAAAGATCATCGAGCAACCTTGCTTCCTTTCAGTCAAGCTAAACGTATCTGAAAGGCTATCTACTAGGTATAAGTTTACCCCTTTTCCAGACCTTGTAGACTAATTACGAAAAATGAATACTCTAGTCACATCGGCTAGAAGAGTTCTCCATTTGCATCATTTTATGCTTTTTCGGGCCTTGGAGACTAACTTACGAAAAATACCACCAATGGAGTCCACTTACCGTTTTTAGATTCTCTAAACATGAAAGCAACCACAAGCAATCAACATCCTAGGATCGTATAAATTGACAACATGGTACTCAACCAACACTGCAAAGTCTTCTTATCATTTTCAGACTCCTTAAAAATGAAAGCACTCAAGAGCACGAATAGTCCCGGGGTCACAAAATCCACAGGATAGTTCCATTTCAGAGAACACGTTTATCCCTTCTTGGAGCTCATTAAAACTACGAAGAAGGACCCAATGGTGCTTCTCGGTGCCACAATAGATCATGTCTACTCATATGGCAGCTTGCCCATTTTTGTCGCCTTTGTTGAGAGTATTCTGCAGTATGTCACCCTGAGAGTCCCTCTACAACATTCATCTGCTTGTCCCCCGCAGAGTCACTCCATTCTACAATAGATACCCTTCAGTCCTTAAAGCTATGGTCCCCACACCTACAAGTTAGTTTTCCACGCTGCCAGGTCAACCATGTCATCATACTCTGAACAAAGGAAGTTTGAGTCCTCCCACTCTGCGACCCCAGTTATTTCACATCTCCACAGTATGTCAGTCCTACCATCAGTACTACCACATTTTAGTTGTACACCTCGCACTCCTATCAAGGTACATCATTGCCATGATAGTTGTTGGTATCCCTCTGTTGACGCCAACCAAGTTTATTCTAGAGGATAGACCTAGAGGTCCTTGTGCCTTGGACTCATCACCATTTTTTATGAGTGCCTATGAATCATTTCGAGAAGAGTCCTCAATGCCTCTCAAAATGGTTGTTTCTCACACGCTCGACTTCAACACCTCGATCGCATCATTGAGACTCGCATAAGGTGTTGGTCCTTACAATTATTTATTTAAGACCCCGGATACCACCTGACTCTTTAACATTTGAGAGTCTACTTATGAAAACAACCAATTACATTTTCCTATAGATATCCGGGTTGCGCATGTCAAGAGTATTTAGATGTACCCTAGTTTTATACTCCCTTGACTATGCAGTTACATATACTCATTAGAGTTGACTCACAGTCGTTGAGTCCCTACAGATGTTGGACACCTTCAATTTTAGTAGTTCATTAACCCTCCTGAAACTTTATTCGGAATAGTTGTTGCATTTCCAGTGTATTCAGTTATCGAGATCAGTCATGTTATAACAGGGTCCCCTTTGGACCATTATGATGTACCAATAGATTTCTTATGTATTATTCAGGCCCCCCTACTTGGGACTAATTGTTATGTATATATCTTAATACGAGCATGGGTATGCCCGCCTCTAACATTATCAGAGATTATTCCTCATTCATGTTGAGGCCATGTAATATCTTTTTAGTTTTTGCAACTTCCAAGGGGCCCGTTGATCCAATCTCCAACTGGTCTCTTCTCTTCCCCAAACCCCAGGAAAAAGACAAAAGAACTATGATGTCTATAGGCCATACGATAAGCTCCTGACTTCACACATCAGGGGCCAATCTGTTAACACCCAAAAATTGCTCACTAGCTCATTCCCTTATTCACATGACCCATCTATCCACTTTTCCACCATTTGAGCCTCTAAAGCCATCAAAAAGTCACCAAAAGACCATAGTACACCTATTCCCCCTCAAAATATATATTTTTCCTCAAAAAACACAAAAAACCCTCAAAAAGGGTCCAAAATTCCCCAAAAATATTAAAAGGGAATAAAAATATTCAAAATATTCAAAAAAGAAAAAAAGAGGGAAAAAGGTACCTAAACCATGTTGGTCAATACTATTGGTTTCCTCAAAACCACAATGGTATTACCCATCACCAAAAACTATAAAAAGGTGATAGGGGCTCCTCACTTTCCATCCATCCATCATCCTATCCTCATGCTGTCAAAATCTCTCTTGAGTTCTTGACCATTGTAGCAATCTTGGAGAAGAGACCATTGGAGCCTGGAGCATCTCAACCTTGGAGCTTCTCAACACCACAAATCCTCACCATTTGAGGTATGATAATACAAAACATTCTGTTATTTCTTGTTCTTTCTATGAATCGTTTTTAGATTTATTTGTTATATGCACATGTTAGTTTAGATTTAGATTTAATTCATAATCGCTTTTGCTTTCTATATTGAAACTGCTATCACATTGTTGAGAGGTGCCCATTGCACAAGCTTCGTTGCAAAACCAAGCAACAATGATCTCTTGACAGTTTCTACGAGGTTTATTCCATAGGTTTGGTGAATGAATGGAGATGTTCTGTTATGATGTTGTCCTTGTGTTTAATCTTATGAAATGATGAATGAGAATTGTGTTATGTGAATGCTTATACTAGTTAATTCTAATATGTTGTAGAAGTAATGCTAATCTGAATAAGTATGTTGAAGATGTTGTTCTGAATGTTTGATGAAATCGGTGAATGATAAATTAATAGTATGTGCGAATGTTATAATCTCTGGTTAGTACGAAGGTATTATTTGCATATCCTCTACGCAAGTGCGGAAACTTGGTTTTAGCAGCCCCCTTATCCATCTCGGGTGAGACTGCACTTGCTCCGCAAGTGTTGCTGGGAAGGGTTACACATTTATGGGCTGGTGTATAAGGGAGTGTGGGTTGATAGTTTGTTCGAAACAATACGAATTGAACCCATGTTGATAGACACTGCATCAACACATCATTTAGAATATGTCATGGCTTAACAACACATGGATTGTCAGAATATCAAATACTTTCCTATGCCAATAAACCTAAGCATCCACTAGTGGGGCCTTTTCCTTGAGCTCCACACTAGGGAAAACACACAATGCATTTAAACAATATTTATATTGAAGCCAATAAACACTAAGGGTCAAAATAGGGGTATTAAATCAAATAGAAAATATAAAGTTATAATAATGGAATCCAATCCTTATCCCATTCGGGGTAGAGAAATTAATAATGAGTAATTGAGATGATGAATTGTAAATGGAAGCTCACAAGTTCAAATCCATGTGGGTACTATCTTATAAAATAAATATGGAATCCAATCCTTAATAACGTTCACAAAAATATATAACAGTGGGTCACAATGGCTTAGCCCAACAAGTAGGGTTATTGTCTTCAAGTGTGCCATCTCCTCCTTCCATTATGAACATTGATGGAAACAAATTAAGGGTGAAATCATAACATTTATTTGGCTAGGAAATAAAATAACTATTAAAAAATAATGTTGTAAAGAGACAATAGGGCATCATAACTTCTAATCAGGCTCCAAGAATTTTTTCAAATAAAGAATCAAAGTTTATGAACAAGGCCATGTGAGATAAGATAGTGTAACACTTAATCTTTTGTTGTAATACATGGTGGAAGAGAGTCTCTTACAAAATATATTTTCAAATATGATGTTTTGACACCAGCATTCTAAATACTAGAGGATTCCCCCATTCAAAGTCTACAAAACATATTCTCTCGTGATTAATTATAATATGTTATGGGTTATGAGAAGTGGATCCAAAATAAAAACATGGTATCATAATATTTGAATGGTATCATAATATTAACTAAAAACGTTCCATCATATGGTGGAAAGGCCTTAGGAAATATCCCTTTGGGTGAAGAGTAACAGTGTCCTAACTCTCTTCAATATACCAACATGGGATGAAATGAATAAATTGATTAAATGGAAAATCCAACATTTTCCTGCTGAACTAGAAAATTATGGCACAGTCTCATCCTCAACTTGAGAGGTGTCACTCGAAACAAGGAAGCAAAGGATTAGAAACATGGGGAAATGACGGAATAAGTTACATTTTAAAGAAAGGGTATACAAAGAAATTACAAGGCTAAAAAAAATCCTAAATACCCCATTTGGACCTCCATATCTCATAGTGATTTTCTCCAAAAAAATAAGATATTTTCATGTTCATGTTTCGGAAAAACTACACTAGCCATGATTGTCATCGACCTTTCGAATCCAAAACATGATTCATTATCAAGACATTTTGACTCATGATCAAATCCTTACAATAGAAAAATTTTATGTCAAGAACCGATTTTACTCAAACAAGGACGGAACTTTAGATCATATCTTCTTTAAATGTACCTCCACAAAGGTTGCTTGGGAAATGTCTTTAAAATTGTTTAAGAATGACAAGGATACCGTTACAAATTGCAATAAAGCTTTTGCGTCATAGCACAAAAAATACCCTTGTTCTCTCATAAATATAATGCTTCTTACAATATAGTGGAAGGCTCTCCCCTTTTTCTTCTAATTTTAAATTAAGGTTGGTTCAAAATGAATTTCTTTTTGATAAGTACAAACAATTCTTCTTCTAAATATAATGATACAAGACTTGGCAATGATGCTAGAGACTTCAAACTTTAAAAGTATCTCAAATCAAACCCAAAGAAGTAGAGTGACTTTTGCTAAATGTGTTTAACAACATAACAAAATTCTATAAACTAGATAGCTAAAAAATTAAATAGTTGGAAATTGAAAAATCTAGATAGAGAACTCCAACAATAGTTTTAGGTACATAAAGCAACTAGGTAAAATCAATGGCAATTTGGGAAAGACTTTGATGGACAAAGAATTTGAGCATAAAGAAGTTTTGCATTTTTTGGATCTAAATCATAATAGTGTGACATATGGTAGAGAAATCATCCTTATTCAATTACGAACTCAAAAGGATAACAAGAAGAGCACAAAATGTGTATGAATCCTTTATGGTGATAAACTTCTACAAGATACCAAGAAAGGAAAATATATTATTGGTGATAAAGTGAGTACCATATCCATTTGCCCGTTAGGCAATATAGACAAAAATTGGAAAGATGGAGCATTTCCCATCCTTTAAGTTTATCATCCACCACCATAAGGATTTGATATCAATAACCAACTTAATGATTCAAATTTAATACATAATAATTAAATTTTATATAAAAAGAAAACATCAACGGTAAAAACATTATCAGCATTCCTTAAATGTTTTTATATCATATTTTGAAAAAATCTGTATCATTACCATTCAATAAACGACCCAAAAATATCAGAATCTAAAGTTTCAAAGTGTTCGATCTATCATTAGCTATGGACTTTGTGACCTATAAATTATCTCTAAGCCTGAGTGAGCTTTTCTAAATGAATAGTTCGAGTAAAGATTTTTTGTCGGCCAAAGAAAATTACAATAATGCAATTAAAGATTTTGTCTTATGTCGGCCAAGGAAAATTATATTTCTGCATGTAAAGTTTATATATAGATAGAGATAGATATATCCACGTAAATTTCACTCGTCAGTTTCACCTTTCTTCACATTCAGAAAGTTCAAGGTTCTATTTTTTTCGCACTTGAAGCACTGAAAATGGAGAGATCGCTATACAAGAGCAATATCGATATGAACAGTGATATAATAAAGGCTCAAGAGATAGAAGTATTTGAGAAGGTAGAATGGCATTTAGAGATTATGGGAGATGAAAACGTGCTACGGAAACCAAGGAAAAGGCGTGATCACCATTTTTTACAGGTGGACATTGAGGGTGTTCAGCAGCACTTGATCTCTAGTGTTATCTTCAGACGTATCAGACAATCGCAAGAAGATATCTGGGAACTTGAGAATATCTGGGACAGTGTAAATGTAAGTCAGTTGGACGAAGTGTAAATGTAAACTTTGAATACCTTGTAAATTACCGTAATGATACTAAGACTGCAATGGTGAAAAACGTCAATGCTGTTTTGAGGAGAACTACACTGGATTTGAGCCGGGAGGACGGGAATGTTCTGAGCATGCAAATTGTATGCAGTGGTAGTTTCATGGAATGTCAACTGGTAGTGGAACTCTTTGATCAGCATAATAACGATGCTACTTCTGTACAACTCAGAATTGAAGAATTCTCTCTTCATCCTCACCTAAGAAGACAGTTTATTTTAGTTCAGCAAATTAATCCAACCGCTGCTTCTATTGCAGCTATTCATTCTTCACGCAGGGTTATTATTCACCAGAGACTATTAGACAAAAGTGATGATGAGGGAATGTTATGTGCAATTTGTCATCATCATCACCCTCTTCCTCGTCACCATCTTCACCATCTTCATCATTATCATCATAATCTTCATCATCATCATCACCATCATAATTGTCAACACCATATTCATAATCATCATTATCATCATCATCATCTTAATTGTCATCACCATATTCATAATCATCATCATCATCATCATCATTGTCGTCGTAAGTAGGTGGAGGCGGCGCAGGTGCTGAACCTTGTGGGGGTTGTTGATATGTCTGCAGAACGGGTTGTGGGTTTGCCGTAGGGGTTTCCTATGGCGAGTAATAAGCAGGTTGGGCTTGAGAGGATACAGGAGCTAGTGCAGCCTGTGGGTGGTAATATGGCTGAGGTGCGACCGGGGGGGGCGTAACTGGGGGATGCATGACGAAAGCACTGAGGTGGACATGAGGGTCCATGGGAATAGTGGTGATGTGCCAAGGGAGCATACGAATTGGTTGCTTCGGACTGAGATGTAGCCCGCGAAAGGTCGGGGCCATGGCTAGGGCGTGCTATGGAAAAGGATTGGTTATGTGAGGCTATATGGCCAATGATGTCGTCTACGGCATGGGATGCCCCCGGTGCATTGTGTCGGGAAGAATCACCACGGGAAGCGTCAAGTATGATGGAATATAGATAACTAGACTGGGCGTAAATAAGGTCAAATTGCTGGGATTTGAAGATGGCCTTTTCTTCGGACTGGTGTCGTTCGGATGCCACATCCTTGGCAATGACAGGAAGGAGATATTTTAGAAACCAATCTAAGAAGATACAGTCATCTAACTCAATTTTATAGAGGCTGCAGCATCGATGCCACTCATGAATGTGGTCAGTGATGTGGGTGGCCGTGTTCTGTCTGCAAGATAGTAGGATCTCAACTCCCGCGTCATAGCAGACCGGTAACTGAAAGAACTGTAGGAAAGTCGAGGCAAGGCAAGTAAAGGTAGCATGAGTTTCATGGGGCTGCTCGATGTACCACTTAGCTATAGAGCAAGTGAGAGTGCACTGTAACAAATGGAGTCGGACGGAGTCATCTACTATGGAGTTGGAGGAACACCATAGATGGAAGGACATAATATGGTTCTGGGGGTGTTCACCTGCCTTGCCCTCAAACTTCAGGATGTCAGAGGGGAGTTTGGTGGGCATGTGAGGCTACGTAGGGTCGTGTCTGATGGGATCGTTAGTCAGTCTAGCCAGGTCAGGAAGGTTGAGACTAGCCATGAATGGCAAACTCGGAGAAGGATGTGATATGCTAGTGGTTGTGACCATGTTGGGGCCAATGCCCTCGAGTGGAGGGGCTAGGTTTGGGATGTTGCCCCTAGGTGGAGGAACGAAAGTGGTATGGGATGGTCCTGCACCGCCAAGGGTAGTGTGAGTCACTGATGGAGTTGGGATGGGTATGCTAGATACTAGAATGGGTACAGTGATCGGAATGGTATATGTGGGCCCCATCGAGAGCATACCCAAAGCAGGTGTGGTAGCTGGTGAAGTGGTGGATGCTCCACCATTGGTTAATACAAAGAAAGGGTTGGAAGTCATGCCAGCCATGGGGCTGGTTGGTGTAGTGTAATTGGGGTTCTTGGACTTTGCCTTACAATCAGAGGTAAAATAAGGGGCATCTAGATTGGGTGACAGAGTTCTATGCCATTGACGAGTGGAGTCAAGTGACAAAGCTCGAGATCTATGATGAGTGGTATCAAGTGATGAAGATCTACGTCTATGGCGAGTGATGTCAAGTGAACCGTGCTACGGGGGCTCGCCCCGGAGGCGTCGAGAATGTCTCGGGGACTCAATGGTGACAGATGGTGTCAAGTATCTGGGGGTTGTGTTGAGTGAAAAAAAGCTCAAAAACCCTAATGCAACCAAGTGTGCAGAAGGAGAGCGCAAAAAATATGGCACTCAAGCCAACAACCAACTCAAAACAATTACTGTAATAGCTGTGCTACAATAAGTGGAGTATCAACAGAAATGGTCAGAATACCAACAAGCAGCGGATTTCCTAAAAAATAAAAAATGGTGGACTCACTAGATCAAAGGGAGGTAAAGGAGCATACAAACACCTAGCTAAATAGTATTCTGACTCAACTAGAGATATCCTCTGCAAGGTGATGAAATTCAAGTTAGACAATATGGATAGTAGAGCCAAGTGGCTAAAAATATTCCCCTACCGAGAGGGACACCGGGTAGTCAATCCTAGAAGAAAATCAACTAAGATACCCCGTTCATGACACGTCCAGAAAAGGTGAATCTGTAGTTTGGTTCTATCGCCGCTGTATCCCCATATGGGTGATACACTGAGAACTACGAAAGTTATCCTTCGGTTACTGAATGGAGTGCGGTATTCCACTTAGACCTCCGGAACCAGTCTAGCTACTTCAACCCTCCTAGGGGAGAGGCCCTCTAATAAACTGGTTGTGACCGTGCCAAAAAGTACTAGGGAATTTTGGTTCCCTAATGGACAACAACTATGTCTCAAGTGTAAGCAATCGAGGAGTGTTATTTGGATGCGTATCCCCCCGATCCTACCCAACTACAAGATTCTTATGTGTTCCCCAAGTGGGGTTAGAATGTTTGTTGTGTTAAGTAGTATTTTAGGACTCACTTGAATTAGGTGACAGAGTGTGTGCATGTGAGATGATGAACCCAAATAAAAGTGCCACGGGGTGGGAAACTTTCTAACTAAAAATAACAATGGAGAAATCAAACTTTGAAATGCAAAATTTTCTCTTTTCAATTAAAATGATGAAATTTAAAAAATGTTGTAAATGGAATAGAAATAATACTACAGAAAATAGGTTATAGGGAAGTATGGCTGCAGATAAGACAGATGGCTGTGGAGGTGCAGAAAATATTGCAGCAAAGTGCTGGGTTCAAATAGGAAAAAAGTGCAGAAAACAGACCGCGAGTCTATGGCAAATCTGCGCGGTCAGACCGTGGGAAATAGGTCGATAGTCAAGGGGAGATTGCTGGAATTTGGTTGAAAAACGCAAGCAGACCGCGGGAAAAAGGATGAAAGTTGCAGGCTGATAGCAGGAAAATGGCTGAAAGCCATAGGTGGACTGCAGGAAAAAGGCCGAAAGACATAGGCGGATAGCAGGAAAATGGCTGAAAGCCACAGGTGGACCACAGGAAAAAGGGAGAAAGACACAGGTGGATAGTACGAAAATGGCTGAAAGTCGTAGGCGGACCGCAGGAAAAAGGGCGAAAGTCGCAGGCGGATAGCAGAAAAATGGTGAAAGCTGTAGGCGGACCATGGGAAAAAGGCCAAAAGACGTAGGCAGATAGCAGGAAAATGGTTGAAAGCCGTAGGCGGACCGCAGGAAAAAGGCCTAAAGTCGCAGGTGGGTAGTAGGAAAATGGCTACAAGCCGCAGGCGGCCCACGGGAAAAAGGTCGAAAGACACAGGCGGATAGCAGGAAAATGGCTGCAATCCACAGGCGGCCCGCGGGAAAATGAGTGAACAGCCGCAGTCGGACCGCATGAAATAGGATGAGAGCCACAGTCAGATCGCAGGTAAGAGACTGAAAACCGCCGGTAGGTCACCGGAAACAGTCTGAGAGCCACGGTCGGATCCCAGGTAACAGCCTGAAAGACGTGGGCGGATCCCAACTGCATGGACAAAAGACGTGGTTTACGGCAGCCGAAAGGGACAGCCGAAAGGAAAAAATAGAAAAATATTGCAGAAAATTAAAAACATTTAAAACTATAACCAGAAATTCAAAGGAACACTAGGGGAGTCGCCAAAACTGTAGCTAGGGTTTTCACCCTAGCTTGTGAAAATGAGCATCTACTAAGGAGAAGGGCCTCCTCAGTAGCAGTTCAGAAAACACTAAATAAAAGCAGTAAAATAGTATGAAATTTAACCTAGCATGAGCATTAACATAAATAATAAAACATGAAAATATGGCAAAGATTTCTCTTTTTTGTGTTAAAAGTTACCTCAAGTGTAGAGGTTGGTGGAGCCTTTGTAGCAGTCCAAGAGGGTTGCTTCCAAGCTCCAGTGTTGTTCCTTTCTCCTTCTCGAAAGGGTTTTGGAAATGGGCCAAAGGGGCACTCAAATGTGAAAATAGCTCAAAAGGGTGAGCTTGGGTTTCAGGAGTGATTTTGGCAGAGTAAGGATAGGGATGACTGTGGATGAAAAATGGGGAGCCTCCATCACCTATTTATAGGTTTTTAGTGGTGGAGTGCTGACCCATAGTTTTGGGAACCATATGGTTTAGGTCAGCTGTATAGGGTTTTTGCTTCCTTTTTTCCTTCATTTTCCTCTTTTTTGTATTTTTTATTCCCTTTTTAGAGGGTTTTTGCTATTTTTGGAGGAATTTACTTTATGTTGGGGAGAAAAGGGGGTTCTTGCCCTTTTGGAGGCTTTTTTAATGGTATTTTGGGCTTTTGGAGGCTTTTTAATGGGTTTTTAAGGTTTTGGAGGAAAATATGGTAGGAAATATGGACAAATGAGTCATGTAATGGGGTAGATGAGGTAGTGAACACTTTTTGGGTGTTAACACATTGTTGTACTATTCTTCGAGGAGATATCAAGTTTATGGGACATTTCTGGAGCCCTATTGAAGAAAATGGACACGAAGTTGCATTTTAGCTTGGCATATCATCCGTAGACAAATGGACAAACCAAGGTGGTGAACATAAGTTTGGGAAACCTTCTGATATGTTTGATGGTCGACAGAACCAAACAGTGCGAGAACATGTTGGAGCAAGCAGAGTTCGCGTACAACAATTATGTGAATCGATCGCGAGGTTTGAGCCCATTCCAGATTTTTCAAGGATGAAACCCACATGGAGTGGTGGATTTGCTCGAGTTACCAATAGAAATCGGGAAAAGAGCGGATGCATAATCATTCGCATAACACATGAAACAAGTGCATGAAGATGTGTGAAGGCGCATTGAGAAGAGTAATGTGGAATACAAGTTGAGAGCCGACAGGAAGAAGAGGCTACAGTCGCTCAACTAAGGAGACTTAGTCTATGCACATTTGCCAAAGGAGATAGTTTAGGAAGGAACATACAACAAGCTGAAGCTGAAGAAGATTGGATTGTGTAAGATTCTGAAGAATATTTCAGACAATGCTTATGTCTTGGAGCTACTGAAGGACTTGAGCATTTCACCAACATTTAATGTCTCATATCTGTACAAATTTGAAGAAGGTTCAACTAGAGGAAGTGCAGACATGTTGAACATCGACTGAATACTAGTGTATATTCCATATCGACACAAAGAGGAAATTGTCAAAGTTTTAGAGGAACATGAAGTCAGACGACCGCAAAGTTCATGAAAGAAAGAATATTTGGTCCGATGGAAAGATGATGAGTTGCAGGAGGCGACATGGATTTCTGAAGAAGAGTTGAGGATACTCACAGAGCAGTCAACTTCTTTTTCACCTAGGGAGTCTGATGCAGGAGCATCGGGGCCTAGGAGAAACACTCGAAGATGATCGATAGGAAAAGCAGACCAGCGGGATTGCTGGTGACCACTGGTGTGAAGGAAGATTCATTATCAAAGTCAATAAGTTGAGTAGAAGCTGTCGATATGTGGTCGATAGAAGGAGAAGAAGGTTGAGAGTCGACATGTTGGAGGTCGACAAACAACATTGTTGAAGTGAAGGCATCGAAGGTTGACATGTTGTCGAATCCTGACACCTACAGGTTGAGGTGGAAGCTAAGCGTGGAGGAAGGGTTGGACTTGCGAAGCCTTAGACGCGAAGTGAATTCAACAGGTAAGTCGAAGGATGACGACAACATTATGGTCGAGGTCAGTGATGTGACTGACTATTGTAACAGTTTCAGAGAAGGTTAGAAGTTATGGAGACTACTTGGTAGCCATTCGGGGTTGCTCAGGAAGTCATGAGCAGTTATGAAGGTGGTTGGGATCATGACAAATACACCATGGGAAGAGGTTGTGCAACATAACAAAGGGCACTAACAACTGCAGGTCTACATGATATGGAGGATTTGGAGGACAGAGGAAGACTTTCTCGGGGAACGAAGTGGACTGCGTAATGAGCAATAGCATCAGAGCAGTAAAATAGAAGACCAGTGCGCAAGCATAGATCATTCATCCATAGCTCAAGGATCACTTGCATTCAGCAAAGGCCATGACAGGGTGGAAGATCTCACACAGAGAAAACACACATTTACTTATGTATATTGTATCAGTCTACAACCGACTAGTTTAGTTCATTTGCTTTGTAATTCGCATCGTAATTTGATTTGAAGTAATAGAATCCAGCTTCTAGCATCCTTTTTACACCAAGTCTTTATGAGCGTCATGTGTGTCATGTGTTTTTCTTAAGCAATAAGGTCCGTCCGATCGCACTTGCACCAATTGTCCATGATCCTTGTTCCGAAAGGAAGGATCACCAAAGTTGTTGGATTGAATCCCTAGTTCTGAAAGGAAGGATTGTCCATGATCCCTAGTTCTGAAAGGAAGGATCATATGTGTGTTGCAAGTGTTGATGCTCATGATGATGTCCCAGTACTATAGATGAGGATGCTCTAGTGCTGCAGATGATGTGGTTCCAAGATGCTCGAGTGTTGCATATCATGATGGTCCAACACTGAACATGAGTATGCTCCAGTGCTGCAGATGATGATGTTCCAGTACTGAATATGATGATGCTCCAGTGCTACAGATGATGATGATCCAATACTGAATATGAGGATGCTCCAATGTTGAAGATGATCATACTTCAGCTCTATACTAAAGATGATGTTGGTGATGCTACAATAGTTTTTCCAGTTGTTGATGATGATGTTGAATAACTTCCAATGATTTATAGATGTATCAAATGATGTTTTTGTTGATTCCCTCCTCCCTCCAATGATGTTGTGTAGAGTTATACATGCTGATGTTGTTGTCAGTAGAATACCCTTCTTGTTAAGGGGGAGTGTTAAATTAATGTAGCTTCAAAGATTATTCTACTTGTACTTTATTATAGTAACTCCATCAGTGATTTTTTACCTCCGCTCGAGGATGTCATTATTACATTTGGTCATGTAAAGGTATTGAGGTTAAACCTCCATTGTAGGTCGGGTCATTAGTACCCAAAGTAATATAATATAAATATTATATTAAGTCTTTCTAGAGAGGTCGACCCATTTAGGTTATTGGGGCCGACCTAGTTGGATTAAAAGTTATGTGAAAAGTAAAGTATAAATAGAGAGCGAGTTCCTCTCATTTGTACATTAACTCACTTGTGAAATTCACATTAGAGGATAAAGAGAGAGATCTACGAAGGAGAAGGACGAGTTGCTTGAGTCCATAGTTTGGTATTTTTCTCTCTCTTATTTGTGAGACATATTTTTGGGGCATTGTACTTGATCATCTATACCGAGGAAGCTCTTGCTCGGTTTTCTTCCCCTTAAGGGTTTCCTAGCATAAACATTTTTGTGCTTTGTGATTCTACATCTTTAATAGATACTTATTATGATGCTATTGTTAATAATGTATTGAATGTTAATGAATTTTCAATATAGTCTATGGTAGCATATAATATTAACACTTCTAGGGCTTGGAGTCATTTTCCTAGAATGGCCTCTAGAGTGGCTACCTACATCTATTTCCTCTCTTCCCACATTGCTTGGGTTAGACCCAATATTTATCCTCTAGTGCAGATTCGTGAGTCTCTACAATATGGCGGCATTGAGCTGGTACTTGTCTTCCCCTGTCTTCATCAATCTCTCATTAAATTTTACCATGTTTTTTACCAATTTCAGAGGAGTTAATTGCTCCCTTCTTCCATTGGTATCAACTTCAATATGCGCTTCTTGCACATTCTCTCCTAGCATGTTGTCCTCCTACTCATACGAATTTTGGGCATCGTGAATGGTCACCATTTTCCTCCGTCCCTGTACGCTGCTCCTTTTTTACGATTCAAATACCACTACTGTAATCACTATGCATTACATAGGCATTTATTAGGCATAAGAACACATAGAAAACACAAACATCCAAACAAATCAGGAAATTACCCATTTGACAACAACAACAGTAAAAAATAATTATCAAAACCTCGCCATGGGTGCTTCTCTACCTATGAATTCATTCACTGTTTGGTCCAAAAATCCCCAGTGCTATAACTTCAGCTCTGATACCACTCTGTCACGTTCCCCTGTCACCCTGGTTTCCTTCATAGGTGGTGGGCGACCACCGATACATTTTTCTCAAAAATTAACTCTGATTTTACACGAAGCTGCAATGGATTTCGATATGCAATCAAAATTCTTTGATTTGCAATCCACATGCGGAACTCGGGAATAAGATTTCCAAATTGACCTCTCTGATGAAATCGCACTCTTGACTTCCACAATACGCAATACGAAAGTCGGAAGCTAGAAGTCAATTCATGACCTCGAAATTACTCATCTGAATTCCGCAATTCTACAATCCACATGTGAAACTCGGATGTTGGAATCCTCCAATCATCGTCTCGAAGAATTTATTCCTCTGCAATTATGCAATGTGAAACCCACATTGTGGATGTCAGAAATCAGAAATCCTATTCTGTATTCCCAGGAAAAATGGCATCCTGCAATCCGCAATCCGCAATCCGCAATCTGCAATCTACTTGCGGATGCATAACTTTGGAAAACCCAAAGCACCAACCCCATGGAAATTGACCTTCCCATGCGACATTTTTGTGGAATTCTCCCTTCCAACTTCCACAATCCACAATACACTTGCGAATGCCGAAATTTGGAAGTCTAACCAGGTGATTCCAAGGGTCGGTCCTCAACATCCACAATCCTCAATCCGCATTGTGGATGTAGAAAGTCAGGACCGCAAGCCCCTGCACCTTCAAACTTCTAAGGGTGATAACGTGTCCAAACATAGGAAAAATAAAATAGGGCAAGTACCATTGGAAAGCTCTTGGAGAGATCTATGCACTGGTCTAATCCCTTTCCATAGTTGATGACTCTAACCTTGTCATTTTTCCAATTGAAATCTAGCTCAAACTCCATCAATGCTTTATTAACCTTATGCAAGAAGCTCTGTTTGACCTCTGCCATGGATTCTCCCTTCACTTGACCCATAGAGGGTTATTAAACACAACAGGTTTTGTCTACTTCTTTTTCCCAAGTCGAGATGAATTCAAGCAGTTCTTCTTAAGGGTGAATACACATATTATGAAACTAAACTAGTCAACACATCAACAACCTACAAGGTTAGCATCACATAACACTCATGCAACTAATGAAGCATTCAAACATGCATTCAGTCTCATATTCAATATTATACATATTTCCTTATTGATCCAATCTCATGTAAACATTCATTCAATAACTTGAACATAACAAGCATAACATAACACAGGGAAAACTAGCATCATTTTTACACCTCAGAAGCACTTATATTGAAAATGAAGTTGCCCAAGCATTTGGCTAAGTGAGAGCAACTTTCCACCCAACCTTAGGTCTCTGTCCATCCTATACTCTTTCATCTCAGAGACCACCACCAAGCGGGGTTGTGTATCCATTGAGGACGGCTCAAAATGTTCTCTCATAGTCAAGTTTCTATCCCAATGCAAAGCCAAAATATAGTTGGGTTTATCAAGCATACAAGGGAACAGGGTGGATGCTCCTAAGCCAGAAAGCTCACACAAAGAGCTACAAGAATCAAAAATCACTCAGTAAATATGGCACCCACATTATCTACCTCACCCAACAAAAGGAAGGCCCTCTTATTTGTTGGGTAGTCCCTTAGGCCCCTTCCCTCCAGTGCTTCTTAGGGTCGGCATAGAAAGGTACAAACTATTTTTTTCATAAGAATTCATCCTTCATTGGGTTTAGCAAGAAGATCCTCTCCTAGGGTTGACCTTCTTCTCTACTATTCAAGGTGGGCTCTTCTCAGGGTTGTAGCCTAAGTTCTTCCCCGTAACTTGGTCCTCTGCAACAAATTTAAGTGTTCTAATGGATTCACTAAGCTTCTAACACTCTGTAATCCATCTCAGGGTCTGATCCAAGGACTTCCCAACATGGATTCACTTCCTATGTAGGGTTTCTTTGTTTCCTCGGCTCTTCAAATTCGCGCATACACATAATCACGATTTCTCTTTTTGCTTCCCGGATCGACTCTGCAATGCGTGGTTACTTTGGTTCCTGGTAAAAAATGGGATAGGGATTTGGGTTAGCGAAGTCCCAGGAGGTAGAGTGGCTTAAGGAACAAGAAAAAAAGAGCCATACCCTACCATACGGATTTGCAGGGCTACTTCATACTCCATTGAATTCGTGAACTGGTTTTCTCAACCACTTTCTTAGAGTAGAACTAAATGTCAGCATGGGGATTCAAATGGGTTGACAGTTTGACATGTGGTAGCATGGGTTCCCATCCCACAACCCCTTCACCTCTCCCTAGTAAATAGAAATGGCCTCTTCTCATTGGTTTCCTCCTTAGCATGTTTCCTGGTGTTTTTATGTTAATATTAATAATTACATCATATTGGTATGGGATAGATCTGAAGGAAGTGCAGAAGCCGATAGGTGAGAAAGGGTTATCCTGTGAAAGAAGGATCATTCGCATTATTCCCGAGAGATCAAGATTTGTTGGATTAATTACGTTGGTCATGTGGACCATTTTGTAATAGAATAGAAGCATATAAATAGAGTAGGATTGTAACCCTAAGGGTATCAAAATTGTGGAGAATTATCCTATCTTTTGGGTTCGTGTTGTATCCGCGGTATGATTGTTAACACCCAAAAAGTACTCACTAGCTCATTTCCTTATTCACATGACCCATCTGTCCACTTTTCCACCATTTGAGCCTTTAAAGCCATCAAAAGGTCACCAAAAGACCATAATACACCTTTTTTCCCCTCAAAATATATATTTTTCCTCAAAAAACAGAAAAAACCCTAAAAAAGGGTCCAGAATTCCCAAAAAATATTAAAAGGGAATACAAGTATTCAAAATATTCAAAAAAGAAAAAAAGAGGGAAAAAGGTACCTAAACCATGTTGGTCAATACCATTGGTTTCCTCAAAACCACAATGGTATTCCCCATCACCAAAAACTATAAAAAGGTGATAGGGGCTCCTCACTTTCCTTCCATCCATCATCCTATCCTCATGTTGTCAAAATCTCTCTTGATTTCTTGACCATTGTAGCAATATTTTTTAAGAGATCCTCTTATTTCTTGAAATATTTATGTTATTTGCTTCCCTTTAAATTATTTCAAAAATCCATTATTTTTGAATTGTTTTTTCAAGCATTTACATTTCAAAAAACGTCTTTATTTTTTACAAACTGGAAGCATCTTTTCTTTCATTTGTAATCAATCGCCCAAGCGAGGAAAAACATTTTCAGTTAAATAATCACACGTGCACCCAATCTGCCACATTCTTTAAACTGAGCCTTAAAATCTACCTTAACTCACAATAAATTTTAACCCCACTTGGGGAGCACTTAGAAGAATCTTGTACTTAGGTAGGATTGAGGGGATAGGTGTGCCAATAACACCCCTCAATTATTTACATCTAAGACATAGTGGTTGTCTTTTAGGGTCCCAAAAATCCCTTATAATTTTGACACGGTTATCAACCAATTTATCGGGAAGGCCTCTCCCTTAGGAGGGTTGAAGTAGCCAGACTAGTTCCGAAGCCTGAGTGGAATACCGCAATCCATTCAGTAAGCGAAGGATACCTTTCGAAGTTCTCGGTGTACACCCGTATGGGGGTACATTGGCGATAGAACCAAACTGTAGATTCACCCAACTGAACGTGTCATGAACGGGGTATCCTAGTTGCCATTCTTTAGGATTTTCCACCCAGTGTCCCTCTCGGTAGGGGGATATCTAGCCGTTGATTCAACACTCTATATTATCTGACTTGGATTTCATCACCTTGCAGAGAATATCGTTTGTTGACGCATAATAATTCTAGTTAGGTGTTTGCATGATACATAACCCACCTTTGGTCTAGTAAGCACCATTTTTTTTCTAGGAACTATTTGACATTTTGGTATTCTGACCACTTTTTTGGATCCCTCCACTTATTATAGAACAACATTTATAATAAGTGCTTTTGAGGTTGGTTGTTGGCCTGAGAGCCATTATTTTTTCACTCCCCTCTTGCACTCATTGTTGCACTAGGGTTTCGAGTTTTTTACATCACCACCTTCCACTGGAATTTTTATACATTTCTCACCATTGAGAATTTAAGATGAACCCACCATTTTCAGAGTGAACCCCCTCAGTTCGGTACACTTAACTCTACACGTCATAGATGCAGAGCCTTAGCCCTTGAATCAACACGTCATCATCATAGAACACAGTCATCCGATTCTGACCTGCCTCACTCCACATCTGATTCTGAGGCTGAATCCGAATAGCCTATTGAAACATCACCAGCCAACCTCATGGATGGATAACAATATGACCCCCTTTTCACCAGTGCTATTGGAGATACATCGACAAACCCTACTACTAACGTGCCACCCATGGTAACAATAACCCCTTTAGGCATGCCTAATATAAGGGCCATTCCCCCTTTAGGTATGCCCAACACAGGACCACCACCTATTATGCGTATGCCCAACATAGGGATCATACCCCCTCTCATTACCACAACCTAGATCCCAAGAATTCCTAGCACTATTCCTAACACCTCTGCAACCAATGTTGCACTTGGGAGTGCTAGCCCATCCCACACCACAACGGTTGGAGGACACATACCTTCAATACCTAACATACCCTTAGGGACCATTCAACAACTACATAATGCCACAATTAACAGTTATGTCCCAGTCACTACGCCACACCCATCTGCTAGTTTACCATACATTGCTAGTCTGAACTTACCAGACCTAGCCAGGTTAACCAACTATCCTATCAGGCACAACCCTACATGGCCACCCATGCCTACAAAGCTTCCCTCGGACATCTCGAAGTTTGAAGGAAAACCTGGGGAAGATCCCTAAAACCACATAATGTCATTTAACCTATGGTGTTCGTCTAACTCCACAGTGGATGACTCCATTAGACTAAGACTGTTGCAACGAACGTTCACTGGCTCTGTAGCCAAGTGGTAGATTGAGCAACCACAATGGACCCACCATACATTTACGTCCCTTGCCTCCACTTTCCTTCAGTTTTTTTAGCTACCTGTACGCTATAATGCAGTAGTTGAAATACTGTTGTCTTGTAGACAAAACATGGCTACCCACATCATCGACCATATCCATTAGTGGTGCAAGCACCATAGCCTATGCAAGATAAAACTAGGCGACTGTATATTTTTGATTGGTTTCTCAAATCACTCCTACCCCTCATAGCCAAAGATGTAGCGTCTGAATGACCTCAGTCAGAAGAAGAAGCTATCTTAAAAGCTCTGTAGTTTGACCTGATTTATGCCTAGTTGGGCTATCTCTACACCATTATACCAGACGCCCCACGAGGCGATTCTTCATGAGGTGACGCTCTAGGGGCATCACATGCTGCTGATGGTATTATTGTCCAAGTCACGACACAAAATAAACCTTTTACCATAATGAGTACAAACAACACCCCAAACCTTTCTAGGGCTACATCTAATTCTGGAGCGATGACTTCGTATGCTCCAATGAATCAGACTCATCACACTCATGGACCCTCTTGTCCACCACATTGCTATGGGAAAATGCAATCGACCTATGTACCACCTACATACTATAACCAACCTGCCACCTATAACCCAATTCACTTATCGGCCCAACCAATGTATTACCCCCAGTAGGCTATATCAACTAACCCACCACTTCCAATAGCTCAGGGTTACCAACAACCCCAACAGGCAACTGGACCTCCTCTAGCACCACCATCTTACTATCCACCGCAACCTGCTCCCGCACCTGCGGCACCTCAAAATCCTCCAACTACTCAAGGGAAAGTGTACACACAACACAATCAACCCCAGCACCAAAACAACCAACGCAACCATGGCGGACAACAAAACCGCGAAAGAGGACGAAACCGCGGAAACAATCAGCAACATAATCAAGGTCCACCACCACCTAATCCTCCAAATAATAACAACACTACTCCCCCCAACCAGAATCCTGATCATCCTTCCAAACAGGCGAAAAACAATAACGTAAGAACAAACCAGCCATGTTCTATATGTGCAGTCTATGGCCAGTACACTCACAACTGCCCCCATTTAGAAAAAGCACATAAGCTTTGGGCTGATGATGCCCAACGCTAGGGCCACGCTGGATAGCCAGCTCCACTTAATCAACCGCAACCCATGATATTGCAAAACCCATTGCCAAACCAGAGAGTAATAAATGCTCACCCAATGCATCCCCCACAAGGATCTGCTGCACCTCAGCATCAAATTACCTATGCCACAACTGATTATCAGCATACGGATTCAGGCACACACCATTTATTAATGATGTCATCCAATGACATCAACCTCCAGACTCGTAGAAATCAGTACGACTGACCCCTAGAAACTCCTCCCATTGACGCATCCACCTCCCTTCTATCAGATCAACCACTACGCATACCAAATATGACGTTGGACGGAGCACCTAAAATCCCTCGCATCCCTTTGCGAAGGATTAACAACAATCCTAATGCTTGCGCAGCATCCAATTATAACGTTGTGGAAGATTTAGCACAATCCCCCGCTGCTATGTCTACTTTACAGGTATTGAAAACATGCCCTACACAACGAAAAATACTACTATCCACCATCAGAGGAGTAGACCCTAACGATACACATATGATGGCTTTCGACTTAGACCAAGACGAACCTAGATTTCCATCAAATTTGGCCTTCCAAGTATCCATAAACATTCGAAACCTCGTTGTGCATCGATGCATCATCGATGAAGGAGCTTCAACCTGCGTCATGTACACTCTTGTGTGGCAGAAACTTGGCTCCCCCACTTTACAACCATCCACCATATCATTACGAGATTACGATGGGTGCTCAGCTCAACCACAAGGCCTCTTAGCGAACATACCTGTAGAACTAGGGGACAAATTGGTTCTCATCGACATCAAAGTGATCAATTCCCAGCACAACTACAACCTCCTTCTTGGACATAGCTATATGTACAAACTGAAATCCATCGCTTCATCTGTGTTCCTCCTCATGATGTTCCCGCATGAAGGACACGTTATCAAGATTGATCAACTCACATATTATGATCCTAACGCCCCCGCAGCCCCTCAAAATGTGCTACCAATGATTGAACAAACCATTCAAACTGCACCGACATCATTTGTCTCGTCCATTGGTCGTGGAATCTACACCGAGTCACCTATGACTTCCACATTTCCATCGATCCCACCACCTGTAACAATAACAAAAACATATGATTTGTTCACCTTGTCGCACACTACACAGCAGCCCTCGTCACTACCACAAACAACCTCAGTGCCTACTCATATCAGAACAATGTCAATTCATACTATCCCATTCTTGTTCCCATTTTTTGGAGTTGTCAGTTCGCCAGTAATGGCTACAATCAACCTTCCTAGTTTAACATTAGGGTTACTTATATGGTACTTACCTGATCTGAGCCCCCCATCGACTTCGACTGTTATTTTACAACTAGTACAACCTATTGCTACTACAAACCACCCACCCCCTCTTGTCACTCATCTGCAAAATAGACCACCCCCAATAGTGACTATGGCATCAACATCTAGAAACACCCACCTCCGTTATGAAACATAGGGGGCAGAGGCCCACAAACTTATAACACTGGACCCATAACTCGCACCTCCCCAGTAACCCCCAAGGTAGCTAAGAACCCCCCAACTATTTGCATTCCCCGTAAGTGTTCGTTGTGTGACAACGTAGGCCATGCCACTCATCAATTTCCACAATTACCTGCACTCCAAGAACACATGAATATGTTGGATGATGACACCAGAATTCCAGTGATAAGACTTGAGCCACCTCCTCAACCTCGCGAAAAAACGCTTCGTACTAACCACCCTTGTGTGATATGCGGCATTTATGGCCATTATTCACACCACTGCCCTAATCTCCCATATTATAGAGCAGCTTTATACGAGATGAACAATGCTGACTTAGAGATATCTCCTCCCCTCATCGAGGAGATCTACCCTCCGAAATCATCTTCTTCGGAAGAAATCAATACCATCTATATGATTTTAACCACATACAAACCTGAACCAGTCGATTTATGGTTCGACTACTTTCGTACTGATGAGCAAATTCTAGAAACACCCACTGCACCTAAAAATGTTCTCCTTATGATTGAACAATCAGTTCAAAATGCACCTACATCATTCATCTCCACAGTCAGACCTGGATTATACTCGGAATCACCTATGACTTCCACATTCCAATCTATCCCACCCCCTTTTAATATAACTGAGATATTTGATTTGTGCACCCTCTCGCATAACACACAGGTACCAAACCAACAGCCCCCTTTACTCCTGCAACCACCCTCAGTGCCAACTCACGTAGGAGCCACACCAATTCATACTATCCCATTTTTATTTCCCCCTTCAGGCGCCATCAGCGCACCAGTCATGGCTACACTTAATCTCCCAAGATTAACATTAGGACTACCTGTGTGGTACCTACCTACCCCAACCCCTCCCCCAACACTGAATGTCATTTTACAACCGGTCCAACCCATAAATACTTCTAACTATACACCCCCTGGTGTAGAAAACATCTAGAACCGACCACCCCCAGCGGTGACTATGGCATCAACATCTAGTAATGCTCCCCCTCCATTCTGAAACACCGGGGGCAGAGGCCCACAAACTTATACCACTCGATCCACAACCCGCACCCCCCCAACGACCCCAAAACTGGCAAAGAATCCCCCAACAACCCGTGCTCCCCCCAAGTGCTCTTTGTGCGACAATATAGGCCATGCTACCTGTTTGTGTCAGAAATTGTTACTAAGGCTAGGGTAACAAGCCAACACAATCTCAATAGTAAAAATCAATTCAAACTAGAGTTTAGGGTTTTGTTTTATATGTTTTTGGTCATAAACTTCAAGAGCATAAAGGGAATACATTCAGCAGATAAGCAACAACTAAATCATACACATATATCGATAAAGATGCAGATATATCACAAGAATCCAACAAAAGACTGTAATGAAGTTCACACATAAAGGACAAGCACCACTGGAAATTACACATCAACCAGCAATGAATTTGTCATTCATGAAACTAAATAAGTTCAAACATGAAGCCAACACAGATCAAATGAAGGGGAAAGAGTCATATATTCATAGTTTCATCAATAAATGCATATAAGAGTTTACAGTACCTATCACTGAATAAGTCTGAAAGTACAAGCAGCTAGCAGACCTCCTGATGCTCTCCAAAATCCGAACCTCTACAATGTTTTTCTTCTCTTTCTAAATAGTTTTTCTTCCAAAAAACAGTTAGGTTTTTCCTCCTAACTCTCCATCGAATCACTAGGTTAGATAAAGTAAAATTTACATTTTTACAAAATTACAAGTCTGCTAAAAATAGCAAATTCATTAAAACAAAATGTTTGTCTAAAATAACCCCTAACTAATAACTGCTTCATATCTCCTTCGCTGCCTCTACAAGAAGAGATATACCATCTAGACTTGAGGACCTCTTCTTTATTCTTTTATGCTTTTTCTCCAGGTCAGCTATCTTTTTCTGAAGGTGTTCATTTTCCTGTTGTAGAGTTTCAACTGTCTTTTCCAGCTCTGAACAGTGCCTGTCAGAAGCCCTTTTTCTTCTAAGTGCTTCCTTTGCATCAACCACTAATTCCTGAAAATTGTTATGAACATCCTGAAGATCCTCTCTTAATCTTCTATTTGCCATCATTAAACCATCATTGACTTCCTGCATGTAATTCATTTGGTGCTTATATTGTTTGACAGTCTTCTGTAAATTTTCCCTGTCAGAATTAACCATTTTAATATACCAACCAAAAGACCTTTTGTGTAAGAATGAGCATAACAGATGCTCTGTTCATGCACATTCCTCATACTAGCTTCAGATAGCTATTTCTATGGTGAAATGCTCATTTTATGATCTATTCTATCATCTCCAGCAACCAATTTCTCCAGATAATTGTGCAGCGAAAAAGACCCAAATTTTTCAGCTATAAGGGTTTATATCGGAATACATGTCAATTACTCATCCGTCGCGGCTTACAGCTTCGTTTTGGGGTATCAATGGTCTCCTTCTATGAGAATAGGTGTCCTCATATCGTTTCTTTAACCGCTGGTAAATGAATTCCGGAGCCCTAATTATCGCTGGCGTTAACACACACTTGTCTTCTCTCCACAGCGACACAATCCATTCTTTTAGCAATTAGCTCTCCTTCACGAACACTTCTCTTCTATAATAATGCGTGTAGCAAGAGAAATTTGACAGCTTAGATGGGATTTGCTGGTTTTTTGTGCAACTGATTCCGCATACCATGCAATGATGAGCTTGTTTTACTTCGTGACTAGCAACCAACTAAAATCATGCTTAAACTGCAACAAACACATGTTAAAACACTCACACAAGGCGATTAGACACTCCCATACTACATCATGATTTAAATCAGTTCAAAAATTGAAAAAAACCACAGGCCGCGATATTCCTGTAGCGCGCCCTTTGTTAAAATTTTGTATAGCGCTACAAGAATAACTACCATGCCAAAATTTAGCAGTTTTTCAACTTTTTGCTAATTTATCGGAGGTTCTAACAGTTATTTGATTTAAGAAATAAGTTTAACCATTCTCTAAACACATTAATGATTCTACCTTTGAAAATATGACTCTCATTAACCCCCTTTACAATGTAAAAGATCACCAAAATCAAATAAAATCTGAAAAGAATGGGCTCAAAACTTATTCAATCACCTATAAAGTTTTCTAAGGAGACAAAAAAAATAAAACTTAAAACCAAAAAATTAACTGAGGTAGAGTCAAAAACAAACCAAAACTGGAGAAAATAAATCAAAAATGGAGAAAAATTTACTGACTTAACATCTGGCTCCAGCTGTGGGATGAAGTCCTCCCTGCAAGGCTTCAAGAACTTGTAGACTAGTGCCTTCTGTCTTCAATCTAAACTTCCATTGGGCTATGGATTCTTTATTCAATCTCACTCACACCGGTATATACAATGAAAAGTGACAATGATCCTCATTAACTGTAGAAATGTTTTAGGAATCGCCCATTGACAGGGCTGAGCAACTCCTCACCTTCAAGGGACTGCAAGATGAATGTATTATTTTCCAAAACTTTAGATATCAGAAAAGGGCCAAACCATAGATTATCAAATTTGACATGCTTACCCTTCTGTTCCTTTCTTGCATCCCATCTTAAAACCAACTCACCTTCTGAAAAAATATGTTCTTTAATATTTCTGTCAAACCTGTTTTTCATTTTAGCTCTGTACAGCTGTGCTTCTTTGTCTACCTTCTCTCTATTTTGCTGTACCTCAATCATTTCGAAGATTCTTCTTTGTAAATCATCCGGTTCCTCTTGAGAATTCTGAAGGAACTTCATTACTGGAATTCCCAATTGCACTGGAAATACTGCTTCTGTTCCATACACCAGCTGAAAGGGAGAAGTACCAATGGCTTTCTTTACAGTAATCCTATCTGCCCACAATGCATATTTCAACATTGAATCCCAAGATCTTTTATTATGTTTCAGCAACTTCTTGATGCATTGAATGATATTTTTGTTAGATGATTCAGCCTGACCATTTCCCTGAGGGTAATAGGGAGTTGAGTGTTTCAGAATAATACCATTTTTCTCACAAAATGCCACCATTGCCTTAGATTTGAATGCTTTGGCATTATCAGTAATCAATCTTTGTGGACAACCAAATCTGCTCAGAATATTATCTTCAATGAAATCCATAATCACCTTATCTGTAGCATTTCTTGTAGGGATAGCTTCCACCCATTTTGTAAAGAAATCTGTGGCAGTAAAAATCCAATTATGCTGACCTGAAGATGCTGCATTTATTTCTCCAATAAAATCCTGACCCCACTGCTGAAAAGGGGCATTGACTGCAATAGGCTTCAAAGGTAAAGATAATAATTTCTGTTTACCTGCAAATTTCTGATAGGGTATGCAAGCTCTTACCTGCTGGTAAACATCATGGAAGAGGGAGGGCCAATAGTATCCAGCTCTCAAAATTTTATAGGCTGTTGTTTTCCAGTATTTATGTCCTCCACAAGCTCCTTCATGGGATTCTGAAATTACTTCTTCTATTTCAGCCTGATCTAAACAACTTAACAAGATTCCTCCTGGGTCTTTCCAAAACAATTGATCTTCTATCAAACAGTATTTAGTAGATTTTAATTTCAGAGACCTGGCAGCCTTCCTATCTAAGTGTTCTGGACATTACAAAAATAACAAGAAATGAACAATATCAGCATACCACTCTAAATATGAATAAGAGTCCATGATTCTTTCTTTCTCCAGGAATGCTTGCTTTTCTTCAGGTGGTGATTCCTCTGTCATAACATGTAATCCTAATGCTTGACAATTTGAATCAGCCAGCAGTTTGGCCAATCCTTGTCCTTTGACCAGTTTAGTAGGTCTGATTTCCACTTCATATTCCATAATTTTAGCAATCCACTTTCCCCTCTTTCCTTCACTATCAGGCTGTGTCAAAACATCTTTCACTGCAGCGTTTGGAACAAATGAAATAACCTTGGAATATAAGATATAAATTCTGAAAAATTTTGAAGCCTTCACCAGAGCATAGGCTTATTTCTCCAAGATACTGTATTTAAGCTCTGAATCTCTAAGTGTTTTACTGAAAAAGGCAATTGGTTGCTCTAATCCTTCATTATTCTTCTGGAGTAGTACAGCAGCAATAGTATCCTCTGAAGCAAAAGAAAAGGTAAGGAATTCTTTAGCAAAATCATGGCTTACTAAAACAGGTGCTTCTGTCAGAGCCACCTTGATTTTCTCAAAAGCTGCCTTTGCTTCAACAGTCCATTTGACTTCTTGGTCCTTTTTTAACATTACTGTGATTTGTTTAATGGTCTCAGCAAAATTAGGAATAAACCACCGTAGAAAGTTTATTTTTCCAATGAAAGATTGAACATCCTTTTTACTCCTGGGCAAGCTAATCTTCAGTATTGCTTTGACTCTCTCAGGGTCAATTCTAATACCATCAGCTGACACTAGGTGGCCAAGTAATTTACCTTCTTGCACAGCAAAATGTGATTTTTTTGGGTTTAATGATAAACCAAATTTTCTGCATTTTATGAAGGTTTGTTCCAAATGCTTCAAGTGTTCATCATCAGACTTTGAGAAGACAGTAATATCATCCAGATAGATAACCACAAACTTATCTTTCTCACCCACGAATGCAATATCCATGGCTCTCTGAAAGGTTGCTCCAACATTCATCAAACCAAAAGGCATCTTGTCATACATAAATGTCCCCCAGGGAGTTGTAAAAGCTGTCTTTTCTTTGTCATCAGGGTGCATGGCAATCTGATTATACCCTGAGAAACCATCTAGCATAGAAATCCTTCGAGCTCCAACTACCTGCTGCAACACCTGTTCAATCTTGGGGAGAGGATAATTGTCCTTTAATGATGATCAGTTCAGATTTCTGAAGTCAACACATAATCGAATTTCCCCATTCTTCTTTCTAACAGGAACTAAATTAGCCACCCAAGAAGAATACCTAAGAGGCACTATTATCTTTGCATCCAACAACTTCTTTAGTTCTTTTTCAATTACAGGGAACAAGGCTGGGTTGATTCTTCTTAGTTTCTGCCTGAAAGGTTTGACATTAGGTTTCAAAGGAACTTTGTGCTGAATAACTGCTGTATCATAAGTTTTTAGTTCCTTATAAGACCAGGCAAATGCATCTATATATTTTTTCAACAGCTTAATGTATCTGCTTCTTTGCTCCACTGTTAAGAATTTAGAAAGCTTTACCATTCTTGGATGTTCTGTTGAACCAATATTGTAGTCTTCTACATTGTCTTCTGAAGATTGAATCACTGGCTTTGAAGGTGTATCCTCTTTGCTGAATATTCTTTCTAAAGGTACTAGGCCTTTCGGAATGAAATTACTTTTCAATTCAATGATTTTATGTCCTGCTATATCTTCTGCAGCAAACTCATCTAACTGTTCATCTTTTCCATCTTCTTCTTGATCAATTTGAATATTTGAAAACTCATTTACGAGCTCAAGAAAATTTTTTATTTAAATGTCATCTTCAAAAACCCTCCAGTGTTTTATATTGTCAGGAACACAAGGTCTATACCTCACTTCTATAGGATACTTTAGTTGAGTAATTTTAGGGATTCTAAAATATGTGGTAGCCAGGGCTAAAGAATCTGCAATCTCATTATGATTCCTGGGAATATGAGTGATATTAAATGCTATAAAGTAGTTTTCAATCATATCCCATACCTCATTTCGATATACTTTCAGCAAACCCTGCTTTACTTGATATTTGTTCTTCACCTGTTGAACAACTAGTTCGGAGTCGTCAAATGCAGAAATTTGCTGAATTCCCAAATCTTTAGCAGCTTTCAATCCCAATAGCAAAGCCTCATACTCAGCAGTGTTGTTAGTGGTAACAAACTCCAATTTATACATGAGTTTCACTGTTTCACCACCAGGGGAAATAAGTAAAACTCCAGCTCCAGCACCCTCTCTGCATGAAGATCCATCAAAATATAACTGCCACACTGCATCTTTTTCCTCTATGCTATGTTTTATTGGATGATCTTTTTCCACCTGTAACAGACCAGCAGAATTATCTTCTTCACTAAACTGTAATATGCATGAGCCAAGGTCTTTATCCACAGAGTACATTGGGTGATTAGTGGGTTTCTTATCATCTGTGACAATGTAAGCAAGCTGTAGCTCTCTGTAAAGTCTTCTATTTTCTCCACCAAAAATAGGAATAGTGGCATAAGAGAGGTCCATCTGTAAGGTTCCTCCAACCTTCTTTGCCCAGGATCTTGAAAGAAGCAAGCCAAAATTTGGGGTGATATCAGCCACTACAACATCCATTATGACACTCTTCATTGGCAACTGAGCCAGGCTGACAACCATATCTTTAATCACTCCTAGACACTTGACAGCTCGGGAATCAAAAGCATATAAGTCATGATAAGGTTTGGTAATACTGAGACCTAGGGCGTCCATCACAGCTTTAGGCATTAGATTATGGGATGCTCCAGAATCTAATAGACAATTATGGATCATCTGATCATGGACAGTTAAGGTAACATAGAATGGAGGAGAAGCACCAGCTTCATTTTCTATTTTCTCGGCTAAGGCAGATCCAATGAATATCTTTGGACTTTCTTCTTGCAAATTAACAGTATCCGAAACAGGCTGGCTACTAGCAGAATTCATAACTTTTAAGACTGTTTGTTTATAGGATGGATTTTTGAAAAGCTCAGAAAATGGCACAGGAATTTTCAGTTTACCTAACTCATTTTCCAAATTTAAATTTTGAACTGACTTATTTACCTCCTCAATTTCTACAGTCTTCTTGGATTTTTCTGCAGGTTGCTTATTTTCTGTTACAGGATCAACAATTGGTTTATCAGGAATAACTGGAGCAGGAACAGCAGCTTTCTTCTTAGGAGCTTGGACTACTTGTTTTGGGCCAAATCTGAGATTAAGAGTCTTCTTAATTCCATTCTGAATAGCAACAACATTTACAGCAGTTTTTTCAAACTCCAATTCATCTTCAACTTCATACAAATCTGCATCATAGTACTCAGCATTTAGAAAATCTTCTTCTGTTACAAAACCTCCAGATAAACCATCTCCAAAATGATTCACATCCTGATCTGTCTCAGTTTCTTCAAACAGTAACTGTTGATCAATTTCTTCTTCATCCACCAAATTATTTTGAAAAGGTGGGGGTACTTTTTGATCCTCATTCTCCCTTCTTTCTCGCTGAATATCATTATTTCTGTGCTCTCTTGGCATGAATCTAGGAGCAAATTGCCTCCTGAACTGATTTTGGTTATTTGGATTTCGATCAGCTTCTGGGGCAGGTTTAGCAGAATTCTTTTCAAGTTCTAGTTTGTTCAAATTGGCAGTGAGAATCTTTACAAGCTTAGCCATTTCATCTATTTTAGCTTCAGCAGACTGAGGTGCAGCACTTGTGGAAACATCTTCCTTCTTTCCCTTTCTTTCATACTGCTGCTGAGGTGTTTCTTTCTTGAGTCTGTTGGAAGCCAGCAAATTGGACTCTACCTCCAATGCTTCCTCTTGCATGTTCAGCAGGGTGATAGGTCTTCTCTCTCTGAGTAATAAAGAGAATTCATGATCAAAAGCATTTGCATAGGTCAACTTGGCTGATGTTTCAGTAGGTTTGATTTCTACAGGAATCCTACTATACATCTTGTTAAATATTTTGGAAAAGTCAGAAATAGTCTCATCCTTTTTTATTCTCAAAGCTCCAAACTCAGTTATGTAATAAGTGTGATCCTTACTGTCTCCCCACTGTCTCAGAAAAAGATCTTTGAGTTCTTCAATTATGGTGATAGAATTAGCAGGCAGTTCTCTGAACCATTTTCTCACATCCCCATCAAGACTTTGTACAAATACCCTCATCCATACATCTTTAATTTCAATGTTTTGATTATCTACATAACTCTCAAAAGCTTCCCAATGTTCTTCTGCAGTTGTTTCACCTTGTCCATTGAATCGAGGCATATACTTTTGGTAATCATGTGTAGGAAAGGCATGTAAAGGCTGAGGTAATACTAATGGTGCATACCTAGCTGCTACCATTCTGTCCATCATATCCATAGGTGGATTTTGGGCTGCCATTTTGGACTGGGGTTTAGACTAGGAAAATGTGGAAACTTGGCTGGAACTTTTTTGAAAAGGATTCCTTTCTACTTTCAACTGAAAGATTGGTATTTTATCAGGAGAAGAGGTTTTAGCTTTCAAAAAACTTCGAGGATTAGTAAAAACCTGGAAAGTGCTCTCAGGGATGATAGGTTTTACACAAGGTGAAGTTTCAGCTGGGTCTAATGATTCACCCAACTGGTGAGAGTCACAAGAGGCTGGTAAAGATTGAGACCTTCTGAGCTTTCTTGCTGTTTTTATGATCTTTTCAGGGTCTGTCACACCCAGCTGTAATGAAGAAGTAGGTCTGCTCCTGGTTCCAATTCTGTTAGAAGCCATTGTGACAACTTTCTGGTGAAAATAGCCTTCAAAAAATGCTGGTTCAAGTCCACCTCTTAAACCAGAAAAATGATGAGTATCCCAAGGAAGATATGCTTCAGCTTTGTCCCCAGCAACGGCGCCAAAGATGTTTGTGTCAGAAATTGTTACTAAGGCTAGGGTAACAAGCCAACACAATCTCAAGAGTAAAAATCAATTCAAACTAGGGTTTAGGGTTTTGTTTTATATGTTTTTGGTCATAAACTTCAAGAGCATAAAGGGAATACATTCAGCAGATAAGCAACAACTAAATCATACACATATATCGATAAAGATACATATATATCACAAGAATCCAACAAAAGACTGTAATGAAGTTCACACATAAAGGACAAGCACCACTGGAAATTACACATCAACCAGCAATGAATTTGTCATTCATGAAACTAAATAAGTTCAAACATGAAGCCAACACAGATCAAATGAAGGGGAAAGAGTCATATATTCATAGTTTCATCAATAAATGCATATAAGAGTTTACAGTATCTATCACTGAATAAGTCTGAAAGTACAAGCAGCTAGCAGCCCTCCTGATGCTCTTCAAAATCCGAACCTCTACAATGTTTTTCTTCTCTTTCTAAATAGTTTTTCTTCCAAAAAATAGTTAGGTTTTTCCTCCTAACTCTCCATCGAATCACTAGGTTAGATAAAGTAAAATTTACATTTTTACAAAATTACAAGTCTGCTAAAAATAGCAAATTCTTTAACTAAAACAAAATGTTTGTCTAAAATAACCCCTAACTAATAACTGCTTCATATCTCCTTCGCTGCCTCTACAAGAAGAGATATACCATCTAGACTTGAGGACCTCTTCTTTATTCTTTTATGCCTTTTCTCCAGGTCAGCTATCTTTTTCTGAAGGTGTTCATTTTCCTGTTGTAGAGTTTCAACTGTCTTTTCCAGCTCTGAACAGTGCCTGTCAGAAGCCCTTTTTCTTCTAAGTGATTCCTTTGCATCAACCACTAATTCCTGAAAATTGTCATGAACATCCTGAAGATCCTCTCTTAATCTTCTATTTGCCATCATTAAACCATCATTGACTTCCTGCATGTAATTCATTTGGTGCTTATATTGTTTGACAGTCTTCTGTAAATTTTTCCTATCAGAATTAACCATTTTAATATACCAACCAAAAGACCTTTTGTGTAAGAATGAGCATAACAGATGCTCTGTTCATGCATATTCCTCATACTAGCTTCAGATAGCTATTTCTGTGGTGAAATGCTCATTTTATGATCTATTCTATCATTTCCAGCAACCAATTTCTCCAGATAATTGTGCAGCGAAAAAGACCCAAATTTTCTAGCTATAAGGGTTTATATCGGAATACCTGTCAATTACTCATCCATCGTGGCTTATAGCTTCGTTTTGGGGTATCAATGGTCTCCTTCTATGAGAATAGGTGTCCTCGTATCGTTTCTTTAACCGCTGGTAAATGAATTCGGGAGCCTTAATTATCGCTGGCGTTAACACACACTTGTCTTCTCTCTACAGCGACACAATCCATTCTTTTAGCAATTAGCTCTCCTTCACGAACACTTCTCTTCTATAATAATGCGTGTAGCAAGAGAAATTTGACAACTTAGATGGGATTTGCTGGTTTTTTGTGCAACTGATTCCGCATACCATGCAATGATGAGCTTGTTTTACTTCGTGACTAGCAACCAACTAAAATCATGCTTAAACTACAGCAAACACGTGTTAAAACACTCACACAAGGCGATTAGACACTCCCATACTGCATCATGATTGAAATCAGTTCAAATATTGAAAAAAACCACAGGCCGCGATATTCCTGTAGCGCACCCTTTGTTAAAATTTTGCATAGCGCTACAAGAAGAACTACCATGCCAAAATTTAGCAGTTTTTCAACTTTTTGCTAATTTGTCGGAGGTTCTAACAGTTATTTGATTTAAGAAATAAGTTTAATCGTTCTCTAAACACATTAATGATTCTACCTTTGAAAATATGACTCTCATTAACCCCCTTTACAATGTAAAAGATCACCAAAATCAAATAAAATCTTAAAAGAATGGGCTCAAAACTTATTCAATCACCTATAAAGTTTTCTAAGGAGACAAAAAAAAATAAAACTTAAAACCAAAAAATTAACTGAGGTAGAGTCAAAAACAAACCAAAACTGGAGAAAATAAATCAAAAATGGAGAAAAATTTACTGACTTAACACTACCCATCAATGTCCACACTTACAGGCACTTCAAGAACAGATGCAAATGTTGGATGATGACACTAACATACTAGTTGTCAAACTTGAACTGCCCCCTTAGCCTCGCGATAAATCATTGCGTACCAATAACCCTTGTGCGATATGCAGGATTTACGGCCATTACTCATATCACTGCCCTACTCTCCCCGATTCTAGAGCATCTCTATATGAATTGAATAATGCCGACCTAGAGATAACCCCTCCTCAAAATTGAGGAAATTCATCACCCACCATCTTCCTCCTCGGAAGAAATTAAAACCATTTACACAGTTTCCACTGGATACCCCTCTGTCCGGTCAGCCCCTTCCATTGATCTTTTTGACACACATGTTCAACCCTTTCAAATCATCGAGGAAACCACATGTCCACAACATGGGGGCAGGCCCAAAACCTTTCCTACTCATCATCATCGTGATTCTTGTTGGAGATACTAGGGGCATTCACCCAACAAAGGGAATCCCCCATCATCATATCATCACTTCAGTATGCCACCACAGTGCACAGCCTCATGGTATATCCCCCGGCCAGCAGTTGCTCAATTCCCTATTGATCCCTCTCTGAGACAACATCTGCACCACATTAACACCCCTGATTTAGGGGGCATAATACATTACCTCGACCCTGGGATAGGGGGCATGAACAATCATTTTGAACCTTCCCCATCGCATCTATATCATTATTTCAATGACCCCATTGTTCAAACCAACACATATGTGATCCACAATCATAAACCCCATGCACATAGCATGGGGCAGGTCATTAACCCTGCTCACTTTTTCACATGCGTGATCTCAACCATTTTTGAGGTCACATATCACTTGTATATTTGATTTGATTTGATACACCTAGTATTCTTCCCCCGCGAGTCATCATTTCTCCCCACCACTGCATCCTTGGCTTGGTGGGCTCACCTTTATTTGCAGCCATTTTTTAACCTAGTTATTTCCTTTGACCATTCTGGAATCCTTATGACCTCCGTTGTTCGCACCATTTGCATTGCCGGATTCAGTTTTCCATGCTCATGACGATGCTTGAGATCATTTCTCGCTCTCACCCCTAGCTTTTTTGGGCACTTTTTCCATGCCCCCTCGTTGCCTCAAATTTTGTGCCACATCGGTCGTTGTCCATTTTTGACGACTCTTATATCGCCGGATTCAGTTTTCCATGCTCTTGATGATGCTTGAGATCATTTCTCGCTCTCACACCCAGATTTTTTGGGCACTTTTTTCCATGCCCCTCATCTCCTCAGTTTACATGCCACATCGACCGTCGTCCATTTTTGACAAGTCTTATATCGCCGGATTCAGTTTTTAGTGCTCGTGATGATGCTTGAGACCATTTCTCGCTCTCACCCCCATATTTTTTGGGAATTTTTTCAAAATGCCACTCATCACCTCGGTTTGCATGCCGCATCGGTCGTTGCCCGTTTTTGACGATATTTATGTCGTTGGATTCAGTTTTCCACGCTTGTGACAAAGCTTAAGACTATTACTCGCTCTCACAATTACCATCTTGTTCGGTATAATTTTACCCCTTTTTTCGGGCCGAACAATTCCTTTACGAAAAAGGCACTTAGGGAGTTTCTGTTAAGCTCGTTTCTGACTCCTAAAACAATGAAAAGATCATCGAGCAACCTTGCTTCCTTTCATTGTCGCTAAACGTATCTGAAATGCTATCTACTAGGTATAAGTTTACCCCTTTTCCGGACCTTTTAGACTAATTACGAAAAATGAATACTCTAGTCACATCGGCTAGAAGAGTTCTCCATTTGCATCATTTTATGCTTTTTCAGGCCTTGGAGACTAACTTGCGAAAAAGACCACCAATGGAGTCCACTTACCATTTTTAGATACTCTAAACATGAAAGCAACCACAAGCAATCAGCATCCTAGGATCGTATAAATTGACAACACGGTACTCAACCAACACTGCAGAGTCTTCTTATCATTTTCAGACTCCTTAAAAATGAAAGCACTCATGAGCACAAATAGTCCTGGGGTCACAAAATCCACAGGACAGTTCCATTTCAGAGCACACGTTTATCCCTTCTTGGAGCTCATTAAAACTACGAAGAAGGACCCAATGGTGCTTCTCAGCGCCACAATAGATCATGTATACTCATATGGCAGCTTGCCCATTTTTGTCGCATTTGTTGAGAGTATTCTACAGTATGTCACCCTGAGAGTCCCTCTATAACATCCATCTGCTTGTCCCCCCCAGAGTCACTCCAATCTACAACAGATACCCTTCAGTCCTTAAAGCTATGGTCCCCACACCTACAAGTCAGTTTCCTACGCTGCCAGGTCAACCATGTCATCATACTCTGAACAAAGGAAGTTTGAGTCCTCCCACTCTGCGACCCCAGTTATTTCACATCTCCACAGTATGTCAGTCCTACCATCAGTACTACCACATTTTAGTTGTACACATCGCACTCCTATCAAGGTACATCATTTCCATGATAGTTGTTGGTATCCCTCTGTTGACGCCAACCAAGTTTATTCTAGAGAATAGACCTATAGGTCCCTGTGCCTTGGACTCATCACCATTTTTTATGAGTGCCTACGAATCATTTCGAGAAGAGTCCTCAATGCCTGTCCAAATGGTTGTTTCTCACACGCTCGACTTCAACACCTTGATCGCATCATTGAGACTTGCATAGGGTATTGGTCCTTACAATTATTTATTGAAGACCCCGGATACCACCTGACTCTTTAACATTTGAGAGTCTACTTATGAAAACAACCAATTACATTTTCCTATAGATATCTGGGTTGTGCATGGCAAGAGTACTTAGATGTACCCTAGTCTTATACACCCTTGAGTATGCAGTTACATATACTCCTTAGAGTTGACTCACAGTCGTTGAGTTCCTACAGATGTTGGACACCTTCAATTTTAGCAGTTCATCAACCCTCCTGAAACTTTATTCGGAATAGTTGTTGCATTTCCAGTGTATTCAGTTATTGAGATCAGTCATGTTATAACAGGGTCCCCTTTGGTCCATTATGATGTACCAGTAGATTTCTTATGTATTATTCAGGCCCCCCTACTTGGGACTAATTTTTATGTATATATCTTAATACGAGCATGGGTATGCCCACCTCGAACATTATCAGAGATTATTCCTCATTCATGTTGAGGCCATGTAATATCTTTTTAGTTTTTGCAGCTTCCAAGGGGCCATTGATCCAATCTCCAACTGGTCTCTTCTCTTCCCCAAACCCCAGGAAAAATACAAAAGAACTATGATGTCTATAGGTCATACGATAAGCTCCTGGCCTCACACATCAGGGGCCAATCTGCTAACACCCAAAAATTGCTCACTAGCTCATTCCCTTATTCACATGACCTATCTATCCACTTTTCCACCATTTGAGCCTCTAAAGCCATCAAAAGGTCACCAAAAGACCATAGTACACCTTTTTCCCCTCAAAATATATATTTTTCCTCAAAAAACACAAAAAACCGTCAAAAAGGGTCCAAAATTCCCAAAAAATATTAAAAGGGAATAAAAATATTCAAAATATTCAAAAAAGGAAAAAAAAAGGGAAAAAGGTACCTAAACCATGTTGGTCAATACTATTGGTTTCCTCAAAACCACAATGGTATTACCCATCACCAAAAACTATAAAAAGGTGATAGGGGCTCCTCACTTTTCATCCATCCATCATCCTATCCTCATGTTGTCAAAATCTCTCTTGAGTTTTTGACCATTGTAGCAATCTTGGAGAAGAGACCATTGGAGCCTGGAGCATCTCAACCTTGGAGCTGCTCAACACCACAAATCCTCACCATTTGAGGTATGATAATACAAAACATTCTGTTATTTCTTGTTCTTTCTATGAATCGTTTTTAGATTTATTTGTTATATGCACATGTTAGTTTAGATTTAGATTTAATTCATAATCGCTTTTGCTTTCTATATTGAAACTGCTATCACATTGTTGATAGGTGCCCATTGCACAAGCTTGGTTGCAAAACCAAGCAACAATGATCTCTTGACAGTTTCTACGAGGTTTACTCGATAGGTTTGGTGAATGAATGGAGATGTTTTGTTATGATGTTGTCCTTGTGTTTAATCTTATGAAATGATGAATGCTTATACTAGTTAATTCTAATATGTTGTAGAAGTAATGCTAATCTGAATAAGTATGTTGAAGATGTTGTTCTGAATGTTTGGTGAAATCGGTGAATGATAAATTAATAGTATGTGCGAATGTTATAATCTCTGGTTAGTACGAAGGTAGTATTTGCATATCCTCTACGCAAGTGCGGAAACTTGGTTCTAGTAGCCCCCTTATCCATCTCGGGTGAGACTGCACTTGCTCCGCAAGTGTTGCTAGGAAGGGTTACACATTTATGGGTCGGTGTATAAGGGAGTGTGGGTTGATAGTTTGTTGGCAACAGTACGAATTGAACCCGTGGCGATAGACACTGCATCAACACATCATTTAGAATATGTCATGGCTTAACAACACATGGATTATCAGAATATCAAATACTTTCCTATGCCAATAAACCTAAGCATCCACTAGTGGGTCCTTTGCCTTGAGCTCCACACTAGGGAAAACACACAATGCATTTAAACAATATTTACATTGAAGCCAATAAACACTAAGGGTCAAAATAGGGGTATTAAATCAAATAGGAAATATAAAGTTATAATAATGGAATCCAATCCTTATCCCACTTGGGGTAGAGAAATTGGTAATGAGTAATTGAGATGATGAATTGTAAATGGAAGCTCACAAGCTCAAATCCATGTGGGTAGTATCTTATAAAAGAAATATGGAATCCAATACTTAATAACGTTCACAAAAATATATAACATTGGGTCACAATGGCTTATCCCAACAAGTAGGGTTATTGTCTTCAAGTGTGCCATCTCCTCCTTCCATTATGAACATTGATGGAAACAAATTAAGGGTGAAATCATAACATTTATTTGGCTAGGAAATAAAATAACTATTAAAAAATAATGTTGTAAAGAGACAATAGGGCATCATAACTTCTAATCAGGCTCCAAGAATTTTTTCAAATAAAGAATCAAAGTTTATGAACAAGGCCATGTGAGATAAGATAGTGTAACACTTAATCTTTTGTTGTAATACATGGTGGAAGAGAGTCTATTACAAAATATATTTTCAAATATGATGTTTTGACACCAGCATTCTAAATACTAGAGGATTCCCCCATTCAGAGTCTACAAAACATATTCTCTCGTGATTAATTATAATATGTTATGGGTTATGAGAAGTGGATCCAAAATAACAACATGGTATCATAATATTTGAATGGTATCATAATATTAACTAAAAAAGTTCCATCATATGGTGGAAAGGCCTTAGGAAATATCCCTTTGGGTGAAGAGTAACAGTGTCCTAACTCTCTTCAATATACCAACATGGGATGAAATGAATAAATTGATTAAATGGAAAATCCAACATTTTCCTGCTGAACTAGAAAATTATTGGCACAGTCTCATCCTCAACTTGAGAGGTGTCACTCGAAACAAGGAAGCAAAGGATTAGCAACATGGGGAAATGACGGAAAAAGTTACATTTTAAAGAAAGGGTATACAAAGAAATTACAAGGCTAAAAAAAAAATCCTAAATACCCCATTTGGACCTCCATATCTCATAGTGATTTTCTCCAAAAAAAAATATATTTTCATGTTCATGTTTCGGAAAAACTACACTAGCCATGATTGTCATCGACCTTTCGAATCCAAAACATGATTCATTATCAAGACATTTTGACTCATGATCAAATCCTTACAATAGAAAAAATTTATGTCAAGAACCGATTTTACTCAAACAAGGACGGAACTTTAGATCATATCTTCTTTAAATGTACCTCCACAAAAGTTGCTTGGGAAATGTCTTTAAAATTGTTTAAGAATGACAAGGATACTGTTACAAATTGCAATGAAGCTTTTGCGTCATAGCACAAAAAATACCCTTGTTCTCTCGTAAATATAATGCTTCTTACAATATAGTGGAAGGCTCTCCCCTTTTTTTTCTAATTTTAAATTAAGGTTGGTTCAAAATGAATTTCTTTTTGATAAGTACAAACAATTCTTCTTCTAAATATAATGATACAAGACTTGGCAATGATGCTAGAGACTTCAAACTTTAAAAGTATCTCAAATCAAACCCAAAGAAGTAGAGGAGTGACTTTTGCTAAATGTGTTTAACAACATAACAAAATTCTATAAACTAGATAGCTAAAAAATCAAATAGTTGGAAATTGAAAAATCTAGATAGAAAACTCCAACAATAGTTTTAGGTACATAAAGCGACTAGGTAAAATCAATGGCAATTTGGGAAAGACTTTGATTGGCAAAGAATTTGAGCATAAAGAAGTTTTGCATTTTTTGGATCTAAATCATAATAGTGTGACATATGGTAGAGAAATCATCCTTATTCAATTACGAACTCAAAAGGATAACAAGAAGAGCACAAAATGTGTATGAATCCTTTATGGTGAAAAACTTCTACAAGATACCAAGAAAGGAAAATATATTATTGGTGATAAAGTGAGTACCATATCCATTTGCCCGTTAGGCAATATAGACAAAAATTGGAAAGATGGAGCATTTCCCATCCTTTAAGTTTATCATCCACCACCATAAGGATTTGATATCAATAACCAACTTAATGATTCAAATTTAATACATAATAATTAAATTTTATATAAAAAGAAAACATCAACGGTAAAAACATTACCAGCATTCCTTAAATGTTTTTATATCATATTTTGAAAAAATCTGTATCATTACCATTCAATAAACGACCCAAAAATATCAGAATCTTAAGTTTCAAAGTGTTCGATCTATCATTAGCTATGGACTTTGTGACCTATAAATTATCTCTAAGCCTGAGTGAGCTTTTCTAAATGAATATTTCGAGTAAAGATTTTTTGTCGGCCAAAGAAAATTACAATAATGCAATTAAAGATTTTGTCTTATGTCGGCCAAGGAAAATTATATTTCTGCATGTAAAGTCTATATATAGATAGAGATAGATATATCCACGTAAATTTCACTCGTCAGTTTCACCTTTCTTCACATTTAGAAAGTTCAAGGTTCTATTTTTTTCGCACTTGAAGCACTGAAAATGGAGAGATCGCTATACAAGAGCAATATCGATATGAACAGTGATATAATAAAGGCTCAAGAGATAGAAGTATTTGAGAAGGTAGACTGGCATTTAGAGTTTATGGGAGATGAAAACGTGCTACGGAAACCAAGGAAAAGGCGTGATCACCATTTTTTACAGGTGGACATTGAGGGTGTTCAGCAGCACTTGATCTCTAGTGTTATCTTCAGACGTATCAGACAATCGCAAGAAGATATCTGGGAACTTGAGAATATCTGGGACAGTGTAAATGTAAGTCAGTTGGACGAAGTGTAAATGTAAACTTCGAATACCTTGTAAATTACCTTAATGATACTAAGACTGCAATGGTGAAAAACGTCAATGCTGTTTTGAGGAGAACTACACTGGACTTGAGCCGGGAGGACGGGAATGTTCTGAGCATGCAAATTGTATGCAGTGGTAGTTTCATGGAATGTCAACGGGTAGTGGAACTCTTTGATCAGCATAATAACGATGCTACTTCTGTACAACTCAGAATTGAAGAATTCTCTCTTCATCCTCACCTAAGAAGACAGTTTATTTCAGTTCACCAAATTAATCCAACCGCTGCTTCTATTGCAGCTATTCATTCTTCACGAAGGGTTATTATTCACCAGAGACTATTAGACAAAAGTGATGATGAGGGAATTTTATGTGCAATTTGTCATCATCATCACCCTCTTCCTCGTCACCATCTTCACCATCTTCATCATTATCATCACCATCTTCATCATTATCATCATAATCTTCATCATCATCATCACCATCATAATTGTCAACAGCATATTCATAATCATCATCATCATCATCATCATCATCATTTCATCATCTTCATCATCACGGTTGTCGTGTTCATCACCATCATCATTGTCATCATCATCATCATCACCTTCGTCATCATCATCACCATCATCGTCATCTTCATCATCATCATCACCATCATCACCATCATCAACATCTTAATCATGATCATCATCTTCATCATCAACATCTTCATCATGACATTCATCATGAGCTTCATCATCATCATCATCATCATCATCATCATCTCACACTAGTAATGATTCAACAAAATTAGAGAAGATCCGTATATCCAAAATTAGAGAAGCTCCTTATGATGATGACGACGATGAAGATGATGATGAGGAAGAGGGTGATGATGAAGATGCTGAAGATGATGGTGATGAAGATGATGATGATGTGGATGGTGATGACGATGATGAAGATGATGATGATGACAATGATGAAGATGATGATGATGATGATGATAAAGATGATGATGATGATGGTGGTGGTGGTGATAATGACAGAAACGATGATGATTAGGAGGAGGAGGAGGAAGAGGGTGATGATGATGATGATGACGAAGACGATGATGATGATGAAAACGATGAATATGGTGATGAGGAAGAGGGTGACGGCGATGATGATTATTATGAAGATGATGATGATGATGATGATGATGACGATAAAGATGATGATGATGATGATGATGATGATGAAAATGGTGATGATGAGGGTGATGGTGAAGATGAAGATGATGATTATGATGATGATTATGATGACGAAGATGATGATGATGATGATGATGATGATGATGATGATGAGGATGAAGATGAAGATGATGATGATGATGATGAATAATACCATGAAGATGATTGTGATGATGAAGAAAATGATGATGATGAAGATGATGATGAAGCTGATGATGAAGATGATCATCTTCATGGTCTTCACCATCATATTCATGGTCATCACCATTATATTCATGGTATCCACCATCATCTTCATGTCCTTCATGATCATCATGATCATCATCTTCATCATGATCATCATATTCGTCATCATCATCATCATCATCATAATCTCATCATCATCATCATCATCATCATCATCGTCGTCGTCATCATCATCGTCCTCATCTTCATCATCATCTTCATCATCATCATCATCTTCATCATCATCGTCATCATCATCATCCTCATCATCATCATCATCCTCATCTAAATCATTATTGTCATCATCATCATCTTCATTAGCATTGTCATCTCTCTCTTCCTCGTCAACATATTTATCATCATCATCATCTTCTTCTTCTTCTTCAACATCATCATCATCTTCATATTCATCATCATCGTCATCATTATCACAATCACCATCATCTTCATCTTCATCATCATCATCCTCTTAATCATCATCCATCATATTCATCATCATCATCATCATCATCATCGTGATATTCATCATCATCATCGCCCTCTTCCTCATTAGCATCTTCATCATCACATCGCCCTCTTCATCATCATCATTGCCCTCTTCCTCATGATCATCTTCCTCATCATCATCTTCATCATCATCATCGTCATCACCATCATCTTCTTCGTATTCACCATCATCATCATGACCTACATCATCTTCATTGTATTCATCGTATTCATCATTGTCATCTCCCTCTTCCTCATCAAAATCTCCATCATCATCATCACCAACAGCAGCAACAAAATCTTTATCATGTTGATCATCATCATCATCAAATGATGATGATGATGATGATGATGATGATGAAGATGATGATGAATACGATGAATACAATAAAGATGATGCAGGTGATGATGATGATGGTGAATACGAAGAAGATGATGATGATGAAGATGATGATGATGATGATGAAGATGAAGATGAAGATGATGATGATGAAGATGAAGATGAAGATGATGGTGATGAAGATGATGAAGATAATGATGATCATGATGACGATAATGATGACGACAATGATGAAGATGGTGATGATGAGTATGATGAAGATGATGGTGATGATGATGATGATGATGAAGATGATGATGAGGAAGAGGGTGATGATGATGATCAAGATCATGATGAGGAAGAGGGTGATGATGATGATGATGATGACGAAGTTGGTGATGACGATGATGATGATACTCATGTGGATGATGAAGATCATGATGAAGATTCTCATGATGATGATGATGATGATGATGAAGAAGAAGAAGAAGAAGAAGATGATGATGATGATGATGATGAATGTGATGATAATGATGACAATGAATACGATGATCATCATTTTCATCATCATCACTATCATCTTCATGATATTCATCATCATCATCATCATCATCATCATCATATTCGTCATCGCCATCATCATCATCATCATCGTTATCATCATCATCATCGTCCTCATCTTCATCATCATTGCCATCATCATCATCATCATCTCCATCATCATCATCATCATCATCATCTTCTTCTTCTTCATCATCTTCATCATCATCGTTTGCATATTCATCACCATCATATTTATCATTTTAATCATCATCATCATCTTCATCATCATCATTATCATCATCATCATCATCATCATCTTCATCATCATCATCATCATCGCCATCATCTTCATATTCATCATCATCATCAACATCATTGTCATCACCTTCCTCCTCCTCCTCCTCCTCATCATCACTCTCTTCATCATCATTGTCATCACCATCATCATCATCATCATCATCATCATCTCACACTAGTAATTATTCAACAAAATTAGAGAAGCTCCTTGTATCCAAAATTAGAGAATCTCCTTATGATGATGAAGATTGGTAGATTTTTACTTTTATATAACATTTAACCCCATAACTTGCCTACAATCCGTATAAACCTAACCCCCAAACCCCTAAACACTTAGAAGCACTTGTGCATTTAGGGATTATGGTTTAGAAGAGGGCCTAAAGGACATTATGGTTTAGAAGAGGGTCTCTAGGAACAAACCAAAACATATCAATTTATTGGGCAATAAATGAAGTAAACATTACCCACCAAACTATGCAACGTTCAACAGAGGTGCACACATGCTAGCAACGCGCACATGCATATAGCGTGCATGCGTTCCTAGCACGTGCGTGGCCCTGCTGAGCATAAAATTCATAAAATAACCCACACTCTTCTCCCACATTTTTTCTCTCATTCCTCACATATTTTTCACTGTTTTCATACACAGTTTGACAACCATTTTCATTCCGGATTGAATTCACACACCATTATTTGACAATTTGGATAGAATAAACAATAGTTGGACCTCTATTTGGCTCTTTGGATTGAATACACACTAGTTGGGCTCTATTTCGATCCTTTGATTGAATACACAATAGTTGGACTCTATTTGGGTTCTTGGATTGAATTCTCATGCTGCTTGGACACTCTTGAACTCTTCTTACCTGTAGTGGATACATCGAAAGAGCATTTTACATTTGAAGCAAAGATTAATCATAATCCTTGAGGTACAGTGACCTCTTCCTCTTGTTAAATGTATTTTAGTCTTCATTCACTTTGTTTGAATTGTATGTATTTTAGTTTTTCTTCATGAATTGTATGATAGATGTATTTTAGTCTTCTTAATCTTCAGCATAGACAATAAAAAGACTACAACATGCACCAAGCAATGCTTTCAACATTTCATGAAGATAATAAAAAAAACATACTTGCATCACCACCAATAACCTTTCATAATCACATAACTCCATCTAGTACACAAACATTTGCTGAATTCCTCATGATTTCACTAAACAACTCACACAAACACCTAAAGAATTGAAAAGTCTTAATCTTTTGGGGCTATTTTTCTTCATCCAAAACATGAAAATGAAGTGAGTAGGAGCTTCTCCTTTTGTAGGGAATGTGCTCCTACTAACATCCCATACCAACATCCAATTGAGTTCCTAGAGGTGATGTTGTTGTTATATCTAGGGAATTCTCAATAGATTTTAATATTATATGAAAACATTCTCAGTAGATGTTGTTGTACATAATCAATTGCTACATCGACTTTTAATAATCATGCACATTGAGTTTTAATATCTTATTTGTTGTTCATTCTTGTAGGGGTGATATTTTTGTTTTGATAAAAACCGTATTGAATATGGGAAACATACATAATAATAAAAGAAAGTCTAGAATGAAGGAGCTACCCCATGAAAAGGCCCATGAGATAAGAGATAAGTCCAGGCTGTAAATGGAAAGCCGTAGACATCAAAATGTTAGTGCCTTAGATCCATCAATAAGAATGATGAAATGGTTGAATCCAATCAAATATTGCTTGCTGTCGAGTCTGAAGGGATGGATGTTGAATAAGTTGTTAATTGGAAACCTCCCCAAGAAGAGGATAACACATCACAGTTACTTCTAGATTGTAATGGCTGAGGCCGACTATAGTTAGTTATTTGCTTTCAGTTAAGCTGCATTGTAACCGATTTCAGAGAAGTAATATAAGCCACTTTTGGCATCCTGCTTTACACATTGTTCATGTAAGCATTGTGGTATGTGTCATGTGTATTGTTAAGAAAGAACCTTATTTCACTGAGGCGACTTGTGTCAGTTGGTGTAAGAGCCCGTAAGTGAGTCCGGGTGAGAAAGGAGATCATACCAACCTAACTTGCGGCAGTTGGTATCAGAGCCCGAAAGTGAGTCCGGTTGAGAAAGGAGATCATACCAACTTGACTTGCGTGAGTTGGTATCGGTGTGGAAGGATCCTTAGAGTTTTAGGGATGTCCGTGATATTGAGCCTGCAAGTGTGTTAAACAATTCCAGCTGAGGTTAGGTAGAATTGTGCACGAATTGTTTAAGTCCGGTTGCGATTGGACGTGTGGGAGTTTCAACAGAGGTTGAAAATGTCTCACAGAGGCATTAATGTCCAAGGATGAAGAGCGCGTGGTGCAGCGGCCGTCACGGTGGATCACGAGATGTTCGACAAATGCGTCAGAACAATGTGGGAGCACGGAGAATCTTGTGTCGACAGAAGTCATCGACAAGGTTGGGTTGAAGTGTCGAGAACACCCATACCCCTACAAGATTTCATGGTTGCATAAAAAACACTATGTCAAGGTGATGAGATAGTGCCTGATGAACTTCCGAGTTGAAGGATTTGAAGATAGTGTATTGTGCGATGTACTCCCAATAGATGGATGCCATCTGTTGTTAGGGAGACCATGGCAATATGATCAGAAAATGATCTATGATGGTTGAGCCAACACAGTCACAATGTGGAATAATGGCGTGAAAAGAACTCTTAAGTCAACAACAAGCACGGTGAGAGAAATCTTTGGGAAAAGTGAGTGTTGATGAGCACGGCGAAAGAATTCATCGTGGAAGAGGAGAGACAATCGGGATGTTTTGTGATCATTCCAAAAGTACCATGTGTCGAGAGAATGACCAAGGATGAGGATATTCCGGTCGAAATTGAGGAGTTGCTCGAAGAGTTTTGGGACATAATGGCTGATGAGAAACCGACGGGGTTGCCACCGATGAGGAGCATATCCCATCATATCGACTTGATTCCAGGGTCTAGTCTTCAAAACAAAGCACGATATAGGATGAGTCCGATGGAAGGTCAAGAACTCAATTGAGAGTTCCAAGAGTTGTTGGATAGAGGGTTAATCAAAGAGAGTCTGAGCCCATGTGCAGTACCAGTAGTATTGATGCCAAAAAAGCGTGGAGAATGCAGAATGTGTACAGACTCCAAAGCCATCAACATGATACAATCAAGTATCAGTTTCTATTGTCGAGAATGGATGACTTGATGGATTGCCTGACTAGAGCGACATACTCCACAAAGATAGGTTTGAAGAGTGGTTATCACTAGATCTGGGTCAGAGAAGGAGATGAATGGAAGACAACATTCAAAATGAAGGAAGGGTTGTACGAGTGGTTTGTCATGCCATTTGTATTGACCAATGCACCCAGCACATTCATGAGATTGATGAATGAGGTGTTGAAGCCATTCTTGGGAAAGTTTGTCATAGTCTATTTAGACGACATTCTGATTTTTAGTCGAACCAAGGAAGAACACTTGGGGCACATTTGACAAGTAATGCAGAGACTGCAGGAGGAGAAACTGATGGTGAACCTACAAAAGTGCTTCTTCATGAAGAAGTAGTTGGTGTACTTGGGGTTTGTAATCTCGAGTAAAGGGTTGGTGATGGACCCATAGAAGGTGAAGGCAATAGTGGATTGGTCGGAACCGACAAGTACGAATAGAGTAAGGACTTTCCATGGACTTGCCAGTTTCTACAGAAAGTTCATTTGGGGATTCAGTTGGATTTGTGCACCATTGACAAAATGCATGAGAAAGGGAGAGTTCAAGTGGACGGACGCTGTTGAGAGAGCTTTAGATGAGTTGAAGGAAAATTTCATTGAGAAGCCAGTGTTAGCGCTCCCAGACTTTGACAAATTTTTCTAGGTCGATTGTGATGCGAGTGGAACAGCAATTGGAGCAGTATTGAGCCAGGAAGGCCGACCAATTGCATTCTTTAGTGAAAAGTTGAATGGAGTGAAGTGGAAGTATTTGTTCTATGACCAAAAATTTTATGCTATCATCCAAGCATTGAAGAAGTGGAGGCATTATCTGTTTCCCAAGGAATTTGTGTTGTACACAGATCACCAAGCACTGAGGTATTTGAACACTCAGTTGAAATTAGATCAATGGCACATGAAATGGGTAGAGTTACTTCAGAGGTATACATTCATGTTGCGACATAGGTCAGGCAAGTCGAACAAATGTCGATGCAATAAGCAGGAGAGTTCCACTGCTGAACACGGCGATAGTTCAAGAAATGAGGATAGAGTAGATAAAGACAGAGTATGAAATGGATAAGGATTTTGCGAAAGCATGGAAGGCTTATCGTGAACCTTGGAGTGTCGATAGGACACCATACTTGAGTTATTTCATTCAAGAAGACTATCTGTTCAGGGGAAGTCAGTTGTGTATTCCCAGCAGATCAGTAAGAGAGAACCTAATCCAAGAATTGCATAATGGCAGGCTAGCGGGACATTTTGGCATTGAAAAGACTAAAGTACTGGTCAAAGAAAAGTATTTCTGGACAGGGATGATGACAAATGTCGCAAAGTGGGTTCGACAGTGTCGATTTTTCCAATTGGTGAAAGGGAGAAGTCAAAACACAGGGTTGTATACACCATTATCGGTACCAGATACCCCTTGGGAGCATCTTAGCATGGATTTTGTGTTAGGATTTCTGAAGACACAACAAGGAAGCAACTCAATATTTGTTGTAGTCGATAGGTTTTCAAAGATGGCACACTTCATTCTGTGTAAAAAGACGAGTGATGCCATAGGGATTGTTGTACTATTCTTCAAGGAGATAGTCAAATTACATGGGTTTCCAAAGGGCATCACATCATATCAGGATAGCAAGTTTATGGGGCATTTCTAGAGAACCCTATGGAAGAAACTGGATACGAAGTTGAATTTTAGCTCAGCGCACCATCCGCAGACAGACGGACAGACTGAGGTGGTGAATAGAAGTTTGGGAAACCTTCTGAGATGTCTAGTAGCCGACAGACCCAAGTAGTGGGAAAATTTGTTGGCGCCGACAGAGTTTGCATACAATAATTATGTGAATCAGTTGACAGGGTTGAGTCCTTTCTAGATTGTTCAGGGGAGAAGCCCACAGGGAGTGGTGGCTTTGGTTGAGTTGCCGACAGAAATTAGGAAAAGTGCAGATGCATAATCGTTCACGGAGTATATGCATGAAGTTCATGAAAATGTGCGAAAGCGCATCAAAAAGATTAACGCGGTGTACAAGTTGAGGGTCGATAGGAAGAAGAGGCTATAGTCGTTCAGAGAAGGGGACTTAGTCTATGCATATTTACGGAAGGAGAGATTTCTGACAGGTACATACAACAAACTGAAGCTGAAGAAGATTGGACCATGTAGAATTCTGAAGAAGATTTCGAACAATGCTTATCTGTTGGAATTGCCAGATGACTTGAACATTTCAACAACATTAAATGTCTCAAACCTATATCAATTTGAATAAGGATCAAGAAACATAAGGGAAGAAGTGATAAGCATTGACTGGACAGACCAGATTCTAGATCGACACAAAGAAGAGATCGCAGAAGTAATCGAAGAACTTGATGTTGAGCGAACGTGTAGCTCGCAGAAGAAGGAATACTTAGTGTGATGGAAAGATGATGAGTTACGGGAGGCGACATGGATTTTCGAAGAGGATTTCGGGAGACTGACGGAGTAGTCGAATTCTTTTTCCCTTGGGGAGTATGATGCAGGAGCATCGGGACCTAGGCAAATCATTCAAAGTTGATCAACATACGGGAGCCGACTAGCGGGAGTACTGATGACCACTGGGCGGGAAGCAAGTTGACTTGTCGAAGTCAGCAAGTCGAGCAGGTGCAGTCTGTATGCGACTGACCGAAGCAGTGCGCAATGGATGTGGTGATGGCTCGAGAGTCGATAGGTTATGGTCAATAGACGACAGGTGGAAGTGAGACGTTGGGTAGTCGACAAGGGGTCAAACTATGACATGACATATTGGTGGAGCCAAGCGCAGAGGAAGGGGAGGACTGGAAACCCGCAAGAGATAAGAATTGAGCCGACAGAAAGGTTGAGATGTGATCGACTACTATAGTAGGGTCGGAAGAGAAGAAACTCCAGAGGACTGTACCTGGTAGTCGTTCAGGATTGCTAAGGAAGTTAATACAGTTATTGCAGGTAGGTGAAGGACATGAAAGATGTTGTCATGGACAGAGGTTGTGCAACACGGCTAGGAGCTGACAGTTGTAGGCCTACAGGATTTGGAAGGATCGACGGACTGAAGGATGCGTGTCTCCGGGATTGCAGTAGTCTTGGGAACAACAGCAGCTAAGTAGAGGACAAAAGAGAGGAATCAGTTCAAGGATCTTTGGTCGAGAGCATCAGAGAGCAGAACTGGGAAGAGTTGTGAAGAGTCACACAGGCTGATAAGAAGGAGTTTATATCGATCCATAGCTCAGCGTTCCATAGTGAGCCAAGAGAGGGTGAGGTCGATACACAGGGAGAACACACCACAGTTACTTCTAGATTGTAATGGCTGAGGCCGGCTGTAGTTAGTTATTTGCTTTCAGTTATTCCGCATTGTAAACGATTTCATAGAAGTAATATAAGCCACTTATGGCATCCTGCTTTACAACTTTTTCGTGTAAGCATTGTGGTATGTGTCGTGTGTATTGTTAAGCAAGAACCTTATTTCACTGAGGCAACTTGTGTCACATGTACTGTCAGAATCGATTGTAGACAAATCCACACGACAACGTCGCCTACTATCACAAACATGTAAAATATTTAAAGTAGATAGAAAGAATCTTCAAAAGTATTCTCCTATTAGAGAAAAACATGAGACCCCAGGCCAAAAATATTGTTGGGCCTTTCTTGGTAGGCTACCTCATTCAGACATGAAGGTTATTGATGCTGTTAAAGAGCTAGTACAAACGGTTTGGCATGATAACACTAGACCGTCATCGAATCAAAGAGATGTGTTAAAGATGAGAAAAGCAGGGATAATTTTAAGGACCCATACTTATTTAAAAGTGTAAAAACGTTGGTGAATCTTACCAATTCTTAAAATCTCAACTATAAAATATTTGGCGATATTTTTCTAAAATTATTTCAGTTTCGAAGGATTTTATATAGTTTATATAATAATTTGGCGATTTGTAGAGTGAAAAAAGTTTACCCCATCAAAATTGGGTGAAATGGGGCTTCAAAATATGCAAATTGGCGAATCTTTTTTTGGAAAAAAACATCAAAAAATAGCCCAAGGGCTAAATTTTGCCCATAAAATTATCCTTGGAGAAAAGGTGTTAAGGAGTGTGAACCCCATGTCAAGCACTTCCTTGATACGACACAAATAGAACTCTATGATAGGTTCAAGAATGAGCACACACAATTGAACTTGGGACAAAGGTCTTTTGAAAAATGAAAACCCTAGTATGTTAGAATTTGCATTGATTGCAACACATGTTGTTGTTGATACCATGTAGAGTTTGAGTACTATTAGGATACATATAGACATATATTTTTTGATTTGCATACTAACATTGTGTAGGACTTCCGATCGTTACAACCACTGAATGCATCTAGAGAATTTATACATAGCATAATATGTCCAAGACCTAAATGAGAAAATTATTATAAAAGATCATGTTTATATGGGACATGTTCCAGGTGCAATGGATTTCCATTATTGAGCCGCTGCATCCATGAAACCGAAGAGCACGAATTTGGGAGGATGTCAATAGAAATGCAGAGCTTCAAGTACATAACATATCAAGTAGATAGTGCCAAGGAAAGAAAAAAAATTGCATTGGTGAAGTCACAGGTAATCTAAGTTTGCATACTTTCATACTGTACATGTGGAATTTGTACATATATATTTAGATTGAAAATGTCACGTTGTATTAATGCCCTTGGTTTTGTGGCACCAGGTACAAATATACGTTTTTGTGAAGGTATTCTACCAAAAGACCAAGTATGTACAACATGTCCATGTAACATGATGGCAGGATGAACAATACAGACAGTGCAGGGACACCTTTCCCGATGGCACAATATTGTCGGTTTTTGAATTTGCTGAAAACTACACTATGCATTGACATAATGAGATTCAAAGTCAATACTACCATTCAGAGCAAGTTAGCATAATGGTCCATATCACATATATGAATGCACCAGAGAGAAGCAATGACATGATGATAATATTGAAAGAGACCAACTTCTAAATCAATGATGATATGTTCCACAAACTGCATTATGTCCAACATTGCTTCAAAATTTTCTATGATTAGCTGAAGGAGAGAGGTATACAGATGGATCAGTATTGGAGATGGTCATATGGTTGTGTAGGAGAGTTAAAATATGCACGTGTATTCTAGTAGTTGATTATTTTGCACAAGAATTATGATGTGCTACATATATGGAACTATTTTGAGACTGGGCATGGAAAGAGAGAGCATGACGGGCCTGTAGCATGTCTCAAAATTGTCTGACGAAGGAGGGAGATGAAGTGCATGAAAAACCCTCATACTTGGGATGCATAATCCACAGTTCAATGGTTCTCTACAAAAATTTCAAATCGAACCACAGAGCAGCACAGACCAACAGGTAGAGGACATATTGTCAGGAATTTTTGGCATGTAGTTGATATAGATCGATCGCGTTCATATAGTTGTAGTAATGTGCAAGGAACTCATGGATTTAGTTCCGTTTGAAGCTCAAACAACCCCTTTTTCAAAATATGGAGACAGGAACTTGCTTGCTTTTGTGGTCCTTGCAGCTTTTGTGAGTGGGATGAGTGTGAATCAATGGATTGGGTTGATGAATGGGATCATGTATCACTTGCAGTTGTTGAAACAATCCAACTAGAAGAAGGATAGTCCTTTATTTGGAATGAATATGATCATATATTTGATCTTTTATAGCCAGGTAAGCATTTCTACATGCATATCCCGGTTCCCTCCTCGTTTTTGTAATTATCCAAGTTATCAAAACACTACTTGTTGGAATATGATTGTAAAATGCATTTTTGCAGGACACATCTATGTAGTTGTTGCCTCGACAGACAATGCAATTGGGACGAATTATTGGTTGGCACGATGATTCCAGGGGAAGCAAACCATCCTCATATCATTAACCAATAGTGAATGCATTACCTTTCTGACTGGCTCGATGGTTGTTCAGGGGGAATATCTTAGACTAGATGGAAAGGGACCAAAGAGCAATGGCTACACATACACGAATTATAGACCAGGTTCATGGGTGTATAACTTTACGCACTTGATCGTTGGTACAAACATCCAACTACAAAAAATTTCAACGAAGTCATCAAACAAGGTATGTTACTTACTACCTCATTAAGAGCACAAGAGGTTATTTGAGAGAACAAACAATTGAGAGGATACAAAAGGCCTAATTGATTGAGGTACATAGTACAGTCATTTGATTGTTTATTCATGCATGTCCAATGTTATTCAGGTTAGATAGTTTATTTGATATCATTATCGTCGATTCTGATGGATCCAGAACACCAGGTTTCCTCTAGGCCCCCTCCACACCATGCCTCAAAGTCTCAGAAACAGTGCTATTGTGCCATCTCAGTAACTAGGGTTTTGCTCAGTGAAGGCAATGCCAATATTGCTCAAGGAGGTCATTTCTCATCCGAAGGATCCCAGGCGTGTGTGGCCATCATGAACATTTCCACAATGGCCATGTGCACGTGTGGGAGCTAATGGAACCCAAGTCCAATTGTCAGTTTGGGTTCTCTTCCCCCCAAGCAATTCCTCAAAGTGTCCCTAAACGGCCCCGAGGTGCCACACCAAAATGACCATAGCAGCAAAACCGTAACTCCGATCGCAAATCCGTCGATTCCGATGGATTGAGAACGCCGATTTTCAACTAGGGGTCACCCTAGACCGTGCCTCGAAGTCTCATAAACAGTGATATTGTTCCATCTCCGGAGCTAGGGTTTTTGTGAGTGAAGGTCATAACAATCTTGCTCAAGGGGGTCATTTACGATCAGAAGGCTCCCGGGCGTGCGTGGCCATCATGAACATGTCCACAATGGCCATGTGCACATGCGGTAGTTGACAAAACCCAAGTCCACTTGCCTGTTTGGGTTCTGTGACACAAGAGAAATTCCTCAAAGTGTCCGTGAATTGCTCCGGGGTGCCTGACAAAAATTCCCGTAGCGCCAAAATCGTGACCCCGATCATGAAGCCGTCCACTCAAGGTTTCATCTAGGCCCCCCCCCACACCATTCCATGAACTGCCAGAAACAGTGTTATTGTTCCATCTCCGGATCTAGGGTGTTGCTCAGAGAAGGCAATGCCAATCTTTCTCTGGGGTAACATAACCCAAATTGGAAAGCGGATTTGGGTTTCATCAGCTCTCGCACATGCATGTGGCCATTGTGGATTCTTTCAATATGTCCACGCATGCACGGGAGGCTTTGGATTATAAATGACCCCCTTGAGCAAGATTGGCATGGCCTTCACTCAGCAAAACCCTAGCTCCAGAGATGCATAATAGGACCATTTTCGAGACTTTGAGGCATGGTTTGGGGGGTACCCTAGCCAAAAATTGGTGTTTCAAATCCATCGGAATCAATGGATTCGCGTTCGGAGTCACGGTTTTTGTGCTACGGGTATTTTGTTCAGGCACCCCGAGGCCATTTGGGGACACTTTGTGGAATTGCTTTAGGGACATGGAACCCAAATTGGGAAGCGGACTTGGTTTCTATCAGCTCCTACACGTGCATGTGGCCATTATAGACATGTTCAAAATGGCCACGCATGTCTAGGATCCTTCGGATGATAAATTACCCCCTTGAGCAAGATTGGCATGGCCTTCACTGAGCAAAACCCTAGTTACTAAGATGGCACAATAGAACCATTTCTGAGACTTCGAGGCATGCTGTGGAGGGTCCCCTAGTTGAAACCCATTGTTTCAGATCCATCGGAATCAACGGATTCGTGATTGGAGTCACGGTTTTGGTGCTACAGTAATTTTTGTCAGGAACCCCATGGCAATTCAGGGACACATTGAGGATTTGCTCCGGGTCACAAAACCCAAACCAGCAAGGGTAATGGGGTTTCATTAGCTCCTACATGTGCATGTGGCCATTTTGGACATGTTCACGATCGCCACTCATGCCCGAGAGACTTAAGATTATAAATGAACCCCTTGATCATTATTTGAATGTCCTTTAGTGAGCAAAAACCTAGCTCTAAAGATGGTGCAATAACACTGTTTATGAGACTTCGAGGCATGGTGTGTGGGGACCCCTAGCTAAAAAATGGTGTTATGGATCCATCAGAATTGATGGATTCGCGATCGGAGTCATTGTTTTGGTTCTATGGGATTTTTGGTCAGAAATCCCGGTGCAATTTCAAGGCCCCACTTTGAGGAATTGCTTTGGGGTCACGGAACCCAAACCGACGAGCGAACTTGGTTATATTAGTTCTTGCATGTGCACATGGCCATTGTGGATGTGTCATGATGGCCACACACGATTGGGAGCCTTTGTATCATAAATGACCCCCTTGATAAATATTGGAATGGCCTTTGCTAAGAAAAACCATAGCTCTAGAGATGGCACAATAACTTCATTTCTCAAACTTTAAGGCATGGTGTGGAGGGTCCCCTAACTGAATCCTGACATCCTATATCCATAGGAATCAATGGATTCATGATCAGAGTCACAGTTTTGTTGCTATGGGCATTTTCGCCAGGCACCCTATGGCCATTCAGGGACACTTTGAGGAATTGCTCCGAGGTCATGGAACCCAAGCCAGTGAGCGAACTTGGGTTCCGTCAGCTCCCGCATGTGCATGTGGCTATTGTGGACATTTTCACTATGTCTATGCATGCATGGGAGCCTTCAAATCGTAAATGACCCCCTTGAGCATTATTCGCATGGCCTTCACTCAGCAAAAACCTAGTTACTTAGATGGCACAATAACACTCTTTTTGAGACTTTGAGGCATGGTGTGGGGGGACCCCTAACTGAAACTTGGTTTTATGAATCCATCGGAATCGATGGATTCACGATCGTAATCCCTATTGTGGTGCTACGGGAATTTTTTTCAGGCACCCCATGGTCATTCAGGGACACTTTAAGGATTTCCTCCGATGTCACAGAACCCAAACCGGCGAGCAGAACGGGGTTCCGTCAGATCCCAGACAGGCATAAAGGAGCTTTAAAACTACCATATATGACATGTCTTAGTGTTGTTTGGCTCCCAAGTTTTGACACATATGAAAAATGGCTAGCTAAATGTTGCTAATGAGATGAAATGAAGGTTGTTCTTGCTTAAATCCCTAAGGGCACACCTCACAAAAGTGGTCATACACTTATAACCACATAGTGATGCTCCTTAAGCTATTGAGACAATATTGAGAATATGTGTTCCATTCTAGAGAAACACCTTTGACTTCCTAATGTTATGTAAACACATAAGAAAGTGTTTTACCATAATTCAATTAGAGAGGATATGCCATAACACTGATACCAACTAGATGTCCCCATTTTTATATGGCATATGGAAAGGTAGGCTAAGTAGATTGAGGGTAGACTAGAGGTATGTTTGAGCTAGTTGAAAGTGTCTCTATCAAGTATCTATGGGAAAAACCTACAAATTCAATCTACCTAGTGGGAATATATGCATATTTGACATATTTAACATGTGGTTTTGGCTTAATCGACACCATTAGGCGTTCTCCTTAAGGCAATGGAATATCGTATTTGGATTGTTTCTTTGTGTAGACTATACACATACTTATATATATATATAAATACTTGTAGTTCTTTGAGGCTGAGTTTCACTCTAGGTAAACCATATTATTTTGTTTTATTCATAATCTATGTTTTTTACTAATTAGGTATATTGAACTACTAGTGGAAATTGTGAATACTGCAAGTTTTTTAGGCTAAAATTGTGGTTTTCTTTGTTGCAGTTTTAATCATTGTTGTAAAATCCCTATTTTTGTTTTCCTATATATTGAAACCATATATAAATTAAAAGTTGTTTAGAATGGGTAAAGGAAGTCATTATAGCCTTTATTTACATGTGGATCTACCTAGAAACATAAATTATGAGTGTCTATAGGTTGGGACTGTTGCAATGAATAGATGAAAATCAATTTTTATTAAATGGATGAAGTAAGATAAGCATTACATCCTTTATTTGCATGCACATCTAATTGAAACCTCCATTTATGACTATAAAGGTCAATATAATTAGAAGGAACATTGTTAAAGGTATCCATTCCAATAGTAATGTATTCCTTGTTAACTATAAAAAAGAGGTGGGTCTTACTAGATGTACTCACTATGTCATATTTACCCAATATGAGAATGGAATTGAATTGAAATGCTTTTGTTTGCAAATTGATGCTAGTTGAAAATGTTAAATGAATATCTAACTAAAAACACAAATATCCGTGGAAATGCAAATCCCATTATGTTAACATCCATGTGTTTTTTGCCACTTATATGTTCTACTTCCATGCCCTATTTTCTAGCCCTTAACTTTTGAGTTTGATAAACTAGTAGTGAAATATATTAAATAGAACATTATGATATCATAAATTTTCATTTAACTAGCTTCTTAGATATCCCTCACACTTACATATTGTCAATACTAAAGAAATCTGACATAAAATATAAAATAGTTGTTTTTTCATTTTTGGATTCTTAGCGATACTAACATTGTTGAAAGTGCAACATGAGCTATAAATCAAGATATCCTTGTGTGGGTCAACATGTTTTATTCCTTGTTTGGATTTCCTGAAGTCTTTTCCTTAACAATAACATTTTGTTATCATTTGATGACTTCAACCTAGTGAGTATTTCACATGGAAAATATAAACAACATGCAAACCTTCTTTATATAAAAGCAATACAATATTTCTTCAGAACTTTCATCTTTTTAGGACAATAATAGATCCATAAGAAATCAACTTATGTCCCATCTCCTTCATCAACAATTATTTTGGAATTTAAATTTAATTATATCTTCAATTACTCTTTTAGTGTTGAGTTCAAAATTCTATTTAATGAGGCTAAGTTCAAAGCTCTTTGTCCCTATTCTAGATTGGTTTGAAATCTTGGTCTATTTCCTTCCCTTCACAAGACCAAATCTCAACAAAAATTAGATATTAGTATTACTATTTAATTTATATTTGATTTCTTATTTATATGGGGATTACCCTATGACTACCATCTTGGCTAGTTCAAATGAAAAAAAAATCCCACGTTGTCTCACTGAGTCTAAACATAGAGGGGAATCCATACTGACTCCTTTTTCCCAACTCCTGGTCCATTCTAGGGTTTTCCCATAGACACTTGATAGATACACTGCTGGTTTAAAGTGTCTCTATCAAGTTTCTATGGGAAAACCCTAGAAACCCATAGCCTAGCCTAAAAACTGTAATTTTGAATCCAAATAATTATACACTTATATGGAAAGTTTCTGACATGTATATAGCAAGGGTGCATACAACTAAAAAAAATCAAGTGCAATCCATATCTGACCCAAAATACATAAACAAAAAGTCTAAATAGCCTAGTCTCCAATGAGCATGATGGCAACAATGGTGACAATGAGAACAATGATGACGATGGTGATAATGGGCGCAAGGAGAGATATGGTGATGGTGACAATGACAAAAAGTGCATTATGTTGATGGTGGATGACGGATTGTTGATGGGGACGAGGATGGTGGCACCATGAGAAAAAGGATGACGAGGCTTGATGGTGATTCTGGTAGTGGGAATGGTGTCAGTGACAATGTTGTCATTATAGTGGAGTTCAACATTAAGCTGGTAACCCTAGAGCTTGGATCCTATCCTAGAAACATGAGAGCCTATACTAAAAACCCTAGTTGGTAGCATAAACCCTAGACTGTATTCTAATCACAATGAAACCCTATTATGTAGCCTAATACCTTCCCTAAATTATAGTACATATAAAAAGTAAATCATTTTCATTGTACATATATATTCATGTGCATACATTTGAATCCAAATCATTATACACATATATAGAACAAAACTCGAACAAAACTAGATATAAATCCATCAGATAAAACCATAGTGGAAAAAAACTCAAAAAAATATATAAATTTTCAGGAAAATAGTGGAACATGGTTCCCAATGTAAATACGATGGCAACTTGTGCCCTATACAAAATACGACAACTTGTGCCCTAGATCCAAAATACATGGAAACCCGTGTCGTAGATACAAAGAACATGGAAATTGTTTCCCGAAGGTTCCACATTGTGGATAACTTACATAACATGGTGTGTAAGGCATTGTGACCAGCCCGGTCACTCCCAAGAGTATCTCCAAAATCGATCTTCCTCTTCTTGGAGCTACTGGTATCTTAGGTCTTCCTTCGTTTAAGAGTAGACCGTCTCTCTAGGCTCTGAAACAAATGATATAAGATACCATAATTTTCAAGCATTTCTAACATTTACCACATTTATAAAATGAATGTACAAATTCAAATCTTAAATAACTCATCGCTAATACAAGTGGGAGACGAGAGAAAGGTGTCCTAGATCTGCTCAGCCTCTCAGCAATTCAACCCTACAACATTTACGACAATCATTTCATTGAAAAATAATAATTGCTTAAATTAATTTTGGTTAATGCATCAAGACATTTTCATAAATTAACTTGATTCTCACCGTGATCACCTTTGATAATGGACATGGCTGGGCTTCTCGGCTGGTAAGTGGTGCAGTTGCTTGGACAACCTGCTCCAATGCAGTCATGGGGGGGGTGTAGATGTAGATGCAACAACTATGGGTGCAACCATTGTCGATACATGGGAATATAATGGAATAGTAGTTTCCACAATAGTGGTGGGAACTGAAGATGATATGGTGGAAGAGGACATGGTGGTATCAGGTGGAGGAGGACATTGTGGACGATGAACCCCTATCGGTTGTACAATAGGGGGTATCGACCCAAAAGGGCTAGGGTGGATGTTGAGGTATGGTGAATGGGAGGGAGGAGGATGTATAAAAGGGAGGTTGTGGATGAAGGGGGGAAGTTGGATGGAAGGGGGGCGTGGAAGAATGGCGGAGGATGGATAGATGGGGGGGCGTGGATGAATGGGGGAGGATGTATAGATGGGGGGGAGTCGATGAATGGGGGAGGATGGACAGAGGGGGGAGTATGGAATAAGAGGGGAGGGTGGATGGAAGGGAGGGTGATGAAGGGAGGGGTTAGGATGGAAGCGAGGGGGAAGACTCATGGGAAAGGGTAGAAACATGGGACTAAAGTGGCCTGCAGCTGTTGGCGGCCCTTGCATACAAATTTGTAATATCATAGTTTAGTAAACAAAAATCAAATTAAACCATAGTATGTCGTAACATTTAAAATTAAAAGTGTGCTTTTAACTACACATTGTACCTGTGTATATGGTGATCTGTAAATCCCTGGTAGAGATGGTTGAGTATAATAGTTTGTGCATACCTGTGGACACCAAAACACATGCACATTATGAACATATTAAACAAGTAATTATTGAGTCAATGAAAATATTAAAAAATATTGTACGAACTATAATCATGTATGTCACAAATATAAATATATAAAAATAGAAATGCCATAAGTAATAACAATATTGTGTGAGGTACTGAAAATACCTCTATGTGAGGTGCCGCAATTTCAGTTGTAGTTTCCATTGTTGCATCCAGGTTGGGAGATGCTACATTCTCCCATGAAAGCATCTCAACTCTAAATAGATGTACATTGAAATAATAGTTTAATTCAAACACAAATACTTTAAAATTACTTGACAAATTATCAAGTGATGATTGAAAACACATTAAAAAAAGTGCTAACCTACTCGATATAGAAGCCCTCGATCGAGCCAGGGCAAGTGTGCCCACAATGGGGACAAATGTGTGGCAATGTCCCCATTGAACTAGAAGTCCCAACATGGCTACCACTGGTCATAGGTCTATCCTGAATCTGTCGTGAATTCCTACACCTGAGTCTCTATTAGGGTCATCCTATCTCTCCACTGTAGTAGCTGCTGCAAAGGCAGTGTTTCTAAGCGGTCCATTTGCAACACTCCACATCGCGCCCTCAATCTGATCAATTTTGTGGTGTAAATCAGGAGGCTAGGGAGAGGGTTTGGGCTCATGCCTAGGAGATCGTGTCCCTCTAAGTGGGTTCCTCCTAGCAGCAGGTTGATATTGGGCAGAGCCACGCCCAACACCCTAGAAATCGGTTATGTCAAAATAGTTGACATGTAAACGGAGCACAAACTCAGCCCACAGTTTCCGAAGTAAGTACTATGGAACCTCCCTACTGTTGCAAGGATTTTTATCGTAAACCATGAACCACCTATTCATCCAATTTTCCCTCCATGGTTGGAAATGAAACCAATCAATGCAGACACGTGGCTTTCTAATGTCTAGTGGTTCTTGTGTTCTTGGATCAGTGAACATACTATACAATTGGGCCTTTATAATATTCAAATATTTTATTTCCTCCTTGGAAATTCCCATGAAATAATACTCCCGCATCCTACCTCTATATTCAGTCATGTCAGTCAATTTTCGATGTGCATGGATGAGGGAGTCAATTGATCTCTCAAATGAGGTGGAAAGGGACACTCGATATGGCTCCCCTGAGTTTCTTATTTCTCAAGTGTGAACACTCATTTCATTTACATAATGGTTCAAGTCGTCTTGGTCAAAATTTTGTTGGGGGTTTTGATTTTCTTTTGAATTTGGATTTTGTTGAGGGTTTTCATTGGTTCCAAGATTGTGTTTTTGTGTGTTCCACTGGAATCCATGTTAACATTTTGTTCATTCATTGTGTAGGTTTACACTCTGCAATTGAAAAATTCTCTATTATTTTACTAACTTGTGAATTTAACAATTTAATAAACAAACAAAAATGAATAAAATAACAAAAAAATGAATAAAATGACAAACAACATGGATGTTACCTATCTACTGCACTTGGTGGATGGATGGAGATAGTTTTTGAGTGTAAATTGTGGAATTGGTAGTATGTAGAGCCGCACATGCGATGGTTGACTCACACTCGGCCGCAATGGAAAGAATTACAAAAACTCTACCATGTTTTTTCTTTTTATCTTAACAGGAGCACGTGAGCGCATTTGAGCGTGGATGCGCTAGGAACGTGCATGCGCAGCAGCACACACACTCCCCTGTTTGGTATAGAACCTAGTGGCGCATGCATGCTACCTTAGGTGCGTGCGTGAGTTCTTTTTTTCCCCGCTAGCACGGCCTCGCTGCAATAGTTTTCAGGAGCAACTTTGTGCACTCGCCCCTATTTTTTTAATAAATGTTGCAGTACTCTGTGGCTACCCCTTCCCACTACAAAAAGAATGTATTCAATACGAAGAGAAGCAAATAAGCATATTCAAAAAAATAAGAGAAGAGTGATTTTAGATTCATATCATCCGGTGATTTTTACGAGACTTTTGTCACATGAGCAAAACAAATGACATTCATTTTATTTAAACGCTGCGATATTGTGTGGTTACCTCCATTCCACTGATTAAAACAAAAGAAATTTGTATATAACTCCTAAAAAAGAGAAGATTTAATGAGACTTCCGCAGCTTCTAAACACGGAGAAAAATAAAAATAACTAAAATTTCAGAATCCTCTCACTCTGTTTGACGCAAGTCACCTTACTGGATACTTTCTTGCTTAAAAATACACACGACACAAAACACAATGCTTACACAAACAAGGTGTAAAACAAGATGCCAAAAGTGGCTTTATATTACTTCTCTACATTCGGTTACAATGCGGAATAACTGTAAACAAATAACTAACTACAGTCGGCCTCCGCCGTTACAACTCAGAAGTAATTGTGGTGTGTTCTCCATGTCTATCAAACTCACCCTCTCCTAGTTCAACACTGAATGCTAAGCTATGGCTCGATCTAAACCCTCCTCTATGAGGAGTGTGACTCTTCACAACTTCTCTTGGCTCCGTCCTCTGGTCTCCTCTAATCTAAGACTGAAGATCCTGATGATCCCCTCTACGTCTTCTACCGTGCTGCTGTTGTTCCTGAGACTGCTGCGATCCCCGAGACATGCATCGGCTTTTTCTCTAATCCTCCCATATCCTATGAACCTGTACTATCAGCTCCTAGCCGTGCTGCACAGCCTCTGTCCATGACGTCAACTGTCATGTCCTTCACCAACTCGCAATAACTATATTAACTTCCTCAGCAACCTCGAGTGACTACTAGGTACAGTCCCTTGACTTTCTTTGCTTCCGACCCTGCTACAGTAGTCGGTCACATATCGACCTCCCTGTCGGCTTATTTCTCATCCTCTGCGGTTCACCAGTCCTTCCGCGCTTGGTTCCGCCAAACCTATCATGTCACTGTTCGACCCGTCATCGACTACCCGACGTTCTACTCCACTTGTCATCTATCGACTAATTCCTATCGATTCTCGACCTTTCTCCACATCTGCTGCATTTCCTAGTCGGTCGCACCCCGACTACTTCTACTCGACTTGTTGATTTCAACAAGTCAACCTGCTCTTCACACCAGTGGTCATCGGTACTCCCACTGGTCGGCTCCTTCTAGTTGATCATTTTCGACTCATCTGCTTAGGTCCCGATGCTCCTGCATCAGACTCCCCAGGTGAAAAAGAATTCTATTGTTCCGTCAGTCTCTTGAACTCCTCTTCAGAAATCCATGTCGCTTCCTGCAACTCATCATTTGTCCACAGCACTAAGTATTCCTTCATTTGCGATCTACGAGTATGCCCCACTTCACATTCTTCGATTACTTCTGCGATCTCCTATTTATGTCGGTCTGGAATCTGCTCTGTTGATTCGACATTTATCTCTTCTTTTCTTCTACTACTTTACCCTTTCTCAAATTTGTATAGGTCTGAGACGTTGAACGTTGCTGAAACGTTCAAGTCTTCCAGCAATTCCAACACATAAGCATTGTCCGAAATCCTCTTCAGAATCCTACATGGTCCTATCTTTTTCAGCTTCAGCTTGTTGTACGTTCCTATCGGAAATCTTTCCTTTCATAAGTATGCATAGACTAAGTCCCCTTCCTAGAACAGTTGTAGTCTCTTTTTCCTGTCGACCCTCAACTTATATGCCGTGTTACTCTTCTCTATGCGCTTTTGCACATTTTCATGAACTTCCCGCATATATTTTGCGAACGATTTTGCATCCACGCTCTTCGTGGTTTTTGTCGGCAACTCGACCAAATCGACCACTCCATGTGTGCTTCTCCCTTGAACAATCTGGAATGGGTTAAATCTCATAGATTGATTCACAGAATTGTTATATGCAAACTCCACTTGTGCCTATACACTTTCCCACTGCTTGGGTTTGTCAGCAGCTAGACATATCAGAAGGTTTCCCAAACTTCTGTTGACCACCTCGGTCTGTCTGTCTGTCTGTGGATGATGCGCTGAACTAAACTGCAACTTCGTGTCCAGTTTCTTCCATAAGGTTATCCAGAAATTCCCCATGAATTTTGTATACTGATCCGACGTGATACTCTTTGGAAACCCATGCAATCTGACTATCTCCTTGAAGAATAGTACAGCAATCCCTGTGGGGTCACGCGTCTTCTTACATGGTATGAAATGTGCCATCTTCGAAAATCTGTTGACTACAACAAATATTGAGTCGCTTCCATGTTGAGTCTTCGGTAATCCTAACACAAAATCCATGCTAAGATGCTCCCAAGGGTTTTCTGGTACCGGCAATGGTGTATACAACCCTGTGTTTTGACTCCTTCCTTTTTCCAACTGGAAAACTTGACATTGTCGAGCCCACCTTCCGACATCTGTCGACATTCTTGGCCATAAATACTTCTCATCAACAAGTGCTTTGGTCTTATCAATGCCAAAGTGTCCTGCTATTCCTCCATTATGAAATTCTAGGAATTAGGTTCTCCCTTACTGATCCTCGGTAATACACAACTGAATTCCCTTGAATAGATAGTCTTCTTGGATGGAGTAACTCAAATATGGAATTCTGTCGATACTCCAAGGTTCACGACAAGCCTTCCATGCTTTCGCAAAATCCTCGTCGGTCTCAAACTTTGTCTTTATCGACTCTATCCCTGTTTCCTAAACTGTCGTCGTGCTCAATAGTGCAACTCTCCTGCTCAATGTGGCAGCAAATTTATTCGACTTTCCCAACATATGTCGCAACACGAATGTATATCTCTGAAGCAGCTCCAACCACTTCATGTGTCTCTAGTCCAATTTCGACTGAGTGTTCAAATACCTCAGTGCTTGGTGACCTGTGTATAACACAAATTCCTTGGGAAACAGATAATGCCTCCACTTCTTCAATTCTTGAATGATAGCATAAAATTCCTGGTCATAGACCAAATACTTTTGCTTCACTCCATTCATCTTTTCACTAAAGAATGCAATTGGTTGACCCTCCTGGCTCAACACTACTCCAATTTCGATTCCACTTGCATCACAATCGACCTGGAAAGCTTTGTCAAAATATGGGAGTGCCAACACTGGGCTCTCAATCACCTTTTCCTTCAACTCGTCGAAAGCTTTCTGGGCTTCGTCCGTCCACTTGAACTCACCCTTTCTCATGCATTCTTTCATTGGTGCACAAATTCGACTGAATCCCCGAATGAACTTCCTGTAGAAACTAACAAGTCCATGGAAACTTCTCACTCCAATCGTACTTGTCAGTTCTGACCAATCCATTATTTCCTTCACCTTCTTCAGGTCCATCACCAACCCTTTACCCGAGATTACAAATCCCAAGTACACCAATTCCTTCTTAATGAAGAAACACTTTTGTAGATTTACCATCAACTTCTCTTCCTGCAATTTCTACAATACTTGGCGAATGTGTTCCAAGTGTTCTTCCTTGGTTCAACTGAAAATCAGAATGTCGTCTAAATAGACTACAACAAAGTTTCCTAGAAATGGTTTCAACACTTCATTCATCAATCACATGAATGTGCTGGGTGAATTAGTCAACCCAAATGGCATGACTAATCACTCGTATAACAACCCTTCTTCTGTTTTGAATGTTGTCTTCCATTCATCTCCTTCTTTGACCCTAATCTGGTGATATCCACTCTTCAGGTCTATTTTTGTGAAGTATGTCACTCCACTCAAGCAATCCATCAAGTCATCCATCCTCGACAATGGAAACTGATACTTGATCGTGATCCTATTGATGTCTCTGGAGTCGGTACACATTCTCCATTCCCCACCCCTCTTTGGTGTCAATATCGTTGGTACTGCACATGAGCTCAGAATTTCTCTGATTAACCCTTTGTCAAGCAACTCTTGGACCTGTTGGTTTAACTCATGTTCCTCTATCGGACTCATCCTATATGGTGCTTTGTTTGGCAGACTTGACCCTAGAATCAAGTCGATCTGATGGGATATGCTCCTTATCGGCGGCAGTCCCTTCACTTTCTCATCAGCCATTATGTCCCTGAATTCTTCAAGCAACTCCTTGATCTCGACCGAAATGTTCTCCTCCCTGGTCATTCCTTCGACATATGGTCCTTTCAGAATGATCGCAAAACATCCCGACTGCCTCTCCTCTTCGGCGAGGAATTCCTTCGCGGTGCTTATCAACACTCGCTTCTCCCAAAGATTGTTCTGGACATCCCTACTGTCGGCTGGCTCTTCTCGGCTCAGCTTAAGAGTCCTCTTCACGCCATTCTTTCACACTGTGACTTCGTTGGCTCGACCATCGTAGATCATTTTTCGATCATATTTCCATGTCCTTCCTAATAGCAGATGGCATGCGTCCATGGGAACTACATCGCACAGTACACTGTCCTCTAATCCTTCAACTCTGAAGTTGATTAGGCACTGTCTGGTCACCCTGACATGGTGTCCTTTATGCAACCATGAGATCTTGTAGGGGTGTGGGTGTTCTCGACACTTCAACCCGATCTTATCGATGACTTCTGTCGACACAAGATTCTCCGTGCTTCCACCATCAACTATGGTTTTGCAACGCCATTCCCTAATCCGCACCTTCATTCGAAATATTTCCTTCTATTGTGCTGGTTCCCTCAAGTAACATTTATCTTCCTGGATCAAGGTTCTCTGAACCACCAAATTTTGGTTCTTCTCCTTCTCACCTCCACTGTTGCCGGATGTTGGTTCTTCCCTCTCGTCGACTTGCTCATCCTTTCGACGTCTGGGTTTCGACTCCTCTGTAGCATGTAGGTTTTTTGGGCACTCATATGCCTTGTGTCCCATTCCTCGACACTTGTAACAGATTATGGATGGTCTATTAGCTCCTTTCTTGTTGGATGGACCACTTCGACCATACGCACCTCGACCACGGTTCTCACGACCATCGCGTCGGTTTTCTTGCATCTTCCTTGTCGATGTCCCTTCTGTGTGTCAGCTATCTTCGACACCTTCCGTCCTATACCCGCTACTTTGGCCTTTCACGAAGACAATTTCTGCACCCCGACCAGTCATCCTTCCCCTGGTCGCTGCGGATTTCCTTGACTGTTTCTCTTCTTCCTTCAAAGCTAACTGGTAGGTTTCGCCGACTGCTCTGAATCTCGACATGCTCAGCTCATCCTGAATAACATATTTCAATCCATTCATGTATCTAGCGACAACTTCTTCTCCTTCATTAGTTTGTCCTGACCTAATCGACAATCGATAGAACTCCTCCGTGTACTCTTTCACAGTCATTTCTTTCTGTTGAAAGTTCTGTAACTTCCTGAACAAGGAAATCACATAGTCATTTGGAAAGAACTTTCCCTTCAACTTGGAGACCATTCTATCCCAATAATTGATTTTCTCATTGCCTTTCTTGAGTCTGTCAGCCTGTACATTGTCTCACCACAACGAAGCATGACCTTTCAACCTAAGACATGCAGTCTTTACTTGCTTAGGGTCCTCGATCTACTCTATGTCGAAGTATTTTTCCATCTCTCTGAACTAGTCGATTAAGTCTTCTGGGTCCATGATTCCTGAGTACGTACGCACGTCTATTTTTTCCTGACCTCTCATATCTTTCAGAAGCTTAATGAGTCTTTCTTCTTGTTCTTCTGTTGTGGCTTTCCGAGCTTCCACTTCCTTGAATTCCTCGTCGCTATGGTCTAATGTATCAAGAATACAACCACACCTCTGGCTTTCTTTGATCACTGTGACTTCACTTGTGAAAGTGCGCATCGTTCTGATGCATTTTTCAAACATCTCACGATCCACTATGATAGCTGTTGTGCCACTCGTCCTTCGTCCTCAGACATTAACTCCTCTATGAGCCATTTTCCAACCTCTGCTAAAAAATCTCACGCGTCCAACCGTAACCGGACTTCTTTTTGGGCTCTGATACCAACTAACGCAAGTCACCTTACTGGATACTTTCTTGCTTAACAATACACACGACACAAACCATAATGCTTACATAAACAAGGTGTAAAACAGGATGCCAGAAGTGGCTTTATAATACTTCTCTGAATTCGGTTACAATGCAGAATAACTGTAAACAAATAACTAACTACAGTCGGCTTCAGCCGTTACAACTCAGAAGTAATTGTGGCATGTTCTCCCTGTGTGTCGACCTCACCCTCTCCTAGTTCAACACTGAACGGTAAGCTATGGCTCGATCTCAACCCTCTTCTACGAGGAGTGTGACTCTTCACAACTTCTCTCAGCTCCATCCTCTGATCTCCTCTGATCTAAGACTGAAGATCCAGATGATCCCCTCTACATCTTCTACCCTGCTGCTGTTGTTCCTGAGACTGATGCAATCACTGAGACATGCATCCACCTATTCTCTAATACTCCTAGATCCTGTGAACCTGTACTGTCAGCTCCTAGCCGTGCTGCACAGCCTCTGTCTGTGATGTCACCTGTCATGTCCTTCACCAACTCGCAATAACTGTATTAACTTCCTCAGCAACCCTGAGCAACTACCAGGTACAGTCACTTGACTTTCTGTACTTTTGACCCTGCTATAGTAGTCGATCACATCTTGACCTACGTGTTGGCTTGTTTCTCATCCTTTGCGGTTCACCAGTCCTCCCCTTCCTCCTCGCTTGGCTTCGCCAAACCTGTCGTGTCGTGGTTTGACCCCTCGTCGACTACCCGACATTCTACTCCACTTGTCATCTATCGACTAATTCCTGTCGATTCTCGACCCTTCTCCACGTCTTCTGCATTTCCCAATCGGTCGCACCCCAATTGCTTCTGCTCGACTTGTTGACTTCGACAAGTCAACCTGTTCTCCACACCAATGGTCATTCGCACTCCCGCTGGCCAGCTCCTTTCAGTCGATCATCTTCGACTGATCTGCCTAGGTCCCAATGCTCCTGCATCACTGTTTTATGTGACTTGTCTCACCTGCAATTTTTATTATCAAAAGGAACAAAGTATATGTAAACAAAAGTTGAAAATGTGAAAATGTTCTTTACAAACTTAAATAAGGAGGGATAGCAAGTGGTAATCTTACTCTCAACAAGGTATTTTGAATTTTAAAACCTATTGATGTTGAGTTATAGATTTGAAGATGCTTATAACATTCCCAAGCAGAGATCAACATTATTTTAATCATTAGTGACTCAAGAATTCTACCCTAACTCATCATGATTTTGATATATATACTATACTACTACCACAAAATTCCAAATCTTTGCACAATTGGGATAACACAAAAAATGTGAAGATAATTTAAATAATGTAAAGATTGTAATTATGTGTGAGATATCTCATAAAAATATACAAAATTAATACAGTTGGATAATACGAGAAGGGGTGTCATTCTTAGAAAGAGTAAAGTTCTAGAAGGTCCATCTTAATTTGGTTTTAATTTTGAATCTATTCAACATTTATGGGAGTAGAATGACTTTGGGCTTATCTCTCTTAGAAGGATGGGTAGTTTTTTGCAAAAGACTAAGACTCTTTCCTCCACTCATATAGTGATGAGCCATTAATGAATGTACTTAACACATTTACTCTAAGATAATGATAAGTAATTAATAAGAGTATTTAACTAATAAGGAACTAATGAACTTATGAATAAAATGACATGACTCATGTACAATATATGTTGTGTTTAGGTACACAACAAAACATAGTTAAGTTTGATTTACATCATGCATAAGGATCCATCCAGTTTTCAATATGGGATTCCCAAAGCTTTTCATGTCATGCATGTTGTGTTAATTTTTAACTTTGTTTAGCATAATAGCATTAAAAAATAGGATCACTCAAATAAATGCAAGCAAAGCAACACAAATAACACAAAATTTCTCTGAGGGAAACCACAAGGGAGAAAACCCCGACAAAACTTCCTCATTATAGAATTCACCAATACAAGATAAAATCCCCAAGACAAAACAACATCTCTCCTTCACCAACGAACTTCTCTCTCTCAACTATGCGAGCTTGAGTGAGAGGTGAGTGATACAAATGAGCAACCCAACCTCCTATTTATACTAAACAAGTGACTTGACCTATTTACTAATTAGGTCGGCTTGATTCACCTAACTGGGTTGACCTGGACATTTTACAATAAAATATTCTTTTCTAGATATTTCTAGGCCGACCTAACAGTTAGGGTTTGCATTTACTCTTTCAATGACTCTTACATTATCAATTACATAAATGACATCTCCTGAAGGAGGAATACAATAATACAATACACAAATACATTTAGAATATATTTCACAATTACATTTCTTTGACACTCCCTCTTAACTAGGAAGGTATTCTACTGGAAACATCATCAACATCAACAGTTGTCCAACTGACTGGTGAAACTTTATATGTCATAGGAATTTTTTGGAACATCATCATATGTCTGGGGCATCATCAACATCATTTGTTGGAATATCATTGTCAGCATCATCATCATTGTCATCAATATATTGATGGAACATCAACATCATCTGCTGGAATATCACCATCGACATCATCAACAGTAATTAAATATTGGAACAACATCATTGATCATCAGTAGAAAAGTACTGGAACAACAACATCAATCATCAGTCGTAAAGTATTGCGACATCAACCATCAGCATGTGAATGTTGTAACAACATTATCATCAGTCAGTAGGAACTGCTGGAACATCATCATCGTCATCATCAGTAGGAACTGTTGGAACAACATCATCATCATCATGAGAAGGAACTGTTGGAACACCATCATCATCAATATATGAATACTGGAGCAACATCATCAATCATCAATAAATGAATCCTGGAAAAACAACATCAATCACCAGTAAGCAAATACTGGAACAACGACACCAATCATCAGTAAACAATTACTCAAACCACAATGTCAATCATCAATAAACAAATATTAGAACAACAATATCAATCATTAGTAAGCAATTACTAGAACAACAACATCAATCATCAGTAAACAGTTACTTGAACAACAACAACAATCATCAGTAAACAAGTACTAGAACAACAACATCAATCATCAGTAAACAAATACTGGAATAACAACAACAATCATCAGCATTTGAATGCTGAAACAACAACATCATCAGTAGGAAAGTACTGAGATAACATCACCAGTCGACAAATATTGGGATAACACCACGAGTCGGATGTTGATGTATATGTAACTTCAGAATGTATTTCATATATATTTATTGTACCCTTATAAGAGATGTGTTATTCCTCTATAAGGAAGTGTCGTCATGTGTATTGACAAGTGTCGCAAGTGTGTGTACTTGGAAAAGGGTTATTATACCACCATGTGTGGGGTCGGCCCTGAAATATATATTATATGGTTGATATACCTATCTAAACAAGTCGGCCCCATAAGGTCACTGGGCAAACAGACTAGTATAAATAGAGATCGGGAGATCTCTATTTGGATCACTAAAAAATTCATACTTCTCTCATTTAGAAAGTGGCACACTAGTGAGGAGGAGGATCATCTGCTACTATGAGACTATCTCAGTGTATTTAGGTTGTAATTTGGTTGAGCCATTGCTCTCTCTATCTCTGAGGAAGTTGTGGGGTTTTTCTCTTTAGGGTTTTCCCCACGGAAACTCCGTGTCTCTTGTCTCTCATGCTTTTGATTCTTGTGATGCTTGACATGCTTGATATGATTGTTATGCATTGATATACTGTACATGTTATTCTCTCAGTAAATATCCTAGAGTATTGTGAATTAATGCTCAAAATTTAACATGGTATCAAAGCTAACCTGAGAAGAAGACATTTTGCAGTGACCTAAACTTGAGTTTCTTGTTTATTGGGTTTCTCTCCACAGATTTTGGAAAAGCAGTATAGTAGATTGACTCTACTCATCAAGGAGAATCTATCTGTCCAGCCAGAATTCAATTCTGAGCATTTTCAGATTTGGCCCTAAACATTAGGAAGTGGTGAAGCCTCCTACAAACTAGATTCTGGAAAATCTTTGAAGATGAAAGAAGTCCTTTATGTACCTGGGCTCAAGAAGAACTTACTCTCCATCTCTGGATTGGATGCAAAAGGTATGAGGGTTGCATTTGTGGATGGCCAAGTCCTAATGTGGCCAAAGGGTAAAACTATTGATGATGCAGTGGTGATTGGAGAGCAAAAGGGAGGATTGTACAAATTAAAGGGACAACCTGAACCTGCTATGAAGACAAAGATTCGTCCATAGTCATGCATCACATGGAGGTATGTATAATTTGTTTTTGGAAAGGTTAACTAATGAGTTATGCAGGTCATTGAAGAGAACAAGACATAACTAGAAAATATGATGACCAGGTATGTTTTTGTTATATAAATATATCGTATACTTTTGTATGATTGATAATGATTACTCTTGAAGTTACAAGTTTGAGTAATCTAGGGCTTATACATATTATGTTTCTTACCTTAATTGATGATATGACTAACCAAAAGAGTCACAAGTTTGAGTAATCACGGGTTTAGGTATATTATGTTTATGACTAACCATAAGAATGCTTATTATTTCTGTTTGAAATGCTCCTGTCTATACATACTTGAGAATATCGTGTTTCGATAGTATTGAGAATATACTAATGAATGTATGATTTTGTATGAGATTACAAGGATAACACAATCATGATACTAATAAGAATTCATAGGGACCAAGGATGAATATAAGTTCAAGGACATGTAATCCAGGAAGCAAAGATGAAGAGGGAGCACACGCCAGTGGTTTCTGCAAGGATGCAGATATTCAGAGGGAGTTGACCATCTCTCTACATTCCACATCAAAAGGGTGTAGAAGAAGCTACTTCAACAGCTCCTGCAAGGAAGCAAAGACTCAGAGGGAGTCCACCCAACAAACAAATAAAGATAAGTATTTTAATTACCACTTCTTACATATTTGTTTGTCTAAACAAAATTGTTCAATGATACATATGCTTATGTTCCTAGACTTAGGATATGTATTGTGCATATTAGAATGATTTCATTAATGAACAATATACTACTAATATGCATTTGATGGGTGAGAAGGCCTATGGCATTGTACAACATTCCATTGCTACTTATCTAGAATGAAACCTCTTTGCTGACATGTTGGGAGTAGTGCAAACTCTAAACAATGTTCTGGTAGAGATTGGAAGGCATCTAGAAAGTTACAGGATATGGATGAATGTTGTATTGAAGCATTGGCTAAAATAATTGCATGACTGTATGACATATTTCTTTATGTATAAGAATTTGTTTTGAAAACTAAGAGAGGTTTCTAATCATGCAATTTAACTTGTCTTGTAGGAAAGATCATATGCCATCACCTACAAAAGAAGAACTACAACATTTGTTCAGGAACAAAATTATCCATTGAAGATATTGAATTTCCCGGGATATGGGGAGAATGCCATGATCCGTCGATCATGAAGAATGATGGTTGAGATGCAGTCCCAAGACCTGAAGGGGAGTCTATAGTGACTTCCAAGAGGATCTACAAGATCATGCATGCTGCAGGTGGTAGCATAGAGACTTTTGCTTCCGTAGACAGATACACTTCCATTAGATCTGTATGGCTACAATGTTGAAAGATACACCAGATGGATTTCAAGACATCCTTCTTGAATGGTGTAGTTGAAGAGGAAGTATATGTGGAGCAACCACTCAGTTTTGAAATACATGACAGGGAGTCATATGTGTACAAATTGAAAAAAGCATTGTATGGCTTGAAGCAAGCTCCAAGAACTTGGTATGGTAGGATGGACAGTTTTTTATCTAATTTGGAATTTACCAAGAGTAAAGCGAATTCCAAACTTTACTACAAGATTGAGGAAGGGAATCCTTTGATTCTACTCCTATATGTGGATGACTTATTTATAATAGGAGATGACAGATTGATTGCAGATACTAAGAGGAAGCTTGTTGTCGAGTTCGATATGAAAGATTTGGGAATGATGCATTATTTCCTAGGTATGGAGGTGTGGCAGGGTGGAGGTGGGATCTTCCTTGGTCAAGGGAAGTACACAGTAGATATCCTAAAGAGATTCGGGATGATGGATTGCAAGGCCATGGCCACACCTATGGCATCGAATCTAAAGCTTCTATGTGATGCTTCAACTGAGCCGATTGATGTCTCTATGTATCGTCAGATGATTGGGTCCTTGATATACCTGACGAACACGAGACCAGATATTTGCTTTGCGGTGAACACACTGAGCCAGTTCCTGACGGATACGAGGAGCATTCACCTGGTTGCTATAAAGCATGTTCTGAGGTACCTGAAGGGTACAGTGGATTATGGGATCAAGTATGAAGCGAATCAAAAGTTTAACCTACAGGGTTATGTTGATTCAGATTGGGTTGGCAGTGCTGCAGATAGGAAGAGCACATCTAGATGTTGCTTCAGTATGGGATTAGGTGTGATCTCTTGGTTCAGCAGGAAGCAGTCCTGCATAGCTTTGAGTATAGTTGAGGTAGAGTATGTTGCAGCATGTTCAGCTAGTTGTGAGGAAGTATGACTATGCAAGCTACTGTCTGAGTTATTTGATCTCCCATTGGATGCTACTAGTATCTTCTATGATAACCATAGTTGTGTGAAGCTATTTGAGAACCCAGTGTTTCATGACAGGTCAAAACACATAGAGATCAAATATCACTATATTAGGGATATGGTGCAGAGAGGAGCTGTGAAGCTCCTGTACATTGTGATGGATGAGTAGATTGCAGATGTGCTGACGAAGCCACTAGCCAGGGTGAAGTTCGAGTACTTTAGGGAGAGGCTTGGTGTTCTTCAGATTGATGAAACTTCGAGGAAGAAGTGATGGACACATTTGCAGAAGCCATTCCAAGCATGTTGGAAGGAGGATCCTTAACATGGTTGTGGATGTAAGCGCTGGATGATGAGCATCAAGATGATGCTCCAGTTACTGGTTTGTATATGCATCAGGTTGATGTTGGATATGATCAGTTGGATCATTTATATGTATATGTATGTACGCATCATGTTGGATGTTGGATATGATCAGTTGGATCATTTATATGTATATGTATGTACGTATCAAGTGGATACTGTGCATGATCAAGTAGATCATGTATGTTGATATGTATCAGGTATGATCAGGTGGATCATGTTTTGTATTTGTATCAGGTGGATACATTGTATGATCAGGTGGATCATGTATGTTGATATGTATCAGGTAGATACTTGGTATGAATCAGGTAGATGCATTATATGATCAGGATGAGCATGGATGATGAGCTTCAGGATATTGCTCCAGATGACATAAAGTAGGATGTTGTAGTGATGATGATCAGGATGATCATGCATACATCAGGATGACATATGGTGAGTATCACGTTAATACTCTGTGGTCGTGGACAGGTTGTGTAGATAAGCATATAATAGCGCCCTGGGAGGTTTGCAGATTCTCTTGCAAGGTTTTGCCACTGGCATATAATAGCTCCCTGGGAGATTTGGAAAATGCTCTTTCAAGGTTTTGCTTTGGGAGGACATATAATAGCACCTTGGGAGATTTGCAGATAGTCTTGCAAGGTTTTTCCTATGGCATAAAATTTCTCCCTGGGATATCTGGCAGATGCTCTTTCGAGGTTTTGTCCTATGGCATATAATAACGCCCTAGGAGATCCGATAGGTTGAGCTGTGTGCTCATAATTAGTATTGGGATTCTCTTTTGAGGTTTTTTCCTAGGTCACATGTAATAGCTCCCTGGGAGATCCGATAGGTTGGGCTGTGTGCCCGTAATAAGTACTGGGATGCCCTTGCAAGGTTTTGTGACACACGTAATAATTCCTAAGGATTCCACAGTATGGCCAGTGATGACGAAGACCTGCAGGTGGTGGGCCTACATCTAGTATGAAAAAGGACTTGCTCTATATAACTTCCTATGACGAGTAGAGTCAAATATTGGTTGAGATAGCAGCAGCAGTGACGATGATGATGACAATGATCCCGAGAAGAAGACTTGTCTAGCAGAACTGTGTCGAGAAATACCTTCCTAGTTAAGAGGGAGTGATGATGTATATGTAACTTCAGAATGTATTTCATATATATTTATTGTACCCTTATAAGAGATGTGTTATTCCTCTATAAGGAAGTGTCATCATGTGTATTGACAAGTGTCGCAAGTGTGTGTACTTGGCGAAGGGTTATTAGACCACCATTTGTGGGTTCGGCCTTGAAATATATATTATATTGTTGATATACCTAGCTGGACAAGTCGGCCCCATAAGGTCACTGGGAAAACAAACTAGTATAAATAGCGATCGGGAGATCTCTATTTGGATCACTCAGAAATTCATACTTCTCTCATTCAGAAAGTGGTGCACTAGTGAAGAGGAGGATCATCTGCTACTAGGAGACTATCTTAGTGTATTTTGGTTGTACTTTGGTTGAGCCATTGCTCTCTCTATCTCTGAGGAAGTTGTGGGGTTTTTCACCTTAGGGTTTTCCCCATGGAAACTCTGTGTCTCTTGTCTCTCATGCTTTTGATTCTTGTGATGCTTGACATGCTTGATATGATTATTATGCATTGATATGCTGTACATATTATTCTCTTAGTAAAGATCCAAGAGTATTGTGAATTAATGCTCAAAATTTAACATCGAAATGTACTGGAATAACATCATCAGTTGACAAGTATTGAGATAACATCATCAGTTGACAAGTACTCAGATAACACTAAAAGTCAGAAAGTACTGGAATAACATCATCAGTCATTAAGTACTGAGATAACATTACCATTCGTCAAGTACTGGTAGTGATAACATCATTAGTCAGGAAGTACTAAGATAACATCACTAGTCGGGAAGTACATGAATAACAATACTAGTCGAAAACTACTGGAATAACATCAAGAGTCAACATGTACTGAGATAACATCACTAGTCGGAAAGTACTAGGATAACACTACTAGCCGGAAAGCATTGGAATAACATCAACTGGGACAGTATCATCATATGGAATATGCGCTATGGTGGGCACTCTGTTAGATGATGCTGACTTAATAATCCTTTCAAACAAAAAAGCCTAGTCAGACATCTAATCTACCGAAGGATCAAACATGACTTGTCTGGCTTACTAATCCTTTCAGACCAAAACAAGCTAGCAAGACGTACCAATCCCCCTAGGATATAGCGAGTGCTCACATACCAATCCTTTTAGATCAACGAGGCCTTGCTAAGATGATGTACCAATCCTAGACTAAGCTTCCATACCAAGGCTCTAGCAAACTACTCCATCTTTCGAGGGTGATCCTTTCATACCCCACTCATTCTTTCGAAGGAACTCCTTTCAAACCAGTCATCATCATCACTACTTCTTTCGAAGGAGATCTCGTCAAACCAATCATCATCATCACTCCTTCTTTCAAAGGAGGTCCTATTTGACCAATCGTCTTCACTCCTACTTTCAAAGGAGGTCTTATCAAACCAATCATCACCACTCCTTCTTTCTAAGGAGGCCCTGTTAGACTAATCAACATCACTCCTTCTTTCAAATGAGGTCCTTTTGGACTCATCAACATCACTCATTCTACATCTTGTACTCTCTACATTGGGAATTCTTCATTGGAGTGACTCGTATCTTTCTCTTCAATTAATATTTTGGGTATCCATCTATGTCATCTCTCTAGGTCACTTGAAACCTAGATCTCGAACTCTGTTGCAAGTTCTCTCTTGCACCCATCCATGAGATCCTCATCTTCGACGTGGTAGAAAAGGTTGATATCTTATCACTTTAGGTGATCATCCTATCCCATGGGTGCCTTTTGAGGCCATACAAAATCTTATTCAGTATGCACACATGTGGTTCTTTGTAGATAGTCCTGAGTCATAGAGGTTGCTCAATATCATCTTCTACTTCGATTACACCATCTACCTAGTGTAATATTAGCCACTGAGGAATTGTGTCTCTCCACTAGAGCAACATCTTGTCATAGTCGACTCCCTCTTTCAGAGAGAACCATTGCTTTGTACTTTTGTAGTATGCTTGATTTAATAAGTCCATCGTTACTTGTTCTATGAAACGAATCTCATCATTCTTCATTTGTAGGTGATCGTACGTCATATTTCCTACAAGTCAAAATTCAGTTGCATACTTAGAAACATTTCATGGTTTCCAAAACATATTACTAATGAGAAATTCTTATTCATACAAACATAGGTCAAACAGTCATGGAATTATCTTAGCCAATGCTTCAAGACAACATTCATCCATATCCCATATTCCTACTTTAACTTTCTAGATGCCTTCCATCTCTACTAGAAAATTATTAAGAGCGTGTACTACTCCCAATATGCCAGCAAATAGGTTCCATTCTAGATAAGTAGAAATGAAATGTTTTACACCACCATAGGCCACTTACCCACCACATGCATATCAATGCAAACATTCTAGCATGCATAATACACATCCTAAATCTCAAAACATAAATATGTACACAACTCGACAATAGAGGAAATGACAATTGAAATACTTATCTTTGTTTGTTTGGTAGGATCTCTCTTGATCCTAGTCTCCTTGCAAGAGTCTCTAACACGGTGCTCCACTCCATCATCTGATTCTGAGGACCTGTTCCTTTCTTTCTTATGACTGACAATGTTGAACAAGTCTTTTATACTACAAATCACAAGGACTCATGGTCCTAGCTATTAGGGGTGAGTCTCCATGTCCCTTCAATTTGTAGAGTCCTCCTTCTTTAATTTCAATCACAATTGCATCCCTTCGTATCCAATGTTGAGATAGATAAGAGGTTCTTCTATCTTCCTCATTTGGATTAAAGTACATATTCCTCATCATTGGAGGAATATTCTTTGGCCTTCCTTTCATCATCATGTTCATCTTCTTCAGCTACATGGGCATGAAATATTGTATTCTTCTTCATGAATTGTTCATCTCTAAGAGGACAATTTCTTGCAATGTGTCTCCTCTTGTGACAAGTAAAACATTCAAAGGAGGAGAAGTCTTTCTTGATCCTTTTGTTCATTTGAAATATTTGAGATCTTCTAGGAGAGTGGTCATGAGAATGTTCATGATTCTTCCTTTTGTTCCTTCCTTTGGCATCGGTTTCCAAATCTTGATATTCATCATCATTTAACTTCTCTTCCCTTACGGTACTTGTAAAATTGCTTCTCCAAGAACTCCTTCTTGCTTGGCCTAGGGTTTGAAAGAGAAACCCTAATTTTCAAATTTTATATATGAGAAACCCATAGGAGTAAAATATGTGACTCCCCAAGGCTATTTAGGAAAATTACTCCATTTCTTAAATCCCTGAATAGGACTGCAAAATATTTGATGCCCTAGTTTCTTCAAGTTCTACTTGTCTCATCTTAATTCTAATGTATCTCTGGAATTTCTGCTCGTAAAGATCTGAAACTTTGTCCTGTAATAGTACGATATGTCCTCTATCCAACCCCACATGTTGTATCAATATTGGATTCACCAAGTGGAACCTATGCTACATTTCTGAGGATGACCTGTTTATGGACTATTTGAGTATAGCTAAATTGTACGGACTTCCACGTGTCATTGTTTCATCTTTAGGTTCTGAAACTCTCACGAGAGAAACTAGAGTCCGTGAAATTTATGGACCATCTTACTATATTCGATTTGGATCTTCCTAGCCCAAGATAATAATTGCATTTCTCCCTAGGTCACCTTTTTAAAAATGAATTCTTGAGGGGGCTATAACCCTAATTTGCTTGAAGTAGTTTGTCGAATAAAGAACCAAAGATTATTAACAAGTCCATGGGAGCTAAGACAGTGTAACACTTAATCCTTTATAGTAATACATGGTGGAAGAGAGTCTCTTACAAAATCTATTTTCAAATATGTTGTTTAATCTTTTGTAGTAATAAATGGTGGAAGAGAATCTCCTACAAAATTTATTTTCAAATATGTTGTTTTGACACCACCATTCCAAAAATTAGAGGATTCTCGCGTGATTAATGATAATAATATCTTATTGGTCCCAAGAGGTTGATCCAACACCAAGAAATGGTATCATAATATTTTAACTAAAAACATTCCATAGACATTTCATCATATAGTGGAAAAGCATTGAAGGAATATCCCTTTGGGTGAAGAGTAACATTCTCCTAACTCTTTTCAACATACTAACATGGGATGAGATAAGTAAATTGAATCAATGCAAAATCACAAATTTTCCCATTGAACTAGAAACTTAATGGCACAATCTCATCTTCAACTTGAGACATGTCACTCAAAATAAGGAAGCATAGGATTAGGAGCAGGGAGACATGATGGAAAAAGTTACATATTAAAGAAACGGTATACAAAGCTAGCAACAAAAGCTTAAATATCTGATTTGGACTTCCATCTCTCAAGGGTATACAAAGCTAGAAACAAAAACTTAAATATCTCATTTGGATTTCCATCTCTCATAGTGATTTTCTCCGTTATTTTATTTAACTTTGACTGAGTATAAAGTCTTTACAATAGAAAAAATCAACAATGGGGGATATAAGGAATATGAAGGTTTCCATTTTAGTGATGCAAGGAGGAAACTTTAGATCATATCTTCTTTAAATTTACCTCCACAAAGGTTGTAACTTCATTGCTTTAAGAAATAGGTGAGGCATTAAACAACGAGGTAGAATCATTGGTACTTTGGAAAAAGTTTTCATTGACAAAGAATTCGAGCATAAAGAAGCTTTGGGTTTTTGGATGCTAAATCATAATAATTTGACATTTGATAGTTTGACATATGGTAAAGAAATCCCTCCTATTAGAGGAATGAACTCAAAAACCACAAAGTGTATAAGAATCTTTTACACGGATAAACTTATACAAGATTAAAAAAAATTAAATATTATTGTTAATATAAATGCTGACAACAAGTAACCATATTAAATATTACAACCATTACTTAACTTATTTTTTTATATTACATTTTCAAAAAATATATATCATTGCCATTCAATAAACAACCCAAAAAATATCAGAATCTAATATTCAAACTTTCTCGATCTATCATTGCCTATGGCCTTTGTTAAATGTGAATTATCTCTCAGGTTGAGCAAGCTTTTCTAAATGAATATTGATTTTGTGTCGGCCAAAGGAAATTACAATAATGCAAGTAAAGATTTTATCTGATGTCGGCCAAGGAGAATTACAGTACCGCAAGTAAAGTTTATATATATCCACGTGAAATTCACTTATCAATTTCACTTTTCTTCAGATTTTAAAAGCTCAAAGTTCTATTTTCTTCGCACTCTAAGCACTGAAAATGGAGAGACCGCCATATGAGAGCAATATCGATATGAACAGTGATATAGTAAAAGCTCAAGCGATGGAAATATTGGAGAAGGTCGACCGGCATTTAGAGATTATGGGAGATGAAAAGATGCTACGGAAACCAAGTGAAAGGTGTCATGAGCATTTTTCACAGGTGGACAGTGAGGGTGTTCAGCAGCACTTGATCTCTAGTGTTATCTTTAGACAATCGCAAGAAGATATCTGGGAACTTGAGAATATCTGGGACAGTGTAAATGTAACTCAGTTGGACGACATCCGAATGGCTGAAAACATTGATTTCCTTGCAAACTACAATAACGATACTAAGATTGCAATGGTTGAAAACATTAATTCTGTTTTGAGGAGAACTATAATGGATTGGAGCCGGGAGGACGGGAATGTTCTGAGCATCCAAATTGTATGGAGTGGTAGTTTCATGGAACGGCGACGGGTAGTGGAACTCTTTGATCAGCATAATAATTCTGTACAACTCAGAATTGAAGAATTCTATCTTCATCCTCACCTAAGAAGACAGTTTATTTCACGTCATCAAATTAATCCAATAGCTGCTTCTATAGCAGCTATTCATTCTTCACCCAGGGTTACTATTAACCGGAGTCTGTTAGACCAAAGTGATGATGAGGGAATTTTATGTGCAATTTGTCATGATCAGATTCGGATTGGATTTCCAGCAACGCAACTGCCTTGTAAACATCTCTTTCATTCAAGCTGCATCATGACTTGGTTTTTCGAGCAATTTAACTGTCCATTATGTAGAGATGAGTTTCAGTAGCTCTTTCCCAGATATAAGTACATATCTTGACCTTTCTCAAATTATGATCTCTTCATTTATTTACACGGGATATTATTTTATGTTTGAAAAAATATATGAGAAACATTAACTGGTATTTGGACTGCTGTGTAGATGACCAGTTAAGTTTGTATAGGAATAAAACTTTTAATTTGGAATGGTTGTATAGCGGTATTGTTAATAGCTTAGTTCCGTTCCTCTTTGTTTCAAGTAAATGTATGAGTTTATAGTTTTTATTTAGAGGGAAAGAAATATGGTATTTTTTAGTCACATAATGAAAGGAAAAATGATATCTTTGTCACACAACTTTGGTTAGTCGCATAATCTTGATTACCTTGAAAATGAGGAGAAATAATTGTTACAATCCCATCCACATTTTATTCTTAACCCATTACAAAATATATAAAAATAAATAAATAAACAAATACCTTAAATCTATAGTTAAAATTGGGCCGGTTCTCTACTTTCCAAGAATATCTCTAGAGATACTCAATTCTCTTGTTTATGAATGATGTAAATCCTATATTTTTAATAAATGCTGCAGTACTCTGTTGCCACTCCTTCCTACTACACAAAGAAAGTATTCAATATTAAGAGTACCTAATAAACATAATAAAAAAATAAAATGAAAAAAGAGTTATCTTAGAATCATATCATTCGGTGATTTTTACGAGACTTCTGTCGCATGAGAAAAACAAATGCCATTCGTTTTGTTTAAACGCTGCCATATTGTGTGGTCGCCTCTATACAATCTGTAGATAACTCCTAAAAACGAGAAGATTTAATGAGACTTATGCGACTTCTAAACACGAAGAAAAACAAAAACAACTGAAATTTCAGAATCCTCTCACCCGGTTTTTATGTGACTTCTCTCACCTGCAATTTTTATTATCAAAAGGAACAAAGTATATGTAAAAAACATTTGAAAATGTGAAAAATTTCCTTAAAAAATTAAATAAGGAGAGATACTAGGTGGTAATCTCACTGCCAACGAGCTATTTTGAAATTTAAAAACCATTGATGTTGAGTTATAGCTTTGAAGATGTTTATAACATTCGATTCTCTATTTTAATCATTATTGAATCAAGTATGTTGTCCTAACTTATCATGATTTTGATATACTAGCACAAAATTCTAACTTTTTTGCACTATTGAGATAACACAAAAAATTAAATATAATTTAAATAATATAAAGATTGTAATTATGTGTTGGAGAGATTTTATAAAAATATACAAAATTAATAAAGTTGGATAAAACCACAAGGGGTGTCATTCTTAGAATGAGTAAAAATGTTTCCTAACTTTTTAGCTCACCATATGTATGGTAATCTAGGAATGGGTTTTTCTTAAAATATTTCAATTATAGAAATTGTTGGAATATTTAATAACCCACTTCATATATAGGATATAATTTATTAATGATTTTGATTAATTTTGGAGGTGCTAGCTAGGTAGTTGGCCTATTTTTGTTTACATATCCCGAGACATGGACTACTTTATTTTGTGTTGAGCATAAGCTCTTTATCACATATTTATGTTGAGCATAAGATATGGATCACATGGACTACTTTATTTTGTGTTGAGCATAAGCTCTCCATCACACGGACTATTCTATTTTTGTGTTGAGCATAACATCTCGATCACATATTTTGTGTTGAGCATAACATCTCGATCACATATTTTGTGTTGAGCATAACATCTCGATCACATATTTTGTGTTGAGCATAAGCTTTGGACCACATGGACTACTTTATTTTTTCTTGAACATAAGCTCTCGATCACATGGACTATTCTATTTTGGTGTTGATCATAAGCTCTGATCACCCGACTTTGATGATTGTCTCTAGGTGTTGCTTTGGGGACACCTAGATTAGTGTTGAGCATAAGCTCTCGGATATCACTAGAACTATTCTACATAAGTGTTGAGAGTAAGATCTAGGAGAGAATTGAAACTATTGATTGAGTGAGTGTTGAGCAACAAAAGCTGTGGAATCACTTAGAATCACTATGTTTACTGAGGTCGAGGTTGTGGATCATCACTAATTAGTTTTACTATTGCTAAACTAAAATATGAAGTATCTTCTTTTATTCTTTCTAATGTGACTCAGAATGCCACTCAAAGTGGCATCAAGCATGCAAGAGATAAGAATGACCAAGTAGTTGATAAACTAAATATCAACTAGATGTTACGATAAATAAATCATATATTAGTTAATTAAACTATGATAGTTTATATATATATATATATATATTATGGTTATTTAAATATATATATTATAATTATTTAAATAAAAGATAAAATAAACCATGAGAGGTTTAAAATATACAAATTGTTAAATAAAGATAAAAAAGACAAATTTTTAGTCTATCTAGTAACTCAACTAAGTGATCTAAAACTAAAACAAAAACCCTAGGATCCTTCTTCTCAGTGAAAAATTATAAATAGAAGGACATTGCAAGGGGAAATGGTCTAAAGATCATTGGAGGATCTAATTCATAATACTTTTAGTACTAGATATTGGAGATTGAGTTTTTGGATTAGTAAGAATGATAACAGTTTTCCCTAGCCCTTTCAGTCTCTTTCCATGCTTGGTTCGACTCGTGGGTGATCTATTGAACGAACTAGAAACGGTTCGAGATGGACATTTGGGAGGAATGTGGCAATTCCTAGGTCATTTGGAATGTGGAAAAAGGACTCATAAGCATTTTATATTGTTCTTATTAATTCAAGGCTTATCTTTATGGATGTGATCTCATTCTTCTTCAATTCTAAATAGGTTCATGTATGATTCTTATGGATAGGAAATCTACATGCCATTATTATTTTCTGTTGATTCCATTTATTAAAAACCTGATTTAGAAACTAATGGATAGATATATTTTTATGTGGAATAAAACGCTTTAATATGTTCATTGAAAAAATTATTTAGTCATGACTTATGGATTTGAAATATTTTTATTTTCATATTATTCATCACTATTTTTATTTCCAAAATTATAAATTATTTATCATATCATAGGCTGATTTACCTAGAGAGAAATCTTGCATAATCAATAAATAGGGAGACGACCTTAGATATGGAACGCGGGAACAATTCCCTAAACCCTAGTTAGGTTAATTAATATATATTTATAAATTATATATATTAAATAAACCAAGTGTTAAACATATTACAATTTACAATTAGAATCCTATTATAATCAAATCCATTATGAAAAACCATAGCACATCATATATAACAAGGAGAGAGAAAACACTTCTACTACACATGCAAAACACAAGTAAATGTTAAACCTTCTAAAAAGTCAAACTCTATGCATAAAGCGCTTTCATGAGGAAAGTTAAGACAAACATAACAAGGGTCCATGAATTTCGTGATTGTCTATCCAATACAAAGTTGACCTCTGTAAAAATTAACACATGTTATATTTATATTTACCACGAATCAAGGACCATAGACATCGACCAAGGGTCAATGCTCGCAGCATGAGATACGAACATAACGTTATGGTCCGTTGTAGTCTAACCACCAATTCACTTTTAACAAACTCAAATACTCAAGTTTACATGGTCATACGTTGATAGGGATCGAATCCCTCTAAAGAAAATCAATGCATAGGTTGGAGCAAATGAATCACTGCCTAGCATGGCTCTCTCTGTCTCACGAATAACAAAAATACAAAAATACATGAGAAGGGATCGAATCTCGTAAACCACTAAACACTTACAAAACATCAACTCTAATTTTTTCATACAAAATCATTTACACAGAGTTCATGCACGTACATAGAAACACAACCACATATGGGTATACTTTAAATGGTCCAGGATTTATCCATTAATGCGAAATTTAAACAGAGACCATAATTGAAACCATGACTAGGTACATCATGAAGACAAGAATGATTTTCTCCTCTAAAGTGAATCAAACAATCATACAAATTACAATGAAATCTTTACAAAATGGCTTGACAGGCTTAGAATCTTCATTTAAACCGCATACACTAGTCTGGACCATAATTCATATTTTATACATGAACATATGAGTTACAAGCTCCAATGGAGAGAAAATTTTACAAGACAAATGAAAACATGGTATACCCTTTGAATAAAACCATGACTCACAATTCCTTGTCTCTTCACTAAAAGCGGAGTCACAATGATGGTAAAGAACACAATCGATCAACAATTAACAAAATAGAGACTGAGACATCTTCAAAGTTGTTTCTCCAATGGAGGAATTTGAATCCCACAGGGAGCCATGAGCTTACCCACAAAGCTATAATGTTTTCCAAATGAAAGTGTGGCGTCCCCCAAGTTAAACATTACCTACCTACACACATACCTCACACCACAACAATGAAATTTAAATGTTAGTATGGTCACATAAACATAAGTACATAGCTAGATCAAAGAACAAAATTGAGCTTGAAGCAAGCTAATATATGTGCATAAGCTTGACCTTCGCTGTCAGAGTGATGCCTCTCCAACTGACCATGAGATCGATTCAAGAGTTGAGATATGTGCAACATTTCTGAAATGACATAAAGGGGAAGCCCTTGGATTCCCTCTCCCAGAGAGAAACCGACTACAAAAATGCAACCCTCCCAAAGAACATCAAGCAATGAAACCCTACCTAGGACAAAGCATAAATGACATGCCAACGTGGAGACTTACCACTCAATCCACGACTGTCCATCACATGGGCCATCTTAAATGGAAAACTACCTCCACTTTAAACACTTTATCGTGTGGTTCAAAGATAAAACATTTAAAAACTTCAAGTCATTCAACACTTTCTCTATAGGAAAAACTTGGCATGACGAGCATGGTGCTTGGTCTTGCCATAATGTTTAGTTCAACAAATTTTTAACAAGGACCACACAACAAATGCTAAAGTGTGGTCTTCACATAACATCTTGTTGGTAAGTTTCATGCTTGACATTTATTTGGATGAGTTATGTTCTTGCTTTTTGTGTATGGACTCAATCTAACCATGTCCGTAGATCTGTGAGCATAGTATAGGTAATCCCACGCGTGCAAGAAAGAAAATAAATAAATGAGTTAGATTTTGACAACTAAGTAAAAATCAGGCTTTTATTGATCCAATCCTATCCATAGAGATAGAAACCGAAGATAAAGATATTGATAAACGTAAACCAACAAAGTCAAATAAGGTTTACATGCATAATTGAAGTAAAACCAGACTATATGAGTATTATGGGAGAGATAAAGATATAAGAGAAGATCACATGATGACGAATAATTATCAAAAGTAAGACAATCAGTCTTCTTTTAAATATATGACAAAACAGCTTTTGCAAACAATCATATACAGATCGATCAAGACTATAAGACGAGAGGATAGTGAATGATGACAGTCTAAAACCATGAAAGGAGAAACAATTTACTCGAATTGCAAACAAGTAATTCTACTATCTCACTGCATAGTGTTGATGTTAATTTGATAGGCATGTGTTGTTATAACAATTTTGGGGACCCTTATAAAAAAAAATAGGGTGTATTTTGAGGGACCTTACAATTTGTATCAGAGCCCATATTCAAAAATTTGAGACCTTTGAGCTTATTACTTAAACCGCTGCAAATTTTCTTTTGTTTATTTAGTAAACTAATAAAATATTATTTCATGTTGCACATTGCCTAAATTTATTTTCAGAACTTGTAGACATCATGAATGTTGAAATAAATAGTAATCAGCATGGGAAATTCGATTCACCACCTCGAGAAGAGGAATTGGTGGTAGAATTGAATGATAGCCTTAGGGCACCCAACCCTTCTAAACTATTGAAAACAATGCAAATCCTACAAGCCAAACTTCAAAGTTTTAAGGATGAAAACCTAAATGAAGCACTGCTACAAAACTTGACAGGGCAAGACCCAAAAGACAAACAACTCACTCAGTAAATAAAACTATGAAGGAATATCACCATAAGGGAAGATCTAACACCTTATATTTAAGGATCAAGAAGAACATTCAGAGTCGCCCAATACCATGTATGACAATCATGGAATCTCTTCCGATAACTATTCACCATTTCCTCGTAGAAAGAAACACAAGAGTGGCGATAGTTTGCAAGGAGAATTCAGGAAGATCAAAGCTCCAACTTACAATCGAGAGATGGATACAGGGAAGAAAGTTGAGTAATCGCCTTTAGGAATTATCAAGTACTTTCAGGTACATAAATATTCCTATAAGATTAAATCATGATTGGCCATTTATAATTTGAATGGAAAGGCCTCCAGATGGTGGCGAGATCTAAAAGATACTAAGAAACTTAGGGAGAAGAGTCTCGGGTGGAGTACCTCTAGGAGATTGTTTCTGGAAACATATATGTCTGAAAGATTTTTCAATAAGAAGATAAAATAACTCCATGAGCTAAAAATGGGCTCCTTAAACATGGATGCTTTTGACAACAGATTTTTAGAATTGTTACACTATGTGCCTTATATTAAGTACAAGAAGGTAAAAGTGCAACAATTATTGGGATTTCTTCCTTCCATCTTCTGAGATAAAATTGAATTTGATGCACCCAAGACATTTGATATAGCCTTACACAAGGAAAGACTCTGCTACAAGCACAACCAGCATAGGACTGAGAACATGAACAAGAATAAAGAAAATTCTAAAACCTTTTCGAACAACAAAAGGAGAAGGTTTAGACCACCTCCTTACTGAAAGAAAAACGTTAGTTTTCCTGCTAACATAAATTTTAAAAATCATGGGACACAATCAAATAGGCTAGCATAAAGTGTCAATAAACCGACAATGGAAAAAGAAATTAGAACAACCCCACCGCTAGTTAAATGCTAGGGATGTCAAGCAACCCACTACAATAGAGACTTCCTGAACAAAAAAAAAAGGAGACCTGAACAACTTACAAGAAGAAGCAACTGTGGAAGATATGGCAAGAACACTTGGGATTTGTGCTACTCTTGAAGGAAGGTAAGAAGACCATCAATCTACCATGGTTGAGATAGAAGGTAAAATCTCAACCACACAAATTTTAATTTTACTTGATCCAGGAGCTTGTCGTAGTTATTTTTCCCACAAAATTGTTGAAACTTGTAAATTCGACAAAGAGAAGCATACTAAGCCGTGGCTAGCGCAGTTAGCCATAGGAATAAAAAGAAAGAATTTTGAACTCATTAAAGGTTTTAAGATTGACATGAATGGATTCCAAATAGAAGTAGATTTAAATATTCAACCTTTAGGGTCATATGACTTATAGATAGGCATGGATTGGCTAGAACAAAACCATGTCATGCTTGATTGCTTAAATAAAAAATTTCATGTGCACGAATGAGCAAGGAAATAAAAAAAAGGTACACTGGATACCTAAGAAGGTCTTTGTCAGACAGATATCAGCCTTACAAGTTAAAAATTGTGTACGAAAGGGATGGAAACTTTATGTGGTTAACATTCACAACTTTGAAAAATAGAAGGAATAGAAAATTGAAGACTTTCCTGCGCTAGTAGATTTTAAAGATGTATTTCCGGAATAAATACCAGGGTTACCACCAAAGAGGGATTTATAATTTTCCATGAAACTAGTATGAAGACTGATACAACGTTCGAAAGTGCCCTACCACATGAGTACTCCTGAGTTAGTATAACTAAAAATACAATTGCAAGAACTGATAGAGAAAGGATACATTAGACCCCATGTGTCCCCATGGGGAGCACCTATACTTTTTATGATTAAGAAAGATGATACAATGCGTATGTGCATTGACTACTGATAGATAAAAAAGTAAAATATAAAGAACATATACCCACTCCCTAGGATATATGAGCTATTTGATTAGGTGGGAGGAGAAATAATATTTTCTAAGATTTATTTACGATCCGGATACCACCAGGTAAGGATACAAGATGAATACATAAACAAGACCACCTTTAGGACCCAGTATGGTCTCTACAAGTTTGTTGTAATTCCCTTTGGGATAACTAATGCACCAAAAAATTTTATGTGCTTGATGAACAACATTTTCAGTAAGTACTTGGATAAATTTGTACTAGTATTCGTAGACGACATACTAATCTAATCTAAAAGAGAGAAAGAGCATGAGGAACATCTAAGGATTGTATTGCAAGTCCTATGAGAACATCATCTATATGCTAAATTCAGTATGTGTGACTTCTATAAACCTCGGATACAGTATCTAGGCCACATCATTTCGAAGAAAGGTATCGTCGTAGATCTAGAAAAGATCAAAGATATTGAAGAATGGCCTACACCTACTTGTGTTATAGACATAAAATCATTCTTGGTATTAGAAAAATATTATAGGAATTTCATTAAGAATTTGTCCCAAATTGCTTGTCCCATGACATCGTTGTAGAAGAAGGAAACAAAATTCTTAGGGACAGCCAAATGTGAAGAAATCTTTCAGAAAGTAAAACAATTGTTAACTATTGCACTAATAGTGTGGATTGTGGATCTCAATGGGGATTTTATTGTTTGCATGGATGCAAAAAAGGAAGTACTTGGGGTAGTCCTTATGTAGAATGATTTTGTGATATGTTATTAATTATGAAAATTGAAAGAACATGAGGAAAACTACCCAACACATGATCTTGACTTAGCTTCCATCATCCACGCCTTGATAATGTGCAGGCACTATATCATGGGGAATAAATTTTTCCTAAAGACGGACTATATGAACTTAAAATATATTTTTTATCATCTAGACCTAAATGGTAGGCATACCAGGTGTTTGGATTTCCTTAGCAAGTACAACTTTCAATTAAAAAAGATAAAAGTTAAGGAGATCAAAATTGTTGATGCCTTAAGTCACATAATTCATCTACTTTATGAAGTAACCGTAAGTCAAACAAGTTCTGACTTACATGAAAAGATAAAAAAAAATAAGTAAAAGTGATCATTCTATGTTGAAATTCTTCATAAAATAGAAGAGAAGAGGTTCTTTCAACAACAAAAAGAATATTAAATTTATGAATCAGGTTTGTTATGGTCTAAAGAAAGACTCTATGTTCCTTAGAGTGAGGACATCAGATATGAAATATTAACTGAATTTCATCAGAATCCTTATTTCATATATCCAAGATATCAGAAAATGATATCAACAGTAAAGAAACACTTTTTATGGCCTAAATTAAAAGAATACATACCATTATTCATTGCCAAATGCAAGGAATGTTAGCTAGTTAAAGCTGAGTATCAACATCCAACAAGTTTACTTCAACCTCTAACCATTCTGGAATGGAAATGGGAGGTAATTAGCATGGAATTCATCATAGGTTTTCCTAAAGGAACGAAACAAAATGACTCTATCATTGTTGTAGTAGAAAAACTATCCAAAGCTGCACACTTCATCCTAGTAAAATCTACTTATAAACATGTTCACATTACAGATATATTCTTAAAATAAATTTTCTAGTGACACGGAATACCTAACGCTATTATCTCTTCCAGAGATGCAAAATTCACAAGTAACTTTTGGAGATCATTATTTTCCAGATTGGAAACACAATTGAAATTTAGAATTTCCTATCATCCACAAACGGACAGGAAAAACAAACTCTACTGCGTTTCATCCAATGGGGATAAACGTTTACAAGACAAACAAAAATAGGGTAAACCTTGTGAATAAAACCATGACTCCCAACTCCTTGTCTCTCCACTAAAAGCGTTGTTAGGGCAGTGGTGAAGACATCAAGCCATCAATGATTTACAAAACAGAGACTAAGAAATCTTCAAATTTGTTTCTCCAATGGAGGAATTAGAATCCCATCGGGAGCCATGAGCTTACCTGGAGAGCTTTGGCATTTTCCAAATGCAAGCATGGCATCTCGCAAGTTAAACATTACCTACACACAGACCTCACAACACATCAACGAAAGTTAAATGTTAGTAAGGTCACATAAACTTAAATACAGAGCTAGATCAAAGAATGAAACCTAGCTTTATGCAAGCTAATACCTATGCATAAGCTTGACCTTCGTTATCACAGTGATGCCTCTCTAGCTTACCATGAGATTGATTCAAGAGCTAAACTATGTGCAACATTTCTGCAATGACATAGAGGGGAAAACCTTGGCTTCCCTCTCCCATAGAGAAGTCGAATACACCAATGGAAACCTCCTAAAGAAGATCATAGGCTGAAACCCTACCCAAGACAAAGCATAAATGACATGCAAGTGTGGAGACTTACAACTCACTCCACGACTATCCAACATATTGTTCGTCTTAAATGGCCAACTACCTCCACTTTAAATGCTCTACTGTATGGTTCAAAGATCAAACGTTTAAAAACTTGAGTCATTCAACACTTTCTCTATAGAAATACATGGCTGGCAATAGTACGAGTTGTTATTTCCATAAGGTTTAGTTCAATTTTTTTTTAATTATATAAATGGATTTTTTTATAGATAAGGACCTCACGACCAATGTTAAGGCTTGGTCTTCACATAATGTCTTTTTGGTAAGTTTCATGCCTAACATTTCTTTAGATAATTTATGTTCTTTCTTTGAATTTATGGAATCAATATAAGCAAGTTCGTAGACTTGGGAACATAGTATAAGTAATCCCTTACCTACAAGAAAGAAAATAAATAAATGAGTTATCTTGTGACAGCTAAGTAAAAGTCAGGCTTTTATGGATCAAATACTATCCATAGAGATAGGAACCGAAGATAAAGACATTCATAAACATAAGCTAACAAAGTCAAATAGGGTTTAGATTCATCATTGAAGTAAAAGAGACTCTATTATTATTATTATGTCAGAGATGAATATATAAGATTAGATCACATGATGAAAAATAATTATCATAAGTAAGACACTCATTCTTCTTTTAAAGATATGACCCAACATCGTTTAAAAAAAATCATATACGGAATAGTCAAGACTATAAGACAAAAGACTAGTGAAAGATGAGATTATAAAAGCATTCAAGGACAAACAATTTACTTGGATTGCAAACAAGTAATTCTACTATCTCACTGCTCAGTGCTAAAGTTAATTTGATAGACATGCATTTTTATAACATTTTCGGGGACCCTTATAGTTTTTTTTCTTTTAAGGTGTCTTTTGAGGGAAATTACATGGATAGATTCTAGATAAGATTTTCTATGATTCTCTCTGATTTTATTCCATTATTCCTGGATTAGTAGTTCACTTTTATTCTTTAGGCAATTTTATTCATGCTTTTCTGCATTTAGTGTACAAGGATAAAGCTTGTTGACTTGTGAAACATGATCTTTTTTGCAGCTCAACCTCATCCATCATTTTCTCTCTAAAATACATGATCGCATTCCATTTTCATCACTCATTAGGTTCTATACATTATTTAGCTACTTCGTGAGCCTCTTGATATATTTGGAAGGTGCTTTTTCCACCTTTGGGGTTTTGATGCTTTCAGTAAGATTTCCTTTTAGATATTTTCAAGCTTGACTCTAAGGCACTCAAATTATCTCTTGAAGATGCATTATATATTGTAAACATTTTGAGCATTATAGTGAGTTATTATCAAATTATCTTCTCTATTCTTCTTCTCATATTCTTTGAAAATATTCCAAGTGAAATTGTCTTATTGATTCTAGATCTAGGCAATCTAAGTTATCACATGGTATCAAAGCTAGTCTGATTCAAATAAATTTCGAGGGTGTGTTTTGCACTATATTGCCACCACTAGGAGTGCACCATCATGGATCAAAATCAAGCTGTAATTCTTACTCCCTTCAATTACTTTGAATGGAAGGCCCACATGATCATCTAGCTTCAAAGGAAATGAATCTATAGAGTCACTATGGGGCTTGAAACTGAGCTAGGAGTTAATGCACTAAAATCTAAGTGGTTCAATAGGCTTGATGGAGCTTATGGATTTCTTTGCCTCTCTATATATCCACATATTCTATTCCATGTTGATACTCTAACCACTCCAAATCAAGTATCAACAAAGCTAGAGTCTCTCTTTGGAAAGCAAGGTGAGCTCAGAGGTCATCGATTGGAAATTGAGCTAACCTCACTTATTCCAAGCAATTTCAATACAAAGGAAGATTTCATATCAAGATTTTAGAACCTAGTGGTTGAAGTGAAGTAGTGTGGAATTGCTAAGAAGGATGAGCAACTAATCCTTTCCATTCTGTCAAAATTGAGTCCTAAGTACTTAGTTTGTGTCTACATTTCATTCTACAAAGCTTGCGATTTCCAACTAGAAGATTCCCATGTTGGATGCATTCATATGCTCACTCACTAAAGAGAAGGAAACGCTAGTTCAAATGGGTGATATGAAACCATCCAAGGACCTTGCACTTGCTGCACATGGAGCAAAGTGCTCCAATAATATCAAATCCAAAGGAAAACAAAAGATGTTGTTAGATGAAGAGGACACTGATGAAGATTTGAAAGCCAAGAAGATGAATAACACTAAAGAGAGATCCAAGTGTTCTTATTGATGCAAAGGTATGCATTATGAGAAATCTTGTTTCAGGAATAAATTTGACATCATGTCCAAGATGCTTGAATAACATAATATTGATGTCCCTGATTTTTCAAGAAAAGAAGAAGACAAGCTTTCAATCGAACAAGAACAATGTCCTTGAGCTACTCACAAAGGTAATCATTTATATGCTCTGAGTGCACGAGCAAGAACTCTTTCTGATGTATCTGATTTTGATTAAAATTATGATATATAAGAAGAAAAAACCTTCATCCCTTCCTTGCAAAAATCTCGAATCAGTTCACCAAAGTCTTTTCTGAAGCCTAGTAATTTTTCACTAGTTTCTTACTTGTCTTCTGTAAGGTCCTTCCACCTCCATTAAAATATTTCATATTCTGATTTGGAAGATGATATACATTCTGATATACAGGTCATGACACCTTCCACACAATTTTCCCAACCATTGCATGCACAAAATTTCCTAGAACTCCCAAGCTCTCCAACTGAGAAACAACACAATTCCATGGTTTCTTACATTGTGTCAGTTTTCTTTGTTGATCTTATGTATTTTTGTATCTTTCATTGGATGGAAACCCATGTATTTTTACATCATTGGAATATTGTTCCACATGTGTAGACCTCATCTCACCACTCATGGTTCAAATTTCAATTCCTCAAATCCTCGAGACTTGCTCAACCGTTAGTGTGATCTAGTTTCGCACTCTTTTCCTATTGTGACCCTATCTTATCATGGATATTGTTGGAGTATTAAAAACCCATTCATACCACTTTATACGTAGGATATAATTTATTAATCATTTTTTATTAATTTATGAAGTGTTGACTAGGTAAGTTAGCCTAGTTTTGTCTTTTATGGGACCATATTCCATCCATAATCACGAAGGCACACTTGAGGATATTATGGATAAGATTTTCTGAGATCCTATTTGATTTCTTTCCATTTCCGAGTTATAAAGGTTCCTTCCTACTTTAGACAACGTTATCCTACGTTTTATGCTTTATAGTGGATAAGGTGAAGCTAGTTTGACTAGGAAACTATCTCCACTTAGCCAACTCGACCTCCACCTCTTTATTCTCTCCAAAATTCATCATCACATTCCATTTTCATCACTCATTACCTTCCATACCATATTTACCTAATTTGTGAGCCTCTTGATTGATTTGGAGGGTTATTTTGACACCTAGCGGGTGTTTCTAGCTTTTAGTAAGCCTACCTTTTTTAGCTTTTCAAAATGTCCTCTAAGGCACTAGAATTCTCTCTTCAGTATGTATTATATATTGTAAACATACTAATAAATAAAATATAGTAATTTTTTGTCGAGATATATTCTCTAGTCTGCTTCCCATATTCTTAGAAATATTCCAAGTGAAATTGTCTTGTTGAATCTAGATCTAGGAAATCTAAATTCTCAAACGTGATCAGAGATATTGTGATTCAAATCATTTCAAGAGTGTTTTTTGCAGTTTATTTCCATCACAAGGAGAACACTAGCATGGATCAACACTAATCTCAATCTATGATTCCGACTCCCTTCAACTACTTTGACTGGAAGGTGCAAATGATCATCCAACTTCGAATTAAAGGATGTTATAAAGTCACTATGGGGATCGAAACTGAGCCATAAGTTATTGCACTAAAAGATAAATGGTTTAATGGGATTGATGAATCTTATGGTTTGCTTTTGCTCTCGGTCTCTCCAGATATTCTATTACATATTTATACTTTGACCACTCAAAATCAAGTATGGACAAAGATGGAGTCTCTCTGTACTGAATAATTAATAATACAATAAATATTAATAACAACTAAAATATTAATAATTACTAATTACTAATTAAATATTAATCATAATGAGAGGATACGTCCTTTCATCAATCATTTCCCAAGCTATTGTAAAAGTGGACCAACATTTATATATCAATCATCTCTTATATCATCAATTATTCATATATTATATTTTTACTATGGATTTATTATCAATTGGATGATTTATCCATTTGGATAGTTTTGAGTACAACTAAAAAATTTGCAACAATGGTATTAGGCCCCTTCCTCGGGCATCCGATTTAGGATTTTAGCCATCTAGTAGAGTTTTCTCTATGTTATTTTGTATTTGACCAAGAATCCAGGGATTTGGCCCTCTTCCATTTTCCTCCAAACTACACGCTCTTCCCTAGGACATGTTCTCTCCACTCCTGTGCTACTCCCTATCCTCTACACCTGGAATCGCTTTTGCTTCCAGTTCCTACTACTCCCATCGCTCACACATAGCACCACCTCCATCACCTCTCCTACGCAATCCTTACTGCACACTCTTCATCATGATCTTCCATACTCAACCCATTCATCACCGAACCCTCTCCTTCCCATTTCCCATTTACTCTATTCATTAACTCTCCTTCGCGCTAACTCCTATCGTCACACCCTCGCATTTCATTCTTGCTACACCTCCAAGCTTATCGGTTGTCTCGTCCTTTCCATCATGAGATCCATCTCTTTACACCTTTGTCGCTCCCTTTCATCTGCAACCCATTCTTTTCATCCACACACAATGTTTCCATTCTACTCACCCCTAGTTGATATAACAATTTCTCCCTTGACAACGGCTCCCATCTCCATATCCATGTTCCTTCCTCTTCGTCAGCTGTCCATCCTCCCAGGTGTTGCACAAACACCCCACCCTTCTCAATATGCTCCATCCTGCTCCTATACTCCTCCAACGTTCATCCGCATCCCTTTACAACTCCTCACTCATCCACCAAACTCTAGACTAAAAAATCCAAGTTGAGGGAAAATAAGCAAATACAAATCCATTCCTTGTCATAGTTCAGAAAGAATCCAATTTCATAAAAAAAACAACAACAAGAACTCATCGACACCCAAATTATAGAAATAATTTTGACAAACGACAGTGTCAAAATCAACATAAACATAGGAGTTATGATCTTAGAAAAGAAACAACATACGATCGACAAATTAAGCAGAAAACAAGAAGTTCCATCAAACAAAGCAATAAAAAAATACCCTCAATGAAGATAGATCTCAGATTGAGCACTTCAAAAACAATATGATTTTTTTTCTTGGGAATTTGTGAATCATATCGTTTCGTTTCATCAAGTGTTACACTTACTAACACAAAGATCGAGAGGTGACATTACAAGAAATAAATTAGACATAAGACTTGTCTTCAATAAGCTTTAAGGGAAAATCTTCCCTTAATGGGAAGGAAATGTAACGGATAATTAATAATAACATAAATATTAATAACAATGAAAAGATTAATAATTAATAAATAATAATTAAATATCAATCATAATGAGAGGATACGTCCTTTCATCAATTGTTTCCCAAGCTATTATAAAAGAGGTACAACATTTATATATCAATCATCTTTTATATCAACAATTATTCATATATTATATTTTTCCTATAAATCTATTGTCAATTGGATGATTTATTCATTTGGATAGGTTTGAGTACAACAAGAAAAGTTGTAACACTCTCTTTGGAAAGCAAGATGAGCTCAGAGGTCATATTGGAATTTGAGTTAATATCACTTAGTCCAAGTAATTTAAATACAATGGAATAATTCATGTCAAGATTCAAGAACCTAGTGCTTCAACTCAAGCCGTGTGGCATTATGAAGAAGGATGAGTAGCTAATCCTTTCCATTCTGTCAAAACCGAGTCCTGAATACTCATTGTTTGTGTCTACATTTCATGGTGAAAAACTTGGAGTCCCCAACCGGAAGATGTCATCCTTGCATGCATTCATAGAATCTCTCACTAAAGAGAAGGACAAGCTAGTTTAGATAAGGGCTCTGAGTCCCTCCAAGGACCTACACTTGCTCCTCATGGAGAAAAGAGTTCCAAGAATGATAAATCCAAAGGAAAACAAAAGATGTTGCCAAATGAAGAGGACTCTGATGAAGATTTCAAAGCAAAGAAGATGAAGGACAAGAAAGAAAGATCCAAGTGTTCTTCTTGCTGCAAAGGTACCCATTCTGAGCAATCTTTTTTCAGGAATAAATTGGACATCATGGAGAAGATGCTTGAAGAACATAATAATGATCCTAATTTTGCAAGAAAAGAACAAGGAAAGCTTTATGTAGAACAAGAACATTGTCTACAAGCTACTCACCAAGATAATATTATTTATTATTTGAGTTCTAGAGCCAAAAATATTTCTCATATATCTTATTTTTATTCACATTCTGATATATTAGAATCAGAAACCTTCACCCCCAGTCTGATATATAGGTCATGACACATTCCACACCATATTCCCAACCATCGGATGCACAAAAGACCTTACAACTTCCAAGTTCTCCAGTTAAGAAGATAAACAACTCCATGGTTTACTACATTGAGTCACTTGTCTCTCTTGTTCTTATGTCTCCCATATATTTGACTGGTTAGATATATATATGTGGATATCATTGGAATATTTTTCCACATTTATGGATTTGATACCATCACTCATGGTTCAAATTTCAAGTCCTCAAATCCTCTAGACTCGCTCAACCGTCACGGTGATCTTGTTACTCAATCGTTTCCTAGTAAAACCCTTTCCGATCAAGGAGACACTACACCTTTGTTGTTTTCTGATCCATATGAATTATATTCCGATATTTCAGAGCTGCATAAGCTCCTTCATAGAATTAGAAAAGTGCTACATCAGTTTGAGAAGAAGGTACAAGGCTTCATTCACCATATTGCAGTCACAAGAGTCCCAGAAAAGATGATGGGACTCTTGGACATCAGGTCTATAGGAAGAAAATCCATACAGAAAGTTATCTCCATGCAAGTTCACATCATCCCCCTCCCAAAAACTAGGTGTAATCAACACTTTAGCAATTAGGGCTATAAGAATATCTGACAAAGAACATGTTGAACAAGAAAAAGACCACCTTTCCAAGGTATTTCATAACGTTGGTTATAAGAAAAGAGACATTAGAAGGGCAATAGTCAAGGCATAACACACACCTATACCTCATAATCGACCAGAAACCCTAAAAGCCTACCTCGCTTAAATTGAAGGAGTCACAGACAAAAATTAAAAGAGTCCTAAAGAAAAAGAATATTTCAACCTCATTTAAACCAACCATGACCAGAAGAAGTAGAATTAGATTTGTCAAAGATCCCATAGACCAACTTCAATGCCAAGGAGTGTATAAGGCTTCTTGTTCCTGTGGAGATTGCTACATTGGTGAAACAGGGTGCTCCTTCTGAGTTAGAATTAAAGAACATGAGGTAAACATCCGTCATGAGAGAGCCCGCACGTTGGCATTAGCTGAGCACTCCATCAACACAAAACACCACATATGCCTAGAAAACACAGAAATTCTCGCAAAGGAAAACCACTACTTCAAACGTAAAATTAGAGAAGCCATAGAAATAGCTAAGCATCCTAATAACCTTAATAGAGATAGCGGCCTTGCGCTTAGCAATACGTGGCTTCCCCTCATAAAAAAAGATTAGGTCTCGTATTAATACAATTTTCAATAATATCTTATAAATACCTTATATTTAATAATATAATAGAATAAAAATAAATAAGTTAAAAAATTAGAATACAACCACTATTTAATGAAAATAGACTACATATAATTCAATATAATATATTGTATTACACAATAGATGCTGTTAAAAGTTTTATTCAACTAATTAAAATATATTAATCATGATAATTAATTAATAAACTAATTAATTATCTTTAATTATTTTTCAACTAATAAAATGAATCATTGGATTGTTCAAAAAAACATTAATAAAAATAAAAATCTAAAATTAATTAAAAATTAATTAAATATTAAAAACTTAACCTAAATCTAATGTGAACTGTTCAAATATAAATATTTATTATATAATTTCAATTGAATAAATTAAAAAAAAATTAATGTTGAAATCTAAATATAAATAAATAAATTAAAACATTAACCGATATGTTTATAGTCCTAGTTAAATGATTAATTTATTAATTAATTAAAAATTAACTTTAAAATTTGAATAAAAATAAAAACCCTTAAACAATTAAATAAATAATTTACACTTAGGGTTAGGGTTGTGGCAGACATTCTTGGGTCCTAGTTCTCTCAAACAAACGTATATTAATGCTCCGGATATGCTATCCCCTTATCTTGACTCATTATCCTCATGATGAACAGTGATTAAAGTTCGAAAGGTTGACTTTCATTATGGCTACTGCCTTACTCCCGAGCACTTCACCAAATGTTCAACCTTCTAAGATTCAATCTCTATGCATAAATCATTTTCATGAGGAAAGCTAAGACAAACACAACAAGGGTCCATGAATTTCGTGATTGTCTGTCCAACACAGAGTTGACCTATCTAAAACTTAACACATACGCTATATTTATATTTACCACAAATCAAGTACCATAGACATCAACCAAGGGTCGATTCTCTCAGCATGAGAGATGGACATAACGACTCATGGAAGTCGTATTCTAACCACATGTTCACTTTTAACACACTCAAATACTTAAGTTTACAGGGTCATACGTTAAACATTGATAGGGATCAAATCCCTCTAAACAAAATCAACGTAGAGGCTCGAGCGAACGAATCGCTTCCTAGCATGGCTCTCTCTCTCTAACAAATAGTGAAAATACAAACAAGCAATGACAACGTATCGAATCCCGTAAACCACTAAATACTTACAAAACATTAACTTTGGTTTTCTCATATAGATTCACTTAGACAAAGTTCATACGCTTACACAGAAACATAGCCACATCAGGGTATAGTTTACATAGTCCACGATTTATCCATTAATGTTAAATTTAAACAAAGAACATAATTTAAACCATGACCAGGTACCAGATGAATACAACAACATTTTTCTCCTATAAAGTGAATCAAACAGTCACACAAATTACAATGATATTTTTACAAAATACCTTGATGGGCTTAGAATATTCATTTAAACTGCATACGATGGTACGAACCAGTAGTCATATTTTATACATCAACGTCTGAGTTACAAGCCCCAATGGGGAGAAACGTTTACAAGACAAACAAAAATAGGGTAAACCTTGTGAATAAAACCATCACTCCCAACTCCTTGTCTCTCCACTAAAAGCACTGATAGGGCAGTGGTAAAGACACCAAGCCATCAACGATTCACAAAACAGAGACTGAGAAATCTTCAAATTTGTTTCTCCAGTGGAGGAATTAGAATCCCATCGGGAGCCATGAGCATCCCGCGAGTTAAACATTACCTACACACAGACCTCACAACACATCAACGAAAGTTAAATGTTAGTAAGGTCACATAAACATAAATACAGAGCTAGATCAAAGAATGAAACCTAGCTTTATGCAAGCTAATACCTATGCATAAGCTTGACCTTCGTTATCACAGTGATGCCTCTCCAGCTTACCATGAGATCGATTCAAGAGCTAAGCTATGTGCAACGTTTCTGCAATGACATAGAGGGGAAAACCCTGGCTTCCCTCTCCCATAGAGAAATCGAATACACAAATGGAACCCTCCTAAAGAAGATCAAAGGATGAAACCCTACCCAAGACAAAGCATAAATGACATGCAAGCGTGGAGACTTACAACTCACTCCACGACTATCCATCATATTGTTCATCTTAAATGGCCAATTACCTCCACTTTAAATGCTCTATTGTATGGTTCAAAGATCAAACGTTTAAAAACTTGAGTCATTCAACACTTTCTCTATAGAAATACTTGGCTGACAATAGTCCGGGTTGTTATTTCCATAAGGTTTAGTTCAAAAAAGTTTTAATTAAATAAGTGGATTTTTTTATAGATAGGGACCTCACGACCAATATTAAGGCTTGGTCTTCACATAATGTCTATTTGGTAAGTTTCATGCTTAACATTTCTTTAGATAATTTATGTTCTTTCTTTGAATTTATGGAATCAATATAAGCAAGTTCGTAGACTTGGGAACATAGTATAAGTAATCCCGTACCTGAAAGAAAGACAATAAATAAATGAGTTATCTTGTGACAGCTAAGTAAAACTCGGGCCTTTATGGATCAAATCCTATCCATAGAGAAAGGAACCGAAGATAAAGACATTCATAAACATAAGCTAACAAAGTCAAATAGGGTTTAGATTCATCATTGAAGTAAAAGGGACTCTATTATTATTATTATGTCAGATATGAATATATAAGATTAGATCACATGATGACAAATAATTATCATAAGTAAGAGACTCATTCTTCTTTTAAAGATATGACAAAACATCGTTTGAAAAAAATCATATATAGAATAGTCAAGACTATAATACAAAAGACTAGTGAAAGATGAGATTATAAAAGCATTCAAGGACAAACAATTTACTCGGATTGCAAACAAGTAATTCTACTATCTCACTGCTCAGTGCTAAAGTTAATTTGATAGACATGCATTTTTATAACATTTTCGGGGACCCTTATAGTTTTTTTTCTTTTAAGGTGCATTTTGAGGGAAATTACATGGATAGATTCTAGATAAGATTTTCCACGATTCTTTCTGATTTTATTCCATTATTCCTGGATTAGTAGTTCACTTTTATTCTTTAGATAGTTTTATTCATGCCTTTCTGCATTTAGTGGACAAGGATAAAGCTTGTTGACTTATGAAACATGATCTTTTTTGCACCTCAATCTCATCCATCATTTTCTCTCTAAAATAGATGATCGCATTCCATTTTCATCACTCATTAGGTTCTATACATTATTTAGCTACTTCATGAGCCTCTTGATAGATTTGGAAGGTGCTTTTTCCACCTTTGGGGTTTTGATGCTTTCAGTAAGGTTACCTTTTAGAAATTTTCAAACTTGACTGTAAGGCACTCAAATTATCTCTTGAGGATGTACTATATATTGTAAACATATTGAGCATTAAAATATAGTGAGTTATTCTCAAATTATCTTCTCTATTCTTCTTCTCATATTCTTTGAACATATTCCAAGTGAAATTGTCTTATTGATTCTAGATCTAGGCAATCTAAATTATCACATGGTATCAAAGCTAGTTTGATTCAAATAAACTTCGAGGGTGTGTTTCGCACTATATTGCCACCACTAAGAGTGCACCAGCATGGATCAAAATCAAGCTGTAATTCTTACTCCCTTCAATTACTTTTAATGGAAGTCCCAGATGATCATCTAGCTTCGAAGGAAATGAATCTATAGAGTCACTATGGGGCTTGAAACTGAGCTAGGAGTTATTGCACTAAAATCTAAGTGGTTCAATAGGATTGATGGAGATTATGGTTTTCTTTTCCTCTCTATATATCCACATATTCTATTCCATGTTGATACTCTAACCACTCCAAATCAAGTATCAACAAAACTAGAGTCTCTCTTAGGAAAGCAAGGTGAGCTCAAAGGTCATCTATTGGAAATTGAGTTGAACTCACATATTCCAAGCAATTTCAATACAATGGAAGAATTCATATCAAGATTTGAGAACCTAGTGCTTCAAGTGAAGTAGTGTGGCATTGCTAAGAAGGATGAGCAACTAATCCTTTCCATTCTGTCATAATTGAGTCCTAAGTACTTAGTTTCTGTCTACATTTCATGCTACAAAGCTTGCGATTTCCAACTAGAATATTCCCCTGCTGGATGCATTCATATGCTTGCTCACTAAAGAGAAGGAGACGCTAGTTCAAATGGGGGCTATGAAACCATCGAAGGACCTTGCACTTACTGCTCATGGAGCAAAGTGCTCCAATAATATCAAATCCAAAGGAAAACAAAAGATGTTGTTAGATGAAGAGGACACTGATGAAGATTTGAAAGCCAAGAAGATGAATAACACTAAAGAGAGATCCAAGTGTTCTTATTGATGCAAAGGTACGCATTGTGAGAAATATTGTTTCAGGAATAAATTTGAGATCAAGTCCAAGATGCTTGGATAACATAATATTGATGTTCCTGATTTTGCAAGAAAAGAAGAAGACAAGCTTTCAATCGAACAAGAATAATGTCTTTGAGCTACTCACAAAGGTAATCATTTATATGCTATGAGTGCGCGAGCGAGAACTATTTCTGATCTATGTAATTTTGATTAAAATTATGATATATAAGAATAAAAAACCTTCATCCCTTCCTTGCAAGAATCTCGAATCAGTTCACCAAAGTCTTTTCTGAAGCCTAGTAATTTTTCACTAGTTTCTTACTTGTCTTCTAAAAGGTCCTTCCACCTCCATTAAAATATTTGATCTTCTGATTTGGAAGACGATATACATTCTGATATACAGGTCATGACACCTTCCACACAATTTTCCCAACCATTGCATGCACAAAATTTCCTACAACTCCTAGGCTCTCCAACTAAGAAACAACACAATTCCATGGTTTCTTACATTGTGTCACTTATGTTTGTTGTTCTTACGTATTTTCGTATCTTCCATTGGATGGAAATCGATGTATTTTTACATCATTGGAATATTGTTCCACATGTCTAGACCTGATCTCACCACTCATGGTTCAAATTTCAATTCCTCAAATCCTCGAGACTTGCTCAACTGTTAGTGTGATTTAGTTTCTCACTCTTTTCCTATTGTGACCCTATCTTATCATGGATATTGTTGGAGTATTAAAAACCCATTTAGACCACTTTATACGTATGATATAACTTATTAATCATTTTTTATTAATTTCGAATGTGATGACTAGGTAAGTTAGCCTAGTTTTGTCTTTTATGGGACCATATTCCATCCTGACTTAGTAAGGAACTCTTGAGGATATTATGGATAATATTTCCTGATATCTCATTTGATTTCTTTCCATTTCTGAGTTATAAAGGTTCGTTCCTGCTTTAGACAACGTTATCCTATGTTTTATGCTTTCTAGTGGATAAGGTGAAGCTAGTTTGACTAGGAAACTATCTCCACTTGGCCAATTCGACCTCCACCTCTTTATTCTCCCCAAAATTCATCATCACATTCCATTTTCATCACTCATTACCTTCCATACCATATTTACCTGATTCGTGAGCCTCTTGACTGATTTGGAGGGTTATTTTGACACCTAGGGGGTGTTTCTAGCTTTTAGTAGGCCTACCTTTTTTAGCTTTTCAAAATTTCCTCTAAGGCACTCGAATTCTCTCTTCAGTATGTATTATATATTGTAAACATACTAATGAATAAAATATAGTAATTTTTTTTCAATATATATTCTCTAGTCTGCTTCCCATATTCTTAGAAATATTCCAAGTGAAATTGTCTTGTTGAATCTAGATCTAGGAAATCTAAATTCTCAAACGTGATTAGAGATAGTCTGATTCAAATCATTTCAAGAGTGTTTTTTGTAGTTTATTTCCATCACAAGGAGAACACTAGCATGGATCAACACTAAGCTCAAGCTATGATTCCGACTCCCTTCAACTACTTTGACTGGAAGGTGCAAATGGTCATCCAACTTCGAAGTAAAGGATGTTATAGAGTCACTATGGGGTTCAAAACTGAGCCATAAGTTATTGCACTAAAAGATAAATGGTTTAATGGGATTGATGAATCTTATGGCTTTCTTTTCCTCTTCATCTCTCCAGATATATTATTCCATGTTTATACTCTAACCACTCCAAATCAAGTATGGACAAAGCTAGAGTCTCTCTGTACTGAATAATTAATAATACAATAAATATTAATAAGAACTAAAATATTAATAATTAATAATTACTAATTAAATATTAATCATAATGAGAGGATACGTCCTTTCATCAATCATTTCCCAAGCTATTATAAAAGTGGACCAACATTTGTATATCAATCATCTTTTATATCATCAATTATTCATATATTATATTTTTACTATGGAGTTATTATCAATTGGATGATTTATACATTTGGATAGTTTCGAGTACAACTAAAAAATTTGTAACAATGGTATCAGAGCCCCTTACTCGGGCATCCGATTTAGGATTTTAGCCATCCAATAGAGCTTTCTCTATGTTATTTGGTATTTGACCAAGAATCCAGGGTTTTGGCCCTCTTCCATTTTCCTCCAAACTGCACCCTCTTCCACATGACATGTTCTGTCCACTCCTGCGCTACTCCCTATCCTCTACACTTGGAATCGCCTTTGCTTCCACTTCCCAATACTCCCATCGCTCACACATCGCACCACCTCCATCGCCTCTCCTATGCAATCCTTGCTGCACTCTCTTCATCATGATCTTCTATACTCAACCCATTCATCACCGAACCCTCTCCTTCCCATTGTCCATTTCCTCCATTCATTAACTCTCCTTCGCGCTAACTCCTATTGTCACACCCTCGCATTTCATTCTTGCTGCACCTCCAAGCTTATAGCTTGTCTCGTCCTCGCCATCATGAGATCCATCTCTTTACACCTTTATCGCTCCCTTTCATCTGCAACCCATTCTTTTCATCAACACACAATCCTTCTGTTCTACTCACCCCTAGTTGATATAACAATTTCTCCCTTGAAAACTGCTCACATCTCCATATCCATGTTCCTTCCTCTTCGTCAGCTATCCATCCTCCCAAGTGCTGCACAAACACCCCACCCTTCTCAATCTACCCCATCCTACTCCTCTACTCCTCCAACGCTCATCCGCATCCCTTCACAACTCCTCACTCATCCACCAAACTCCAGACTAAAAATTCCAATTTGAGGGAAAAGAAGCAAACACAAATCCAGTCCTTGTCATAGTTAAAAAAGAATCCAATTTCATAAAAAAAACAACAACAAGAACTCATCGACACCCAAATTATAGAAATAATTTTGACAAATGACAGTGTCAAAATTAACACAAACATAGGAGTTATGATCTTAGAAAATAAACAACACACGATCGACAAACTAAGCAGAAAACAAGAAGTTCCATCAAACAAAGCAATAAAATAATACCCTCAATGAAGATAGATCTCAGATGGAGCACTTCAAAAACAATACGAATTTTTTTCTTGGGAATTTGTAAATCATATCGTTTCATTTCATCAAGTGTTACACTTACTAACACAAAGATCGAGAGGTGACATTATAAGAAATAAATTAGACATAAGCCTTGTCTTCAATAAGCTTTGAGGGAAAATCTTCCCTTAATGGGAAGGAAATATAACGGCTAATTAATAATAACATAAATATTAATAACAACGAAAAGATTAATAATTAATAAATAATAATTAAATATCAACCATAATGAGAGGATACGTCCTTTCATCAATCATTTCCCAAGCTATTATAAAAGAGGGACAACATTTATATATCAATCATCTTTTATATCAACGATTATTCATATATTATATTTTTCCTATAAATTTATTGTCAGTTGGATGATTTATTCATTTGGATAAGTTCGAGTACAACAAGAAAAGTTGTAACACTCTCTTTGGAAAGCAAGATGAGCTCATAGGTCATATTGGAATTTGATTTAATATCACTTAGTCCAAGTAATTTAAATACAATGGAATAATTCATGTCAATATTCAAGAACCTAGTGCTTCAACTCAAACCATGTGGAATTATGAAGAAGGATGAGCAGCTAATCCTTTCCATTCTGTCAAACCGAGTCCTGAATACTCACTGTTTGTTTCTACATTTCATGGTAAAAAATTTGGAGTCCCCAACTAGAAGATGTCATCCTTGCATGCATTCATAGAATCTCTCACTAAAGAGAAGGACAAGCTAGTTTAGATAACGGTTGTGAGTCCCTCCAAAGACCTGCACTTGCTGCTCATGGAGAAAAGAGTTCCAAGAATGATAAATCCAAAGGAAAACAAAATATGTTGTCAAATGAAGAGGACTCTGATGAAGATTTCAAAGCAAAGAAGATGAAGGACAAGAAAGAGAGAGCCAAGTGTTCTTCTTGCTGCAAAGGTACCCATTCTGAGCAATCTTTTTTCAGGAATAAATTGGACATCATGGCGAAGATGCTTGAAGAACATAATAATGATGTTCCTGATTTTGCAAGAAAAGAACAAGGAAAGCTTTATGTAGAACAAGAACATTGTCTACAAGCTACTCACCAAGATAATATTATTTATTATTTGAGTTCTAGGGCCAAAAATATTTCTCATATATCTTATTTTATTCACATTCTGATATATTAGAATCAGAAACCTTCACCCCTTCCTTGTAACAATCTCCAATTAGTACACCAAAGTCTTCTCCAAAATCTAGTCATTTGTCAGTAGTTTCTAACTTGTCTTCTGAAAGATCCTTCCACCTCCATTCAAATATTTCATATTCTGAATTTGAATATGATATACAGTCTGATATATAGGTCATGACACATTCCACACCATATTCCCAACCATCGGATGGACAAAAGAAGTTACAACTTCCAAGTTCTCCAGTCAAGAAACCACACAACTCCATGGTTTACTACATTGATTCACTTGTCTCTCTTGTTCTTATGTCTCCCATATATTTGACTAGTTGGATATACATATATTTGGATATCATTGGAATATTTTTCCACATTTATGGATTTGATACCATCACTCATGGTTCAAATTTCAAGTCCTCAAATCCTCCAGACTCACTCAACCATCACGGTGATCTAGTTACTCAATTGTTTCCTAGTAAAACCCTTTCCGATCAAGGAGACACTACACCTTTGTTGTTTTCTGATCCATATGAATTATATTCTGATATTTCAGAGCTGCATGAGCTCCTTCATAGAATCAGAAAAGTGCTACATCAGTTTGAGAAGAAGGTACAATGTGTGATTCACCATATTGCAATCACATAAGAAGTTGATCTTGTTGAGTCCAGTGATGCTCTTTTGGAAGGATTTTGCACATATCTCTTTTCCATAATTGATTATGTATACATATCATATCAGGTATGTTTTAACAGCAATAATCATTCATATGATGCTCCTCCATGATCAAATGACGAGTTTCATGGGGCCTCTACACATGGATTTTGCCTACACTACATTTATGCATTGATGCATGATCATGGCATCCACAACCTCTTCACCAAGTATGTTACTCAGAAGTAGTTCATTCATCTCATCCAAATGAATAAAAAGACAATATGAAGACATTCTAACATGTCCATTTTTTAGGGATATTTTTGTTCTGATCAGGTTTTCCCAGTTTTGTCGTTTTACATGGACTAATAATTTTTTTGTATTGGGGTGACCATAAGACTTGTTGCTTGGCCCCTATATTTCCAATATTTACCACATAAAATTAGGATTAAGGGGGGGTTTTGGAGTATTAAAAACCCATTCATTCCACTTTAGACTTAGGATATAATTTATTAATCATTTTTTTTATTAATTTCCTAAGTGTTGACTAGGTAAGTTGCCCTAGTTTTGTCTTTTATGGGACCACATGCCATATTAAGTCACTAGGGTGCACTTGAGGAGGTCATGGAAAATATTTCCTGATAGTCTGTATGATTTCTTTCCATTCTTGAGTTAGAAATGTTCCTTCCTTCTTTAGACAACTTTATCATCCTTCTTATGCTTTCTAGTGGATAAGGTAAAGCTAGTTTGACTAGGAAACTATCTCCACTTGGCCAATTCAACCTCCACGTATTTATTCTCTCCAAAATTCATCATCACATTCCATTTTAATCTCTCATTAGATTCCATACCATATTTACCTAATTGTTCAGCCTATTAACTTATTTGAAAGGTGTTTTTGACACCTAGGGGATTTTTCTAGCTTTTCAAACGTGTCTCTAAGTCACTCTAATTCTCTCTTGAGGATGTATTATATATTTTAAACATAGTAATGAATAAAATACATTGATTTTATCTCAATATATTGTTAATGGATATTATAGTAGGGTTGTGTCCACTATAATTGACCATATTACTATGAATTGGTGAGATTGAATTGACAGAAATGAAACAAACATCTAAACTTTCCTAAGATACTTAACCATTTTGAATTCAAACTGAACTAGGATGGAAAAAAATAAATTCATAAATGGAAGGAAAATTGAATTGTTTCATATAATATCAAGGAAGAAAACATACTTACTTACAACCATGTTGCTTGAGGTGAAACCTTCCTCCTTTGCTTTGAGCCGACCTTCTCCATCCTTTGATTTTATCCTTTGATAGCTTTATGTTGAAGATGAGCTTTCCAACATTGAAATCCTTCCATCCTACCTTTACTCTCAATATCTATATCTTACTATGCCCCAAGTTCTTTTCTTTTATAGCATTGGGAAATGGGATTTCAGGATTCTACTTTCAATGTGGGATAATATATTTTCTTTATTTTTTATTGTTTTCACTTAAAACCCCACTTTTCCATTAATTTAAGGCTTTGGCCATTAGTTTCTAAAGTTTCAGGACAATTAATACACCTATGATGTATTCTTTCCACCCTAGGAGTTGTAGAAACTAGGTTTTGGCCCTTTAAGTGGTCCTAGACTTGGCCTCTCTAGAGAAACCTTTGTCTCCAAATCCTTCTTCCTTTGCGGAAGCAGTGGTCAGATGGGAGATTAAATCTCTCAATTGTTCCATATTTCCGCTCTTCATGTTGTCGGCGAATATTAAAATAGGCTTATGCATTCACTTGTTAAGGGTGTTCATTTGATTGTTAACAAATGGCCTCTAATGTGTGAGGTCTGAAGCGGATCTAGGGGCCAAAATGCACTATTTATCCACACTACTACTCTGTATTGATCAAAGAAAGGCTGAAAAATGATTAGCTCATTGTTGTAGTATTAGAGATAACACCTGCAAGTCAAACATAGCAATTTCTCAAATATACACTATCTTTCAGAGGCGAGAATACCCATGCTTAGCAGTAAACAAGAATGGCCATGAACAATAAACAGTGGATCCATGTCCAAAGTAATTTTTTTAGAAGTGTAAACATGCACTTTTTATGAGTGAGAGAATAAGGTCTTCATTGAACTTATGACACAATAGTTTAATCTTTTGCAGTGCAGGCATTGCATCGATGATTGATACAATTCTTTTTCCCAAGGTCCTCAATACAAACCAACAATAATATGAGTTTATATCATGTGAATAAATGAACTGATGTCAAGCATAATAAAGCACCATTTGATTACAGTTCATTGATGTATACTGTTAATAGATGCAAAGATACCCACCGATAATGATGATGGACTCTAAGGTACTGAGTACAAACTAGCAAGTGTGAATAGATATTCTGATGTCGAACACTTATATAATCAAATACTCAAGGTTCATTGATGTATACCCACTGTTATTTGCGAGGAAACTTGCCAGTATTGATTGCAAATCCAAGGTACTATTGGGTTTCTAGATCCTTGTCCTAGATGATGATTTGGTGTCGATATGAATATATCCATTGGAAAAAGGGAATTAATGAATCCCACATCAACCAATAAGAAAAAAAGATCAATAGTTTGATATAATTTGGTAGAACCGTGAGATCCAACATTGTATGCTGGCAAAAGGAAGGGTGAGCTGATTGGTCAGGAATATTTGAGGAATGGCGAACACTATTTGAACTTACCTTGAATAGGTAGCATGACACATAATGGAAACTTGGTAACATAGGAATTGAGCAATCGAACTTCATGAAATATGCCAATGATGGATGCATTAACAAAAGCTCCATTCGTGATGGGAAGGATAACCCATTGGTGGAGATATATTCAAAATAGTGGTACAGTTTCCTAAGGAAAATGTAGATGATTTACTAACAACGGATACCAAATTATGTTCCATGTTTAAGGGTGACGAGGAATTACTCTTGCCATTTTCTCCAAGGATATAATATGAAATGATTCAATTCTCCCCCTTTTTTGGATTTTTTCATTTTTATTTTTTTTATTCCTTTTTCATTTATTAGCTCGAAAAAAATAGAGAATGCTATAGTACATTGGAGGGAACGATTTTTGCATGGGAGTACTCCTATATTTCAAGGGTACAGGTTAGTCCAAGGAAAAGATCCATATTTCAAACAAGGGATGAGCTAGTTGTGCACACTCTTACGAATGTTCCCTCCATGGGTTGGATATCTGAAGTAGGATTATGTGTCAAGGGACAGTGAAAAAAAACCATGTAACTGAGTTTCTCCAATTTGGTATAATGGCCATGTAGGAATGGGTCAGTGAGGTTTACTTCATGCTGAATCTTGTGAAAAATGCCAAAATCATAAATCACCATGAATCCTTTTCTATATCAAACTACCTGAATCAAATAGTTTGAACTTTCAATGTCTCCAAGTCTTGTGATCAAAACCATTTCACTACCCAACTATTTAGTTAAAAACCTACTCAATATGTGCATTTGATATCTAAAAAGATAGCCAAAATTGGAGAATTATGCATCATCCTATCATTGAAAAGGATACAGTTATATGTGTATGAATGAAATATAAGTAACTTACTCATTTTTTTCCATATTTGTTGGAGGTGTAGCCAATGGATGAGAGGAGGAATCTCCTTTCAACATGACTTTCTAGAAGTTGTGAACCATTATTCAATGACCTGCTAGTTGTAGGTGATTCTTCATGCTAGACTGTGAAATATGAATAGTTAAATGTTTTTGAAGTTTCCAAAGTTTTTCATTTTTTATGAAATTTTTGGGTTTTATCTCGAAGAAAAAGAAACAAAAAGAGAAAAACATTTACAATATTCCTTTTTATGTGTGCAAAGGTTCTATCCAAAATGTCTAGAACCTCAACAAAGCTTTTTGGTTTATGATGTAACCTATTTATTTCAAATTTTACTAATGTCTCTAAAGGATATGCTCAATTAAATTTCCATGAATAATGTACATGCTTTCTTTTTTCAGAATGATGTTAATGAATTATACTCCAATCAAGTACATAGCTGGCTAAGGAATCAACCAAACTATTCAAACTTCTAGGAACATGAATGTATTAAATGAACTCAAACTGTCATTCCAAAAGACGTACTCATCGAAACTTGCTAAGTAGTATAGGATGGCGAACCTGATACTGACTATTTAATTCAGATACAACTAACTCTAAGTCCAGTTTGGCATTTTTTGGTCGAATTCCAAGGGTGATTTCCTCGACAAAAAGCTCAACCACTTTGCTATATTTTGCAACATTGTTGGTTGCAAGTTCGAGAAAAATGCCTCCTAAACTTAAAATTTCGTCATTAGGTGTGAAAATCACCCATGCGGCGGAAGCAATGTTCTGAGAACTACAGATGGCACCATCTGCATATCCAAAATATGTGAAGGTTTCTTGTGCCATCTTCCAAAGTGACAATGCCAAGCAAGATAACTGTGTGCTCGAAAAAACTAAAGTAACAAAAATATATACAAAGAATACAACATAATACAACATGTGTTGTGAGGAATTACTGTCTATGCGAAGTATTTATTCAGATAGAGACCATTTATGATCTCCGACATAGTTTCCCTATCATAATTTATTAATTCGTAAGCTCCTTGCTTTAACACAGTTTTTACAACAAGTGGGCCAAACCATTTTGGTACAAATCTACCTTCTCCTATTTTGTCTTTCTCTTGGTCATAAAATGAAATGAAATCTCCTTCAGAAATACTCAGGGATGAGTCGATTTTTCATATTGAATTTTAACCCTTTCCTTATGTGCTTCTACATTTACAAAGGCCTCCCTTCTAATTTCATCAAGAGGATGAATATGGATGAGTCTTTATTCTTTTGCAGAAGTGTTAGGTAGGAGTTCAAATGCTAATTTTAATGATAGGTGTTAGCACCTGTTTTTTCACAACATGGGTATGGAGGTGAAATGAAGGGATAGCCCAAAATTTTTTGATAAAAACCAGGGATTACCCTTGCTTTCCATAGCCAAGTGCTAAAGGTGTAAGAAAATGGAGATGGGGGTGCTGAAGGTGCTAGGAAAGAGCAAAATGGGGAAGAAACGCATTAAAAAGCGACCAAATTAACCCAAATAAGCCGAAGTCTATAGTCCGAAGGAAATAGAGAGAAAGGTAGCCATCGTGCCAGTTTCCACCATTGGATAGGGCACGAGTGAGATCAATGACCCACATCGATGGTCGCATAACTAAGGCGTGCTGGGAATAGTCATAGGAGCGGTCACGATGGTGGATACCGTCGGCCAGATGGCAACAGGAGGAGGCATTGCAAGGATGATAAGTGGTAAGCAGTATCATTTTAATAAACATGTGATAACACCAAAGCATAAAAGTAGATATCTAGCCACGTGGACGGATCGGGGCGGAAGAGTAGTAGCCTATGGTCTAGATTAATGGACCCGTAGAGGTAAATGCAATGTGATGAGGTAAACGGTGTAGATCGGTGTTGGGAAGATCGACGATCCACGGTGATCCTCGCGTTGAAAAGTTGCTCACCAGATAGACAGGAAGTTGGTAGCGAGGCACAAACCCATTTTCCATATGTCACCACCAGAGGTGGTCGCGAGGAGATGAGAGGTAAAGCAGAAACCAATTTAGGGGCATGCGATCCCACTCTATCAGGGTACGATGCTTAGCGATGGATGATGGAGAATGGGACATGCGGAATGATCCAATGGCGAAGATGGAAAGGGGGTAAAATCAGTGGTTAAAGAGAAGGCTAGATCTAACAATAGGGACTGGCACGTAAAAGACCAATGGCGGAGATTGGCCAGCGGCTGACAAAGAATCCGGGAGGATAAGTGAATAGGCTTACATATATAGTCATTGATGGGTAAAGTTGAAATTTTTATATTTTCTAAGACTTGTTGGGGGTGGAAGCCTCCAGGCGTGGGAGAGATGTAGAAAGTGATACGCAAGGCCATTCCCATGGCCTATCAGGATGTCTGAGTAAGACAACAAGGGTCACGTGGCAAAGCTTAGTCTGTCCGCGGCAAAGAGGCAGGTCAAAGTCCGGTTTCTGGGGAGGTTAAGGTTAAATGGGCCTGAGGCTTAGGGTTTGAAGATGCCTGGTTCAGAGAGTCAGAATTCTATACCCATGGGGTTCTTTAGTGGCATTTCACCATTTGTCACATATGTCAAGGATATGTTTGTCTCAGAACCAGCAGGTTTTTCGGGGGATTTGTCATCACTACTCAGAGATAGGGTTTTTCCCACAGGTGCCTCCATAACATCAGTGGATTAAAATCGTCGGCTTCTAAAATTGGGGAATGGAATAGAATGGCAAGGTTGGAAGGTCTACCGGTGTAGGCAATGGTGCTAGCGGATAGGGCAAGTTACGATCTTGGTTGATGACAGAGAAGAAAAGGCCAGAACCGTAGGTGATAAAGGTGTGCAGGCTGGAGGAAGGCCGCTTGTGCGAACTGATAGGTGGCCGAAGTGGCTTTGAGGGTGAGGTGACTCATGTCTTTCGGCATGTGAGGGAGACGTGACGTTAAGTGTTGTGACGTAGACAAGGCCAGAGGGATAAACCGCTTAAAGGCATCTTTCTGTCACCCCAAATGATTATCGATGCGGTGGAGGCCACCTCAGCATCATCATCCACTGCGCCATCTATCTAGAGATCTTTGGCGAGCATGTTTTAGGTTAGCTCAGACCTAGGGCATCATTGTTACTTGATTAAGAATTTCGATCAGGTTATCATGGCGACTATGGCTGCATGTAGCTGCTATCATCATCACCGCAGTTATGGATATGGTTTCTCGTCTATTGTAGGAGATCGGTACATAAAGAGGATGGTACACCTGGAAACTTGGGGCATCTTTCAGTTAGGATTGAATCATGGAGAAGGAGCAGGAATCCAAGGTGGTTTTCATACCAGATGAGGCGTGGTTTGAGGTGGAGGAAGAGCATGCTCCTTTGTCTCCTATGGCATTCGACCACGAGGAATCCAACTCAAGTAGTGACGATGAGAAGGCGGAAAAGCGGCAAGTGTCCAAAGGAGTTCAACATCGGAGAAAAGAGAAATTTCCCAAAGGAGAAGGGGGCATCCAGCAAGACACAGAGTTCATCCATGATCTCATGCTCTCCACTACGGAAGTGACACCTCCTCTTCATGTTGAAGAATCATAGGTTGACAGCTCTCTGAAGGTAGAGGACTTATTTGATTCGCAAGGCCGATTGAAAACTCCGAAGTAAGGTGGCACCCTATTCATAGTATTTCTTTTTCTCGTCTCATTCAATCTGTTTTGAACTTGACACGTATGTAATATTCCAAATTTGGGACTGTCAAGGTGTCAGTGTATTTCTGTTTGTTTCCCAAGGATGGATTCTAGGCCAAGAACCTATAAAGGTTTTGTAATAGAATAATTAAAAGTTGGAAAATCATTCAGCTAAGGCCTGAGGGGTGAGCCTGGTTTTGACAATTTCATAGAAATACAATGTACAGTGCCTATGGTAGACTATTTTGTAGAGATTCCTGTGTCGTTCTAACTTGTAGTGGGTTTTCTCCTTTTTCCCTATGTGCATGTGATTCATGTTATGCCTTTACATTATGTTTTTCATTTCATGTCTGAGATCAGTATATAATAGTTTGGAATTCTTGGAAAATCGCTCCGGCTATTATCTCAGATGTTCACAAAATATTTCTACTAATGTTGATATTGAATTCATCTTTGTTGGATGCTCATATCAATGGACTATTCTTATTTTCTTCTTTTACCACTAAAAAATATCTTTACAACGGCAGGCGAGTGGCTACCTTGCCTTTGTTAAAGTAGTTTATACTAGGGCACTGTTATCTGATTTATGTGTAATACCTTGACTTCATCGCCCAATTGTTTTTCCTTGTGATTATCCCTCCAATAATTTCCGCACACTTTGTCTCATAAAAAATCTGACCTTCTGCTAATAGTTTAATTGAATATTTTCGAGTGAGAGAGGCTGTTCTATGAGTTCACTATTGATGCCTTTGAATGTTTCCAGTCTTTCATTAATTTGTACAGAGATCCCTATCCGACTATGCTGGGTCAATAGCATTAGTCCAAAGTTGGTTAGTGGTTACCCTAGCTCGCCCTCTCCTACAACTTAGGGGGTACAATTTCGGTGTGAACAAATTGGCGTTGTTGTCGGGGAAGGATTCTTTTACCGTCCCAGGTAAAACGTCAAAGTTCAGATCTGATTGTTGATGGTGGACAGCAATCAGACACCATAAGGGTTGCATATCATCCACCTAGAAACTCCACTCATTTATTTAAAGTTTAATCTGCAGACTCCAATGGAGAACAAGCCCAGCCGCATCCGACATGGGAGAATTAAGTTCCAAGTATCAAAGTATCAATATCATCAAAGAAGCTGTATTCTTCTGTATCAACATCCTTTTACCTTTATGTATATATATAAAAAAATTCTTGTCTCACCGGAGAGCTCTAGGTCATGAGAGAGCCTCTTTTGTATATCCCTCGCTAGTATTTGAAAGTGTACATTCTCCTTTTACTCCTAGATTTGACCCCATCCTTTCATGTGATCCTTGTACAAACTATAACCGGCTTCATGAATTCTCTAAGGCTGAAGCCAATGATACCCCTGCTGTGTCCACTCCTTTGCCTTCCAATGCCCAGCTAAGATACAACCCTCTAAAGCCACCCCCTATCCTTCATGATTTTCCTCCAGACTACCATAAACACCTCCCTGTTTTTGATGGAGAGTCTGAGTTTCTCACTGTGGAGAAACATCTTCAAGGTTTCGAGCATGTTCTGGATCTCTTCGAAATAAAACACGATGACGTCTGCATGAGAGCTTTTGTAAAATCCCTCCAAGGAAATGTGATGAGATGGTTTAGACATTTACAGCCTTAGTCTATTGCTACATAGGGAACATTGTCTGAGGCTTTTCTAGGGTTCTGGGGAAAAAGAAGGTTGTGGGATCTAGTTCTTTTAGACTTTTACTCCATGAGAAGGAAAGAGAGTGAAACTATGTTGCACTTTAATAGGAGGTTTGCGAATTTCTATTATGACACGCCCAAGGAAATTCATCCCCAAGAGAATGCTGCAAAATTATACTATGCATCTGTTTTTCCCCTTGATTTGTCTTTTCATATTTTGGAGAGGAAGTCTTCCAATCTACAGCTTATGCTCAGTGATGCATTAGAGGTTGAGGAGAACCTCAGGATGTTTGGAAATCTATCAAAACAAGGTGATGATGAGAGGATTGAAGAATAAACAAGGTTCAAAAAGATACATGAGCCAAGGGATCCTGCTTCTCGTCCCAGTACTCACCATAAGGAGCAGAAAGATGATCAGCTTAGTGAAGTGCCACAAGAGGGTGAGTCTCGTTTGTTCTATCTAGACTACAACCAGCCTGCTGAAATTTCTGTTTCTGAAGGCCCCTGTGAGGTTCTCAGTCGACCTAAATACGATGACCATGAAGTGGATTGTTTGGAAAAATTCATAATATTTTTTGAGATAATGGATTAAGAGGCCATAAAGGCTCTAAAGGGAAAGCTACACTCCCATCTGCTGAGAGAGGAAGAAGATGTCCATCAAGAGGTCCCTAAAGACCCCCAGCGGGAAGAGTTTTCCTCGTGGCTGGATGAAGAGGAAGAATATGTGATGCTAGAAGAGATTCTAAAATATGGCACATATTCATAGCAAGTCGACCGGATAGCTGAGAGGCTAAGGGATGACCAAGGTGGCCTGCATGATTCTTATACAAAATCCATCTCCTGAATCGAATATGATCATAGACTCTTTGAAGAAGTCTTCGGGCTTGGCCAATATCTCCGGCCGACCGACCAGATGATCGAGGAGTTTGAAGGAGACCAAGCTGAGTAGGTGGATGTTCCTACAAGTTTTGAAACATCGGAGTCTGATCTTCAGGATGGATGGCCCTTCCCAGACCCTTTCAAAGGACAAGATTAACTTTCCCTTGGAGTTACAGAGCAGAACCTGGTTTTCAACCCAGAAATCATGAGTAGCCCAGAAAGAAAGTTGTTTGGAGTTGATATTTTCAGTTGTACCCAGTCATGCAGGGGTTTCAAACCACATGGGTTTCAAGTTTTCATGGAGGTTGGACACAAATACACGGCCCTAGGGCCAGACACGAGTGCCGGTGAAACTAAATTGCATTCCTGTCTTTATTTTGATAGAAAGACTATTGTGGTGCAAGGGAGAGGTGAAGCATACCATATTTTTTATGATCCGGTAGAAGAATATATGGAAGACTTCTGCAGTAGGAGAAAAGGTTCTAGTTTCACTCGAAGGGTCCCCGTCTGTCACCATTGCCTCGGGCCATGGGCCTTCTCTTTTTTGCAGTCAGTCGAGCAAGATGAGAAGACCCACCTGGGATATCAGCTGCTAGAATAGTGCACTTCTACATTACTTAGAGCTGTAGCCTCTCAAGTAGAGTAGTTTGTAGATAAATAAGCATCAAGTTTCGGCATCTCCAATTTCAGTAATGAATTTCAAATTATAGAAATTTCTGGTCTGTTTTCAGGATGTAGATTTTCATTTTTGTTCTTGATTTCAAGAAGTTTCCAGTCTGCAGTAGGATAGAGAATATGGCTGGGGTTCAGGTCACCATAGGAGGCACCACACAACCGATTCCCCGTAAGTTTTGCCAAGAATATTTTCAGGAGAGCACTCCCAAGTGGTCTATCTAGTAGGAGCCGCCCAATGGATTAGGCACTCGGTCTACGAGGTTCTTTGCTACCTCACAGGGAGGATAGCATGCCCAGTTAGAGCCAGTTGTTAGCACCTATTTTTTCACAACATCGGTATGCAGGTGAAATGAAGGGATAGCCCTAAAATTTTTGATAAAAAATGGGGATTACCCTTGCTTTCCATAGCCAGGTGCTAAAGGTGTAAGAAAATGGAGATAAGGGTGATGAAGGTGCTAGGAAAGGGAAAAATGGGGAAGAAACGCATTAAAACGTGACCAAATTAACCCAAATAAGCCTAAGTCTATAGTCCGAAGGAAATAGAGAGAAAGGTAGCCATCATGCAAGTTTCCACCGTTGGATAGCGCAGGAGTGAGATCAATGGGCCACATTGATGGTCACATAACTAAGGTGCACGAGGAATAGTCGTAGGATCTGTCGCGATGGTAGATACTGCCGGCCAAATGGCTGCAGGAGGAGGCATCGCAAGGATGATAAGTGGTAAGCGGTATCGTTTTAATAAACATACGATAGCACCAGAGCATGAAAGTAGATCTCTGGCCACGTGGACGGCTCAGTGAGGTGGAGTAGTAGCCTACGGTATAGATTAATGGACCCGCAGAGGTAAATGCAATGTGACGAGGTAAGCGGTGTAGATTGGCCTTGGGAAGATCGACGATCCACAGTGATCCTCGCGTTGAAAAGTTCCTCATCGGATAGACAGGAAGGTGGTAGTAAGGCACAAATCCATTTTCCAGATGTCACCACCAGAGGCGGTCGTGAGGAGATGAGCGATAAAGCAGAAATCGGTTTAGCGGTATGTGATCCTACTCTGTCAAGGTACGATGATTAGCGACGGATGATGGAGAATGGGACATGTGGAATGATCCAATGGCAAGACAAAAAGGGGGTCAAATTAGTGGTTAAAGAGAAGGTTCCATCTAACAGTAGGGACCGGCATGTAAAAGACCAATGGCCAAGATCGGCCAACAACTCACAAAGAATCCCGAAGGATAAGTGAATGGGATTACATATATAGCCGTCGATGGGTAAAGTAAACATTTTTATTTTTTCTAAGACTTGTCAGGGGCGAAAGCCTCTAGGCGTGGGAGAGATGTAGAAAGCGACAGGCGAGGCCATTCCGACAGCCTCTCAGGCTGTTTGAGTAAGACAGGAAGGGTCATGTAGCAAAGGTTAGTCTATTTGCAGAAAGGAGGCAGGTCGAAGGCTGGTCTCCAGGGAAGTTAAGGTTAAATGGGCCTGGGGATTAGGGTTTGAAGATGGCTGGTTCGGAGAGTCAGCATTCTATACCCATGGGGTTTTCAGTGGCATTTCTCCCTTTGTCGCGTCTATCAAGGATATGTTTATCTTGGAACCAGAATGTTTTTTGGGGGGATCCGCCGTCAGTACTCAGAGATAGGGTTTTTCCCGTAGATGCCACCATAACGTCGGTGGTTTAAAAAGGCCGACTTCCAAAATTGGGGAAGGGAATAGAATGGAAAGGTTGGAAGCTCTACTGGCGTAGGAAATGGCACTAGTAGACAGGGAAGGTTACAATATTGGTCTGCGACGAAGAAGAAAAGGCCGTAACCGCATCTGATAAAGGGGTGCAGGCCAGAGGAAGGTCACTTGTTTCTGTCATCAACTGTGTAGGCTTACTGAATTAACCATATTCTCATAGTGTTGATTCACTCCAGTTTCAATCACTGGGGATGAAACATCCTCAGTGATAATAGGTTCCACTACCCTCCCCGATCGTAATTGTATATCATTGCAGAGAATCTGGGTGATTGAATACAAAGGCATGATGGCAGTCTCAAATTGATGGACTGCTTTATTGTTTGGGTTCGGGTTAGGTTGTGCAGGTAGCTGTGGTCGAAGTGGTGCATTCATAGGTGTGGCATTGTTTTGTAATGGGAGCGGTGGTTGCTGATATTGTTGGTGTTGATGCTATTGAGGAGGATATTGTTGATACTGATTCTGGTGATGGGGAAAGTTATTTCCTTGGTAAGAAGTTCTCCAGTTGGAATTCCAAGGAGCTTGATTGTTTGACTGTTGTGACCATGGTGTCCATGAGTTAGGATTTTGCATTGGGTTCTGACATGGATGCCACTAATTGTTAGAATAAGGTGAATGGAATTATGAATTCATATTATGCATATTGTTCATTCCATTCATATTATTCAGAAAAAATGATGGGCCTAGCTTCATACCTTGATTGCGAAGATGCCATGGTTTCTTCTGTGCAATGAAGTAAGATGGCTCCACATCCAGAATGGATGCCTGCTACACTACTTTGACCTTAGGTAATGAAGGACATTCCTTGGTATCATGCTCCAGTTCACATATCCTACATATCTCTACTTTGTCCAGCGGGCATTCTTTCAATGGGTGCTTTTTTCTACATTTAGGACAAAATACACCAAGTGTAAGGTCTTCTACTACTTGCTTCTGCTTTGATCTCATGACATCTAGCTCGGAGGAAATGGAGCTCATCGTGTCTATTTTAAAATTCTCTAGTAAGTTGCCTATTTCTGCTCGAGTGGCCACTCCACTAGCTGACTTCTAAGTCCTAGTGAAGACATCCTGGTCTCGATCTTTGTCTCGTTTGTTGGTACTAGAGGATCCCCTGGAGTACCTTCGACATAATTCAACAATCTTCTTGAAAGGTTCCTTCAAGATGTCCCATTTTCCCAGCAAATTCAACATATGGCAGTCTTCTCTAATTCCTCGTAGTAAAATGATCTTGAGCACATCCTTTCTAATCTCAGTGTGACCAGATCTTTGTAAATTGTATAGCAATCTTTCCACAAAGTCTTCCAAGCTTTCTTCATCCTTCTGAACCATTTTAAACAACTCCTTCTTTCTATCCCTAGTTCTACAATACTCCTGGTACTTGGAAAGGAAGGTATTTTTCATTTGGTCCCAAGTAGTAATGGTCTCACGACCCATTCTCATGAACTAGCACTGAGCATTACCTTTCAAGGTGGCTGGGAATAACGTCAACTTCTAAGCACTAGAGGTGTAATCATAACTACAACAGAGGATATCAAACTCAAAAAGAAACTCATCAGGATCCTCAGAAGGCTTACCATGAAAATTCGGGAGAACTAATGGTGAGATATTTTTCATGGGAGATGCCTCAGGTGTCTGGAGGATAGAGAATTCTAATGTAGCCATAGTGTTACCAGGCTGATTATTTTCCCCTTCTTCTTCCTGGTTCTCCCCATGTTCATTCACCCCTTCCTGTTCTCTACCAGCCATGATTCTAGTACAAAATTCAACAGCTTCCTTTATGTATTCTTCCTCTGCTTTGGCTTCCTCTTCTCTTCTCCTCTCTTCTTCTCACCTCCTCTCTTCCTCTACTACTCAGCGAGTCTCCAACCACACTTCTTGAGTAACTCTGGTTCTATTAATGTGATAGATATCCTCTCTATCTAGTGCACCAACATCACTTCCCTTATCTCCATGAGGTTTATTTTCTACAACAGGAGTTGAAGGCCCCATTATATTCTCCACTGTTGATGCTGAATTCTCAAGATTGGGAGGAACAGAATTTCCCCTACCTGTAGATGTCCACGGTGGTCTAGTTGAAGAATTAGCTCTAGCAATTATTTCATCAATGTATGTATGTCTTCGCTAACCTGCGTTACGACCTCGACCTCTTCCACCTGCAATGTTAGTATTCAAAGGGGGTTCCTGATTTGTTTTTCTTGTATTCATGCATGCTGTAAATAATTAAACCAAAATGAAATCAAATGAAACCAACTACTAACACTATCTATCTATTACCATCCTCGGCAACGGCGCCAAAATTTTGGTCACCCTATATGTCAATTAATTAAATCTAACACATAGGATGCTCAATATAAATTGTCAAACCAAAGGAGGTATTTTATTTCAATGGAAATAAGAACAATCTATGCATAAATAGGTCAAGAAGTTGATTAACTAAATGAAGATAATGATCCTACCAGTCTGTCTAGCCAAACTCATTCCATAAAGAAAATTAATCTAATTCATACATCTAGGAATTCAATTGCACTTACCCTCCTACAGAAATCAACCCAACAGTTATAAAATTAAGAATAGAAATAAACTAGATTACTTTTGCAAGAAGTTAAATCCTATAATTAGCAAACTATAATATTCAATCTTTACCAAAATGATCCATCTAGTAGCTACTGTTACTCAATCAAAATCTTCTTATTCTAAAAAACCAATTGAAGATACAACATCAACCAGAATCTAAACATAAGCTTGAACTCTAACTGATAATTACTGGAAATCCTAGAAAGCATAAACAATTGAAAGATATTGGAATTGAGCTTGGTTGTTATAGCTGATTCAGACCCACATGCATTAAACTGAACTAACCTACACAGTCGACTATCACACCACTCTGTTACAACTATTCAAGATGCAATCGGGAACTACCAAAATGAATGCTAACCTCTGTTGCAGCTAATAGTAATATCTACAATGATTCCACACCACACAACATAAAGGAAGCTAAATTAACCTACCTACTTAAGCTGGCTATCTTTGTGAGAAGGCGGGCTCTGGCCTTCTAACAGAGATGCCGAGAATCACAACAAATTAAGACACAAAAATGAAGAACTCTGCTCTTATATTAATGATAGAAATTGATAGTCTCACTGCTCTGTTACAGCTTATGCAAAATGGTAATTGTCCAACCCCGGGCTACAAGAGCCTTCTCATATTTATACATTGAAAATATAGATCACGATCCAGTAAAATTGTGCAATAATGAAGATCTATGATCTTCATGCTGTGGAGCTACATCTAGCTGTTACAACCGTATTAAATAAGGTTGTTACTCATGAAGGAGCTGTTACTCCAGTAATCAATGGATCAACGGACTTGGCAAGCCAGAATGCGACCTGCCTATTGCAGTTGGGTTCTATTTCAGTGGAGTCCTGTTACAGATTCTTGTGGAGGAATGCGCTATCCCCTGGAGTATGAGGAATCGGGCTTTGAAGAGTAATAGTTGGTGACATTTGGCTGATACACCTGTGCTTTAGATCTTGACTAAATGAAATCACACAGATTAGCATAAATCAAGGACTAGGATCCAGAACTTTAACAATCTTTGGCATAAAATAAATAAAGCAATAATAAAATTATACATGTCAATATTATTGGTTGATCTAGAGAAAAGGCATAGGTATAGCTTATGAAAATAGGATGTAATCAGGGCAAAATGATGTAATGAGGATGGCCAAAAAGGGGCATTTCCTCGACCCAAAAACCACGCTCCTTCGTCTCCTATGGTGTTTGACCACGAGGAATCTAGCTCGAGTAGTGACGATGAGGAGGCGGAAAAGAGGAAAGTGTCCAAAGGAGTTCGACGTCGGAGAAAAGAGAAAGTTCCAAAAGGAGAAGGGGGCATCCAACAAGACACGGAGGTCATCGATGATCTCGTACTCTCCACTGCAGAAGTGACACCTCGTCCTCCTGTTGAACAATCACAGGTTGACAAATCTGTTGGGTGTGTGAGCTATCTCAAATTAAAAATAACACCTAAGATTAATTATCAACCACGATCAATAAACTTAGATTTGAAAGCAAAATATATGCCAAGGTAGAAAAGGTTCTACAGTTTCAGTATTGTCAGACCTAAAAATGTTTAATAAGGAAAAAGATCGAAAGATATTTCAAAATGAAAAACTGAGTTGAATACTTATGAATACCTTAAAATCACAGATCAGAATAGTACTAGATCATACTACTCTACCACTATGGTTAATTAATAAGAAAGATGGAAACAAATACTGGAACACAAACTACTCTAGAAAAGTAAGAAACTACTAAATTCAACTTTCAGATGACAACTATGGACAGAATCAGAGCTACGGATATTAGATGTTTAATAGGGAGAACTTGTAAGTGTACATAAATTCAGACTAAACTATCTAATTCCAGTCTTGTTGATTACGTACATCAAATGTAATAGGAACCAGATTAAATGTATCGTAATGACTTTCAAATGTAATGAGGAAGCTAAACGGAAGTAAATCTAACTTAACTTCTACAAACAAATGTAAACTGAAAATCAACAAACTACTACTAATCTTAAACATTATGAACTACTGTCTATCCATATGTGAACAACATGAAACTAATGTAAGGAGAAGCAATCGAAAGACTTAATAAAGATGTTAATATAAACTATATTAGATTTGGAAGCAAGTAGAAAACTTGATAAAGATATTTTATTATTAATCCAAATCTTACAACATGAACATCTTCATTAAATAGAAACTAGTCTTAAGATTAACAAACTAAAACAACTCAATGAAATGGAATTATCAACTACCACTTGAAAACAAACTACTTAGGAACAATGTTCACACATTCTGAACAATAACCAAGTAACAGAATAGATTAAAGAACTAAAGTTTGGAAGAAAGATTAGAAGAGGATAAAGAAGTAGGAAGGAAGGAAATAATGATGACAATTGAATTGAAAACTCTAAATAACACAAAACAAGATTAAACTACATATCAAACCATTAAGGAGGAATAAGAAGAATGATGATTAAGAGGCTGAAGAAATTAGATTCAAAAAAAGGCCTAAAATAAAGCAGAAAACACACAGGTCTGAATGACGATCCGAATGTCGGTCTGAAAGGCGGCCCGATTGACGATCCGAATGGAGGAAAACAGTTTAAAGTGAGGAAAATAAGAGTTTTTGAATGATTTAATCACCAGCTGGATTTATGCAAATAATCCTACAGTGCACAGGAAGCAAGAGAGAGATGATTGGAGGCTAAGAAGTTATCTATGCAAATCATTACCTAAAGAAAAAAATTATTCTATGAGATGTAGGAAGAAGGTTGGGAATAGAAGAAGGGAGAAGGGTGGAATAGAAGAAAGAAGAGTTAACCTATAGAAAACAGGAAGAAAAACTAATAGAGAAGAGAAGAAGGAAAGGAATGCTAACTATGGACGAAGTTAGAAGAAATATCTATCTATGATGAAAGAGGGACTGAAAAAAAAAACTACAAATTATCAAACTACTGAACTATTGGTCTACCATTCTACTCAAAAGAAGGGAGATTGTATTGACAACAGAATATCAATTATGGAAAGGTGAAGATAATCAAACAGGAAAATGAATTAATTACATATACAAGAAATAAACTAGCTAATAGCAAGAAAATAAATGCAGAAAATGTAAATAAAACCTATAGTTGATGAGGGGCCCTTCCCAGCAATCGGAGGGTGAACTAGCTCAACTTAAACGACTACCAGTAAAACATCAACAAGTTGTTGCTTCCATTTACTTGAGGAAAATTACAGAGTCTGTCTTCAAACTATCTACGACTGTAAACGCTTGGACTGAGACTGGAAACCATCGTAATTTCAGAGAACTAAAGATAAAAACTCAAAGACTCGAAAGAACTCTAAAAGACTAACACCTCTCAATCACATAGGCGACTATTTATAAGTTACAATGGGTGAGAGGGTCGACAAAGTCGACCTCTCTAATAATAGAGGTGTTTAATGTCTGTAATTGTTGATTAAATGATACATAGCAGTGCAGGGGGTATCTACCCATCTCCTCGGAATCAATCTTTTCCAGTTCGAACAGCTAAGCATTCGTTCCCTCAAATCGTGAGCAGAAGCATACCCTGGAGCATCGATGTGGGCACAGGAGTTACATGAGCATGCTGAGTGTGGATGTGGGAGTTATGTCGACCAAATGATTGTGAACAGGCCGACTTCTTCCAGAACCATCGCATGAGTGAGAGCTAAGCAGACGTGCATGATTCTGGGCTGAATGCGCAGACGAATCGGGGCTTGGAGCATTGATGTGGACGCAGAGTGCACGGTCAGGCTTGATGAGCCCAAGGTTGAATCTTCTGGAACAATAGTTCATTAACCATCAGTGCCACATGGAAAACAGAGCCCACATGTCCTCCTCTTTATTCAATGGCCTGAGATGCATCGACCATGGATTTTGTGGGTTGAACAGAGGGCTGAATGATGAGTTGAAAACGTTTTAGGATGAGCACATAGCGCATGGTCTGAATGATGGATAACTTTCAAATCATAACTTGTCAATAAAAACCATAAGTGTTAATTATCCCCAAAAACATCATTTAAATCATAAATAAACCATAGTATACAAAATATAACAAGATTTGCATGGTAAATGAATTTGTACATACCTGGACTGTTTGATGGAATGAATGGCTAAGAAAACAACTTACTATAGTAGAAATGATATAAATAACGCCACTTCGAGTAAATTAAATGATAAAAAATGGTGACAATATTGGACACCAACATTCCCCCAAACCGGAGTCATGACAGGTCCCACTTAGAAAAAAAAAAAAGTAATTTAGGAAGTAGGCCGAGCTGCGGTAGCAGCGGTCTTCGACTCGAATGATGGAGATGCATGCTTGGCATGGAGCTTCTTGAAATGACTCCTTAAGGAATTATACTTTACTCTAAGGATAGCATTGGATGTTATTTTGGCGTTAACCGAGCATTCAGTGCTTTTCAACTGTGTACGCAACATCTTATTCTCTTCAATGAGCCCAGAGATTGTCTCCACATAGATTTGACTTTGTTCTGTTAATTGTGCTATCTCTTGGGTTAACTAATCCCACTTTTGATGAATCAAAATAGGTTGTTCTATACCATGCTCCAAGTCCATTTGAGGACTCTTCTCTTTTGGAGATGTTTGAGCGTTAATAGTCTGTTCTTCAGAGCTTTTGTCTTTATTACATGCAAGAGGGCTTCTAGCAGCACAAGCTTCACTCATCTGAACAGATGCATTAGCTAGTGTGAGGAGGGAGGATTCCAAAGTATGATCGTCCAACTAAATATTTGAGCATGAGGGCTGACTGATGGTCTGAATGTCAGGATGATCAATTGACTGGTCATAATTTGTCTCTCTAGGTTCAGTAGGAGAATGTATTGAATGGACATAATTCATATCATCTAAGGAAATCTCATCAAATCGTACACGTTTAGTGTTTGGTTCTTCTTGGACATGAAGGTGTTCTTGAGAAGGGGAAGATTTGACAGTAGATAAATCGGTGTTTAATATCTCAAAAACAGAATGGTCCCAAGTTTGACCTCTCTCTTCTAGCTAATGAACGATTAAAAGCTCAATGAGACAATGGTGATATAAGCTGCCAGAAGGGTTAATGATATTCTTTTTAATTTGACTCGACATATTTTCCAAGCTCTTTAGAAAGTAGAATGGGAAATTTAAGGTCTGATTATTGACAAAATGAGCTAACAATCTAACGTGGCAAGCTTTAAAAATAGTGAACTTACCCTCGCAGGTGACTAAGTGAATGATAATAATCAAAAGATCCAAGTACTCTTGCTTGATCCATTCTATATGAAAACCTTTGGTGCTAGTAATGTGTTGAAAATCGGGCTTAAGAGCGAATTGATGAGCTTCTTGTGGAAGAAACAAATGCTTGTGCCATCGGGCACCTTCTCTAGGGAGATTCGTAGCTAACGCTATTGACTCTACTGTCATGGAGAAAACAAGATGGCCAACCTTGGCCGTTTTGCCATCGAAACCTTTGGCAAACAGCAACGAAATTTCATGGTCCTGACCATCAAGGTGGTGGAGAAATGGATTCCAACCTGCTTGAGAGAATAACTCACTGCATCTTTTAAACTTAGGGATATGAAGAAGATCTGGGTAGCTACCTGGCTCACAATGGTTAGGCATTGTTGATAGAGGACAGGTGAAAACAACAGATAAATGCATGGGATACAAGGAATTTTTAGAGAGCACAGCTCGAAGAGAGAGAAATGAAGGGTGAATGGAATGAAGCAGAAGTTTACGCAGCCATCAATTAAATTGAAGTCCATTTGGATGGCTGAATGGTCATAGGTAAAGCGTGTTTTGAAAGATCACACTTGTACTTTGAAGATCTTGAGTTAAGTGCCAGTATTGAATTGCGTGAATCTGGTAGATGCATCTTTGATATAGCAAATTCAACCATGTCCAAAGCCAAGATTTGGACAGGTTGAATGAAATTCACGTAATGGGATATTCTACATGTGGAAGATCACAAGGATCCAATCCATATGTTGGAAATCTATATGACAGGTAAGGCCATAGTGGTCATATAGTGATTGAAAATGACACAAGATTCTTTCATTTAACAAGATGAGATGAATATGAAAATAAAATCAAGTGTGAGATTTGACATTTGATTGATCCTTATCATCATTGGTTAGTCAAAATTTTCAAAAATATCTAGCATGCTATTTGAAATATATAAGCTAAAATTTCTTCATCACTTTTACTTAAAAAACGTTGCTTATTTGCTACATTCGTCACTTCATTTGGATCGGCATTCGATCCATCATTCAGCCTTTCATACAGACTTTTGTCTATACAAACTTTTATTGCTGAAGCCAACTGGAATTGATTTTTGCAAAGAATTTTTAAGGCTGTTAGTGCACAGAAAATGCTGTAAACTTTGCTTTCTAAAACTTTTCAAGTCATGTCCCCTTTTTTGTTTGTCTTTAATTAAAACAATTCATCTTCTGCTTTTGCATTCACCTGCAAACATCTATCACTTTCAGAGATAAATAAACCTTTTTTCTTTAATAAAAACAAATAGATAAAATAGTTTAAAACAGTTCTAATCCTAATCCTCCACCAAACCAAAGATATGGCTTGTCCTCAAGCCAACAAAAAGAGCAATAGATATTCAATTATTTTATCAATAGCTGAAGAATGCTGTAATACTTTTCTCAAGAAAATGAAATATAACTAAACATGTAGATGATTAAGAGATGTACATTTATCATAAAGAATAGAACAGTGCTTAAAAGAACCATATGAAGAATGATAATATAATTTGATATGAAAGATGCCACGGGAAAACTAGCCATCCATGACTCAAAAGATTTCTTTTCATCCCAAGATATAGATAAGGTGTACCGTAAAGCTTGTGAGATTTTCATAATTATGGCTCCCATTTCTAGGATAATAACATCCTAGATAATGTTTGAATTATATGACAAGGTCCAAGTTCAACTTACAGTTATTCTCTAATGACAGTATAGATGATTGGCCAAAACATGTGTTTGTATACTCAAGTTTCTTATATATGAATCATGTGCATAGTAATGCATTAACCGATCTCTTTTACTCGATATTGACCCACTGCCAGCAGGCATGTTTAGTACCCTGGCGGGTTTATCTTGGTGCCATGCAAGCATAGTCCCGCTGCCAGCGAGCCTGTTCAGTACCCCGACGGGTTTACTTGCATTTACCTAGCTTCCTTGTTTGAGATTTTACTTAGCATGGACCCACTGCCAACAGGCCTGTTTAGTACCCCAACGATTTTGCTCGTATAATGATGTATATGTATATATATATATATTTAAGGAAGTCGGTTGGCACTAGAGTGTGCTAAGCCTTCTAAACACATAATTTGAAATATTAGAACGAACCTTTATGATCAACTTTTACTTATAATAGCCAAAGTTAAAGATCATGTCAAAAGATAATAACCTAAAGCTGTTATTTGATCTATATCAATCTTCTTCATAAAAATTCAATAATGTTCCCCACAAGAATGAAAATAACATTCACTTCTAAGTTACCTTTAAAAGATGCTTTAAGAGACATGTTTTGATAATGAGTCTAGGATAAGCCAATGATCCATAGATGTAAGATAGTATACTTTTTTTGTTAAGATCATAGGAATTAAGATAGGTCTTTTAAGCAATAGTTCTAAACGATAATCAGAAATGTGCATGCCTGAATCAAATACCATATTCAAAATCATAAATGAAATGGTTGCAAGATAATATAAAGAACACTTTATTTTTTGCTAAGAATGTCAATTTCAACAATAATTGAAAAAAAAGAAAAGAAGGAATTAGGGTAAAAAATTTCATTTAAGTGCTTCCCTTCCAATAATATTGCATGAGCAGATAAGGTCCTTGTAATTAAGCTACAAAATTATTGTTAGATGATTTTGATTTATTCAAAACAAAACATATGTAAGAAAAAATCATAAGAAATCTAAAAAGGGAGAAAATTCTTCCTATTTTTAATGGAAAAAAGTTTCATAAGCTAATCATACAAATGAAATTCCCTGTATAAATACAATCGGCTTGTCAGAAAAAAACTCTTCATTATTATAATTAAAACAAAAACACAATATATTTAGATATGTACAAATAAAGACAATCCTTTAGAAATTTCAGGGATTAGGAGGAGGAGGAATCATTTCCTCTTCTACCAGTTCCATCTCCTGTTGTTGTAAGGCATTCTTTACAAAGTCTTGTTTAGAAATAGGTTGGTGATACAGTCTAAGTATATGGCCATTTACAACAAAGGAAGTTTGAGAATCATCAATTGTTTTAATTCTAACAGATCCATTATCGAAAGTTGTAACAATTTCATAAGGACCCATCCAACGAGTAGTCAATTTACCTTTAAAATTTTTATATCTCGGATCGAAAAGCAATGCCCAGTCTCTTGTTTTAAATTGTTTTTGTTTAATGTATTCGTCATGCCATTTTTTACGTTGATTCTATATTAATATTTTTCATTGAATAGCATCTTGTCTAATCTCGTCTAATTCATTTATTTGTAAGATTCAGTTTTTATGTGCTTCTTCTAAATCCATTCCTAATTGAGCCGCCATACGAAATGTCTTAACCTGAAATTCAATGGGTAGGAGAACCTGTTTTCCATAAACAAGTTCATAAGGTGTGTGGCTAGTGGTGTTTCTCCAAGTTATTCTATAATCCCACAAGGCTTCTGGGAGCCTATCTACCTAGTCCTTGTGGTGTAACTAAATGGTCTTGGTCATGATAGCTTCTAATACCTTGTTTGTGCTTTCTACTTGACCATTTTCCTGAGGATGATATGGTGAAGATTTGCAATGTCTAATACCATATTTATTAGTAAGTTCTTTCATTAAATTGGAAGTGAATTGAGATCCTTGATTGATTACAATTTCCCTAGGTACACCAAATCGGGTAAATATCTCTTCATACATAAACTTTGCCACTAATTTCTCTGTGGCTCGGAATAAAGCTTTGGCCTCTACCCACTTGGTGACATAATCTATACAGACTAGAATGTACTTTTTCTTACAAGACATAGGGGAAATTGGTCCAACAAAATCTAGAGCCCATTTTTCAAAGGCTCAATCATAACTTGAGGTTGTAATGGCATCTCATCGGATGGTGTAGGTCTACCCATTCTTTGGAAACTATCGCATCCATTGAAATATTTGGCAGCATCCTTGAAGATGCTTGGCCAATAATATCTGGAATGTAAAACCTTATATGTTGTTCTTTTATCAGAAAAGTGTCCACTGCAATGTCCACCATGACATGCATGAAGAATCTCTGCCATCTAATCCTCTCGTACACATCTTCTAATAATAAGGTCAGGACCAATATGAAAAATATCATTATCCACCCAAGAATAGTTAGAGCTTTGAACTATGATTCTACGTTTTTCGGGTGGAGAGAGATGGTTTGGTAGCTTTCCAGTTGGCAAATAATTGGCTATGTCTGGGAACCATGGGGTTCCAACAGATACAACGAATAAATGTTCATCTGGGAAGCTATCATCAATAGGACTATCATCATTGTTAATTTGAATACGGAAGAGAAAGTCTGCTACTACATTTTCTCGACCAGGACGGTCAACAATGGTAATATTAAACTCTTGTAACAGAAGAAGCCATTGAGTCACCCTGCCATTGGTGATTGGTTTAGTCATAAAAAATATTATAGCAGAATGGTCGGTATGTATGAAAATTTCATATCCTGTGATATAATGACAAAACTTATTGATGGAAAAGACTACTGCGAGGAACTCTTTTTCAATAACAGTGTATTTTGATTCTGCAGGAGTCAAATTTTTACTAGCGAAATAAATGGCATAAGATAACTTTTCCCCTTTTTGCCATAAGATTTCCCCTATAGCTATGTCGGATGCATCAATAGAAATATGAAAAGGAAGGGACCAATTAGGGCCCCTAAGTATTGGTGCTATTGATAACTTTGCTTTTAAAGTTTCCAAAGCTTGTTGACAAGGTTCAGTCCATTGAAATTTTGTGTCCTTTATGAGTAGTTTGAACATAGGTGTGGCTATCTTAGTAAAATTTTCTATAAACTGGCTATAACAACCTGCATGGCCAAGAAAGCTTCTAACCTTCTTCGGAGTCTTTGGAGGAGGAAGATTGACAACTATCTCTATCTTGGAAGGATCCACCTTAATACCTTGAAGAGAGACATGATGTCCTAGAACTATGCCCTCGGTTAACAACATCTGCATTTTTCATGACTAAGGGCCAAGTTTGTATCCTGACATAGAATAAGAACTGTCTCGAGGTTGTCGAGGGCCTCTTGGAAGATATGACCATAAACTGTGAAATCATCCATGTAGACCTCTACACAATCATGTATAAGGTCAGCAAAGATACCTAGAACTACACGTTGGAAAGTAGCAGGTGCATTACAAAGTCCAAAAGGTAACACTCGATAGGAATAAGTCCCCCAAGAGCAAGTAATGGTAGTCTTATCTTGGTCTTCAGGTGCTATTAATATATGGTTGTATCCACTATACCCATCTAGGAAAGAAAAGTATTGTTTTCCTGATAGGGTATCTAACACCTGATCTATAAAAGGTGGAGGGAAATAGACTTTAAGAGTGGCCTTGTTCAATTCTCAAAAATCAACACAGATACACCACTTCCCTGTGACTTTCTTTGGAACTACTACTAGAGGAGACACCCACTTACTATTGGAAATCAGGTAAATGAATCCAGCATTAAGAAGTTTTTGCAATTCTTCTTTTACTATATCTTTGAGAGTTGGGTTAATTCTTCTCTAGGGTTATCTGATAGGAGGGATATTTGTGTCTGTATAAATGTGGTGAATACACATATCTAGGTGTATACCATTCATATCGGTGTATTCCCAAGCAAAAGCTCCAGTTTCACTTTTGAGAAATTTTAACAATTGCTTTTGCTGACTCTCATGGTACGGTATAAGATCCTAGCTGTTCCTCAATTGAAAAGACACAAGGTGTACTTGTAAATGTTGAGAGACTCATGTTTTCTTGAAATTCGTCTCCAAAAATATGGTCAAGTTGGGAAAAAGACTGAGGGAAGTCGATACATGTGGTAGAAGAAATAAACTGATTCAACACATTTTCAATATTGTGTTTGTGACGTGCCCAAGAGAGATCACAAACAAGGGAAAGTTCTTCTAGGTTTTCTTCTCCAAAAGGACAATCTATCCAAAATAAACTCTCAGCTACGGGTTGTGCTGGTGGGTATAAATCTAGTCTTCTTGTAGATAACCCATCAGAGATGACCATCTCTCCATCCCTACATCCTATGAATGCATTAGCAGTAGCCAGCCAGGGTCTTCCTAAAATAATAGGATGCCCCCTAGATGGGTCTTTTGATTGAATAACAATGAAGTCCACGGGATATTCCCATGAGGCTACTGATATCATAATATCGTCTAATATCCCAGTAGGTTGCACCATACTACAATCTGCTAGTTCTAAGATTGTTGGAGTAGGGTGGAGGAATGGTCCTAATTGGAGAGCTTCTAAAACTATAGTAGTCATTAGGTTAATAGTAGCCCCCTGATCAATGAGCGTGTTTCCTATAGCAGTGTTATTATTGAGAATAGTTACTATAGGATTCCCTGGATTTGTATACTTCGGAATTCTAAGCTATTCTGCTATACAATCTGAGATTTCACCTATGACATGTATTGTTCGAGGGCCCTTTTATTTCTTACCAGATCTCTTAATGCAGATTTCTTTTATCACTTTACCAAAGATTGGTATATCTTTAATGGCTTGTAATAAAGGAATCTTAATGTAAATATTTTTCAATTCATTAATGATGTTATATTCTGGGTAAGTTACAGGTTTTTCTATTATTAGATGCTCTAGATATGGAGGTGATTTATTTCCCGATATTAATTCTTTATGAGGAAGGCTATGTGTTGAATATTTAGGAATGATCACATTTTCAAGAATGACATCATTTAAAATTTCATTAGGGGCATTTTCTTCTTCATTTTCTTCTTGAATAACAACTGACGACTTAGGATGATCTTGCAAAACTCTTCAAGATTGCAATTGAACTTCATGTATTAGTGCGGATGAAATAGCATATGATGGAAGAGGTAACAACCCAATTCTATTAAGAGCTTGGGTTGGTTTGTTGTTAGGATTTAGTATCAGTTGTGCGGGTAATATTGTGGGTCTTGGAGGGTTCATGTTCTGGAAATTAGGAGGTTGATTTGGGATAGGGGGCAGTGAAGGAGGTGCATATCGAGGTAAAAATTGTTGAACATTAGGTGGGTAAGGATAGTTAGGCATAGGAGGAGATGGTTGAGAAAACACTTGTCCTGAGTCTCCATCCGTGAGGCCATTGTTGTTGTTGAGCATTTGGAGGAGGGTACTGCGGTGGCCAATTCTGCCACCCTGAAGTGTTCCATTGTTGCGGAGGTTGATAAGGATGGTAGTAAGGTGGAAATTGAAATGATGGATCCTGACCCAAAGGTTGATCCCTAGGCTTCCAAGGCCTCCTAGATGGTTCACCAAAACTTCCACTCTTGTATACAGCTTGCAACCTGGGCAACGATGGACAACTATCAGTGGGATGCTCTTCTGTACAAAGGTGACAAACTGAAACATTATTTAATGGACAGTCTCTTTGAGGATGTTTAGTTCTACAACTAGGGCAGAAAATACTCATTGTTGCACACTCTTCATCCTGTCTCTTTTTAGCTTGTAAGGCATCTAACTGAGAACCCATAGCCCCTAAAATATTTGTTTTGAAATTTTCTAATAGGTTCCCTATCTCTACCCTTGTAACTCCACCAAGACCGGATGTGTTTCCTTCCGGATTTCTAACATAAGGTTCTCGAAAGTGTCTTCCATCTTTCCCTCTGCTCCTAGAGTAATTCCTACATAGTTCACAAATCTCTAAAAAAGATTTTATGAGAAATATCTTCTGTTGCCATGAGATTAAGGTTATCCAAGAATTCTTCTAGGATTCCTTTAAGGAAGAGTGTTCTTACTGCATCTTCTCGAAGATCACTATATTTAGACTTGTGTAACACATACTTAAATCTTTCGAGGTAGTCCTCGAGGATATTCTCTTCAAGCTGTTGAATTTTAAACATATCATTGCGAGAGTCTTTTGGTCTACAGTAATCCTGATATTTTCGAACAAATGCATTTTTCATGTCTTCCAAGATTTAATACTAGATTATCCCAGTCTCATGAACCATCGAAGAGAGGAAGCTTTTAATGTGGCAGGAAAAAGATCTACTTTTTTGCCATCTTGTAGGTAATTGTAACTCCTACACAAAATGTCAAACTCAAATAAGAATGTGTTCAGATCCTCACTACTTTTCCCATAGAAGGTTGGTATTGAGGAAGGAGGGTTATTTTTCATAGTAACATCTTGTGCAATGTCTAAGATGGGAAACCCGAAGGTACCTTCAGTTCTAACTTCTCCATCTTCTTCATCTTGTCGAACATGATCTTCATGTTCATGCACCATGAAGACTCTATTACCAAAGAGAGAAAATCTAGGTGGCTCCTTTCTTGGTGAATATGGGATATCCCAACGTTCGATTTCAGGAAAGATATTCTTCTTTTTGGGAGGAGAATGATCAACTACGTGGGAATCTAGTCCAGGAGGTTCTACTGTTGCCGTGTCAATCTGTGAGATGAAGATGTTTGTAGAACTCCCAAAAATAGCATCTACTTGTGCAGGATTGACAAAATCTACCAAATCTGGAGCACCTATTATTGAAAAAGTAGTATCTTTGGGATTTTGGACTAACAAAGGGTTAAGAGGTTCTGAAGTTTTATCATTCTGAGCTTCTTCTTGTCTGAGTTTAGTCTCACTATGAGCTTGAGGTTCTTCTAGTGGAATTTCTTTATGAACAGACTGTTTTGATGTCCCTATGATTTCCTTTAAGATGTTTCTAGAGAAGGTTTCTCTAGCCTTCCAAGTTTGACTATCCCCTTTAGGTGTCTTCTGATACCTTTCTGTTGAGTTAGTATTTGGGGTGGTACGTCCCCCGTATAGGTTAGTAGGGATTTTAGTAGGAGTTTGAATTTTAATAAATCTACCTTGTGAATCTCTAGACCTATTCATGAAAACAAATTTTAACTGGAAGAAACTCTGATTGCATAACTACTACTGCTGGGTTTTAAGGATGCCTGTTATAAAACATGTGCAGGTTCTTACCTCTCGTCTTACCGCTCACCCGCCACCAGCCTAATCTAAGTTTTGGAAGAGAAATTCTACCTATTTCATCTCCCCGGCGACGACGACAAAATGTTGGCTGTGTCAGCTATCTCAAATTAAAAACAACATAAAACATGTGCAGGTTCTTACCTCTCGTCTTACCGCTCACCCGCCACCAGCCTAATCTAAGTTTTGGAAGAGAAATTCTACCTATTTCATCTCCTCGGCGACGACGACAAAATGTTGGTTGTGTCAGCTATCTCAAATTAAAAACAACACCTAATATTAATTATCAATCAGGATCAGTAAACTTAGATTTGAAAGAAAAATATATGTCAAGGTAGAAAAGGTTCTACAGTTTCAGGTTTGCAGACCTAAAAATGTATAATAAGGAAAAATATTGAAAGATCTTTCAAAATGAAAAATCGAGTTGAATACTTAAGAATACCTTAAAATCACATATCAGAATAGTACTAGATCATACTACTCTACCTCTATGGTTAATTAATAAGAAAGATGGAAACAAATACTGGAACACAAACTACTCTAGAAAAGTAAGAAACTACCAAATTCAACTTCCAGATGACAACTATGGACAGAATTAGAGCTACGGATATTAGATGTTTAATAGGGAGAACTTGTAAATGTACATAAATTTAGACTAAACTATCTAATTCCACTCTTCTTGATTATGTACTTCAAATGTAATAGGAACCAGAGTAAATGTATCGTAATGACTTTCAAATGTAATGAGGAAGCTAAACGGAAGTAAATCTTACCTAACTTTTACAAACAAATGTAAACTGAAAATCAACAAACTACTACTAATCTAAAACAATATGAACTACTGTCTATCCATATGTAAACAACATGAAACTAATGTAAGGAGAAGCAATCGAAAGACTTAACAAAGATGTTAAACTGAACTATATTAGATTTGGAAGCAAGTAGAAAACTTGATAAAGATATTTTATTATTAATCCAAATCTTACAACATGAACATCTTCATTAAATAGAAACTAGTCTTAAGATTAACAATCTAAAACAACTCAATGAAATGGAATTATCAACTACCACTTGATAACAAACTACTTAGGAACAACATTCACACATTCTGAATAGTAACCAAGTAACAGAACAGATTAAAGAACTAAAGTTTGGAAGAAAGATGAGAAGAGGATAAAGAAGAAGTAGCAAGGAAGGAAATAATGATGACAATTGAATTGAAAACTCTAAATAACACAAAACAAGATTAAATTACATCTCAAACCCCTAAGGAGGAATAAGAAGAATGATGATTAAGAGGCAGAAGAAATTAGATTCGGAAAAAGGCCTAAAATAATGCAGAAAACACACAGGTCCAAATGATGATCCGAACGTCGGTCTGAAAGGCGGTCCGAATGACGATCCGAATGGAGGAAAACTGGTAAAAGTGAGGAAAAGAAGAGTTTTTGAATGATTTAATCACCAGCTGGATTTATGAAAATGATCCTATAGTGCACAGGAAGCAAGAGAGAGATGATTGGAGGCTAAGAAGTTATCTATGCAAATCATTACCTAAAGAAAAGAATGATTCTATGAGAAGTAGGAAGAAGGTTGGGAATAGAAGAAGGGAGAAGGATGGAATAGAAGAAAGAAGAGTTAACCTATAGAAAACAGGAAGAAAAACTAACAGAGAAGAGAAGAAGGAAAGGAATTCTATTTATGGAAGAAGTTAGAAGAAATATCTATCTATGATGAAAGAGGGACTGCAAAACAAACTACAAATGATCAAACTACTGAACTATTGGTCGACCATTCTACTCAGAAGAAGGGAGATTGTATTGACAACAAAATATCAATTATGGAAAGATGAAGATAATCACACAGGAAAATGAATTAATTACATATACAAGAAATAAACTAGCTAATTATAAGAAAAGAAATGCAGAAAATGTAAATAAAACCTCTAGTTTATGAGGGGCTCTTCCCAAGAATCAGAGGGTGAACTAGCTCAACTTAAATGACTACCAATAAAATTTCAACAAGCTACTGCTTCCATTTACTTGGGGAAAATTACAGAGTATGTTTTCAAACTATCTGCGACTGCAAATGCTTGGACTGAGACTGGAAACCATCGTAATTTCAGAGAACTAAAGATAAAAATTCAAAGACTCAAAAGAACTCTAAAAGACTAACTCGTCTCAATCACAGAGGCGACTATTTATAAGTTACAATGGGTGAGAGGGTCGACAGAGTCGACCTCTCTAACAACAGAGGTGTTTAATGTCTATAACTGCTAATTAAATGATACATAACAGTGTTGGGGGCATCTACCCATCTCCTCGGCGTCAATCCTTTCCAGTTCGAACAACTGAGCATCCGTTCCATGAAATCGTGAGCAGAAGCATATGCTGGAGCGTCGACGTGGGCACAGGAGTTACGTGAGCATGCCGAGCATGGATGTGGGAGTTATGTCGGCCAACTGAGTGTGAACAAGCCAACTCCTTCCAGAATGATGGCGTGAGCAAGAGTTGGGAAGACGTGTCTGATTCTGGGCTTAATGCGCAGACGGATCGGGGCTTGGAGCATTGATGTGGACATAGAGTGCGCTGTAAGGCTTCACGAGCCCAAGGTCAAATCTTCTGGAACAATAGTTCATTAACCATCAGTGCCACATGGGAAATAGAACCCACATGTCCTCTTTATTCAATGGTCTGAGATGCATCAACCACAAATTTCACGGGATGAATGGAGGGCTAAATGATGAGCTGAAAGGGTTTTAGGTTGAGCACGTAGCGCATGGGATGAATGATGGATAACTTGCAAATCATAACTTGTCAATCAAAACCATAAGAGTTAATTATCCCCAAATACATCATTTAAATCATAAATAAGCCATAGTATACAAAATATAACTGTTAAGTTTAATCTAATTTGACTAGCAAGATCATTGAAAGAAACATAATCACAAGATAGACAAAGATATTACCTTGGGAAACCCTCATGGGGTATAAAACCCAGCAAAGATTTCCTCAATAAGATGATCGACCAAAATACAAGATGTGCTCCAAGACTTGACCTCCTTCTCTACCTTCTATGTAGACCTCTCAGACACAAGTACACTACTTTCTGAGCTAAGCAAGTGTGTGATAAGTGAGGAGCATTCTCCTCTACTTATACTAGTTTCCCGACTGACTATTTCCCTAATGGGGCCGACCTCTCCTAGTGAGGTCTAATAACCCCTAATTAATTAACCCAGGGCCAACCCCCACATGGTGGGTCTAATAACCCTGGTTACCACAATCCATCGGAGGAATAAACATCTTCGAATACATAACAGAATCACCTCGGAGGTATGTAACATCTCCGGAATAATAAAGTACAAAATATAATATTCTTAGAAGTTACAATATTCAACACTCCCCCTTAACGAGAAGGATATTATAAAAAACATCTGCAGGAGCAAGGAGTCATCGACTACATCGTACATGATACATCTATAAATCATCGGAAGATTTCTTCAATACATCATCAATAACTCGACCAGTTACTGGAACATCTCACGATTATCAACATCGGCATCACTCGATCATTAGCATCATCATCACACAATCATCAGCATCGTCATCACACAATCATCACCATCATCATCACATGATCATCAGCTTCAACATCACACGATCATCCGCATCGTCATCACACGATCATCAGTATCATCGTCACACAATTATTAGCATCATCATCACACGATCATTAGCATCGTCATCACTCGATCATCAGCGTCGTCATCACACGATCATCAACATCGTCATTACACGATCATCAGTATCATCATCACACGATCATTAGCATCGTCATCACAGCATACCCTCCCACACACATGATCCTTCCTTTTGGAATCTGTCATGTCCCAAATTTGGTATTGGGTCACAATGGCCTAATCACATTGTCTCTATTCATTAAAGTTTGTCAAATTGATGCTAAAGGTCAAATAATTGCCAAGGAGGAAAATTACTAGTTTCCTAGGTTTGGGGTGGAAGCTTTGGGATTTGGAATAATGGGGATAATAAATGATGTTTGAACATTAGAATGGCATAAATATTTAATAAAGGATCTAAATAAATATATACAAGTGAAAATCAAAGTGGCATTTCATCATGAAGACACATGGAGGAAGTGGGACCCACATATGGCTAGATTTCCCCACTACATTTGGCATCATTCTCTCACCAATTCGAATTCAAGGTGAATGGTAACATACTTGGGGGATTCCAAAAGGTATTATTCATTGCATGACTCATCCAAGGTCGAAATATAGAGGAAGAGTAACTCCCATGGAAGAGGAAGAGGCAATTTGGAGCTAGTGAGACACTTGGGCTAGATTCCCTAGCTCTATGACAACAATGATGAAGATGCTATGACACCTATGACACAAATCAGACCTGAAGGCTGACATATGACATATATGACATGCCAGGGCTAAAAATAGACTCCAAGAGGGCGCTCAAGGGTGTTAGGGCAGCTAATATGCTTCCACATGTGATTTGGTGGAAGTGGGAGACTAGGAATTGTTGTACAAGTGGCGTTCTTTGGAATCTCTTCCCAACTTGAGTTGGCATGAGTCTCTTGGAAGGAATTCGACCCATGGAGGACATTAGAAGTTTATAAATGTCAATAACAAAGAATGAAACCAGCTTTTGATCATTTGTATAATTTGCAATTGCATTTGTGAAGAGGGAGAGCTAGTGGATGACTAGTTTCTTGCCTTAGCCAATTTCGAGGGTGAAAGATTCCCATCCAAGTTGGAAATTGGAAAGGCCATTCAGACCTTTGATTTGGAGCTTTAATGGAGTCTTTATTTACAGGTGTAAGCTATAGGGCAGCTCATGGTTTCTTCTATTGCAGCTCACTCCTTCAACCATTTCCAGTTTTGATGGCATATTCTTGATCCTTAAGGGAGGGCGTTTTTGGTGAGCTATTGTACTCTTTGGGGGAGATTCTAATGCCCCATTTCTTTTGTAATATGAAGTAAATACTCTGTTCTTCATCTCCAAAAAGTTTCAGGTCGAAATTCCAAGTAGAAATGTATAAATCTCATTTTTAATGGAAGAACAATGCCATTTCCCCACTACCTTGTTGTGAACCAATGTATTGATGATGATTTCGAATGAATGGATGATTCTCTGATGCATTTGTGATTAATGGACTGCCATGGATGTATTTTACAAGTTTCATGTACTGTACTTTAGCATTTGAAGTATTTTTACTTAGTTTAATTGCACTGGGAGAAGAAATAGTGCCATTTCCCCAAGGGTCGAATTGGTGATTTTTGCAGTTGAATGGGAGAGGGTTGGAATAGATATAATAATCAATTAATGGTTCAAATGAGACCTTAATAACATCCTTAATAAATTCCCTACCTCTGTTCATAAATTTTAGTGGCTTTGGAGGCATTTGGGAAGCCATTTTCAGTACTTACCCCAGGGGGATTTGAACCCCAAATTACTAGTAAAATTGCATACTTGGTACAGAATCCTAAGAGAGTTTGCAGAGGTATTTTGGTGGCCATATATAATCCTTTAACATCATATTCAATTCCTAATATCATTCATACACCTTCCTTGAAGATTTGAAGGCATTTGGAGTCAATTCGAGACATAGAGACCAATACTAGTCAAAGGTAAATTACTAGTAAAGTTACCTACATTGACCAGAATTGAAAGAGTATTTGCAGAAGTGTTTTAAAGGTACAAAGGCATCCCTGAAACACATATTTATTTTCTAATATCATTCATATACCTTCTCAGAAGATTTGGGATCATTTGGGGCAAATTTGGGACCTAGATATCGAAACTAGTCAAAGGTCGAACCAAAGAAAAAAGTGAAAAATTGCAATTTTAATAAAATTCCAAAGAAGGGACATTACAGTGGTATCAGAGCATGGTCCTTGCACCTGTGTATTAGGTACATACATTCAAGAATAATTGGAAGCCATGTCTTACTATTACGATGAGTCCTATGAGTACAATTCTTATGAGGAATATGCAGATGCTTATGAGCAATATGAAGCAGAATGTGAATGGTATGAGGAAGAGGTGCCATCATGCAACACTTCTTACAATTTCAAGAGAAATGAAGATTATTCTTATGACTTTAAATCTAATGAATATGAGTGTGTCACACCAACCAAGGATAATTCTATGAGTGAGTTCCAAAGATGGAGAGCAAAATATAAAACCTTGCCCCAACAATATCAAAAATATCAAGAATATCTTGCTTTTAGCAAAAATACACAAAATGCCATGTCTTTTGAGTACTATGCTGAACATGTTTTTGAAAATAGGCCCAAAAATGAAGATGTGGAGTTAGTGAAGAAAGGTTTATGCCCTTCTTGTAAAAACCCTTGGAGCGAGTATCATATATGTGTGCATGAAATGATGTCCTCCTTGAGGAGAGCTTTTGAGATTTATTCAAGAAGAGATTCTAAATATATTGATCCTAAGGAAAACAAGGGGAAAAATGCATCAGCTTGCTTTAAGGAGCAAAAGGAAGAGACATCACAAGAGCATGAAGAAGATTCTATTGAAAATACGGAAGATCATTTCGAGACACCTTCTAGCTTAGACATGAACCAAAGAGCATCTACTGATGGATGCTTAAACTATGAAGGAGTACCTACTGATGGGTGCTCACACCTCTATGTTGGTGACATAGAGATCACTTTTGAAAGTGTTTCTACAAGTACAAGTTTCATTAAGCATGATAATGAAGACCTTGTAGCATTTGAAGAAGAACCAAGATCAACTTTCCCATCACCACTTGAGCTTCATGAAGTTGGTCCAAGCAAAATTGAAGAAGATGAGGAGGTTCATTTGCAAGAGCCTCATTTTCTTGAAGGGTCCTTAAAGATGAATGAAAATAAGATCCAAGAGTCCCTCAGCATTCTCCATGACACTCAAGCATTGGTGTCAAATTCTTGTTGGAGAGCTACTTCATTGGAGGAAACATCCTTCCTTGAAGACATGGAGAAGATTCAAAGAGCAATGTGCCACATCAAAGGTAATTTCATGTCTTTTCTTTTTGATAGAAACCATTTGTTTGAGCTTAATGAATTGTTACATGATGCATACTTGAAGAATAATGAGGATATTCATAAGCTCACAATTCAAAATGAGCAACTTCTTGAAAAGTTGCAAGATACTTGTTTTTCCTCCTATGTTTCAGATTGTCAAATGGTAGATTGTTTGGAGGATTCTCATGACATGGTGGATCATGAGAAATGTGGGAATTTGAATGTGCTTAATGTGTTTGAAGATGAACTTGAAGAGATCCAAACACTTGATGTGGTGGAAGAGGAACTTGAATTGTCTCTTGATGAAGCTTATGCAATTTTTAAAGAAGAGCATGATTCCTCTACATTGGAACCAATCTATGACAAAAGTTTCCCACTTTTGAAGGAGCTGCATGATAGTACCCACATGGATCCTTCCCATGATGAAACTTCTGCACTTTTTGATCATTTGGGTGATTTAGTTCATTCTCCTACATCCTACAATTCCATGTTTTGCAACATTAGTCTCAATGAAGTATGGGTGAAAGGGTTCTTTTTGATAGTGCCACATGAGGAGTATGGAACTCCTAGATTTAACTTTCATGATGACATGGTTGGAGCACATTCTTATTCACATTTGCAGCAGCATAATTTGTCACTTTATGATGATTCACATCTACATGGATGCACCTATGATATGGATTTGAGTCACTTGAAGACTCATGGTTTTTCTTGCTCAACACTGGGTTCATTCGATGTTAGAGGAACTTCATCCAACACTTGGGTGAATAGATTTATGATGGGAGAACATTTTTGTTGGCAGGCACATACTTTGTTACATCTTTATGATTCTCACATTCATGGATGTATGGGTGAGACTTCTTTGAGTCATTTGAAGTCTCCTTGTTTTTTCTGCTCATTATTTGGTTCAGATTTTAGTGGAGATTCTTCATTCACTTCTTGGATGAAAGAATACATGGTTGAATATTTTGATGCATATCACATCCTTTTGGAGCAGCATTATAGGACATGGGATCCTCACCTATGTCATTGGAGCAGATTTGATTGGTCACTTGAAGATTGTATGCACTTGGAAAATCGTGGTCTACTTGATTGGAGGTACAAGCACTTTCATGATTCTTTGATGAAGCACCTCCTTGATGTACATTTTCATTATGTAGTTATGTACTTTGATGATATATATTTTGTACTCATGATGTTTGGAAGAATGCATACAAGAAAATGGGATCCAAGAATCATCTTATCTGATGGTATGGGTTGGAGAGCACTCTTCATTGTTGGGGTGCAATACAAGCAATGGGACCCTGGAATAATTTTTATCTCATTGGTTTCATATTTTTTGGGGAAGCAAGCAGTATGGGAGATGGATTCCCCATTTAATAAAGTGGTTTTAATCAGAGTAGTGCAACAGCAAGCATGGTGGTTCCTCTCTAAAATATTCATGGAAACTCAAAGACTCAAGGTTGGGCAATTCAATGGCAACTTCAAAGAATTATACAGAAAGCAGGTTCTTCAACACCCACATTTAAAATTGCTTGAGGACAAGCAATATTGGGAAGGGAGGATTTGTCATGTCCCAAATTTGGTATTGGGTCACAATGGCCTAATCACATTGTCTCTATTCATTAAAGTTTGTCAAATTGATGCTAAAGGTCAAATAATTGCCAAGGAGGAAAATTACTAGTTTCCTAGGTTTGGGGTGGAAGCTTTGGGATTTGGAATAATGGGGATAATAAATGATGTTTGAACATTAGAATGGCATAAATATTTAATAAAGGATCTAAATAAATATATACAAGTGAAAATCAAAGTGGCATTTCATCATGAAGACACATGGAGGAAGTGGGACCCACATATGGCTAGACTTCCCCACTACATTTGGCATCATTCTCTCACCAATTCGAATTCAAGGTGAATGGTAACATACTTGGGGGATTCCAAAAGGTATTATTCATTGCATGACTCATCCAAGGTCGAAATATAGAGGAAGAGTAACTCCCATGGAAGAGGAAGAGGCAATTTGGAGCTAGTGAGACACTTGGGCTAGATTCCCTAGCTCTATGACAACAATGATGAAGATGCTATGACACCTATGACACAAATCAGACCTGAAGGCTGACATATGACATATATGACATGTCAGGGCTAAAAATAGACTCCAAGAGGGCGCTCAAGGGTGTTAGGGCAGCTAATATGCTTCCACATGTGATTTGGTGGAAGTGGGAGACTAGGAATTGTTGTACAAGTGGCGTTCTTTGGAATCTCTTCCCAACTTGAGTTGGCATGAGTCTCTTGGAAGGAATTCGACCCATGGAGGACATTAGAAGTTTATAAATGTCAATAACAAAGAATGAAACCAGCTTTTGATCATTTGTATAATTTGCAATTGCATTTGTGAAGAGGGAGAGCTAGTGGATGACTAGTTTCTTGCCTTAGCCAATTTCGAGGGTGAAAGATTCCCATCCAAGTTGGCAATTGGAAAGGCCATTCAGACCTTTGATTTGGAGCTTTAATGGAGTCTTTATTTACAGTTGTAAGCTATAGGGCAGCTCATGGTTTCTTCTATTGCATCTCACTCCTTCAACCATTTCCAGTTTTGATGGCATATTCTTGATCCTTGAGGGAGGGCGTTTTTGGTGAGCTATTGTACTCTTTGGGGGAGCTTCTAATGCCCCATTTATTTTGTAATATGAAGTAAGTACTCTTTTCTTCATCTCCAAAAAGTTTCAGGTCGAAATTCCAAGTAGAAATGTATAAATATCATTTTTAATGGAAGAACAATGCCATTTCCCCACTACCTTGTTGTGAACCAATGTATTGATGATGATTTCGAATGAATGGATGATTCTATGATGCATTTGTGATTAATGGACTGCCATGGATGTATTTTACAAGTTTCATGTACTGTACTTGAGCATTTGAAGTATTTTTACTTAGTTTAATTGCACTGGGAGAAGAAATAGTGCCATTTCCCCAAGGGTCGAATTGGTGATTTTTGCAGTTGAATGGGAGAGGGTTGGAATAGATATAATAATCAATTAATGGTGCAAATGAGACCTTAATAACATCCTTAATACATTCCCTACCTCTGTTCATAAATTTTAGTGGCTTTGGAGGCATTTGGGAAGCCATTTTCAGTACTTACCCCAGGGGGATTTGAACCCCAAATTACTAGTAAAATTGCATACTTGGTACAGAATCCTAAGAGAGTTTGCAGAGGTATTTTGGTGGCCATATATCATCCTTGAACATCATATTCAATTCCTAATATCATTCATACACCTTCCTTGAAGATTTGAAGGCATTTGGAGTCAATTCGAGACATAGAGACCAATACTAGTCAAAGGCAAATTACTAGTAAAGTTACCTACATTGACCAGAATTGAAAGAGTATTTGCAGAAGTGTTTTAAAGGTACAAAGGAATCCCTGAAACACATATTTATTTTCTAATATCATTCATATACCTTCTCAGAAGATTTGGGATCATTTGGGGCAAATTTGGGACCTAGAGATCGAAACTAGTCAAAGGTCGAACCAAGGAAAAAAGTGGAAAATTGCAATTTTAATAAAATTCCAAAGAAGGGACATTACAGAATCACAATCATGTTTAAGACTATCCTTCCTTTTGGAATTACTGGATTTATTGTCTAAGGATGATTAATCCACTCAATCTTATTTAGTACTATCCTTCCTTTCGGAATTACTAGATTTACTGTCCAAGGATGATTAATCCTCTCAATCTCATTTAGGACTATCCTTCCTTTCGGAATTACTGGATTTACTGTCCAAGGATGATTAATCCACTCAATCTCCTTTAGGACTATCCTTCCTTTCAGAATTACTGGATTACTATCCAAGGATGATTAATCCACTCAATCTTATTTAGGACTATCCTTCCTTTCGGAATTACCAGATTTACTATCCAAGGATGATTAATCCACTCAATCTCATTTAGGACTATCCTTCCTTTCGGAATTAATGGATTTACTATCCAAGGATGATTTAATCCACTCAATATCATTTACGACTATCCTTCCTTTTAGAATTTCTGGATTTACTGTCCAAGGATGATTTAATCCACTCAATATTATTTAGGACTATCCTTCCTTTTAGAATTACTGGATTTACTGTCCAAGGATGATTAATCCACTCTCAGACATTTTGAACTAAGCGCTCAGGGATGATGTAGTCTTATCACGTCAACTAGGGGCTTTATTCTCAGAGACATATGTCTACAGATCAATTCAAGAGACCAAAGTCCAGGGATGATACAATTCCCACATGTCCTCCAAGGACTTCATTCTCGGAGACATACGTCTACAGCTCTCTTTAGGATTGAATTCCAGGGATGATCCAATCCCTACATGTCCACCAAGGACTTCATTCTCGAAGACATACATCTACGACTCTCTTTAGGACTAAAGTCCAGGGATGATCCAATCCCCATGTGTCCTCCAAGGACTTCATTCTCGAAGACATATGTCTACAACTCTCTTTAGGACTGAAGTCTAGGGATGATCCAATCCCACATGTGTCCTCATAAATACAGATATCGTTAGTACATCACTAGTACAAGTACATATCAAAACATGTATCCTTATCAAAGCATGTATCCTCATCATTACATCAATATAAGCATGTATCCTCATAAATACATGTACACATATAGAAAAAATATATATCTATCAGAAGTATAAGTGATATAAGTATTCTAAATATACATATAAGAGTCCTAAGCATACATATAAATATGTAGGTGTAATAAATAGGTATCCTCATCATCGACCTTGCTGCCAATGTGGGAAATATCATCATCAGTGACTATATCACTCCCCCTTTCGAGGAGGGTCCTTTTGAACCACACCAAGCTTGTCTCGAAAATACTCAAATTTTACTCGAGATAAAGGTTTGGTCCATATATCAGCAATTTGTTCCTCAGTGCTCACATACTCGAGCTTAATAGCTCCCCTTTGCACCATATCTCGTATATACAAATATTAGATCTCTATGTGTTTTGACGTATCGTGGAATACTGGATTTTCTGTCATCTTAATACAACTTTGATTGTCACACATGATCACAGTGGGATCCATTTCTAAGTCAAACACTCCTGATAATAATTTATGAAGCAACACTGCTTCACAACTAGCAGAGCAGGCATCTATATATTCTGCTTCAGCAGTACTGAGAGCCACACTAGATTGTTTCTTGTTGAACCATGAGATCATGGCAGATTCAAGACCATAACATCCACCTGATGTACTCTTTCTGTCTGAAACACTTCCTGCTCAATCAGAATCTGAGTAACCATGTAATCTGAGTTCATGACTTCCAAGATAGTATAGACCAAAATCTAATGTACCCCTTAGATACCTCATTACATGCTTTGCAGCTATTAAGTGAACCTTTCTAGGTTCTACTAGATACTGACTCAGGGTATTTACAGCAAAGCATATATCTGGTCTAGTATTTGTTAAATACATCAATGACCCAATGATTTGTCTATATAGAGTTACATCCACTAATTCGAATGAGTCATTAACTAATAACTTCAAGTTGGAGTCCATGGGAGTGGCCATGGCTTTACACTCCAACATATAAAATCTTTTCAAAATCCCCACAGCATACCTACCTTGATTTAAAAAGATTCCTTTTGGTTCTTGCCATACTTCTAGACTTAAGAAGTAATGCATTAATCTGAGATCCTTCATTTCAAATTATGAAGAAAGCTTCTTCTTACATTCGATAATTTGATTCTCATTTCCTGTTAGAAATAGATCATCTAAATACAACAATAATATAACAGGTTCATCATCCATAACCTTGAGGTAAAGATTTGAATCAGTTTTACTCTTGGTAAACCCCATGCTTGTTAAGAAACTGTCAATCCTTCCGTACCAAGCTCTGGGAGCTTGCTTCAATCCATACAAAGCCTTTTTCAGCTTGGATACATGTGTTCTTCCATATTTAACCTCAAACCCTTGTGGTTGCTCTATGTACACTTCTTCTTCAATTACACGATTTAGGAAGGCTGTCTTAATATCCATCTGGTGTAATTTCCACTTCATCATAGATGCAAGTGCCATGATAGTTCTAATTGAAGTGTACCTAGAAACTGGTGCAAATTTTTTTTCATAGTCAATTCCCTCCTTTTGAGAGAATCCTCTGGCTACAAATCTTGCCTTATATTTTTCAATGCTACAATCTACAGCATGTTTTATCTTCAATATCCATTTGGAAGAAACCACACTTTATATTTTGGTTTGGGAACTATATTCCAAACATCATTTTTCATTATTGACTAGTATTCGTCTATCATTGCTTCTACCCACTCCTTCTTCTGAGCTACCTCTTCATAGCTAGTAGGTTGTTGATCAGAAAGATAACACATCAAGGCCACATAGTTGGATACTAGCTTGGGTTTCTTTCTTTCTCTTGTGGAGCCTTCAGGAGCTCCATATTTTTTCAGCTCCTTGAATAATGTCTCTAGCTCATGCTGGCCTTCTTTTCTTAGATAAGTTTGTAATGGGGGGTTCTTGTGGTTCCAACATGTCATGGTCCTCTGGTGTATCACCTTCAGGGATGGGCACAACTTCTGAGATTCTAGGAGGAGTATCTTCTTCATAGACTTCTTCAAGTTGGCACTTCCTAGATTTCTTGAGAGTTGCTTCTTCATCAAAAGTTACATCTCTACTTATTTCCATATGATAAAAACCAGCTATGTAAATTCTAAAAGCTTTGGATGATTGACAATATCCAACAAATATTCCTTTCTTACCAGAAGGATCCAACTTGGTTCTCTTTTCCTTTGGAATGTGAATGTACACTGGACATCCAAATATTTTGAGATGACTTACCTCAGGATTCTTTCCTGTAATCACTTCTTCTGGAGTCTTGAATTCAAGAGCACTATGAGATAGTCTATTTTGTACATAGACTGTTGTCCTAGCTGCTTCAACCCATAGATACATGGGTAGATCTTGGTCATGTATCATTGTCTTTACAACTTCCATGATAGTTCTATTCTTTATTTCAGCAACCCCATTTTGTTGGGGATTGTAGGGAGTGGTTAGTTCCCTCTTGATTCCAGCTTCCTTACAAAAGTCTTCAAAGTCCTTTCAATTATATTCTCTTCCATTATGTATTCTGAGAATATTGATTTTCTTTGCTGAGAGATTTTCTATTAAGGCCTTGAACTCTTTAAATTTTTCAAAAACTTCATTCTTTCCTTTTAGAAAGTATATCCAAGTCTTCCTTGAATAGTCATCAATGAATGAGAGATAGTATTCAAATGCACTTAGGGATGTGGTGGGCATTGGTCCACATACACCTGAATGTATTAACTCTAGAGTATTCTTGGTATTTGTTTCACTCTTTGGAAAAGGGTTCTTGATATTATTTCCTTTGGCACACCCCTTGCATGTACCATCATGATCAATCTTCAAATTTGGTAATCCTATGAAAACTTTACTCACATGAGGTAGTGCTTTGTAGTTAATATGAGCAAGCCTTCTGTGCCATAGTTCATTAGGACTAGTGGATTCATGAACAAGGGAAGCTTCTGGAGGTCCTTTGAGTTTGTATAAACCTCCTTCCTCTTGACCAATAACAATTGCATCCTTAAATGATTTTCCTTTGGGCCACATGAGTACTTGTCCATCTATGAATGCAACCCCATAACCTTTCTTATCTAGAGCTGAGATAGAGAGTAAGTTATTCTTTAATCCTAGGACATATAATATATCTTTCATTTTCAATGATGTTCCAGAATCAATCTTGTAACTTGCTTCACCAATTCCCTTGATGGGATATTGATAGTCATCTCCTAATGACACCTTCTATGGAGAGGTCTTCTCTTCCAATCTTGAAAGATTTTTCTTTCGTCCAGTCATGTGCTTTGAAGCACCACTATTAATAAGCCATGCATCTTCTCCAGGTGTTATAGATCCTGAGAGTGTAGAGAATAGAACATACTCTTCTGCATCTTCTTCTTCGTAACTTCTGGATCTTTTCTTGGGGAGGGGACTTTCTTCTTCTTCTTCATCTCTTTTAGATCTTTTCCTATGAGGCCTTACTTCCTCTTCTTCTTCTTCACTTTCATCTTCTGCAAGATGTGCGTGATGTCTTTTATAGTGAGGATTTTTGTTCTTCTTTAAAGGACAAAATTTAGCAATGTGTCCTTCTTTATGACAAATGAAACATTGGAAAGAGGAGAATTTTCTTCTTCCTTTCTTCTGAAATATTTGTGGAGATGGAGAATCCTTGTGATTATCCCTTTTGAAGTGAGACTGATTTCTCCTTCTCTTAGTATGTGTATCCAAGTCTTGATCATCCTCCTTGAGAAGGGATTCTCTATTGGCTACCCTGGCTTCTTCTTGAACACAATCCTCACATACTACATCAAACTTCATACTTTAGTTTCTCGCACACATAGTTTGTATAAATGACTCCCAAGGTCTAGTGAGACCATTTAGAGCAGTCATCACAAGTTCATCTTCATCAAGAGTATCACCAATGGCATCTAGTTGTTCCTTGATTTGGGAGACTCTTGAGAAGTAGTCTTGAATGGATTCTCCTTTGTGCATCTTGGTACTCTTCAACTGAGTTCTTAGATTCATCTTCCTATTGATGTTCTTTCCTTCATACATTCTTCCTAGGGCATCATACATTTCCTATGGAGTCTTCTTAGATGCCACTTGGGGAATCAAGTGGTCTTTAATAGAATCAGCTATGATTCTCTTTTCCCTAATCAAATCATTCCTATGCTTCTCTTTGGATTCATCTTCTTCAGGTTCTGCAACTTCATCATTGATATATTGAGCAAGATCATTCTCTTCAAGAATGAGACCAATTCTATATTTCCATGCCCGAAAATTCTCTATACCTTCTAGCTTGTCTTCAAGCTTAGTGTTTGGAGCCATCTTCTCTTGGGGGAGTCCAAGAGATTGGAGATTTAAGAGATGGAGTAACACTTACCAGGAGATGAGCTTCCTTTTTGCTTGTCATATTTGCAACCGAATTTCTGGTTTATCGCACTTTTGGTAAAACTAGGGATTGATTTTCCTAAAGTTCTACCCAACCAAAAATCTTGATCTAGGGCTCAAAAGATTGATATTGAGAAGGGCTATTTAGCCATGCAACCAAAATCCAAAAATACTAACTTTGCAGAAACCCTAATTTTGGGAGAGAGAAAGATAATTTCACCTTGTGAAAGATGTTCTATTCAAGCTAGCTTTGATACCATGTTAAGTTTAATCTAATTTGATTACCAAGATCACTGAAAGAAACATAATCACAAGATAGACAAAGATACTACCCTGGGAAACCCTCATGGGGTAGAAAACCCAACAAAACTTTCCTCAATAAGATGATCAACCAAAATACAAGATGTGCTCCAAGACTTGACCTCCTTCTCTACCTCCTATGCAGACCTCTCAGACACAAGTGCACTACTTTTTGAGCTGAGCAAGTGTGTGATAAGTGAGGAGCATTCTCCTCTACTTATACTAGTTTCCCGACTGACTATTTCCCTAATGGGGCCGACCTCTCCTAGTGAGGTCTAATAAACCCTAATTAATTAACCCAGGGCCGACCCCCACATGGTTGGTCTAATAACCCTGGTTACCACAATCCATCAGAGGAATAAACATCTCTGGATACATAACAGAATCACCTCGGAGGTATGTAACATCTCTGGAATAATCAAGTACAAAATATAATATTCTTAGAAGTTACAATATTCAACAATAACAAGATTTGCATGGTAAATGAATTTGTGCATACCTGGACTGTTTGATGGGCTCAATGGCTAAGAAGAAAACTTACTGTAGAAAAAATGATAGAAATAATGCCACTTCGAGTAAATTAAATGATAAAAAATGGTGACAATATTGGACACCAACAAACTCTCTGAAGGTAGAGGACTTCTTTGATTCATAAGGCCGATTGAAAACTCCGAAGTAAGGTGGCACTCTGTTCATAGTATTTCTTTTTCTCATATTAGTCAATCTGTTTTGAACTTGACACGTATGTGATATTCCAAATTTGGGACCGTCAAGGTGGCAGCGTATTTCTGTTTGTTTCCCAAGGAGTGATTCTAGGACAAGAGCCTATAAAATCTTTGTAATAGAATAATTAAGGGTTGGAAAATCATTCGCCTAAAGCCTAAGGGGCGAGCCTGGTTTTGGGAATTTCATAGTAATACAATGTACAATGCCTATGGTAGACTGTTTTGCAGAGATTCCTATGTCCTAACTTGTAGTCATTTTTCTCCTTTTTCCCTATGTGCATGTGCTTCTTGTTATGCCGTTACATTATGTTTTTCATTTCATGTCTGAGATCAGTGTATAATAGTTTGGAATTCTTGGAAACTCACTCTGACTATTATCTCAGATGTTCACAAAATATTTCTACCAAAGTTGATATTGAATTCATCTTTGCTTGATGCTCATATCAAGAGATTGTTCTTATTTTCTTCTTGGACCACCAAAAAATATCTTTACAACGGCAAGCAAGTGGCTACCTTGCCTCTGTTAAAGTAGTTCATAATAGGGAGCTGTTATCTGATTTATGTGTAATACCTTGACTCCATCACCTAGTTGCTTTTCCTTGTGATTATCTCTCCAACAATTTCTGCACACTTTGTCTCATCAGAAATCTGACCTTCTGCTAATAGTTTAATTGAATATTTTTGAGTGAGAGAGGCTGGTCTGTGATTTCACCATTGATGCCTTTGAATGTTTCCAGTCTTTGATTAATTTGTAGAGAGAGTCCTCTCCTACTATGTTGGGTCAATAGATTTAGTCCAAAGATGGTTAGTGATTACCCTGACTTGCCCTCTCATGCAACTCAGGGGGTATGATTTGGGTGTTAACAATAGGATTTCACATTCAATCGTCAACACTAATTCTTCTCCATGAACCAATTGGAAATGAGTGAAACCGGTTGCAGTTTTTGCTTTGGTACAGTATGCCCAAAGAGCAGCAAATAGCATCAAGTGCTAATTTGTCTAGTTCTTATTGATTGTTCATTTCAACATGGTTTTCAAAACCTTGCTGATGGCTTCTATTTATCCATTGAATTGAGGGTAGTATGGTGAGGAAAATTCTTGACACAATCCTAACTTGGTAGTAAGTTCATCCATGAACGAATTCCTAAAATGACTTCTATTATCAATGACGATCTCTTTAGGTACACCAAAACTTGCTCCAGTTTTTTCCATGCAGTTGAATGTAGGAATCTCCTTATTCCATTCCTACTATGATGTAGGGGTGGCCACTTGCTGAAGGCAAGTTGATTTTGATGAAATCAATGGCCCATTTTTAAAATGGACCCATGATTACTACAGGGTGTAATGGAGCAGGATGTGCTCATATTTCTCTTGTGTAAATTTTGCAAGGATGACACTTTTTGATAGCATTGAAGCAATGTTTAAATATTTTGGTCCAAAAGTATCCTACACACAAAATTTTATAGGAATTTTCCAAACTAGAAATATGACCAATACATTCTTTAGCATGACAATCATTCAAGACTTGTTCAGCATCCTTGTGTATAAAACAACATCTTAAGATCATGTCTGTGAATCGATGGTAGAAATTATCCGCAATGATGAGGTATCTTCATGCTTGGTGTCAAATGCGACGTTGTTTAATGCTAAAAAAAAAGAGGATCAATCCTTCGGGTTTGGAGGATAAATGTTCCATACCAAGGATATGATGTTGCAATGAGGGATACATGTTTGTCTGCCTAGGATTCAACACATATGGTATCCTCTTTATCACAGAGTAATTCCGACATTAGTTCTGCAAATTCCACGAATTCTTGGCTTTAGTGTTTATGAAGTCGATATCGAATTATTAAAAAATTACTATCCACTTTTCATATTGCCCATATTGTTGAAGTGTAAAGATCATATTCCTCCATCTGGGAAGGATTTTGATACGAATCTATCGAATACATTTGGATAGCTTGGTATGAAATATCTATGTCAGATAGGGGTACACTACTCTCAATTTGATTATGTTGCATATAATTCACTATGTCTCCATCACAATTTAGGACCGAGGTGTCCTCCTTTGAGTCTCCCTCAGATGAGGTGGATCCAACTGTTGGTATGGACTTAGAAAAAACTTGTAATGGAAAGTATTTTTTTGATCTAATAGTGAAAATTGGAGTGGTATGGGGGGTTGAAAGAGGTGTTTAGATTGCGAAGGTTCCCATAAGGGATGATTATTTCAACATTCGTACCCCGATGTACCGAATCACCATTTTTGAATCCCCTGTAAAAGGTACATCCCAATGGAGACTAGTTTCAGGTGTGGAGTAGTCTAGTTGATCGATCGTGACAATATTCCCTTGTTGATGGAACTAAATAACTCAGAATATTGAAGACACTACAACCATCATCTTATGTATCCAACTACATCACAATAGAAAATTGTAATCTATGGGAGCGTCCACTACCTAAAAATGTACTTGAACTATTTTACCTCCCAGTTCAATTGGGAAAGCCATGATAAGTCCATATGGAGGGAAAAAATGTCCATCAAATGATTTGAGTATTTTATGGGATGGTACTAGGGTGGGTGATCCCAAATATTTCCAACATTCTAGTGACATGACACAAGTTGAGGCTCCTTCATCTGCAATGGTTTGAAAATTTTTATTACCATGTAAAGTCACTTTAATCTGAAGTGTGATATGTGATGAAATACTACATGTGGACTGTACTAAATAGAAAGGTATCAAATTGTTGTTAGATGGATCAATAACACCAATAGCGGAAAATAGTGCCTTTCTTTTAGTAGGAAAACTTTGCAAAAATTCCAAGTGGGGAATTGCACAAGGATCTCAAGCTAAGTCTTCATCCAAATTGTAGTTTTGAGCAGCTCGCTCATTAGGATTGTGTGTTGTTCTACAAAAAAACCGTTTTGGAGGTTTAGGTACTATGTATATGTTTGGTTTCTCAATTTTTAGAGAAACACTAGTGGCGCAAGGCCAGTCCCGACAAGGGGCCTCTTGCTTAACTATGACACACAACAACACATAGGGTTCTCACAAAGACTAGATGTGAACTGAATTCTAGAAGCTGGATTCTATTAAATTGAATAAAATTACATTATGACATAGAAAGAAAATGAACTCATCCTTTTTATCCTGTTACAATATATAGAAATGAAACTCTATCTCTCAGTGTGTTCTCGGCTACATGCGATCTTCCTCCCTCTCATGGTCTCTGATGAATGAAATAAATCAATCAAAAATGGATTAATGATATTGCGATCCTCCCTTGAAAAGTCCCCTCTTCTGTGCCTTCAAACTTCTCTTCTACTATGCCCTACTATTTCTCTTCCCGAGGATCACTCTATTCCCTAAGACGTCCTTCCTCTGTTCGTTGAATTCTCCAGATGATGCAAAATTGCAGTTGTCATCTTCCTTTGGTCGTGCTGCACAACCTCCACTTGTGGTGACATCTGGAGTGATCCAAACAACGTTCGTAACTACCTTTAACTTCGTCAACAACCATAAACAACTAATAAGTACGTCTCTTTGACTCCTTGACTTCTTCTGACTTTGTGACAGTTGTCGGCCCCATCTCCTGTCTTGAACATACAACACTTTGACATCCCTTGAACTTACTTGTCGGATTACTTAAATTCCACGGCTTCCAATCCACCCCGTCCTCCTCTCTTGACCTCTTACTACTTTCGTTGGTCTCGATGCTTGACCTTGTCAACATCTCAACTCCTTCGACCTCTACTCCTATCGTTTGTCAACCTTCGACAAGTCAACTCTCAACCTTTCTCCTGTTGACTGCATATCGATAGCTTCTGCTTGACTTCCTATATTTGACTACTAGTTTACTTCGCACAAGTGGTCGTCAACACCTCCCACTAGTCGGTTCTGCTTCCGTCGATCAACTTCAATTGTTTCTCCTAGGTTTCGATCCTCCTACATCAACCTCCCCAGGTGAAAAGGAACTCGACTGATCCGTCAGTTTCCCATATTCTTCTTTAGAAATCCATGTCGCTTCCTGAAACCCATCATCCTTCCATAATACTAAGTATTTATTCTTCCACAAACTTCGTGTGCACCTGACTTCGCGTTCCTCTAATACTTCAGTGATTTCCTCCTTGTGATGATGACCTGGAATATGCACTCTCTAGTCGATACTCGACACTTCTGCTCTGCTGCTTGTCGAACCTTCCTCATACTTATACAGATATGAGACATTGGACGTTGGAGAAATTTTCAAGTCTTTCGGCATCTCCAACACATAATCATTATTCGAAATCTTCTTTGGGATCTTGCATGGTCGAATCTTCTTCATCTTCAGCTTGTTATACATTCCTATTGGAAATATCTTCTTCCACAAGTGTGCATAGACAAAGTCTCCTTTGGTGAATGACTCTATCCTCTTCTTCCTATCAAGTCTCAACTTGTATGTCACATTTTTAATTTCAATGTGCTTGCGCACATCTTCATGCACTTCTTTCACATGCTCCACGAATGTTTCTACATCCGCACTCTTCTTGATCTCTTTCGGTATCTAGACCAAATACACCACTCCATGTGGGCTTCGAACTTGAACAATATGGACTGAGCTCATACCTGTTGACAGATTGACAGAGTTGTTATAAGCGAATTCTTCTTGCATCAACACGTTCTCCCACTACTAGGGTTTGTCAGCCATCAAAAATATCAGAAGGTTTCCCAAAATTCTGTTCACCACTGTGGTCTGTCCATATGTCTGTGGATGACATGATGAGCTAAACTCCAAATTCGTGTCCAGTTTCTTCCATAGGGTTCTCAAGAAACTACCCATAAAATTGGTATCTCTGTCTAACGTTATACTCTTCGGCAATCCATGCAATCTTACTATCGCTTTGAAGAATAGTAGAGCAATGCTTGTGAAGTCACTTGTCTTCCAACATGGAATAAAGTGTTCCATCTTCAAAATCTTTTGACTACATCGAAGATTGAGTCGTTACCTTTCTGTTTCTTCTGCAATCCTAGCACAAAATGCATGCTCAGGTTCTCCCATGGGGCATTTGGCATTGGTAATTGTGCATACATCCCCATATTTTGACTTCTTCGCTTTTGCAACTGGTAAGTTTGACATTTTTGTACCCACTTACCGACATCTATCATCATTCCTGGCCAATAATACTTCTCTTCGACCAATGCCTTGGTCTATTCGATGCCAAAATGACCTGATAACCCGCCATTATCCAGATCTCGGATTAGGTTCTCTCTTACGGGTCCTATGTGAATACAAAACTGTTTTTTCTTGAATAGGTATCCCTCTTGGATGAAATAATCCAAGTATGGTGTCTTATCGACACTCCATGGTTCGTAACTCACCTTCCATGCTTTCACAAAATCCTCATCAGTCTCATACTTTGTCTTCACCAACTCTATTCCTATTTCTTGAACTATCATCATGTTCAACAATGCAACTCTTCGACTCAACTCATTGGAAACCTTGTTCGACTTTCTAGACTTATGTCGCAACATGAAGGTATATCCTTGCAAGAATTCAATCCACTTCATGTTCCGCTGGTTCAACTTCAACTGAGTATTCAAGTAACTCAGTGCTTGGTGATCTATGTAAAACACAAATTCCTTGGGAAACAGATAATGCTTCCACTTCTTCAATGCTTGGACAATAACATAGAATTCTTGGTCGTAGACCGAATATTTTTTCTTCACTTCATCCAACTTCTTGTTGAAGAGTGCAATTGATAGGCCCTCCTGGCTCAACACTGCTCCAATTTCCATTCCACTCACATCGCGATCAACTTGGAAAACTTTGTCAAAATATGGGATCTCTAACAATGGGCTCTTAGTCACCTTCTCCTTCAACTTGTCGAAATATTTCTGGGCAGCTTCTGTCCACTTGAGCTCCCCTTTCTTCATGCACTCGGTCAATGGTGCACATATCTGACTGAATCCTCTAATGAACTTCCTGTAGAAACTAGCAAGTCCATGAAAACTCTACAATCCCATCATGCTTGTTGGTTATGTCCACTCCAATATAGCCTTCACCTTCTCTGGGTCCATCACCAACCCTTTACGCAAGATTACAAATCCCAAATACACCATTTCTTCCTTCATGAAGAAGCATTTCTATAGGTTCCCCATCAGCTTCTCTTCCCGCATCTTCCGCAATACTTGTCAAATGTTCTCCAAGTGTTCGACCTTAGTTCAAATAAATATTAGGATGTCGTCTAGGTATACTATGACGAAACTTACTGAGAATATTTTCAGTACCTCATTCATCATCTTCATGAACGTATTGCATGCATTAGTCAATCTGAATGGAATGACTAACCAATCATACAATCCTCCCTTTTTCTTGGAGGTTGTCTTCCATTCATCGCCCTCTCTGACCTTGATCTAATGATAACCACTTTTCAGGTCGTTTTTGGTGAAGTATCTTGCTTCACTCAAGAAATCCATCAATTCATCCATCCTCGACAATGGAAAGCTATACTTGATCGTGACCTTGTTTATAGCTCTGGAGTCTGTACACATCCTCCATTCTCCACCCTTCCTTGGTGTTAGTACAACTAGTACCGCACACGGGATCAAACTCTCTCTGATCAATCCTTTGTCAAACAACTCCTGGACTTGCCGATTGAGTTCCTGACCTTCTATTGGAGTCATTTTGTGTGGCTCATTTTTTGAAAAAATCGATCCTGGAATCAACTCAATCTGATGGGATATGCTTCTTTTTGGTGGCAATACTATAGGTGTCTCGTCGACTACTATGCTCCGAAACTCATCAAGCATCGATTCAAATTCTGCCATAATTTTCTCCATTGTCGAGCTATCAACACATGGTCCTTTCGAAATGATGGTGAAAAATCCTGACTGTTTCTCCGCCTCTACAAGGAATTTCTTGGCTGAGCACTCGCTTCTCCCAATAGTTGCTTTCTTCCCATTTGCATTCTATGCTATTCGCCTGCTTCAGCTTCAGCACCCTATGCATGCCATTTTTCCACACTGTGACTGTGTTGGCTTGACCATCATAGATCATATTCTGATCATATTTCCATGGTCTCCCTAGCAATAGATGACATGACTCCATTTGGATTACATCGCACAGTACACTATCTTCAAGTTTTCCAACCTTAAAGTTTATCAGGCACTGTCTGGTTACCTTCACATGGCGACCTTTCTTTATCCAAGATATATTGTATGCATTTGGGTGTTGTGTATATCCCAAACCCAACTTGATGATGCACTCCATCAACACAAGGATACCTATACTGCCACCATTGAATATGGCCTTGCAACACATGTCGTCGATTATCACTCCAGTTTGAAAGATAGCCTTTCATTGAGCCAACTCCTTCTTGTCGCATCGATCGTCCTGAAACAATGTTCTCCTAGAAATCATAGTTTGACATCTTCCTCTATCCTCTTCTCCACTATCAGATATCGATTCCATCCTCTCATCAACTTGCTTATCGCGTCAACATCTGGGTTTCAACTCTTCCTCCACCTGCAGATTATCTGGGCATTCATAGGATTTGTGTCCTACTCCGTGACACTTATAACAGACTACAACTGGTCTGTCAGCTCCTTTCTTGTGTATCGGACAAGTTCGACCATATGCACCTCGACCATGGGTGTCTTGACTATCCTATCGGTTTCTCTATGCCTTCTCTCTGTTCGTTATCCCTTCCACACCTCGGTTGTCTTCGATGGATTCTCTCTTGGTTCCTCTACTTTGTCCCTTCACGAAAACAGTCTTCGCACCTCGATCGGTCATCCTCCCTCTGGTCAATGTGATTCTCCTTGGCATTTTCTCTTCGTCCTTAAGAGCTAATGGCTAGGCTTCAACGACCGCTCTGAACCTCGACATCCTCAACTCGTCCTATATGGCATACTTCAATCCATTTAAATATCTCGCAATAGCTTCTTCTCCTTTGTCAGTTTGACCCAACCAAATCGATAGTCTATAGAATTCTTCCGTGTACTCCTTCACGGTCATGCCTTTCTATCGAAAGTGTTACAACTTCCTAAGCAAGGAAATCACATAGTCGCTAGGAAAGAACTTCCCTTTCAGCTTGGAAACCATCATCTCCCAAGAGCTGATTTTATCCTTTCCTTCCTTGACTCTATCATCCTGCACATTGTCCCACCACAATGAGGCATGACCGTTCAACCTCAAACATGCATTTTTAACTCATTTAGGATCCTTTATCTGCTTTAAGTCGAAGTATTTTTCCATCTCTCTGAACCAATATATCAAGTCTTTTGAATCCAGACTTCCTGAGTAGGTAGGCACATCCATCATTTTTCTACCTCTCATCTCTTTCAGTAGCTTGATGAATCTATCTTTTGGATCTTCCTCGATAGCATCCCATGCTTCCACTTCCTTGAATTCGTTGTCGCTATGGTCATGTGCATAAGGAATACAACCATGTATCTGGATCTCTTTTATCACTGAGAGTTCATTGGTCAAACTTATCATTGTTTGCATGCACTCGTCGAACATTTCACGATCAACTGTGACTATTGTGCCATGTGCTCTTCATCCTACACCTCGGACATTCATGCCTCTTTTATCCATTCCTTCAACCTCAACTGAAGAATTCACTCACCCAATCACAACCAAACTTTACAAAATTGTGCAACTCTACCCAACCACAGCTGGAGCTGTTGAAGCACTCACAGACTCTTCTAGCTCTCTGGATTCGACTGCTCAACTGGATTCTATTCCGGGCTCTGATAGCAAACTAGCGGAAGGTAAGTCCTGATAAGGGTCTTCTTGCTTAACTGTGACACACAACAACACAGGGTGCTCACAAATACTATATGTGAACTGAATGTCAGAAGTTGGCTTCTCTTAAACTGAATCAAATTACAATGTGACATACAAAGCAAAAGAACTAGTCAACCTCAGCCTGTTACAATATACATAAATGAAACTCTTTCTCTCAGTGTGTTCTCAGTTGTGTGCGGTGTTCGTCCCTCGCACGGTCTCTGTTGAATGAAATAACTTGATGGGAAATGGATGAATGATCTGTCAATCCTCTGTTGAATGATCCCCTCTTATGTGCCTTCGCACTACTCTTCTAATCTTCCCTATTACTTCTCTTCTTGAGGCTCATTCCATTCCCCGAGACATCCTTCCTCTATTCGTCGAATTCTCTAGATCCTGTAGACCTATAGTTTTCAGTTCCCTCTAGTCGTGCTACATAGCCTCCACCAATGGTGACAACTAGCGTGATCCCAATGACCTTCATAAGTTCCTTTAACTTCCTCAACAACCATGAATGCATGCTAAGTACGTCACCTTGACTCCTGCACTTCTTCTGACTTTGCTACAGTTGTCAGCCCCATCTTTTGTCTCGACCATACTGCACTTCGTCATTCCTCTACCTTACTTGTTGGCTTTTCTTAACTTCCACGGCTTCCAGTCCACCCCGTCCTGCTCTCTTGGCATCTTTCTACTTCCATCGGTGCCGATGTTCGACCTTATTGACATCTCAACTCCTTCGACCTCCGTTCCTATCGTTTATCGACCTTTGACATGTCAACTCTCAACCTTTCTCCTTTTGAACACATATCGACAGCTTCTGCTCAACTTCTTGTCTTAGTTTACCAATTTACATCGCTCCAATGGTCGTCGGCACCTCCCCCAAGTAGGTTCTACTTCTGTCGATCCACTTAGATTGTTTCTCCTAGGCCCTGGTTCTCTTGCATAAACTAGGCTAAGATCCAGATGTTTCTGCATCTTTTGAAGGTTTATTATGAGAACGAGGCCTTTCTTGAATGGTAATTTCATGTTCACCAATCATGAAGATGTTAGTATTGGGGGGATTTCCCCCTTGTGGGGGTTTTCCTGGTTCCCTTCTAAGGGAGGTACCAGTATTGCATAAACCATTTGTTGTTGTTATGGGAAAGGTTCTATTAGGATGACATGTTGTTTTTTACCTCCTCGTTGTGCCAACATTCAATGAATGTCATCTATTGCAAGCATACTTGTTCTTTCGATTTTCCCAATTGCCTCCAGTAGGATTACTCACCTTAGGAGCTTTTCCCATCCTAGAATTACAATTTCGATTCTTCTTCTATTTCTTCTTTTTTCCTTTTGAGTCGCAATTTGAACCGTAAGTACTTCAAAATTTTGGATGGGAGTTGTCGATTGCTATGTTTCTTGGACAGCTGTTGATTGTGAGGTATGAACAGACATTTGTCCAAATTGCTGGGTAAGTTTCTTAATTTGGTTGATGGATCCAATCACACCATCAATATGTTTTCCTTTTGGTCACTTATATGGTTCGGACATAGGTCTTACAACATGAGGTATTAAATCATAAAGTGTGCCCGATTGGGAATATCTGAAATCCATCTGTTGAGCACTCTAGATGAATTTCTCTTTAGTCATGGCTCCTAAAATGGCTACATATTTGGAAAGAGTATGCAATAGTGATTTCATGAACAAATCTAATAAGAATTGATCTAGGATTTCCACTTTTAATAAGCCATTAGCGTCTCCTCATTTCATCGATACGATTTGATATGTGAGTGGAAGTGGACTGCCTAAGCGAGGTCAAAATTTCTGTACCCATCTCATAGCAGATAGGTAATTGAAAATGTGTCAAAAATACCATAGCTAAAGATGAAAAATCCATGACTGTATTGCAAGGAAACTCATTGTACAATTTCACAGCAGTTCCCGTGAGGGTCCGCTGAAACAACAGTATACTAATCCTATCATCAACTAGGGAATTGGATGAACATCACAAATGGAATGTCATCACATGATTTGATGGATCATCCCCTAGTCATCCGTCAAACTTGGGTATATATGAGGGTAGCCTAGCTGGTATGGTTGGCCACCCATTGAAATGTAGATCATGCTCATTAGTCAGCTGAGATAAATCCAATAGATTAAATGTGGCTATAAATGGTGATTTGAATGGTGTCATATCATACGATTGATACGCGGGTGAAGCTTGATGGCTCCATTGTTTCTGTTCTTGGGATTGCAATGAGTTCCAAGGAGGATTTCCTCCTTGTGGATTTTGCATCCAAAAAGATTCATTACTTCCTAAATGTTGTCCATTCCATTTTGGAACATGATGCATGTATGGATTTCCCCCTTGTGGAGGTAGGTTCCAATAAGATTGGTTACTTGGTGGAACATGACCATTCCATTGTGGGATAGAATTAATGGGTGGATTACCTTCTTGCAAAGATGGGACCCAATAAAATTGGTTAATTGTCAGATTTTGACCACTCCATTGATTATTTCATTGGTTTTGATAAAAGTTCCAAGGTTGATTTCCCCCTTACAAGGGTGGGCCCAAAGAAGGTTGGTTACATTCCTGGAACTTGTCCACATCTTTGTGGAATGGGCTTGATAGGTGGATTTCCCTCTGGTATGCTACTTGTTGGTGGTATGATACTTTCCCCAGGATTTGTGCTAGGAAAGGCAGGGGGATGACTTCCCGAGGAATTTCCGTAATATGTGGAGCATAACCCCAATTTCCATTACTGTTCCATGGTCCATTGCTTCTACCGAGAATATTAACATTATATCGTTAAGGGTTTCCCTGAGAAGTAGAACTTGGAAAAATGTTAGGTCTACCAAGAGGATTTTAGCTTAGTCCTTGATTGTTTTGACCTTGATTAGAAAAACCATATGAAAAACCCATGTTTGGTAAGGAACACCCCCAAATAGAGATCCTTGCATGCGAAGTGGATGTACTTCCAAGATTGGAACATGAAATTGTACCAACTAGCACTGAAGTGCTTGTTGAACTTGCGCTAATTACATGTATACTAGCTATTGGGATTTATGTAGAGGCCAAAGTGAAAGTATTACTACCTCTTGCAACTCTTTTAGGTTGTGATGATGTAGTCCCTTGGGCTCTTGATGAGGCCATAGGTTCAAGTGTTGATTTTTTCATGTTATTATAATAACTGAAAAGAGGATGGATGCAATCCAATGACTCACTAATGTGAAGTACCATTGTAAGTCTAGAATATTTGTCAAGGGTGGGTTTGTGTGAATAGTTTTCTTGTCCTCTACTGTTTCAATTTCAAATATAGCAATATTATCAACAAATTCTGTGTTTTCTTCATTATGCGATGGTGCAGTTTCAATATTTGTTTCATGTTTTACTTCTATATTATTGTTAATTGAATCTAGAATTTGTTCATTTTCCAAGTCCCAAGGTTTTGTTTTTTGTATCTATTTTCGTGATCTAGTGGGGCCTTCAAATTATGGTGACTCACCTCACTACCTCCATGACTCACTGATTGGGATAGTAGACACTTTGATCATTTTGATAAAAGGATTTGTTTAAAATTTATATTCTTAATAAAAAATAGAATCAAACAGTCCTAACAAAATATAGAGTCAACAAAAATAAAAGTGTCCACACAATAAAAAAGTCCTATGAATCCAAGCAAGCAAATGAATTTTCCAAAGAACCAAAGCTCGGTGAAAAGTTGGATTAGAGGGCCTTTCGAACTAGTAGCTGTTGAGGGATCTCAAGCCTCAAAGGATTACTAATAGAGAAGGTTTGAGAATTAGTTACAATAACTTTAATCACCAGCAGTGCAAGTATTGGTTCTTGACAAATCACCCTCCGAAGGAGTAAACACTTCAAAGTTTATCTCAGGTAGTGCAAGTGTTCCCTCCTCACAATAGCCTGTGTGATATCCTAGGAATAGGAACTAAGGTTACCACTTCAGAATAGATGGTCGGGAGGAACAATTGTAAGTCTCGGACAACTCTCATAACCAGGCCCTCTAGAAAATTGACATCACCCCAAGGACTTGTCACTTACATGGAATTCCATGATGAGCTAATATCCCACTAAACAAGCAAGAGTGGGGGTACCACCCTTACTTATTCATATTGATCTTGTTCTTGACACATGTGTTAGATGTGCTTTGCGGACAAACGTTTTCTTTTACTAATGGATTTAATTTCTCAATAATCAATTCTAGTTTTAAATTTTTTGTATCCCAGGAGTGTTAGCTCTCTAATCCTAATCTAGGGAACTATCCTAACCTTCTTGGTGATATGAAAATCATTTTTTGTTATTTTTAGATTAAGTGCCAATTTTAAAGGCACTTTACTTAGTTTCTGAAGTGGAAGTGAAACTAGTGGTGTTTTGACTTGAAAATGAACCAAACAATGCAATATGATCACTAATCTACCTTTCAATTTGATGAATGCTCTAAATTGATGAAAAGTTAGACGTTCGTGTAAGTCTTCCAAACATGCAAGTTGCAAAAACAGAATTATCTCTATGATTTTGAAAAAAGTTTTTTTCTAAAGAAATGAAGTTTTATTGTCACAAATTACTTGATTTTTTTCAATTTTTGTTTACAACATGCATAAAAATATTTTCAAATCTTTGAATGTGTTTCCAAATCTAGTGTTTTTTTGGTGATGCAAAATTTATTCGTAGAGTTTTTTTATGTTTAGGAACATTTCTTCCGAAATATGTTTAATTATTTATTTCAAAAATCAATGTAAACCAAACAAATATCTCAACTGAAATGAATTCAACTCCGTTACATGGCGGATCTTTGTTTCTCATTTGCAGGGCCACCCAAAAGTGCAAGCAAAGAGGATATACACATCCCTTTGATGAACTATTAAGTTAACTTTTACAAGTGAGATATCTTTCCTCATTCACAAGATCGCTTAAAAGCCTAAGTGAAGAGGATACAGTGGCTCAAGAATTGTATGCAAAAATTGAAATCTACTACGTTAGAAGAGAGATCCACTTTCTCATTCACAAGATTGCCCGAAAACCCAAGTGGAGAGGATAGATGGATCGAAAAGAAATTGCTCAAAAAATCAAATACTAAACTATTACAAATGAGATCCACTTTCTCATTGACAAGATTGCTCGAAATCCCAAGTGAAGAGGATATTGTGCCTCAAAGACAACTTATCTGAAGAAAATTGAATATTCAAGCTACAACTCTCTCCATAAATCAAATCCCCCAGTCGACATAGGTGTAGAATAGTGTACAATGCGACACTTTAAGATGGCGCACTCTCAGAACAGAAAAAGTGGCATAGTGGTTCGCTCTATTCAAGAGATAGGGTGCATCTATTGAGATTGGTGCATTGCGTTCAACATACAGGGTGCAACTCTATTCCAATATAAGGAAACTAAGAAAGCCGAGCCTAATTTTAAATATTTTTAGGTTTTTAAATGTTGATTAGGGCTCGTTCTAGGTTTCTAAGGGTCTTTAAACTTGATACATTGGTCCTGTGACAATTTTAAGGCATGAATTAATTATATATTTAAGGTTGGAACACCAAAATTTTGAAAATTGAAATTAAAACCCAAGTGGAGTCACCATTCTGTTAATGGAGATTATAGTAGGGATGTGTCTACTCTAATTAACCATATTAATATGAACTGGTGAGATTCAATTGATTGATGGAAATGAAACAATCATCTAAACTTTCCTAAGATATTTAACCATTTTGAGACACTATACCATTGTTTTTTGCGACTCCATATGAATTACATTTTGATATTTCAAAGTTGCATGATCTCCTTTACAATATCAGGAAGGTGCTACATCAGTTTTATAATAAGGTACATGGTTTGGTTCACCACATTCCAGCTACAAAATAAACTTATCTTGTTGAGTCCAATAATTATCTTTGGGAAGTAGTTTGCACAGATCTGTTTTCCATAATTGATTATGTATTCAGATTAGATCAAGTATGTTTTAACAGTAAGAATAATTCATATGCTGCTCCTCCATCATCCGATGATGATTTCCATGCATCTTCTTCACATGTTTTATGCCTACACTACATTGATGTATTGATGCATGATCATGGCATCTAGAAAATCTTCATCAATTATGTTACCCAGAAGCAGTTCATTCAACTCATTCAAGTAAAGAACAATACAGTATGAGGACATTATTAATATTTATGTGCTATGTCCTTTCTTGAGGTGGGGTTTTCTTACCAAGTGGTTTTACCTCTTACCTCTTTTTACATGGACATATATATTTTTTTTGTAAAGGGTGACCATAAGATTTTGTTGCTTGGGCCCTAATTTTTATTTCAAATCAATCTAACTCAGTCTTAGGGGGGTGTTGGAACATTTAAAAACACACTTGATAATGAGGATATAATTTATTAATCATTTTGATTAATTTCTTAGTCACTAGGGTGCACTTGGATATATTTTGGATAATATTTCCATGATTTTGTATGATTTTATTCCATTCCTGGATTATTAGTATGCTTTCCTACTTTAGAAATTTTTATTCTTTATTTTCTCCATTTAGTAGATAAGGATAAATCTTGTTGACTTAGGAAACCCAATATTTTTTCCAACTCACCCTCATCCATATTTTTCTCTCCAAAAGAAACCTAAACTAATGACACAATTGTGGAAACTAACATGCTGGCTATTGTCAAAGCCTATCTTGTAATAAAGTGAAAAAGTGTGCATTAAACATCTTTATTATTCTATTACTTTTTATATGTGGGCCGCTTATGACCTACATACTTACGTGTCACTACGCTGATGTTGTAATCCCACGGTTCACATAGTTATCATAGATACATTACACAATATAAGCAAGCATACACAATAACACAGATACAAGAGATGAGACAGATAGAGAGAATAGTCTTTGTATTAACCAGCAATAGCAGAACAATATGATAGAATCAATCTCTACTTCCTATCAGCTCACCAGCCTAGATATATATATGTGCAGATACAGTTACATAACTGTCTGTTGGTTTATCCAACTGACCCGACCCATACTAGTCAACGTGACTAGTCGACATATGCTGCAAAGTGGTCGGGCGGAGGGCCTAGTCAACAGGCTGACATAGGCCCCTCCAACATCTCCCCCACCTCAAAATCTTTCTTCGTCCCGAATAAATGGAGAGATCAAAATTACAGAAACAGTTATGTCAAAGAAATGCTAGAATCCATAACATCAGGAATCTGGAGACAAGCTTCAATGATAACTTCAGCAGAGACGGATAGATGTTGCTGGAACTCTTCCCAAGTGCGTAACAGATTCTAGATGTCGACAGTCAGAGTTGTGAGTTTCAACAGATTTTCCATCTTGTCGTGAGTGGATGTAGCCTGCAAATGGATCATGTCAGGACCAAATGTGTTAATTGTATTGTTGGCAGTAGCAAGTAACTGATTGAATCTGGGATGAATTTATTCAAGTTTGTTGAGGCCTCCTCGAGCCTGTGACATCCACTGAATTTCCTGTTTTTCTAACTTTTCTAATTGCTTGTTCTCCAGGATGATCTGATTATCAAGTATTTCAATCTGGGCTTCATCTGCAGTCAAGCGCTGTTGCTGAAGCTTGCTTAGCAACGCTCTTATTTTCTGAAGATTTTTGTAAACATCACCATAGTAGACATACCAATTGTTGAGAACTGTGGCAAGTTTTCCTTCCTAATGAGCATACTGCTTGCTTGCTTTGGAGGCTTCTGAAAATGCTGTAAACTGATTTGTCACGAGGGAAGCTACCTCAATAGCCTGATCTTGTTGTTTCTTGATAAGCTCAGATTGTAACATCGACATGATAGATTCTAGTAACTGGTATACTTTGTCTAGAGGTGATGTCATGTCGGAACTAGTTGGAAGTGGGATAGCTTGCTGAGCTAATTTTTCACATTTAGTAAGAAATGTAGCCCGCTCGTTTTGTAGCTGTAGTAATTGATCTTCTGATTCCTGTTGGCGATATCTTTGCACTCTAAAAACTCCATCTTCAAGTAAATCGAGTTCTACTTGGGATGCCAACTGTGGCTGATAGCTTGTAGAAGCTCCAAATTGATCTCAGTATACAGAAGGAATATTCTCTGATTGTCCTTGCTGTGTTTGATGTATTTGTAGTTGCTGCTGCAATTCTCTTTCTTTACGTTTCTTCTCTTTGTGTTTCTTTCAGCTACTTCTCTCTTTTTCTTTGCTTATGGTGAGTTGTTCTAGCCTCTTATCTTTTTCGGCTGTTGGTAGGTGATTTTCGATGGCTACTTGTGCACTAATGGCAACCTGTTCTGCTTGACTGTGTGCACTGGGTACTACTGTTGTCATGACTGGATTGTCATGTTCTGGTCCTTCGACCGTTAGTAGATTTGCTGAAGATGTGCTAGAGATATCCCTATTACAGGTATTAGTAGTTGGAGCATTTGTATGTTCTGATGGTCATGTCGTGTCGACTGCAGCTTCTCGAGTCTTGATCAGTTCCGTGACTCTCTCTGCTTCTGTCGTGTCTGCTTCTTTGTTGAGTTGTTGTGAAATTGAACTAGACTTGGATCCTTCGACAGGGGAACTCGACTGGTTTACTGGGAATGATGGAAGGTCGGTGGATGTTGGAAACGGACTTGGTGAAATGGTACTGTCGAAGGGATCCGGACTAACTAAACTAGACTCGACCTGGGAACTAAAAACTTGGTATTTTTCCTTGCTAATGGTTTTTTCTTGAACTGGACTCGTTTGCTGTGGTAGTGATTCAACTGGAAGAGGAGTGAAGACACATGTTTGTTGTGCATATGTTGGATTTGATGGGTCAGGATTTCTGATATGGTGGGTGGTCATGTGACCAACAATTTCTGGGCTGGGTAATGGCAAAGGTGAAATTCCTGTTTGAATGTTGATGGATGAGGCTAAGTTAACCGGGACAATAGACAGAGAGGCAAAAATAGGTTGTTGGATGACCATCTCGTGCCAGTTAGGACAGAATATCAGAATGTTTGCAATGAATGTGCTTAGAGTGGTGTCTTCTGTGACATGAGGAGCAGGTAATGCTAAAAGACTTCTTTATTCTTCTACTATAGTTGGGGAAAGGGGGGGGACTGGATTGTTAGATCAACATCAAGAGCGACTAAAATTTTGGGTTTCTTAACAATGATTTGGGAACATGGATACTTATCTTTTTCTAGGATGTTTCTGAATTGTTCTTCGACAGGTAGTTTATTCTTGGTTGCATCTTCTAGGATTTGGGTAGCACTGTCGTATAGCTTGATCTCATCTATCATCGATGGTTCTCGAATTGTTACTTGTCTTTTTCCTTTCCCTTTTGTTGATATTACTCAGTTCTGTCGGGCTGTGACGATTTCGGCTACTACCTTCTGGATATTATCGTCTGTCAGAAGATGTTCCAGATTGTCGGATTCTGTATCATTGTTCGACTACTCTCCCGCTTCTATGTTCGGAGTCTGGATGAGTGCTAACATCTTGGTACTAGGAGTCAGCTCGGGCTGATAGTTGAAAGTGTTCATGTACAACTGACTTTCATATGCTTCCTCTTGTTCCATGTCGATCAGTGGTTCGACATATTTGACATTGGTTTTCATGGCTTGTGCCAGGATGGGTAGTACTTGATTAGATTGACGGCTTAATTCTGAAAAGATTTCACTTACTGAAGGGTAATAGTCGAGTCGTTTTGCTGGGCCTGCTGCTCCTTCCATGTACCATATTGCTGTGTCATCTAAAGATAGTTGGATGTGCGCTGTTGGTGGCAGGATTCGATGGACGTTATGTGGTACCCTCCATCTTGTTGTTATTTCTTTAAGGTCAGTAAACCATGCTTCAAGCCAAAGCTTTACTGTTGTAGGTCCATGTCGGTTTGTTCCAGGTGCAAAACAGTGGAAATTTTCCATCAGGATGAGTCAGACTTTAGTGAAGTCTTTGGTTCCTTTTGGTCGACAATGGGTCATAGCAATCCAAATGAGTAGAGATGGGTAGCAAACGCTAGCTCCCTCGTCCTGGCACTTCTGGCATGTATATTTGAGAATGTCGTCCAAATAATCTACCCAGTTGTATACCTTGTCGTTCATAGCCATATTTTTAACAGCTTCTAGCATTTTGGGCTTCTGGTCTGAACCTCTACCTATCCTTGAAAGTGCATGTGATACAATCTTAGTGGCCCTTTTGTAATTTCCGAAAACAATCTGACTCACGACTACTCCTCATGAATTCTTTCCAGTGGGAGAATCGACAAACTCATCAATCAAGTCTGCAGTCGAACTTGTTGGTACAACATCTCCTTTATGTGAAAGGCCAGTGATTTTGTGGATGATTTCACCATTGATTTCGACTGGAATATCAAAGTAAAGCTTGCCATTGTGGTATATGCTAATGATGAACTGTGCAATAACTTCCTTCAATCCTCCAAAGTTATCCAATAAGGGTGCCCTCAGGTAGTGCAGGATTGTGGCTGTCTGCAACCGTTTTTCTTCCTCTCTCCAGTGACCACTTGATTCTTGGTTCTCATCGCATATAAATTTCATTGAAGGGATCTTTTTCATTAATTGTCATAAGACAATTATAATTATGAAAGATAGTTTATAAAAGGAATAAATGTCGGAAGTTTTAGATATTTGTAAAGTAGTAATTAACAAGGCTGAAAACACACTTATATTTCCACATAGAAATTAATGGAAATTAGACCTCTTAGAAAAAAATTATTTTTGATGAATTTTGGGGTTTTGACAAACAAGCTTACAACCAGGGTCTCTCAGCATCATCAGTTCACATGGCATGGAGAAACTACATAAGAATAATTCACATGGTATCATCACTCAGATCCATTCCATTCAGATGTAACCATCAGTGGTCTCCACTACTCCCTTGGATCTACAACAAATTCTCGATCGATATACCGGTGTCTTTGTTGAACTAGTAGGATAGCCACCTTCAAGGCCAGAGGACCATCGTATTCATCTCCTTCCTAGAAGCATTCCTTCCAACATAAGGTCCTATCGCTACCCATTTCACCCTAAAAAAAAGAGATTTAAATCCTCATTCGGAACTTACTGAAGCAAGGAATTATTTGCCCAAGCACTAGTTCCTTTTCTTCACAAGTTCTTCTTGTCCTAAAAAAAATGGGTCATGGCGCCTCTGCAATGACTTTCGAGCACTTAATCATCTCACACTCAAGGATAAGTTTTCAATTCCTGTTGTTGATGAGCTTCTTGATGAGCTTCATGGTGCTCAATTTTTCTCCAAGTTGGATCTTCGTTTTGGGTATCATCAACTTAGGGTTCATGACGATGATATCCCTAAAACAGCTTTCTGCACGCATGATGGCCACTATGATTTTTTGGTCATGCCCTTTGGCCTCACTAATGCTCCTTCCACATTCCCGACATTGATGAATAAAATATTCCGACTCTACTTGCGGAAATTCATTTTGTTCTTCTTTGATGATATCCTCATCTACAGTAAAACATGGGGTGAACATCTCCAACATATGGATCTTGTAATGCAACTTTTCTCTGACCATCCTCTCCATGCCAAACAATCTAAATGTGTTTTTGGACATAAGGAACTAGAATATCTCGGGAACATTATTTCAGCACAAGGGGTTCGTGTGGATCTTTCCAAAATCGCTGCCATGAACAATTGGCCACATCCTCAGACACTCAAGAGCCTTCGTGATTTTTTGGGGTTGAATGGCGACTATCGCAAGTTTGTCAAGGATTATGGGAAGATTGTAACTCCATTAATGACTCTATTGAAAAAGGATTCTTTTACATGGACACATGCTACTGAGTGTGCATTTGACAAACTAAAACAAGCTATCTGTACTACACCTGTTCTAGCTATGCCCAATTTTTTCAAGCCCTTCACTATTGAGAGTGATGCTTGTGGCAATGGACTTGGTGTTTTTCTCCTTCAATATGAACATCCCGTTGCGTTCACCAGCAAATCCCTTTCAAGTAATAATTTAGCTGCCTCTACATATGAGAAGGAAATGATGGCTATTTTGCATGCAGTACAAAAGTGGCGACCATACCTATTAGGGAATCATTTCTGCATCAAGACTGATCACCAGAGTCTGAAATATTTCCTGGAACAACGTGTATCCTCCCCAACACAAAAGAAATGGGTTAGGAAACTCATGAGTTATGACTATGAGATTACTTACAACAAGGGTAAGGACAATATTGTGGTGGGTGCTCTTTATCACACATTTGATGACTAAGTTTCTCTGTCAGCTATTTCTATGCCTGCTCCAACTTGGTTGTAATTTGCTCAACAGGGCTCTGTCAATGACTCTTCATTATCTCAAATCATCCAACGCTTGGAGAACAACCCTTCTCCTGTATCACATTACTCTTGGTATGGTGTTTCCCTGAGATACAAGGGTTGTCTCGTGCTTCCCCAGAGCACAGATCTTCTGTTGGGCCCAGGTTGAGATGAAGTTTTGGAAGCACCTTTTTGAGGAAAGCAGGGAAAGCTAAGCTGAGCGCATCTCAGAAACACAATTTTTGCTAAGTATTGAGGATGTTGCGAAGTTGCGCGCAGCATCCAACTTTTGACCAGGCTGCGGAGTTGTGCACAACATCAAAGTTTTGGCCATGATGCGAAGACCAATACTACGCTGAAGTAGTGCTGCGGAGTTAGGAGGCCACGTGGAGCCAGCAAAGCGGTGTGCTGGACAAGTATCAAGTGTAGCTACTGGCTCGACCGATAGCAGCCATTTTTGGAAAGATATTCCAGGATTGCCGAGCAGCGGACATAGGAAAAACAGGAAGGCAGCTACGCGTGGGTTGTTAAGGAAAGCAACGTTTGGCATGCTTAGAAGTTAAAATAGAAACGATTGGATGAGTGATATTCATTTCAGTGCCTTTACGTTTCGAGATATTCCAAGTAGAGGATAAGTGTGGGTGACTCGCAGTTCCAGAAGAAGATTCGCAACAGTAAGAAACCCTTGGTGTGACCCGCAGTGTTTCCTCTACTGCGTAGTACTGCTCGCAGCATATATCCTGCTACGCACCGCATCACTTTGCCCCTCAGCACACTCCTTCTGTCCCGCGCTGTGCAGTTTGCTCAGATAAACAACTCATCATTTATTGTGGAAACCTGATTCCGTAGTACCCCATAAAGATACACCTCGAGTGAGACCTCAACCTGCTCGCAAGTTGTTGCCGAAAGGGCCGTTGCAAAGGGGTTTTGTTGGTCAAAGGAAGAACCGCAAATAACTTGGGTCCAATTGGAAACCTATGGGTTAGTTTAACCTAACAAATGGTTCTGTTTCCGTGCTAGAATCCATGATGAGTTGAAATGGTTCCGTTGAGTTGCAATCACGATGTGTGAAGAAGAATATCAGTTCCCTAAAGGATCTGACTATTGGCATCCTGAAAAGACAGAAATCCAAGCTTGGTGGGATAAGACCATAAGCGATTTTAACAGACAAGAAAATAGACATCCGCGTCTAAGCGACACACAGTGGTCGGATATATATCTATTGGACAACATTCATGAGATATTTTGGGAATTGTTTCCAAACGAGCTGCATGCGTGGATCTCGCGGCTCGCAGAGAAGAAAAACTATTTCCAAGGAGGAGTTCCTATGGAGTGGAATCCCGAGCTCACAGTGCAACTTAAAGAGTTAGACAGCCCATTGTCATGTGCAGCTGATTATTGGGTCGATCATATGCTAGAAGGCTTTGTAACATAATTTGCTGTAGACACACTCAAATCCTACAGCCAAGCAGAAGCACACTTTTTCGAAGGATTCCAAGGTAAGTTTCTGAACAATCTCAGTCTATACATTAAGATGTTGTTAGCTAAGAAAGGCGTTCTAAGAATGTAGTAATATGCTTGAAGTTTGTCATGATAAACAGTACATATATTGATTCTGACGAAGAGACACACACTCTTAGAAGTGGTAAGAGATATAAAATTAATAAGAATCCAGAAGGCCCTTAACTTCATATACATACTGAGATCCCCTGCGATCTTGATAGCGAAGTTGCATTACCATTTACCCATGAGAATCCGCCAGCTGCACAAACTGCGCCACCCTTGTCGCAGAACCCACCCGCTACGCAGCCCACCCCGCAGAAGACTCATCCTAGTCCATCTCTCCTGATAGTCCTATTTGTATTTACTGCGCATATCCCTTTACAGCAGCTGCGCACTAATCCCATCACCCCACCACCTAGTAGCACAATGGAAAACACTGATATGAAACTGCCAATATTCAGAGGAATTGGCCTAGAAGACCCCGATCAGCATTGGTTCCTTTGTGAAGCCATATGGAGTGTAAGACAAATCCAGGACGATGTTGTGAAGCAAGCATAACTCATCACCACCTTCAAGGATAAAGTGCTACATTGGTTTATGAGATACTCTACCGTACATCCAAGAACCCTCGCAGAAATTAAAGTCACATTGGTGGCAGAGTTCAAGAAACCTAAGTCTGAGTCTCAGTGTATAACTGAGTTGAAGGAAATAAAGCAGAGACTAACTGAAACGGTCTGGGAATTTGATCAGAAATTTAAGACCTTACTAGACCAAGTAAGTTTTGTTATACGACTAGAACAGCATAAAGAATGGTTTAGTGCTGCGTTGTTACCCCATATTAGATTACCATTGATGCAGCAAAAGATTCTATCCCAGGCAGATGCCTTGGAAATTGCAATGAAGCTGGAAGCTTCGCCGATTGGTGATACTAGTTCTGGGATGTCTCAGATCCAGAACCAGCTGACCACCCTCACACTTGAACTGCAAAGTATGAAAAATGGTAAAGAACGAAGATATGAACCTAGACAGGAGGTCTGGTGTACAAGTTGTAAAGGAGAAGGTCATGACCGCGAGCATTGCCCTCTATTCCGTGACTATATTAACAGTGGTGCACCTAACCCATTAAATCAGAATCAGGCTCCATGGTGTGAAATTTGTAGAACCACGGGACATAGACCTGAAGACTATTACCTAATCCAAAAATAAGTGAAAACTCCTAAGAATTTATACTACAATTTCTGTAAATCAGTTGGACATGATGAATCCAACTTCCGCGCATATGAATTAATGAGTGAAAGAAAAAGGGATATGGACTCAATGCGAGGTGCTGGCTTGTACCACATACAAGAATATACCCAGCCAAAACAAGAAAATGCACAATATGACCAAGGAGGATACAGAGGTTGTGGTGGTGGATACCATAGAAGAGGAAGAAATGTTGGTCCGGCACAAGGAAGAGGCTGCGGCCAAGTCATTTTTTATAACTGTGGCCAACGCGGGCATGTGTCTAGAGATTGTGTTAACCCATGCACTACGTGCAACTATTGTAAATTGTTTGAGCATGTCATTAAAGATTGCCCAGTATTAGAGGTGGAAATGAAGAAGAGAAGACAAACAGAGGCTTCGAATCCAAACATCCAGTGGATTGCAGTAGAGAATAGACCAGTGGATCCGAGCATTAACATGGTCACGCGTAGTGGTGCTGAGACAGGATACGATAGAGGAGCGGAAGCTTCAACATTAGGGGAAGCACACACGAAGAAGGATCCCCTTGAAATAGTATGGATAAGGAAAGCTCTAGGAAAAGCACCCCCTCTTAACCTACAGAAGAACAAGGAGATCTTCATTGGCACACGGGATACCTTTAGAGAACGAGCAGATAAGTCATCAAGGATCTCGCTGCGTAGCGAAACACCACATGTTGAAGACATGCTTGCCCCGTATGATAAAACAACTACTGCGAAAGATGTTCGTACTTCTATTGCGCAGTTCTTGCGAAGCTGCATGAAGTTAATAAAAAGCAAAAAAGCCATAGTAGAGCTCTAGAAGCTTATTAGCCAATATGAACCTCAGATTGCAACAGAGACTCCAGATAGCACTATACATCATATAAGGAAGCATAAAAGAACAGGCCGAGAGATGAGGCTTACTGCGTAGATAGGAGATTTTGAAATCGATGAAGTCATCCCTGATCTGGGATCAGAAGTGAATGTCTTGACTAAGCAGAAATGGTAGCAGATGGGTCGACCAAAGTTACTCTGGTCACCTGTCCAGTTACAAATGGCTAAATAGGAGAAGGTCATACGTTTTCGCCGCTTAGCTAATGTAGTAGTTGACATTGACAAAGTACAGTGTCATGCAAAATTTGAGGTTACTAAAATTGTGGATGATAGTCAACCTTTTCCAGCAATATTGGGAATTGATTGGGCTATGGATAAGTTGGCTATCATAAATTGAAGACAAAGAAGATGATTTTTGAAGGGAAGCATCTTAGGGTCATCGCACCATTGGATCCTAAAGATGGTGATAGATACAGTGAGCCAATTCAGGAGGAATCCCAAGCTCAAGATTTAGACCGACTGTACCAGCTGACTGCGAACAAGGAAGACTACATTAATCCTACTGCGGACGGTACACTTAGCTGACGATGTGACACTTCTTGTATCTCTGACTCGGATACAAGATTGGAGAATTGGCAAAGCCGCATGCATGAAGTATCAGCAAGAAGATGTGCATAGGTTACAAAATCACTGCGCTGGATCGAAAAAGAGGTGAGTCCTATTCCCACATATGATGGTTCTACTAATGTTTATAGTTTCATAAGGGAATATACTGCAGTAATACCAGATGAGCATAGACTACCAGCTTTAGATATAGCATTGCACGATACACCTGCCAGATGGTGGAATGCACATAAGCAAACATTGACCACTTGGGATCAATGCAGAACTAAGATGTAGATCCGGTTCGCCGAAAAGGTTACTTTACCCTTTGAAAAGTATAATGGACAGACACACCTTAGTCAGCACATTTAAATCTGTTCAAAGGCATGGGTGGAAATACCACTTACAGAATGGGTACATTTATTTGTACATACATTGGATGCGGGTATCTAAGAGAAATGGTACCTCGACCTGGAGTTGCGCAGTGAACTCACTGATTGGGAGCTACTCACTGCGAACTTCCGGAAGGACTTCAGTTTTGAAGACGAGAATCCATTAATCCATGAAGCATTATAGCTAATCAAGAAGCGCAAATTCCAGGACAATTGTCATCATCAAAACATAAGATTGTAGGAGTTTTTTGGGACAGAGTGCGTTCTCGCGCACCTACAGTCAGAATGGAAGGAACATGAAGAGCACCTGATCAAGTGTTACAACTTAGCTGAAGATACCAATGATACAAATAAGATGATGAGGAGGACCCACGCAACATAGATATACCAGAGTCAGAAGGCGCGCGTGAGGTAGAAGGACCTCCGTTTGAAATCCCAGATATGACTGGACCAGTGAAAACACAAAAAGTGAACATTGGCACAGACAAAGAGCCGAAGTTCACATCAATAGGAGATTATTGGGATGATCACACTATTGCAGAGATCGTAGATACCTTACATGAGTATCAAGAACTATTTCCAACAAAATTTACAGACATGAAAGGAATTTTGGGAGACCTAGCGATCATGAAAATACCTTTAAAACCAGGTGCTAAGCCTGTCAAGCAGAGGCCATACAAATTGAATTCACGCTATAAGGAAAAAGTCCGCACAGATCTAGATAAGATGCTAGAAGTAGGAATCATTGAACCAGTCGAATAATCCAAATGGATTAGCCCCATGGTTGTTCAAGACAATAAAGCAAAAGGTGAGATCAGGATTTGTGTGGATCTCAAAAAGCTGAATGATGCTTCCATGCACGACCCATTTCCCACTCCATTCATAGATGAAGTGCTTGATAATGTTGGAGGAAATGAGGCATACTCTTTCATTGATGGTTTCTCTGGTTATCATCAGATCAGGATTGATCCTGCGGATAGGCATAAGACGACATTTGCTACAGAATGGGGGTCATTCCAGTACACTGTCATGCCTTTTGGGATGAAGAACGCACCTTCCATATTCTCTAGAGTCATCATCGCAGCATTTAAAGATTTTATGCACAAGTTTTTAGAAGCATATTTTGATGATTGGACTATATTTGGTCTATTGAAAAATCATTGCGCAAATCTCCACATGATGCTCGAGACCTAGCCGAGAGAAAGGAGAGTCTACAGCTGAGTGCACAAACTAAGAACGGATGCCCCATCCCTTTTGAAAGAAATATCTTACCAACTGTTCTTGTGGATGTAGCTTTCCATCCGGGGAAGTGAACCATGTTAAATCTTGTGTTATGTCATGATGTTTATGAATGAATGACTTTTTGTATTTTCTGTAGAATGAATGCTTGAATGTTTCCTTACATGTTGTAATATGAGAACTTTGATATGCATTTACCAATAGGAGAAGTTTGGAAATGATATGCTAGGTTCCATGGAAGCAGATGAATTGAAAACATTTCAATTCTATGTTAAGGTCATGAATCAGTCATTTAAGTTTAAATACTTTCTTAAGCATAGTGAAGGAATGCAGCACAGTTAATCATGTTTATCATTTCGGTTCACATTGTAATAATCCAAGTTCTAGAATGAGCACTAGAAAGATAACCAGTAAGTGCCTGAATGAATGGATGAGTGATATTCATTTCAGTGCGTTAACGTTTCAATATATTCCAAGTAGAGGATAAGTGTGGGTGACTCGCGGTTCCAGAAGAAGATTCGCAGTAGTAAAAAACCCTTGGTGTGGCCCGCAGTGTTGTCTCCACTGTGCAGTACTGCTCGCAGCATAGATCCTGTTACACACCACATCACTTTGCCCTATAGCGCACTCCTTCTGTCCCGTGCTGCGCACCTTGTTCAGACAAACAACTCACCATTTACTGTGGAAACCTGATTCCGCAGTACCCCATAAAGATACACCTCAAGTGAGACCTCAACCTACCCGCAGGTTGTTGACGAAAGGGCCGGTGTGAAGGGGTTTTGTTGGTCAAAGGGAGAACCGCAAAGAACCCGAGTCTAATTGGAAACCTTTGGCTTAGTTTAAGCCAACATATTCAACAGAATGTCTTCTATGAACTCCATGCTTCTCCATCGGCAGGGCACTCTGGGTTAGTCAAAACGTATGAGTGGGCATGGCATAACATCTTTTGGCAGGGAATAAAAAGGACAATTCAATAGATGGTGGCTGAATGTGATACCTTCCAGTGCAATAAGGGTGAATCCACACTCCTTCAAGTATTTCTCGAACCCTTGCCATTGTTGTCTTAAACTGACCCAAAGGTTTCCAATTAGACCCAGGTTCCAAACTTCTACTATCTTACAGTTGGCTAACCAATCTCCTATGAAACCAAAATGCATTATAGAAGATCTTGTTATTTCAATCGACTCATGGGAGTACCCGGTAGACTTCATGGTTCTATAAATGAAATCAAATTTGGGAGGCTATCCCTTAATTTTGGGGTGACCATGGTTAGCCACGACAGATGCTTATATTGGCTGTCGGTTAGGAAACATGCACATATCTCATGGACATGCTATTAAGGAACTTACTTTATATCCTCCTACGAAGCCGATAATCCAACCCGAAATTCTTGTTTGGTCAGATGAAGAAGAAATTGAGAAAGCAGATGGAACCCTACAGCTGTACTTGATTGAACAAACAATGGCAGCAAAACAATTAACTAAGGATGATCTGCTCAGCCAATTCATTTCTTCTAATCCCTCGAGAAACTTTGTGGAATTGTTTAGTAGAGTGTGCACCACTCAACGAATTGACAGTACTCCGAGTTCATCTAATAATGCTACTATCCATGATACGGTGTCTGAGATTATGGAAGTGGAAATTGAACCTGGAAAGCTCCTGAAGATTAGCTCTACATTGTCAAAGCAGGAAATAGAATAGCTGACTGTAGTATTAAAGAAACATAAGTTTGCATATGCCTGGGATTATAGTGACATGAAAGGTATACACCCTGACCTGTGCGCACACCATATATATACTAAGGAGGATTCTAGACCCATTAGACATCCTCAACGCAGATTGAATCTGGCACTCAGAGAGGTGGTCAAAGAGGAATTATAGAAGTTGTTGGCTACAAATTTTATTTATCCCATTTCTGATAGCAAGTGGTGTCTCCACTGGTCATGGTTCCTAAGAAGAACGGGAAGTGGCATATCTGTATCGATTATAGGGAATTAAATAAAACCATGCATAAGGACCATTTTCCATTACCCTTCATCGATCAGGTGTTGGACACACTGGCAGGAAGAAAGTATTTTTCTTTTCTAGATGGATTCAGTGGGTATAACCAGATCAGGATAGCACCAGAGGACCAAGAAAAAATGACATTCACATGCCCATGGGGCACTTTTGCATACCGAGTGTTACCTTTCAGATTATGCAATGCCCCTGCTACATTTCAACGGGCTGTTCTCAACATCTTTTCTGATCTGATTCATGACACTATGGAAGTTTTTATGGATGATTTCACCTCCCATGGTGAAAATTTTGTAGCAGCTTTGAATAATTTGGATAAGATACTTGCACGATGCAAAGAGGTGAACGTCTGTCTTAGTAGTGAGAAATGCAGAATGATGCTTACCCAACGTGTTGTTTTGGGTCATCTTATATCTCCAGATGGCATTAGAGTAGACCCAGCAAAAATCCAGGTAATCAATAATTTATCAGTCCCATCGACACAAAAAGAGGTACGCAATTTTATTGGATATGCAGGTTATTACAGAAGATTTGTTCAAAAATTTTCAAAGATTGCTAGTCCCTTATTTCTGCTTATGTCTACAAATAAACAATTTGAATGGACAAAAGATTACCAAGTAGCTTGGGAAACTTTAAAACAGAAAGTATCTACTGCACCTATCCTACGAGGACCAAATTGGTCATTACGCTTTCTAATTTCGATAGATGCCTCTGATACTACCATAGGAGGAGTCATGGGCCAACAAGAAGATTAGAATCCCTATGCCATATATTTTATGAGTAAAAATCTGACTGCTGCTGAACTTAATTATACTGTGACTGAGAAAGAGTTCCTTGCTGTCATTTATGCCATAAATAAATTTCACCATTACATTACAGGATATCCAGTAACTGTCCATACTGACCACTTTTCCATTAAATATCTCATGAATAAATCCATCACAAATGGCAGAGTCACTAGGTGGCTTTTGTTGCTACAAGAATTTGAAATTTCAATAATGGACAGACCTGGTCAAACTAATGTGGTTGCTGATTTTCTTTCAAGAATAACTACCGATGAAGAATCTCAACCGGTGGATGATGCTTTTCCAGATGAATATTTGTTTGCTATTTCTACTAATGCTTCTTTGTTTGCAGATGTAGAAAATTATTTGGTTGCAGGAAGACTTCCGGGGCATATGACGTCAAAAGAAAAGAAAAGGATTGTGCAACATAGCAGCAGATTTTCATGGATTGATGGCTATTTCTTTTATACAGGACCAGACTTGGTGATCCGTCGATGTGTTCGTGAAGATGAAATCTATCCAATCCTGAGAACCTATCATGATGGTCCATGTTAAGTCAGTATTTTGTTTCTTCAAATTTGGTTTGATTTGCACTTTGGTTTGATTTGCATTTTATTTTAAGTTATTTATTTTCTTTAAATTTGATTTCTTCCTCCTTAGTAAGTTTTCCTTAGGTTTTATATAAGATTTTGGGCTTGCTTTTGAGTTTTCAGATTTTAAAGCTTTATATTTGTTTTTGATGAGGGGTTTTAAAAGTTCATTATATCAAATAAGAAGCTCATAAATACTATTCTATGTGAGGACATGTATAATCCTAATCCTGATAGCCTTAAAATCCCATGCAAAATGATATAAAGTTGTTTAAAAACAACAAAATAGTGTCAAAGCTTTTCTTGTAGCACTGGAGCCGAAATTCATCAACGAAGTGCTACAAGAATATCGTGATCCCAGATTCTTCCGATTTTCCAGCAAATTTTGGCACGCTCGGGCTAATCAATGATTGATTATGTGTTTTAGAGGATTCATGACGTGTTGATGCAGAAGGCATCATGATTTCAAATGCTTGCATGTCGTGAGGAGGTCGTGTCCATCATCAGCACAAGTGTAGTTCAGTTTGACATCTATCCACACGGTTTCAGGTAATGTGGCATGAAGTTGTTATCTACAAGCTTATTCAAACATAGAAGATTTAATGAGATAACCATAGCCACTTGAAAAAGCCGAGCATCATTGCCAACTGGACAAGTAAGAGGCGTTGAGGGCTTCACGGAAATTAGGGCTTCCTAATTTCGTGGTGAACTGCTAAATTGAAGATTGTGTGACATCTGTACAACAAAGCTGACTCATCTGACAGTGTGGGTCATGATTTCAAAAAACCATAGTGGAGCAATTTACAGGTATTCTTAAAAAAACCATATAACAACAGATTTGGTGCTTTTTCGCTTCAGCTTACTCTGTTCAAATTAATCAAAGGTTAGGTAAAATTGTGCTTTAAAACGGAATTTTAACCAGAGAAATAGTTATTTGTTGATAAGCTGCGACACCAGATTGAAGGAGGGTTGAAGATAACAGTTTCATTTTTATATTTAACCCTGCCAGTGCTACGAATAACCTGTACATTCAATAGTGCTGTTAACTTCCAAAATTCAGCTACTATTCACAAACAATACACGAGTATACATTCAATTTGCAGTGATTGAGGCATAATGGGCAGGAGTGGTAAAATAAACAGGGCTGAACCAACAGATGTAGAATGGGTTGAAAAATTGCCTGAGTGTGTGGAGCTATTCAAACAAGCTGGCTGGATGGATTTTTTTAGAAAAATTGATGGATATAATGCAAAGGTATCCTGCAAGTTTGCCCAGGGTTTCAAGAATGATATGGTGGTTTTTGATACCCTAAAATTCAAGCTGATAGTTAAATTGATTTCAGAAGCCACAGGAATTAAAGATGAGGGAAAACAATGGTTTAAGAAGCTGCCCTTTGAGTTTGATCCACAAAGATACCTCTTACCCAATGTCATACCTGATTGGAATAAAGGTGTCCTAATCCAGAATGTCAAAAAAGAATGGGTTGAACCTATCAGAATATTACAGAGTTATGTCACTTGTGAGGGCATGTATGCTTTCGTATACAAGTATCATTTTAGATTTCTTCAGCACATGGTAGGAGTATCCAAGATGAACCTGCCATTCTTCTTCCTGAAAAGTTTGCAGAAAATGTCAACGATGGTTTGATGATGGCCAATAGAAGGTTAAGGGAAGATCTCCAAGATGTAAATGATAATGTTCAGGAGCTAGTGGCTGATGCAAAGGAAGCACTTAAAAGGAAAAGAGCTGCTGACAGTCATTGCACCCAATTGGAGAAGACAGTCCAGGAATTGCAGTAGAAAAACAAAGAACTCATAAAAAAGATTAATGACATGGAGCAGGAGCAAAAGAAGGCTAAGAAGAAAGACCAGGCTTCAGATGGTATCGCTCTCCTAGCTAAGGTGGCAAAAGACCTATAAAGCAGTTGTGCTTTCAGTTAGTTGTCATTAATTAGCAAACTGATATATTAATGAGGTGCTATTTTTAGCATATTTTGTAACTTGTAATATTCTGCCTTTACTTTACCTCATCGAGAGCTGGAAGATAGTTAGGGTTAGAGACCTAATTGATTTTGTAAAGCATAGTATTTAGACATGTTAGCAAGTCATTGAGAGGGTTCTGGATTTTTGGGAGCATCAGGAGGTCTCATATTGGCTGATGAAATTATGAAACATATGACTTTTTTCCCTCCAATTTGTTTGTGTTGGCTTTGTTATTGAGCTTGTTTAGCTTCTTAAATGGTAAATTCATTGCTAGTTAATGTGTATTTTCTGGTGATGCTTATCCTTTATGTATGAACCTTAGCACATTCTTTCTGTGGGATCTTATGTGATATGTTAAACATCTTTATCAGTTTCTGTTTATGAATTAGTTTTTACTTTTCTTTTGAATGTATTCCCTGACTGTCCTCAAAGTTTATAACCATTTAAATCATACAAAAAATCCTAAACTTTGTTTTATTTATTGAGTTTTACTCTTGAGATTGTGTTAGCTTGTTTCTGTAGCCTTAGAAACAAGTTCTGGCACAAACATATTTGGCGCCGTTGCTGGGTACGAAGCTGAAGCATATCTTCCCTGGGATACTCATCAGTTTTACTGGTTTAAGAGGTGGACTTAAATCATATCTTTTTAAAGGCTATTTTCACCCAAAAGTAGTCACAGTGGCTTCTAAAGGGATTGGGACCAGGAACAGGCCTGTTTCTCCATTGAAACTGGGTGTGATAGACCCTGAACAGATCTTGAAAACAACAAATAAACTCATAAAATCTCAATCTTTGCCAACCTCCTGTAACCCTGACCAGTTGGGCGTATCATTAAGTTCAGCTGAAACTTCACCTTAGATAAAACCTACCATCCCTGAAAGTACTTTTAAGGTTTTCACTAATCCTCAAAGTTTTTTGAAAGCTAAGACTTCCTCTCCTGATAAGATACCTATCTTTCAGCTGAAAGTAGGAAAGAATCCTTTTCAAAAAGGTTCCAGTCAAGTTTCCACATCTTCCCAGTCAGTCAGTACAAAAATGGCAGGTCAAAACCCACCCATGGATATGATGGACCGCATGGTTGCAGCTAGGTATGCACCATTAGTTTTACCTCAACCTTTACATGCATTGCTTGGAGGTGATTACCAGAAATATATGCCTAGATTCAATGGACAGGGGGAAATCACTGCTGAGGAACATTGGGAAGCTTTCCTAAGTTATGCTAACAATTAGAACATTGAGATTAAAGATGTGTGGATGAGGGTATTTGTTCAGAGCCTTGATGGGGATGTAAGAAAATGGTTTAGAGACTTTCCTGCTAACTCAATTACTATCATAGAAGAACTCCACAATCTTTTCATGAGACAGTGGGGAGACACAAAGGACCACACTTATTATATAACTGAGTTTGGAGCTCTCAGAAGAAAGAAATATGAGACTGTTGCAGAATTTTCCAAAAGGTTTAACAAGATGTACAGTAGAATTCCTGCAGAAATTAAACCTACTGAAACATCAGCTAAGCTAACTTATGCAAATGCTTTTGATCATGAATTTTATTTGTTACTGAGAGAAAGAAGACCTATCACCCTGCTGAACATGCAAGATGCAGCTTTGGAGGTAGAGTCTAATTTGCTAGCTTCAAACAGATTTAAGAAAGAAACAGCTCAACAGCTGTATGAAAGAAAAGGAAAGAAAGAAGCTATTACAACAAGTTTTGCTTCTGAGTCTGCTGAGACCAAGATAGATGAGATGGCTAAAATGGTTAAGATTCTTACTGCAAAATTGAATAAACTAGAGCTTGAGAAGAATGCTAGTAAACCTACTCCAAAAGTTGATCGAAATCCAAATAACCAAAATCAATTCAGAAGGCAGTTTGCTCCTAGATTCATGCCAAGAGAGCATAGAAATAATGATGTACAGCGAGAAAGGAGGGAAAATGAGGATCAAAAAGTGCCCCCACCTTTTCAAAATAATTTGGTTGATGAAGAAGAAATTGATCAACAACTGCTCTTTGAAGAAACTAAGACTGATCAGGACATGAACCACATTGGAGATAGATTGTTTACAGGTTTTGTTACTGAAGAAGATTTTTTGAATTCTGAATGCTACACTGCTGGCATGTTTGAAACTGAAGATGAGGTAGATGTGGAGAATACTACTATAACTGCTACTATTCATCAGAATGGACCACCTAAGAAGACCCTAAATCTTAGATCAGGTCCAAAACAAGTGGCTCAAGCTCCAAACAAGAGGGCACTTGTTCCTGCTGCACCTGTTCCTGCTAAACAAATAGCTGATCCTGTTATTGAGAAGAAGCAGTCTGCAGAAAAATCAAAGAAGAATGCTGAAGTTGAAGAGGTAAACAAATCTGTCTAGAATTTTAGTTTGGAGAATGAACTGGGAAAATTAAATATTCCTGTACCTTTGACTGAGTTAATAAAGAATCCATCATATAAGATACAGTTATGAAAGTGATGAATATACCCAGTAATCAGCCTGTTTCAGATACAGTTAATTTGCAGGAAGAAAACCCTAGAATCTTCATTGGGTCAGCTCTGGCTGAAAAGACTAAAAATGAGGCTGGTGCTTCTCCTCCTTTCTATATAACCTTGACTGTACACGAGCAGATGATTCATAATTGCCTGTTAGATTCAGGAGCATATCATAACTTAATGCCAAAAGCTGTAATGGAAGCCTTGGGCCTCAATGTCACCAAACCTTACCATGATCTATATGCCTTTGACTCCCGAGCTGTAAAGTGTCTAGGAGTAATAAAAGACATGGTTGTCAACCTAGCTCAGTTGCCCATGAAGAGTGTGATAATGGATGTTGTGGTAGCTGACATCACACCAAAATTTGGCCTGCTTTTGTCTAGGTCATGGGCTAAGAAAGTTGGGGGAACATTATAGATGGACCTCTCTTATGCCACCATTCCTGTTTTTGGTGGAGAAAATAGGAGACTTTACAGAGAGTTGCAGCTTGCTTACATAGTCACGGATGATAAAAACCCCACCAATCACCCAATGTACTCTGTGGACAAAGACCTTGGTTCATGCATATTACAGTTTAGTGAAGAGGAGAATTCTGCTGGTATGTTACAAGTGCAAAAAGAACAGCACGTAAAACGCAGCAGAGAAGAGGAAGATGTATTGTGGAAGTTGTACTTTGATGGATCCTCATGCAAAGAGGGTGCTGGAGCTGGAGTTTTACTCATTTCCCCTGGGGGTGAAACAATGAAACTCATGTATAAATTGGAGTTTGTTACCACTAACAATACTGTCGAGTATGAAGCTCTGCTACTGGGATTGAAGGCTGCTAAAGATTTGGGAATTCGGCAGATTTCTGCATTTGGTGACTCCGAACTAGTTGTTCAATAGGTGAAGAACAAATATCAAGTAAAACAGGGTTTGCTGAAAGTATATCGAAATGAGGTATGGGATATGCTTGAAAACTATTTTATAGTATTTAATATCACTCATATTCCCAGAAATCACAATGAGACTGCAGATTCTTTAGCTCTAGCTGCCACACATTTCAGAATCCCTAAAACCACTCAATTAAAGTATCCTATAGAAGTGAGGTATAGACCATGTGTCCCTGACAATGTGAAGCATTGGAGGGTTTTTGAAGATGACATTGAAATAAAAAAATTTCTTGAGCTTATAGATGAGTTTTAAAATACTCAAATTGATCAGGAAGAAGATGAAAATGATGAATAGTTAAATGAGTTTACTGTAGAAGAGATAGCAGGACATAAGATTATTGAGTTGAAGAGCAATTTCATTCCTAAAGGTTTAGTACCTTTAGAAAGAATATTCATAAAGGATGATACACCTTCAAAGCCAGTAATTCAATCTTCAGAAGACAATGTAGAGGACTATAATATTGGCTCAGCAGAACATCCCAGGATGGTAAAAATTTCCAAATTTCTAACAGTGGAACAAAGAAATAGATATATCAAGCTATTGAAAAAACATGTGGATGCATTTGCCTAGTCTTATAAGGAATTAAAAACTTATGATACAGCAATTATTCAGCACAAGGTCCCTTTGAAGCCTAATGTCAAGCCTTTCAGACATAAACTAAGAAGAATCAATCCAGCTTTATTTCCTGTAATTGAAAAAGAACTAAAGAAGCTGCTGGATGCAAAGATTATAGTGCCTCTCAGATACTCTTCCTGGGTTGCTAATTTAGTTCCCATTAGAAAAAAGAATGGGAAAATTAGATTATGTGTTGACTTCATAAATCTGAATCGATCATCATTAAAAGACAATTATCCTCTTCCCAAGATTGAATAGGTTTTGCAGCAAGTAGTTGGAGCTCAGAGGATTTCTATGCTAGATGGTTTTTCAGGGTACAATCAGATTGCCATGCATCCTGATGACAAGGAAAAGACAACTTTTACAACCTCCTGGGGGACATTTATGTATGACAAGATTCCTTTTGGCTTGATGAATGCTGGAGCAACCTTTCAGAGAGCCATGGACATCGCATTTGTGGGTGAGAAAGATAAGTTTTTGGTTATTTATCTGGATGATATTATTGTATTCTCAAAATCTGATGACAAACACTTGAAGCATTTGGAGCAAACCTTCCTAAAATGCAGAAAATTTGGCCTATCCCTGAACCCCAAAAAATCACATTTTGTTGTGCAAGAAGGTAAATTACTTGGTCACTTGGTGTCTGCTGATGGCATCAGAATAGATCCTGAAAGGGTGAAAGCAATACTGAAGATTAGCTTACCTCGAAGTAAAAAGGATGTTCAATCATTTACTGGCAAGATAAATTTTCTGCGGTGGTTTATTCCCAACTTTGCTAAAACCATTAAACAAATCACAGCCATGTTAAAGAAGGATCAGGAAGTAAAGTGGACTGCTGACGCAAAGGTAGCATTTGAGAAAATCAAAGTAGCTCTTACTGAAGCACCTATATTGGTAACTCCTGATTTTACCAAAGAATTCCTCACCTTCTCATTTGCATCAGAAGACACGATTGTAGCTATCTTACTTCAGAAAAATAAAGAAGGATTGGAACAGCCTATTGCTTTCTTCAGCAAAACTCTCAGAGATTCAGAGCTGAAGTATAGTATATTAGAAAAGCAGGCTTATGCTTTGGTAAAAGCTTTGAAATTTTTCAGAATCTACATCCTGCATTCAAAGGTAATTTGTTTTTTTACCTAATCCTACTGTGAAGGAGGTGTTAACTCAGCTTGATAGTGAAGGAAAGAGAGGCAGATGGATTGCGAAAATTATGGAATATGATGTAGAGATTAGGCCTACTAAGCTTGCCAAGGGACAAGGTTTAGCCAAGCTGTTGGATGACTCAAATTGCCAGGCCCTAGGACTGCATGTTATGGTTGAAGACTCACTTCTTGAAGAAGATCAAATACAACTGGAGAAAGAAAAAACTCATGGATTTTTATTCATCATCAGTCTAGTATGCAGACATTGTTCATTTCTTATTATTTCTGCAATGTCCTGAACATTTGGATAAGAAAGTTGCAAGATCTTTAAAACTCAAAGCCACTAAATACTATTTAGTTGAGGATCAATTGTTCTGGAAAGATCTAGGGGGTATTTTGCTCAGATGCTTAGACCAATCTGAAATAGGAGAGGTGATTTCAGAATCTCATGAAGGTGCCTGTGGAGGTCACAAGTATTGGAAAGCAACAACTTACAAAATTTTGTGAGCTGGATATTATTGGCCATCCTTATTCACAGATGTTTACCATCAGGTAAGAGCATGCATCCCTTGTCAGAAATTTGCAGGTAAACAAAAGTTATTGTCCTTGCCTTTAAAACCTATTGCAATAAATGCCCCGTTTCAGTAGTGGGGTCTGGATTTTATTGGAGAAATAAACCCAGCACCTTCAGGACAACATCATTGGATTCTAACTGCCACAGATTTTTTCACAAAATGGGTAGAAGCCATTCCCACAAGGAATGCTACAGACAAAGTAATGATGGAATTCATTGAAGAAAATATTTTGAGAAGATTTGGCTGCCCACAGAGATTAATAACAGATAACGCAAAGGCATTCAAATCCAAGGCAATGGTGGCCTTTTGTGAAAGAAATGGAATCATTCTGAAACATTCAACTCCCTATTATCCTCAGGGAAATGGTCAAGCTGAATCTTCCAATAAGAATATCATTCAAAGCATCAAGAAACTGTTGAAGCATAACAAAAGGTCTTGGGATTCAATGCTAAAGTATGCATTATGGGCAGACAGGATTACAGTAAAACAAGCAATTGGAACTTCTCCATTTAAGCTAGTTTATGGTACAGAGGCAGTGTTCCCTATCCAATTGGGAATTCCAGTGATGAAATTCCTCCAGAATTCTGAAGAGGAACCTAATGATATGCAAAGGAGACTATTTGAAATGATAGAGTTACAGTAGAATAGAGAAAGGGTGGATGAAAAAGCATAGCTGTATAGATCCAAGATTAAAAGCAGATTTGATATGAATGTTAAAGAAAATACTTTCATCGAAGGTGAGATGGTTCTCAGATGGGACAGAAGAAAGGAGCAGAAAGGTAAGCATGGTAAGTTTGATAATCTTTGGTTTGGCCCTTTTCTGATATCAAAGGTTTTAGAGAACAATACCTTTATTTTGCAGTCCTTGGAAGGTGAGGAGTTGTCTAGCCCTGTTAATGGGCGATTCCTCAAACATTTTTACAGTTTATAAGAGCATTTTCACTGATCATTGTACATACCGGTGAGTGAATCACAATAAGACTCCATAGCCCAATGGATAAGGCACTGGTCTTCAGGTTCTTGAAGCCTCGCAAGGAGGTCTTCATCCCGCAGCTGGAGCCAGATGTTAAGTCAGTATTTTGTTTCTTCAAATTTGGTTTGATTTGCACTTTATTTTAAGTTATTTATTTTCTTTAAATTTGATTTCTTTCTCCTTAGTAAGTTTTCCTTAGGTTTTATATAAGATTTTGGGCTTGCTTTTGAGTTTTCAGATTTTAAAGCTTTATATTTGTTTTTGATGAGGGGTTTTAAAAGTTCATTATATCAAATAAGAAGCTCATAAATACTATTCTAAGTGAGGACATGTATAATCCTAATCCTGATAGCCTTAAAATCCCATGCAAAATGATATAAATTTGTTTAAAAGCAACAAAATAGTGTCAAAGCTTTTCTTGTAGCGTTGGAGCCGAAATTCATCAAAGAAGCGCTACAAGAATATCGTGATCCCAGATTCTTCCGATTTTCCAGCAAATTTTGGCACGCTCGGGCTAATGAATGATTGATTATGTGTTTTAGAGGATTCATGACGTCTTGATGCAGAAGGCATCATGATTTCAAATGCTTGCACGTCGTGAGGAGGTCATGTCCATCATCAGTACAAGTGTAGTTTAGTTTGACATCTATCCACACGGTTTCAGGTAATGTGGCATGAAGTTGTTATCTACAAGATTATTCAAACATAGAAGATTTAATGAGATAACCATAGCCACTTGAAAAAGATGAGCATCGTTGCCAACTGGACAAGTAAGAGGCGTTGAGGGCTTCATGGAAATTAGGGCTTCCTAATTCCGTGGTGAACTGCTAAATTGAAGATTGTGCGACATCTGTACAACAAAGCTGACTCATCTGACAGTGTGGGTCATGATTTCAAACAACCGCAGTGGAGCAATTTACAGGTATTCTTAAAAAACCCATATAACAGCAGATTTGGGGCTTTTTCGCTTCAGCTTACTCTGTTCAAATTAATCAAAGGTTAGGTAAAATTGTGCTTTAAAACGCAATTTTAACCAGAGAAATGGTTATTTGTTGATAAGCTGCGACGCCAGATTGAAGGAGGGTTGAAGATAACAGTTTCGTTTTTATATTTAACCCTGTCAGTGCTACGAATAACCTGTACATTCAATAGTGTTGTTAACTTCCAAAATTCAGCTCCTATTCACAAACAATACACGAGTATACATTCAATTTGCAGTGATTGAAGCATAATGGGCAGGAGTGGTAAAACAAACAGGGCTGAACCAACAGATGTAGAATGGGTTGAAAAATTGCTTGAGTGTGTGGAGCTATTCAAACAAGCTGGCTGGATGGATTTTTTCAGAAAAATTGATAGATATAATGCAAAGGTATCCTGCAAGTTTGCCCATGGTTTCAACAATGATATGGTGGTTTTTGATACCCTAAAATTCAAGCTGATAGTTAAATTGATTTCAGAAGCCACAGGAATTAAAGATGAGGGCGAACAATGGTTTAAGAAGCTGCCCTTTGAGTTTGATCCACAAAGATAACTCTTACCCAATGTCATACCTGATTGGAATAAAGGTGTCCTAATCCAGAATGTCAAAAAAGAATGGGTTGAACCTATCAGAATATTACAGAGTTATGTCACTTGTGAGGGAAGGTATGCTTTCGTATACAAGTATCATTTTAGATTTCTTCAGCACATGGTAGGAGTATCCAAGATGAACCTACCATTCTTCTTCCTGAAAAGTTTGCAGAAAATGTCAACGATGGTTTGATGATGGCCAATAGAAGGTTAAGGGAAGATCTCCAAGATGTAAATGATAATTTTCAGGAGCTAGTGGCTGATGCAAATGAAGCACTTAAAAGGAAAAGAGCTGCTGACAGTCATTGCACCCAATTGGAGAAGACAGTCCAGGAATTGCAGCAGAAAACAAAGAACTCATAAAAAAGATTAATGACATGGAGCAGGAGCAAAAGAAGGCTAAGAATAAAGACCAGGCTTCAGATGGTATCGCTCTCCTAGCTGAGGTGGCAAAAGACCTATAAAGCAGTTGTGCTTTCAGTTAGTTGTCATTAATTAGCAAAATAATATATTAATGAGGTGCTATTTTTAGCATATTTTGTAACTTGTAAATATTCTGCCTTTACTTTACCTCATCGAGAGCTGGAAGACAGTTAGGGTTAGAGACCTAATTGATTTTGTAAAGCATAGTATTTAGACATGTTAGCAAGTCATTGAGAGGGTTCTAGATTTTTGGGAGCATCAGGAGGTCTACAAACTGTGTATATCTTCAGACTTGTTTAGAGATAAGTACTGTGACACTTATAAGTATTGGCTGATGAAATTATGAAACATATGACTTTTTCCCCTCCAATTTGTTTGTGTTGGCTTTGTTATTGAGCTTGTTTAGCTTCTTAAATGGTAAATTCATTGGTAGTTAATGTGTATTTTCTGGTGATGCTTATCCTTTATGTATGAACCTTAGCACATTCTTTCTGTGGGATCTTATGTGATATGTTAAACATCTTTATCAGTTTCTATTTATGAATTAGTTTTTACTTTTCTTTTGAATGTATTCCCTGACTGTCCTCAAAGTTTATAACCATTTAAATCATACAAAAAACCCTAAACTTTGTTTTATTTATTGATTTTTACTCTTGAGATTGTGTTAGCTTGTTTCTGTAGCCTTAGAAACAATTTCTGGCACAAACAGTCCATATGGAGGACACTTTGTTGATAAATGAACAACCCATAAGATTTTACAACTAGGATATTACTGGCCCACAATATTCAAAGACACTCGGGAATATGTCCAGAGATGTGATAGTTTCCAAAGGATGGGGCAGCCACTTCAGTCGGATGAAATGCCACTTCAAACTCAGCTTGTGATGGAACCATTTGAGAAGTGGGCATTAGATTTTGTTTGCCCTATTAAACCTCCATCTAGGAAGAACTCATACATTTTAGTATGCACAGATTATGTAACTAAATGGTTAGAGGCAAAGGCACTTCCAAGGGAAACAGAGCAGGCAGTCTCAAACTTTCTATATGCAGATATTTTCACAAGGTTTGGAGTTCCGAGGGAGATTGTTACTGATGGAGGCCCTCAATTCACATCTAAACTTATCAAATCTCTCACAACAAAATACCATATAAAGCATAGGGTAACCTCACTGTATCACCCTCAGGCCAACGGGAAATTAGAAGGCACAAACATAATTTTGTAAGCTGTGCTCACAAAGATGGTCCAAATTCATCAAAGGGACTGGGATGATAGGCTGCTTGAAGCCTTATGGGCCTACAGAACAACATGGACAAGCACAACAGGTTTGAGTCCTTATCGATTAGTTTATGGTAAATAAGTCACCCTACCTATAGAAATTGAGATTAAGACATTAAGAACTGCATTTCAACTAGGCATAGATTTATCACAGGCTCAACATACTTGCCTACAACAGCTTAATGAAATTGATGAATTGCGACTGGCTGCCATAGAACGTATAGCCATTGTGCAACAACAACGAACTAGGTGGCATGATGAATTCATCAAAACTAAGTATTTTCAAGAGGGTGATTGGGCTCTTCTCTACGACTCTAGATTCAAAAAGTTCAAAGGGAAACTTCATACTCGCTGGCTGGGACCATATGAGATTGAAACAGTTTTTTATAATGGTACAGTACGACTCAAAACCATTGATGGTGAAGGTACGTTTCTCATGTCCAATAGTCACAGACTAAGACCATATAAGAAACCATATAAGAAACCATTGTCCAAAGAGGCATTCATCCGCAACATTGCTTCCTGCTAGTGCACCAATGATTTCCAAATCACTAGCTCAATCTCTAAAGAATAAAAAAAAAAAAAAAAAAAAAAAAAAAAATGGACTGTGAAAATCCTTCTGGGATGCAGCCCTTTTAAAAAAAAAAAAGAGAAAAGAAAAGGAAAAAAAGAAAAATGGACTATGAAAATCCTACTTGGACACAGCGTAAAAAATGAAATAAAATAAAAATTTTGGATTCTAATAAGTCTATCTATTTACTTGCTGTAGGGACATTCTATCCTAGTTCCCCTTCTTTATTCCATCCCTCTCCTGCTCTCTTTTGTATGGCCCTGCTTTCTGGAATAAAACCATTCATTACATAACCTATTTCTGTTTCATTACGGAACATGTTCCGTTCCGTTCCCAAAACCCTTTTCCGCTTTATTACAGAACTTGTTCTGCTGCACTATAGAACCTCTTTCTGTTTCATTACGGAACATGTTCCATTCCATTACTAAACCCCCTTCCGCTCTAATACCAATACCCTTTCCGTTCCATTACCGAAACCTTTCCGTCCCGGTACATAACCCCCATTTAGTTTTCCTACTTTCCGCAACATCACAGAATCATTTGTCATAATGTTCCATAGCCACCTTCCACGCCACAGCCATATGGCGGCATCTCATTTATCTGTATGGGCCCATCATCACTCGACGTCGCCGGCAAATAAAACCAGAAAACTCATCAGTTGATCTATGGCATTACGGGTCCTTTTCAGTAGCCAAACTGAAGTCATATCCAATTTTATCTGACAAGATGATCCGGATTGATGTGGGAACAAAACAAATGATAGCATATACAGAACCATATACAAAGATATATTGCAAATAACATAGTGATACAGTAAACACATATTCTATTAAATAGCGAAAATAGAACAGACTGTAAAATACAATAGCTAGAATGGTGGTAGCTATCTCTGAGAAGAGATGTGGCCGCTATGCTCATTCGTGCCAAGATGAATACAAAGAGAGACCGAAAGGGCCTATTTATCATAAGCATGAGGGAAAGAATCCCAATCATCCAAAAACCTAACCCTAGAAGATGAACCGTCATAACGTTTGCGGCCCCAAGGTGGTTAGTTGAACAGTCAACTTCCCGGGGTCATAACTTTTGCATACGATCTCCGTTTAGGGCGCTTGGTAGCCCGTTGGAAAGGTCTAACCGAGATTTACAACTTTTGAGTGGGCCCAAATGCATGCCATAGAAAACCATTTGGTCCCCCAAATTGCCAAAAAATGTCGTTTAGGACCTCAAAATGGCTTTGGAAGTTCAGGACCCGAAAAACTGCTAAAAATAGTAATTTACCAAAATTGCCAGAAGACTGTTTTGAGCCAGTTGGAAGAGGTGGGCCACCACCGATATCCACCTGGATCAATCCTCCCTCCTTAGGAAGCAATGGTCTCCATTGCGTTAAATCCCTTATCATATGTCGAGCTGTGTGTCGAATTGAGCTCTTGGTGCGACATTTGCTGAAGTGGAAAGGTTTCCTTACTTTGACATCTTCAGAGGGTTGTAATTATTGTTCATGGATGCACTGGAGCTGTTCAATAGTTTTGGTTATTGTGGTATCCTTGGCATGCATCGGTGTGGATGGTTTCTTTTTGGAGGAGCACCTTGAATGAATGGCCTTGCACTGTAGAGGTACTCGAATAGGCGATGCTGCACTAACTTTGTGTTTTTCTTGTTTCTGCTAAGTAGAAGGATAATCTGCAGAGGTTGTGGATGTCTCTGCGATCTGATGTTCACCTTTAGTGGCATTTGCAAATAGGGAAAATTTCCTAGTGTGGGAGATTATCTTCTTGCCCTGCTTGGTTGGGGTAGGTGAAACTGTCTCTGGTATCCGCTAGAGTTGTCCTCCCAAAGTGACAATGACACTGCAAGGTCGGGATTCATATACAGCATGACGCTTCCACATTTATGGTTGTCCTAAAAGAACATCACATACTTCAAGTGGGGCCACATCACACGATACCTCATCTTTGAAGGGCTTGATGCCATATGGTAGGCGACATTGGTGACTGACACGGATTCTTCGTATTTGGCTTAGCCATCCAATGCTGTATGGTTGTGGGTGTGGCGTTATTGGTAGCTCCAATCTCTTGATGACTTCTTTTGAGATCAGGTTCATCTGGCTGCCGCTGTCCACAACAAAGTGTATGGGAATTCCCTTCACCCACATCTGTGAGTGGAAAAGGCACTCCTCTGCCTCTGACTCTTTAGGCTCCTCTGGCTGAATCTGTGTGGTGGCAACAACGACACTGGGTTCTGCATCAATGATCTGCTTCCCTTTTCGCGCAGCTGTGAAATTAGGTTCCGAGTCAGAATCGGAACTGGGATTTGATTCTGAAGCTTTGATCTCAGCCACCAATGACTGTTTTGAGCGACAATCATCAGTGTTGTGCCAGGGGATTTTGTGGAACTCGCACCACTTCTCGGTGTCCTTCTTTGTCTTTTATTTACCCTTCTTCGCCTATGGTTGGGACTGGTTGTCCTTTTCCTACCCCGTGTTCTGTGAGCCAAAGTTTTCCTTGCCCTGCTTCTGCGCAGGTCCAAAGTCACGCTTGTTCTTTTGCTGAAATTTTTGCTCAATTTTGACAGCATATCGATAGGCGGATCTGAGTGAAGAGATTTCCAGGAAATCCATCTCTGTTCGGATGTATCGGTGTAGGCCACTGCGATATTTCAGTACTAGGTGTCGCTCAGAGTGCTTGATACCTAGCTTTGTGCGCAAGGTATGAAATTTGTTGGTGTACTTTGACAACGTTTGGTCCCTCTCTTGATGCAGAATGGTCCATTTTGTATACTGGTCATCATAGTTTCCAACAGGGTAATATTGTTCCTTGACGGCATCTATAAAAGAGGCCCAAGTGAGATTGGAATATTCAAACAATCCAGACTCGTCTGATGAGTTTTGCTCACAATAAGTTTCCCACCAATTTTTGACATGGGGGACGGCCTTGAGGAGTGCAAAGATGATCTTTTCCCTGTCGGAAAAATTGTGGACAGAGAAATACCCCTCTAATAGATTCAACCATTTATCTAGGGCATCGGCATCGATTTGGCTTTCAAATAAAGGAATATCAAAATTAACTTGTACCTTGAAGGGATTCGTATCTCCGAAATGGTTGCTCGTTGAGGGTGCATTTGCCACTATTGGCATGTGTTGAAGGATCTGGGCGAAATTATCCATCATCTTGTTCCTCTGTCGCGCGAGGGCTTCCTCAAGCAACAACTTGATAGGATCTACTGCTCTGTTGTCTCAATTTTCTTCCGCCATGGGAGGCCGTTTGGGGTGGCGAGAGTGGTATTCCCCAAGTGAAACTAGTTCGAGACCCAACTCTCTGTACCTTGACCTCATCAGGGACATGCACCGAGAAACAATCAAAGAGCAGACTGCTCTGATACCATTGATCCGGATTTATGTGGGAACGAAACAAAAGATAGCATATACAAAATCATATACAAAGATATATTGCAAATAACACAGTGATACAGTAAACACATATTCTATTAAATAACAGAAATAGAACAGACTGTAAAATACAATAGCTAGAATGGTGGTAGCTATCTCTAAGAAGAGATGTGGCGACTATGCTCATTCGTGCCAAGATGAATACAAAGAGAGGCCGAAAGGGCCTATTTATCATAAACATGAGGGAAAGAATCCCAATCATCCAAAAACCTAACCCTAGAAGATGAACCGTCATAAAGTTTGCGGCGTCAAGGTGGTTAGTTGAACAGTCAACTTCCCGGGGTCATAACTTTTGCATACGATCTTCGTTTAGGGCACTCGGTAGCTCGTTGAAAAGGTCTAACTGAGATTTACAGCTTTCAACTAGGCCCAGATGCATGCCATTGGCATCCATCTGGTCCCCCAAATTGCCAAAAAATGTCGTTTAGGGCCTCAAAATGGCTCTGGAAGTTCAGGACCCGAAAAACTGCTAAAAATAGTAATTTACAAAAATTGCCAGAAGACTGTTTTGAGCCAGTTGGAAGAGGTGGGCCGCCACTGATATCCACCTGGATCACAGGACTGCTACCCAGAAGATCATCACAGTTCGTCAGCCTCACAGAAGACCATCAACACTACAACTGGAGAACCTTCCAGTCACCATCCAATCCAATTATCGCAACCAACTAGATTTGTACTCTACTCATCTCTTCTCAAGTAAGGCAGGTACGTACCCATATTTCATTGGCATTTGATAAGTACAGAACGACAGGTCATGATCTATCATGCTAGTTAGTGCCACACGAGGTCGTGTGTTTAGTTAGTTGGGTGGGAGAATTGGGGGCGCCTTTAAAAATTCCGTAAAACTAGTTATTGTTTGATAATCCACCCCCGCTTAGCCCAAATCCAATCTTTCTCCCGAAATTGGTAGGGATTTGAGAAACTGTAAGCATTTGGGGAGCATTAAGAAGCGAAACACAATGAAGGGGGCAATCCGGAGTGAACCAGGAAGCACTGATATGGTCTATGGAAACAAGGAGGTAACAACAATTTTCCAGCAGGCAGGATGGCTAGCATATTTCGACAGAATAAAGAAAGGAGACGCTGCAGTCGCTATGGAATTTGCACTCACATATGATGGAAAAGTTGCAGAAGTGCGGGGATTGAAAATTCCAGCGGATGAGATGACAGTTGTGAGGGTTTCTAGATTACCACAGATGGGTGAGAAATGGTTTGAAAGATGGGTGGCAATAAAACCTCTTATTGATGCATTTTTGAAACCTGGTGAATTGCTGCAAGGCACGGAAAAGGGGACAAAGCGAGCTTCATTACCGGTTCCATGGAGCAAGGTGGCACTCTGCATAATCAAATTCATCACATGTGAAGGTCGGTTCAGTCTAATTTTTGCTTATCACTTAAAAATTTTGAACCACTTAAGGCACCAGAAATACATCAACATGCCAGACTTTCTGTGGAAATCCCTAGAATTAATGAGCAAAATGGTCAAAAGCAGTAATAATCCAGATACAAGCCTAGAACATCACGGGTTGATCAGGTTATTGGTAGAAGATGCCCTACAGAAACGCAACCAGACTTGGGAATCATTTGTGGGTACATCCTTCAGTGATGGTCAGACAAGAAAAAAAAGAGGAAAATACTGGAAATTACCCCAGAAATCCAACAGGAGAAACCAGTCCAGGTAGTCCCAATGAGAAGCCTTCAAGCCGAAACCCCAACTTGCTTGATAGAAAGACCTCATACTCGAACAAGATCCAGAGCTCAGGAAGGGCGACAAAACCAGAAAGACTTGCTGAGCCGGAATAAGGAAATGGAGGAAGAACAGGAAGTATTCATTATAACAGAAAGTACTAGTGAAAACTAGGAAAATCAATTAGGGTTGCAGAACATGGAAAAGCAGTAGAAGGGAGAAAAAAGATGGTGGGCTTTGTTCAGAAAATCACAAGGTAGTAGGATTAGGAGATTCCAGTATTTCCTGTTATGCAAGTATCATAAGGCATATGGAAAATTGAAGAAAGATCACAGGAATTTGAAAGTCTCTTATTAGAAGAAAATAGAAGAAGTGGCGGTCCTACAAGAGAAAATTCAAAGGAGGAAAAGATATAAGATGGACTCCCTATTGGAGGCTGTAGCATGGGAACATGAACAAGAGGAAAATTACAGAGATGAAGGAAAAGAGGATAGCATGCAAGCAAGAAGTATGGAGCCTAAGGAAGGTTCTTAAGCAAAATAACTACAAGGTTTTGAAACAGAAGGACCAGGAGGTTAGGAGTTACATGAAGAGAACCCTTCCGATGAAGACTGAATAAAATATTTAGAATAAATGGTAGTTCAGCTATAGGCGACAGCAGGAGACCTGGAGGGACAATTAAAATTGGCTAGAAATCAGAAAAAAAGGGAAAGAACATGAGACAATTACATAACAGCTGCAGAGACAAAATTACGCCATGGCTACAAGAAGGCTTGGTCAAGAAGTGGAAAAATTAAAATTTGAAAAAGAATATATGAATTATTTGGCTCATTCCATGAGGAATTTAAGACCCCCTTCGAATTTGTATTTTGAGTTTTTAAAAGAACAACTTATATCTTTTGGGCTGTCAATGGTAACTATGGAATTTAATGATCATATTGAGACAGAAGCCCAGTTTGTTGATGCCTTTTCTAGGAGTAATGATGAAGAACATGATTTTCTTTGTGAAGTATATATGCACAACCTGGTTACGACTGATTATGAAGATTGGGATCCAAACCCTCATGTAGGAGAAGTACAACTGAGGGCATTCATGTCCTTCATGAGAAATCATTTGAGATGGAAGAATGCTGCCACTGCTATAGAAAATATTAAATGGGAAGATGTGCTTTGGGTGAGAGGTTCCCCCTCAGTTGAAAAGTTATTTATGGCTAGGAACCAGGCTATGCAAGATTCATCATTCGTTACTCTCCTGGAGTCTGCTCAGTCTAAAGTTGTTCATGAATGTAGGAGCTAGATTTCTTTTCATAGGTTGGAAGTGATGCTCTGTCTACGAAGAAGGATTAATGCTCTGAGCATGGATTTAAGAAGGAAAGATCCCTTCTCTGTTAGGATGTTTGAGCGAGCCCTGGACAGAATACAAGTCTACTTTGATTGCATGAGCACACAGAGAGCCAACTAGATTGGGATCTGATTTCACTTCCCTATACTTTGGTGCCCTGTAGCGGATGGGGAAGACAGTGAGTTTTTCAGAATTATGGGAGAACATAAAGTTTTTTACAGCATAACAGAAGGTGGCCATTCCTTCTATAAGTGGAGTGATGAATGCCGAAGTAGCTCTCCAAGCACCCATGTCAGTGGATCATAGTCTTAGTTTGCATAGGGACATGCAAACCCTTTGGTTGGGGGGAGATGACGAGCTGTGTATATGACCCTTTTGTTCCTCCTTTCTACTTTGTTTTTAACTCCTTTTTTACATACTCCTGTATTACTATTGGCTCTTCTGGTTGCATTTTGCACATTTTAGCCTTGGTAAGAATTGATCTAGTCCTTTCTGCTATTTGTCAATTACTTGTGATTGATAGGTCTATGATGCCATTATTGCCTACTAAAGAAGTTATGTTTCAGGTTTGGTATCAGTTTATCTATAGGTTGCAGAATGAAGGACTATGGAAGCTGGAAGATATGCATTTCAGTCTGGAGCTATTACACTGAGGTATCCAACTTGTTGTATTATGTTACATTATTTTGGTTACCTATCCAACATTCAGATGATGCTGTAGTTGATCCAAGGAGATGGAGGTTTTATGCTTAATTTGGTATTATGGGTCTATGATGACTCATCATTGACCATCTCGACATCCTTGGGATCTTCCTCCACTTTCCACGATGTATATCCCTAAAATATCTTATTAAATATCCATAGATAGGTTTTATTGGGGAATTCATTGGAGCTATGTGATTTCTCATTTATCCTCTCATAAGCATTGATGTATAAATGACATGGGGACTCTTCAGAAGGGTTAGCCTTAATTGCATAAGAACTATTGAACACTGTATCAAGCTTTTATATACAATAGATTCCTGGTTTTATCTGATTCGATGTGTTTGTCAATTTCGTGTGATTGAGAAGCTATTCAGCTCTTGTTGCCGAAGGCAGGGCCCGCTTCTGTGACAGGTGCTGCTATAAATAGGATTTCTTTCCTTTATGCATGTGTGTTCAGATTAATAGCTTAATTATTAATGCAATGTTGATTGGTTCAGTTTATCGATATATAGAATCGGTGTGTTGATCATAGTTGTGTGTGAATTCCTTAATGAGTGTGCGATTGAATTATGGAGCTATTTTTGTTACCATTTCTAGAGGAGTATATGAATGATGAATGTCAAATTAGTAAATTCTGCAGTGAATGGATGTAATTAGTTTCTTTCAGAATTCTGTTGTGAGTGTTCAAGAGTAGAAGTAGATCGTAGAATTTGATTAGTTATTCAACCTTTTCATTACAGTTGTGATTCTGTGAGTTATTTTCATTAGGGATTTCTCATCTTGTTAATTAGAATTGGACATTTAATTGTCTTCTGTAATTTGACAGATTATTGTTGGTAGTGATTTCTTTCTGTAGTCTAGATGAATGGTATTGATAGTTAGATGATTTCATTAATTCACAAGATCTTTTCTATAGCTTAGTTGAATGTGATTGATAGTTAGATGCTTTCATTAGATTGCAAGATTCTTCCGGTAGTCAACAATTTCTTAGGAGTCCATTCACCAAAATATTATATCCTAATTCTGATTAAGTAATTCATTAATCTTCTCTGTGTTAAGATCTTCCAAGTTGTAGTGTCTGGCATATATTTGCTTGGTAGCTCATAAGCTTTTGTAGCCCTGGGTTGATAATTTATGTACAGCTTTCTGTTCTTAATTTAATTAAACAAAGAATTAAAGAGCTTGTCATTTCTTTAGTATGCATTAGTATGCATTTGTAAATATTTAATTTGACGATCATGATATGTTGTGATCCGACGTCTCAACTTCTCTTAGATCATACCTACCCTTGATCCCTGGCACCCGATTGGTCCATGATCTCTATTTAAAGATCATGGAGGGTCATTGGAAAGTTGATTGATTATGAGAAGCTCATTTGTAACTTTCTTTCTTTGCATGATAAATTGCTCTATAGAAGCTATTTGGCCAGGGCCGTGGAGTGTTTCCCTCTCAAGGGTTTAAACCACGTCAAAACATCAGTGTATCGATATGTGATCTGTTTGTGTGAAGTGGTTGCTCTAGGTGTTCGGTCTTTTGGGAGTACCCTGTGTATCCGAACAATAACAAGGAAAAGCTCATGTCAAGGAATAACACACATGACTCACAAGTTTATAAGGAAACAATAACAAAAGTACTTATCTTTATACTTTCGGAGAAACTTGAAGTGGGACTTTGAATAATATTTCCCTTCGTCCATTCCAGGCCATGCATTCAAAATGAAACAAAAACAACTTTGTTAATTAACTCCATACTTATTCATTTCATGTTGATCCCATCAGGCCCGACTGTTTTAACCTAGTGCTTTGATACCATTTGTCACAACCCCAAAATTCATCAAAAATAAAAATTTTCTTAGAGGTCTAATTTCCATTAATTTCTATGTGGAAATATAAGTGTGTGTTCAGCCTCGTTAATTGCTACTTTACAAATATCTAAAACTTGCGACATTTATTCCTTTTATAAACTATCTTTCATAATTATAATTGCCTTACGATGATTAATGAAAAAGATCCCTTCATTGAAATTTATATGCGATGAGAACCAACTTATGTCATGCTTGTACCTATATTTTTAAATAACACAATACGATAGATATTCTATTTTCAACTATAATCTAACAATGTTAAACCATTTCTTAAAGCTTGAGGAACCCAAAACTTCACTATGTCATGCATAACTCTTACAAATTAAACACATGGAGTCTTCCTTTCCAACCAACTAACCTATTCATAAAGTGTGCAAAAGATACAAACATGTTCTTCAAATCAATATTAAATAACGATAGTTTTCTTTTTACCAAACCTTTTTCCTTCATGAGGGTATAGACCATGAAACCAAAAATAACTATATTTAAGTCTGATAATTCATTTAACCAATTCATTCAATTTACTCAACATAAAAATACACTACAAGATAAGACACATAAGAGGATACATTCAAGATCAAACACATAAGAAGATACATACCAAGGAGAACATTTTGACGCAGTTCACCTGCATCTTGGACTACGTCCACAAAAGGGGGTTGTATCGTTTTATATTATTCAATCAAAAGGGTTTACAATCACCAACTTAGTCGTTGCAATTTCACTCTTCCTCAAGAGAGTTGTTTCAACATCCGATCTTATACAGTCTTCTTACAAGGTCTTTCTCTTGACATGAACAAATAAATGCAAAACCTTTCTAAGTTAAAAAGGTTGATAATTATAACTCTAATTAACTCCACCATAGAGTCGAATCTAGTCCTTGACATATCTTTAATATAATGTCATATATTTTATTTGGCTATGTCCTTGCTTTATTCTATCTTGAATATAAAACTTTAACATGACCTAGTCGTTCCCATCAAATCCCAAAGGAAGAATATATATAATGAAATGGTAGTTAGGTACCCCCACACGAATCCATCTTGGCAATATAACCCAATTGGTGGCAGCATAAACAAAATCATACAGCTATAACAAACATTTACACCTTGAGATCTTTAAGTGGCATTATAACTAAAAGAACTGGGGAACAAAAATACGAAACTCGAACTCCAAAACAGGGATATGTTTTGTGGCAGCTTAACGAAATCGCATTAGTCAACAATAATAAAAAGAAATCGATATTTAAGAAATGCAGCAGGGATCTACAGGAATCACAAATCTCATGGCTGCTAAAATGAAAACAATTATTACTGGGTTCAACGAAATCCCTAAGGCGTGAAGTGGGACAACCTCTATTCCGGGATCATGCATAAGAAGTGATAACAGGAGAACTACACATGGTATGGTTCAATTTTCTCTGAATGCTGTTCAATCACACAAATGAGGTTGTACAAGGACCAATGCACTCAAAGTACAAACATGGTATATGGATCAAGCTCTATGCTTGTCCTCTTATGAATGCTAACTTTAACCACATAAAAGAATGACACATTCAACGCAAATCCAAGATCTAAGACAACAGAAAAAATTAAGGAAGGTTTGACATTTGTTTCTAACACAAAGTTCCTCACGTTCTCTTGCCAACTAAACTGGTAGTGGGAGGAAAAAGGATCGCCATCAAGTATTTAATTCTCCACTTCGAGTAGTAGTGGAGCATGCGTTCCCAAAATATATTCTTGAAACCTTTTGTGTTTTCGGTTGAAGAGCCTGCCAAGTTTTTTAAGATGGAATCCCTCTTATATGTCTAGTCGACAAATGGTAGCATAGAAATTGGTAATTGAAACCCCATTAGATCATGGGAGACATTCTCCATATAAACCTCAACCACCAAAACTCTATTAATGTCCACTATGCTTTTGACATTTTCTAGAGAGTGTGTTTGTATATATTTACTAAGTCGTTGGATGATAATCTATACATAGATCTTTTGTATATTCATATAATCGAATAATCATTTAATGGATGTAAATATATTTAAATGATAAATTATAACACTCTACTCCTTTCGACTTATATGGATCTTCTAAATACATTTATATGATCGGTTTTATTGAACAATAAACTATTGATGTATATTTATATATATGGAATCTATTTTATAGGTTTTACATGTTTATATTTCACTTCGACAATAATAACCTAGATATAGTTTTTAACTATTAGTATTTAACCATACTAGTTGTTTCCGCTCCTAAATGCATCCTTTTAATATTTTAATAGGCTAAGCTTCATTTTAAGTTTTTAGGAGTTTTCCTAACAATAATTTTGACCATTTGTAGTATCCCATTTAAGAATCCCTTCCAAAAAGTATTACTAAACTTCTTTATTTGATTTATTTATGTATAGGGGTATTTTATTGTACATCTTATGTGTGTAAGTAAGAGTGCTTATGGGAAATTTACTCACCATGATTTCTTTTTAGCCTTTGGCCACTTTATGATAGTATTTAGGGTATCCTCTTAATATCATTAAGATTAACTAATAATAATGATATAGCCTTTAGTAAAATTGTGAACCTAGTTCCAACAATTTATGTCTTTAGGAGTCTGAAATTGTTTTACCATGGATTCGGTCTCCTTCTCTAGATTAATTTTTTAGTTTCTAAGAAGTCTTATAACTTGATTCCCATGGATTCTAACCATCGACTTCTCTTTCTTTCCTAAAGGAATTAGTTACTTATCGTTAAGGTAGTTTTCATGTCATTAGTAATGTTTAGGAAAAATGACATAACAATACTCCAAGTACCATTGGTAGGGCCTTGGCCTTGAGCTTCTTACTAGGGTCATTTACATAATCTACAATTACATTTATAAGACTAATAATAATAGAGGTTGAATTTGAGGGATGTTACACTGTCAATGTGTGTTTTTGTCCATTGGCTAAAAATTGCATCGAAAGTTCAGCAGAATCCCATAATATGGGGCCAAAAACCGCATCACGTCCTCCTAAGGTCAAGGAAAACATGTTAGATTGCAGGTTATAATATCCCATAGAGATATACACATTGCAACACTTCCCTTTGAAAGGTAAGGTGCCCCCATTGGAAACCATGACTTCATTGTTGGAGCAAGGATGGAAAAAACAATCATCCAGTTTGGCGATCTGAGGCTCAATGAAGTTATGAGTACTACCAGAATCAATGAGTATTGTAAGAGGAAGCTTCTTGAAGTAACCCCTGACTCGCATTGGTTGGGGGGTGGTGATTCTAGATAAAGCATGGGGAGATATCTTTGGGTAGTCATCCTGAGACAGAGGGTCAATAGGAGGCTCCTGAATGTCGACCTAATCATCTATTGTATCTGGAGCTTCTTCACCAATTTCAGAGGTAGGAGGAGAATCCACATCCAAGAGATAGAGCTTTTTTTCAACACATATATGTCCTGGAGTGAATTTCTCATCACAATTATAACAAAGCCCTTTTTCTTTGCATGCCCACATCTATGTTTCATACAAATGCTTGATAAAAGTTGGTCGAGGAGCTGGTGGGATGGGAGGTCATTGAGAACCCATATTTCTGAAGGGAACAAAAATGGGTTTGGAGCGTTGTTGGGCTGTAATATTTCCTTCTTCCATCTTAGCCAACCCAAGGGATTCCATCATTGTGTTGGGACTGAACATTTTGACCTCAGAGCGGATTGCATCCTTTAGACCAGTGATAAAAAAAATCCTGTAGAAGTCATTGAAGGCAATCCTTCGGTATGGTTTGCTAGTTTTTCAAATTCATTTTGATACTCTCTCCAGTGAGGGCTTCTATGAAGTCTTCAAAAGCACTAGGACCAAATCGTTGCAAAAGAAGCGGACAAAAATCTGGCCATTTTGGCTCTTCATGAGCCTTGAGGTACCAATGGTACCATTGAAGCGTTTCATGTTCCAAATGAAAGGATGGAAGTGGAAATTTGGTGACATCAAAAGTATTATGGAGACTGAAATATTGTTCTACCCGATAGATCCATCTAGTCGGATCAGTACCATTGAAGTGAGGAAAATCAAGCTTCGGACAACGAAAATTGCTAGAATAAGACAACCCATTGTTTGAAAAAGACTCTGACTGTCGTTTATTGTTCATGGCTGAATGATCAATATGGAGGACGAGAAATGTTTCATCGAGATCCTGGAGTTTGGTTTTGAGGGAGGCAAGTTCTTCCTCCATTGTTTTTTCTCCTGCATGGGTGACAACCATAACCAGGATTTTTTATTTTTTTGAGTGGGTAGAAAAACAAAAACAAAAACTATTTTAGTAAAGGAAAATCTGGATTTGGGAAAAAAATAGATGCATAATTTGGGTTTGACTGGTTTTTGGACACTTTCAAATGGATAAGGAAGCATAAAAGTAGGATTTCAGAAGCGGGGTGAAGGAATGAAATTTTTTTACAGAGGTACCAAGAAGTAGAAATAGGAAATGAACACTGTGGTAAAATTTGAAGGCGAGTGGGTGAAAATCAAAGAAGTTATGGAAAACTCTAAAAATAGACAAATGTGGGACTTCTGGATTTGGGAAGTGGAATTTGGGATAGGGTCCTCAAAAATGAAATATGCAGAATGGGATTGCAAGGGTGTCAAGGAATTTCCAAGGGAGACAGAGTTTTTTTTTTCTTTTTTTTAGAAACAGATCTGCAACGGCGCAGAAGGGATCGAAAAAAGATGGATATGCAACGGCGTGGAAGTGATCAGCAACAGATGGATCTGCAATGATGCGGAAGGGATCGACAACAAATGGATCTGAAACGATGCAGAAGTGAATGGAAACACTTCTCGATAGAGGAAATCTGTGATTTATCAACTGAAAATAGATATGGACCCCATGTATGCTCGGATTCCTAACGGTTTAGTGGACTCGCGCAACTGCCAATGCTATCTTACAACTTACATATTGGGTTAGTACCCCTGACTATACGGCTCAGATAAAACTAATAACCTCTTTGCCACAAACGATAGCTCTTGGTGTACCTCATGGGTGGGAACTAGTCAATCGGATAGGGTTTGTTGCCATCTTCGTTGGCAGGTCCTCTCAATGGGTCAACTAATTTGGGGTTCATGTCGTACTCCTCATAATGATTTTTAGGGATTATTCTCAAGTACTTCCCACAGTTAAGTGGATAGGGATTATTCCCAGATCCGAACCTGTAATAGATGCAAAATAAAAATTGGCAGAAATTTCACCCAACGAGCTCAAGAAAGTGCTCTGATACTAGATGTGATGAACGTGCAACAATTAATTGATAAAATGGACAATATATGAGATCACAAAATATTTTACTAATCGCAGGCCACTTCAATGGAGAAACCTCCTTTGACCAAGCTCAATACAAATAACTTCACGATGCCTTCATTGGTCTCAACACACACTTATATACTAAGTCTAGGTGCCAATACTATGGGTCAATACCATGGGCCAATACCAACTATGGATGAACAAATACTACAGGATGACTTATAAAGAATATGCGTCCAACAACAATATACTAACAAAGTGAAGAGAAGGGTTGACATGGCTTCCTAACATATAATGAAATCCAATAGAGAGGAATACCAAATAATACAACCATAATAAGTGTTAATTTTCCTCCAATACAGAGAAATCTATAAGTCGGGTGATTAATTTGTTTTTCAAATATTTCAACCAACCAAAACGAGTCTTTAATAATGTAACGAGCAGGTTTTAGAAAGTATCCCAGATATTTAAATCCATCAACCAAATTTTTTACTTTGAAAGGCATCAAAGGAAAAATCGTATCCAAGAGGTCAGCTTCCAATCTATGTTGATACATACATGATTTGGCAATGCTTATCTCGATACCTATTGATGCACATAAGAGCTTAATGATTTTAGCATAGCAAGACCATTCATTCAGATTACCATTTCCAAATATTATAACATCATCTACAAACAATAAATGTCTTATAAAAATAGTTGATGAGATTCTGATGCCTTTTATTTTCCCTTCTTTCTTTGCACTATAAATCAAACGATTGGAGCCTTCAATAATGAGTAGAAATAAAAGAGGAGAAATGAGACGTCCCTGGCTTATGCCCCTGGATATTTTAAATAATTCAGAAGGAGACCCATTAACTAGAACATAAAAATCTGCAGATGTTACACAAGCCATTATCCAGTTGGTGACCAATAAAGGAAGGCCAATTTGGAGGAGCAAAAGTCTCACAAAAACCCAATCCACCTGGTCATATGCTTTGATCATATCCATCTTTAATAAAAGAGCCTCTAAGTTATTATATTTAATGAAGTGTAGAACTTTCTAAGATATACCAATAGCATCTAAAATATGACAGCGATACAATAAACCAAACTATTATTTTGACATTCCTATAGAAAGATAAGGTTTTATCCTATTGGATATAATTTTTGTAATGATCTTGAATGCAAGGTTGCATAAAACAAGAAACCTAAAATCATTGAAGGATTTGGTCTTGTTACATTTAGCAATCATAGTGATGAAAGTAGAATTAAGTGCACCAGAGACGTATCCTTCCATTGTGGATTGTTCAACCATAGCTAAAATGTCACCCCCGATAACATAAAATAAAGTAAGAAAAAACTTGATTGCCTAACCATTTTGTCCTTGGCTTTTCTATTTCGCAAATTGTTTTAATGCCTCTTAAATTTCACACATCGAAACGGGCTCACCTATGTCTTCTCCTTCTTCCTTGCTAAATAAATTAGGCATATTTCTAATCACTTGCATCTAAGCATCAATGCAACAACTTCCAAGATCCTTAAAAATCTCATCAAAGTGTTTTCTAGAGACCTTTTTGATCATTAACAACATTACCATTCCCATTTGAAATTTCCCATATTGAATTTGTTTTTGTATGATGAGAGGAAAAATTATGGAAAAATCGTGTATTATTATCACCAAGTGCATTCCAAAGAGATTGACTCTTTAGTCTCCAATCCATTTCCTCTTGTTTAAGAATGTGTGCCCTCCTAATCTCAAGATCTTTCAATACCAACTTTTCTGGTTCTGGTAGGATATAATCTTCATTCTTAGAGAGGATTAACTTAATTTGTTCTTCAATATGATTATAAGTGTCACATTCCTGCTTTTTCTTCTCTATTTCCCACATATTAACTTCCTTCTTCAATTCCTTTAATTTTAAAACCAAACATTCCATCATCTGAGTCATAAATATTGAAATTTAAAGATCTTTTACAAACCATGTCATAGAAATCATCATTTAACAGTTACGAACTGTTGAACTTGAAAGTTCCACCCAAGTCTTATACCTCTGCATCTAATGAAGAATAGATGGTTTGATAAGGTATTTCGAGCTTTTTACATATACCATCTTTACAACACCTAACATTAGTCCAAGTAGGTTCTAACTAGACATGAGTAACATATACCATTTTTGTCTAGTGAAGTAGATTTAAGAAGTATTCAGCCAAAGGATGCGTCCTAGCCGAAAAAATGCAAATTTATGCATGGGAAAGTGTAAAACTAAGGTCTATAGCTATAATAAGGTTATCCACATCAAACATTCCCAAGTCCACCAAAGAATTCCAGAAAACTTCCCTATCTTTGCAAGGTCCATAATAGTTCAATAGAGTGAGATTCTTATCAAAATATTTGAATTTTCCTTCTAACATAATTCCCCTCTTTGTTCCACCCACTCTTCTCTATAGTATCGCTATCATTCTCTAATATACTACAATAAAAAATTGCTCCTCTTTTATATATTTCAGAGTTTTTGTTCAAATAGGAAATATAAAGCTTATAATAATGGAATCCAACCCTTGAGAAAGTTCAAAAAAATATACAACATTGCGATTTGCAATGGCTTAGCCCAACAAGTGGGATTATTGTCTTCAGGTCTGCCCTCTCTGCCCTTCCATTATGATAATTGATGGCACCAACTTGAAGTTCAAATCACAACATTTCTTTGGCAAGGAAATATGATAACTATTAAAAAAATAATGTTGTAAATTAGGTCATCGTAACTTCCAGGATGGCTCGAAGTATTTCGTTGAATAAAGAACTAAAGATTATTAACAAGGCCATGGGAGCTAAGACAATGTAACACCCAATCTTTTCTAGTAATACATGGTGGAAGAAAGTCTTCTACAAAATCTCTTTTCAAAATGTTGTTTAAACTTTTGCAATAATACATGGTGGAAGAGAGTCTCCTACAAAATCTATTTTCAAATATGTTGCTTTGAAACTACCATTCCAATCATTACAAGATTCTCCCGTGATTAATGATAATATCTTATACTTTCAGAGAGGTGGATCCAAGATCAAGACATCATATCATAATATTTAAATGGTATCATAATATTAACTAAAAACATTCCATTGGCATTCCATCATATAGTGGAAAAATCTTGAAGGAAAATCGCTTTGGGTGAAAAGTAATAGTCTCCTAACTCTCTTCCACATACTAACATGGGATGAAATAAATCAATTGAATCAATGCAAAATCCAACAATTGCCCATTGACCTAGAAAGTTAATGGCACAATATCATCTTCAACTTGAGATTTGCCACTCAAAATAAGGAAGCATAGGATTAGGAGCATAGAGACATGATGGAAAAAGTTACACTTTAAAGAAAGGGTATACAAAGCTAAAACAAAAACGTAAATATCCCATTTGGACTTCCATTTCTCATAGTGATTTTCTCCCAAAAATTAAGATATTTTATTTAACTTTGACTCATCATAAAGTCATTACAATAGAAAAAATCCATAATTGAGGGATATAAGGAGTGTGAAGGTGTCCAATTTACTGATGCAAGGAGGAAATTTTGGATCTTATCTTCTTTAAATTTACCTCTAGAAACGTTACTTGGGAGATTTCTTGAAAAATGTTTAAGAAAGACATGGATATTCCTACAAATTGTAATGAAGATTTTGCTTCATGGTAGCTAAAATACCATGGTTTTCTCAAAAAATTATAATGATTCTTACAATAGTGGAAGGTTCTCCATCTTTTTTTAGTTTTAAAATTATAGTTAACTCAAAATCAATTTCTTTTTGATATATACAAACAATTGTCATGAACATAGTGATACAAGACTTGACAATGATGGTAGAGACTTCAAAGGATAAAAGTATATAAAATCAAATCCAACGAAGTAGAGGAGTAAGTCTTTGCTAAATGAGTTTTTATAGATAGCTAAAACTTCAAGAAATCAAATGGTTAGAAATTGAAAAATCTAGATGGGAACTCCAACAATGGTTTTAGGGTGCTAAAGTATATTATTTTCTCTTTAATGAGGCTTCTAAAGGTAAGCTATTGATGGTATATGTGGGGGAGCTCGAGAAAAGGGAGGCCGAGTAGGGTTGTTCTATGTGTTTTCAAAGGAGAACTTGTAACTTCATTGCCTTGAGGAATAGGCGAGGCATCAAACAAGTAAGTAGAATCATTGGTACTTTGGAAAGAGTTCTTATGATGAAGAATTTGAGCATAAAAAAGCTTGGATTTTGGGGACTCAATCATTATAATTTGACAATTGGAAGTTTGATATATGATAGAGAAATCCCTCATATTCAATTAATGAACTCAAAAGAATAACAAGAAGAACACAAATTGTATATGAATCGTTTACCGTGATAAACTAATACAAGAATCCAAAAAAATTAAACAGTATTGTTGATAACCTTAATAAATATTACAACCATTACTTAAGTTATTTCCTTTTATATTACATTTTAAAAAATATATATCATTACCATTCAATAAACAACCCAAAAATATCATGATCTAAATATTCAAACTTTCTCGATCTATCATTCCATATGGACTTTGTTAAATGTGAATTATTTCTAAGCTTGAGTAAGCTTAGAATATTTCAAGTAAAGATTTTGTGTCGACCAAAGAAAATTACAATAATGAATTAAAGATTTTATCTTATGTCGGCCGAGGAAAATTACAATACTGCAAGTAAAGAATATATATATATATATATGTCCAGGTGAATTTCACTTATCAATTTCACTTTTCTTTCATATTTATATATATATCCAAGTGAATTTCACTTTTCTTCAGATTTATATATATATCCACGTGAATTTCACTTATCAATTTTACTTTTCTTCAGATTTTAAAAGCTCAAAGTTCTATTTTCTTCGCACTCGAAGCACTGAAAATGGAGAGACCGCCATATGAGAGCAATATCAATATGAAAAGTGATATAATAAAGGCTCAAGCGACAGAAATATTTGAGAAGGTAGACCAGCATTTAGAGATTATGGGAATTGAAAAGATGCTACGGAAACCAAGTAAAAGTTGTCATCACCATTTTTCACAGGTGGACAGTGAGGGTGTTCAGCAGCATTTGATCTCTAGTGTTATCTTCAGACGTATCAGAGAATCGCAAGAAGATATCTGGGAACTTGAGAATATCTGGGACAGTGTAAATGTAAGTCAGCTGGACGACATCCGAAGGGCTGAAAACTTTGAATACCTTGTAAACTACCTTAATGATACTAAGACTGCAATGGTGAAAAGCATCAATGTTGTTTTGAGGCGAACTATACTCGACTGGAGCCGGGAGGACGGCAATGTTCTGAGCATGCAAATTGTATGGACTGGTAGTTTCATGGAATGTCAACGGGTAGTGGAACTCTTTGATCAGCATAATAACGATACCACTTCTGTACAACTCAGAATTGAAGAATTCTCTCTTCATCCTCACCTAAGAAGACAGTTTATTTCACATCATCAAATTAATCCAATAGCTGCTTCTATAGCAGCTATTCATTCTTCACCCAGTGTTATTATTCACCAGAAACTATTAGACAAAAGTGATGATGAGGGAATTTTATGTGCAATTTGTCATGATAAGATTGGAATTGGATTTCCAGCAAGGCAACTGCCTTGTAAACATCTCTTTCATGCAAGCTGCATCATGGCTTGGTTTTTCCAGCAATTCAACTGTCCATTATGTAGATATGAGTTTAAGTAGCTCTCCCAGATATAACTACATGTCTTGACATTTCTCAAATTATGATCTCTTCATTTATTTATACGAGATATTATTTTATGTTCAAAAATATAAGATAAATATTAATTGGTATTTGGACTGCTGTGTGGATGACCAGTTAAGGTTGTATAGCAATAAGTCTTTTTAATATGGAACTAGCTAGCAGTATTGTTAATAACTTAGTTGCATCCCTCTTTATTTAATTCTTTGTTTCAAGTAAATGTATGAGTTTATAGTTTTTATTTCCATGGAAGGAAAAATGGTCTATTTTTGCAACATAATAATCCGTATTGGATATACATTTCGATTCCTGTGAGTAATCCTTTGATATTGTAATCCACGTGATTGAGTTTTTGTTTTCTTTCTTTTAAAGAGATTACCATATAAAGATAGAAGTATCTAATTCATGGCACAAACTATTAATCCAATATACTTGTTATTTGAACAATATAAAACAAATTAAAAATAATAGTGATCGAATGGTTTCTTAAAATTAAAAATAAAAATACTTCGTTTTGTTTTATTTTATTTATACATATTATTTTAATAATAATGATCGAATGGTTTCTTAAAAATAAAAAAATACTGAGTCAACGTGAATTATTGTACAAAACGCTCTGCTAGGGTTTGGTGGATGTGCATGCTAGGTTTTCTCTGTGTACCCTTCGGCTCTCCCTACTGAGTGCGGCGGCCATTGCACTGCCATCCTAGGCCGTTCCCATGGAAGCCCCCTAGGAGGGGCCCTGGGCCTTCCCACCAGTCAACCCAAATGAATCCAAAATCCAATATCTCTCCCCATGATACGACCATATGGATTGGGTCCTCGGAAGCTACAAAAAACATTACAGCAGCAACAAGTACCACGGCCTGCATTGCCAGAACTGCAGAAAGGTCGACTCTTTGTCTATCGACGGAACGAATAAACGCCAGAGCTCAGCACATGAAAGATCATGCCCTCATTGGCAAGTTCATGGGATTCTGGCCCACTCAACAAGCTCTCAGAGGTTGGATTGCAGCCAAATGGAAACCCAAAGCACACTTCGACCTACAGCTAGGATTCAAAGTCTTTTTCACCATCATTTTCGAAAGGCTGGACAACAAAGCTAGGGTTGAGGAAGGAGGGCCTTACTTCTTCAACTCTGCCGGCTTATATTCGAAAAACTGGACCGAAAGATTTAGTCCTCAGAAGGAAGATTTCACTTGGGCTCCAGTCTGGATCCATATGTACTTGCTCACAAAGGAGTACTGGGACGAAGATACCCTCCCGGATATTGGAAACTCATTGGGAAGCTTCGTCAAAGTAGATCAGACAAAATACAACAGGTATACCTCTTACGCTAGAATATGTGTTTACATGCATATAGCCAAAGCGCTACCAGACTCCATCAACTTAAATCATGACGACTATGAATGGATACAACCACTAGATTATGAGCATATTCCCTTTCGATGTAGAAGATGTCATGAACATGGACATGTGTACAGAGACTACCCATTAGGTCAAACGGCTACCGAAACGGCCAGAGATGAAGAAGGTTTCTAGAAGACATGCCGTAGAAGAAGGCATAATCGTAGACCCTAGCAAGAAAGGAAAAAAATGGACATCCCGAACACTAGCAACTGTTTTGATGTACTCAATGACCAACCGGAGAACCCTTCTACAAATCCTAAAAAAATGGAAACGTCTACTCAAAACCACAGCAATCCAGATACTTTGAATGAGATGCAGATTCCCTCTGAAACCCTTCTAGAAGAGAACTCTCTCCCCCAGGACTGTGTTTTGAAACCTCCAGAGAGATGGGTGATTATAACAACCCTGGAACACTTATGGATGATTGCATGACAGATTTGGATATTCTGGGCCTGGAAGATGCATGCTCCAGAAAAGCTTTCAACTCCATCTCTCCCCTGCAGATCCAGCTCCTATCAGAAGTCTTAAAAAATGTCAAAAATAGCAAACTGGGAGTCTTGAATCTTCCCCAAAAAGAAAAGCAAAAGCTTCAAAGAGAAAACAAGAAAAGAGGTAGAAAAACTAATTTGTAGAGAATCAGTGAGCTGGGTACAAGACTTATTGAATCATGGCAATACACCCAACTCACTGAATTTTTCACTACTTTTAAATCCGGTTCTCAATGTAGTTGACCTCCTGGAATGTAAGAGGTCTGAATGGCGCGTCCAAACATCGTATGTTGAAAAGAAAAATAATGCAAGATAATCCCACCATCATTTTCCTTCAGGAAACCAAATGCTTTGACATCACTTTCCAAAACCTCTTTCAGAAGAACATATGGAGAGGGTGCCAAACAATGGCAATAGAGGCTAAAGGAGCCTCCGGTGGTCTGGCTATTGCCTGGAACCCCTCTCTGATCCATCTTAATTACTTTTCCTCCACAACCCACTCCCTCTCTACCTCTTTTCACCTGGTAGGAACGGATATCTCTGGATATCTCATGAATGTCTACGGACCTCAAATCCATGCCTTAAAATCTCATCTTCTCAGTCATATTACTTGGTTCTCTCAACTTCATTTGGGAGAAATGATGATCATTGGAGGTGACTTCAATATGATAACCTCTCTGCAAGACAAAAAAGGTGGAAGAAGTTTCCTCTCCAATGAAGATACCAGCTTCAAAGCCTGCATCGAAGAATGGAATCTCATAGACATTCTTCCCTCGGAAGGATTCATGACTTGGAACAACAAAAGAGGGGGAAACAATCAGATCTCTTCCAGGTTAGACCGCTTCCTCATCTCCCAGGAAATCATTGAAGCTCCCGGAAACATTACCGCGGTCGTCCTCCCCTCTGCTGGATCTGACCACTGGCCTATTTCCCTAACATGGCAAATCTCAAGTAATTTCAAATTTCATCCTTTAAGATTTGAAAATTTTGGGCTAACCCATCCCACTTTTATGGATATGGTAAGCTCCTGGTGGGCTAACACCAATATTGAAGGGCGCTAAAAAATGGCAATAATGCACCAGAAACTCAAGCTCCTGAAGGCTAAGCTAAAGATCTGGAATCACACCTCCTTTGGCAACATCTTCAAAGAAAAAATCTCTCTGGAAAAAGAGCTCGAGCAAACCCAAAAAAGTATAATGGAGGCAGGGTACTCGGATCTACTCAAAGAAAAAGAACATAACCTTCAAAAACAACTTGATGAAAGATGCAACTAGGAGGAAAATCGCTGGAAGCAAAAGTCCCGCAATAAATCGTTGAAGGAGAGAGAAAGGAATACTATGTTCTTTCACAAGGCCACGATTCAGCACAGAATGTCCAACCGTATCTCTACTATCAAAGATGAGCGCGACAGTCTGCTAAGGACCCAGGAAGACATCGAGCAGGAGCTCACTAACCATTTCCACAACCTCCTCACTGAGGATACTCCCAACAGGGCTGAGGCTATAAACAAAGTCACAAGCCACATCCCAGAGCACAATGCCTGTCTCATGAAAAGAATTACTCTGCAGGAAGTAGAACTTGTAGTCAATCAAATGGCGGAAGGAAAGTCTCCGGGTCCAGATGGGTTCACAATCAACTTCTTCAAGCACTGCTGGAGCTTTCTCAAGTAAGACATTCTAGAACTCATGGACGAGTCTAGAAGAAAGCTTTGGGTCTTCCCAGCCTTCAATGCCACATTCCTCACACTAATACTCAAGGAAGTGGGAACCACTTGTCCTAGTATGTTTCGGCCTATCTCCCTCTGCAATGTCATCTATAAAATCATAACCAAAGTGATTGCTAACAGGCTGAAGGCCCTACTCCCTATCCTCATCTCTCCTGAGCAGACTGACTATGTTGAAGGCAGACAAATCCTGGATGGAATTATTCTAGCCCATGAGGTGATTCACTCCCTCAAAACTACCAAAATGCCTGGTATGCTTGTAAAACTTGACCTTTCCAAAGCTTTTGATAAGCTCAGCTGGGATTTTATCAGGAAAATGCTTCAAGCTTATGGCTTCTATGATGAGTGGATTCAATGGTATCTTTCCCTTACCTCCTCAACTTTCTTCTCTGTTTTGGTTAATGGCTATCTGACCTCCACCTTCTCTCCCTCCAGAGGCATACGACAGGGCGATCCCCTCTCTCCCTTCCTCTTTATCCTTATTATGGAAGGTCTAAGCCGCATGCTCAAAACCCTGGTCTCTACTAATTCTCTTAAAGGCCTCACTCCTCATGGAATCCCCCCCATCACTCACCAACAATTTGTAGATGACAATCTTCTCTTTGGCCATCCCTCTGTACAAGAATCCCATACCCTAAAAAAAGATCTCAACACTTTCTCAGACGCCTCGGGCACCACTATCAACCTTGAAAAATATCAGATCTTCTTCTTTAACACCAATGCTATCACCCAAAGAAATATTGTGCGCATTCTTAGCTTCCAAGTCTCCCTTCTACCTTCCGAATACTTGGGGGCTCCTCTCTTTGAAACAACTATTAAGCACTCCTCCTGGAGAGAACTCCTTGATAAACTAGAATCCATAATTTCCTCTTGGACTTTCAAAACCCTAAACCTACCTAGTCGTCTTATCCTGCTCAAAGTCGTTCTACAATCCATGCCCCTGTACCTTTTCTCTATGCTAGCTGCACCTAAGGAGGTCCTCAAATCTATGAAAAAGATCCAGCACTCTTTTGTTGGGGAGGTAATCATGACAATCGCAAATGGGCCCTCGTTAATTGAAAAAACCATTTGCAGGATTAAAAATTATGGCAGTCTTGGTCTTAGAGACCCAAAAACCAATAACTATGTTCTCTCAGCCAAGATCTAGTGGAACTGGGTCACAGCAAACAATGCCACCTGGACCCAACTCTGGAATAACAAATATGCAAATACCTTGGCCCCTCAGCAAAGAATCCACTATAATTTGGACCCCGCTGGCTCCCTCATCTCGCGGGCAGCCAATAGTCAACATGTGCTGGTCCAGCAGCATAGTTTTTGGGAAGTTCATGCAGGAGACCAGGTGCTCTTTTGGTATGATTCCTGGAAACAAAGGCCCAACCTCCACTCCATTACTGCACTCCTGGATCTTGCACAACATCTTCAGGAAAGAGATAAAGACACCATCAACAAATATTGGTAGTAGGATGAACATCTTGGAAACCGAATCTCGAAAGATCCAAGATCTTGGGACCCACAAATATCACCTAACAGTGCGGCGACAATTTGGGCTGAACTGCAGACCCACCACCAGAAGGTTAATGAAATCATGACATTCTTAGATGGGGATACTCAACCAAAGGCACCTTCACGGTAAAGGAAGCCTACAAGGTCAAAACTCAGGAAAATATCCACCAGGATGATCCTATCTGGAAAAGAATATGGAGCTCCAATTTCTGGCCCAAAGTTGCCACTTTCCTTTGGCTTCTTGCTCATCGTAAAATCCTCACCTCGGATAATCTCCTTAAAAGAGGTTTCCATGGACCTTCATGGTGCATCATGTGTAATTCGCAAGCTAAAGACACTGATCACCTCCTGGATTCCTGTGATATGGCAGAAAATTTCTGGAGACTCATTGCTGAAAAATGCCAACGCTCTAACAGAATACCTGGAAACATTGCTAATACTATATCCATCTGGGACCGTTACCCCTTCCAAAGCAACCTCCTTAACCGTATTTGGGATCTTACTTAAGGTTTGGTCACCTAGAACATCTGGAAGGAAAAAAATCAAAGAATCTTTGAAGGAAATCTCAAAAGCTTCTCTAAAATCTGGCATTGCTTCAAAACTAACCTACAAGAAACTCTTGCCACTTCCAACTAGACTACTGCGGATCTCCCCTCCACCTCCACTGAAAAGAATGTCCTTGTCAGTTGGGAACTCCTTCTCCCCTCTCCCACCCATACTTTTTGTCCATCTGCCGCCAAATCTTCCAGCCCTGATACATGGAGCAAACCACCACCGAAATTCTTTAAGCTCACTTTTGATGGAGCCTCAAAAGGAAACCCGGGGGCTGCTGGTTTTGGAGGAGTTTTCCGTGACTCTTCGGGAACCATTTTATGCCTTTTTCATGGTTCTCTTGGCTATGACAACAACAATGCTGCTAAACTCTCAGGACTTCTTGAAGGAATCAGAATTGCCAAAGCCAATAACTTCATCCCCCTGATTGTTGAAGGAGACTCTCAAATCATTTTATCAGTGGCAAGAAAACTCTTTCATGGAACCACTGTTAAGAAAGTCTCCCCCAGCTGGCGGCTTGAACAACGCCTCCATGATCTTACTGGGTTGCTCAAAGACTTTAGAAAACTCTCCTTCCAGCGTGTCAAATGCAAAGCCAACTCTATTGCCGATATCCTCGCAAACAAGGGTGTTGAAGATGTCTCTTTTCTCACCATTGACACTACGGCCACGATGAACAATAGAGATCTCCATCAAAATTGTTGATTCCTAGCAGAGAAAGACCTCTCCATCCCAAATGCGGGTGATACAAAACCTAGACCCTCCACCTCGACCACCGTAGACCTAGAGTTGTTGCCACCTTGCCTTGTTGCACGTGGCAACGTCCTTCGCATGCATGAGCTTGATCACGAGACGATCTCTGCCACACACTTGTCCATGAGCAATGACGATAATTACACCATCCTCGGCGTCGGCGCTTATTTAAGGCTAGAGGATGAGGGTGATATTAACGATCCCCTCTTGCGCGTATAGAATGTCGCTCTCCCTCGGCTGGTGTGACCTGCATTTAATTCTGCCACCTTCAACAAGGATGACAGACCGTATCATTTATGGTCTCGGATCTTTAAAACATTCAGGCCGCATGTATTCTCTCCCACCGTCGAGCTCGAGTTCTAGTTATTCTCCGTTGCTAATTCTGCTAAGTTTGGGACTCTCTGTGTGGTGTCCCCTGCTATTCTCAGAGCCATGACGATTCGCAACAGAGATGTTTCACGTTATGGTAGTGGTCGAAAAAGCTCCAGTCGAAGGCCTAAGGTTGCCATGGACTGGAAGGTAATGGACAGTTACGCAGAATGCATCTCTCCGAGGACTCGCAACCTTGTTGACGGGTGGGAGGCTTGCATGGTGGCGGACCTCCTTGCCTCTGGCAGCAATGGCGGTGCTATTAATCACTATTGGCTCCTCAAGAACAGGATGAGCACCCTAATTGAAGAGATGGAAGCAAGCTGGAAAGCCATCTCCAGCATTATTAGAAATATTAATGACAGTTTGAAAGAGGTCATAGACCACTCTAACACTCTGGATGCCAACATGACTTGGGATATTTTCTCCCTAGGTAGCAACTCGGAACCAGCCGTGCAGGAAAATGATGATGCCACTACTGCTCCTGAGCCCTGTCCACTGGCTATGCAAACAAAAAGTCCAAGGTTAGGAAAGACAAAGGCTCGGCTCCTGCAACCCTTGCTCGTGACGCCGCTCCGGATGGTATAGGCACTCCAGGTTCTCCTTCTCCAACTCTGCCCCCCCCCCCCCCCACCCCCCGAGTACTTTTGAGGACTTCTATGCTTCATGCCCCATCCTCGAAGAAGAACTAGAAGAGCCACCTGCAAATAGCTAATTGGGCTACCATAGCTCCAGGTCATCTCTGTGATTATCAACTTCTTCGTTTTTATTTCCTATATGGTCTAGTTTATAGTAGTGTCACACATTATGGATATTTAATTTTGAAGAAAGTCCCAATCTTTTCATGGGAAGACCATTCCCAGAGGGTCTACATTTTGTATTATGTCAGTCATTTCAGTTTTTCTGAGCAATTGAGATGGTGGATTCATTACCTGGGGCCTCCCCAATCTGCAACAAACTCTTCGACTCTCGATGTATATTTTGTTTATGTTAATTAAATTTCTGTCTCCAATTTACAAAAAAACAAAAAAATATATTATAGATATGGATATAAATACATTTTAATTAATATATAGTTTTGTTATTTTTTATTTTATATAAAATAAATGCAAGATACCATGTCATTAAATCTTTTGATGAATTCATCAATAGTCGCATTTTCATTTATTGTAGTGGTATAGAGTGAGGATAATTAATGATGGCTATATTTTTTCTTTTCCCATTTTTCAATAAAGGACTTACCTAAATATTTCATAGCTGCAGCACCACTCCGAGCTAAATTGAAAACCTATATAACGCATCCCAGAAACAAAATTCAGGACCTCATCTTCAATCCTACCATTATATTTATGCATACAACCATGAAATCATTTTAAATCAAATTTGGGAGAAATAGCACTATTTTCATGGAAGGACTGTAGTTTGTGAATTTCGTTTTTACATAAAGAATGAGTATCTAACCAGCAAGTGCAGAAAAATATAAAGTAGCATATATATCATCCATTTAGAAAAGTGTTGGTAGAACTACCTGAAAAGAGTTGATGGAGATCCAAGATAGAGTAAAATCATTTCCGTATAAAGAACAAGATGCATCAAGTCTTGATTGTTTCTTGTTATAGAATATATTTTATTATTTAAAATAAGTTGAGTATCGATGTTGGAGTCTAATCCTCCATGTCAGGAATATCAATGTGTAAGGGAGGGAGACCAAGAGTTAACCCAGAGTCCAAAAGTCTAATTGAGAATATAAAATCCAAGTGACAATTATCATTGTATATATATATGTACATTTAGTTAATAAGAAACATAATGTGCATTCAAGCTTATTCTCTTTGTACATCATTTTGTATTTGGCTTTGTGTGCAGGCCAATCTGCCCATTTGCTCAATGGCAACAGTGGTATCAGAGCCATCACTCTTAGGGCCTGTAGATTTCGTCGAATTTTGTGAGAGCTAGTTTTCCTGCTTCATACTGTGCCCTCTTCATCTTGCTCAGTCTACCATCATACTACACCTTTTTCTCATTCGTTGAGCGTGTTGACCGTTTTGGAAAGAAACCGTAATTCTTTAAGGCGGTGTTTGCATATACCTGCCTGAAATCTCTCCCAATAACTGCGTGATATGTCGATGGCGTTATGAAGTCGAAAACCCTAATTGTCTCCGTCAGAATTCGACCTTACCGGGAGGTCCACTCGCGTGGTCGCGTTGGTTCTCTTCCTTATGTTACGTGCCCTATTCAGATTTAGCCTTTTTCTGTTGTGTATTATTATATTTATCTCTGCGTTGCTAGCTTTACTACCTACCATCACAGGGTTGGAATTTGCATTTGTTGCTTGGAATGGCCAGTCCTGTATGACCTGTGTGGAATCCCTGTGAGCCCGCCATCTGTATAACCTGTGGGGAATCCCTGTGAGCCCATGGGCATTAGTTTTCGATGGTGTGTGTAGGATATTCGACTGCATGTGTGTCCATTGCCGACCATGTTCATTAATTTTACACCTTCATAACCTATGCATGTGCACCGTTTGAGTATGGGTCACGGTTATTGCTCCAAGTGGGGTTTCGTTGAATGTGAAGCCGAGGAAGATGAATAAAAAGTTGAGATGCATTTTGAGTGTAAGCACCAAGCCTTTGAAACTCATCTTGAGAAACATACTCACGGGCGGGACGAGCTGTGCTCAGTCAAGAGTCAGTCCGTATAGATTTCAAGTAAAGTGACACTGCAAGTGTTTGCAGCCACTGGGACTAAAAGGAGGAGAAGATTCACAAGCAAGAGAGCTATCATCCGTGTTGAAGAAGTGAGAGGCCTATTTGTCTCTCGGTTGGTGTACTCCACAGTGTGTTTTTGTAGTGTTGTATCATTGAATCCGTTGCTCGAGGCAATAAGACAATAGGCTGAGGATTATCATTTTTTACAAGAGATCTCCATTACTGTGATTCAGTTGTTGCTCGTGAGATGTTGATGTTTATTGGAGACTTGAACCCCGTTGCTGTGTGGGCCTGAACGAGGGCTGAGGACAACTCTGCGTATGGATTGTATGCATTGCGTGAAGGACGACTGCATATTCCTCAATGTGCAGGAGCATCCCTTCTGCATGGAAACTAAAATCAGTTATGCTTCTCTTATTTTCTTGTAAGTATCAATTCTGCTATCAATTCCGTCGTGCATACAGTATTTCTTGCCCAGAGAGAATTTGTTGGGCTACGTGAAGAAGGTGCTGAGGTCAATTCAAGGGCAGTGAAGAAAAAAAAAAAATCGAACGCGACAACCGAAGCTACTCTGCTCGACGTCCAGTATAGATTTCTATAATCCTCCGCTTCTCATCTCAACAGAAGAGATACCTATGTGTGAGCTTCTCCAAGCTGGTAACTACTGCCGTGTGAGGTCGTTCTAAGCCATATGTGGAGATCTATGCGTAGAGAAGTTGTATGAGACCTGCGTGTGGGGACTTTGAGATTTCATCTTTCCACAACCTAAAATTCACTCCATGACACAGTTTTAATGCAGAGATTTTCAAAGTTGAAACTTGCACCGGTGAAAATCTGAAGGAGCCAAGCTGTTGCGGCTATCAAATCAGATATAGTGAGCCGTCGCTGGATATAGTGAGCCGCCATTGTTTGAATTAAAGAAAGACTTCCATCTATTGTCTCTTCCCATCGAAGAACATCATGAGATATTGAAAGAATAAGGCATACACTGCTTGAGTGGAGATTGAGACTATAGAATGGATAAATATTGTTGCTTCCTATTGAAGGACTGGATTGTGAAGCAGTGCGTGGAGACCATTCCAGAGCTCCTATTGTTCTTAATCATGTGTTGTCCATTCTGCACAAGAGTTCTTGATTGAATACATGTGACCCTCTCCACGTTGGATGAGTCAAATAGTTGAAGCGTTGGAGCCGTTAGAAGCACTGGAAGAGTCGAATCTTTGGAGCCATTGAATATTGCACTTGTTGGAACAATTGTTGCGTTGGTGCAGGGTAACCTGTAGGAGTCTTCTACATATGGCAGTTCTACATAGGGATCCAATTTTTTGAGGTGTATTTTTTTTTTAAAATTTAAACTCAAGAAATTTGATCTTTCTTGATTGATAGATCGGGGTTTAAGTTTTAAGTGTTTATTATAACATCTATTTTTTAATTACTTTTCATAATATTTTATTTTATGAACCAACATCGGGTTTTTTTTTTAATATTTTCCATAATTTTTTATTTTATGAGCCTACATGAATTTTTTTAATTATTTTGTTACTAAGGTTATAACGTTATATCACATTAGAGGATCTCTCCCATACTGGGATGTAGAGCACCTCGTTTCACTCGCTGCAACAATTATATTAACAAACCCTAATTATCCATAAAAGAGGCCATGCTTGCCTCTAGTGTTGGTTATTGCTAGGTTTCCAACATACGAGAGAGATAACATAGCTGTTTGAGTTTGCACAAGTGGTCGAGTAGAGAGAGCTAGGTGCACCAGTTGTGGGTAGAAAACATGACAAAACAAGATAGCACATCACCACACAAAAGTGTGTTTGCAAAATCTATTTTAGAGGGATGAGAGGAACGCGTTATGATATTGATGCAAGGCGTCTTCGACAAGAAGGTTCTTGCTTAACAATAACACAACACACACACATTCACACAAACAAGATGCAAACAAGATGCAATGAAGTTGTCTTATATTACTTCTCCGAATTGGTTACAATGCGAACTACAAAGAAATGAAATAACTAACTAACTGTCAGCTTTAGCCATTACAACATAGAAGTAACTGTGTGTTCTCTCAGTGTGTCGACCTGACCCTCTCGTGGTTCACTGTGGAACTCTGACCCATGGCCCGATCCTCTCGGCTCTGTAGATGCGTGACTCTCCTATCCAATCTACCAGGCTTCTCTCAGTTCCGTGCCAAGTGATCCAACTGATTTCCGCTTCCTGGCGTTCTACTCTACTGTTGCTGTTGTTCTCGATATCACCCCAATCCCCGAGACACGCATCCTCTGTCTGACGATCTTCCTAGATCTTGTAGACCTGCAACTGTCAGTGCCCCAATCGTGCTACACAGCCTCTGCATGTGATGACATCTATCATGTCTTCACCCACCTGCAATAACTGTCATTAACTTCCTCAACAACCCCGAACTGGTGCCAAGTACTCTCCTTGACTTCTACGCGTCCTTGTGACATGCTACAACAAACCATCACGTTGGCCATACTATGTGTCAGCTTCGACTTACCCATCGGCTTCCTTCACACTCTTCAGGCTTTGCCAGTTCATCCCTTCCTCCTAACTTGGCTCATGCCCAAACCCGTCGGAGTCGTAGTTCGATGCATGTCAACCTATCGACGCCTTCTGCCCTTGACCCGTCGTCTTTCGAATCCAACCTGTCGACTCTCGACTTCACTGTACCTGTCGGTCGCATACCCGACTCCTCCTGCTCGACTTATTGACTTCGACAAGCCAATCTTCTCTTCTACACTAGTGGTCGTCGGCACTCCCTTTGGTTGACTTTTCCTCAAGTCGATTAACTTCGACTGATCTACCTAGGCCCCGATGCTCTTGCATTAGACTCCCCAGGTGAAAAAGAACTCTACTGCTCCGTCAGTCTCCTAAACTCTTCTTCAAAAATCCATGTTGCCTCCTGTAACTATTTGTTCTCCCATCGCACTAACTATTCCTTCTTTCGTGAACTGCGTGTACGCCCGACTTCGCATTCCGCTATTACTTATGCTATTTCTTCTTTCTATTGATCTGGAATCTGCACTGTCGAGTTGATCTTTGACACTTCTACGCTTCCACTGCTTTAACCATCTTCAAACTTGTACAGATCTGAGACATTGAACGTTGGTGAAATGCTCAAGTCATTTGGCAGCTCCAACACATAAGCATTGTCCGAAATCTTCTTCAGAATCTTACATGGTCCAATCTTTTTCAATTTAAGCTTGTTATATGTCACTGTCCAAAATCTCTCCTTCCACAAATGTGCATAGACCAAGTCTCCTTTGTTGAACAACTGTGGTCTCTTCTTCCTATCGACTCTCAACTTGTATGCTGCGTTACTCTTTTCTATGTGCTTTCGCACATCTTCATGCACTTCTTTTATATGCTCTGCAAATGACTCTACATCTGCACTTTTCCTTGTTTCTGTCGGTAACTCAACCAAATCCACCACTCCATGTGGGATTCTTCCTTGACCAATTTGGAATGGGCTCAAACTTGTTGACCGATTCACAGAATTATTGTATGCAAACTCTGCTTGTGCCAACAAGTTTTCCCATTGCTTGAGTCTATTGGCCGTCAAACATCTCAGAAGATTTCCCAAACTTTTGTTTACCACCTTGGTTTGTTCATCTATCTACGGATGGTATGCCGAGCTAAACTCCAACCTCATGTCCAGTTTCTTCCATAGGGTTCTCCAGAAATGTCCCATAAACTTGGTATCTCTGTCCGATGTGATACTCTTCAGTAACCCATGCAATCTGACTACTTCCTTGAAGAATAGTACAGCAATGCCTATGGCGTCACTTGTATTCCGACAGAAAATAAAGTGTGCCGATTTCAAAATTTGTCGACTACAACAAATATTGAGTCGCTCCCTTGCTGCGTCTTTGGCAATCCTAGCACAAAATCCATGCTCAGGTGCTCCCATGGGGTATTCGGTATAGGTAACAGTGTATACAACCCCGTTTTCGGACTTCTTCCTTTTGCCAACTAGAAAACTTTACATTGTCGAACCCATTCTCTGACATCTGCCATCATTCCTGGCCAATAATACTTCTCTTGGACCAATGCCCTGGTTTTGTCGATGCCAAAATGACCTGGTAATCCGCCGCTATGCAACTCTTGGATTAGGTTATCCCTAACTGATCCTCTTGGAATACTCAACTATTGTCCCTTGAACAAGTATCCCTCTTGGATAAAATAATCCAAGTAGGGAGTCCTATCGACACTCCACGGTTCACGACAAGCTCCCCATGCTTTTGCAAAATCCTCATCGGTCTCATATACCATCTTTATCGACTCTATTCCTGTTGCCTAAATTGTCGTCGTGTTCAGCAATGTAACTCTTCGACTCGGCACGTTGGCAACCTTATTTGACTTTCCCGACTTATGTCACAACATGAATGTAATAGGTGCATTAGTCAATCTGAACGGCATGACTAACCACTCATACAACTCTTCTTTTGTCTTGAATGTTGTCTTCCATTTATCTCCTTCTCTAACCTGAATCTGGTGATAACCACTTTTTCAGGTCTATCTTCATGAAGTACTTCGCTCCACTCAAGCAATCCATCAAGTCGTCCATTCTCGGCAATGGAAACCGATACTTGATCGTGATCTTGTTGATGGATTTGGAGTATGTACACATTCTCCATTCTCCACCTTTCTTTGATTCTAATACTGTTGGTACCATGCATGAACTCAGACTCTCTCTGATCAATCCTCTGTCTGACAACTCTTGGACTTGTCGGTTGAGTTCCTGACCTTCTGTCAGACTCATCCTATGCGGTTCCTTATTTGGTTGACTCGACCCTAGAATCAAGTCGATCTGATGGGATATGCTCCTTGTCGGCAACAATCCCGTTGGTGTCTCATCGACTACTATGCTTCGAAACTTGTCAAGCATTTTTCCTACTTCAACTGGAATTTTCTCCTCCATTGTCAACTTCTCGACACATGGTCCCTTCAGAATGATAGCATAACACCTTGACTGTTTTTCCTCTTCTGCAAAGAATTCTTTCACTGAACACATCAACACTCATTTCTCCAAAAGTTGCTCTCGCGATGCTTACAGCTGGCCTGCTCCTCCGGCTTCTGCTTAAGAGTCCTCTTCACGCCATTTTTCCACATTGTGACTGTGTTGGCTCGACCATCATACATTATTTTCCGATCATACTTCCATGGTCTTCCTAACAACAGATGACACGCATCCATTGGGATTACGTCTCACAATACACTGTCTTCAAATCCTTCAAATATGAAGTTGATCAGGCACTATTTGGTCACCTTCACATGCTATCCTTTCTACAACCATGAGATCTTGTAAGGGTGTGGATGTTCCCAGCATTTCAACTTTGCCTTGTCAATCACCTCTGTCGACACAATATTCTCAGTGCTTCCACCATCAACTATGGTCTTGCATCGCCATTCGCCGATGCACACCTTGGTTCAAAAGATCGCCTTTCGCTGTGCTTGCTCTTGCTCATCGCGTCCGTCATCTAAAACCAGTGTCTTGCCGGCTATCATGGCCCAACTGTTCTTCTTACCATCCTCACTGCTGTCGGATGCCAATTCTTCCCTCTCATCGACTTGCTCATCCCTTCGACATCTGGGCTTCGACTCCTCTGCAGCATGTACGTTCCCTGGGCATTCATATGCCTTATGTCCTGCTCCTTGACACTTGTAATAGATTATGGCTGGTTTGTTATCTCATTTTCTATCGAATGGACCACTTCGACCATATGCACCTCAATCGCGGTTCTCATGACTATCGCGTCGGTTCTCCTGCGCTTTCTCCCTTGTCACTATCCCTTCTATCCTTTGACTTTCTTCGACAGATTCCTTCTTGTAACCGATACTTTGGCCTTTCGCGGAAATAGTCTTTGCACCCCGACCAGTCATCCTGCCTCTAGTTGCTGCGGATTTTCTTGATAGTTTCTCTTCTGCCTTCAGAGCTAATTGGTAGGCTTCACCCACTGCTTTGAATCTTGACATGCTCAATTCGTCCTGAATGGCATATTTCAAGCCGTTCACGTATCTAGGGACAGCTTCTTCTCCTTCGTCGATCTGACCCGGCCTTATCGACAATCTGTAGAACTCTTCCGTGTATTCCTTCACGGTCATCTCTTTTTGTCGAAAGTTCTTCAACTTCTGGAACAAGGAAATTACATAGTCACCCAACAAGAAATTCCCTTTGAACTTGGCGACCATTCTATCCCAAGACTTGATTTTCTCCTTTCCCTTCTTGACTCTGTCAGCCTGCACATTGTCCCACCACAATGAGGCATGACCCTTCAACCTCAAACATGTAGTCTTAACCCTTTTAGGATCCTCGATTTTCTCTATGTCGAAGTATTTCTCCATCTCTCTGAAACAGTCGATCAAGTCTTCTAGATCCAGACTTGCTGAGTAGGTACGTACATCCATCTTTGTTTGAACTTTCATATCTGTTAGAAGCTTGATGGGTTTTTCTTCTGGTTCATCTCTCGCTGCTTCCCATGGTTCCACTTCTTCGACTTCCTCGTCGTTATGGTCTAACGCATCAGGAACACAACCACACCTTTGGATTTCTTTGATTGATTCCACTTCATTTGTCAAAGTTCACATTGTTCGGACATACTCGTCAAACATCTCATGATCAACTATGACTGTTGCGCCACGCGCTCTTCGTCCTCGGATATTAACGCCTGTGTGAGCCATTTTCAAACTCGGCTGAAACTCCCACTTCGTCCAATTGCAACTGGACTTTAAAAATTCATGTACAACTCTACCCAACCTTAGCTGGAGCTATAAACACACTTGCAAGCTCAATACCACTGACACTAGCCTTCAAATCTCAAGATACTATAGCTTTGATACCACTTAACGCAAGGCGCCTTCGATAAGAAGGTTCTTGCTTAACAATAAGACACCACACAACCGTTCACACAGACAAGATGCAAACAACATGCCACGAAGTTGGCTTATATTACTTCTCCGAATCAGTTACAATGCAAACTGCAAAGAAATGAAATAACTAGCTAACTATTGGCCTTAACCATTACAACATAGAAATAATTGTGTGTTCTCTCAGTGTGTCGACCTCACCCTCTCCTAGTTCACTGCAAAACTCTGAGCTCTGGCTCGATCTTCTCGGCTATGTAGATGTGTGACTCTCCTATCCAATCTACTAGACTTCTCTCAGTTCCGTACCAAGTGATCCAACTGATCCCTGCTTCCTGGCCTTCTACTCTACTACTGCTGTTGTTCCCGAGATCACCCCGATCCCTGAGACACACATCCTCTATCTGAAGATCTTCCTAGATCCTACAGATCTGCAACTGTTAGCGCCCCAACCGTGCTGCACAACCTCTTCCTGTGACAACATTTTTCATGTCTTCACCCACCTACAATAACTGTCATTAAATTCCTCAGCAACCCAGAACTGGTGCCAAGTACTCTCCTTCACTTCTACACATCCTTTTGACATGCTACAACAAACCATCACGTCAGCCATACTGTCTGTCAACTTCGACTAACCTGTCGGCTTCCTTCACACTCTTCAGGCTTCTCTAGTCGGCCCCTTCCTCCTCACTTGGGTTGTGCCCAAACTCGTCGGAGTCATAGTTCGATGCATGTCGACCTATCGGTGCCTTCTACCCTTGACCTATTGTCTGTCGACTCCAACCTATCGCCTCTTGACTTCACTATACCTGTCGGTTGCATACCTGACTGCTCCTACTCGACTTATTGACTTCGACAAGCCAAACTTCTCTTTTGCACCAGTGGTCATTGGCACTCCCTCTAGTTAGCTTTTCCTCAAGTCGATTAACTTCGATTGATCTACCTAGGACCCGATGCTCCTGCATCAGATACTACTATTTATTAATTCTACTATTCATTTATTAATACGAGAAGGGATGACTGCACATTGTGGAGCTGCTACAATTCAACTACTTTCGTAATTACACGCATTGAGCAGTAGATTCTTTCCAGATTTGGGGCAGCAGATTCTCGTTTTGGTTTAGACAGAAAGCACTCCTGCATTTGTTTCTCGGAGCACAACAGTTCTCCCTCATTCGGTGAAAACAACTCTTCATTTGGAACTGGGTTTGGGGCACTGCATCTTTTCCCTTTGTAGTCTTTTCTCTTTTGGTGGATCTACAGCTGCAGAAAGTAGCTTATTTACTTGTGATCAGCTCCGCTCAAGAATTCAGAGGTAAAGCATTCGAGCATTCCTTCTTCAATTCATGTTTAAATTTTGCAAACAATGAATTTTATGTAAATTTAAATGTATTTTGATACTTACAATTGTTTTAAGTAAGTGTCAAATGATATATGTTTTGAATTGTAACCGGGTTCTGTTATCACTAAAGCTGAACCTAGATTATTGGGGTTCAAGCTTAGGGAAATATTAGTAGTAAAAAGAGGTTAATTGGAAAATAATTCTATGGAATCTACTTGGTAGTATGTGGATATATAACACAAGTCAAGCATACTCAAATATTTAAACAACAGGGAGTATATCAGTGTTTTACTATCAGGAATATTGACAATACATAGCTATGAAGCATGACTTTGTGAATATAATGATCAAGGTTCTGTTTTCAAAGCATTAAAACAAAATAGTTGCATATTGATCAAAAGAATCATGGTACGGAATATTAAGACCATACATAGACAAAATGATGAGAACATGTGATTTATATATTAAAACAGAAAGGCTCACAGATCATAATCATTTCAAAAAACAGCTATATACCATATACATGCCTGCCAATCTAGTTCAAAGTATGACCTCCATCATAGATTCCAACCCCTACTACTTCATTACTGTATGATATATATACAAAATTGTTTAAAGTTTGAAGTGTTTTCAAGATCCTATTTTCATGGAGCGAGCTTTTCAAAAATAGTAAAGTTTCTTCAACTTCAAACTCTTAAATTAGACAAGTGTATACAAAATAAAAAAAATACTATCTGTTATTGACTGTCGAATCATCAAAAAACTAAAGACTTCTAGAAGATTATGCCAAGATGGTAAGATCACTAAGAACCTGGGACCTCTTGTCCAATCGGATGTATTTAGCATCTTGATTCTATTCTCAACTCTGCAGCTCCTTGATCTGGATCTTCATTTGTTCATTCTGCTTCTGAATGGCCCTTTTCTTCCTTAATACATCTTTGGATATGAGAACGAACTTTTGTTAATTAGCTTATTTCTCTTCTAGATCTTCTTGCAGTCTCTTGTTAGCAGACACTTGGTTTTCATTTCTATCCTGAAGGTATTTGATTTGCTCCTTGTAAGACTGTAACAGTTTCTTGACTTGATCTAACTCTAGAGTTATTTCAATGTCCTCTACCTCCATAGGAACTTCATCTACCTGCAAGGATTTCAAGACTGATCCATTTTTATTTTCAAAATGAGTTTGTTTCCTCAAGCAAAACACTTCAGGCATATCTCCTACATTTCCTTGAAGATCAATGAAATTTTCATTGTCTGAGAAATACTTTTATTTTGATATTTCACTAACAGAGTATTTCTCCTGTATATCTTCTTCACTAACAGGTTCATTGACCATTACAAGTTCACTACCCTTTTCAGGATTGTACATTAGCTGCATGTCTGCTTCCAACTTACATCTTAACCTGGTCCTCGGCTTGATTTTAAATTTTTCTGCATTTAGGGTTTCTTCCTGCAAACTTGAATTTTTTGCAACAATACTAAGCATATCAGACCCTTCTATAACATTAAAGTCTTCAACAATCTTCTTACCTTAATCTGCAACCTACTTAGCATGCTCGGCCCTAGTCTGGTCACCTGCTAGATTCATTGAATCCTCTATTTGCGTCTGCTTGCATGAACCCTCTTATGTTTTCCCTTTTCCTTTGACTGAATTTTTCCTTTTAGATTAAAACCCTGATTCAATAAAAAAACTATCCCAATCTGGCCCAATCTTATTCAAATGATAAATAACCAGCAACTTAATCAGGCCCTGCTTGAAAATAGAATGGGCAGTGTGTTCTGGATGGGTTTGAACCCATGAAATCATCCTCTGCAAACTCTTTAACAAATAACATGGTAGATTTAGCTTCATACTTCCACTTAGTTGCATTAGTAGTCAAATATGGCATCTTAGAACTTTGTCATAACGGCCTTCATAGGTAATGTAGTTATGCACCATTTCCAATGGGATCCGCCAATTGGGTTTTAATTTGTTTATGTGCACACCATTTTTCCAGCTTGACTTCTCAAACCCTGGTGCTAGAAATTCACCATAATTACCTTCAAATTCTTGTTTTTTAAACCACCTTTCTCCTTGTGCAGGGACACCAATGGTTTCTGAAATTGACTGCTCATTAACCATGACTTGGATGCCTTTAAAATCAACCATTCCTTCCTTCTAATTTCTGATAAAAGATTTGGTCACTTGCAGGTTATAACCCTGCAATATTTCACAAAAAACAAACCATCCTGCATCTCTCATTAACTGCGCTGACCTAGGAAATTGAGTGATCCATTGAATATTGTATGCTTCGATCCCGGAGATCAAACCTCCAGGTTTCTTCTTCGCCACACTCTGTGAAATTTCTTCCATTGTTACCCTAAAACTCATACAACGCAGGTCCACAAAAAAATTAAAGGGTTAATTTCAATACCAAGAATTTTTGTCCATCAAATTTGATAATTTCGATGGCTGTAGGCATAATTCTGAAATGACCGCTTGATACTTGGACTGTAGATATGAATTCCACGAATCATGAACAATACATAGTGCATGAATATGCCTTAATGAAGAATTATGGTACATGAAAACCATAACACAATACTTTGCCATTCGTATCATTAATAAATATGCATGTCTCATCACTGGCAGCATTATTACATTCGGCATTTTGATATATGCTGCCAGGTCACAATTAATTGAAATGAATAATATGAATGTTTTCAAGCATAGTAACATCATTTGGAATGGCATCTAGGTAAGAAATAAAACCCTTTTTTGAAAATCAATATGAAACATGAGCCTTGCCTTTGTTTTAATATTGAGAAATTTAATAAAAATCACTTAGGATAAGACTTAGGATAGAAAACTGAAAAAAAAATGAAAAATTGATCAAATGAAAAAGGAAAACTAGGAAGAAATAGGAATGGTAACTAAGTAAAAATGAAAATAATCTAGGATATAACCCTAGAGATAACATCTGGCTCTGATTGGGGATAAAGTCCTCCCTGTGAGGCTTTAAGAACACTTTGACATGTGCCTTCTGAAATCTACTAGTCATATTTCTGTCTTATTGGGCTGGAGTCTGCTAAACTGAAATGATATGTACAATGAATATATACACTGAACCTTTCCACCTTAATATGTATGAAACAATTTTAGAAATCATCCATTAACTGGACCTGAAATCTCATTACCAACCAGAGTCTGTAAAACAAAAGTATTATTTCCCAAAATCTTAACAATTATGAATGGTCCCAACCACAAATTATCAAACTTCGCATGTTTACCTTTGTCCTCATTTCTGGCATCCCACTTGAGCACTGTATCACCAACTTAAAACACCTTTGTTTTGATCTTCTTATAAAAGCTCTCTTTCACCTTTTTTCTGTGCACTTCATCTTTCTCCATAATAGCCTCTCTTTCTTGTTGCAACTGAATGATTTGAAACACTCTTCTTCTTTTTCCTTCAGGTCCTTCCTCAGTTTCATGCACAAATTAAATTAATGGAGAAACTAATTGAACTGGAAATAATGCATCCACTCCATATACCAACTGAAAAGGGGAAGTTCTAATTGATTTTTTAATAGTGGCCCTGTCTACCCATAGAGAAAATCTCAATTTAGTATCCCAATTCCTTTTGTTTTCCAATAAAATTTTCTTGATACTAGTCACAATGCTTTTATTACTAGATTCTGCTAATCCATTACCTTGGGGGTATTAAGGTGTGGACTGTCTCAAGATAATATTATTTTCTTCAGTGAATTTTACCATTTTTCTAGACTTGAATGCAAGATCATTATCAGTAATCAACTTTCTAGGACATCCAAATCTACTGAGAATATTGTCTTGAAGAAAATTAATGATAACTTTGTCTGATGCATTTCTTGTTGGGATTGCCTCTATCCATTTGGTGAAAAAGTCTGTTGCAATTAAAATCCATTTGTGTTGGCCACTAGATGCAGGATGGATCTCACCTATAAAGTCTAAACCCCACTATTGAAATGGAGCATTTACTACTATAGGTTTTAATGGTAAAGACTGTAATTTATGCTTACCTGCAAACTTATGACACTCCACACAGGATCTGACCTGATGATACACATCTGTAAAAAGGGAAGGCCAATAGTAACCTACTCTTAAGATTTTGAATGCAGTAGCTTTCCAGTATTTGTGTCCTCCACAGACACCAGCATGCAAGTCTTCAATGATAGCATTGGCTTCTGATCTATCCAAACATTTCAACAATATGCCTCCAGGATCTTTCCAGTATCAAATTTGATCAACTAAACATATTTGAGAGATTTTAAATTTAATGATCTACACTCACTTTTACTTAAACCTGAAGGACATTGTAAATTCAACAAAAAATATACAATTTTCCTGTACCACAAAGAATCACGATATTTATCATAAATCTGATCTTTATCCTTCTCAGTCAAGCAACCCTGTTCTGAATTTTCAGCCATTATGTGAAGATCTAATACCTAACAATTCGATTCTGCTAGAAGCTTGGCTAAACCCTTCCCTTTCACCAGTTTTGTAGTCTTAATCTCAATGTCATACTCCATTACTTTTGCAATCCACCTGCCTCTTTTACCCTCACTGTCAGGCTGTACCAAAATTTCTTTAATAGTTGAATTAGGGACATAAGCCAAAATTTTAGAATGGAGAACATATATTTTGAAAAATTTAAGTGCTTTTACCAAGGCATATGCCTGTTTCTCCATACTAGTGTATTTTAGCTCTGAGTCTGTCAATGTTTTACTAAAGAAAGATATTGGATGTTCTAAACCATCTGAGTTTTTTTGTAATAGCACAACAGCTATTGTATCTTATGATGCAAATGAAAAAATTGCAAAATCTTTCATATAGTCAGGGGATATCAATACAGGTGCTTCTATGACTGCTTGCTTAATCTTTTCAAATGACTGTCTAGCTCAATCTGACCATTTTACCTCCCTGTCCTTTTTGAGCATGTCAGTGATATACTTTATAATTTCTGCAAAGTTGGGAATAAACCATCTTAAAAAATTGATCTTCCCTATGAAAGATTGAATTTCCTTTTTATTTCTAGGGATGGTAATATTTTAAATAGCTTTTACTCTTTCCGGATCTATTTTAATCCCTTCTGCAGAAACTATGTGACCTGAGAGCTTACCTTCTGTCATGGTGAAGTGAGATTTTTTTGGATTAAGTGACAAACCAAATTTTCTGCATTTCATGAAAGTTTTCTTCAGATGCTTCAAATGTTCTTCATCAGATTTGGGAAAGACTGTGATATCATCTTGATAAATGACAAGAATTTTCTCATTTTCACCCACAAAGGCTATATCCACTGCCTTCTGAAATGTGGCACCTGCATTCATCAGCCCAAAAGGCATTTTGTCATACATGAATGTTCCCCAGGGGGTTGTAAAAGATGTATTTTCTCTGTCTTCTAGATGAACTGCAATCTGGTTATACCCAAAAAAACCATCAATCATTGAAATTCTTTCTGCCCCTACCACTCTTTCTAGGATTTGATCTATTTTAGGGAATGGATAATTGTCTTTGAGGCAGCACCTGTTTAGGTTACGGAAATCCACACAGAGCTTTATTTCTCCATTTTTCTTGCATACTGGCACAGGATTAGCTACCCAAGATGAATACTTGAGAGGTACAATAATCTTTGCATCCAATAATTTTTTCACTTCTTTTTCAATAACTGGCAAAAGTGTTGGATTAAGCCTCCTAAGTTTCTGTTTAAAAGGCTTAGTATCTGGTTTCAATGGGACTTTATGCTAAATAATACTACTATCAAAATTTCTTAAGTCCTCATATGACCAGGCAAATATATCCACAAATTCTTTCAACAAACCAACATACTTCTTCTTGTCCATTTCTGAAAGTGTTTTAGATACTTTGACCATTCTGGGTTCAATTTCATAACCAATATTACAATTTAAAACACTTTATTCACTAGTTTGTAAGTTGGGTTTCAACAGTGTGTCATCCTTTGAGAACAACCTTTCCAGTGGGACAATTCCCTTAGGAATGAAATTACATTTTAAATCAACAATTTTCTGACCAACAATTGAATTTTTTGTATGAGTAGTAAATTCAGCCAAATCCATATCTTCATCTCCATCAACCCAATCATCAGCAATTTTTTCTGTCAACTATAAGAATTATTTTATCTCCTGATCATCCTAGAAGACTCTCCAATGTTTAATATCATTTGGAACAGCTGGCCTATATCTCACATCAATTGGATATTTCAAGTGCGTCAATTTTGGAATTCTAAAGTGGGATGCTGCTAATGCTAATGAATCTGCCGTCTGATTACAATCTCTTGGAACATATGTTATGTTGAAAGCAAGGAACAAATCATCTATCAAATCCCATACTTCATTTCTATAAACTTTCAACAATGACTGCTTTACCTGATAAACATTCTTAACTTGCTGAATTGCCAATTCGGAGTCGCCAAATGCCACCAGACTTTGAATGTTCATATCTTTTGCATCTCTCAATCCAAGGATTAGTGCTTCATACTCAACAGTATTATTAGTAGTTTTAAATTCCAATTTATACATTAATGAAATCATCTCACCTCCAGGAGAAATCAACAAAACCCCTGCCCCTGCTCCTTCTTTACTTGATGATCCATCAAAATACATCTACCAAATGCCTTCCTGTTCTTCTGTGTTGTGCTGAACTGGACTGTCCCTCCATACTTGCAAAACCCCTGTAGAATCATCATTTAACTGTAACATGCAAGAACCCATATCTTCTTGTATTGATTAAATGGGATGATTCATAGGGATTTTATCATCACTTACCAAGAATGCCAATTGCACTTCTCTGTAAAGCCTTTTATATTCACCTCCAAATATAGGAATTGAAGCATATGATAAATCCATCTGAAGGGTGCCACCTATCTTTTTAGCCCATGAACTTGACAGCAGCATGCCAAACTTAGGAGACACATCAGCTACTACCACATCCATAAGAACACTCTTCATGGGTAGCTGGGCAAGGTTGACAATAAGATATTTTATGACTCCTAAACATTTTACAGCTCTAGAATCAAAAGCATATAAATCATGATAAGGCTTGGTAATAGATAAGCCTAGCGCTTCCATAAATTCCTTTGGCATAAGATTATGTGAAGCACCTAAGTCTAGGAGGCAATTATGTAACATCTGGTCATGTATTGCAAGTGTGATATAGAATGGAAGGGGATAATAACAAGCTTTCATATCTGACTGATCAACTGTTTTTGAACCAGTGATAATAGTTGGGTCTTTATCTTGCAAATTTATCACATCTGATGACGTATGAGCAGGTAACACATATTTCATTAAATTTGGAAAGATTTTATTACAAGGAAAAATGCATATTTGAGTTTCTTGGTTATTTTTGAATTTTAGATCCACTGTTTAATTCCAAATTTAATGAAATATGTGTTAGGTGATGAATTTATAATTTTAAGGGAAGGTTCTCTATAGGATTTTCTCCTAACCAATTCAGTTGGTGGAATGGGAACCTTGATTTTATTTATTTCATGCTCCAAATCAAAACCAAGCACTTTGCCTACCTCTTCTGATTCAATAATATTCTTTTTATCTTTTTGTGATTCTTGTTTTTCTCTAGAAGACAATACTTCCTTGGTAGGCACAAACTTAACCTTCTTTTTAAATGGTGCAGCTTGTTTTACACCTGATCTGAGACCATATGATTTTTTGCTGATCTTGTTGAAAAATTTCAGATTGCTACTCAAGGAGATCTGTTTCATCATAATTAAATTATGTTGCACCATAATAATCATCCCTAGTAACAAAATTAGAAGAAGAAAAATCATCCAATTGATTAATATCAGGCTCTAAATCCTCAATTTCTTCTACTGGTGTTTCATAAGCATCATCATCCCTTATCAAATTGCTCTAAAAACGTGGTTGTATCCTCTGATCTTCATTTTCTATCCTCTCCCTCTAAATATGATTATTTCTTCTTTCTCTGGGGATGAATCTAAGGGGAAAAGGGCATTTGAACTGATTTTGGCTTCTATTACCATTATCTTGGATAGGCCTGTTTTGACCCCTATTTTTTGTTTCCAGCCTATTCATTTTTGCAGATAAATTTTTGATGACTTTTTTCATTTCATCATATTTACTGTCTGAGGCCTTTGTAGAATAAGTAAGTGGAATCATTTCCTTTTTACCCTTTCTATCCAACATTTGACATTCTTCTTCTTCTTTAAGTTTATTTGAGGCCAAGATATTAGATTCAACTTCTAAGGCTGCATCCTGCATGTTCATCAGGGATAATGATTTTCTTTCTCTTAATAATAATGAAAATGCATGATCGAAAGAATTTGCAGATGTTAACTTTGTTGCAAGTTCAGTAGGCTTAATCTCAAGAGGAATCTTATTATACGTTTGGTTAAACCTCTTAGAAAAATATGCAACTGCTTCATCTAGTTTTCTTTTTAAAGCAGTGAACTCTGTATAATAATAGAGATAATCTTTGGTGTCTCCCCATTGTCTCATGAAAACTTGTTGTAACTCCTCTAAACCATTAATAGAATTTTTTGGTAATTCCTTGAACCACTTCCTAACTTCCCCATCTAGACTTTGTACGAACATCTACATCCAAACATCCCTATTCTCAATGTTATAGTTATTAGCATAACTACAAAACTTATCCCAATGTTCTTTTGCAGTTTTTCCACTTTGACCATCAAACTTAGGCAAGTATTTCTGGTAATCACCACCAGGAAAAGGATTTAAAGGTAGAGATATAACCAAGGGATCATATCTAGCTGCTACCATACGGTCCATCATATCTGGAGGTTGAGAAGCCATATTTGGTGGATTGGATATCTGTGAAGGAAATGGCTGATTTTGTGGAGATGGTGGTTTAGTATGTGGAGGAGATGGCACTTCAATTTTCAATTGGCCAATGAGAATTCTACTTGTAAGAGGTTTATAAGGTGCAGTCAAAGACTTTAAAGTGAAATTTTCCTCGGGTATATGCTTATGGTTAGAAGTCATAGGATTTGAATAGACCTCAAAATCATCAATCTGAGTAGATTTAAAGTCTTCAATCTCAGGAATGCACACAGATAAACCTAATTTTCTTTCTTCTTGACTATCCAACAATTCAGAAGGTACAGTTGTAGCTGAAGAATACTGAGGGCTACTGGATGATCATGGGAAATCAACTTTCTTTTGTCTAGATTCTCTTAAAATCCTTTCTGGATCAGAAACCCATAAGTGCAGAGGAGATGAAGGATTTCCTCGAGTCCCTATATGTCTTGAAGCCACTGTAACTTTCTAAAATACAAGGTGAATGTGTATTCTGCAGATGAATTATAATGATCTTGTCACACTCCAAAATCAGATGTAAAATACCCAGGGAATATGTACTTTCATTTCTCCATCCCCGGCAACGGCGCCAAAAGATGTTATCACTAAAGTTGAACCTAGACTACTGGGGTTCAAGCTTAGGGAAATCTTAGTAGCAAAAATAGTTTGATTGGAAAATAATTCTATGGAATCTACTTGGTAGTATGTGGATATATAACAGAAGTCAAGCATACTCAAATATTTAAACAGCAGGGAGTATATCAGTGTTTTACTATCAGGAATATTGACAATACATAGCTATGAAGCATGACTTTGTGAATATAATGATCAAGGTTCTGTTTTCAAAACATTAAAACAAAATAGTTGCATATTGATCAAAAGAATCATGGTACGGAATATTAAGACCATACATAGACAAAATGATGATAACATGTGCTTTATATATTAAAACAGAAAGCCTCACAGATCACAATCATTTCAAAAAACAGATATTTCTTATCAACATGAAATAAAGCCATATACATGCCTGCCAATCAAGTTCAAAGTCTGAACTTCATCATAGATTCCAACCCCTACTACTTCATAACTGTATGATATATATACAAAATTGTTTAAAGTTTGAAGTGGTTTCAAGATCCTACTTTCATGGATCGAGCTTTTCAAAAATAGTAAAGTTTCTTCAACTTCAAACTCTTAAACTAGACAAGTGTATACAAAATAAAAAAAATACTATCTACTATTGACTGTCGAATAATCAACAAACTAAAGACTTCTAGAAGATTCTTCCAAGACAGTCAGATCACTAAGAACCTGGGACCTCTTTTGCAATCTGATGTATTCAACATCTTGATTCTGTTCTCGACTCTGCAGCTCCTTGATCTGGATCTTCATTTGTTCATTTTGCTTCTGAATGGCCCTTTTCTTCTTTAACACATCTTTGGATATGAGAACCAACTTTTAGTAATCAACTTCTTTCTCCTCTAGATCTTCTCGCAGTCTCTTGTTAGCAGACATTAGGTTTTCATTTATGTCATGAAGGTATATGCTTTGCTCCTTGTAAGACAGTAACGATTTCTTCACTTGATCTAACTTTGGAGTTATTTCAATCTCCTCTACCTCCATAGGAACTTCATCTACCTGCAAGGCTTTCAACACTGATCCATTTTTATTTTAAGAATGAGTTTGTTTGCTCAAGCAAAACACTTCAGGCATATCTCATACATTTCCTTGAAGCTCAATGAAATTTTCATTGTCTGAGAAATAATTTTCTTTTGATATTTCACTAACAGAGTATTTCTCTTGTATATCTTCTTCACTAACAGGTTCATTGACCATTACAAGTTCACTACCCTTTTCAGGATTGTACATTAGCTGCATGTCTGCTTCCAACTTACGTCTTAACCTAGTCCTTGGCTTGATTTTCAGGTTTTCTGCATTTAGGGTTTCTTCCTGCGAACTTGAAGTTTTTGCAACAATACTAAGCATATCAGACCCTTCTCCAACATTAAAGTCTTCAGCAATATTCTTACCTTCATCCTCAACCTGCTTAACCTGCTCGTCCCTAGTCTGGTAACCTGCTAGTTTCATTGAATCCTCTGTTTGCGTCTGCTTGCATGAACCCTCTGATGTTTTCCCTTTTCCTTTGACTGAATTTTTCTTTTTAGATTCAAACCCTGATTCAATAAGAAAACTATCCCAATCTTTCCCATTCTTATTCAAATGATAAATAACCAGCAACTTAATCAGTCCCTAGTGGAAAATAGAACTGGCAGTGTGTTCTGGATGGGTTTGAACCCATGAAATCATCCTCTGCAAACTCTTTAACAAATAATATGGTATATTTAGCTTCATACTTCCACTTAGATGCATTAGCAGTTGAATATGGCATCTTAGCACTCTATCATAACGGCCTTCACAGGTAATTTAGTTCTGCACCATTTCTAATGGGATCCGCCAATTGGGTTTTAATTTGTTTATGTGCAAATTGGGTTTTAATTTGTTTATGTGCACACTATTTTTCCATCTTAACTTCTCAAAACCTAGTACTAAAAATTCACCATAATTACCTTCAAATTCTTGTTGTTTAAACCATCTTTCTCCTTATGCAGGGACACCAATGGTTTCTGAAATTGACTGCTCATTAACCGTGACTTTGAAGCCTTTAAAATCAACCATTCCTTCGTTGTAATTTCTGATGAAAGCTTTGGTCACTTGCAGGTTATAACCCTCCAATCTTTCACAAAAGAAACCATCCTACATCTTTCATTAACTGCGCTGACCTGGGAAATTGAGTGATCCATTGAATATGCTCTGGTTCGATCCTGCAGATCAAACCTCTGGGTTTCTTCTTCGCCACACTCTGTGAACTTTCTTCCATTGTTACCCTAAAACTCATACAATGCAGGTCAACAAAATATTACAGGGTTAATTTCAATACCAAGAATTTCTGTCCATCAAATTTGATAATTTCAATGGCTGTAGCCATAATTCTTAAATGACCGCTTGATACTTGGACTGTAGATATGACTTCCACAACTCATGAATAGCACATAGTGCATGAATATGCCTGAATGAATAATTATGGTAAATCAAAACCATAACAAAATACTTTTCCATTTGTATCATTAATAAATATGCATGTCTCATCACTGGCATCATTATTACATTTGGCATTTTGATATATTTTGCCCAGTCACAATTAATTAAAATGAATCATATGAATGTTTTCAAGCATAGTAACATCATTTGGAAGGGCATCTAGGTAAGAAATAAAACCCTTTTTTGAAAATCAATATGAAACATGAGCCTTGCCTTTGTTTTAATATTGAGAAATTTAATAAAAATCACTTAGGATAAGACCTAGGATAGAAAAATGAAAAATTGATAAAATGAAAAAGGAAAACTATGAAGAAATAGGAATAGTAACTAAGTAAAAATGAAAATAATCTAGGATACAACCCTAGAGATAATAGGTTCATTCTCGGCTGAGACGAACACCTGTCCTTTTCTGAGTTTGATTCTTGTTGTAAAAGGATGAGTTGCAAGAAGCCCTTCAGCATATGAGTGAGTCATTTATCGATGGTGAGATGAAATGGCCTTGTAGAGTTACTGAAAACTCTACTTCTCTCCTATGTCGACAACATTGTCATGATTGACAAGAGCATCCTCACTCATCCGTGATTGTATAAAATATTCAGAAGACACTCTTGAGTTCCTACAGCTTGAGTTGCATCTTCGACAAGAATAAATACAATCTGAACTTGTTCATGTTGAGAATAACCCTCTTTATGATCCAGTTCTGCAGCGTGCACAGATTGATGCCACTTAATAAGCACGTGAGAAAATTAGCGGTGCTAGTACACAAGTGAATGAAAATGAAGATGAAAACATGCCACTAGTACAAAATGAGAGATAAGTGACTAGGCGACTAAAACATTTAGTCACCATAGTTTTTTTAAGGGATAAGCGACCAAAATTCTACAATTTTAAGTGATCCAATAAAAAACGACTAAGATAAGCGACTAATTTAGTCACGAGATAAAATATATGACTAGGTAACAAGAGACTAAAATAACAATGACTAACATAAATGACTAATTTAGTCACATGAATACAAATATGTCTAGCTAACACTGACTAAGAATATGAATCAGTCATTTATGTTAGTCATTTTTAGTTGTGTCATCTTGGCAATGATAAATTACAATTTTGATACAATTTAGAAAATACTAACACTATTTATGGATTCAAAGACCCCTTTAAAAGATGTTGATGCTCAACATCGACTTGTTTCGAAGTGTTGAAACATGATGACTAGGATGACCAAATTAAAGTTTGTTGCAAGATCATTCTTCCTATCATCGTCACTTCCATTTCGATGTGCTTGTCGTGTCCATAAATTTTTTCACCATTTTCATTGTCATATGATCCCTTCAACAATTCCACCAAGTTACATTTTCTCTCTTACCCTGTCATGGTCACGTCAAGTTATGGGGATTTGTCATCTTTTCAGTTGGTCATTGTCATGTCATTTTTTCAGTACCATTGTGTTCACCTCATCACATTGATCATGCTCAAATTTTGTTTGGCCAAAACTGTCACCGTTTGACCCTTTGGGAAGTCGCTAAAAGTTTCGACAAGTTGGAGTAAATTGTGTCTTCTCAGTTAAAATCCACCATTTTTTGCATCCATCGATAACATTTCCAATCAGGTCAATGGTCAGTTTTCTCACTTTGTCTATGTCTAGAAATATCCATAATATCCGTTGGCATGTATTTGTGCAAAATAGCCAATGTCCTCCAACATAAAAAATAAATAAATATTTCCCCTTTCCCTTTAAAATATATATCTTTTTATAATCCCTTTTCCCTTAAATAATATTTTTCATTTTACATTTTATTTTCAAATATTTTTAAGAATAAATTTACTATTTAATTTTTTAATATTTAGAAAACAAAATTCCTTATTTTAAAATGTAATTATACTCTAAAACTTTTAAAAATAAAACTTATTATTAAGATAATGGAATTTCCTTACTATCCATATTTTGGGAAAAGTATAGGGGAACATGGTATGGAGACCTCTTCCTATTCGCTAAATGCTAGGACCTTCTCTAGACCTTTAGAGTGATGGTGTTGCACGTTTTCTAGACGTCATTAAAAAAAGCTTGTAGAATTCATGGGAAGCTACACCAATGCTATTTTAGTGGCGGGTTTATGGTTTCATCCCTTTTTTTTTCATTTTGTGTGTCGGTTTTTATGTGTGTGCATTGTGAAGGTTTATGGCATGAGTTAAATGAATTAATCACTTCTAGATATAGCAATATTTTCAAATTGTCATGGACATCAACTGAATAGGCTTATTTTTTGTGGGATTTGATGCATTTTGATGGGAAATTCGTTACTCTTTCTATTATTCGCAAGATATTGCACAAACTTATGGAGACTGCAAGAAATTTACCCCTATATTGGTAGTACCTTTATGGCACTTCATGGGATTTGAAAACATATCGAGTCATTTTATTTGCATTTCCTTTTATGATTTGTCAAATGTTTGTGGTCATTTGTAATGTTCTATAATAATCAAAACATGAAATTCCTTAAAGAACAACCTATGAATTTAAACCATGGTAGCTTCAGATTTATCGTAGGGTTTGGATTTTAGGGTTTCTCATTCTAACAGCAGGTGGTGGTGATATATACAAACAATATAAGCTATCTTTCTATTTTACATTCAATACTCTTTAATCCATTACTATCGAGTGGCATCAATGTCGAAACCTTTCCCTTATATTCCATTGCTTTCAAACTTGATTTGGTCAACACAGTCTTGCAGTTGTGATTTACTCAAAATATGACTTGTGAGTAATCATGAGTCTAACTTAGTCAACTTTAGTATGACTCGTCAAACTGCCTATAAGTGCCCAGAAGCTGCTCTTCCTATAAATGGCATGAAATTGTCGTGCCATGTTTATATTTTTGTACTTGCCTTATGTTTTCCTAGCCGAGTCAAAATATTGACCCTTGTGCTTTGTGTAGTTTTGCTCCAAGTTGAGTCTGGTAACATTTCTTGGAAGGGATACATTTGGGACTGGCCAAGGGAATTTGCTCACCTACACTGACTGAATGATGAAAGAGGCATTGCAATTATTGGAGGAAAGAACTATTCTGATTGAAATTCAAGATAACTTTAACAGAATCCAAACTTTACAGTCTTTTTGTTATCATCCAATCTTGCCAAGATGTGAATAAAAACTGGATGGAACAATTCCTACACACGTTAAAAATACCCACTACCTATAATGATTTTAAAGATGAAAACTAAAGGGAGATGAGGTTCTCTGAAGGCCTCCATTCCCCAGGCCAATCTTGAGCTGAGATTTGGAAGTTATATTTTAAATTTGTTGTTTTGGAACTGGAGATGTCTAACAGCCTCATATTTATTCAAGTGGTTATACTTTTTCCAGTTATTGGACCTCATAGATATGGCTTTTTGGACCAGATTGTGTAATACCAAGATACAAGAACAATGTGCATTGAAACTGGAATTTGTCAATCTCAACTTGTTCCTTCTATGTCTTTGATCTACAAATACTAGTCCCTTCTGTGCAGTTTTTTATCTGATTTCCTGTGACTTGTAATATATAATCTAATTTCTGTATAATCATGCATGCGGAAATTTTTTGCATATTTTTTGATTGAGTTCTCTTCACACGTTTGATACAAGTAGTAGCATGGAAGTTGAGTATGTTGTTTATTTTCTTCTGGGTTCTATAATAATTACAATGATCTATATTCCGCTTTCGATACTTATTAATTATATGCAATGAGAGGTATCTCTATACATTGGTTAGATGTAATAAAATATTCTATGCACTTGGGTAATATTATCAAATTCTTACTTGTATGGTATGCAGTGTGAAGACTTGTGGTATGGCAAGGCACATCTCCCTCAAACAACATTGTAGAGAGGGATATCTAAGTTAGTTTCCTATTATATTTCTGTCTGGGATGCTAAACGAGTAAGCATATCTGCACTATAACTTTTCATTGTAGGAAATAGTATTTCTTTCAGTTTTGTTTATGGAACATACAATTTTTAAATCCATGATGTTTGTGTAGAAATTATGCATTAATGTTGAGGTTACCTGGATCTATTTCCTCTAAAATTGAAATGGAAGGGTTGATCTGATATTTTAAATTACAACTGCAAATACTTAAATTCTCTTAAGCCCAAATCACAAGGCTTCCCAAGTAAATAAATACCAATCAAGTGTACTTCAATGCCAACAAGTTACAGTCCTTAGGGTACACTTCCCAAGCAAATTACAGATCTGAAAATGACTTATTCTAGAGGATTGTTACAACACTAAATATGCCCTTATGGATTCTAGATGTATGTTAAATACCTTAACAAATTCTACTCAATGTTATGTCAAATAAGCATGCATAACCAGTGGTCATTCATTGGACATTAATAAAATTAACTCATCTTATCTTATCAATAATGAAGATAACATAACTTGAAATTCAAACCTACAAGTACACAGAGTTTAGAAACTTGGAACACTCTCTCTCTCTCTCTCTCTCTCTCTCTCTCTCTATATATATATATATATATATATATATATATATATATATATATATAACATGAAGTACGAGTACATACCACAACTTATAACAAGCTGGTGCAAGTCAAGTTCTCCAAACCCAATCTAGAGCATTCACAAAAATAGCAAATCCTAGCATCAACATTATCTAGGAATCTCTCCCATCTAAAATTGGTTGCTTGGTGAACGATCCACAACAAGCTCTTCAAACCCACGGGGGTTTCACTCAATAAACCACTATCATAGCACGTTCGTTCGTGGCATATGAAACAATACCCCTAATTTCACTAAATATTGGAAAATACCTTCCAAAATCGTTTTTTTTTACCCCCTCCCAATATGCCTTCCCAATTTTAAAAAACCCCTATTTTCACTAGATATTGTATGTATCAAATTTTTCATTAACATTTTTTATACCCCTTTATATTTCTACCTAATATATTGATATGATACCCCTCTTATGACCCTACATGCACTCTACAATGCACCTTGCTTCTTTCGATGTATATTGTGGATGCACATTACTTCACCCATAATACAATTACTAAACCATGTATCATTATGATTTGCAACATCGAATCGTCTAATGAAGAGATAAGAGATCACTTCTTGTATGTCACTAGAGCCAATGCACATAGTACAACATTTAGATTGCATGTTGCAGTTCCCCAATCCCTGACTAAGCCTATTGTGGGCTAGGTATCCAAGCCCCCAAAACTTGTAACAAGCTCTAGGAGACTGACTAAACCTCTCAAGGCCTGTAATAGGCGTGAGTGGTTGGGTATTCAAGCCCCCAAGGCCTATCGAGGGCCTATAACAGGCCCTGGAGGCTTAGAGGCTCCCAAGGCTATTGGTAATAACTAGCTGAGTGCTATTGGTAGCAATTGGCTGTCAATGACCACCGTCTCTCGACTATGATCGACTGGAAACCCACTTCACTAAGAAACCCCTGGCCTCAAGCATGCATCAAGATGCGATTTCCCTGCGTACTAGTAAGCCCGAGCCTTGCCTCAACCCGATTTCTCATCCGGTCGTGAGCCTGCCATCTCCATTTGGCGGATATTTGTCAGCCCGCCCATATAAAAAAGACCCCAAAGTATTTTTGTATTGTTACATTAAATAAAAAAACCCTTTGCCCCTTAATATATAAGCAATATAATTTTTAGGTTTTCATTAATATTTAATACCGCAATATGAATGAACGTGATATTATATTTCCTTCTAGTGAATTCCCCGTGTTCAAACCCTTGTCTTTTCTCACTAGAACTACAAGATCACGTGTCCAGTTTGCTTCACTAGGGTTTCTTCCAAATCCTAGATTCCTTTCCTTCTTAGGAAAAAAAACCTAACCCTAGTGAATTTCCTCAAGAATCCTAGTGCTTAAATTCAAATAAAGAAAATGGAAATGAAGAAGAGTACAAAGATATTAGTTTGCTTTAACCCTCACACCTATAATAAAGGTATGTAATTAGGTGAGTGAGAAATAATGAATATGATGAGAAGACTCTCTCCTTTCTTATTTATATGAAAGGTGATGGTGGTCGACAGTAGTAGGTGAGCCTAGTCCACAACAAGCAATTATCTCCACACTAGATAGGTTCATATGTCAAGTGCTCCAATTCTTGGTGACACATGTCAATATGCAAGGCATCCATTTCCAACAAGCAAGGATCCAATGCTAAAGACTCTTTAAGAAAGTTCCAACACTTCTCCAAAGGCTTCCACTGATCCAATGCTACCTATTAATCCATGTTTATCTCCTAGTAGAGCACTCCTATATCAACTCTTCTTAACCCAATCATCCTCAAGTCAAGTTCAAGCCTCCATGCAATCTTCCAAGTCGACCAATGTAACATATTGCTCAACACCCTCCTCCAAGGGGATCCATCCTCCAAGCAAGCAACAAAGTTGTCCATGTGTACACTCCATGAAGAAAGTAAATAATCCACATCGGTTTCCAATACTCAAGGGAATATGCCATGTAAGCATCAAGACAAGGTATATCCTTTAATGAGAACACCATCTCCAGTTTGTATTTTCATCATGGTAAAACCAAGGGTAATCGACACACCATCTGCTCCATGTCACATGAATTATTGACAAATGTGGTGTAATCACATTTGTAGTAATTTGCAAAAATCTATTAGTTTGTTCTTCTCTTTTCGATATGCCTCTTTGAAAGAAAATTGGGAGTAAATATTGACTTTAATTCCTCATCAGAGGTCCCACCAAAAAATGTTGGAAGTAAATCATTAAATATTTCCATATAAAATATCCCACCAAATAAAAGTAAAGAGCTAGAGTTGTTTTTGCTTCAAATGTGCGTACCACGCTTGCTTGTTATTTTATTTTGCAAGTTAAGAGATAAACCCAAAAGCTAGATCTGAGCAGTTGACCAAGAGTGCTATGGAGGTTTACTTGCTCGCCATAAAGACAATCACAATTTTATCCAAGTACAAAGGTATTTTTGATAGTATCTACTCTACAACACAATTTCCAAAAAACAAATGCAAGGTCAATCAAGACATCATTTATAAATTTTAACAACAACTAATGGAACCCTTAGTTTAAATATAAAATAGATCATAATGCATTACCGTTGCTGATATGACTACATGTAAAGATAACATCCTGCAAAGGAGCCACAACTACTCCATATTTATGTATTTTCCTGCAACCATGCACTAATTTCCTATCATTTACAAAGACAATGCAGCATGAGTACCTTGAAAACCAGTCCCAACACCACTATCTTCTCTGACCTATAGAAATTCAATATATATAAAATAAGCTATACAAAACAAACAACCTTCAACTATTTTTTTTTTTTTAAATGACTTGCTAAAAAAAATTAAAGAAAACACAGAAAAGCATGACATGAAACTCTAACGTGCTTATAGTGAAATGAGATGATAACATGCATCTAATGTCTAGGAAGGTATGCAAGCCCATTCATTTGCATAGATGTGAGCAGTCATTTGAAAAGATGTGAGCATTGATATCTTATCCCTTACCCATTAAACCAAAGGTTAGACCCACCTAGACACATATTTTCATGTAGTTTATCCCAAATCAGAAATATCTATTTTAGCTAAGTGGGAATGGGTTCATGACAAATAGATTCCTTCTTGTGAATGAATGGATTACAACATCAATTTTCGTTGTTTCCTTCATTTTGGTATGAAACAAAATTCTTTCACTTTTAGAAACAAAGGTTACACTCTTTGCAATAGCCCTGAGATCAACTGTAATAAAAGGATTATTGATGTTAGATGAAACTGGTATTTATGGAGTGCTTAATTCAGTGTTAGATGGGTACACATTCCCAAGGGTGTCAAGCACGCTCCCTATGCTCTCGGGATGTGAGTTATTCAAGGGGTACCTTTTACTATGTTCTCTTTTGGAGGGGAAAGTAAGGGGATGCGGTAGGAAATGTCCCCCTCAAAATATGAAACACTCCCACACTCCCTTTGACCAAATTCTAGCATTTTTAGGTAAAAAAGATATAAAAGAAAACAAACAATAAAATGAATGTAAACCTAATGCAGAGATAGATGAGGAGGGACATGATGAGGTACAACTAGATTATTAAAATCATGTTTTCCAAAATGTTAAATGATAGTAATAAGGAACATATCTAAATTAGAGATAGTTAGATCAAACATAACTTTTTACGTTTTTGTTTGGCCAGTTTTAAAACATTGATTTTATACCACATTTTTGTATGCAATTTTAATGACAGCACTATTCCCATTGAAATGATGAATGGTGAAAATGCATCACTATAAACTTAAGGTATTGTTTAAGATATTAAGTATTGGACTTTCAATACAGGCAATTTAAATAAGATACTTTGAAACTTCGCTAATGGTGAACAGTTTTTGCTATCTTTGTTAAAAACTATGTTATTATAGAGCATATTACACTACCTGTGCTACCCAAATGTTGTATTATTATAGTTTCTTTTCATGATAGGTATGTAAGAATATGACTTAAAACTATCCACTAGATGGGTGAAAGTCATGGTTTCTTATGAGGGTGTTTGTGAGATTATTACAATACTGAAACTATATTAATAGGAAAATGTAGCAGCAGCTAGTTTTTCCATAGAAACTTATGTTTTATCTGTTAGTTTATTACTTGTCCAACGTAATTTTCACTGAAATATGTAGCAATTATAAGTTCAAACTTTATATTCAATTTACAATAATATTCCATCCTTATAAACTTGTTGCAAAAGAATTCCTTTTGAATGCCAAGGATAGCCTGTGTTATATTTTTGTCAATTACTTTTTGCGACTGTTAAGCATAACTCCCTACTCATGAATTGTTCATTTATTATTATTTTCACCTTTGTCTATGTACAACTTAACATAGATGTTTAACTGTGTAGGATCCAGGATCGTCTGTTACATAAAATAGAAATTCCACTAAGCTACCTATTGACAAGACTAAAAAAGGGTTGCGTTGTCAAGCCCCGTGTCCAATGACATATCATTTATCAACATAATCATTTTTATTTGATACTTAGGACATATAAATTAAGTTCTTGTAAAATTTGTTATACTTGACTTAGAACAGTACGAAAAAATCTAGAAAAAAAAACTAAAGAGTTTCAAAAATCCCATGTAAAGCAACCAATGCCTGTCTCTGGAAAAAATGTCCCCTCTACCTATGGGACATTCACAAAAAGGATCCCTTCAGTTTCTAAATGTGTGAATGATACACTTGGAAAAGTGTTACCAGGTTGGTATTTCTATCCATTTACTGGGGCTTGAGCCATTTCTTTAACAATCTACTTTCTCACCTCTTGAGTTTTAATTTCCTTTTAGTTGCATTCCAATTTTTGATGCCATTGGAATTTTCTTGAGATTTTGTTCTATTAACCATTTTAATGTAGATATGGTTTTTACTGCAGCCAGCATGGGAAATATTCCTGGTCATAAAATATCCCCTTCAACTCCACAAGATGGCTTCCGTATCAGTGCTAAATCTACTTCGACACCCAATTCATCTACATCAGGGTCTCCTCCTACAAAATTGTCGCATTGCCACTTGTATTCATTTGGAAGGTTTGCAAAGCCTGTATCTGAGATGGAAATGGAGTCTTCCTTTGAAATTCATGATAGTGCACTAAATTTATCTACCAATCCTAATCCATTGGCATATTTTACATATGATTCTAGTTCTATATTGCATTCTAGCTTATCTCCTGAAAGTTCTTTTGATGGGATGTCTTATGTGAGGTCTCCGACACATTCTACCAACTCAAACATCATCCCATCATAGTCAAGCACAAATGATGTTTCTTGTGACAATCAGAGTTCATATTCCATAGATGTGGGCTTCTCTAAATATGAACAGGTTTCAGAAGGTCGACCGCAAAGATAAGGACTCCAGGATAGAGTACTAACAATCGGTGAGGCAACTTTAGCTAATAAGCATAGGCCAACTGTGGAAGATTTGAATATGGCTTGTTGTACTCCTAGAGATTCAGTTAATAAGGATGATTCATGTGGTAGTGGGAGTAGTGAAGTAAGAGCTAATCTATCTATGCCATCGGGATTGAGAATGCCATCACCGAAAATTGGCTTTTTTGATATGGTTGGTTTACTTTAACATTCCTTTTTCTACTCTAATCAAATGAATATATGTTGTGAGCTTCAGGATTCTTACGATTTGTCACATTGATAAATCTTGGGTATCTGTAGGGAAGTGTTTCTTTTGTACGGAATCTTTTTACTTTGTATGAAAAGTCTACTAGCTATCTCCATGAGAAAAAAACATTGCCTCCGGGAATCCCTGGTTTCCCACCTAGGTTTTCTTCTAGAGGACAAGGTAATGCTCATCGGGATTTAAATCTAAATCCCCCTAGGATTCATTGTATAAGGACACCAGTCACATCTGTAAATATTTCTATCCAGCCTAACTATGGTTGTGCTTCGCCTTGTACCATTCCTTCACCTTCCCATAGGAAAGATGATATTGTCTTTAAAAGTCGTATTCCATCTAGCCCATCTCAAGAATCTCAACTGATGTTGAATTCAAAACCTTCAGTTTACTCAAATCTGTTGTTTCTAGTATAGTAGAAGGATGGATCCTCTTTCAGACCTCATCAGGATCAGTGCAGCCAAAAAAGTGACTTGGATCAACAATCTTTGGAACTTTGTCAAAAATTTATTGTTGAAGATACCAATGAAGACTTTATGACTGAAGATATTCAAAGTAAAATACACTTACGGTTATCCAATGGTGATGCATGTAATCCAAAAGACACCTCTGGTGCAGTTGCTAAAAGAGTCCATATCAACTTAACTTTTTAGGTGGAATTGCTCCTTTAGAGGTTGGATCAAAAAGTTTGGTTTTTGAAGCAATCTCTGCAAAACGTTTAGAGACCACAAAATCAATAATATCCAATAAATCTATTGATGGGAATAATTTTTTTTCCATTCGACTTCTTGATTGCAAAGGATTTCCCTTTTCATCTCATGAGAAAGTTAGGTGCGAGTCTCACTGTATAAAAGGACAATTGTTACCCTCAGTAAATCAAATGGAAACTGAGAATGCAACAGCAAAGGACATGTCTAATTTATCCCTAGATTCAACTTTCAAATTGAATTTGAAGCTGAGCATTCATATTCATTTGAAAATGAAAAAAAATTGATGCTTCTAAAGGATGTCTAGAAATTAATCAAAACAAACATCTTGGCAAAAGTGTAGAAAATAAAATATCCAATTCTTTATGTATCTTGAATTCAAGCAATGAAGAAAAGCCAAATCGAATAGATTCCAATGACACATTTGTTAGTTCTTTGGTTGGATTAAACACAGATTGATCTAGTACCTTTGAATGGCCTGTCTATGAAGAAGTTGAGCCAGGCTCTGTAGTTGAGTTGAAATTCAAGGGTGATTATCCTCCAGCTTCTATGAAACTTCATAAACATCCTTTTCCTCCTAGACCTCTGCAGTCTAAATCCATAATTGATATTCATGAAAGTAAAATTAGTGGAATAATCCCTCTATCTGATAACTGGACCCTACCTAATACTAATGATCACCCAGAACCACAGAAGCAATTCAAAAAGGAGAAGGGCTCAATATTTGGCTTTGTAGTGAAAGCTGCAAGGAGACTTACAACCTCACATGTGTTTTCTCCTGTAATTGCTGAGATATTAGGGAAAGAGAATTATATGCTCGAGGAGCAGTAGATGGATGCACCATTAAGTAAGAATAGGAGGAGAAATAAATAATAAATAAATAATTATGTTGATGCATCTACTATTTTGGAGAAGAGTGCTCTAGATTTTCGAAGCAAGGTGAGTTCTCATTTCTATTATTCTAGAAAGTATACAATGTATTCGATTGCGCACATAACTGATGTGTTTGTGAATCTTATTTTTTTTGTATAGGATTATTCATTTTGGTAATTAATTTATTGGACTCTTTATCAAGTAGTCTCCTATTCTGGATAAAGGTCTAGTGCAAAACTCTATTTCAAGTATATAAGCATTGGAACTGGGCCTATGGGTATTGGTATTTCTTCTATCTTTGTCTCTCTTTATGTGTCTATATGCATGCATTCTCTCCTTTTTCAACAAGCTTGGGGGCATGTTTCAAAACTATAGTTTTTATAAGCTGAATATATAAAAATTATAAACAGCTAAATTTTTATACTTGTCTTTTAAGCCATTGGGCAAAAGAAATATCTCACTTTGTATTGTAGTGCTCTTTTGGAGAATTTTGTTATGTGTCCTTCTAGAATTTCATGTTTTTTTCTATATTTAATGTTGCAAGAAATTTGTAATTTCAGTCCTACTAATCGTAATCAAAGGAAGGCTTCGGTTGTCATTGGCATCATATTGGTTTTCATGGTCCATGTGGTTGGAGTTTATTGGTGGTATAGAAAGGATGATCTACTTTATCTACTTGTTATGCTTCCTCTAAAAACAATACCACCCTTTTGGCATGCACTGTTCATTATTGTGGAAAATGGAAATCAATATTACTTCATTTATGGCTGTTATTTAAAAGATAATTATAGTTTCTTTTGTTTCTATGTGTCATCACGATCTACTTTGATCTATTGCAGAGTATAAAATTTTCCTAATGACTAGGAATGTTTGTTTTATGATTTTTAGTGAGAGTAAACAATTTTGACACTGGATGATAAAGAAAATATATATATAAATGACCAAATCAGTGAGTGGGACACTTTAAAAGCAAAATATGGTATTATGCTTATGCAGAGAGTCTAAGTATCTACAATTTAAATAGCATCAAGTCTACACAAGATCTCCAAGCATCTACAGTCTCTACAGATGCGTTTAGCCAATATCACCTTTTAAGTTCATAGGTGTTTTGCAGCATTCTTTAATTCAATATTAACTCATACCTTGTCTCTTTACCTTTGCAGTGTCGAATTTTCAGAGGATGAAAAATCTCAAATCTCAAATCATAGAATCGGAAGATGGATTCTACATATAAGGAATATGCAAGGAGTTCAAGGAAAACAAAGGACACGTGTTGGGTAGTAAGATGTGTGAGAGTGTAGCGGGTGTTAGTTAAATAATAATAACAAAATTATTGGATTTCTATGGGCATTGTCAATGTTTCACTTAGTGGCCATTTTAATATTTTGAAAAGTCATCAATGTAGATGATTTTCATGTAAAGTATGCAGACGGTTTTTCTCATGGATATTCGGTTGGAAATTCAATATATTGTAATACTTGACATTTTTCACATAATAAAATTCACATGGTTAAAATTATATATGCGTGTACTTGATATTATTTAGTGTTGTAATTAACTAATGCGATTGTGTACGATTCACATGTGTATTCAGATTTTATTAGCAGGAATATTATAATGAACACAAATAATAAGAATAAATGACTAAATTAGTCATTTATATTGATTAATAATGAAAGAAAATAAAATAATATAAAACTACTAAATTAGTCATTTATACAATGAATATGAAACTACTAAATAGAGATAAATGACTACTACAAATGATAAATTTGTGACTAAATGACTAAAATTCGCATATAAACGACTATTAGTAGCTAATTTCCAGTATCTTATAGATCTACTAAATTAGTCGTATTTATTTTAGTCATTAATAGTTGTCTTATTTAGTCGTATATTTGGTCATTGATTTAGTCATTAATTTCCACAATTAATGACTAAATCAATGACCAAATATACGACTAAATAAGGAAACTATTAATGACTAAAATAAATACGACTATGTTAGTCGAGCTATAAGATAATGGAAATTAGCTATTAGTAGTCATCGACTAAAAAATAGTCGTTTATATGTGAATTTCAGTCATCTTTTTGTCACTAATTTCTCATTTTGTACTAGTGTGCATACAGAGGTTTTGCTTTTTCCTTCCAAGTCCATCATCAGACCTTGGGAAGAGATCAACCATAACAAGAAAAGAACCGGCCTTGGATATGACAAGGAAGTGAAAGTTCACTTTCCTAATTTCTCTAATCCCATTAATTTTCAGATTGTTGGATTTCTCAACGAGAGTTCATATTCATCCACATTAGTTCAAAAGTTGACATGCCAACACTATGATCAAGCTGGCCATATGAAATATCATTATTTTGATCTTCACCCTTGTAAGCAATGTGGAAAACATACACACTCATCAGACAGATGCTTTGGTTTGAGGAAACCTGCAAGAGAGAAGATTCACTATGGGTGGATCACTTCTTGGAAATGATCGTCAACAACTAAAAAGATTTATAAGTCATACTAGAGAGTTCATTCATGAGTATTGACACATATTGCAGTTGAGACATATTTTTCTCCTCACCCTATACCTATTAGGGGGACCATAATGTCAGACATCAAGTTTCAAATCCTTCTGACAACAAACACTCACAAATCCTCAAGCAAGTCATATCAAGCGAGCCTGAGACACAACGAGTTTGGGAAGCCACCATATTCAGAGATGCCTGATTCTGATATGCATGTATTCTAAAGATAGGAGATACATATGACATAGAGTACTCGTGTGTCTTGTGTCTATTTGTGACACCATGAGACTCTCCTCTCCTCACATTGTTCCTAATAGGGGGGAATGAATACCATCAGTAACAAGCAAGCGAGCACAAGCGAGCTTGTGAAGATCTATGTTCGACCGAACTACAGATTTGGTGGTCATCCTAAAACAACCGGTATCGAGAGCACCTTCATTTAGCATAAGCATGTGCAAGCTTCTAGCTAACTTGGAAAATGGTTGTCAAGATGGAAATGTTCAGCAAATTTTAGTTGTTCACTTCCTGTTTTCATCTCTCTAGTTGGTTTGGTGTCAGACCATGCAAACCATTCCAAAGAACCTCTGAGCGAGTGTTGTCGCCAAGTTCAAGAGTTTGTGGTCAGCATTAAATCACACATAGTAGAATATTTCATCCTTCTTCTATCCCATTTCGGTTGATGGTCAACCTAAAAAACATCCCTTCAAAGAGCTCTTGTATTTAGCAGAAGCATGTACAAGATTCTAGCTAACCTTCTTAGAAAAGGATGTTCGAGATGGAAATGTTCATCTGGTGGTAGCTATCCACTTCCACTTATTCAACTCTCTTATTTTTCTTGGACTCATATACACCCTTCAGATTAAGGGGGGACTTTTTGGAGTCTAATCCACGGTGTGAGGAATATCAATGTGCAAGGGAGACCAAGAGTCACCTAAGAGTCCAAGAGTCTACTTCGGAATATGAAACCCAAGGTACAATTCTCATTGTATATATATGTACATTTGGTTAATAAAAAACATAGTTTGCCTTCAAGCTTATTTTGTTTATCCATCATTTTGTATTTGGATTTATGTGTAAGCCAATATGCCCATTTTCCCAGTGGGAAACCTCACAATCCAGATCAAATGTTAAAGATATAATCTAAATCATTGATAAAAAATAAAAAATAAAAATTAGGATGTTAATTCTGGTGTGATAATATGATTGTATCCTTAGCAATGAGCAATTGTTACCACCCCTACACAAGGTGTTCACTAGAAAGAATAATTTATACAACAATGGACCTTTTAGTCACCCATCCACATAAATTAGTCTTCTTCTCAGTTGAATTTTCTTTTGTGCTTTCTTTGACATCGTTAGTGTAAGTTGTTTGTAAAATTTTGACACCCATTACATGTGTAAACGGGATTTCCCAAGTGAGCCACTTGTGTTATGGTAACTTTGGAGCATTTTATAACCCAAATGAACTTAGACCCTAGTGAATATTAGAGTTCATCTTGGTTTTTTAACTCACACATCATAACCCAAAGTGTTTTATAACAGAGGTTCCTCTGGTTCATTCCTAAGTACTTTGTCCGATGTAAAAATCAGAGTAAGACACCATGTCATTAGTAGTTCATGCATGGCCTTTTAGGTCCCTTTGTGGTGGGGGGGGGTGAAAATGACAAGATAGTATGTAAAAAAGAGTTAACATGGTCAAAAATTTAAAGAGGAATATTCTAGGCATCACACCCAACAATGGTTCCTATAGGTGGTTTTTCTTCATCATATGGATCAAGGTAACACCCTCTCTTTATCCATGAAAAATTGGGATCTCCTCCCAGAGGTGGCTCCCCTCCTCTTCAGTCATCCTCTAGATGCATCATTGACTCTCATTGTTTTGGATGGAATCTCCACCAAAAGGGGGTGCCTCACCTACGATTAGATTTAACTCAAGAGGTGGCACATATCTCTTGAGTTGTTTTAGATCCTCCTCCTTGATGTGGTGCATATATCTTGAATTATATGGATCTCCTATGAGATGTGGAATTTGGTGTCACACTCAGGCTCAATTAACCACACTAGATGCTTAAGATCTCCTCAATATAGTGCATTAGGGTTTTGGAGAGCTCATTCGTGTGTCACATAATCCTTGGTAAATGCATGATATACCAAAGGATAAGGACCCTTTCCCTTTTTTTTGTAACTTCGAGATTATATTTATGGAACAAGAGAGAGTACATAGTAGGTGTTAAGGTCAGGTCTGTAGAGTCCAAAATAGTGAATCGGGCCTCAGTTTCAATCTGATCATCCTTGAACTTGAGGAAATGTATTTGCAATTTTCATATCAGAACCCAACTAATCCCCCATGGGCTAAGGTTTATGACCTTAGAAACAAACTCTACTAGACTATACTGCATCATAAACTAGATATTGTAAAATGAAAATCAAACGAGAGAACATAGGCTACTCTTGAATTTTTGTACTGTCGGTGCAGCTGCTAGGCGATATAGAGGCCACACTTATTTCCAAATCATGAGCCACCACATCCAGGTCACATATGAATACAAGCTACTTTCCCACAAAAAGATGACCACCATATCATTAGCTAAAACGTCCATCTGAGAGTTCAGATTGCCATTCATGGCTATTTGATTTTTCCCCATCCGACACATGCTATACTCGAGGTGTGCCAGGAAACCTTCCATCGTCAAGGGGCATATTTCCATTTGAATGTGACCATCTAGGAAATCTTGAAAGGCCAGGGTCATCATTGATTTCATAGCCTAGAAGAGGCCAAGCATGCGGGTATGCCTCTGTTGGTCACCCTATATGTCAATTAATTAAAGTTAACACACAGGATGGTCAATATAAATTGTCAAAGCCAGGAAGGTCTTTTATTTCAATGGCAATAAGCACAATCTATGCATAAACAGATCAAGCAGTTGATTTACTAAATGTATATAATGACCCTACCTATATGCTCATCCAACTCATTCCATAAGAAAACTAATCTAATTCATACATCTAAGAATCCAAAGTGCAACAACCTTCCTACAGAAATCAACCCAGCAAGTTAATGATCTAATAATGAAATGGAACTAGATTACTTTTGAAAGAAGTGAAATCCTATAATTATCAAACTACACTATTCAATATTTACCAAAATGATCTATCCAGCTTCTACTGTAACTCTACCATTATCTATGTAATCTATGAATGCAATTGAAGATACAACAACAACCAGAATTAAAATACAAGCTTTGAACTCTAAACTGATAATTACTGGAAGTCTTAGAAAGCCTAAACAACTGAAAGATATTGGAATTGAGCTTGGCTGTCACCGCTGATTAAAACACACATGCAATTAAATAAATTATCCTACACAGTCGACTGTCACACCAATCTGCTACAGCTATTTGAGATGCAATTATAACTACCAAAAGGAAAGCTAATTCTCTATTGCAGCTACCAATAACACCTGCAATAATTCCACACCACACAACATAAGTAAAACTAAACTACTCTACCTACTTAAACTGGATATCTTTGTGAGAAGGCCGGCCCTGGCCTTCTAACAGAGATGCCGAGAGTCACAACAAATTAAGACACAAAAATGAAGAACTCTGCTCTCATATTAATGATGGAAAATCATCAGTATCAATGCTCTATTACAGCTTAAGCAAAATGGTAATTGTCCAACCCCATGCTACGAGAGACTTCTGGAATTTATACAAGGAAAATACAGTTTATAGATCCACTATATTCATGCAGTAATGAAGATCTATGATCTTCATGCTACGGAGTTACAGCTAACTAATACAACCGTATTAAACAAGGCTATTAATTCTGAAGGATGTTGTTGCTCTGATAATTAATGGATCAACAGACTCAACAACTGGAAGGCAACCTGTCTATCGCAGCTAGGCTCGGTTTCAGTGGAATCTGTTACAGTGAGGATCTGTTACAGCTCACGTGGAAGATGCGTTGTTCCTTGGGGTATGAGGAGCTGGTGCTTTGAAGAGTAACAGCTGGCGCCACTTGGCTGATACACCTACACTTTAGATTTTTACTAAATAAACTCACAAATGTTAGCATAAACCAGGGGTCAGGATTCATAACCATAACAATCTTAGGTATAATTAAATGAAACAATAATGATTTATACCTTGTCAAGATTGTTGATTGATTTGGAAAAGGCATGTATATGGTTTACAAAAGTAAAGTAAAATTTGGAAAAATGATGAAATAGGTATGGTTAAAAGGGGACATTTCCGGGGACCAACATCTCCCCCCAACTATCCTTTTGCATGTCCTCATGCAACAGCTGATTAGTTTGATTATGAGACTGACCCCTATTCATATTATGCCAATTGAGGAAATAAAATTTTCCAATCAATTATTGGGAATGTTGGTTCTTGTGTGACAGCACCCTCCTGCCCTTAGCAGCTTCAATCTAAAATACACTTCCAACAAAATTTTAAGGTGGTTGGTTCTTGTGTGACAGCGTCCTTTTTCCGGATAATTTTAGTCTGCTGGATCGACTTGATGCCTTCAAAACGATGAGGTTGAGCTCGAAAAGAACTTCTCTGATTGCCTTGCTCTTGCAGATCCCTGAACTGCTAGGTATTCCTTTGTAACTTTAAGCCCCACCAAATTAAAAATATCTCCACATTCTGGACATATTATCTCTTGCTGTACTCCAATTCCCCAAATAATCAGTAAATTCATCAATTGATCTGCAGCTTCCACCCTTGCATCCACATACTTATTTTCCTATTCCCTGCATGTCTCCTTCCATTTATCTAATTCTTCCTGAATATATTGCACCTCCTTCTTTAGCAACTCATTTTCAAATATAAGATTATCTAATTGAGGTTCTTCTATAGCAGGTTCTTGTGTGTCAGCAGGTGGTTGGGGTTTAAAAATAGGAGTCCCACTGTCTACCCTGACCAGACGACCTGCTTCTGCTGTAGTCACAATTTTGATTCTCCTCTTCTTCACTGAGCGAGATGACTGACCCATGCTCATCATCCCTCCCTTTCTCCGAGGCAAGGAAAATCCCATTTCCTTAGAAATAGATCCAACTCCCTCCTTATGATTTAGAGTCCTTATGATTTAGAGTCATTATGATTGTGGGAGAAGATTCTATGTTCGGGATTACTTGTTCATTTTCTGATACTTCCTTTGCTTGAGGGTTTTCATTTTCCATTTCAGTTTTCGCTGCCCTTGTTTCATCCTCCTCTGTTTCTATCTCTTCAGGTATTCCATCTTCCCTCCCCACAACTGAATTTGAGGAACTCCAGTCCTCATGCAATATTTCTAAAGACATTTCATGAGGGAGGTTTGGCCGGTCCAGAAATTGATCCCATGTAAAATTATGTTGTGCAAGGGCTCATAAGATCAACACTTTAATGATCCCATGATTTGTGAGGGATGCTAAGGGGTGTTGAGCACCTTTAACATAGTAAGCCATGCGTTGCAAAGATTGAAAAAGAAAGTACGGAATGTTTAGTAATCGGCTGTGTCGTAAATGTGATAGGAGTAAAAATTCATTGATATAAACAACACTATACCTCCCCTCGCAGGTAATATATTTCTTCAAAAAGATTGCAACTTGGTTCCACGGATGTGGAAGAGTTTCCAAAGTTGTTCCCCTGCGCAATGGTCAGACCCTTTCTCTGGCTGCAAGAAAGTCTTTAACTTCGGTTAGATGGTAGCGCTTTCGACTAAACCAACATCGCCCGACTCTGAAAAGTCCTGTTACTTCTGCCAGAATTACCTCTGAAACATCTACCCTTATTCCTCGAACCTCTGAATGAGTGTTTGTCAAATTTTGAGCAAATTCAAGGGCCGCTTCCTCATGAAAACCACTCAGGCATTGGAAATAAGTCATCCATCCTACTTGAAAAATTACAAAGACATCTCTATTTCTATACAGGGATTCTATTGTTAAAGGTTCATATCTCACAGGAATACCCATATCACTAGACTTCTGCAAGACGTTGTAATGAATGTGCCAGTCATATCTCCAACTATCGAACTATCTGCATGCGGGCACGGTTGACGGATAGTCAAGTGTTGAATTGAGCCGTGTTGGAGAGGTGGCAGCGTTAGTTTCGAAGTAATATTTTTGGCCGGTTTGTCACATGAATTAGATAGAATGATAATCATGATCAGGAGTACGGGTAATGGCTTTAAACACAATTTTCACCGAGATAAATGGCAGGGATAAATGACAGGCATAACCATTATTATTCGTGACGTCAATAAATGCCTAATCATGATTATAGTTAGAACCCGTACCTTCATGCTATGCATCCATTCATGAATTGATCATCATGGCGCGCCAACCATCATAGCCTGCCTTCATCATCTCCATCATTAGAAATAAGCATAAATGCACATGTGCTGAAGTGATGTGGCCACTGCTACTTGGGCTGACAACTACTCAAAGGACTCGAAATTTTCCTTTGTGGAAAACCATGATTGGATCTTGTGGAGCAAGCGACAAAACTGATGCCTAATCACATCATTATTGGCATCATCAATCGGAGAGCAGACAAACTAGCGGAGTCACAGCTGCTAGACTTAGCAAAATAAACGAAAGTGACGAAGTCGCAGCTGTATGGAAGGAGTGAAAATGGAGTTGAAAGAATGGAGTCGCAGCTGCTAGATGTAGCAAAATAATCAAGGATAGCGGAGGCATAGCTGCTAAATTTAGTGGAATGAACAAAGGTAGCGGAGTCGCAGTTGCTGAAAAGGGGTCAAAATGAGATGGAAATAGCGGAGTAGCAGCTGCCAAACTTAGAAAGGTGAGCGAAAATAACGGAGTCGCATCTGCGAAATTTGGTAGAACGGGCAAAAGTGGCAGAGTCACAACTACTGGGTTTAGCAGAATGGACAAAGGTAGCAGAGTCGCAGATGCTAAATTTGGCAGAACGGTCAAAAGTGGCAGAGTCACAGCTGCAAAAATAGGAAGAATAGCAAGGCAAGGAATCGCAGTTGTGTCAGAATGAAGTAACAAGCAATTTTTCAGCTGACTGCTGAAAGACAATGAATCATCCATCTTCTTAAAAAGAGATTTATTAGATCAGGAAGATATGTGGAGTATCTACAATCGTCTGGCCCAGTCATGGCTGCTGCTCCTCCAATAAGTTCCTGCACACAGTTCTTCAAAACAAGTTGATCAAGTGCAAAAAATAAAAATAGATAAAATACAGAATGAAAGAAAAACCAATTATTTATGTACAAAATATGTATGGAAATTGCAGCTTTTAGGAATTGACAGGGTTTGAGAAAGATCCCTACCCTAGCATTAACTGATAGTCAGGATCACCTGCAACGTGTGAAACAAAAGGTTCCCTTGAGATTGGCTTGTGATACAGTCGCAGCCGATGACCATTTGTAAATAATGGTACTTTGTTTTCATCAATGGTGATCAACCGGACTGTTCCATTATCAAATACCTGATGTATCTGATAGGGTCCCAACCAACAGGTGCGCAATTTGTCGTTAAAACCCCTCTTAAACCGTGAATCATACAACATGGCCCAGTCCACTTCTTGGAATACTTTCTTCTTTATAAATCGATCATGCCACTTAGAGCGTTGCTGTTGATTAAATCTGTATGATGTACTGCAGCTGTGCGCTTCTCATCCAATTCATTGAGCTGATTCACTCGGTTCCTCTATGCCTCTGATAAATCCAGGTTTGCTTCCATAGCTGTTTTCAAGGTTCTGATTTCAAATTCAATTGGAAAAACAATGTTCTTGCCATACACTAGCTCATATAGGGAAAAACCAGTGGTGTTACGCAACGTAGTACGATAGGCCCATAGTGCCTCTAGAAGCCTTTCAGCCCAATCTTTACGATGGCTCTTCATTTTTTTTGTCAGAATGGCCTCAATAACCTTGTTTGTGCTCTCCACTTAGCCATTGGCCTGTGTATGATATGGAGAGGTTATTCTGTGTTGAATATGAAATTTCTATAACAGTGATTCCATCTTGTGAGACACAAACTCTGGTCCACCGTCTGTAACGATCTCCTTAGGTACTCCGAACCGAGTAAAAATCTCTTCATACAGGAAATTGATCACAGCCTGATCATTGGCCTTGACCAAGGCTACAACTTCTACCCATTTGGTCAAGTAATCTGTGCAAACCAAGATGTGAACTTTTTGCTTTGAGGGAGGGTTGATAGGCTCTACAAAATCTAGAGCCCACCTATCAAATGGTTCAACCACAAGCTGTGGCTGCAAAGGCATCTCATCTAATCTGTTATGTTGGCCCATCCTTTGGCAGCTATCACATGCCTGAACATACTTCTTCGCATCCCTGAACAATGTAGGCCATAAATAGCCCATTCTCAAAACTTTATGACCTGTCATTTTGTCAGCAAAATGTCCCCCACAGGGCTCATCATGGAAATCTTTAAGAATGCTAAAGATTTCATCTTCTCTAACACATCTTCTGATCTCTAAATCAAGCCCTGTTTAGAAAAGATGGCCATCAATCCAGTAGTACCTAGCACTCTGTTGTATGATCTTCCGTTTCTCTCTCTTTGACAGATGTGCTGGAAGCTTACCTGCAGCCAAAAAGTTAGCAATATCTGCATACCATGGGGAATGAGCTGATACTGCAAACAAATGTTCGTCAGGGAAGGAATCTTCAACTGGTAAATTGTCATCACTGTTAGTAAGTCAAGATAAAAAATATGCAACAACATTTTCCTTTCTTGGTCTATCAGTAAGCTACTGTTTCAGTAGGAGTATTGGCATCCTCAATGATGGGGCTTGCTGAATTAACTATGTTCTCATAGTGTTGATTTACTCCAGTTTCAATCACTGGGGATGAAATATCCTTAGTGATAATAGGTTCCACCACCCTCCCTGATAGTAATTGTATATCATTGAAGGGAATTTGAGTGATGGAATACGCAGGCATGTTGGCAGTCTCAAATTGATGGACTGCTTTATTGTTTGGGTTCGGGTTAGGTTGTGCAGGTAGCTGCGGGCGAAGTGGTGCATTCATAGGTGTGGCATTCTTTTGGAAAGGGGGATGTGGTTGCTGATACTGCTAATGCTAATACTGTTGAGGAGGATACTGTTGACACTGAGTCTTGTGATGGGGAAAGTTATTTCCTTGGTAAGAATTTCTCTAGTTGGAATTCCAAGGAGCATGGTTTGACTGCTGTGACCATGGTGTCCATGAGTTAGGATTTTGCACTGGGTTCTGAGATGGATTCCATTGGTTGTTAGAATAATGTGAAGGGAATTGTGTATTCATATTATGCATATTGTTCATTCCATTCATATTATTCAGAAAAAATGTTGGGTCTAGATTCATACCTTGATTTTGAGACTGCCATGGTTTCTTCTGTGCCATGAAGTATGTTGGCTCCACATCTGGAATAGATTCCTGCAGGACTAATTTGACCTTAGGTAAGGAAGGACATTCCTTAGTATCATGCTTGAGTTCACATATCCTACATACCTCTGCCTTGTCCAATGGGCATTCCTTCAGTGGGTGCTTTTTCCTACATCTAGGGAAGAATACACCAAGTGTAAGATCTTCTACCACTTGCTTCTACTTTGTTCTCATGACATCTAACTCTGAGGAAATGGAGCTTATCATATCTATTTTAAAATTCTCCAGTAAGTTGCCTATTTCTGCTCGAGTGGCTCCTCCACTAGCTGACTTTTGAGTCCTGGTAAAGACATCCTAGTCTCGGTCTTTGTCTCGTTTGCTAGTTCTAGAGGATCCCCTGGAGTACCTTCGACATAATTCAACAATATTTTCAAACGGTTCTTTTGAGATATCCCCTTTTCCCAACATATTTAGCATATCAAGGCAATATTCTCTAATTCGTCTTAGTAAGATAATCTTGAGCACATCCTTTCCAATCTCAACATGACTAGATCTTTGTAAATTGTACAACAATCTTTCCACAAAGTCCTCCAAACTTTCTTCATCCTTCTGAACCATTTTAAACAGCTCCTCTTTTCTATCCCTAGTTCTGCAATATTCTTGGTACTTAGAAAGGAAGGTGTTTTTCATTTGGTCCCAAGTAGTAATGGTCTCACGACCCAGACTCATAAATCAGCGCAGAGCATTTCCCTTCATGGTTGCTAGGAATAACTTCAACTTCTGAGCACTAGAGGTGTAATCATAGCTGCAACAGAGGATATCAAACTCAAAAAGGAACTCATCAGGATCCTCAGAGGACTTACCATGAAAATTTGGGAGAACTGATGGTGAGATATTCTTCATAGGAGCTGCTCCAGGTATCTGGAGGATAGGGAATTCTAATGTAGCCACATTATTACCAAGCTGATTATTTTCTCCTTCTTCCTCCCGATTATTCCCATGTTCATTCTCACCCTCCTGTTCTCTACCAGCCATGGGTCTAGTCCAAAATTCAACAGCTTCCTTTATGCATTCTTCTTCTGCTTTAGCTTCTTCCTTTATTCTCCTCTCTTCTTCTTTCCTTCTTTCTTCCTCTGCTATTCGGAGAGTCTCCAACCACACCTCTTTGGTAACTCTGGTTCCGTCGATATGATATATATCCTTTCTATCTGGTGCACCTACAGCGCTTCCTTTATCTTCAGGAGGTTTACTTTCTGCAACAGGAGTTCAAGGTCCCGTTGTATTCTCCAATGTGGATGCTAAATGTTCAATATTGGGAGGAACAGAATTTCCCCTTCCTGTAGAGTTCCGCAGTGGTCTCGTGGAAGAATCAACTCTAGAAATTATCTCATCAATGTATGTGTGTCTTCCCTGTCCTGCATTACGACCTCGACCTCTTCCACCTGCAATGTTAGTATTCAAAGGGGGTTCCCGATTTGTTTTTCTTATATTCATGCATGCTGTAATAATTGAACTAAAATAAAATCAAATGAAACCAACTACTACCTCTGTCTATCTACTACCATCCTCGGCAATGGTGCCAAAATGTTGGTCACCTTATATGTCAATTAATTAAAGTTAACACACAGGATGGTCAATATAAATTGTCAAACCCAGGAAGGTCTTTTATTTAAAAGGAAATAAGCACAATCTATGTATAAATAGATCAAGCAGTTGATTTACTAAATGTAGATAATGACCCTACCTATATGCTCAGCCAACTCATTCCATAAGAAAACTAATCTAATTCATACATCTAAGAATCCAAAGTGCAACAACCTTCCTACAGAAATGAACCCAGCAAGTTAATGATCTAATAATGAAATGGAACTAGATTACTTTTGCGAGAAGTGAAATCCTATAATTATCAAACTACAGTATTCAATCTTTACCAAAATGATCTATCGAGTGGATATTGTAACTCTACCATTATCTGTCTAATCTATGAATGCAATTGAAGATACAACAGCAACCAGAATTAAAATACAAGCTTTGAACTCTAAACTGATAATTACTGGAATTCCTAGAAAGCATAAACAACTGAAAGATATTGGAATTGAGCTTGGCTATCATAGCTGATTAAAACACACATGCAATTAAATAAATTATCATACACAGTTGACTGTCACACCAATCTGCTACAGTTATTCAAGATGCAATTATAACTACCAAAAGGAAAGCTAATTCTCTGTTGCAGCTACCAATAACATCTGCAATAATTCCACACCACACAACATAAGTAAAACTAAACTACTCTACCTACTTAAACCGGATATCGTTGTGAGAAGGAGGGCCCTGGCCTTCTAACATAGATGCCGAGAGTCACAACAAATTAAGACATAGAAATGAAGAACTTTTCTCTCATATTAATGATGGAAAATCGTCAGTATCAGTGCTCTGTTACAGCTTAAGCAAAATGGTAATTGTCCAACCCCAGGATACAAGAGCCTTCTGGAATTTATACAAGGAAAATACAGTTTATAGATCCACTATATTCGTGCAGCAATGAAGATCAATGATCTTCATGCTGCGGAGTTACAACTAACTGATACAGCCGTATTAAACAAGGCTGTTAATTGTGAAGGATGTTGTTTCTCTGATAATTAATTGATCAATAGACTTAGCAACTGGAATGCAACCTGTCTGTCGTAGCTAGGTTCTATTTCAGTGGAATCTGTTATAGCGAGGATATGTTACTGCTCACTTGGAAGATGCGTTGTTCCTTGGGGTATGACGAGCTCATGCTTTGAAGAGTAACAGCTAGCACCACTTGGCTGATACACCTGCACATTAGATTTTGACTAAATAAACTCACAAATGTTAGCATAAACCAGGGGTCAAGATTTGTAACCATAACAATCTTAGGCATAATTAAATGAAACAATAATGATTTATACCTTGTCAGGATTTCTGATTGATTTGGAAAAGGCATGTATATGGTTTACGAAAGTAAAGTAAAATTTGGCAAAATGATGAAATAGGTATGGTTAAAAAGGGACTTTTCCAGGGCCCAACAGCCTCGTGCCCCTCATGCAGGGAACTCCAGATTCTTCAATAATCCCATCAATGGTTTTTCTTAGCTCTTGAGGAGAAAGAAAGGGTATTACACATTGTTACTTCCTCTCCTGAATGCAGTGCGGTCCTGATCCTGTTGACTAATCTTGCTCTAAAAAAACCCATCATCTTTGTTGTGTCTTTCTCTGCTCATGGTGCATGGGAATGGCGAGGACCATTGTAGTGTTGCGTTTGGTGACTTTGGTGTGAACCATGATGCATAGGATCCCAAGAACTAGGTTGCATATATTATGATCACAGATATGATACATCATAGGGAAAGAAAACATCTCATCAAGAGCTTCAATCAAAGATGCACAAATATGGCCAATGGGAAGTTGATATAAGATGCATTACATCCTACTGTTGGATCATTTTCCAACCACATATCATTTATTTGAGCCTTACAGCTTAATTATCCACTTATCCTAAGTATTTTGACTCCATCATGTGCTTACATCATCAACAAATCATAGTTTCAGTCATGTGGGCCTCCTCCTACATTGTAGGAGCCAGCTGGTCCATCATCTGAGCCTCCTCCTACATTCTAGGATCCAACTGGTCCATCATCTAAGCCTCCTCCACCGTTCAGGGAGTGATTTGCATGACTAATGCGCACTACTCAATCTAACTGACAACAATTACTAGTTTATTCATCCAACTCGTGATACTAGGGAGTGTTGCTACACTGTTTGACTTCATCTGGTGTTATTCTTACCTACTATTTCATTAAACTATAGATAGAAGTCACCCTCTCCCTTTTTTTGGCATTCAATTGAGTTCTGCATTGAGTTAGACTCACGTAGTCATTTTTAGAGTCAGTTAGAGTCAATTATTGATTAGTTAAGTGGTTAACTGATGTGCCGAGCGGTGTTAACTTCCTAGTAAGCCACTCTCATCAACCAATTCAATGACCACCTTTGGAATTCGAATTGATTGGCTTATTGTAGCCATTGTTGCAAAGCTTCTGCACAGTGTTTCCATACATTTTGCTGCATGCATCTATAGTAACTGTTGTGTTTGAGATTTCACATGGTATCAGAGCTCATAGAAGGGACAAGACAACTCTTCTGCAGAGATGTCATATGAATATTGAGTAGCTATTGCTCAAAAATATTGGAGCAGTTTTCTACAGTTGCAATACTTTCTGCAGTTGCAGCTATTGCTCAAAATTTTCCAATTATGCACCAGAAGCCGAGAGGTTCCACACAATTCCTATATATTGTGCATCTGACTCTTCAAGCTTGATTGATAGTCTATGCCGGGTGTGATGCAACTTGAAAAGTGCAGGTTGTCAACTTAAATGGTTCTTTTTTTTGTGATTGCAAGTTTCTCACTCCCTCCTATTGCATTCGCTATTATGGAAATGGACTCTTCTTCACAAAATATTCTCACTCCTTTCAACTACCATTAGTGGAAGGATGATGTTGAGATTGCATTGCGCTCTAAGGGATTCTATAGAGTCACCATGGGCCTAGAACCAGAGCCAGATTCTACAGTAGAGAAGTCCAAGTGCTTCAATAAGCTTGATGAAGGTTATGGTTTTCTTTGTCTCAATATTTCGAAGGATCTTCTTTTCCATCTCAGTGGATTGACTACTCTAAAATAAGTGTGGGAACAACTTTCCAATATTTTTGGTAAGAAGGATGAGATGAGGGATTATCAGTTGGAGAATGAGCTAATTTCCCTAAATACAGAGAATTTGGAAACCATCAATGATTTTTTCACAAAATTTAAGCATTTGGTACTGCAATTGAAGCAATGTGGTGTTGAGAAGGAATATAAGCAGTTGATTCTTTCTATCCTTACGAATCTAGGAAAATATTATTCATTGTTTGTCTCTACTTTCCATTCGAGAAAACTCACTATTGCGAATTGGAAGATGCCTACCTTGAATGCATTCATTGAGTCTTTAACAAAAGAGCATGATAATCTTGTTCAAATGGGGTCCATTAAAACCTCCAAAGATCAATCCCTTTTTGTTGGAGGACCCAAAGCTACGAATGGAAAATCAAATCAAAATAAAGAGAAGGTCGAGTTTGATCATCCGAAGCAAAAGGAGAAGACCAAGCAGTCAAATGAGCCCTCTAGTTCAAGAAAATACAAGCAAAAGGGAAAAGAGAAGACAAAGTGTTCTTATTGTGGTAGGGGATTTAATCATGAAAACTCATGCATGAAGAAAACTATTGATCAGATGGCCCTTCTCTTGGAGAAAAACAACATTACTCTTCCAGATTGCGCAAGGAAGAAGGACAATAATGATCATGCAAAACGAGGTCATGCACTCATTGCAAGTGTTTCAAATTCTACAACTCTTCTCATAGATTAAGGATCTTCGAATCACATGGTTGGAAGCAAAGAATCCTTATCATAATTGGAATCCGACATCTACATCTCCATCCAGATGGGAGATGATTCACAAATTTCTTCAAAAGGAAAAGGTACTATTCATTTAGAACATGGCAGTTTTAAAAATGTTCTCTATGTTCCTTCTGTAGCTTCGAACCCTCTTTCTGTGTATCAGATGACACACAGTGGTTTTCCCAAGAAGGTTGTATTCATCCCTAATAATGTTGAAATTTATGATATTTCCACTGGAAAGCTCATTGCAGTAAGCAAAGAAAATCATGCTGCAAAAACATATGAGTTTTCCCAACATTCAAAGCCAAGTTCCCTTCTAACTCATGGAAATGAGGTTAGCCGGCTATGTCATGAGAGGTTTCGAAACCTAAAGTATAAATATTGGCATCTTCTGCAAAATAAATCTATGGTTGAAGGCCTTCCGAAAATCAAATCCTCAAAAGGGATATGAAAGCGTTGCATCATTGGGAAGCACCCCGAGCACAAGTTTGATCGAGGAAAAGCTAGCAGAGATTCTTGTATTTTGGTGCTAATTCATAGTGATATCAGTGGTCCAATGCAAAATACCTCCATCAATGGCTCAAGGTATGTTCTAAAATTTATTGATGATTTCTCTAGATTCACATGGGTCTACTTTCTCAAGAACAAATCGGAAGTGCTATAAAAATTCAAAAATTTCAAGGATTCTGTTGAGATAGCTACTGAGAGCAAGACCAAAGCTCTTATATTTGATAATGGTGGAAAATATATCAAATCATATCTATAGAAACTTTGTGCCAAAAATGGAATTCAAATCCACCACATAGTCTGCTACACACCTTAGCAGAATGGTGTAGCAGAGAGGAAAGACCAAGCACTGAAAGAGATGGCCACTTGTATGCTTGAGTCGAAAGGTCTGGCTCCAAATATTTGGGTTGAGGCCATGAATGTTTCTGCATACATTCAAAACAAATTTCCACACTCATCCATCAAATTTACTACTCCCTTTCAAGCCTACGCTGGTCACAAGCCTGATGTGTCCAATCTCAGGGTTTTTGTCTCCACTACATGGGCTAGAATTCTGATTGAGAAGAGAAGATCTTTGGAACCACAGAGTACTGAGTGCATCCTCATTGCATATGATGAATAACACAAAGGATACAAACTCATGGATATCAGATCGAAAAAGATATTCATCGAGCGAAGTGTCAAATTTGAAGAACCGCTTCAAGATCTAAAACTAGTCGAGGAAGAAACTGTTGAATTGCCTCCTCTCCAAGAAGAAGATTCAGAAGAAGATGATGAAAGTTTGTGTTTTGATATTTATGATATTTGATCATAAATTAATGAACATGAAATATCAGGTTCAAACTCAAATCCAGATGATCACCCTCAGTTGCCAAACTGGGCAGAAAAGTCTTTCAATTGTGTTGGTTCTAACATTGGAAATCTTGCCGATCCAAGGAAAACTCGAGCATACGTTAAAAGAGCAGGTATGGCTCTATCATATTTCGATCCATTACTGTCTTATTTTTTTTATGATAGGTTCAAATCCTAAATCATACTATCATTCCCACCGAGATCCTAGATGCCAAACCTCAATGGATGAAGAGTACAATTCTCTTCGGAAAAATGATACATGGGAGCTAGTTTCTCTTCCACCTAGGAGGAAATTAGTTCAATAAAAATGGGTCTACCGAACCAAGGTTGCTGCAGATGGATTAACCTACAAATAAAAAAATAGGTTGGTGGAAAAATGCTTCTCATAATTTCATGGTCTAGACTACAGAGAAACCTTTGCACCAGTTACAAAAATGATTTCTATCCACCTAGTTTTGTTAATTTCTGCATCTAAGCACTGGGAGGTGCACCACATGGATGTGAAGAGTGAATTTCTTCATGGAGATATTTAGGAAGAGATTTACATGAAGCATCATGAAGGTTACATATCAGATCTTACATTAGTGTGCAGACTAAATAAATCATTGTATGGTTTAAAACAGGCCCCAAGAGCTTGGTATGCAAACATGGATTCCTTCCTTCTGTCACAAAATTTTGCAAAATGAAAATCAGATCCAAATGTGTACCTAAAGAAGCATGAAGGAAATTTTATGATCATTTTCCTCTATGTTGATGAAATTTTGATTACAGGAAGCACTCTTGCTTCGATCTACAATATAAAAACCGCACTACATCTAGCATTCAACATGAGTGATTTAGGCTTGTTGAAGAAATTTCTTGGCTTAGAGATCACTCATAATTTTGATGGGATCACCATATGTCACGTCCCCTCCCATCCAACAAGCTAGACGGAGAGGATCGTGACGGTTGAACCGGGCATCCAGCCCCATATATTGAAATCAAACATTCAAATTGAAGAATAAAAATGCATACACATTCACATAATACATAAGAGAGATATGAAGATGCATATTTATTAGAAATCACAGCGGAGCAATAAGAATTTCACATCCATCATACATTTAAGATGTTCATCAAATGATAATTGCCAATTTACACAAGAGAATACTTATCTCAATAAGGCAGTCCCACGCAACTGGCTATGCAACTGCAACGTTCCACCCAACCGTAGGCCAGTGTGCTCCTCAATCTTTCAGCACCACTGCCACCCCCGAGCTGGGCATGATCTCTACAAGGAACCAGGGAACAACAGACTCACACATAGCCAAACGTACACCAAAATGAGCCAAGCCAATCTACAACTGGGTTTATCAGGCTGCTAGGAGGTGGGAAGGAAGAATTGCTAAGCTAGTGAGCTCAACCACAGAGCTATGGGTACCCCTCCCAGATCTATTCAGCTTGGCACTCACAATGCCTACACACCCAACACCAAGAAGTATTCTCTTCACTGCCACACAGTCCCTCAAGCCATACCTTCCTTTCTAGTGCTCTCAGGGTGTGCATAGAAAAGTAGCCAGCCCTCTTGATCTTCTTGAGAGGATATTCCCTACACTAGGTTTATCAAGCTAATTCTGTCCACTACCATTCCAGTTTCTTGCTTACAGATTCAAGTCCAAAACATGATGCACTTAACAACAACCACAATTGCTGGGCATGAAGAAAGCGTTTTCCACAGTGGGATGCATGAGATGGGGTATCAACTAACTTAGAAAAACATGGGAACCCACAAAAACGAAAATGGGAAGTTGGGAAATGACCCAGGATGCCAAATCCGTTTTTGGAAAAACGTCCCTGGACATTCAAGGGCAAAAACGACCTCCCTACAGCCCCCAAAACGTGGCCCTTCACTCCCAGGCTACTGCATATGCAAAAACGAACTCCCAGGCATGGGAAAATGCAAGATTTTGCTGAAAAACGTGAAGAGAATGACCCAGATAGCTCCCACTGCGTGCATGAATGAAGACTGCCCATTCCCCATGGCTTTGGGCACCATTTCGTGGGTGGTTTCTTGCCCCATAAGCAAATACACGATTTTCCAAGTTGATGGCTTGTCCATGCACGAAAATGGCTTGCCCATACTCTTTCATTCCCAAGGCATTAACTGCCTTAACCAATTTCTTGGAAAAAATTTAATGATTGGGTACATGAGACAAAATGGGTAGTTGGTGGTTTATGGGTTTCCCCATTTACACATGGATTAATACCATTGGCTCAAAGGTTTGAATAATTTCCCTCCCTATTCCTTGTAGAACCATGCCCCTTCTCTTTTGTTGCATTGCATAGCTAGTTGTGGGTATTTTGCATTAAAATTCGTATTTACATGATGTCTTATATACATTGTGCCCATCTCGCACAAGAACCATAGGCATCTATTTTAATTGCCGATACATAAACGCTAAATCAATGGTGGGGCCTTGGCCTTGAGCTCCTCACCATGATTAAGTTACAATATTTACATCATTTACAAAGGGGGTCAAAATGGGGACGTGACATACCCCTCCCCTTACATTAGCACTGTCCTCAGTGCTCATCAAAATCGAACAAAAATGGATATGCCATCCTCATGGCATCCTCCAGCTCCCATGTAGCCTCATCGGGACCGTAGTGCTTCCATTGCACCTTTACCTGTCCGATGGCTCGGTTCCGGAGCAATGTTACTTTCTTGTCTAGGATGCGCAATGGATCGGTTTGGAATTCTCCCTCGGGTTCCACCTGGATCACATCCCAATTAATCACATGGTTAGGATCATGTACATATTTCTTTAGCAAAGAGACATGAAAAACATTATGAGCTTTAGTGCTAGCAGGCAATGCAAGTCTATATGCAACTGGCCCTATTCTTTCAAGCACTTCAAATGGCCCACAATATCTAGGTGATAGCTTGGCACAGCTCCCAAGCTTCAAGGAACTCTTCCTTGATCTTACTCTAAGATACACATGATCCCCAACATTGAATTCCCTATGCATTCTGTGTTTATCTGCATAGCTTTTGTGTCTATCCTGGGCTGCTTTTAAATTTTGTCGGATCTTTACAACCTCTTGCTCCATTTCCTTAAGCAATTCTGGCCCAAGTACAATTCGGTTCACTGGATTGTCCCAAGTCACTGGTGTCCTACACCTTCTGCCGTACAAAGCCTCATATGGACTCATTCCCAATGATTCTTGATGCCCATTATTATATGCAAACTCTACCAGGTGTAGATAATCCTCCCACTTGGATGGCTTGTCCATTACATACATGCGGAGCATGTCTTCAAGCACCTGATTTACTCTTTCTGTTTGCCCGTCTGTTTGAGGATGGTATGCGGTGCTAAAGTTCAACTGTGTACCCAAATCTGCAAAGAGAGCCTTCCAAAAATTGGAAGTGAACTTGGTATCCCTGTCAGAAATTATTGCCTTAGGCAACCCATGTAATCTAAAAATTTCCTTCATGAAAATATCTACAATGGCATCGGCTTTATGTGTGGACTTAACCGGTATAAAATGTGCTGCCTTGGTTAACTTGTCCACCACAACCATGATGGAATCATGTTGTCTCTTAGTCATTGGCAATCCTGTAATAAAATCCATGGAAATTATTTCCCATTTCCATTCTGGAATTTGCACTGGGTGCAATAAACCTGCCGGGTGTTGGTGTTCAACCTTCACCTGCTGACATTCCATGCACTTAGAGATGTATTCAGCAACGTCCTTCTTCATACCTGGCCAGAAATAATATTTTCTTGCTGTAGTAATTGTTTTCTGATATCCTGGGTGACCAGAGTATGGAGCTTTATGGATCTCATCCATAACCATTCTCCTCAAACCTGCCGCATTTGGAATATAGACTCTATTCTTATAAGTAAGAAGTCCTCCTTCTTCCAAATGATAGCCCTCATACTTCCTTTCAATGTTTTGCTGCTGCAATTTGCCCTTTATCTTCTCATACACTTCATCCTCAACCATATGGTTAACAATCTGCTGCCTTAAATCTGGTTGGCATGTACTAAGCGCTGCCACATACATTTCATGTACCTTCCTGCTGAGTGCATCAGCCACCTTGTTCTCTTTCCCTTTTATGTGCTTGATTTCGAAATCAAATTCACACAAAAGTTCCAACCATCTAGCTTGCCTAGCATTTAAAGTTGGCTGATCAAACAAGTATTTCAGACCACAATGGTCTGTCCTTAACTCGAATTTTCTTCCCATTAAGTAATGCCTCCACATCTTCAAGGCATGTACTATGGCTGCAAGTTCTATATCATGAGTAGCATAGTTCTTCTCATGCTCCTTCAACTTTCTTGATTCATAGCATATCACGTGGTTGTCTTGCATAAGAACTCCTCCAAGTCCTTGATTGCATGCATCGGTACACACCACAAAATCTTTTTCCGGATCTGCAATTTTCAGAATAGGTGCACTCGTAAGAAGATTCTTCAACCGTTGAAAACTTTCCTCACATCTTGGTGACCATTCAAACTTTATCCCCTTCTTTTGCAAAGAAGTGATCGGGTTAGCAACCTTGGAGAATCCTTCGATAAACCTCCTGTAGTAACCAGCAAGGCCCATAAAAGATCTCACATCAGTCACATTCCTTGGAGTTGGCCAATTCATAATGGCTTCAATCTTCTCAGGGTCTACAGATATTCCTTCGTCGGAGATGATGTGACCCAAATAATGAATTCTATCTTTATAGAAGTCACATTTGCTCAACTTTGCATACAGCTTATGCTCCCTTAGTAATTGCATTGTCATTCTCAAATGTTCTTCATGTTCTTCTTCATTCTTAGAATAGATGAGAATGTCGTCTAGGAATACAAGAACAAACTTGTCCAAATACTTGCTAAAAACATTATTCATGAGACACATGAATGTAGCTGGTGCATTTGTGAGACCGAATGGTACCACTACAAATTCATAGTGTCCATACCTCGTTCTAAAGGCTGTCTTATGAATATCTTCTTCCTTGATTCTTACCTGATGGTAACCAGACCTCAAGTCAATCTTTGAAAATACCTTTGCTCCTCTCATTTGATCAAAAAGGTCATCAATTCGGGGCAACGGGTATTTATTCTTCACTGTGACTTTGTTCAACTGCCTGTAGTCAATACATAACCTGAGTGTTCCATCTTTCTTTTTCACAAATAGAACAGGTGCTCCCCACGGGGACACACTGGGCCTAATGTATTTCTTTTCCAGCAACTCTTGTAATTGCATTTTTAATTCTAGCAATTCCGGGGTACTCATCCTGTACGGTGTCTTGGACACTGGTGCCGCTCCTGGCACAAGCTCAATTGTAAAGTCAATGTCTCTCTTTGGAGGAAGTCCTGGAATCTCATCTGGAAAAACATCCCTGAATTCTTGCAATACATGATAGTCCTCCAGCCTAAGAGTTTCACTCTCTGCTGCCTCTAAAACGTGAGCTGCATACAGTTGACATCCCTTCCTACAGAACTTCTTTAGTTGCATGGCTGAAACCTGTCTAACAGAAGTCACCTTTGGAATGCCTTTTACAACCCTCGGGTTTCCTTCTTCGTCCATGCATTCAAATGTCTTATTGTAGCAGTCAAGTTTAACCCTGTGTACTTCTAACCAATCCATTCCAATGAGAATATCATAGGATCCAAGTGGCAAAATATTCAGATCTGCATAAGTGAATAGCCCATCCATCTCTAATGGACATTTCTCTACTATTTCACTAACTTTTCTCTTGGTCCCAGTGGCTAGTTGAACTAACCATGATTTACTATGCTTTAATTTCTTGAAAGCACAAACCTCAACAATTCTAGGAGTGACATAACTGTGAGTAGATCCAGGATCAATCAAAATAGAAACAGATTGCTTAGCAACCTTACCTTCAACTTCAACCACAGTTGACTGATGATCTGCCTGGCGGTCTTCTACTGCTGCATAGATTCTAGGGATTGTCCTTGCCACTTGACCCACAGTTCCAGCTCCTTGGATGTTGTGAACTTGATTTGCATTCCCATTCCGATGTGGACAGTTCCTAAGCATGTGCTCTCCTCCACAACCCCAACATTGAAGTGGTTCTCTTGGCTCCTTTGGATCTCTTGGCTTGTCTCCCATCATCCTAGTTGGCTTAGTCACAACCTGTGATGGCTGCCTTTGCTGATTCCGGAATTGAGGAGGCTTGAACCCCTTCTTCCTTTGATCAAACTTCTCATTTTTCTTATCCTTCCATGCCTTATGGAATTCTGGTTTGCTTCTGTTTTGATCAAAGCAATACTTGGCCTTTCTTATGGTCTCCTCTAGAGTCCGAGGTTCATCAAACTCAATTCTATCTTTATACGACTGGGGCAGTCCACTTAGGAAACGCTGAATTTTCACCTTATCATCTCGAATATACTTAACATACCTCAGCAGCTCCAAGAACTTGTTTGCATATTCTTCCATGGTCGATTGTCCCAATCTCAGCTCATGGAACTCTTTGATCTTATCATCATAGTACCTATCAGAGAGGTACTTCTGCTTGAAGTATTTCTTGAACTGCTTCCACACAATCTTCCGTTCATTGATTCTCTTCACTTGCCTGGTGTGTTCCCACCATATAGATGCTCTTCCGTTCAAGTTGAAGATGGCTACCCTTGCCTTCATATTCCCAGAGTAGTCTTGGACTTGGAAATATTTTCTCATCCCAAGAAGCCAAGCTTCAGCTTCTTGACCAGATTTTACCTCTCCGTCGAATGTAGGAGGTTTTGCCTTCTTAAATTCCCCATGTGAACTGTTCTTGTAGTGCTTCTTCCTCTTACTCATGTGAGATGAAGAGCTTGAACCCTCAATGGATTCTTCAGAGTCAGATGACTCATTAGGAGATATTTCTGGACTATATGTTCTGTCTGTAGAAACTCCTCTTGGGCTACTGGCCCTCTTACGGGAATTTCTTCTAGAGCTGCTCCCACCCCTTTCTGGATTTGTTATCTGATGCCCAGAGTTTATTTGCCTTTGGATGTCTGTTAAACTCTGCAGCATGGCTGCATTCAGCTGATTTTGTTCTTCCTGAGCTTTAATCATCCTTTCATTATCTTCCCTATAGCTTTGCAATTCCACCCTTAGGCTTCTCATGGTGGCTGCAACATCTGGAGGGGTCTCTTGATTTCTTCTCCCATTAGATTCTGTCTCAGCATTCTCAACCTGTATGTTCTCCCCCATGGCATCTGTCTCGGGCTCATAGGGATCCTGTGCATCATTCATGATGTGCATTTTCTTGGCCCAACCAAGATCCAAAACTTTCCAACTGTATTATCTAGAGTGTTACCCTGTTGTAACTGTGACTCTCTGAAATGTGTTTATCAAAACAATTGTTAGCTGCATTACATTCTCAGAATTCACAAATTACTTCATGCACGTGGAAAAATGCCATACTAACAATTTGTCAAATCACAACAATGAAATATGAGGGGAGAAGAAAAAGGGGGTCAAGGGGGCTTGCCCCCTTGTGGCTTCCCTGCGCCACAGCAGGGCGGGTCGAGGGCAGCGCCCTCTTTGGAGGGAAGAGTTCACCGAATCGTTCCGCAACTGCGGGGAGGTTCAATATATGCTCCCGCAATGGGCGGGGTGATATGCTGAAGGCTTCCGCAATGCGGGCCGGTTCACTGTAGCCTTCCGCAGTTGCGAGGCGCTTCGGCGACGGCTTCCGCAATTGCGGAGCAGTTCGCCGAACGCTTCCGCAGTTGCGGAGCAGTTCGCCGAACGCTTCCGCAACGGCGGGGCGATTTGCCGAGCGGAGCCATTCGGCAAAGGCTTCCGCAGTTGCGGAGCCATTCGGCGAATGCTCCCGCAATTGCGGAGCCATTCGACGAAGGCTTCCGCAGTACCGGAGCCGTTCGCGGAATGCTTCCGCCACAATGCTTCCTCGATTTCGGGTGATTTTTTCGGAATGATTCGGCGAAGTCTTCCGCAGTTGCGGAATGATTCGCCGAAGTCTTCCGCAGTTGCGGAACGATTCGGCGAACTCTTCCGCGTTTCGGAACGATTCGCCGAAGTCTTCCGCAGTTGCGGAACGATTCGGTGAACTCTTCCGCGTTTCGGAACGATTCGCCGAAGTCTTCCGCAGTTGCGGAACGATTCGGTGAACTCTTCCGCGTTTCGGAACGATTCGCCGAAGTCTTCCGCAGTTGCGGAACGATTCGCGGAATCCTTCCGAAATTTCGGAAGAGAATTCCTTCCGCAATTTCGGAAGAGAATTCTTTCCGAAAAAAAATTCCGACACTTAGAAAAATTTTTCATTTAAACAAAAATTTTCTCCGCTGTTTCGGAGCCATTGGCTGAATTCTTCCGCTGTTTCGGAGCGGTTCGCGGAATCCTTCCGAAATTTCGGAAGAGAATTGCTTCCGCAATTTCGGAAGAGAATTCCTTCCGCAATTTCGGAAGAGAATTCCTTCCGAAAAACTTCCCTTCGCAAATTTTCGGGAAAATTCTCGGAACGCTTCCGAAATTTCGGAACGATTCGCCGAATGCTTCCGCTGTTTCGGAAGGCATTCGGGAATTCCTTCCGAAACAGTCTTAAACCAAAAATTTCCAGAACAGACTTAATACGGAAATTTTCAAAAACAGACTTAGGAAATTTAAAATCTTCCCTTGTAATTTCTATCAGTTTTGGCCCATAGAGGCCCAATGCTGCAACGCAGCTCTGATACCATTCTGTCACGTCCCCTCCCATCCAACAAGCTAGACGGAGAGGATCGTGACGGTTGAACCGGGCATCCAGCCCCATATATTGAAATCAAACATTCAAATTGAAGAATAAAAATGCATACACATTCACATAATACATAAGAGAGATATGAAGATGCATATTTATTAGAAATCACAGCGGAGCAATAAGAATTTCACATCCATCATACATTTAAGATGTTCATCAAATGATAATTGCCAATTTACACAAGAGAATACTTATCTCAATAAGGCAGTCCCACGCAACTGGCTATGCAACTGCAACGTTCCACCCAACCGTAGGCCAGTGTGCTCCTCAATCTTTCAGCACCACTGCCACCCCCGAGCTGGGCATGATCTCTACAAGGAACCAGGGAACAACAGACTCACACATAGCCAAACGTACACCAAAATGAGCCAAGCCAATCTACAATTGGGTTTATCAGGCTGCTAGGAGGTGGGAAGGAAGAATTGCTAAGCTAGTGAGCTCAACCACAGAGCTATGGGTACCCCTCCCAGATCTATTCAGCTTGGCACTCACAATGCCTACACACCCAACACCAGGAAGTATTCTCTTCACTGCCACACAGTCCCTCAAGCCATACCTTCCTTTCTAGTGCTCTCAGGGTGTGCATAGAAAAGTAGCCAGCCCTCTTGATCTTCTTGAGAGGATATTCCCTACACTAGGTTTATCAAGCTAATTCTGTCCACTACCATTCCAGTTTCTTGCTTACAGATTCAAGTCCAAAACATGATGCACTTAACAACAACCACAATTGCTGGGCATGAAGAAAGCGTTTTCCACAGTGGGATGCATGAGATGGGGTATCAACTAACTTAGAAAAACATGGGAACCCACAAAAACGAAAATGGGAAGTTGGGAAATGACCCAGGATGCCAAATCCGTTTTTGGAAAAACGTCCCTGGACATTCAAGGGCAAAAACGACCTCCCTACAGCCCCCAAAACGTGGCCCTTCACTCCCAGGCTACTGCATATGCAAAAACGAACTCCCAGGCATGGGAAAATGCAAGATTTTGCTGAAAAACGTGAAGAGAATGACCCAGATAGCTCCCACTGCGTGCATGAATGAAGACTGCCCATTCCCCATGGCTTTGGGCACCATTTCGTGGGTGGTTTCTTGCCCCATAAGCAAATACACGATTTTCCAAGTTGATGGCTTGTCCATGCACGAAAATGGCTTGCCCATACTCTTTCATTCCCAAGGCATTAACTGCCTTAACCAATTTCTTGGAAAAAATTTAATGATTGGGTACATGAGACAAAATGGGTAGTTGGTGGTTTATGGGTTTCCCCATTTACACATGGATTAATACCATTGGCTCAAAGGTTTGAATAATTTCCCTCCCTATTCCTTGTAGAACCATGCCCCTTCTCTTTTGTTGCATTGCATAGCTAGTTGTGGGTATTTTGCATTAAAATTCGTATTTACATGATGTCTTATATACATTGTGCCCATCTCGCACAAGAACCATAGGCATCTATTTTAATTGCCGATACATAAACGCTAAATCAATGGTGGGGCCTTGGCCTTGAGCTCCTCACCATGATTAAGTTACAATATTTACATCATTTACAAAGGGGGTCAAAATGGGGACGTGACACCATATCTTGGTAAAAATATGCTTCAGACCTCCTAAATAAGTTTAATATTCCATATTGTAAAGAGGCACCATTCCCATTCCCCTCAGGAATCTGACTTGAGGATCGTGATTCCACACCGTTGGTGGATTCTACACTATCGATAGTTGATTGGAAGTCTTCTACAATTGACACATGCTATACCTGATATTTATTATTTTGTGAGTGTTGTGTCAAAGTATATACAACAGCCCCATGAGATTCACTAGAAGGAATCCAAAATAATCTTGCAGTATGTGCAGGGTACTAGACATTTTGGCATTCACTATGCTACGGATTTCAATCTAAATTTTGTTGGATTCAATAATTCATATTGGGTGGGTGATAGCATTGATCAGAAGTCCACTTCCGGATATGTTTTCATGATTGGAACAAGGCCTATTTGTTGTTCAAGAAAAAAGTAGGCATCCATTTCCTTATCTTCAGCAGAGGTAGAGTATCGAGGAGCAGTCAATGCTTGCATTCAGGCAGTTTGGTTGCAAGTTATTCATTGGTAGCACCAATTCTATTGTCATATTTTGTTACAATCGGAGTGCTATCAAGATCTTGATAGATTATGTTCAGGGATAGAGGACGAATCATATCGATATCCACATGCACTACAACCGAGAGCTTGTGCATGAAACAACCATTATACTTCAACATTGCCGTACAGAAAAGCAAATTTCAGACATCTTCACCAAGAGCTTCACTGAGAAGAAGTTCTCTTACTTTCGTTCACTGCAGGGGGTGATTTCTACTATGGTGAGGATAGATTAGATCCTTCAGTTTTCATTTTGACGGGGGGGTTTCTTTCCCTCTAGGTTTTTCCCTCTTTCCTCACTTAGATGTTTTCTAGCATTTTTGGATTATTTCTGTACTGGGTGACCTATGTCCTTTCTTGCTAGGGCCCTTTTATTATTTTTTATAGCTCCACGAGATTAGCTTAAGGGGGGGTGTATGAGCATTTTCCAACCACACATCACTTATTTGAGCCTTACAACTTAATTATCCACTTATCCTAAGTATTTTGACTCCATCATGTGCTTACATCATCAACATATCACAGTTTCAGTCAACTGGGCCTCCTCCTACATTCTAGGATCCAACTGAGCATCATCTGAGCCTCCTCCTACATTCTAGAAGCCAACTGGGCCATCATATGAGCCTCCTCCACCATTCAGGGGGTGATTTGCATGAATAATGCGCACTACTCAGTCTAGCTGACAACATTTACTAGTTTATTCAGCCAACTAGTGATACTAGGGTGCCTTACTACATTGTTTGACTTCATCCGGTGGTATTCACACCTACTATTCAGTTAAACTGGAAACATAAGGTGCCCTCTCCTATTTTTTGGCATTTAGTTGAGTTATGCATTGAGTTAGACTCAGGTATTCAGTTTTAGAATCAGTTAGAGTCAATTATTGACTAGTTAAGTGGTTAACTGATGCGTTGAGCGGTGTTAACTATCTAGTAAGCCACTCTCATGCACCAATTCAAATGACCACCTTTGGAATTCAAATTTTTTAGATTTTTGTAGCCATTGTTACACATTGTAAACTATCTTTTGAGTATATGAGATTATTTTACTATTGCAAACCTTGTGCACAATGTTTCCATAAATTGTGTTGCTTGCATTTCTAGTAACTGTTTTGTTTGTTCCATAGATCTGATGTGCTTGATATTTCACTCCTATGAGCCTTAGTAATAACCTTAAGCCTTTTCATGTTCCACCGGACTAAACCATAATGAAAAAAATACTCAATGTATTTCATGATAGCATTTCCATGGTGCAGCTAAGGGCAACGTATATCCATTTGCAGTAAGTTTGATGAACACAAGTGCACTTGGATTTACGTTTTAATTCCTGGATCGACTGAGCAAGCGAGGAGGAGAAATTAGTCCCACTTTTCGTGCATGTTGATGTTCCATATAGGAATTTGGACACGAAGTATGGCCTATGGTAGATCGCTCGAGGATCTCCCTTGCGAAGAAAACGTGCCCCACAATTGAGTGCTTTGGGCTTAGATTTGAATGAGGTGTGTGGCCCACTTCTTGACACCCGTCATGGGGGAAACTCCCTTTTAACGCCAATTTCATTAAATTTGGACATATTAGGAAAATTTTGGACTAAGAAAGTGAGAATTTAGACTTTGAAAGTGTCAATATCAACCTTTCTAAAATGCAAAATTAGGTTCTGAAAGTGGAAATATTGGCTTTGAAAAGTGTGTTTTTCTATACGAATAGTGTGTTTTTTACTACTTATGAACCTTAAAATTGCATTTTTTGTTATAAAACTATGAACTCAATTCAAAAAGTGTGTATTTCAAATAAAAAAATGCAAATTTTCATTTGAAAAGTGTGAATTTCAAATCGAAAAATGCAAATTTTCATTTGAAAAGTGTGAATTTCAAATAAAAAAATGCAAATTTTCATTTGAAAAGTGTGAATTTCAAATTAAAAAAATGCAATTTTTTATTTGAAAGTGTGAATTTCAAATAAAAAAACAATTTTTTGTTTAAAAAGTGCAATTTTCATTTGGAAATGTTCAACATTTTAAGGTGAAAAGTTCAATGTCTACAATATTCAGTCATTGTTTGAATAACAAGTTAATCAGTTCTTGTTTCTTATTTGATACATTATCAAGAATATCTATCATTTTACAGAAATAAATTTAATAGTTTCCAAATGAGGCAGGAATTCTCTGTGTAATCTATATAGGCACAGCTTACTTACACAGTAGTAACCAGTAAATGGTGTATTCTGCATCACAGTAGTAATCTTGCCCCAATTCCTAGATGCTTGTGGATGTTTCAGATGCTCAACGTTTGCTCACCCAGCCAGGTTGATAGACAGACTAGAAAGATTGTAACAAAATATAAATTTGTTGTGCAAAGATCACATCAAATAAATGTAATACCGGGAAGAAGAAGGGTCGGCCGCCCCTTCATTTATGAGAGAATTGTAAACATATTCAACCTACGGAGGCTAAGAGGTCAATTCATGTATATCCAAAATGGTGAACAATGTAAGAATACTGAGCACAAGAAGGGTCATTCGATCCTTCATTAACGTGAGAAATGTACAAATATTTGATCTACGAAGGCTATTCCGACAATTCTCGACTTCCAACTTCTGTTGTAAATAGTAGGGACCCATACATCGGCTAAGTTATATCATATAAAAATTGTTTGTCCCAACTTCCGTTTTCCGACAAGAAGGATCGGTCACGCCTTCTTTTTGTGTTAATTGTGAAAACCTTGATCTAGCAATTCAACTATATCCATAATGGAGAACAAACTAAGGATCGACCGACCCTTCTTGCAATGTCAAAATATTATGAAAATAATTCTAGGAATAAGAAGGGTCGACCGACCCTTCATTTATGAGGGAATTGTAAAAATAGAACACCTTGGAGAAAGAGCGGCCGCTCTTTCTCTGAGAATATTTCCACTTTCCAGCAAACTGTGCGAAGCAATGTTCCAATGAAATTTTTGTTTAGAGTACTGATATCTACTTTCCCTATTCCTAAAAATCATCCCTGGAGGAAGGAGCAGACGCTCTTTCTCCTTATCCTCTACGTCCAAGACCTAGAAATAGATCCCGACGAAAGAAAGACATCTCTTTCTCTAACAACATTTCGATTTGCCAGCAAAGTGTTTGAAAAAAAACTTCTATAAAGTTTTTTGTTAAAATGTTGATATCTAGTATCCCAGGGTGACACATGGAACACTCAGATTGTGACACATGGCATATTTGATTTTTAAAATTAGTTTAAAGATTGTATAAACGAATATTAATGGTACCATTACAATATAAGCATATGTATTTAACTTATATAAATTTTTGGAATAGGTAATTCGGGAATCAAATTTGAAGGGATGAACTTAATTTGAAGTTGAAGGTTATATATTCATACCACCCTTCTAGCATGAAGGAATTTAATTAAAAAAATTACACTTCAATTGACAATAACAAATTAACTCAACATTTCATTAAAAAAAGTGATAAATAAAATATTACCAAATATGAGTAATATATTACATATTTCCATGCATACACTTAAAGAAAGTGAGGTCTAACAATGCCATGCCACCCATATTAATAAGCAACATCGAACAATAGGATGAACCAATGAGATCATTATATGAAGTGAAGTATATTAAATTAACAAATACTTTAATACAACTGACCAATTCTTTCTGATACAAGATCACTCTTTCTATTATTTAATGAACCTTTACGTTGGTACAATTAGTCCAACAAAATCTAAGGCATGATGAGATGATTTTCTTCGCACACGTGATATAGGCCATCATTCACGATTAGCACCATTAGGATAACTTCCATTTCAGAATTTCATCGTATAAACCATCGCCATGTTAGCATACAATCCTTTCTCAAGGCATCGATTAGAGTGATGCATGTAAGCAAAATATAAGGAATAATGAGATTATTTTCTTCACACACATGATACAAGCCATCATTCACCATTAGCACCGTCAGGATAACTGCCATTTCATAATTTCAATGTATAAACCATCGACATGTCAGCATACAATCGTTTCTCAAGGCATCGATTGGAGTGATACATGTCATCAAAATCTAAGGCATGATGAGATTATTTTCTTCACACACTTGATACAAGCCATCGCTCAGCATTACCACCGTCAAGATAACCACCATTTCTGATAAATGCCTTCGAAAATAATATTATCATGCCTTAGATTTTTCATTCGATTTAAAAAATAAATAAAAAGAAAGAATGATTCTTTTTAAAAAAACAAAAGGAAAGAATGTTTCTATTTAAAAAAAACAAAAAGAAAGAATTTTTCTATTTAAAACAAAAGAAAGAAAGAATGATTCTATTAAAAAAAATAGAATAGTATTCGTATAATGCTACTATATTGCTACTAATATAAATGTGTAAAGTTACTTATTTACAATTACTTCGACAAGTAAACTTCACTTCGACGACCATTATGGATGACCATCGTCAGGAGGAAGAGGAGAATATAACGTATCGTCGTCGCAGAGTCTCTCATGCTCATAAGATATTTTGGAGGAAATCTAGGATTTTTGAACTGGACCTATCATTCGAAGTGCAGAAGGAAATCCAAGGTGTGGAGTATGAGCTACGGAAAAATCTTGGTAAAGATATGTTGATGTATATGTAACTTCAGAATGTATTTCACCCATGTATTTCATATATGTATTTTATATTCCTATAGAGATGTTATTATTCCTCTATACGAAAGTGTCGTCATTTATATTGTAAGTGTCATAACTTATACTTGATGGGTTATTAGACCACCTTGTTGGGGTCGGCCCTGTATAAGTCATGTGGGTCAAAGGGTTATTAGACCACCCTAGTGGGAGTCGGCCATGTGGGTCAAAGGGTTATTAGACCACCCTATTGGGTGTCGGCTCAGTCAGCATTGTGTTATGTGGTTAAGTTAAGGCCGACCTGGTAAAGGTTATTAGGCAAGTCAAGTCTAGTATAAATAGAGATCGAGAGATCTCTATTTGATCATTCTATTCTCTCACTCACACTTTGGAGAGTGGTGCACTTGTGGAGGAGGAGGCTCTGCTGCTAGGAGAAGACTGTCTCTTGTATTCTGTTTGTATCATTGCTCTATCTATCTCTGAAGAAGTTATTGGGGTTTTTCACCTTTATGGTTTTCCCCAAGTAAACTCTGTGTCTCTTGTATGCCTGCATTATTGTGTCCATGATTGATATGCTGTAGATTTGTTGTACATGTTGTTCTCTCAGTTAAGATCCTAGATCAGATTGAAGTAGATTCTGAAAATTTAACATGGTATCAGAGCTAGCCTGAAATAAGGCATGATATGGCATGTATGACACTTGTTGCAGTTGTGATGCTAGGGCTTGATATAGCAAAAACCAGTCATTGTAGAACTTTCACTATAAATCCATTTTGGAAAATTTTTCGGATCTGAAACTTTTACAGGTCGAATATACGATCCCCATGTACCTTGTGTCCAAAGGAAAACCTCTAATTCGTTGTACTTTGTGATTTATGATCTGTACAATATAGGGTTTCTGCCTCTTCCAGATCTGAGTCAAAATCAGGTGACCTTGGGAAAAAGGTCATAACTTGGGCTAGGAAGCTCCAAATGAAATTTCGTAAAAAGTGACGGGTAGTACACAGACTGTAATATCTTAGGAAATGTTTTTAGAGGTCGAAGTTGAACCAGTGACACGTGCACTCCGTACAAGTTCGCTCTCCTGTATTATCCCATAAACAGGTCACATTGCGACACTTGACATAACTCTCTCTCAGGGAATCCAATTGAGGTCAGACCTGTCGAGATGGAAAGATAACAGGTCAGGCTATGTTAGAAAAAATTTTCAGACCGTGTGCATCAAAAAGTTCGGAGTTACACCAGAAACAATCAGGTACATATTTCTGTCAAAACATAATTATTTTTTAGCACCTTCATTCATGGCTTCCAGAATTTCGGGATTCGAAGAAAGTTGAAATTTTTGTAATCGGAGACCATGGATGGATGCTACTCATCAAAATAGAAATTTAAAGACCAAGTTCAGATTTTTTGGTTGGGCAGAAGGCCTGGCTTGATCAAACCCCAGTTTGGGACATTGATCGGAAAGATGGAAAATTAGGGCTTCTGCAAAAATTGGAATTTTGGAAATCTGTGACCACGGCTGGAAGCTCCTCAGAAAAATCGAAGTTTAGAGATTTGAATCAAATCTTTTGGTTGGGTGAAGCTCTGGGAAAATCAAACCCTAATTCAGGGTCCTCCCTAGTGAATCGAGAAATCTAAAAGGCAATTTCGAGGGGTGAAACTTTGCAGTTTTCAAATTCTGAATATACCAACTTAATCAGTTCATCAAGGTGCATTTTTCTATCCTTTCGGAAGTTTGAAATTCAAAGTTTGAATTTTTGGGGTTTCTTTGACAAACCCTAATCCAGCTCCAGGTCCAGTTCTTGCAAATCAAGTGGATTGGGTTAATCCTAGAAGAAGATGGATTGGTCACTTGCATAAGTGAAGAAGTTCCTGTCTCAGAGGGAGATGACGCTAAGGCCTTCCATAAGAAGATTACAAGCAATCTTGATTGGTATGGCTTACAGGTATGTTTCATGGTTAAGTTTATCATATGTTTGTCTTCATATCATTACAGTACAATCTTGATTAATTACTAGACTTGTCGTATCACCTTAATAGAAGATATTCATTGATTAAGGTTTTGACACTTATGAATGTACTAATGCATTGTGATGTTGTATGAGGTTTATGTTGTTCACTAACATAAAAGGTACACCAAGAAAGACAAATCATGTTCTACTTCAAAAACATATGATCATGGTGACATGAAGACAAAGATTCATCCATTGTCATGGATCACATAGAAGATCTACTTTCGAGGCATGTATAACTTGGTCCTACAATGGTTAACCTATGAGACATGCAAGTTACTAGCACAAGTCACTAAAGAGAACCAGAAGAAATTATGCGGGTATGTTAGACATAACTAGCTAGCATGTGAATCCAGGTATGTTTTTCCTATATCAAGCTAGAATCCTACCTTGTGTTAGGATCTTATACTATTGTGTTGTTGATAATGATTATTCATGAAGTCATAGGTTTGAATAGTCATGGTTGTATGCATATTATGTTTCTTACCATAATTGATGATATGACTAACCAGAAGAATCATGAAGGTATAGGTTTGAGTAATCACGGGTTTATGGATTGATGATTTAACTAATCAGAAGAGTCCTATGATCAAATAAGAATATGCACAAGTAAAAAAAGACTTCCCTGAAACCTTGAATACTAATGTTTATTATCTGTGAATGATCATGAATATACATGTTTACGATTATTGTGTTTTGATAGTATTAAGATTATACTAATAAATGTGTGATTATGTATGAGACCTCAAGGATAACACAATGATGATACTAATAAGCATGCATAGTGATTAAGGATGGATGTAAGTTCAAGGACAGGTAATCCAGGAAGCAAAGATCAAGAGGGAGCACACTCCGGTTGTTCCTGCAAGAAAGCAAACGAGCACACTTCAGTAGTTTCTGCAAGGATGCAGATATTCAGAGGGAGTTGACCACTTCTCACAATCCACATCAGAATGGAGTTGCAAATATTCAGAGGGAGTCCACCTAGCAACCAAACAAAGATAAGTATTTGAATTGTCATTTCTTACATAATGTTATTCAATGATGTATATGCTTATGTTCCTAGAATTAGGTTGTGTATTATGCATATTAGAATAGTTGGATTGATGAACAGTATACTACTAATATACATGGGTAAGTGGCCAATGGTACTGTACAACATTCCATTGCTACTTATCTAGGATGAAACCTCTTTGCTGACATGTTAGGAGTTGTGCACACTCTTAACAATGTTCTGGTAGAGATTGTAAGGCATCTAGAAAGTTACGGAATATGGATAAATTTTGTATTGAAGCATTGGCTAAGATAATTGCATGATGGTATGACATATTTCTTTATGTGTAAAAATTTGTTCTGAAAACTATGAGATCTTTTCTAATCATGCAATTTAACTTGTTGTGTAGGAAAGATCGTATACCATCACCTACAAAAGAAGGACTACAACATTTGTTCAGCAACAAAGTTATCTATTGAAAATATTGAAGATATTGAAGTTCCCAGGAACTGGGAAGAATGCCATGATCGAGGAGTACCAGTCGATCACGAAGTTGTTTGGGATGCAGTCCCAAGACCTGAAGGAGAGTCTATAGTGACTTCCAAGAGAAGTTACAATATCAAGCATGTTGTAGGTGGTAGCATAGAGACGTTTGTTCCTATATCCAGATACACTTCCATTAGATCAGTACTTGCTCCGGTTGCAGTGATGATAGGGAAGATACACCATATGGATTTCAAGACAGCTTTCTTGAATGGTGTAGTTGAGGAAGAAGTGTACGTGGAGCAGCCACTTGGTTCTGAGACACATGACAGGGAGTCATATATGTGGAGAACTTGGTATGGTAGGATAGAGAGCTTTCTATCCAGTTTTGGCTTTACCAAGAATAAAGCGGATTCCAACCTTTACTACAAGGTTGGGGAAGGCAATCTAGTGATACTACTATGTGGATGACCTGTTTGTAATAGGTGAATATAGATTGATTTCCGACATGCAACGGAAGCTTGCTACCAAGTTCGAGATGAAGAAATTGGGGATGATGCACTATTTGTTTTTGGTATAGAGGTGTGGCAGAGTGTAGATGGAATCTTCCTTGGACAAGGGAAGTATGCATTAGAGATCCTGAAGAGGTTCGGGATGATGGACTGCAAGGCTATGGCCACACCTATGGCATCAAACCTAAAGCTTCTATGTGATGCTTCATCTGGGCCGGTTGATATCACTATGGATCGTCAGATGATTGGGTCCTTGATGTACCTGACGAACACGAGACCGGATATTTGCTTTGCAGAGAACACATTGAGCCAGTTCCTGACGGATCAGAGAGATGTTCACCTGGTTGATGTAAAGCATATTCTGAGGTACCTGAAGGGTACGGCTGATTATGGGCTCAAGTATGATGCGGATCAAAAGTTTAACCTGCAGGGTTATGTTGATTCAGATTGGGCAAGCAGTGTTGTAGATAGGAAGAGCACATCTAGGTGTTTCTTCAATATGGGATCAAGTGTGATCTCTTGGTTTAGCAGGAAGCAGTCATGCGTAGCACTGATTACAGCCAAAGCAGAGTATGTTGCGATGGATGAGCAGGTTGCAGATGTATTGACCAAGCCGTTGGCCAGAGTGCAGTTTGAGTACTTCAAAGAGAGGCCTGGTGCACTTCAGATCGAGGTTCCCTCCAAAGGGAAGTGATTAGTCCAGAAGATGCAGATGCACATGAGCTTTTCTGACATGGTTGATGTGTTCTCCTTGGTCGTGATGTAATTGCTGACCCATTTTTCACATGGTGGTAGATGTGTTCTCCCATGGTGAAAAAGTAAGGGCTGGAGCCTTCCTCGAATGGTGGTAGATGTGTTCTCCCATGTCGGTGGTGTAAGTGCTGGATGATGTGCATCTGGGCTATGCTTCGTGGATGATGAGATTATCTGAAGAGGACGATGCTATGATGATCAGAAGGATCATGGATGATGAGCATAAGGATGATGCTCTAGTTACTACTCTGTATATGTATATGCATCATGTTGGATGCTTGTTATGATCAGTTGGATCATTGCATCATATTGGATGCTTGTTATGATCATTTGGATCATTTATTTTGGATACTGGATATGATCAGTTGGATCATTTGTATGTATTTTGTATATGCATCATGTTGGATGCTTGGACCATGTATTTGTATATGTATCAAGTGGATACATTGTATGATCAGGTAGATCATGTATGTTGATATGTATCAGGTATGATCAGGTGGATCATGTATTTGTATTTGTATCAGGTGGACACTCTGTATGATCAGGTGGATTATGTATGATGATATGTATCGGGTATATACTTGGTATGCATCAGGTAGATGCATTATATGATCAGGATGATCATGGATGACAAGCTTCAGGATGTTGCTCTAGATGACATGCAGCAGAATGTTGCAGTGATGATGATCAGGATGATCATGTGTACATCAGGATGATGTATGGTGAGTATCAGGTTGATACTCTGTGGCCGTGGAACAGATTGTGCAGATAAGCATGTAGTTTGTGCCCTGGGAGATTTGCAGATAGTCTTTCGAGGTTTTTCCTATGGCATGTAATTTGTACCCTGGGATATCTGGCAAATGCTCTTTCGAGGTTTTGCTTGGGAGGACATATAATTTGTGCCCTGGGATATTTGTAGATAGTATTTCGAGGTTTTTCCTATGGCATGTAATTTGTACCCTGGGATATCTGGCAAATGCTCTTTCGAGGTTTTGTCCTATGGCATGTAATCTGTGCCCTGGGAGATCTGATAGGTTGAGCCATGTGCTTGTAATCAGTCTTGGGATGCTCTTTCGAGGTTTTTCCATGACCACATGTAATTCGTGCCCTGGGAGATCCGATAGGTTGAGCCTTGTGCTCGTAATCAGTCCTGGGATGCTCTTTCGAGGTTTTGTGGTGACCACATGTAATTTGTGCCCTGGGAGATCCGATAGGTTGAGCCTTGTGCTTGTAATCAGTTCTGGGATTATCTTTCGAGGTTTTGTGGTGGGGTCACATGTAATAAGTCCTGGAGATCTGGACAGGATCAAAAAGGCCTCAGATGCTCTTTAGGGTTCTTACTAGTCAAGAGACTCTTTTAAGGTTTTGTGATGCATGTAATAAGTCATGAGGTTTCCACAGTATGGCCAGTGATGATGAAGACCTGCAGGTGGTGAGCCTACATCCAGTATGAAAAAGGACTGGCTCTGTAGAACTTCCTATGACGAGTAGATTAAGAGATTGGTTGAGATAGCAGTAGCAGCGACGATGATGATTCGCTGATGATGATCCAAAGAAGAAGACTTGTGCTAGCAGACCTGTGTCGAAAAATACCTTCCCAGTTAAGAGGGAGTGTTTTTTGAATACTTATGAACCTTAAAATTGCAGTTTTTTGTTAATGTTGATATCTAGTATCCGAGGGTGACATGTCGAATGCTCACATTGTGACATGTGGCATATTTGATATTTAAAATTAGTTTAAAGATTGTATAAAAGAATATTAAGGATATTAATGGTACCATTTCAATAAACATATGGATTTAACTTATATAAATTTTCGGAATAGGTAATAATACCCTTCTATATAGAAAAGTAATATAGTAGCATTATACAAATACTATTCTACTTTTTTTAAATAGAATCATTCTTTCTTTTTGTTTTTTTAAATAGAAACATTCTTTCTTTTTGTTTTGTTTAAATAGAAAAACTATTTCCTTTTGTTTTTTTAAATAGAAGCATTCTTTCTTTTTGTTTTTTTTTTAAATAGAATGCAATCTCATAAAAAGAATGAAAAGTTTTTTTAGTTATTATTGTTTTTTAATTAAATCCCTTCATGCTAGAAAGGTGGTATGAATATATAACCTTCATCCTGCAATTAATTTCAACCCTTCAAATTTGATCGCTGTGTGCCACTAGTTTTCCCCTTTAAGAAAAAAAGAGAAACTTTGTATTATATACTGGTAAAAGAGATTACATCAGTCTTCTTTTCACATTGCACTTCTAAGATAAAACCTTCCATATAGAGAAATTCCTATTTCTACTATCAACCTTGGAGACTGAACATAAAGCCTTACTGTTTGACATCAAAACAGTTGTCACATAAAAGACCCAGCCAGGTTGATAGATAGACTAGAAGTATTGCAATAAAATATAAATTATTTGGGATAAGATCACATCAAATGATATCAGAAAGAACATCCATCCCACTCTGAACACTATGCCCCATATGTTCTCGTTGTGCCTTAACTGCTGCAAGGCCCTTCTCATTTATTCTAATTTTTTCTCCTATCCATCATTGCCTTGGTGACCATGCCCATATGATGCTATTTAGATCGATCATCATATTTTTTGTTGCACGAATAACCCATTGTTTTTTTCTATCTAAATAGTTTTTGTACAACACCTTCATATCCTTCGATGCTCCTGTTGGCTTCCACCATTGCACCTCTACTTTGTATGGCCCAACAGTACTAGCATGTAAATCCTGATAAATATTACCAATCACCCCACCCAATCAGATTGCACAATATGGCTCTGGTGATTGCACAATGACCATTTGGCCTTTTAAACCATCCACTCTTGGAATGAATTCATCTACAGGCTTGTTGCATACTGGTCCAACATAGTAATCCTGCAAAGTAGGAAGATTTTACTTTAAATAAGCATCCATAATTTCATGTTCATATCTTGTAGGTTCACTACTATGAATATCATGGCTTGTCGATGGCTAAAACTTAGTTGATGACTGATCAACACTCTCGAAGCCCAACTTTCCAAATATTTATATATATCCTCCCAATAATTTAACTTGGGACACCAAAATTGTTCACCTCCTTTCTCAATCCCTCGATTCCATAGTGAAATATATGTTTCTATTCCTTTTTTTATTTTTTCAATGTCCAAAGGTCTTTTTGATTGCAGATTTAATAACCTAGGTTGTCCCATAAGCAAGTCTGTGCTACCATGTGGAAATGATCGTCAGAGATGAATAGGAGATGACCACAATTCATCCCAAAGTGATGCCATCCATTGCATGACTGGAATATCATCTATGAGATGAAATTTAAAAAATTGGCATTTTTTGATACCGATGATCTTGGCATTTCCATCCAAAAGGTGGGGTTTCACAAAACTATTAAAATCGTAAATTTCATCAATTATATAAGGGATATAGAAATTTTGATCTTCACATGTCCTATACGTATCCATAATTTATGAGAGTAAAAATATATCCTTGTGCATTAGCTTTACTGATAACCTACCATAAGTTCCATCTATGTATTCATGGGTGTGTCCTACCGGGAGGAATCCAACTTCAACTATCTCGAACACTCTCCTTGCTGTTAAAAGAGATAAAAATGCAAATATAAAGCGGTTTTTGCTATCGCTTTAACAATTATCCATTTGCAACAACAATATGGGTGGTAGTTTTCTTTTTGGCAAGCATTCATTAGTACCATCAACACACACTACATCATCTTGCATTAAATCTTGTATGTATATCAATCACTTTTCATTTGAATCTGAATGCAATAGAGCATCATGCAATCGGTGCTTAGATGTTGCGCCTTTGTAGAGCAAATCACTATATTTATCAACTAGTGGTTCTTCAAGACACTTCAAGCATTTAGATAGGGATGTCACAGTGAAATTCGATCCCATCTCTAAAAACGAGAGGATGAAATGGCCTAAACCCCCAGTCTTGTGCCCATGAGTCAAAATTTCAGTCAATGATATCGGAATATTCATAACATTACTAAAATATTTTGCCTTATTACCCATCCTTGGAATGGAAGTCTTTCACTTATCCATTTTGTTGTGAACAATACTCGGAAAAGTCTTTGGATTTTTTTGTGATGCTAATCTGTGAGAATAATATACTTGGAGACAACTTGCGATATATTTATTATGAGTTTCTTGATTTCCTCGCAACCTTTCTACCTTAGTTGGATCAATGGTCCCCTTAATCCTATCCTGTATTGTAATGCAGTCATTACACCATGCAAAGGAGTTTGATTTAGAGATTTTAACATCTCGAAAATCTTCTCTCATCACCTTGCTAAAGGAGGATTGTGATACTGGAGGAAAATTGATACTTTTGAAGTCTTCATTAGCCATTTTTCGCATCAAACCATGGGAAATATTAGATGGCAATAATTTCAAGGTTGTCCATGTTCCATCTTCATTGATTAATCCTGTAAGCTGTGGAGATTTGTCTAAATTATCTTATACAATTTCATTAGTGGTAGCTACCAGTACAGCAGTGTTCACCATAGATTTTTCCAAGCCACTGTTACCATGCACAGCTCTGACATCATCATTGAAGAACATGCTTTTATAATTGTAGAAATTGCTCCTTTTTATCCCATGGAATTTATACCATGCATTTTGACAGACGTCGATTGTGTCTAATCTCATTGTAAACATGCTTATTTTTCTATCATCTTTTCTTTGGCCACATGACCATTTGATCCCATAGAATTTATAACATACTATCTTCTTGAATTTCCATTCATACTATGAAATTTATTCACAGATTCAACTATCGATTGAAGTGAAATTTTTTACATACAAATATTGGAGCAACAATGTTTAGTGACAATTTTTTAAAGGAATGCACCCTGATCAATTCTAATCCTGTAAGGTACTACTCTTGAATTTCTTTTAGAAATTTTAGTTCCATCTTGCCACTTTATGGAATTGTATGACCTTGTTCCGTTACCTTTAGCATTTGTATATTCACAATGGGGAGTACCTGGAAGGACCATCTTTAAAGGACATTCTTCAAAAATATTACAAATGTTGACCATATCTTCGTCTATTTTATTTTTTAGTATAACATCCAAAGGAACATCATCGAGGTCAATGAAATTGTTTGGATGCCATATTATAAGAGAGCCTTCAAATACACCACAATCCTCGCAATTGCAAAGGACTTTATGAACTAAAATACCAAACTCACCAGCATCTACTGCTTTGAATTGTACAATGTATCCCTAAAAAATAGTTGACACTATTCCTCGAGCAACATAATGTGGCTTTAAAGAACATTGATGTATCAAATTAACTTTTTCTCCCACAAACCTGACATTGTTATTTTCTCTTAATTCTTTCAAAGTAGTTTCAGATTGATTATTGTTGAAATTGCTTTAAACATAAAGCAATGTTTCTATATTAAAATGTATGATTCTTTTCATCGTCCATACAACAAAACCTCCACTACTCAACCCTAGACAACATGCCATACAAGAAAAATCCACTTCATCCACCAGAATACCAAAGGCGAAGTCACCCAAAAATGTTCCCCCAACAAAATCAGTCCCACTCACATTTGTTACAAAACCTATGGAAATTAATCCTTGCATTCTGAACACTTATGCAACAACTTAACTTTTCTCATAATAAAAGAATATTTATTCTCATTTGTTACGATATGTTCTACACTCAGAGAAGTAGAAGTTGGTATATCATTCACCTCATTGTCCTGAAGAGAAGACCCAATGTGGTTAATGATCTCATATACAAGCCATGTAATATAACCACCAACAGCCTCTGACAATGTACCTACACCTTCTAATGGATAGAGAAATGGAATACTTGAATTTAAAGTCTTGGTAAAATTTACAATGATACATCCATCACGAATGCTAATATTATGCAATATTTTTCTTTCTTGAAAAGAGATTCCTTCAGCAACTTTCAATCCATTCAAAAGCAGGTCCACACATTGTTGAGAACCAAAATCAATTTCATAAACAATTTCAAAAATATAAAATAACAGGACACATTGTTGAGAACCAAAATCTAGTTCAGAACCAATTTATGAAATATAAAATAGTAGGTGCATATTAAAAATCATATTTATTTTAAATAAAGAATAATTTTTACACTAGTATATAATACAAAATAAATCAATTAGAAGGGTCATGTCACTTCCCCTCCCATTGCTCTGATGCAAGGAAGGGAAGATCACAGATTGGTATTAGAGACCATGTTGCAGCACTGGGGATGCATGGGCCAAACTATGAGCTTACAGGCAGATAATCAGAATATTTAAAAGAGGTATTGATGAAGTTGGGAAACATTTTAATTGAGAGAATGGAAAAATCAGAGTTCTCAGGAGTGGTAGACGAGAACATAGTTGGATAGTGCTCGTCGAGAGCTTTTCAAGGGTATGGAGTTTTCCCAAAATGTAATTTGGATTAGAAAGTGACGGGCCTAGGAAGTTATGCAGCTAAGCTTCCAAATTTCCAAACCTGCATTGCGGATTGTGGAAGTGATATTTTCTGGAGTTGGGAAAATTCGAGTTCCGCATTTCTGAGTTCCACATTGCGGATTTCAGATTGCGGAGATGATATTTTCTGGATTTTGAAAAATTGGCATTCTACATTTCCAAGTTCCACATTGTGGATTGCGCATTGCAGAAGTGATATTTTTCGGAGTTGGGAAAATTGGCATTCCGCATTTTTGATTTTCGCATTTCAGATTGCGGATTGTGGAAGTGATATTTTCTAGAGTTGGAAAAATTGGCATTCCGCATTTCCGAGTTCTGCATTGCAGATTGCGGATTGCGGAAGTGATATTTTCCGGAGTTGGGAAAATTGGCGTTCCGCATTTCCGAGTTCTGCATTACGGATTGCAAATTGGGGAAGTGATACTTTCCGGTGTTTGGAATTTTGGACTTCCACATTGTGGATTGCATATTATGGTGGTGTAAATTTTCTCAAAGTCGCGTGTTAGGGTTCCGACTTTCTAACTTCCACATTGCGGATTGCAAATAGCATATTTCGAACAAAAGAATGATCGACTGACCCTTCCTGTAGGTTAGAACTATTATGAAAAGAATACTGTGAAAAAGAAGGGTCGGATTCCCCTTTATTTATGATGGAATTGTAAAACTATTCAGCTTACGAAGGTTGGACTGTCAATCCATGTATATCCAAAATGTTGAACATTGGAAGAATACTGAGTACAAGAAGGATCGACCGACCCTTCTTGCAGTCTAAAAATATAATGAAAAGATTAGTGGGAAGTTGAAGGGTCGGTCGTCCCTTCATTTATGAGTGAATTGAAAACATATTCAACCTACGATGACTAAGGTGTCAATTCATGTATGTCCAAAATGGTGAACACTGTAAGAATACTGAGCACAAGAAGGGTCGAACGACCCTTTATTTATGAGAGAAATGTAAAAATATTTAATCTACAATCGCTAGGCTGACAATTCCCGCCTTCTGAATTGCGTTGTAAATAGTAGGAATCCGGATAGAACCTAAGTTACAATATACAAAAAAATGTTTGTCTGGACTTCAAATTTTCCAAATGGAAGGATCAGATGCCCCTTCGTTTAGTGGATAATTGTGAACACCTATATCCAGCATTCATATATATCCAGAATGGTGAACACAAGAAGGATCGACCGACCCTTCTTACATTCTAGAAATATAACGAAAAGAATACTGGGAAGAAGAAGTGTCTCCTTCCCATTCATTTATGAGGGAATTTTAAAAATATTCAACCTACGAATGTTAGGCCATCAATTCATGTATATCCAAAATAGTGAACACGGGAAGAATGCTAAGCACAACAAGGATCGGTCGACCCTTCATTTACGACATAAATGTAAAAACATTTAATCTACGAAGTCTATGTCGAAAATTCTCGACTTCTGATTTCAACTATAAATAGTAGGGACCCGGACATCATCTAAGTTCTAACATATAAAAATGTTTGTTCCGAGATACATTTTTTGATGAGAAGGATCATTTGCCCTTCCATTTAGTAGATAATTGTGAACAATTATATCCAGCAATTCACTTATATCCATAATGGAGAAAGAAATAAGGATCGACTGACCCTTCTTGCATTCTATAACTATTATGAATAGAATACTGGGCAGAAGAAGGGTCGGTCGCCCCTTCACTTATGAGGGAATTATAAAATTATTCAACCTCTGAAGGCTAAGACGTCAAATGATCTATATCTAAAATAGTGAAAACCAGAAGAATACTGAGCACAAGAAGGTTCGACCAACCCTTCATTTACGAGAGAGATGTAAAACTATTTGATCTACAAAGACTAGGCCGACAATTCTCGACTTCCAACTTCCGCAGTAAATAGTAGGGATTGAAGATCAACTAAGTTATAACATATACAAATTGTTTGTCCAGAGTTCCATTTTCCGACAAGAAGGTTCAGATGCCCCTTTGTTTAGTAGACAATTATAAAAACCTTTATCTAGCAATTCAACGATATCTTGAATGGAGAACAAAAGAGGATCAACCGACCCTTCTTGTAGTCTCGAACTATAACAAAAAGAATATTGGGAAGAAGAAGACTCGACCATCCCTTCATTTATGAGGGAATTGTTAAAATAGAACTTGGAGAAAGTGATGCCGCTCTTTCTCTGTGGATATTTCCACTTGCCAACAAAATGTGCGAAGCAATGTTCCTATGAAATTTGTATTTAGAATGTCGATATCTACTTTCGCCACTCCTAACAAATAATCCTTGGAGGAAGGAGCGGATGCTCTTTCTCCACAACATATACTTCCAACACCCCGAGATAAAGCAACTTGACGAAAGAGCGACCTATCTTTCTCTGAAAAAATTTCGACTTTCCAGCAAAGTCTTTGTAGAAAAAATTCTATAAATTTTGTTGTTAAAATGTCGATATCTAGTTTCCCAAGGTGACACGTGAAAGACTCATATTGTGCCACGTGGCATATTTGATTTTTAAGATTAGTCTAAAGATTGTATAAAAAATACTAAGGATATTAATGGTACCATTTCAATATAAACATATGGATTTAACTTATATAAATTTTTGGAATATGTATCAGGGATCAAATTTGAAAGGATGAACTTAATTTCAAGTTGAAGGTTATGTATTCATGCCACCCTTGTAGCATGAAGGGATTTAATTAAAAAAATTACACTTCAATTGACAATAATAAATTAACTCAACGTTTCCTTAAACAAATTGCTAATTGGTTGGAAACTGGATCAGAAATCCAAATAAAAGAACAAGAGGTGTTTCTCCTATTTGGGTTGGTTTCCTAAAACTCTACAATTGGATGGAAAATGATATCTATTGGCGAGTAGGAAATGGTAAAGAGATATTGGTCAGTATAGATCCGATCCTAGTTTTGGAAGAGAATTACAAAATTTCAGAGGATATTATCAGTTTATTGAAGGAATATGGTCGTATTACTCTTGATAAAATGAAAAAGACCAACGATATGGTCTTTTAAAGACTTGAACATCCATGTACTATTTGATTCAACTTTAATATCAATAGTATGTGTTTTTTTTGTTGAAAAAAAAAGTTGCAGGGTGTCAGCACCCAAAATGACCCTCTAGGTTGTGAGAGAAGGACACTTCGGGGTAACCACAAAACCACTTAAGGAAAGGTGAGCTGGCTTCTTCCTCTCCAGAGAGGGATCTCTCACATGTTTGGTTTAGCAAGGCCAGATACATGAATAAAATTGAGATAGAATTATTGTTTGGTTGAAAGCAGTGTAGACGTTCCTTGGGAAATGGAGTCAAAACACCAAAAATGATTAAAGTGACAGTGCTTTGCAAAGAAGTCCCCACAGAGGCAGGATAGCTACCCCCTTACAGTCAAAGAGCTTTTGTTTGGTGACAAAGAAGAAGATATGAACAAACCATCAACACAGAGCACCTTAAGATGAATTTTGTATTGACTTTAGCAGAAAATCATTTGTGGATGCTTAGAATGAAAGAGACAGAGCATAACATGTATGAATTCAATCCCAATACGCACTTATCCAATCATGAAAAATAATAACAATACGAATTAGACAAGAAGGAAACATTCACATGGGAAAAGAGTATACAGACTATAAGAGAGATAACACAGGAATCTCTTGTAAAATTACTTGCTTGAATCTGCCATATTTCATTAAATGTGTCTCAAAAATGCTTAACACATGAGCCTCTCGGGTCTCAAAAATTTCCAACCCCTTTACTATATCTATTACATGAGAATATATAAGCCCTTAGGATGGAATTATCTACCAAAAAAATGGTTAAAGCCATATTGATACCTATCTATCCCAGTCCATCGTCTTCAAGAATTAGCTGCAACTGAAAAGGATGTTGGCAGATAGGCCTGACTAGTTTTACGTGTGTCTTTGTACAATTTGCTAGCTGCAACAACTCCTAAGCAGCTGGCAGGTCTCAAGCGGCCTCAAAAAATAAGCATGTTACATATTCAACATGGCCTCAAATAGATGGGATGCAAAAATATCATAAACAGACTGCCACCTTACGTTTTAGCTATGACTTGGCCTTATTGATCGAAAAAATATTCTACCTTCAGGGAATTAGCCACCTGCTCTTTTTATGTTGAAGGAGGGGGTGTAACTATCTGAGTGGGGACAACGTAATATTTGAGAATCTCCATGGTTTGGTGGGTGCTCTGTTCCACCTCCCATACCTCTTTCTTTTTCTTCCGCCTGGCCTTCTTGCGCAGTTGTCGACCTTGCTGCTCTTTGGGCTTGCTGGCTGTGCTTTCCTCTAAGTGGTAGAATCTTAAAGGCGATGAGGGAACATGCTCATCCTCCATGTCGAACCAGGCCTGGTCCGGTATAAAAATCACTTTGGCTTCTCGATCTTCATCCATGACCAGAACTCGACTGAAAATATATCGGCTGTTGATTTTGCCACCTCTTCGGACATGGATTCTAACAGTAAACCTTCAGAAACCATTTATAATGGCTGTGAAAATGATGGAATCCAGGAGAAATCATCTTCGCATGATCGTCTGACTGGGCTCGTCAAGTGAGAGGGAATGATGACTGAGGTCTGGGCTGACCCAAAAAAAGCTTCAACCGGACTTTCGCGTCACGTGAGGAGGCACATGATGAATATGATATGGCCTTTCTCCCTTGGACCATCATTCGACAGCAGATGCGCCTCTCAACCATCGATCTTGACCTTACTCGTATCCAGGTCATCCAAAGACATGCCCCCTACTACACTTCGCAACATCTAGGGTCGCTGATCATCTGCGCCGATTCATTCTACGAGCAAAACCTCAACTATAGATCTGAACATTGTCAGATATGGGCCATCTAAACTTGCACCCCCCTACTAAAAGTTTGCGGATTTGAAAAATCCATTTCCCGGCACACTTTTAAATCGCGAACCTAATGGTGACCATAGATCTGCTTCACCATCCCTTGATCTAACCTCCAACCTGCCCACGGGTTAAGCACTCCTCCCTCGCATAAAACACTCCCACTTCCTTCACAAGATTGCTTCTCAGCCGTGGATCGCCATCGCCACTGATCCCTGCCTTCCATTTATGCCCTCGTTTAACTTAGGCATGCTTTTTCATTTCTAGCCTTTTCAAAGGTGTTTAAAACTTTGGGCTTCAAAATATTTTGTTTTCCAGCTACAACTACACACCCCTAGCTCTTGTTTGGCATCCCATGGGTCTTATGATTTGAAAACCGAGGCCTTCATTCACTATCTGCAGGGGGTCTACTCCTCCTAGCCACCTAAGACAAAAATGGTGTCAACAACTAGCTCCAATTGGGGATGATATCCTCCCTGTGAGGTATCAAAGAACCTGCAGACCCAGTGCGTGTTCCATTGGGCTGCTCCCATTACAAACTGAAACCTGTAACTCTTCATCGAGACAGAAACTTAAAACTGATCACTAAAATGCCTGAAATCAAGATGAAACTGAACTGCAAATGCTCAAAAACTAACTGAAAACAGTATCATACTACCGAACTGAGAATGTTGTAAAAGGTGCTCGCCATAATGAGCTTATTTATGCACATGCTACCCTACCCTATATTACTGAAATGACTACAGTGTCAGTTGATACAAAAGTGCCAATGCAACCAAGCCAACAACTGACCCCATAAGTAAACTTCCTTATCATTCCTGACTAAAACCATAAAATAAGAACACAATGACAAAAAACAATGATGATAGGTGTAATCCTCTTGGCAAAAGCAAAACCAATTACTCCAACTGATGAGTTTCTTCATGTAATCAGCTATTGGGTCATAAAAGGAATGATATCCTCCAAATTTCTCTGCCATTTCTTTGACATGACAAGGCTGTCCCAATTGTAACTTATCTGACACCCTGTCAAGTTGTGGTCTTACTCGCAGACTGGCAGACCTACCTTCAAGGGTACTGTAACTAGTATGCCTATCTCCTTTGTCATTCATGCTAAGTGTAGGAACTGAATGTTCATGACAAGTTTCAAATAGGACCTGAAAATCATGTATGCTTGGTCCCTTAAGCAACCCAATAGGACTAAAACAATCAACTTCATGCACACCTTTCTGATGTAACTATAGTTTTGTGACATGAGAGGTTGTTTCAACATACAGGCTATCAATAACATCCCTCTCTTGGCTATTTAGAATTCCTAGATTAAAAACCTGATTTTGCTATGGTGTTTTGAAAGTAATACCCTCTTGACTCTCAAATGGATCAAGAAGAAGAACTTCTTCTCGATATGAGGACTCTGAGCTTGAATGAAATGAAGAAGAGATAGATTGACTATCCTGGTTCTCCTCTAGATTACTCATTATCTGACCAGCATGTTGAATGTCTTTATCAAATCTAGGAGAAATAATGAGAAATTATTTATTGATACCACCATCTACTCCATCTTCTGTTAATGGAAAAACCCCTATTCGCTGGAAACCTTCATGAATACATTGATAATTAGCCCCTTTTCTCTTTTTTTGTTGAGGGCAAGGTTTCTCAGGCAAGTCCTTTAAGCTTTCTTCATTCATGACTTGAAAAATTCTTTTCACTGTGTCAAATAGTTTAGAGAAGAGAGGTAGGGTATTACCTTCATCAGGCTCACTACCTCCGTGGTTTGCAATGATGAAATCCTAGGATACCATCTGATTTCTCTCCATGACTGGTTTTTCTAGATAGCAGGACTAATTGTATGCTTTCTTATTGCTTTCATTCACTTGTAGGATGTTTATGACACCTTCTACTACTTCAACGTTCTTCTTTTGATTAGGATTTTATTCCCTCGCTTCAACAATTCCAATGAAGGGTAACTAAAGGAAAACAATAATTTTCAACCCACTTACTACCCACCTTATTTTCATAACTTTGACCCTGAATTGCAATCATATTTTCTTCACCACCTGTCCTAGAAATTTGAAAATTTTCTGCTGGTTGTTTATGTACCTCATCCCAGTATTCATCCTTGTATTCATCATATAAAGGGGGAATGAGATATTCTTTAAAAGCTTTCATAACAGAAATTTTAACATGCTGACTGCAATCTACATAAAGCAGATTTGTGTCACCCTCTTCTTGTACATCACTGGGCTGATCATCTTTATGTTCACCATGAAAAGGATGCGAAAGCAAAACAAATCCTTCATGTTCACCCTTTCCATTTCACCCTTACTGTCTTGTTCTAAGATTTTTCTAGACATCCTAAAATTGTCTTCAACCTGCAATGAATCAATAAACATATGTTACAATGTGGGAGACCTTCTCTCTAAAAGAAGAAAAGACAATTCATGAGGGAGGATAGATGCATAATATAGTTTAGTAGCTTTCTGAAGAGGTTGAATTTATTTTGGCATGTTATAATAAAATATTGCAAACCTCATGTTAAAACTAGACATGGTTTCACCCTCTTGTCTTTTCATGGAATAAAACTCTGAAAGAACTCGGTCCAATGACCTTCTCTTCCCCCAAAACTCCAAGAAAACACTAGAAAGCTCCTCCCATGTATCAATGGATTGAGGTTGTAAGTGCTTAAACCATTTTTCAACATCTCCTTGGAAAGATTGCGAAAAAGACCTCATACAAACATCATCATGCTCTATTTCGAAAAGGTCCAGAAAATGCTCAAAACCTTGAATATGTTTCTCACCTGTAAGACTTCCATCCTCTCCATAAAAAAAAGGGAGGTTTCTATGGTACTTTGGAGGATATTCGTGAAGAGCAAGGGGTAGCTTCAAAGGACTATATCTCTACTGAGATCTCGAAGGCAAAAAAGTATGTACAGGGGGAATGTCATAAACCTCAATCTCATGGGGTTTGCAAGGCTGATTATGGATTTCACATGGTTCAAAAGAAGGAATCAGATAAGCTCTAGGAATGAAAGAAGAATGTACATCTGGAATGTCTAATGAAGGATATACAAAGGAATCTCTCTCACGACTTAGGGATTTTCGGTGAAACAAAAATTCCTTGATACATACACATAGAGATAAAAGGAAGTCCATGCAAAAGAACAAGATCTCTTTGAAGAAATTAACACTTTGATACCTGAATCTTAATTCTCCCATGTCTCTGTCAGTTGGGCTCGTTCTCCAGTGGAGCCTGCAAATTGGATTGAATCATGAGTGGAGTCGCCAGGTGAATGATACACAACCTTCTTGATGTAAGAATATTCTCCACCATCAGTAATCAGATCTGAAACTCTTGTCGTTATGCCCAGGGAAAGTGAAACATTCGCTTCCCGGCAATGATGACAATTTGTTACCACCCAAAATGACCCTCCAGGTTGTGAGAGAAGGACACTTTGGGGTAACCACAAAACCACTTAAGGAAAGGTGAGCTAGCTTCTTCCTCTCTAGAGAGAGATATCTCACAGCCTTGGTTTGGCAAGGCCAGATACATGAACAAAACTGAGATAGAATTATTGTTTGGTTGAAAGCAGTGTAGACCTCCCTTGGGAAATGGACTCAAAACACCAAAAATGATTAAAGTGACAGTGCTTTGAAAAGAATTCCCCACAGAGGCAAGATAGCTACCCCCTTATAGTCAAAGAGATTTTGTTTGGTGACAAGGAAGAAGATATGAACAAACCATCAACACAGAGCACCTTAAGATGAATTCTGTATCGACTTTAGTAGAAAATTATTTGTGGATGCTTAGAATGAAAGAGACAGAGCATAACAAGTATGAATTCAATCCCAATATGCACTTATCCAAGCATGAACAAGAATAACAATACAAATTAGACAATGAAAGCAACATTCACATGGGAAAAGAGTATACAGATTGTAAGATAGATAACACAGGAATCTCTGGTAAAATTACTTGCTTGGCTCTGCCATATTTCATTAAATGTGTCTCAAAAATGATTAACACATGAGCCTCTCATGTCTCAAAAATTTCCAACCCCTTTACTATCTCTATTACATGGGAATATATAGGCCCTTAGGCTTGAATTATCTAGCAGAAAAACGGTTATAGCGGCATTGATACCTATCTGGCCCAGTCCATCGTCTTCAAGAATTAGCTGCAACCGAAAAGGATGCTGGCAAACATGCCTAACTAATTTTACGCGTGTCTTTGTACAATTTGTTAGCTGCAACAACTCCTAAGTAGATGGCAGGTCTCAAGTGGCCTCAAAATATAAGCAGATTACATATTCAATAGGGCTTGAAATAGACAGGATGCAAAAATATCATAAACAGATCGCCACCTTACATTTTAGCTATGACTTAGCCTTGCTGATCGAAAAAATATTCTACCTTCAGGGAATCAACCACCTGCTCTTTTTCTGCTGAAGGAGGGGGCATCACTATCTCAGTGGGGACAACGTAATCTTTGAGAATCTCCATGGTTTGGTGGGTGCGTTGTTCCTCCTCCCATACCTCTTTCTTTTTCTTTCGCTTGGCCTTCTTGTGCACCTGTCAACCTTGCTGCTCTTCGGGCTCACTGGCTATGATTTCCTCTAAGTGATCGAATCTGACAGGGGATGAGGGAACGTGCTCGTCCTCCATGTCAGACCACACCTGGTCTAGTATAAAAATCACTTTGGATTCTCGATCTTCGTCCATGACCGGAACTCGACTGAAAATATCCAGGTTGTTGAGTCTACCACCTCTGGGAACATGGATGCTAATAGTAAACCTTGGTAAACCATTTATAACGGTCGTCACAATGATGGCAGCTAGGAGCAATCATCTTCTCATGATCGTCTGACTGGGCTCGTCAAGTGAGAGGCAATGATGACTGAGGTCAGGGATGACACCAAACATGATTCAACCGGACTTTCGCGTCACATGAGAAGGCATATGGAGGCTATGATATGGCGTTTCTACCTTGGACCATCATTCGATAGCAGATGCACCTCTAAACCATCTATCTTGACCTTACTCGTATCCAAGTCGTCCAAAGACATGCCCCCTACTATGCTTCGCAAAACTGGGGTTGTCGATCATCCACTCCGATTCATTCTGCAAACAAAACCTCAACCATAGATCTGAACACTGTCAGATCTGGGCCGTCTAAACCTGCACCCTCCTACTAAAAGTTTGCTGATTTGAAAAATCCATTTCCTGGCACACTTTTCAATCGTGAACCTAATGGTGACCGTAGATCTGCTTCGCCATCCGTTGATTTAACCTCCAACCTGCCCGTGGGTGAAGCACTCTGCCCTCACTTAAAACATTCCCACTTCCTTCACAAGATTGCTTCTCATCCGCGGATCTCCATTGCCACTAATCCCTACCTTCCGTTTATGCCCTCGTTTAACCGGGGCTTGCTTTCACATTTCTAGCCTTTTTGGAGGTGTTTAAAAATTTGGGCTTTAAAATATTTCAATTTCCAGCTACAACTGCACACCCCTAGCTCTTGTTTGGACAGGTCTTATGATTTGAAAACCGAGGCCTTCATTCACTATTTGCAGGGAGTCTACTCCTCCTAGCCACCTAAGACAAAACTAGTGTCAACACAGGGAAAATAATAATTAACCACATCTCATATATTCATTTATAAAAGAGTTCAATAGCCTGGAACCTACGTGGAATTTGGAGTAGACCGAGCGTGTTAATGGAGTGTGGCAACGTGCGACTGGAGTTTGAATCGAGCATGGAATCTGGGTAGGGCTTGAGCTATGTCGAATGTAGATGGGAGCGAGCGTAAAAAAAATCCCGATGCGTGGAACTGTTACCCGAGCTTCGAATGCCGCACCAGAGCTCTCTTATTGTTGTAGGGGAACATGAACCCAAACCCTCGAAAATTCTATCTTGTCACTACTTCCCGGAACTACTGCAGATATTTTGGCAGCTAGGTAAATATGATAGCGGCCAGAAAATGCCCCCGAAAACTTGGTTCGTCAGACGAAGTAGTTTAAGAAAAAAATCACCTTTCTTACACACTTCCTCTATGAAAAAACGGGATCAAAATCGTTAATTTATAATAAATCAACATTTTAGATTCGTGGAGGGTTGAGATAGGGGCGGACATGGAATCCACTAGGAAAAGGTGCATGTTATATAACATTGAAAACTTTGGTGAAATGACCTTTGGTACATGTTAAAGTCAGGAAACAATTCTATGGTGGGTGAGTGACGTAATAAAAGATCTATGGTTGATGTTGATTTCTCGCTTTCAACTAGCATGGAGAAATAAAAGGGTAAGCGGTAGCAGAATTTTTACCGCTTACCATTTGTCGGGTATAGGATCGTTCTCGTGATCCCAAAACCACTTCTCATGATATGATATATATATTATACCGTTCGTTATACCATATTAATACTTTAGTCTGCACTCATTATCAGTTCTTAAAAAAAATTGACAAGATTTCCATAAAAATAAAAACTAGGGTATCTTACTTTCAAAAAGAAATGGAGATCAAGGATAAACATAAAACAGAGTGCCACTCTTGTTAAATATCATTGTGTTTTGAAAGTGCTAGACGGTATCGATAATGATGGAGACATTATAATGAAGGATTGAGTGCACGTCCCTAGACATATAAATAAATAGATAAACATAACCACTAATGGTTTCAGGGTTTAAATATCAGGAATTTGGTTAGTAAACATGTGGCTTCGCTATCCTGTGATATGTATACCTGTAAATTCATCATTACCCTCTTACGCCTTCAAGAGGAGGCGTGATATGACTATAATATTGCAATGGAGAAAAACTAAGAGGGATTAATGGGATTGGGTACCAAGAACAAAGAAAAAATAAATGATGCATTATAAATAAAGGATTAATGGGATATGAAACAATAAAACCATAAATATTATTGGCTAACATGGATATGAAAGGAACTGTGATGTAGGCTCTTAACACAAAGATAAAATTAGTTGGTGAAAAGAAACAATGAAGTCTTATGATGCTTGAATGAAAGGACACGATGGTTCTTTGTGATTATGATGAATATATAAAACAAATCACGATGGTCCTTATACAAGATCACTCTTTCTATTATTTAACCTTTCTATCCAATCATGACATAGACAAAGGTTTTCTATTTTCTCTTTTCAAGCATAGAAAATTTTCATACTTCATGCACATAAGACATGCTTCATATTAAAATATTTCTTACGAAGACAAAAATACCAGTAGAATTTATTCCGGGTTAAAACAAGGCAACCTTGCCGCATTACACAGAGATGGAATTTACTTCGATCTTTCATCTTTTATAGAGATTGGGCTTTTAATACATTTCATGAATACGATCTTGAGCTCACAAACATAGACTCTTCTTGAAATCATTACCAACTCCTGAAAATAAAGAGCATCTCAAGTTCTCTCCTTTGGTCGTTTTCTCCCCTCCTCTCCTTTGAGATCCAAGTCCCTTCAAATAATAATTAAAAAACATTACAAAAGGGTAAATCTCCCATAAAAGTAGGGATTACAAAATATTGCTTTAATATTTTCCAAGGGTATATTTCCACTTGGAAAATACATCAAACAAATCTTTGACATCTTGATATTGAGCATGCTTGAGTGTTAACAGTGCTTTGCAGGTGAAAGACACAATTTCCCTTTTCTTCAACTTTTCCCATTCACATAAGAAGAGATTAATCTTAATTTCTAAGGTTATAGGTAATTCAATCAACTCATTAATCTCTTCTATGTGAATCTGATCGAGTTGCTCGATGCGCTCCTTGGCCTTCAATTACTTCTCTTCAACCTGTTAAATCATAATCTTTGGTGGAAGAGACTTCTCAATCTGATCCATGATGGGGAAGTCCAACAAATTTAACAGGGCGTCACATGAAAACCATCTTTTACTTCATACCTTCTATCCTTATTGAATTTTGCACTCCACCATTGCACATGCATGTTAGGATAATCCTATACTCCATCCTAGTCCTACTAACATTTTCATCCTTTTCATTTTCAGTCATGCATGCACTTTTAGGGTTTTCATGCATTATTTAGGGTTTGCATGCATCCCAGTCATCAGTCCCAGTACCTAGCCCTCAGTTAGCTAGCCCCCAAAGCTTCTTTCCACTCAGCTTTAGCCCACCTAGAGCTTAGTGTGCCCTCCTTTCATCTACCAGTTGAGAAAGGCGCCCTTCCTTACCTACCATTCAGTTATCTTTAGTTATCTTCAGTTATTTCCTTGATTTAAGGCTAGACTTACTCGACTCTCAACTGACTGTATCACTCTGATGGACCTCCACTGAGACTTGACTGCCCATTCTAACTTCAGTTAGCTCCTCATGCACCCTTCACTGAGCCTCCTTCATTCAGTTAGTGTCTCCATGTGCCAGTTACATTCAGTTACACCTACCACACTTAGTTAGACTCAGTTTGACTGATGGTTGACCATTACTTGTGCATTGACGACTCCACCAATGATGAGATAGACTACTAGTTGTGCTCCGATGACACTCCAGTGATGTTTTGATCACTCCATGAAGGCTAATTCAAATTGCCACCTTGACATTCGAATCCTCATGCATTGTACTACTTATTTGTCCATATTGTGATTAATTAATTAGTGTGTGTGAAGTATTTTTGCTTCTATCCGAGTTCTACTGTATTATTATTCTGCTGCTCATTGCACTGCATTGACCACCCTTCTTCTATCTTCTTTCTTAATCATAATTACTCTTGTGAGGTATGCATCATCTCTTATATCTACTGTGAGGATTTTCACATGGTATCAGAGCATGTTGAGAGTATTTTTTATCTCCTTTCCTGAGAGTTTTTTGCAGGTATTATCAAGATTTCGAGTGCAGCAGTTTTTGCATTTTTACAGCAGTAGCAGTTGCAGATATTATCTATTTCTTTTCTAGGTCTTCTACAGCTTCCATGAATTTAGAATAAATCCCTCCTCTTTCTCCATTCAACTATGATAAATGGAAACCAAAAATGATAGCATATTTGAAGAGCCATGATCTCTTTGATTGTTATTTTGAAAGAGAGTTCGAATCCTCTGAAGAGAAGATTAACTAGTTGAATAAAGGTGACAAAGCCCTTGGAAGAATGATGCTTTCTATGTCTTGTTACACGATGTACCTCTTCATTGATTCTGTTGAAGTTCCAAAAGAGCTATGGGCCCAACTGGATGAAAAATTTGGCAAACAGAATGAAGGATTTGGTCCAAACCCCTTTGAGAGCAAGCAAAGTGATGCATTCGTCGTCCTTGATGATCTCATTGATCATGAATCAATATCAAAAATATCTCATATTGAAGTTGTCCACAAAGCAGACAAACTTGTAGATTCTACACTCATGCTCCAAATTTCTCCTAATTCGAATTATGTGCCAGCTCACACTCTAGATATTGCAGAAGGTCCTAAATCCTCTCTTGCACCAGAGTCTGTTGGTTTGCATCATGATCTATTGAATGTTTCAGAGGTCAAATCAGCCATTGGAGGTAATGAATTTGCTCTCCTTGATCACTCACCTCTTATTTACTACTATATGATCATTATTCCATGCTTTCAGAAGGTTATTGAAGAATATGGCCATTGCCATTCGCTTGGGATAATTTCTCATGTACATCATGGTTTTGATCTCACCCTTGTTGGTTCAAAGGAGATCTCAAGAAACCATTTCCATTCACTTGGGATAATTTCTCATGCACTTACTAGTTTTGATCTCACCTCTAGTGGTTCAAAGAAGATCTCAAGAAACCATGATTCAAGTCTTGGATCTAATTTGGATTCTAAGCAATTACTACTTGGGATAATTTCTCATGCATATCGTCGTTTTGATCTCACCCCTACTGGTTCAAAGGACATCTCAAGAAACCATTTATCAAGTCTTGGAGCTGATTTGGATTCCAGGCAATCATTATTATCTGATGGTTCTTTTTGGCATAATCTCACCCATGATGGTTCGAAGGAGAAGACAAAAGACTATCTGCAAATTAATAGATTTGATCCTACCTCAGCTGATTCGAATCATAGGTTCAAGGATCATCCTCATACTTTTGGATTTGTTCTCATCACATTTGATCTGAAGAGAAAGTACAAGCACATTCCTTTTGAGCATGATCCAATTCTTCCCAAGAAGAAGATACCTCCAGACATATGACCAAGCATCACACCTGCTTGAGTTCGGAGCATTTAGTTTTGTGTGTGCCTTACAGTCTATTTTGACGAGGGGTATTTTTCCCATGAGGTTTTCCCCATTTCCTCGGTTTATTGACTGTTATTATTCATTGTATTGGGTGACCTTTGGTCTCAGTTACCAGGGCCCAGGATGGATTAAGGGGGGGTGTTAGGATATTCCTATACTCCATCCTAGTCCTACTAGAATTTTCAGTCATGCATGCACTTTTAGGGTTTGCATGCATCCCAGTCATCAGTCCCAGCACCTAGACCTCAGTTAGCTAGCCCCCGGAGCTTCTTTCCACTTAGTTTTATCCCTCCTAGAGATTAGTGTGCCCTCCTTTCATCTACCAGTTGAGAAAGGCACCCTTCCTTACCTACCATTCAGTTATCTTCAGTTCTTTCCTTGATTTAAGTCTAGACTAACTATCAACTGACTGTATCACTCCGATGGAACTCCAGTGAGACTTGACTGCCCATTCTAACTTCAGTTAGCTCCTCATGCACCCTCCACTAAGCCTCCTTCATTCAATTAGTGTCTCCATGTGCCAGTTACATTCAATTACACCTACCACACTCAGTTAGACTCATTTTGACTAACGGTTGACAGTTACTTATGCATTGATGACTCCACCGATGATGAGATAGACTACTAGTTGTTCTCCGATGACACTCAAGTGATCTTTTGATCACTCCATGAAGGATAATTTGAATCCTCATGCATTGTACTACTTATTTGTCCATATTGTGATTAATTAATTAGTGTGTGTGAAGTATTTTTGCTTCTATCGGAGTTCTACTGTATTATTATTTTGTTGCTCATTGCACTGCATTGACCACTCTTCTTCTATCTTCCTGCTTAATCATAATTACTCTTGTGAGGTATACATCATCTCTTAGATCTGTTGTGAGGATTTTGACAATGCATTCTCCCAATATTCCAAAGAAACTTTGATCCTCCTGAGCTTGATCTTGTCCAAAATAAGAATATCTTTAGGTTTGTCTTTTATATACCTTTTCCAATCTACGACATCTGCATAAGCTTTGGAAAAATCATTCCTTCTTTGATTATTATCATACATGACATGTGAATAGTTTTAAAAAGAATTGACTATCTCTCGAATTTCATTTAACCCTTCAAACAATTCAATGAGCAAACTCTTGTGATCATCCTGAATCTTCAAAGCCAATTCTTTGAATTCTTCCTTAGAAAATTTTGAGAAAGAAGAGGTAGAATCCATGGTCTGTGGATATTTTATTTATGCTCAAGAACAGATATCTTTTCAGCATAACTTACATTCATCCCTTGTGATTCTTGGAGATGTTGCTGGAGGAATTCATTATGTGCTTGTATGTTTTTGAGTTGATTCTCATAATCATCCTTCAAACCCTGCAGTTGGGATTGATGTTGCTCATCCATCTGAATCTGGTCCTGTTTGATTTTTTGCAGTTCTTTCTCCTTTACCTAAATTTATTTATTCAGTGAGGTGACAGAATCATAGTTTTCCCCTGCAAAAGCCCACATAGTAGCTGTTGTCTTAAGAGCTTCTTGCTTCACATCAGTGGAGGTTCTTCTCCAAATGACTTGATTAGGGATAGTACCCTGCATTAGAGTCCCCTATCTGGCTCTTTTAGAACCCTTTTTTACCACTTCATTTTTTGTTCTGCTCCAAAAATATTCCCCAGAGACACCACTGCATCTTCACCAAAGTATGTTATTTCTTCCACAGTGGTTGCTGATACTTCTGGTATGTTGACCAAAGGCACAGGTTGGGATACAACATGTGTTGGAATTGGCATGGTTATTTGGGGGGTGGAAACATAAGACATTGCAATACTGGGGGTTGGAGGTGAATAAATGGAGGTGGTGGATGAGGTAATTGGCTCTGAAGATGCAACAAAATTTGGAATTATAGTTGGCTCTGAATGTGCAATAGATACCTAAACTTCGGCTGGCTGTGAAGGTGCAACATCAACAGGAGAAACAGGTTGATCAGTTTTTGTGGATGGCGGGACTATAACATCAGATGATGGGATAGAAGGTAAAATGGTAGAATTTTTTGTAGGTATAGAAGATGTCACCATAGTAGCAATGATGACTTATGAAAAATGAATATCTGGAAAATAATCATCAACCAATAAACCCTCAAGTAGATCAGAGGAAATATGAGTGATTGGGATGATTGTTGGTATGCTAAGAGGGATAGAAACTCGACATGAGAATTTGTCAAGGAATAACTCATCTTAAACATCATTGTCTTCAATATGAATCATAGTAACTTGTGGTGTTGAACCTTCAATATTTTTCTTCTTGACTTGAGGGGTTGAAGCTATTGTTTTTTTTTCAACCACTAAAAACATCAATGCTAGGATATTTTTCTTCTCTACAGCAGAATTGATAAGAGCATTAAGAGTATCTAGGGGTTTAGGTTGTGGAGTATCCTCAACAAGAGCCTTCCTTGTATCATCTGTTTGGTAAGTCGGCATCAAGGGAGTGTTGTCTTTTGCTTTTTGTGCCTCCTTTTCCACTAATTCTTTCTGAATTTTTTCCTCAACTAACAGTTCAAACTTCTTGCACTACAACACTTTGGTCTTGAGCTCTTGTTGATATTGGAAGATAAAATTCTTCTCTTTTAGAGAAGTGGTTTTGTTCAATACTTCAGAGAAGGAATTAACACCCTCGTAAATAGAATCATTAGGAGCTATCTTATTCACATAGGGCCTTTTGATGTACTCATGTGTAAAATGATTAGCCAAGAAGGCGTTTAGGTCATGCATTCTCTTGGGGGATTCTCCAATCTTCAGAGTGGTAATTATTTTCCAAAGCAAGCTCGCATGGTAGAATTCTGAATGACGAGAGACCCAAGGTTAAGGGGAAAATAGGCCACCCTTTCCTTTTATCTCCTATCAACTTGGGGAACACATCATCAATCACTGTTTGGAAGGATATCTCCTCCAACACCATTCTGTTTGGTACAATCCTAGGAAATAAGTGCATTGTGTTGCTGCCCCAAATTTTGATGTAGGAGAAATATTCTCCCACGTACCAATCTCCCATTATAGAAATTAGTGCCTTGGCTTCAGTTGAAAAAGTATGTGCATCATCCTTGAAGATATTTTGAATATGTATCCCATGAGGTCATCACAGATATCATAAATAAGAGGTATGAAGTTATCCTCCCATAATGGAGAATAGTAGATGTGGACTGGAGGTACATCCCTCGTCCAATTCCACTCCATGATAGTGAAAGGAAAAGATGAATAAAAAACATCCATAACATAAGCATAGAGGTAAAAGGCCGGCTTCCTTGAGGAAGGAGTCTTATGGTATTTCTCAATTGCTTCCTTCAATACTACTGAAAAAAATATGGGCCCAATTGAAAGACTCTCCTATAGTAAGAACATGATGGGCCAAAGGTTCCCACTCTACTTTGAAGAATGAACAGTTCGGAAATCCATATAGGCTGCACATCATGGATTCCAACAAAGAGAAAGGTTCCCTAAACCAAGATATAGTGTACAGTTTATGAGCTTTAGGTGTAAAGCTAGCATGGTTTTCCATCCAGGATTTAACTATCTCTTCGAAATTATACTGGGTTGGGAGGAGCCCAGGAATTCCTTACTAAGCAGTTGTTGGGGTTCTCTAAGTGCATAGGCTCTGACAAATACCTCAGTTCAGAATGAGGCCAATTGGGTTTGATTTGTGTCATTGAAGGATTGGTCCTACGGGTTGGTGTGGTAAACAATCCACTTGATGGCATTAGTGTAAGGAATTAGGGAAGTCCTGGCCGCTATGGCATGGGGCTGGGACTTACTGATGTTTTTAAATGCTGCATGATTGCACTGAATTTTTGAGATATCATCATTGTCAAATATGGTTTAAATTCGCGACTAGTCCAGGTGGTAGGTTTTGGAAACTCTTCCACTAGTATCAGAGAAAATCCCATTGTTTGTGTCCTTGTTTTTCCAGTCATTGAGGGTTGTTTTGACTGAGCATTCTTTGACATGATCGAAAGAAAGTTGAAATTTCTGATAAAAATAATGGGAAAACAATTAATTAAACTTATTTTAGTTTTCGAATTTGCACAAATGAATGGTAAAAGGACTGAAAAACCTACATGTAAACCGATGAAGGAAGTAAATTCGTGAACATAGTAAAAATCCGCAGTAAAATTCATTCGCCAAAGTGGAATTCAAAGTTTGAAAAATGGTGAAAAAGTAAAATAATTCAAAATATTTAACCAAAAGGTTAATAGCAGAATAAATCAGGATCATAGATCTCAATTTAGCTCACACGATCCGACTCCCTTCTGGATCCCACCACTTTCAAGAGCACACCTTCACAAGTCAGCGCCAACACCAAGACGATGGCGCATAATTAATACGAGAGGACACTCTCCAATACTAGGCATTAACTCGCCCTCATGTAGAAGGCACCTCGAAGTTGGAGGATGGTGCCAGAAGGCAGGAGTTTTCTTAATGTGTGATGCTTTCGCCCAGTGAAATCGTCACGCATTTCTTTTCTGATTGCTTGGCATTCCTTTTTCGGCTACTTGTATTGGTTGAAAAGGAAAGTGCGACGATTTCACCGAGAGTAATCGTCGCACATTTAGACAACTCCCTACAAGGTTCCTTAGGCATTAACTCACCACATTTTTCAATAATGACAACCGGAGGCATTAATTCCTTCTGCAGGATTAAAGCACGCAAGCTAGCCTCGTCTTAATTTTTTTTGGAAGGGTATGTAACCATCTCACCCTTCCAAGATGAAAGGTTATAAAAAGAATTGCACTTCATTGGAAAAGTGTAAACTAAGTGTACCCTTCAATAAAAAATAATGTTAAAATAAAATAGTGTCTTTCCAAATATTTATAATTAAAAAAAATTAAATAACAGATACACAGAAACATTGTAAAATTTCATTTAAACCTAATAAATGTTTCTCTCAAATTTGAAACAAATTCTATAATAAATATTGATCTATCTAATCTATAAATAAATAAATATTGTTGGATCATTATTCAGGAATGAAAAGGAACCTACATCTAACCAATAAATTTGATAATATCTAAGAGATACTTCACTTGGGTACAAAAACGGAAGGATCAAAACATTTCCGAAACAAACTACCCATTGAGTTGTTTATGGTTTCCTCTGAAATAGAATATCTATATGTGGTCCATGTTGTGATCTATATCTACAGAGTTTGATTACCCCTCACCAAGATTTGAAGTAGTTTATAATTCAATATATAACATCCTTTACTTTAGGTTTGGCCTTCATTAATATATAATATTTATTTGGCATTTAACTTTGGTCCTAGATTCAAGAATATCTTCATGGTTGGATCAATTAGTTACCTCCTATGTGTATAGAATCCTATAATGAAGGTAGGAAATCATTTACTTAAATGAATGGGAAGCTAAAGTAGATTTTGATGGAGTTATTTCATTCGCTAATTACCAAAAATAAAAGTTATCTCTTCGTTCTATTTCTTTCTGTCATTCGACTCATGCAAGACCGATAATTTGATTCCATTGTATCTTATGAAACCAATAAAATTCATATGTTTGTATATATAAAAAATGATTTAATGCAGGTATGCTTAGTCATAATTTTCATGGATTTATAATAAAAAACATAACTAATTAGCCGTGAAATAGAAATACAATGAACAATTAAGAGTCTTGGTACACTAATCTTAAACAAAAGCACTAACTCATTGCGGGTTAATTTTGACCGAGTTAATTCATGCACTAAATAACTTTTTTTTTTAATCCAAAGTAAAGACCAATATCAAAATCAATGACTAAGGATAATTTTCACAGACTATTTGATAAAAAATACTATTCCATGGATACTCTTATATCAGGCCTTTGCATAGGTCACACATAACTTTCTGGGTCTCGAAATAGACCTCAATCAAAGGAACTAACCAGTGATGAGTGGATTACAACACAGGGTGGGTGGACCGAACCATCGATTGATATAAATGGGATTACAGATTTAAAATATGCAATATAAATCGGCATGGAAAAAATAATAATATGCTTGTTATTATGAGATATGAAGCAATGAAAACAAACAGATTAGAGGATACAAAATAATTTCTTACATAAAATATGATTAAGAAAAAACAAAACAAATTTTCCATTTAATAATTAAGATAGAACAATTTAGTAAATAGTATTGACAAAAATACCTGAAATAAGTAACTCTAAAATACACAATCATTCCATTAGATATCTTATCCTCGTTCTGACATATTAAATATTTTAAGCCCGTATTCTCCTGGAATATAGCGCACTCTGCAATACATTGCCCCTGATCAATCCAACTCCAAATAGACCTCCACACCAAAATCCATCCTTCCTGACTCCTATAGAAGTTCCATCTGACTTAGGGCGCAACAAACCTCTAGGATTCCCAAATGATTCGACAAATGATGGATCCATACCCTTAAAAAATAATATGTGGTTATTAAATTCTATAAAAAAACAAAAGGGACTCAGATAAAAAGAATATGCTAAGCTAATTGAAAGCGATGATAGAAAATAACTTGCCACGGGGCGGATCAATGATAAAAAGAGCTAGTCGCCGAGAACTAAAAATGTGAATTCACAAGGGGAAGTATAGTGAGGTCGCCAAGAAATTCACTCTATTTTAAATTGGAAAAAGAGGAAGGAAAGAGCTAGTTGACGAGAAAATAAATAATCATTTCACGAAGGGAGGTAAGGTGATGTCATCGAGAGCTAAACTGGTGTATGCTGAATCTGGAAAGAAAACATATGAGAGATATCTTTAAAGAGATTTTCAAAATCATAGATTCGTATCTACAGTCTGTAGACTCTAGAGGCTGAAGAAAATTGGCAATGGCGGGAACTTAAAATTAATTAATGCAGGGCTCTAAGCATTGGGATTATCACTTGTTAGTGACAATGTGATTCCATGAACGTCTTCTGCTGCAAATTGGTGGAATTACATTATGAAAGTCCGTCGTTGTCAAAGCATTATCCACCATTTTTTTGTTTCGGTGGGTCAACGAGTTTATATAAAGGAACCAGGAACATGGCATGACGTGACCCATTCATTGGGTCACTCGATGCATGCAAGTGCAAATCAAACTTTGATATGGACGGTCTAAAACCCAACTTACCCTTCTTTTTAAATATTGAAATTTTGTTAGACCTTTTTCATGGACGGGTAAATTGCAGATTTAATTTTTTTTTACGGGTATTTTTTTCTAAACACTTCTGGGATGGGTTAAAACCCTTAGTAAGGGCAGGGATGGGTTCAATTTTGACCGCACTGTACTAGAACTAGCTCCCACTTGGTACTATTTTTTTGTTCATCCTTCAGCTTTGGTTCAAGATGCTCACAGTCGACCTACAGCCATGGCGCGACCTCCTCGCCGAGGTGGTAGCAGGAGAGGTTCTCGCAGACCACCTAGAAACACCATTATCTCAACAAAGACTCATGGCTATGCAAAGAGCATCTCTGCTTCAACTCGCGGCCTCATCAATGCTGGGAAGCACGCGGAGTCACGACCATTCTAGCTTTGGGGAGGAATGGAGGTACCATTAACCATTACTGGTTAATTAAGAATATGATGAGCACCCTGGTGGAGGAAGTGGTGGCCAATTGGAACGCCAACATAAGCACTCTCATGGATATCAAAACCAAATTGTAAGAAATGGTAGACCGTTTGGGCATCATGGACACAAATATGACCTGGGAAAATTTCTCACTTGGACATAGCAACGAGTTGGAAACTCTCCAAAAGGCTGAAGAAACTAAAGATCCGACTAGTCAGGGTGATGTTTCGAAAGATATGGAAGAACATGTCAGGGTGGACACTAGTCATCCTTATGCAAGGATTTCCAACCTCGACTCTGTGCATATAGGTGGGAAATTCCAACTTGATCGGTTTATCATTTCCTCAATCCGAAGTTGGGAAAGTCGAGCGGGGAAAATTATTGAAAAACTCTACCTTTCCGCAATCCACAATTGTGGGTTGCGGGTTGTGGAATGCAATTTCAATTTCTTTTATTTGGGTTTCTGAGCTCCTCAATTTTATTGACCACAGACTTTCCGAGTTCCACAATCTGCAATTGTAGGTTGCAGAAATGTGGAACCAAAAATTTGCCTTTTATCGAATAAATTCTTTCCGAATTCCACAATCTACATTTGCGGCTTGCGGATTGCGGAAAGGAGAAATTTGACACTTAAAAATTTCCGACATCTGCAATCTGCATTGTGTATTAAGGGTTGCACAAACAATATGTTTCAAAGAAAAAACAATGTTTTCCCCAACTCACAAAATGCTTAAAAAAAGGAATTTTTTAGCAAATTTTACTAAATCCAAAGCATTAAAAGACATGGGAATAAAGACAACAATCATGACACCCCATATACAAGATAATAAAAATCGAGACTACCTTCATAAAGTAACTGGGGCTCTGATTTTAATTAATTAAAATGGGATATGTTTTGCCTACAACACTCCCCTAGCTTCAAAGTCATTGTTCTATTCCCAAGCAAAGTTGCATGGGTAGAGTTCTGAATCACCATTGACTCAACTGGTTGCTGCAGTCCTCCTAGAATGTTACAGCTTGATCACGATCAATGTGAACTTCTGAGCATGGTTGATGAGATTCTTCATCTGTTTAGTAGATATCATTGCAACAGTTGGTGTAGTTCGTCGCTCTGGTATGTTGTACCATTGATTTTGAATTTTGACAATCACCTTATGAGGTTGTGACTGGTAACTTCCATGTTGATCCCATAAGTATGATTTCCTGAACACGGCGTCGGATACGAAGTGTGGTTCCACGTCGCAGAGTACTTCATATTCAAAAGGATTAGTGAAGTAGGTGAGTTTGCATTGTCGGGTGATCCTTAGTTCCTTCACGTCCTTCATCCAACCGATATTGTAAGGCTGAGGATATGGATTGGTAACAAGACCTAGTTTCTTCATGAGAAATTCAGAAACAAAGTTCTTTTGGATACCATTATCCACAATTAGATGCAATGGATTGTTTTAAACGCATATATGTGTATGGAATAGGTGCTCACATTCCTCTGCGTCGACGATAGTCAAGGCTGCTGGAGTGGTCTATGTCGATGTCAAAAGGGTCGTTTCTTCTAGGTCAGTTTCAACCAGAGTTTTTTCGAACGCGTTGGATCAAGGATGTTGATACTTTTTCCAGAAATGTCTTACGAGCTTTGCATTTAGACGTATCATGCCATGATGAATTGTGGTAATCACACCATTTCTCGGTGGGTTGCTTGCTACGTTGCCTTTTGTCTTTTGGAAAATTCTTTTTTCCATGATCCTGATTAGGTGGAGTTGGATGAGAAGATCTTGACTTGTCGAAGTTGGATGGTGCCTTCTTGTCGAGTGGTCATCCTGATGTTGGCTTGTTCACAAAGCATGATTTCCCTTTTTGTTTAGCTTCAAGCTTACTCGCATAGTGGAATGCATCTGTGAGCGTCTCGACAATCAGAAACTCCATCTCTAGTTTAATTTACGGGGACAATCCATTCAAGTACTTCGAAACAAGTAACTTATCTTCTTCTTGAATGCCAAGTCTAGACATTAGTTGGTAGAATTCGTTAGTGTAACTCTGTATGGACTGGTCTTTCCATTACCTTAGCTTCTGCCACTTCATATAATGTTGTTCGATGTACTTGCGTGGGCAAAAATCCTTCCGGACATATTTGAAAAATTTCTCCCATGTTTCAATGGGGTTGCCACTTTTCTCCATCATTTTCGATAGGTTCTCCCACCAACAGTGCACAAAGGTTGACATCTTTAAGAATGCAATGGTGATCTTTTCTATTTCAGAGAGTTGATTCACAAAGTATTAGGATTCCAATTGTTGTACCAAATTGTCAATGGATTCCATGTCAATATTTCCTTCTAGATTCTGTATGTCCAAATTCATTTTCACTTTGAATGGATTGATTTTATTTGAGTTAGATCTTGTCGAAAATCCTCCTGATGTCGAAGAAAATCACATGAGAATCTCATTGAACTGGGCGAACATTTTAGTTCGTTGTCGAGACAGTGCTTGCTCTATGAGTTGTTGCATCTCTTGAATTGCATGTCGATTGTCTACTTCTCCTTGCATATTTCAAGGTAGTGTATGCTTAGTTTGTTGAGTTTGCAAGTGTGTTTGAACATGCATAAGTCAGGAAACTTTGATGTAAGTGTCTACGCATAACTTAAGCATGAAAAAACCTGATAATCCTCTGATACCAATGATCCGCACATGCCTAGGTGCATGACGGGGACAATAGTTCGAATGAATGAGTTGGCTTTGTTATGGCAGAAGCATAATAATAAGAAAAGCGGGAAATACACTACACACAGAAACAAAAACACACGGGAAAAATGCAAGAATGCGAACTGATCTCTATTACTTGCTTGTTTCTCTGTTCATGTATATTACAATATTTTACATGCTTAAATAGAGTGCTGAGATGCTTTGGTGTCTTCCCGTTACATTCAATTACAAGAGAAGTTAGAATGGTTTCAAGAAGTTCAACCGTTACATTCAGATGGAAGACAGAGAGACAATATGTCGAATTTGATGACTGGTTGAGGTTGTTGAACTTGTCGAAGTTGATGTTGAAATGGTCTCAATTCAGAACTTGTTGAAGTTGATGTTGGACTAGTCAAAGTCGAGAACTTGTCGAAGTTGATGTTGGAGTTCGATACTAATGCCAACTGCTGAGTGGATCATTCTTCCTCTGAGTGTGACAATCCTTCAAAATAGACTCATGCACATAATTCCCTTTCTTGATACTCACTGCACTACTTCTATACCTCAGTCAAAGTCCTGTTCCTACTGTCTTTCTAAAATCTTATTCCTCCAAGTAGTAATCTCATATTCTTCTATCAAATATTCTCTTATCAACATCCTGAGCTAATCCTTTCCTCATCCATTCCTTCCTTCATCCATATCATTCCCTTGTCAACCCCCAATTCCCAAGGGTGTGCATAAGTGCTTAACTACTAGGATGATCAGTTTCCAATATCATCATTCCCTTTTCATGCAATAACATATGGATCCAGGTATTCAATGACTTCAAATATATTGCATGCTTAACATTAAAGAGATCCCTCTCTAATATGTTGTATGACTTGTTATAATCTATGGAAAACTCTACAACATACCCTTTAAAGATATTGTCCAACCAATACTCAACTGTACGTGATATTGTGTTACTCATAGATTTAATTTACTAGATTTATTCAAGAGTCCATTCCCTCAAACCATCAATATTGTATCTCAGGTTTCATTCCATCAACATTATTAACCATTCAGATAAAAGTATAGGAAATTCACAAAAGAACCAATTATATAGGTCCTAATAAACATACCTCTTTAACCAATCTACTTCTCTAAGCTAGGGTTCTTATTATGATCCCTTGCAAATTGGTATCCTTTATGTTCCAGCCACTCTTCTATTTATTCTCTCATTGGTCTCTAGAAAACCATTCCTTAATTCTCATGTCCCCTCAGGTGAAGATCCCAGTCCTAACAACGGAACCATTTGGTGGCACACATGAAGACCCAAGGTTCAACATTAATTACACCCAAAAAAACCTAGACACAGGACCTTTCGGCATCACCCGTGAATATATGATGTCTCACTTGAGGTATCAAAGGGGACTATAGGAACCAAGTTTCTACAGTTTTGAAGTGATGTGAATCATACATCCAACATATCATTTATTCAACTAATTATCATACAAGATAACATTATTCAACATTAGCAGAAGTAACAACATCGAAACTCAATTTATGCACAATATAGTCAAACATTTATCACATTGACCGTGAACATAGATTACTACAACAAGAATGTCCCAATTAACATTGGAAGTGTTCTACATAGCCTGCACAAAGAACACCAATACTCAGTATTCAACTACGAGCATTACAAGAATAGTTACTATCAGTTCTCTAGATAGAAAATTCCAAAAAAAAAACTTACTCTACACATAAATCTCTTACATATTTATACATCAAGATAAGGGTGGATCCCATTACAAAGTGGACACCACTTCTAACTAATTTCTAACTAAATTCCTCCTTCTGCGTAGTTTTAGGACAAATGTCGAACTGTGATGCAGGAGCATCAGGGCCTAGGCAGGGCAATCGAAGACGATCGACATGAAGAAGGCCGACCATAGGGAGTGCCGACAACCCCTGGTGCAGAAGAGTAGATTGGTTGTCGAAGTCAATAAGTCTAGTAGAAGTTGTCGCAGTATGTCGATAGGGAAAAGGTTGAGAGTCGACATGTTAGAGGTCGACAGAGGACACTATTGTAGCGGAGACATCGAGAGTCGACATGTCGTCCAACCACAACTCTGACCGGTTTTGGTATGAGCCAAGCGAGGAGGAAGGGGAGGAATGGAAAAGCCTGAAAGTGCAAAGGGAAGCCGACATGTATGTCAAAGGCTGACCAAATACAGTATGGTCGAGGTAGTGTAAGACCAACTACTATAGCAATGTCAGAAGGATGCGCAGAATGTCAAGGAGAGTAGCTGGCAGTGGTTCAGGGTTGCTAAGGAAGTTATAAGCAGTTATTTCAAGTAGTTGGGATCATGACAAATGTCAACTCAGGTGGCGATTGTATAGCACGACAGAAGCGCTAACAGTTGTAGGTCTGCAGGAGGAGATCGACAGACAGAGGAAGAGTGTCTCAGGGTTGGATTGATCTTAGGAATAGTACCAGTATAGTAGAATACTTGTACGTAGGCACAGAGCAGACAGTTCATTTTAGTTGGAAAACTTGGGAGAGCAGAGCTTAACAAAAGGTTTTGTCAATTGCTAGGACATCAATTTTCTTCACATATTCAGTTTGGATGCCTAGTTCTTCCTTCAGTTCAGCCAAGCGTTGTTCTTCACCAGGGAAATCATCGAGGGATTGCGGGAAATTCAATTTGCACCTATCATGCACTCCCTGGATTCTTTGATATAGACCGTTGATCCTATCCCTTGTCCCTTGTACACTGGCCATTAGCTTACTGCCACAGTTTCTGTAGAAGTCCGAAAGGGCTATGTCTTCATTAAAACCCTCCACAGATTTGAATGGGAGATGTGAGGGGAAATCCACCTTTCCTTCTCGCCATTCTATCTAGCTCAGGATATTTTCCTTAACCCGAGTGTGCTTAGCTTTAAGCCTATGGGCCTCTACATTAACCTCTTTTAATCTGACCACCATGGCCTTGAGCTTGCTAACTTCATTAGTGATTAGCTCCTGAGTGTCATATATTTGCTTTAGGATGCTGCAGGACAGCTCATGGAAGGGAGACATGTCCATCGTTCTGCTCTCAGCTTGCTCTAATTGCTCAGCTAATGCCATCTTGTCTGCTTCTAGCTGGGATGCTTTATCTTCCGCTTCATTCTTCTCTACTTCCACAATCATCATCTGGAGTGTTAGTTGGTCCTTTTCCTCCTCCAGCTAGTTATACTTGTCCGACAGCTCTTTGTGCTCAGCAGACAGGCGATCATACCTGTTCACCACGAGATCCCTGTAGGCTTGCTCCTTAGCCATGGTATGTTGTAGCATACGAGCTCTCTTCTTTGTTGATTCATTTTCTCTAATTATATCACCTACATTGTCCAGTGATGCTTTGGCTGTCTCTATAACGGCGGATGGCATAGCTAAGGGATCCTTATCTGTATTCCGCATTACAGTGATCTCCCAGTGGGTAATGATATCCTCATGGAAGAGTATTTTGATCCTCTCTTCTAATTTAAGGACCATTGCTTTCCTTTTCTTATCATAGACAAATTCATCCCACCTGGACACCGTATGTTCTCCTGATGGAGTGTACGGGACAATTGGGAGGTCCATAATGTCTATTTCTACTTCTGCTGGTGGGGTCTGGACTACCTGAGCTTGATCTGATCCCATATTTTGGGTACTAGAGCCACCTGCCTGTGCTGCGTCTTCCTCCACATTTTGAGTGCCGGAGACACTTGCTTGAGGTATGTCAATTTCCATGTCCTGTGCACTGGAGCCACCTGCTTGGGTATCTTCACCTGCTTTAAGCTCTTCTTCTTCTTTCTTCTCTACCTCAGCTCGTTGCCCTTTCTCTTCTTCCTCAGATTTCTGCTGTCTTTCATCTTCAGCCTCCTTTTGCTGCCGGGCTTCCTCAGCTTCTTTCCGTAGCCTCTCACTTTCTGCTTCTTGCTGCAATCTAACAACTTCAGCCTCTTCCAGCAACCTCGCTTCCTCGGCTTCCTGCTGTAATCTGGTTTCTTCAGCTTCTCATAGTAACCTTGCTTCCTCTTTTAATCTGAGCTCTTCCTGAGCTCGGGCCTCATCTGCTTCTTTGTCTTTTTGCTGGCTAGTCTCCTGGGTCCTGGTAGAGCTAGAACTTGCTCCACTGCCTTGGCGAAAGGTTCGCAACTCAGCCATGTTGTTGATGCCTCTGAATGCTTCCTCCTCGGCATCATGATAATGAGAGTACTCGAAATGAGCATAAATCTCCTTACAGTGCTCAGCAACTTTTTCCTTCCTGTCATTCCTGTGGAAGATTACCTCACCGAAGTGGAAGGCTTTCAGCTCCTGAACAAATTCTTCGGCTGAGGCGACCGCCGAGAACTTGTAATCTCCTATGCAGAAAGGTAGAGGGGGAAAGGAGGCCTTATGCTTCTTGTTGAGCATGGCTCCAATTCCATCCAGGAAAATATGTCTCACTGCCTCTTTAAGGACCACATAATCTGTAGCATATCTTGGCAAAATATATGGAGCTTTAGTTCCTCCAAACATTCTGAGATAGGTGCCTTGATCCGAGAAATAAAAATCTCCATAATTTTCAAGGACTTCCATGGCATTCTCCGACAGGCAGTTGGGTTCTTCCTTGAATAGTTGCTCATATAGGGGCATGATGAACCCCTCACAGATGAGCTTATAGCTCGGCTTGTAATTCTGAGCCCACAACATCCTAAAAGCGGTATAAACTGGGGTGGTGGCCTTATCCCATGTGCAGCCCAATTTGGGGAAAGATACCTTGGCCAAAACACAATCAATAAGATATGAGGACATGAAAAATTCTGCCTTCTTCAAGGCCAGTCCTTCTCTTGCAGCAACTACCATTGAGGCCAAACTGTCTGACAGGAGAGTGGCCCAGTCAAACACCATTCCTTTAAATGCCACGAAGTGGATGATAGGGACCCACTGAATCTTGTACATGGTGCCATCTGGCATGCCGAAGATTCTGCACAACATCAAGGCGATCAATCTAAAAGGAGGTCTCAGATTCTAGACGTCGTATTCATCATTACCTTTCTTTCTCAAATTCTTGCCTGCAACTAGTAGCTTTTTGGCCATTCCAACGTTGTTCATCTGGCCCAGCCATTCATCAGTCAGAGATTGCTGGGCGCGGGGAAATTTGTAGGCCGTGGCCAGGTATGCTGGGTGAAATGAGGCAATGGCTATCTTCCTACTGTCATGAATTACTCTTCCTTCCGCATCGGCATGCTGGAGTATCCACCCGATTACTTCAGAACATGGGAACAGTTCAGGGCGGGTAGCAGCTCTAGCTATGCCTGAGGTTCTGATATTGAGATAGATCTGCCCCTCTTCTAGCAACATGTCCGGGACATCCTGGTCTCGAATCATCCTATAGATGTCACCCCAGCGGATCTCTGGAGGAATACCAGTGGTGCACCTAGTATCCTAGAGTGTGGTCTCAGTTCTAAGTGGTGTAGGCTGCTTTTCTGTCATTTTAGCCTTCTTCCTACCACCTTTTGGCATTTTGACTTATCCCTGATGGCAACCAAATACAAGTCATTATAAAATTGAGCCACATACCGTGAGATTTTAACAGAGAGCATCACCATTTTAACATGTCAATGAGATAAATGCAATGTGAAGCTACATGTTGGGAAGCAAAATACACCATTTCAATAGGAAACATATTTATAGAAATTTGATTCTTTTAAAGGGACCGGTTTGGAATGCTCCCGAAAGGATAGGTATGTTGCGGAAGCAATTCGCTCTTAGTCTAGCTCTAGGAGAGATGGTGACCTTCGTCATCATGCTTTTAAATGGTTAGTGGTGGGGAAGTCTAGGGATAAAATGACCTTATTATGAGATAAGGGGCCGCTTGCACACTTATGATCAGGCGAGGGCTTCGACCGCCATGGTTATTTATGGCACTTGACGAGGCGTCCTATGGTAAGCTCGGAAGTTTGAATGATGCCGGGAAGCTCGGGGCTATAGTCTTGGTTTTCGGCTGGTGTAATCGAGACATTCACGGGGATTGGCAGCGTTAAACGCAAAGAATAACGACGTATGCGGCCAGGGTAGGAGCTTGGAAAAACTCCACCCGTTCAAACTGACGGTCTATACATAATATACAAACATTTTACAATTTCTTTGTTTTTTATGACAGGAAATATGCAATTTAGACCGTATTTGATGGGAAAAATAGCCCATGACGGACATTTTGCCCGTCAAAATCCAACCAATGCCTATCGCCTTCGAAGAAAGAACAAACCAAAGGTAATTTGACGCATGGAAGAAACAAATTTAATGGTTAAAACCTCCTACCTGGCACCATGAAGATGGCTGAATGAGGTGGACGAGGACGTGGATGAGCGAGTTGAGCTGGAGCGGTTGCGCAGCTTTCCATGGCGTTTGCCAATTGAAAAATAATAATGTGTTTGGCTCGAACCTCCACCGTTTATTTAAATGAACTGGGCACGTGCGAGGTTTAATGTGGTGGTTGGTGCATTTAAAATGTGGCTTTAATACTGGTACGTCGGGGTCATATCAAGCCGTCTCGATATGTGCGCGCGACTGCCACCTACAGGACAAGTTCATGAATTCCACCCGCCATTGCGGGATGATAGAACGAACGTTTCCGCTATTTCGGAGGGAGAAGGCGAACGTTTCCCGCAAAATGATCGTGAACGTGAAATTTTTGGTAAAAGTCTCCCGTGGTAGCGGAAAGAAAACTTAAAAAGCTCTGGAATTTCAGAAGGTTCTCGCGAATGGCTTCCGCAAAATGAACGTGATCGTCAGAGTCCTTTGGCGGGATTTCGAGATGATAACGCGAAAGCTTCCGAAATTGCGGAAGGATTTCGTGAATGTTTCCGCAAGAGGCTTCCGAAAACTTGAGAAAATTTTCTAAGTATCGCCAGGCTTCGAGAGCGCTTCGGAAAGCTTTTGCCATTAGCCTCTGCTGTTTCGGAAGGAATTGGTGAATGGCGTCCGTCGTTTCGGAAGGATAACCTGAAAGCTTCCGCGGTTACAGACGGCTTTTGCGAATTGTTAAGGAAAATTTTAAGTGTTTCGGCGTTTCGGAAAGTTAACGTGAAGGCTTCCGCAACTGTGGGAGAAAAAGCCAAAGGTTCCGCAAAACTTTCTCGGTGAGGTTTCGGAATGAAAACATGAAGGTTACCGCAGTTGCGGAAGGCTCGGGCGAATGGCTTTGGAGACTTAAATTTTTTTCAAAAAAACTAAGTTACTTGGTGGCCTTGGGGAAAGTTGGCGAATGGCTCCCGCATGTTTTGGACGGCTTCCCCGAATTCTTCCGTCGTTTCGGAAGGAATTCGTCAATAGCTTCTGCAAACTTCTAAATCTTTTCGGGAGGCTTATGCAAACGGTTCCCGCCGTTTCGGGAGACAAAGCTGAAGGGTTCCATGGAGCTTCTTTGGCGCATTCCGCAAACTTTCAAAAAATTTCTAAGTCCTTTTTTCGAGAAGCTTATACGGAAGACTCTCGCCGTTTCGGGAGGATAAGTCGAATTCTTCCGCAACTGCGGGGCTTTCTCCAATGATTCCGCGATTTTCAGGGAGACCTCACGAATGCTATCTTTGGGAAGCGAACTTGGAAATTCTTTAAAGAAATATTTTCAATTGAGAAACAAAGCAAAAAGTGGAAATGGCCTCTTAAGGTATCTTTTCTAAAAAAATTGAAGGAGGGGCCCCAATATGTACAAAATTTTTGGGGGGGATGTTGCTGCAACAACAAGTTTATGGTGGAAGCACTGAGAATCTTGTGTCAATAGATGTCATCAACAGGATAGGGTCGAAGTGTCGGGAACATACACACCCATAGAATATCTCATGGTTGCAGAAAGGACACCATGTGAAGGGGACCTAATAGTACCTGCTTAAATTCAAGGTAGGGAAGCTTTAAGATAGTGTACTGTGCGACATAATCACAATGGGCACGTACCTTCTGTTGTTAGGGAGACCATGGAAATATGATCGGAAATTGATCTATGATGGTCGAGCCAACACAGTCATAGTGTGGAAAAATGGTGTGCAAAGGACTATGAAGTCAAAGTCGGAGGAGCAAGCCAATTGTAAGCAAGGCGAGAGCAACTTTTGGGAGAAGTGAGTGCTGATGTGTTCAATGAAAGAATTCCTCGCGTAGGAGGAAAAGAATTTGGGATGTTTTTCTATCATTCTAAAAGGGCCAAGTGTCGAGAGGATGACAATGGAGAAGATTCAGGTCTAAGTCGGAAAGATGCTTGATGAGTTTCGGAGCATAGTATTCTATGAGACACCGAAGGGATTTCCGCTGACAAGAAGCATATCCCATCAAATCGACTTGATTCCAGGTTCGATTCTTCCAAACAAGGAACCGCATACAATGAGTCTGATGGAAGGTTAGGAACTCAATCGATAGGTCCAAGAGTTGTCAGACAGGGGATTGATCAGAGAAAGTCTGAGCCCGTGCGCGGCACTAGTAGTATTAGCGCCGAAGAAAGGTGGAGAATGGAGGATGTCTACAGACTCTAGAACCATTAACATGATCATGATCAAGTACCGGTTTCCATTGCTGAGGATGGATGACTTGATGGATTTCTTGAGTGGAGCGAAGTACTTCACGAAGATAGACCTGAAGAGTGGTTATCACCAGACTCGAGTTAGAGAAGGAGATGAATGGAAAACAACATTCAAGACAAAGGAAGGGTTGTACGGGTGTTTAGTCATGCCGTTTGGATTGACTATTGCACCTAGTACATTCATGCGGTTGATGAATGAGGTACTGAAACCATTCTTGGGTAAGTTTGTCATAGTGTACCTAGAAGACATCCTGATATTTAGTCGAACCAAGAAAGAGCACTTGGGGCACATTTGAAAAGTATTGCAAAAGTTGCAGCAAGAGAAGCTAATGGTGAACCTGCAAAAGTGTTTCTTCATGAAGGAAGAATCGGTGTACTTGGGATTCGTTATCTTGGGTAAAGGGTTGATGATGGACCCCGAAAAGGTGAAGGCAATATTGGATTGGCCGGAACCAACAAGTGAGACTGGAGTAAGGATTTTCCATGGACTTGCAAGTTTCTAAAGGAAGTTCATCTGGGGATTCAATTGGATCTGTGCACCTTTGACAGAGTGCATGAGAAATGGGGAGTTCAAGTGGATGGAAGTTTCCCAGCGAGATTTAGACAAGTTGAAGGAAAAGGCCATTGAGAGCCCAGTGTTAGTGCTCCCTGATTTTGACAAATTTTTCTAGGTCGATTGCGACGCGAGTGGAATGGAAATTGGAACATTGCTGAGCCAGGAGGACTGACCAGTTGCATTCTTCAGTGAGAAATTGGATGATGCGAAGTGGAGATATTTGGTCTAGGACCAGGAATTTTATGTTATTGTTCAAGCATTAAAGAAGTAGAGGAATTATTTGTTGCCCAAGGAATTTGTGTTATACACAGATCACCAAGCACTGAGCTATCTAATTACTCAGTCAAAGTTGAATCAGCACCACATGAAATGGGCCGAGTTCCTGCAGGGATATACCTTCATGTTGTGACATAAGTCAGGCAAGTCGAACAAGGTAACCGGCACGCTGAGTCGAAGAGTTGCATTGTTGAACACGACGATAGTTCAGGAAACAGGAATAGAGTCGGTGAAGGCAGAGTTTACTACCGACGAGGATTTTACGAAAGCACGGGAGGCTTGTCGTGAACCGTGGAGTGTCAACATGACTCCATAGTTAAATTATTTCATCTAAGAGGGATACCTATTCAAGGGACAAGAGTTGTGTATTCCCATAGGATCCATACGAGAGAACCTAATCCGAAAATTGCTTAGCGGCAGATTAGCAGGTCATTTTTGCATCGACAAGACGAGGGCATTGGTCGAAGAAAAGTATTATTAGCCAAGAATGACAACATATGTTGGGAAGTGGGTACGATAGTGTCGAGTTTTCCAGTTGGAAAAAGGAAGAAGTCAAACTACAGGGTTGTATACACCATTACCTATAACGGATACCCCATGGGAGCACCTGAGCATGTATTTTGTGCTAGGACGGCCGAAAACGCAGCAAGGAAGCGATTCAATGTTTGTTGTATTCGATAGATTTTCGAAGATGGCACACTTTATTCTGTGTCAGAGGACAAGTGACGCCACAGGAATTGTTGTACTATTCTTCAAGGAGATAATTAGATTGCATGGGTTGCTGAAGAGTATCACATCGGACATAGATAGCAAGTTTATGGGGCATTTCTGGAGAACCCTATGGAAGAAACTGGACATGAGGTTTCAAATTAGCTCGGCATATCATCCGCAAACAGACGGACAAACCAAGGTGGTGAATAGAAGTTTGGGAAACCTTCTAAGGTGTTTTACGATCGACGGACCCAAGCAGTGGGAGAACGTGTTGGCGCAAGCGGAGTTCGCATACAACAATTCTGTGAATCGTTCGACAGGTTTGAGCCCATTTCAGATTGTTCAGGGAAGAATCCCACATGGAGTGGTGGATATGGTTGATTTACCAACAGAAATCAGGAAAAGCGAGATGCCAAATCATTCGCAGATCATATGAAAGAGGTGCATGAAGATGTGTGAAAGCACATAGAAAATAGGAACGCGACATGGGTGAGCCAACCAGAGGGAGTGTCGATGACCCCTGGTGTGGAAGATCAGATTGGTTGTTGCATTATGTCGACAGGGGAGCAGGTCGAGAGTCGACATGTTAGAGTTCGATAGATGATAGAGTTATAGTGGAGACGTCGAGGGTTGACATGTTGTCAAACCTTGACTTCGATAGGTTTGAGTATGAGCCAAGCGAGGAGGAAGGGGCGGAATGGTGAAGCCTGAAAGTGCAAAGGGAAGCCGACAGGTATGTTGAATGTTGACGGAAGACAGTAAGGTCGAGGCAATGATAAGATCGACTACTATAGCAGTGTCTGAAGAACGCGCCGAAAGTCAAGGAGAGTACTTAGCATCCGTTCGGGGTTGCTAAGGAAACTATTAGGAGTTATTGCAAGTAGTTAGGATCGTGACAGATGTCAACACAGGTTGAGATTGTGCAACACGGTAGAGGCACTGACAGTTGCAGGTATATAGGATTTGAGGAGATCGACAGAAAGAGTAAGTGTGTCTCTGGGGTCGGAGTGATCTCGGGAACAGTAGCAGCAGAGTAGAAGGCTTTTACCTAGGCACAGAGCAGTCAATTAAGTTCAATTGGAAAACTAGGGAGAGTAGAGCTCAACAAAAGGTTTTGTAGATTGGATAGGAGATTCACACATCTACATAGCGCAGAGAATATCAAACCATAACTCAGATTTCCGCAGTGAACCAGGAGAGGGTGAAGGTCGACACACTTAGATAGCACATAGTTACTTCTGTATTACAATAGGCGAAGGCCGACAATAGTTAGTTATTTACATTCCTTCCAGTTTGCATTGTAACCATTTCGATAGAACTAATATAAGCCCACTTCTGGCATTCTGTTTACATCTAGTCTTATGTGAATGTGTGTGTGGTTTGTAATTGTTAAGCAAGAACCTTTGCGAAGGCGACCTTGCGTCAAACTGTCATATGGTCTATGTTCAGTGCGTGACTTCCTAGATAGGTCCAAAACCTACTCCAATAGGTGGTGAGGTATCACTTTCAATGATCAAGGCCATAAATGATGATTAAATCATTGGCCCTTCTATCCATATATGTCCATTTTGTGAGAAAACATTGACACTTTTAGTGTCACCTTTTGAATTATTGTCATGGATAGAGAATTTTTTATTTGAGTTATAAAATAGATTTATTTTAGTATTCATAAATTAGCCTAGGATCAAAAGAACTCATTTTCCCTACTGAATTTAGAGGATTGTGCATTAACCTAGTGGGAAATATACGTGGAAGCACTTAGTCTAGGGTGTTATATTATCGTACCTAAGTGGAAGGACTTTAAAATCCTCATCAAGTCTGAACTCTACGCTATCATGTAAGTAGAGGACCACTCGATGCATTAGCATAGTTCAAGCAAAGGAAATGACATAGTATGCAAGAATACACCATTGACTTGAGGAAGAAGGATATTATACAAATTATATCAACCATGAACTAAAATGTACTCATCAAGTATCTAGGGAGGTTATGTAGTTACATATGGAGGAAACTGAATCTCTTTAATCCAAGTTCAATTGATGAAGCATGTGTACAAGGACAGTACTTGGAAAACATAGGACAAAAGAAAGGACAACCAAGCATTTCAAAATAGAAATAGAGACAAGTTTCTACTAAGGAGGAGAAGAAGTGGAAGGTAAATGAGAAGAAGAATACAACCATAGCACATCAGTGCAAGGACCTGAAAAATGCTATAACCATTGTAACATTGATGGTGGTAGTGAAGAGTAGTGTTCGAAACTACATCTAGAGATGAACCCCAAGAACCACAAGAAGGATTTCAAATAGAAGAACCTTCTAGCCATGGATTCAAGCATGGATTTAGAAAGAATATTGGATGTGGATGAGAATATTATCCATTCCAAAGTGTAGAAGGAGGTGAATATAATTCCCCTTCACCCTAAGGAAGATAAAAATCTGGAAAAACTCGATATCCTGAAGATCCAAGTCTGGAAGGCCAATATTGATGCTCTATTTGATTCGGATTTACAAGAAAACCTCATAGTAGAAGAGTTGGTATGTAAGATTTGATTGGAATTACATGACGATCGACACCCCTACAGATTAGTATGGGTGCAGAAATCATAGCCATAAAACAATGCAAGATGATTTTTTTCCATAAGTGTGGAATATGTTGATGGAGTGGAGGCTGGCATGGCACCACTGGATGTTTGTGGTGCAGTGTTCGAAAAACCCTAGATGTATATGAGGGATTCTAGGTTGATGAGGAGAGCTAATCAATATTTTGATCAATGATGGGAAATCCTTTTTCATCAAAGCACAAAAAGGAAAATAGAAAATCTCTCTAGTAAGTGTCAACGAGGGGAAAATGTTGATTAGTTCAAATAGGGAGTCTGTATTGCTTTTGTTAAGACAAAATCAAGTGAAGGAAAAGTTGGAGGGATGTAGGATAGAGTATAAACATATGTTTGAGATCCTTTTGTAGGTATACAGATGAGTGTTTCATGGGCCTTACGGGATACACTATGAGTTAGGTGGAGCATGAGATACAACTATTACCAAATTATTCATTATCGAACATCAAACTATATATATAGTCTGTGTCATAGAAGAATATGAAGTCAAGAAGCAATTGCAGTAGTACGCAAGAAGGATGGGACTTGAAGGATGTGAATCGACTACAAATAATTGAAAAAGATGACACTAAAAAATCAATACGCTCTTCCAAGGATTGATGATTTATTTAACTTGTTGTAGATTGGTAAGTGCTTCACCAAGCTAGATCTCAAATCAGGATACCACTAGTTGTGAGTGAAGGAAGAAGACACCTAGAAGACTGTCTTCAAGAGTAGGAAATATATATATGAATGGTTATTAATTTCGTTTGGTTTATGAAATACACCAAATACATTTATGCATTTGTTGAATGATGCATTATACCCTTTCGTAGATTCATTTATTATAGGATATCTAGATGACATATTGGTTTTCATTGCTACCTTGGAATAACATGTCTCACATCTCAAGAAGGTGTTCAATACCTTGAAAAAACATCAACTACTATAAAAGCTTAAGAAATGTGAATTTCTTCAATAGTTATTGGTGTATTTGGGGTTTGTGATTGGTGGAGGAGAACTTAATATTGATCCTCCAAATATGGAGGCCATCACTAAGCAGCTTAATCTTGTATATATCATTAGAGTTAGGATATTTTGGGTGTAGTATGATACCATGGAATGTTCATAGTTTCCATTTCTACTATTTCCTCCCCTTGGAATAACATCAAATAAGGAAAGGGTTCCAATGGAGGGAGAATCAACAGAAATCCTTTGAAGAGCTCAAGCGAAAGATCAGTGAAGAACTCATTCTTACATTACCTAATTTGTATAATCCTTTTGAAGTGGAGAACAATTTAAGTAGGAATAATATGGGAGAGGTATTGATGCAAGGAGGGAGGCGAGTATGCTACAATTATGAAATGTTCCATGTTGGCATCCCAAACTTCCCTACATATGATAAGGAACTCAATGCATTTGTTGAAGCGGTTAAGAGGTGGAAGTACTATTTGAAGGGAAAGGAAACCATGATTCTAACTAATCACTAGCCACTATATAGTATTTTGAGGTGGAGATTAAGCTACAATAAATATGGGAATACAAGTGGATGGAAATTTTGTAGCACTTTCATCAAATCATCAAATATAACGAGTGAAGTACAAACAAGATGGAATATATGCTCTCGAGGCCACATACAACTAAGACAACATCTTTGGGAACTTTTAGGCATATGGACCTTTCACCCATGATACATACAAGGATGAATACATAGAAGATAGTGACGTCAAGGAGCTATCTCAATTACTACAAGAGAAATTTCGTGCTGAAGAAGTTGAAAACCAGGTTGACTATAATCTCCAGGATGTGTTACTACACAAGCTAGCAAAACCCTTTGTCCCTGAAGGTGAGAGATTGAAACTCATGAGAGAGGATCAGACATCAATGTTGCAGGGATTTTTTGTGTTGGGAAGAAAATAGAAAACTTGCAAAGGTATGTTTATTAGCCTAGAATGGAAGAATATGTACCTATGTTTATTAGAGGATGCATGCTTTCTTCTACAAGAAAGAAAGTACTAGGAATCAAGGTAGATACAATCTCTTACATGTTCTTGCAAGACCATGGGAGAGAATCTCAATGGATTTTGTGGGTGGTATTCCAACCACTAGGAAGGGGCATGAAGTTATTTATTTGTGGCAGTTGATAGATTCATCAATATGTGTATTGTTATGCCTTGTAAAAAGACTATGTAAGGAAAATAAGTACAAAACATGTTCTTTGAACATGTGTTGGTGCATGTTGGGATGCCAAGGAGCATCATTAAGACATATATACTAGATTTCTTAGTACATTTTGGACTACACTTTGGAAGAAGAAAGACATTAAGTTGAATATATCTAGAACATTCCATCCACAAACAAATGGACATGTTGAAGTAGTCAATACGACTTTGGTAAAATTTTCGAGGGGTTATAATCAGAAGCATCGAAAGTATTGGTATGAAAATGTGACCTACATCCAACACTCTTATAACATAGTAGTCCACACTTCCATTGGTAATTCCCCTTTTGAAAATTGTCTTGCATACTTGTGACATTCACCTGTAGATGTTGTTTATTGATAGGAAAGAGGAGTGAGGAAAGACACTGCACATGAAGCATTAAGAGATGAAAATTTCAGTGATAAGAATAGATACGTCCATTTGCAAGTACATAAAGCATTGAAGAAGCCCTAGGAAAAATACAAGGCCGTGCATGACCAACATAACGTTGAAAAATAATTCATGGTGGGAGGGAGAGTATGATTAAGCAAGAGTAAGGAAAGACTACAAGGTCTTAGTAAGAAGAGAAAGAGTCTAAGGTATGATCCTTTTGAGGTAATGCCTATAAACTTAGTCTACCCCCACACTCTCCCTTTGTTCGATAGATAAATTATTCGAGTGATTTGTATATATGTACTCACTACCCTTACAACCATACTTAGACTTACTTCTACTCTCAAAAATGGATTTTAATTATATGTATATAGTTTACATTATATACGATAAAGGTTGATCATCGACCACCAATTAACTAGAAGTCATTTTCTTTAAAAAATTAGTTAGTATGGCCTCGTTTAAGAGTTAGAGATACCTTGGTAAATTCAAAGGCTTCGCTTGAACTATATATCACCAATTTAATTTATGGTATTAGAGTATTAGTGGTGTCTATGCTTATGTTTGTTATGGAGTTAATTTTGAATTATATTTATCATGGCGAAGTGAATAATGACTCAAATTAAAGGTGACCACAAGACAATTAATTCATACTGAAGCATAACTAGTGAAGCACAAAATTAGAATATTCAGTTTCATTTGAAACATGAATAGGGTATCCTAAAAAGCTATCATGGAGGAAGACTAATACTAAATAGAAAACTCTAGAGGTCAAAGGAAAATAGGATTCGTTCCTTGGGGTTTTAGTAACGTAAAAAACTGAATAGTTAACAATCAAAGGAAAATAGGATTCGTTCCTTGGGGTTTTAGTAACGTAAAAAAATGAATAGTTAACAATGAACTATTAGACTAGCATGGCAACATTACTTTGACTATTTTGTAAAAATATAAAATAAATAGAATATAGATTCATGCTTTTACCAAAGGCCTGTTTATCCTCAACTAAAAGGAAAAAAAATGTTTATTAAGAAGATCTTAATTAACATTTTGGACTTTGCCCATTCTTGTGGCCATTCTGGATGTGCAATATGTTTTCTTCTTTGTGAAACAAATCTACAACCATTTTTTTTTATTACTATTAATAAATCAAATATAAGTTAACGTTTAAAATATTTAATTTACATAGTTTATTAATAATTTTATATACATATATAATAAATTATATATATATATATATATATATATATATATATATATATATATTTATATTATTTGTTTTTTTAAAGCCTTTTCTAAACGATAAAAGGGCAACGCCTTCACCACCCGTCGGCCAATGAAAAATATAATACTTAGTGTCGGCCAAAGAAAAATACAATACTTAAAGTAAATATTTTATCTCTATATCTATATATATTCACGTCATTTTCAATTTTTTCACATTTAAAAAGCTCAAAGTTCCTTACTCTTCAGGAGCACTTGATCTAGAGTGCTCTCTTTCGACGTCTAAGACGATCGAGCGTTATCGAAGTTCCTTTGAAGTTTTCTCCGACTTCAACACTGAAAATGGAGAGAGAGGCATACGAGAGCAACGTCGATATGAAGAGTCCTGTAATAACGGCTCAAGCGATAGAAATATTTGGCAAGGTAGTAATAGATCTCCACGAAAAGATTTTGCCAGAACAGATACTGTGGGAAGCAAGTGAAAATCATCAACAATTTTCACCGGTGGAGAGTGAGGGTGTTCAGCGGCACTTAATCTCAAGTGTTATCTTCAGATCTGTAAGGCGATCGAATCAAGATGACTGGGAAATTGAGAATATCTGGGATCGTGTAAATATAAGTCGGTTGGACGACATCAGAAGGGCCGAAAACTTTGAATACCTTCTAAACTTTGAAAACGATATTAAGACTGCAATGGCAGAAAACATTAATGTTATTTTGAGACGAACGATAATGGATTGGAGCAGGGAGGACGGGAATGTTGTGAGCGTGCAGGTTGTATGGAGTGGAAGTTTCATGGAATGTCAACGGATAATGGAACTCATTGATCAGTTTAATAACGATACCCCTTCGATACAACTCAGACGTGAAGAATTCTCTCTTCATCCTCACCTCAGAAGACAGTTTATTTCTCGTTATGAAACAAATCCAGTAATTGCTTCTATAGCAGCTATTTACTCTTCACCAAATGTTACTATTGACGAGGGACTACTGTACACAAGTGATAATGGTGCTAAGGGATTTTCATGTGCAATTTGTCATGATATGATTCTGATTGGGTGTTCAGCAAGGCAACTGCCTTGTAAGCATCTCTTTCATGCACCTTGCATCATAATTTGGTTTATCCATCAATTTAATTGTCCATTATGTAGAGATGATTTCAATAAGTCTCTACATGTATAGTTATTAATCTTAACATTTCTAGAATCGTCATCTTTTTATTTATCTAGATAATATTTATAATTATTCCAATGGGCATTAAGGAAATAGTTATTACTAGAGATAATTAACCAAAATAAATTTTAATTTGATTCCTAAATACTCAGAAAGTTATTTCAAAGTGGCACCTTAACCCAGATAAATTTTAATTTGATTCCTAGATACTCAGAAAGTTATTTCAAAGTGGCACCTTAACCAAGATAAATTTTAATTTGATTCCTAAATACTCAGAAAGTTATTTCAAAGTGGCACCTTAACCAAGATAAATTTTAATTTGATTCCTAAATACTCAGAAAGAAAGTTATTTCAAACTGGCACCTTTTCACCTTTAGGATTCTTACAAGGCTCTATCAATAACAATTATTCAAATATCATCTCGAATAATTTGGGAGCGGGCATACTAATTTCATCCAAGAAAAACATATTTTTATAATATGGTGGTAGTATGGGAAGGAACAGAATGAGTTTGAGCCACAAACCAAGACACTCTATTCTTAAGATGGACGTTTTAAAATTTAATGATAGAGTGGATTGACTTTCCATTTCAAAAATTAAATTATTGCAACCAAACATTCAAAAATTAAATTATTGCAACCAAACATTGTTCTCCTGCATGGCAATTTAAATAATGAGTAATGCATTTTAGTAGGATTATTTGGGCCGATTCAGATCAATCAAATTGGCTTGCACACTAGCTCCATGTCCTTTTCACAGGTTCCCTAGGCCATCTTATTGAGAAAACAGGGGAAAAGGGATGACTGAATATGCAGACTACACAACCCACGAGACTTAAAACATGATTATGGAGAACTTGAACATTGGTAATGCATATGGTACACCCCCACTTTAAATTTCCATAGTGACCTAAAAGTTTGTAGGTATTCCACTGATAGTGCCCTAAACTTTCGTACAATATTTTCTACACTAATTTTTTGACCTAAAACAAATGAATTGCACACTTGTAATAGCTCATTTTTAGGCTTAAAATAATCAATTTATATCAAAAGAGGTATTGGATATCATTAACATTATGTGATTAACATAATTATACCTAAGCACTGATAATCATTATACATTGATAAATATAAACTGGTACAGAAGGATTTGTTTAGGTACAGTAAGTACCTCTCATGAAAATATCAATAGAGACATATTTTCTCATGTGAGACAAGTAGAAATGAGGCTTAGACCTCTTTATAAAAAGGTGTTAGGACTCTTTATAAATAGGTATCATGGCCACATATAATCTGGACCATAACTTGAATTGTGGAACACCTAGGAGGCACCCACTAACATCAAATGTGATCCGCATGAGACCACTTAAGAGTGGATGATAATGAATGGAATTTAAAACCCATTAGGGACACAACACAAGCTTATCAAACAAACTCATTGGGGACACAAATAAATAAATAAAGTTGGCATTAAAAATATCTGACCAAGTAAATATTAGTAATTACAGTGCAATATCCCCCCTTAATATCTGCTTGGGATATATGTGGTAAAAAAATGGCCAAATAAACATTACATTGATCCCCATTACTGTTTAATTGAGTAGGGAATACAATACTAACCGATGCCAATAACCTTTCATGGGTACATGTTGGATTTCCTGGTAGTATTCCTCATTAATTGGAAATACTAGAAACATATAAAGGCAATATCAGAACCTAAAACATTATTCAAAGACAATGAATCCTAGCTTATCTAATTTAGGGCGCATGAATCAATAAACAAATGTTGTGACTCAATTAATTATGGAAACATGGAGGAAAATGTTGGGATGAAGATAATCAAAAGCACTAGAGCCTAGCCTCTGAAATCTATGGCATTGTTTCCATTGTGAAGTGGATCCTATTTATGAAAAACAAACATTATTACTTATTTAAATTTTTTTTGTTCTACCACAATATACAAGAACTTTACCATAATTCAAAAAGGGTATGAAACAGTAAAGAATGGGTCATAACTTAATATTTAGTCATCATTAGATCAGTTGTGAGTAGAAGTTACTAGATATCAGACATGAACGATTGTGGGGGCTTGCCATAGATTCTTTTTATATACCTGACCGAGGAGTGCCCTGAATAAAACCACTCTTAATATCTTGTCAAATATTTTTGTCATGTAGGGCTTCCCTAAGACTATTATGACTCCTCATATCCCCTTCCCATCTCATGTTAGAAGACTAGGATAAAGAAGTATAAGAACATGCTTTAAATATTTTAATGGAGCCTCTATAAATTGTTGCCCCTATGGCAAGTCTCTTCCAGCCCAAGACATAGGAGCACCTTACTTCTCTTGGTGCAAATCATTTTCGCTGACAAGACCACTTCCTAATGAGTATCCCAGGACCGAGAGCCTTATTGTGTTTGAATTAGTTACCACCTAAAAAGCTTTTCTTAGTAGTAATATGTATTTTCCAGGTGCACCAGGGACAAGTAACAATTCTTCACATTGGCATAAATGAGAGTAATATGTCTTAAGGCTCATTTGAGCTAGGCATTGCACAAAATAAATGAAGATAACATGTCATAACCTAGATATTAATTGCAACTTATTATGAGTTGTATATACTCATTATGAGGACATTGATGAGGAGAACTGCTATCCTAAAGGTTTTAGCTAAGCTTATAAAATAATTACCCGTAAATTATAGTTAAAATTGGGAATGCAAGATGAGACAATTTTATTTCAATACTTACACAGTGTAATTCAATCTCTTTGAAGGGTTTGTGGTGTAGTGAGATGGAGGGAAAATGGTGTTGTTTCATGGAGCAATTAACTTGGAAGATCACTATTAGAGCCAATATCTACAGGCTACTGTAACAATCTTATCCCAAAAAGCTCCATATATCATTGATGTTAGGATTCTCAAAGATATTCCAAGCCCTACTCCCATGTGGCCACATAATGTTCTATTGATTAAATATAACTTTTAACATTTCCAAGAGTCAAGGTTACCATCCAATTCTAGCGATGTTAAAGTAATATTCCTAGACTTGGTTAGTTGCATATGGATCTAAGAAAAAATAATCAATTGCTAGAAAGAGTTTCTAGGATTTACACAAATGGAATTCTCATGTAAAGACTCACAAGGGTCCTGTTAGCAGTGTTGCAACAAAGCTGAGCAAGTTGGTGGAGAGAACAATAGAAAGTGTTCCCATAACAAGAGAAGAAGAATTAAAATCCCAAATGTAATTCATGGCAAGCATGAGCATTACATTTTTCTCGAATTTCTAATGGGTTGCACTTCTATCGATATCAAGAGGGATTTCAGACACATTTCTCACCATGTTCCTTTTATTTCATTTCCCCAAACTTAAAATGGCTCAATAACATCCATTTCAATATTTAAAATGATCCCACCAACTTCTGATATAATCTTATAGATTCACTTCTTCCATGATTAAGTATACACGAAATCATGGAAATTAGAACTATATTCACTTCTAAATTTGGTCGTAGGCTAGTTTCCATTATATACATGTAATGGCAAACATATAACCCATGATATGCCTTGTAAACAACCATATTTATGTTATAGTGGCTTGAAACAGGTTACATCCTTACAGTAATACAATGATTTCAACCACTAATTGCTCATTGCATCTAGAATATATTTATTTTTGTTTGTTACTATTGCATGGGAACTATTCTCCTAGGCCATATCGGTTGATGTGACCCCTCTATCCAATATAAGGGGCCATTGGTATAGGTAAAATACTGGTATACGAAAATAATAAATTAGCATGGAATGAAACCTAGATGAATAACGATTGATGAATTTTATCTATTGGATATTAGTTTGTATATAATTATTTGATAATATTTCCCTTTTGGGGTTTCGAGAGATATTATCCTACTTCTTAGGAATTGTACAACTCATCTTCACTATTCTACTTTGGAGCCCTATCCCACATCTATAATTGGCATATTCAATATTTATTATGTTGTTTTGGAGGATTTGAATCATCATACCCATACGTCGAGTGCCTGCATCTTGATGATATATTTCTTTACAAAGGAAAATTATTGCATCCCATCTCCATGGTTCAAAATTTTTTGATGCTTATCATACTTCTAACACCTAGAGGTACCCATGAAACATGGCCAAGCAGTTGAAGCCTCGAATGAGGATCGTCCAAAGTGAGAATGATCCACTCGGAAAAGAAAGGAAGAATAGACGTGGAAGGAAATTTTCTTTGAATTTGAGTTGGTTAGACTTGGGGTTTAAACTTATGCCCTCCACTTGATGACAGATACGCATGTAGCAGGTTATTTTAGAGAAAATTATGTAGCCTGCGCGTAATTCATATCATATTGTGAGTACGTTGTCTGTTAAGGTGGGCATGTTTTTGAACGTTTGATATTCAGCAAGAGAAGATTACATCATTTGCTCACCTGATTAGAGTGTTTGGATTGTCTAAAAGAAATTGTAAATATTTTAGAAATGTTGTTTGTTTATAGTGTGGGGCCTGTACATGTTTCTATTATCATTCTTGTCGTGTCGATGCTTGAGTAAACCTAATATTGATCGTGTCGATGCTTGTATCATGAACTTTTTCTAGAAAATACCATGAACTTTTTGAAGTCCCTAGAAGTGCTGAAAAATGCATCACAAGTTGAGGACATGCAAAACTATTATAGAAATTCCAAGATGTGCCAAGTTGTAGGACCACTAAATATTTCTCGGATGCGACATGGCCATCCATCATGTTTAATTGATTTATTTAAAAATCATTGTTTTACAAAATCCAGTGCGAAAAGGAAAGAAAATCATATAAATTTTGTCTCGGAACTAAACCTAATTTCATTCATGTTTGTGCTAAAATCACTGCATCACTCCAGAGCCTATATTCCCTGGAGTTTACCCTAATTTATTTGTAACAAATCCTCCATTAAAGTAAATGAAAAAAATCTCGGGTTCCTTAGACAATCGATACATATACTTATGCTGAGCAAAATATAGCGAGGCCTTAAAGAAAAAAAATAAAGGTTTTAAAGATTTTGAAATACCTTAAACTGAATTGCTTCATTGTTATGGCCGCATGAATTTCTGCTGTCTGGAATCCCATACAGAGCATTGATACATTTTGCAGACGTGAAAAAATTATTTCAGAGGTTAAATCTAATGTATTTATACATCACCATGAACCTCGCATAAATATTTCATGAGACAGTGGCTATGGAATATTGAAGAATCAGCATCAAATTGTGTTGAATGCAACCCTAAAAAAATACCCCAAAATCCTCTGAAATTTTATGTGTATCTCTTCTTGCGCATTGGTATTCCAACGGCCGCATGTGTGATCTGGTCGGATCGTCCGCCTCATCTCACCATGTACAAAATTGACAGTTCAAACGTTCGAGTAGATATAATGATGCCTCCATGTCCAGTGCTCATAGCTCAAGACTATGCGGTGTAAGGCGTCGAGGATGGAGTTACAGATGAAGAAAAACAGGAAGGAGAAAAGTCAAATGTAGATCTTTTGAGCTTTTAATGTTGAAACAAAATGAATCTGAGAAACCAATCTGAGATAGGAAGGATATGGGTATGTACAAGTATATTACATGAAGAAAGGAGGAGGTTGAGCAATAAATCATATGACTCATCTTGGCAATATCTTATTTTTCAAGTGGAGGGATTTCACTAGTTTATCAACATATTTTGAAATCACTATGCATATATTTTTATATGTATATATTTGTATTGTACATCGTTTATTAACGTGTATTAAAAAATAATTATATATTTGTATTGTATATCGCGTATTAACATGTATTAAAAAATAAATATGTTTAAGCTATCTTAAATCCACAATGAGTTGGATGGTGCAAGAGGATCCCTAGATTTAACTTTTAGATTTGATTAGGACTAAATACCATCCAAGTCATTCTAAAGCAAATATACTAAACATAATTACCTTTATGAATGTTAATGTTGGAACAAGGATTATGATATATTTGAAGCTTTAAGTGTCGCAAACCAAGCTTCAAAACCACTATATAATTATTAAGCAAACTTTTATCAACAAATCTGTGAATATTGTAATGTCACATTAAATTAAATGAATTAGATAGTGAGCAATAAAATAGTGTTTTGTAACTTGCCCAAATTTGAAATGATTATATAGTTAATAAATATTGTCTCTTGCTCTATCCGAAAGTACAATATAAAAAGAAAGAAAGGAGAATAACATTAATGTGAATAGGATCTCAACATAGATGATAACTTCAATATAGATGACAACCACAAATTAAAGAAGGTACAAAAAGGTTAACATCAAAATTGGAGAGTAATAATGTGGAATGGAGTCTCGCACTATATAAAAGCATAAATAGAAAAGGATGCCACAAGGTCTAATACGCAAGTTGTTCATTATTTTACTATTGAGTCTAAAAGGTTGTTAAATCACATCCACTATTATAGCATCAAATTAAATACCTAGATGTTAAAGTGTTGGATTTTAAATTGACGTCAATTTTGCTATGAAAAATTATAAACTATTTCTATTTCACAATTATTATGTATACAAAATTATTCATAACACATACATTACACACTAAAATAATTATATTTATCTATATTTTTTTGTCAGTAGTTGCACCAAGAGTAGGGAGGTGCTCTAGAATCCAAAATGCAAGAGATGTTCTCACGTAACCTGGGTAACAATGATGTGGCAACAACAAAAAATTAATTAAATCTATTTGACACATATCTCTACTTGATTTAAATTTTACATAAAGCTGAAAAAATTAAAACAAAACTGAATCTGTCAAGTACCAAGAAGATAAACTTCTCTAGGTGTAAATTTTTTATCTCAAATTTTTACACATTAGTAAAAAAATTTACACCTCAAGATATTTGATACCTCTCAGAGCTTGATAGATGACTATAAAATGCATCTCTCAAGGGAATTAAACAAAATTCTTTTACACTTTCAACACTCAAATTTTCAAACTTGATTCTTATTAAATAGATGTTCATGTTGTAATACAGCCGTGTAGATAAAATATTCTCCATTATTTGAATCTTTAACAACACTTCACATAAATAAGGTAGTAAAGTGAAGAGAGCGATGAGAGGATATTTTATAATTGTAAAAACTATATAAAGATGCTAAATAATATATAGTTGAGAATAATTGCTTAATATAGATGAGCTATGGATGATGAGGTGCAACTCATTGACTATTATGATGATACCCTTTCGGAAGATCATATTTTCACCTCACCGCCCTTGGTGAATGTCCTTGAGGATAATTTATGTAGATCCATGCTAGGGTTTTAGTGCCCATAATGAGTCACAACAAAATTCTTTGGATGGTAGGGTTGGGGATGATTATGCAGTACTATCAAAACCTCTTTCAATGGAGTCTCATTTTGAGGATATAGTAGTTATGGTTGGTTGCAAATGTGGATTTTTATGCTCCATCCCCGTTACATGGACTTGACATTCGACATGGGATTCGTGTGTGTGTTCAATCGTACTTTATTTCTCGTTGGGTGCCATCTAGGAAATTTTTCTCCACTCTAGACATAAAAATTCTATCGAGCTTCGATGCTCCTGAACTAATGTTTGTTGGTGAAAAACGCTAATTTGTAGAGCGCATAGTTATTGTCCTAAGGCTGAGTCTGTGCAAAAAAGGAAGAAACATCAAGTCTTTATGTTGAAAGGCCATTGTATATCCCTAGTAGTTGGGAAAGATATGAGTGTGTCCCAAATCACATAATTGGAAGGTCAAATGTTGGTTGGAAAATCCTATAGGATTAGGGTTTCTATGGATTCTTTGAATTCTTGGTCATAGAAATAATGTGTTCCATTCTTGCATTATGGTCCTACATTCATTGTTGGTCCATGGATGGTTGGGATTCATCTTTGGATCTAAATAATATGTGTCTTATATCCTGAAAGGGCGTTTGTTTATAGACAAGAATAATGGTTATAATGGCCTTTCAATGTCTACTTATAGGGATATTTAATTTGGTCTTTTGCTAGGTGGGGGGAGGATACTGATTCTACTATGGGTATGTTTGTCGACTATAACTCTATTTTACACTCCTCATGTCCTATTAGCCATGTTGATCCTAGCACCCCCAATACTTGGTGGGGGTTGGACACTATCACCTAAGACCAAGGAATAATTAGTAGGAAGCGAGGGCCTCTAGGGGCTTGGTATTTGATTAGATTAAGGATCCCATCTCTCCTAGAGTAGGTCAGAATTCGCAATCAAACAAGCACAAGAGAAAGCGAATAGGAAGGTATATCGGGGTAGAAAAAGACTTATATATGGGGTCCTTAGAGTAGGAAAAACCCCTAAGGTAGTTCCTCCTTGAATATTATGTTAGTTAATCGATATCTTAGGGTCTAAAATAGATGTTTATAGATCATGGACCGTGTACACAATGCAAAACCACTACAAAGGCCTTGTAAAGTGAATCTTTCAAGGTTTTACACATCAAGGATGGCTCTCAGGGCCTTTATCACAGTTTGGAAATAAAAAAATTAGTTTATAGACCCTATAATATTCTTCTTTATGTCTGGTCTAGTCAATATGTTGACTATATTACCCCACTCCTAAGATAAAAATTCCCTATGTAGACCCTATGTTCTAGTCTAGGGAATCACACATGGAACATGATCCCCAAGGGAAATTGGTATGGACTTAGACCCTAACTGTACACCAAAAACCATGCCGTGGAAAATGAGAACCATCCCTGGAGTTAAAAATCTTGAAATGACCACCATAACATGTTTGTAATCCAAATATTCCCTATGTTGTTTACATACACAAAATATATATACAATGTACTCTAATCCCTATCCCTAATTCCATTATACCCTCAAATCATCAAACCCCATACCCTCATAACCCCTATCCCTAATCACATACCCCCTCACCCACTCTAAACCCATACACATAGCCCCGTAACATCCCTGACCATTCATTAAGTTGTGAGAACCATCTCTATTGTGTGAAAATTTGAAATAATCACCATATCTTGCTCACGCGTCCTAGCTAACATAGTGACAACTTATTTGGTCTCATTGGCTTCAAGTTATTGATTTTCTTTCCTTTACTACATTATTTCATCTAATACTATAAAGCTATTAGTTTACATTAAATATGGATGTTCATGGGACCATTTGGGGTTTACATTAAATATGTATGTTCCTTTAAGCCACATGTTAGGGTGGTTGATTCTCTGTAATACTCTCGCAATTAAGCATTGGGTACATCATCATGGTTTCATTTATAGATGTTGTGTTGTATAGCACAAAATTGAAACAATTAAGCACATGTTGTGGAATTGTCCAGTTTTTAGAACATTTCGACCTTTGATAGTTTCTTAAATAAACATGCTATGATTTGCTGCCACCTTTCACTAGAATGTTTTTTTTTTTTAAACAAAATTTTCTAGAGAATGTGGGATCAAATTGATGATCTTATTTTTCTTTTGGTGATGTCGATTTTTTCTAATATTTCATGAGGCACCATCCTCATTAATTTTGAGAGAAGTTTGTACATTCCAATTGGATTTGGCTCAATATACCATAATTAAGTTGGAAATTGAAAGCCGCCTTCTACAACGAATTGTGAGAGATGTCTTCAGAAAAATCAACTGTGAAAGATGCGTACTTAGTACAATGGAGATGTGTCAAGTATGTAAAGAAATCCTAACAATTTGGGATTTGCATTCACTCATGATATTAATATTTTACTATAGCAATAGTTTTTAAATTTCAAAACAACCTACTAGTAGAGGTGCAGGAACATTGCCACCTTGTGGCCCTTGCTATAATAAGAGAGATTCAAGTAGAAAAAAAAATTCAATAAGACTTTTTCCATGCTCAAAAAATCATCGACATAATGCATAAATGTATTTCTTTTGACATAAATTATACATATATAGTAAATTATATTCAAAGCTTTACATAAAAGTACAAGTGTCATTTTAACCTTTTATGCTAAGATCGAGATTAACTAATTTTATATATTAGAAAAAATAAGTAAGCAAATACAACCAATAAATTTTGTTAATTAACTTTTTTAGTTCCGTAGTAAGACATAAAATTGCTTTTGATTGGCTAAGAGATCATCTTCCTTGGATGCAAGGAAACATGTTAATGGTCCAAGACTGGGAGGCATCTCGCAAGAGTGAAAGTCTACTCCCTTATAGACCATCAGTAGGTTACTTCAGATGGAATTGTTTTTCTTGAATAAGATTGATGAGTCGGCCCACATTCACAGATAGAAATGAGAGATTGTTGTCATCATTGTTGATTGACAATTGACTTATAATAAGTTTTTCCACCTTAAAAAAATTATAATTTTATTACATTTTAAAGGGTTAGGAAGCAAATTACATCCAATGTTTTTCCTACTTACAAAAAGGCCGCTTCAAAATAAGTGGAAAACAACCAAATTGATGTATGGAAAAGCTAACTACTAACTAGTATATGAGAAGCATCAAATACTGTTGTTGAAAAATTAGCTTGAAGTATTAATATTGGACGTTGAAATTTGAAACTTTTATGGTCATAGAATGATGACACCGATATTTTAAACAACAATGGGTTACTGGTGATGGGAGAATCTTAGGCCTTTATAATTATTTCAACTATGGACTCTTCAAATATCCCACCAATTTACATTTTGCATTATCTATTCATTTTCGCATCGTTCTGTGGTGTTAAAATTTACTAATGAGGGTCGTTGAATCCATATGTGGTGTTAAAATTTACTGATGGGGGTATCTAAATCCATATGCAGTGTTAGAAATTACTAATTTTAACACTTGTAGACCAAAGCCGCACTTGTAGACCAAAGCCTGCATGGTCCTTCACAAGCCATAAACTTTTACAATATTTTAGTAAATTTTAACACCATAGATGGATTCAGAGACCCCTTAATCCATATATGGTGCTAAAATTTATTACTTTTAACACTTGGAGACCAAATCCTACAAGGCCCATAAGCCATAAAAATTTATTTTACAACCTAAGATATTATTCTTCCTCCTTGGAAAATATAGGGCCCTAAGAATCATTCCTAGTGCCCAAAACCTCACAATGATTCTCATACAACTCTTGTAGACCAAATATTTCATTCACATTATTTTTTGGTGGTTTTGGTTGATGTGCATGATCCATGATCCATAAAAACATAGTTTAGGCCGTAATACATTAGTGTTCCTCCTCGCATGTGTCTAGGTCCCTAACACGTGCCCCTGATGGGAAAATCCTCATAATCGCACCCATATGAAACATGTAGGAACAATATTAACTTTACAGGGTCTTTGTGGTGGTTTTCGACATTATACATGCCCCATGAGCACTAAAATCCTATTTTATACCCTAATATGATAGTGCTACTGCTCTTCCTCTAACCATGTCTCAAGCCTTGAGATCCATCCCTAATGTGAAAATCCTTTAAAATTTTTCTTTGTGGGCCATGGGTCATGCATGGATCAACCATATGCCATGACATATACCCTATATAACATATCTTTGTACTATGAGCTTGATATGGTGGCCATTTCAAGGTTTCACATAGTACAGATGGTTCTCATTGCCCATTCGATGATCCAACATCAAACAACAAAGGCTTAAATTATTCACATTAACCTTTGGGGTTCATGAGATATGCCTAGTGGCAACCTAGGCCATCACACATGTGATACATAGGTAATATTTGGCATATAAGTGAGATATGTATGCCATTTCAAGGTTTGGTTTGCTAGATATTGTTTTCATAGATTATTAAGCCATGGTACTAGGGAAAAGTTTTAGCAATGAAATTTGTCCCTTGGGATAATTTTCCATGTCTTTTCCCTGAGACCATAAGACACTAGAAGTGTCCTTGGTATATTTTATATGAAAAATAAGTACCTCTAAACCATCCTTTTAAAATATCAATCATACTCTCATAATTTGGCTTGGTTAACTCTCCTCTCGCTGCCATTGTTGTCCATTAGAAGCCACCCAAGTCACCCTTCACAATAAGGGGAAAATAACGAGAAGAAAGGGTTATGCAAGGAAAATAAATAGCACGTTGAAATAAAAAGGAACAATTTCATATGTAGGAATACATGTGAGAATGGCCAAGGGCCCACACATTATGGTCAAAATTATGAAGTTTTATATTTGGACCATGGCATGGAAACTAAGAACCATCCTTGCTATGTTAGAAAACAACTATGTGGATCATATCTCACTCATGTGATAAGGAATATATATTCCCACCATATCCTACTTAAATACTAAATATTCCCCATGTAGGTCTTGTACAGTGGCCTTGGGACCTCATGTGAATAGGCTCTCATGAGTCTGAAAGGAAAATGTTATTTCATAATACCCTAGGTTTTATTCTCGTACTATGGCCTATTCTATGTGAACCATCCATGATGTGTAAAACCTTGAAATGACCACCATATCTTGCTCATGAGTGAAATTAGATTCAAAAGATTGGGCGTATGTGATGGCTTCAGACCCCACAATTGGCACATGATGATCCCCCAAAGATAAATGATATCACATAAGTCCATAAATTTTTTCCATGAATGATACCTCAGGCCATGAGAGCCATCCATTATGCCCATGAAGTGCCTTAGATCATACTAAATTTTTGACCCAGTAACCTACATTTTTGGCACTGAATTCAGCTTAGTGTCACAAACTTTAAATGGACACCATATCCTACTCACATGACCAAGTTCCCATTTATAAGTCCTACATAATTGCTAAGGGCCCCACGAATTATGGCTCATGAAAATTTTATAACTTGTCTATCGGGAACCATCCATGTTCTTCTAAACCTCAAAATGGCCATGACCATATTCAACTTACAAGCCAAAGATTCCCTATGGAGGGCTTGTGGTGGTAATTTGGGGCCCAATGTATGGACCGTCAGCTTTAGATGAAAATGTTACAACTTGAGACTATAGTTTACAATAGTTCAACCTAACTTAGGAGGAAGAGGTATCATATCCATATCCTTCTTGTAGGCCAAGAATTCAATACGCAAAAAGCTTATATGATGGCATGGGTGCCACACATAGTCTATGAATCCTAGAGGAAAATGTTATGGCTTCAAACTCTATATTTTGACCTTGGACTATGCCTAAAGTCATGATAACCATGCTCAATGTTCCAAACTCAAAATGGATATCATATCCTAATCACATGACAAAGATGATTTTGCAAGACCTATGTGGTGTCCAAGGGACACAAGTCTCAGAAGCCCCATAGACAAATATTATGGTATAATACCCTAAATTTTGGCATTGAACCACATACAAAGAACTGAGAACCATGTTTGGTATTGTAAACTTCCAAATGAGCACAATATCCCACTTCTAAGCCAAAGATTCCCCGTGGAGGGCCAATATGTTGGTTTAGAAACACACACATGGACAATGAGTTCCATAGTAAAAGTATACAATGTAAGATCCCATATTTTTCATTATAACATGTAATGGTCCTCAATATCCATCCCCAGTGTGACTCTCCTCAACGTTGTGTCCATATCTTAGATGTAGGCTAAGGACTCCCTACGCAGACCCTATGCAATGATGTGGATTACTTTGCAAAGAAAATGATCCCCATAGACAAAGTTTATATCCCAATAACATGGGTTTTGGTATCAAACCATGGATTAGTGACAAGAAACATCCATGATGCGAAAAAACTCAAAATGGCCAATATATCCGTGTCAAGGGAAAAATATGGGCTAGGGCCTCATGGATGGCCTACGTAGAACCCGAAAGCCATATGTTATGGACTAAAAATATGCATCTTCACTCTGAGACACAAATTGGGTCATGAGAACCATCCTTGGTGTACTAAACCTTCAAAATTGACACCACATATTACTCAGATTCTAAATATTGCCTATCCATGGCCTATGTCGTGGCTTAAGGCCCCCCACGTGGCATGTAATGCTTAGAGATTGATTTCATGGACTTAGAACCTAGGTTTTTGCCCCAAACTATGGTCTTATCCCCAACAAACATATCAAGTCTTTCAAACCTTGAAATCTCCACCATATCAAACTTGCAGGCCAAATATCATGTATTATGGGCATGTGTGGTGCCTTGAGTGACGAAGCATGGCATGTCAGCCCCATATAAATATATTCTATGGCCTAGCGCCTTGCATTTTATCCGTAGACCATGGAATAAGAATCAAGAACCATACTTGGTATGCTAATCCTCAAAATGAGGGACATATCTCACTGATATGCTAAATATTTACTGTGTAGGGCATGTGTGGTTGTTTGGGGAGCTACACATGACCCATGAGACCTAGAAGAGACTATATGAACTTAGACCCTAGAAGTTTATCCCAAACCATGACTTAGATGTAAAAAAGTATTCATGGTGTTATACATCAAAAAATGGTCACCATATCCCACTAAGATGCCAACAATTCCCTATGTAAGCCCTATGCGATGGACTTGAGCCCCGTGCAAAGTTATGGGTCATTTCCGGATAATTATGGGTAAATGAAAGGTAATTAGGGGTTAATTAGTGATAATTTAGGAATCATTTGGGGTTAATTATGGGTAATTAAGGGTCATTTAAGGGTAATTATTAGGTAATGAGCTCTGGTAAATAGGGGTTAATAAGGGGTCAAATATGGGGTAATTAGTGGTAATTAGGGGTCAGTTATGGGTTAACTAAGGGTAATCAATGGTAATTAGGGGTCTATTATGGGTAAGTTGGGGCCATTTAATCCCAAGGGCTTAGCTAAATTAGTGAATCCTCACAATGTTGAAAATTAAGTTAGGTTCATGGAGGCATGTGCCCATTTCGAATCCCTATGTGTGAGCCACACTAGTCCACATCGATGGGTTTACTAGGTGTATGTCATTTATGTGTAATACCCCATTTTGAACCTTAGGATATATTAGCTTTTAATATAAATATTGTATGCAAGTGATGTATGCTTTCCTAGCGTGGAGCTCAAGGCCAAGGCCCTGCTAGTGGATGCTCGAATTTTATTTAAAAGACAAGTTTTAGATATTATGTTACCCATGTGCTATTTAGCTATGGAACACTGTAAAAATGATGTAAATAAACATCATGCAATAAAATACCAAAACTGGCTATGGAAGCAACTAATGAGAAGGGGCCATGTGTATCCACTATGGAGTGGTGAGGGGGTTGTGGGATTGAACCATAGGTTTCCAAATGTCATTGTGAGAAGCCATTTGACTTTCTTGCTGACATTTAATTCAGTTGTAAGGAAGTTGTTGAGAAATTAGTCCATGGCTTCAATGGAGCATGGGCAGCCCATAAATTCGTATGGCAGGTATGGGCTCTATTTTTCTTGTACCACAAGTCATTCTACCTCATGGTAATTGGGTATTCCTCATTCCCATTCCATGGTCAAAGATCCTAGCATCAATTTTCATCCATTACGAATTCCCAGTAGTTAAAAAAAACCAGAAATCGCAACTTTGAAAGAACCCACGTTTTGAAGAGCCATAAATGCCCAGAATTGGTATTTGACAGTGAAATCCAATGGGGTATCCATAGATATGAAACTTGGGGTGAAATTGAGAGTATTAGATAGCCCCAAAATCCATTGGAAAACCCAGTTTTTATAGCATAGAAGTCCAGTGACGGGATTGAGTTATTTGATGACAGAATTGTGAGAAACCCAAGTGTGAATGTTGGAACAGAGGATTGGATTGCTTGAATTTAGCTTGAGATGTCTGTAGCTCTGTGGTTGAGCTTACTGGCTTAGCATCCTACTCCTTTGTCTTTTGTATGATTGATAAACCCAAGTTCTATGTGTTGGCTTAGCATGATTGTTTGAGTGAAACCATCACTGTGAGTGTGCCTGTTTAGTTCCTCCTTAGTGGATACACATCCCAGCTTAGCGGTGATCTCTCAGATGAAAGAATATAGGTTGGACAGAGATCTATGGCTGGGTGGAATGTTGCTCTCACATAGCCAGTTGTTTGGACAACTTCATCTCAAGATAAGTGTTCTATGTGGTTTAAATTATATGCATTCTGGGTTCTGCAATGTGTTAATTCTGAATGATAATTATTCAAGTTAATGGATTGAAATGACTCTCTTAATATGGTTTTGATATGAGGTATGTGCATAACATGAGGATGGGATTGGTTATTGTATGAATGTTTCAGTATTCTGCCTGGAAGAAACAGGCTGGTGTATTCCCTTTTGCGTGTGTGTTATTATGGCTATTTCGTGTGTGTATATTGAGTAGGATTCTGCACTACATTGGAAGATAAGCATTCTTGCGGTTTGAGTTATCTTGGTTTTGTGCTCTGCAATGTTTTAACTTAATGACTATTGTTTATATGCGGAATGCATGAAGGAATGGTGTGTGGATAGTGTGTAATTCCGCTATGTTTATTAAGAACATGATCTGCACATATAAGTTTTTATTTATCCATGAATTTCTTACTAATGAATGGGGCTGAGATTGTCAAATAAGCCCGGTATGTTTGGTGATGTTACCTTCCTTGCACCAGATTGATGGAAGGGGACGTGACATTATGAGTATTTGGAAGCATCCCTTGGGTTTCTCCATGATTTTTCCTTCAAAAAAATTAGGGGTCATTTAGAGGTTATCAAGGGTTAATTCATGGTCAGCATTTATTGTTTATTGGTAATTAGTGGTAAAGTTGGGGTCATTAATTAGGTGCATTAATTAGTGGTTAATTGGGAGTAATTAGGGGTAAATTATGAGGTTAATTAAAGGTCAATTATAGGGTAAATAGTAGTAAATTTCAGTAGTCTTTGAGAGGATGGATATTGAGAACATACCTAAAAATATATATTTAGGGGTGGTCCTTCTAACCTCCCCACACTAAAATGTCATGGGAATTGAACTTTTCACAGAAGTCTTTAAAATACTACCTTCAAAAGTAAAATTCTCTTGACTAATAGGGGGTTTTCAGAAAACCACCTTGAAACATACATTAGGGGTCTTCTTTCTAAAACCCCTCTACACATCATGGGAATTTAACAATTGGATGCGGTTTTTTACAAACCACCACCAAAATTTCAATTCTCAAGACTTTTGGAGGGTGTTTTCTAAAAATACCTTGAAAATTATAATTGGGGGGGAGATTTAAAAAATTCCCTCCAAAATTCATGAGAAGTGAACTTTCCGAGGTTAGTTTTAAAACAACTGCCCCCAAAAGTCTAATTAACATGACTATTGGGGAGGGTTTTCTAGAACTTGCCTTCAAAAACATCCACAGGGGGGGCGATTTCTAAACCCCCCAAAACAGAGTCCTAATTATTGGAGTTTTGGGGCCGGTTTTTAAAATACCACCCCCAAAAGTTCAATTTTCATGACTTTTGGTGGGTTTTTTTTTTTTAAATTCCCCCAAAGGCCTAAAATAACATTTAGAGGTGGTTTTAGCAAGACTGCCAGAAGCCAAAACCACCCCTAAAGGGGTGATTTGTTGTAGTTCTAACCACTATGGCATTGGACACATAATGACAACTTGACTCCATAGTAGTGGTCTTAAACCACTATTTTTGTCAAAAACTATAAATACAGTCACATAGCGTCATCAAAAAGTCATTGGAATGATCAATGGTGACAAACATTTTTCTATGATGACCAAAAGTAACCAAAAGGAGTATTGGTGAGGGCCAATAAAATATCGTCACTAGAAGTGTCACCAAAGAGAGAATTAGCAACAGGCCTTTAACAACCCCAACGAAAAGTGTCTCTAAAAATCCATTTTGTGATGAACCTTAAAGGACCATCTCAAAAGGAACTTCTAACGAAAAATTATTTAAGGACCGTCATCATATGCGACATTGGTGACGACCCTTAAAGGCCTATCACAGGCATGACACTCACCAATGACCTTTTTTCTTGTAGTGCATGATACAAGGAGGAATACATAGAAGATCATGACTTCAAGCAGCTATCTAAATTACTAAAAGGAAAATTATGTGGAGAAGAAGCTGACATCAAGGATGACTATAATCTCCATGATGGGTTACTCTACAACCTAGGCCAGCCTTGCGTCCCTGAAGGCAAGAGATTGAAACTCACGAGAGAGGATCACAACTCAAATGTTGCAGGGAATTTTGGTGTTGGGAACACAATATCAAACTTGCAAAGATATGTTTATTGGCCTAGAATGCAAGAATATGTACCTATATTTATTATTGGATGCATACTTTGTTCTACAAGAAATCATAGTACTAGGAAGCAAAGTCCATACAATATCTTAAATGTTCTTGTGAGACCATGGGAGAGCATCTCAATGGATTTTGTGGGTGGTATTCAAACAACTAAGAATGGGCATGACCATTTATTTTTGGTAGTTGATAGATTCATCAATATGTGCATTTTTAGGCCTTGTAAAAAGACTATGAAAGGACAAGAAGTAGAAAACATTCTCTTTGAATAAGTCTCAATGCACGTTGGGATACCAAGGAGTATCATCAAGACATAGATAGTAAATTCCTCATAACATTTTGGACTACACTTCGGAAAAAGAAAGACACTAAGTCGAATATATGTAGAACATTCCATTCAAAGACAAATGTACATATTGAAGTGGTCAATAGGACTTTGGTAAAAATTTTGAGGGGTTATAATCAGAAGCATCAAAAGTAGTGGTATGAAAATGTGACCTACATCCAACACTCTTATAAACTAGTAGTCCACACTTCCATTGGGAAGTCCCCTTTTGAAACTTGTCTTGCATACTTGCGACATCCACCTCTAGATGTTGCTTATTGATAAGAAGGATGAGTGATGAAAGACACTACTCCTGAAACATTCAGATATAAAAAGTTCACTCATGAGTCATAAGAATAGGTACGTCCATTTTCAAATACATAAAACATTGAATAAGTCTCAGAAAAAATGCAAGGCCACGCATGACCAACAGAACGTCGAAAAATAATTCAAGGAGGGGGGAAGAGTATGTTTAAGCATGAGCAAGGAAAGACTAAAAGGTCCTAGTAATAAGAGGAAGGGTTTAAGGTATGGCTCTTTTGAGGTATTGGAGAAGATGGGAGATAATGCCTACAAACTTAGTCTAGCCCCGTACTCTCCATTTGTTCGGTCTACCCCCATACTGTCCCTTTGTTCGATAGCTATATTATTGTAGTGCTTTGTATATATGTACTCAATTCTCTCATGAGCATACTTAGACCTACTTCTACCCTCGAAAATGGCTTTTAATTAAATGTTTATAGTTTACATTATATACGATAAAGGTTGATCATCGACCACCAATTAACTAGAAGTCATTTTCTTTAAAAAAAACTAGATACTATGGTTTCATTTAAGTGTTATAGATACCTTGGTAAAATCAAAGCCTTTGCTTGAACTATATATCACCAGTTTAATTTATGGTATTAGAATATTAGTGGTGTCTCTACTTATGTTTGTTATTGCAATTAATTTTGAATTCTATTTAATAATCATTGAGAAGTGAATAATGACTCAAATTAAATGTGACCACAAGACAACTAATTCATACTTAAAGAGAACTAGTGAAGTACAAAATTAAATTTGTTTTTTTAAAAGTGGATATTGTATTTTTTTTTAAAATACTAAAGGCAAAAACAAAAAAATGAAGAAATTCTATGATATAATGAGTTATCTCGACCTAGACAAAACACCTAGATTGTATTTAGTTTCTTTTGAAGCATGAATAGGGTATCCCTAGAAAGTTATCATGGAGGAAGACAAATATTACACACCAAACTTTAGAGGCCAAAAGAGAATAGGATTCGTTCATGAGGGTTTTAGTAATGTAAAAATTGAATAGTTAACAATGAACTATTAGACTAGCATAGCAACAAGACTTTAACTATTATGTAAAAAGATAAAATAAATAGAATATAAATACATAATAGATAAAATAAATAGAATATAAATTCATGCTTTTACCAAAGGCCTATTTATCCTCCACTAAAAAGGAAAAAAACGTTTATTAAGAAATCTTAGATAAAACAAGGTATTTTCAAGTTAACATTTTGGACTTTGACCATTCTTGCGGCCATCCTGGATGTGCAATATGTTTATTCTATGTGGAACAAATCTACAACCATTTCTTTATTTTTAAATTAATAAACGAAATATAAGTTAACGTTTAAAAATTTTAATTTACATAATTTATTAACAAATTTATATAATATATTATAATTTGATTTACTTTAAGCGTTAATTATCTCTCAACCTAAATGAGCTTTTCTAAACGATAAAAGGGCAACGCCGATCACCACCCTAACTTGTCGGCCAATGAAAAATATAACACCTAGTGTCGGCCAAAAGAAAATACAACACTTAGAAGTAAATATTTTATCTCTATATGTATATATATTCACGTCATTTTCAAGCTTTTCACATTTAAAAAGCTCAAAGTTCTTCGGGAGCACTTGATCTTTTGATCTGTAGTGCTATCTTTTGATCTGAGTGCTATCTTTCGATTTGTAAGGCGATCGAGCGTTATCAAAGTTTTGAAGTTTTCACTGACTTCAACACTGAAAATGGAGAGAGCGGCATCTGAGAGCAACGTCGATATCAACAGTTCTATAATAACGGCTCAAGCGATAGAAATATTTGGGAAGGTAGTAATAGATCTCCACGAAAAGATTTTGCCAGAACAGATACTATGGGAACCAATTGAAAATCATCAGCATTTTTCCCAGGTGGAGAGTCACGGTGTTCAGCACCACTTGATCTCGTGTGTTATCTTCAGATCTGTAAGGCGATCGAATCAAGATCAATGGGAAATTGAGAATATCTGGGATAGTGTAAATATAAATCGGTTGGACGACATCCGAAGGGCCGAAAACTTTGAATACCTTCTAAACTTTGAAAACGATATTAAAACTGCAATGGCAGAAAACATTAATGTTATTTTGAGACGAACTATAATGGATTGGAGCCGGGAGGACGGGAACGTTGTAAGCGTGCAGGTTGTATGGAGTGGAAATTTCATGGAATCTCAACGGGTAGTGGAACTAATTGATCAGTTTAATAACGATACCCCTTCGATAGATCTCAAACGTGAAGAATTCTCTCTTCATCCTCACCTGAGACGACAATTTATTTCTCGTTATGAAACAAATCCAGGAATTGCTTCTATAGCAGCTATTTACTCTTCACCAAACGTTACTATTGACGAGGGACTACTCTACACAAGCGATAATGGTGCTAAGGGATTTTCATGTGCAATTTGTCATGATATGATTCTGATTGGGTGTTCAGCAAGGCAACTGCCTTGTAAGCATCTCTTTCATGCACCTTGCATCGTACGTTGGTTTATCCATCAATTTAATTGTCCATTATGTAGAGATGATTTTAATAACTCTCGACATGTATAGTTATTAACCTTATCATTTTTACAATGGTCATCTTTTTATTCATCTATTTATCTCTATATAATTTAAAAAAAAGTTACAAAATAAATAATAATTTATATTTGAAAATTAAATATATTTATATTTATAAATAATTAATTTGTATTTGTTTTTATTTTTTAATATAAAATAATTAAAATATTTTAACTACCACAGTTTAAGTAAGGAAAAGAAATACATATAATAAGATTTTTCATATATATATATATATATAATAAAAAAACATCTATATTCAATTTTATTCCACATTATCAAATATGTGTTTTTTAATAAAAACTATATTGTAACATTGAATGTAAATGTCTAATAGATCACTTTAGTATATTGGATCTTCAAAATTTAAGGAATTGGTTGGTTTTCTTTAGATAAGCATTCTTAGATCACTATAGTTGTTTGGAGTTAAAAGTTTAGGAATATCATCATAAAACATATTTTTAAATTGCATTTCTGGTGAGTCTACATTGGACATTCAATGAGAGTTATTTAAAACATATTTACATTGGACATTCAATGAGAGTTATTTTTATATTCAACCCTTGTAGGTCACAAATTGTTTTACCCATTGCATTTTGTGAATCATCCAAGAATTTGTTTGAAAATAGAGCTCATAAGAGTTTGTTCTTATTTTAGTAATGTTTGTTTTCTTCTTTACATGAGTAAAAATAGAGACATACTTTTGATCTTCTAATTTAGGGTTGGAAAACTCCTTATAATATATTAGTCATCACTTATCCTGAAACCGTTAACATTGTTGAGTCTTGATTTATGAATAACATCTAAAATGCTATGTTTTGGATATGAATTCCAATGAGGTTGTCCAGAGCGAATCTCAAACATCCTAATATTAAAATTTATGTAAAAGGATAGAAAACAAAATATAAGGAGAATGCCACTTTAACTTTAAGAATTTACTATTTCCATTTAATGCTAATGTTTAGCTTCATTTATTTTCAAAAATTGGATGTCATATTTTCAAAAATATAATGTGTGAACATTTTCATTTTAGTAGTGCATGTGCTATTAACACTTATTAACACATAGCCCTAAGGGGTAGCTAAGTTGGTTGGATCCCAAATCTAAATACCATTTGATATTGAGGTGAGAGGTTAAATTCTCACGAATCCAACACTTTGGGTCCTTTGGGGTTAGCCTCCCAAAACTGGAGCCGATAGGGTGTGGCTCTTTCAGTTGGGCCCCTTATAATTATTATGGTGGATGTAGCGAGCCTCGGACACACTTTCCACGGCTGTGAACCACGCAAAAAAACACATATTAACCCATGCACATTATTTTTGAAATGATAACACATGCGTGTTTTCAATTTCAAAAAACATTGGCAGGATTTAATTTTTCCATCTAGGTGGGGGATGAGTTGTTTACTTTGGCTTTAGGTTAGGATTTTCAAACCTATAGGTTCGACTTGCAAATAAAAAAACACATCCATTTTTTGATTTCTGTATATTTCAACCTCAAATCTACATGTGCTCGATGTGTTTTTTGTTACTGGAATTGCAAATTCTTATAGAGCTCTATATGTAGAGTCCAAATATGTTTTCTCTTTTAGGAAATCAATATCGTTTTATAATTTTTATTTTTATTTTCATTTCGTCATATATAAAATTTGTAAAAAACATAGGTTTCTTATTTTCTTTCTATCTTTTTTAATTCACCTATTTTGGAAACAAAGAAGAACCCTCATAGCCAAAGACAAATACCTACATACTAAAAAAAATTGCTCATTGATTATGTTAAGACCCTCATAGCAAGGTTGAATGCTCGACCTTCTCATTCAAGGGATTCACTATCTTCTTAATTTAGAAGAAATATAAGATTATGGAGAAATAGTGCCGCATAAGTAATGCCTATTATCTCTAATTCTACCTTTTTTTTTTAATTTTATTTTTTCTATACCAAACACAAGGCCTCACAAGGACACATGCATTAAGTTTTAGAAAAAATGTAACATACCAATATTAGGAGAACACCACTTTCTTAGAGTTATACTAATTTTACAGAAATAAAAGTGATATATTGTGGGAGCTAACTGAATGTTCAATGTTTCATATTTTTACAATGTGTTCTAAAAAGTTGTATAAGTATGACAAATATTCATTTTTGGTGATTAGATTTCAATTTTTTCAGGTTTCCATTGCATCTATTTTGCAATAATTGGGTAGCATTACCTTGCACTGGCACATATAGCGTTCAGTTGAACCCTCTTAATTCAATTTTATACATTATTTCTAGCTAATTATTAGGATTTATTGTTTCTAAAGAATGGATACCTATTGTTCACTTGAAATTTCAAACCATTTGGAACAATAATCTAAAAGCAAACAAATAATAAAATAATGTATATGTAAGAAAATGCCATTACAATTACAATTGAGGTTCAAATTTATAGGTATAATTATGTCATTCTGAATTTAAAAGTTGTATTACTTATTATTTATTATTTTATATATCTTAAGTATGTATTTGATATTTACCTTATCAATTATATTTATAAGTAACATTATTGTTTTGTTTAAGAAAAGAATTTTCATCAAATCAAAGACAAGGATGCATATTTCTAATGGAAATGTTTTGTTTCACATCATGCATGTTATTGAGGAATATTTTTTCACTTAATAATATATTCCTTAATTATTTGAGAATGGATCTTTTTGTCTCTTGTAGCATTGACTGCTTTCGGTTTAAGAATGACCCTTTCTTCATCATCAAACTTAGGAAGTATCATCTACATCAACTCATGTTGTCCCAAAACTTTCTTGACAAAAGACATATAGAAAACATTGTGGATATGACTCTTCTCAGGCAAGTCGAATCCATACGTTACTTGAATAATCTTCTTACTAATATGTTATCGTCCATAGAATTTTGTGGCCAACTTATTTTTCTATTCTTCTTTTGGTGATAGTTTTTTGTAAGGTTGGAGTCTTACGAATACCTACCCTTGAACTTCAAACACTCTCTTTGTTTTATGTTGATATGCTTGTTTTCTCATATGTTTATGTGCAATTCTTAAGTTATATTTGAGTATTTTGATAGCTTTATGAGTTTTCTCTAAATGGTTCCTTACTTGTAGGAAATTAGTGTATTTCGTAATGAAAATTTTCAATTTGGGAGGTTCATACCCATATAAGGCTTGAAAAGGAGTCATTTTTGTGGAGGTGTGGTATGTAGAGTTGCAGCGCCATTCTTCCAAGTATAAACATTGAGGCAAATTATTCTTCTTATCGGTTTTCAAACAATATAGATATGCTTTCAAACATTTATCTACGAATTCATTCTAGCCATGGGTTTCAGCATGATAAGATGAGCTCATGTTGAGTGATGTCCTAATTTGTTTGAAAAAATACGTCTACAATTATCCATCAATTTTTTTGTCTCTGTCACTGACAATGAATCTTGGAAATTGATGTAACTTCTATATGTTTTTGCAAAATACTTTTTCAATTTGTTTAGCTTACTCTATCTTCTTGACCTCCAATAAATGTGGAAACTTCATTAATCAATCAATCACTACAAAAATTTTGGTGTTCGCTTTTGACATGGGTAACACATCAAATAAATTCATAGATATATCTTCCCACTTTTGGGTTGAAATTTGTAAAGGATGAAGTATACCTAGGTTCAAAACATTTTTGTTTTTGTCTCTCTCGCATTTGTCACATTTTCCACCACATAGTTTTAGCTATGTTTTTTTATCCCCTTCAAAACGAAGGACCTTTTTTAATTATAATATGATTTGAGAAACCCTACATGTCTTACTACGAGTGAGTCATGGGACTCCTTCATAAACTTGGATTTAAATATCATTCTTCCATTCAAATTTGGAATCTTGATTGGGCTTGTTATTTATTGAATTTTTTTATGGCTCTTTGGTGTACTCACAGCGTATTTCATCCAACCATTTAGGAATAATGACTGAAATGGAATATGAGCTCATCTCTTCATCCTTCTTAGAAAGTACATCTACTACTTCAATATATTTTACATGTTTATGTATTATATCCATTTTGAAGGCTGTGGTTTTTTCTATCCATTTTTGTTGTTCCGTAGACAATGCTTTTTGTTGAAGAAAGTGTTGAATACTATTGTGACTTGTGATGATCAGAAATTATATTATTGTTGCCACTTTGCTAATGGATGCATAATGACTACCATTTCCATATCGTATGTAGACTTCAACTGTTTTCATTTATTAAGTTTCCTACATACAAATGCTATTGGATGATCATATTGCATTAGTACTACCCCTAACCCAAATCCTAAGGAATCACATTCTATTACAAACGGTTTGGAGAAATTGTATATTGCCAATACATGTGTTTTGGACATGATTCCTTTTAGCACTTTGAAACATGTCCCTTCTTCTTCATTCCATTGAAATGAATTCTTTTTTCAGAACTTTTGATAAAGATTCAGTGATGTGAGCATAGTTACAAACAAATCTTTCATAACATCTAGTCATGTTGATGTATATGTAACTTCGGAATGTATTTCATATATGTATATTCTACTCCTATAGAGATGGTATTATTCCTCTATACTGAATTGTTTGTATTCCTATAGAGATGTTATTATTCCTCTATACGGAAGTGTCGTCATTTATATTGTAAGTGTCGTAACTTATACTTGATGGGTTATTAGACCACCTTGTTGGAGTCGGCCCTGTATAAGTCATGTGGGTCGAAGGGTTATTGGACCACCCTATTGGGGGTCAGCCATGTGGGTCAAAGGGTTATTAGACCACCCTATTAGGTGTCGGCCCAATCAGCATTATGTTATGTGGTTAAGTTAAGGCCGACCTAGTAAAGGTTATCAAGCAAGTCAAGTCAAGTATAAATAGAGTGTGGGAGACACTCTATTTTATCATTCTATTCTCACACACACTCTTTGGAGAGTGGCGCACTTGTGGAGGAGGAGAATCTTCTTCTAGGAGATGTTTATCTCTCATGCTTGGGTTGTATCATTACTCTATCTATCTCTAAGGAAGTTATTGGGGTTTTTCACCTTTATGGTTTTCCCCAAGTAAACTCTGTGTCTCTTGTGTGCTTGCATTATTGTGTCCATGATTGATATGTTGTAGATATGTTGTACATGTTGTTCTCTAAGTTAAGATACTAGATCATATTGAAGTAAATTCTGAAAAGCTAACATGGTATCAGAGCTAGCCTGAAAGAAGGCATGGTATGGCATGTATGACACTTGTTGCACTTGCGATGCTAGGGCTTGATATAGCCAAAACCAGTCATTGTAGCAGTTTCGCTATAAATAAATTTTGGCGAGGTTTCAAGGTCTGAAAATCGTACAGGGCGAATTTAATATCCCCATGTACCTTGTGTACAAAGGAAAACCTCTAATTCGTTGTACTTTGTGATTTATGATCTGTACAATATAGGGTTTTTGCCTCTTCCAAATCTCAGTCATAAACAGGTGACCTTGGAAAAAAGGTCATAACTTGGGCTAGGAAGATCCAAATGAAATTTAGTAAAAAGTGACAGGCAGTGCATGGACTTTACTTTCTCAGGTAACTTTTTCAAAGGCCGAAATAGAACCAGTGACAGGTGGCACGCCATGCAAGTTTGCTCTCTTGTTTTATCCCATAAACAGGTCACGTTGCCACACTTGGCATAACTCTCTCTCAGAGAATCCATTTGAGGTCAGACCTGTGGGGTTAGAAAGATGACAGGTCTGGCTATCACAAGAAAATGTTTCAGACCCTGTGGATTGAAAAGTTCAGAGTTACACAAGAAACAATCAGGTACATATTTATGTCAAAACATAATTATTTTTGAGCACTTTCATTCATGGCTTCCTGAATTTAGGGTTTCAGAGAAAGTTGGAATTTTTGTAATTCGAGACTACGGCTAAATGCTACTCATCCAAATCGAAATATAGAGAGCAAGATCAGAATTTTTGGTTGGCCAGAAGGCCAGGCTTGATCAGACCCTAGTTCGGGACTTTGATCGAAAAAGTGGAAAATTAGGGCTTCTGCAAAAATGGGAATTTTTGAAATCTATGACCACGGCTGGAAGCTCCTTAGAAAACTAGAAGCTTAGAGCTTTGGATCGAACCTTTTGATTGCATAGAAGGGTGGGATTTATCAAACCCTAGTTCGGGGTCATGTCTAGTGAATCCAAAAGTTTCAAAGGCAAATTTGAGGGGTGAAACTTTGCAGTTTTCAAATTCTGAGTATACCAGCTTGGTCAACTCATCAAGGCACATATTTATATCCTTTCAAAACTTTGAATTTTTAGGGTTTCTGTGACAAACCCTAATCCAACTCCATATCCAGTTCCTGCAAATCAAGTGGATTGGGTTAATCCTTCAAGAGAATGGATTTGTCACCTGCATAAGTGAAGAAGTTCCTGTTTCAGAGGGAGATGAGGTTAACGCCTTACATAAGAAGATTACAAGCAATCTCGACAGGTATGACTTATCCAGGTATGTTTCAAGATTTGTTCATGATTAAGTTTATGGTATGTTTGTCTTCATGTTATTACGGTTAGTACAATCTTGATTAAATTTAGACTTGTCGTATCACCTTAATAAAATTATGAATGCATGATAGAAGATATTCATTGATTAGGGTGTTGACACTTATGATTGTACTAATGCATTATGGTGTTGTATGAGGTTTATGTTGTCCGCTAACATGAAAGGTACACCAAGAAAGACCAATCATGTTGTAGTTCAAGAACATATGATCATGATAACATGAAGACAAAGATTCATCCATTGTCATGGATCACTTAGAAGATCTACTTACGAGGTATGTATAACTGGGTTCTATAATGGTTAACCTATGAGATATGCAGGTTACTAGAACAAGTCATTGAAGAGAACAAGAAGACATCATGTGGGTATGTTAGACATAACTAGCTAACATACCAATCCAGGTCTGTTTTTCCTATATCAAGTTAGAATCCTACCTTGTGTTAGGATCCCTTATATAAGTATACTTGGTATGATTATTTATGTTTATTCATAAAGTTAGAAATGTAAGTAATCAAGGGTTTATGCATTTTATGTGTCTTATCTTGATTGATGATTTAACTAACCTATGATCAAATAAGAATATGCATGAATAAAAGAAGACTTCCCTGAAACCTTGAATACTAATGTTTATTATCTGTGTTTGAAATGATCATGATTATACATGTTTAAGATTATTTTGTTTTGATAGTATTACGATTATACTAATGAATGTGTGATTATGTATGAGACCTCGAGGATAACACAATGATGATACTAATAAGCATGCATGGTGATGGATATAAGTTCAAGGGTAGGTAATCCAGGAAGCAAAGATCAAGAGGGAGCACACTCCAGTTGTTCTTGCAAGGAAGCAAAGATCAAGAGGGAGCACACTCCAGTTGTTCCTACAAGGAAGCAAAGATCAAGAGGGAGCACACTCCAGTTGTTCCTGCAAGGAAGTAAAGATCAAGAAGGACCACACTTCAGTAGTTTCTACAAGGATGAAGATATTCAGAGGGAGTTGACCACTTCTCACAATCCCCATCAGAATGGAGTTGCAGAAAAGAAGCAACAGTCAACGCAACAAACAAGCAAAGATAAGTATTTGAATTATCATTCCTTGCATATTTTATTGTTTAAATAATACTATTCAATAAAGTATATACTCGTGTTCCTAGAATTAGGTTGTGTATTATGCATATTAGAATAGTTGCATTGATGAACAATATACTACTAATATACGTGGGTAAGTGGCCTATGGCACTATACAACATTCCATTGCTACTTATCTAGAATGAAACCTCTTTGCTGACATGTTGGGAGTTGTGCACACTTTTAACAATGTTTTGGTAGAGATTGGAAGGCATCTAGAAAGTTACGGGATATGGATAAATGTTGTATTGAAGCATTGGTAAGATAATTGCATGACTATATGACATATTTATTTATGTATAAGAATTTGTTCTGAAAACTATGAGATGTTTTCTAATCATGCAATCTAACTTGTTTTGTAGGAAAGATCGTATACCATCACCTACAAAAGAAGGACTACAACATTTGTTCAACAACAAAGTTATCTATTGAATATATTAAAAATATTGAAGTTCCCAGAATTCGGGAAGAATGCTATGATCGAGGAGTACCAGTCGATCATGAATAATGATGGTTGGGATGCAGTCCCAAAACCAGAAGGGGAGTCTGTAGTGACTTCCAAGAGGATCTACAATACAAGCATGATGGAGGTGGTAGCATAGAGACTTTTGTTCCTGTAGCCAGATATACTTCCATTAGATCAGTACTTGCTCTGGCTGTAGTGATGAAAGGGAAGATACACCAGATGAATTTCAATATAGCTTTCTTGAATGGTGTAGTTGAAGAAGAAGTGTATGTGGAGCAGCCACTTGGTTCTGAGACACATGACAGGGAGTCATATATGTGCAGAACTTAGGATAGACAGCTTTCTATCCAATTTGGGCTTTACCAAGAGTAAAGCGGATTCCAACCTTTACTACAAGGTTGAGGAAGGCAATCCAGTGATACTACTTTTGTATATGAATGACCTGTTTATTACAGGTGAAGATAGATTGATTTTCGACACGCAGCGGAAGCTTGTTGCCAAGTTCAAGATGAAGAACTTGTGGATGATGCACTATTTTCTAGGTATGGAGGTGTGGCAGAGTGCAGATGAAATATTCCTTGGACAAGGGAAGTATGCAGTAGAGATCCTGAAGAGGTTCGGGATGATGGACTGTAAGGTCATGGCCACACCTATGGCATCAAACCTGAAGCTTCTATGTGATGCTTCATCTGAGCCAGTTGATATCATTATGTATCGTCAGATGATTGGGTCCTTTATGTACCTGATGAACACGAGACCAGATATTTGCTTTGCGGTGAACACATTGAGCCAGTTCCTGACGGATCCGAGGAGTGTTCACCTGGTTGCTGTAAAGCATATTCTGAGGTACCTAAAGGGTACAGTCGATTATGGGCTCAGTATGATGTGAATCAAAAGTTTAACCTACAGGGTTATGTTGATTCAGATTAGGCAGGCAGTGCTGTAGATAGGAAGAGCACTTCTGGGTGTTGCTTCAGTATGGGGTTAGGTGTGATCTCTTGGTTTAGCAGGAAGCAGTCCTGTGTAGCACTGAGTATTGCTGAGGAGGAATATGTTGCAGCCTGTGTGGCTAGTTGTGAGGCAGTATGGCTATGGAAGCTGCTATCAAATTTATTTGATCTTCCGCTGGAGGCTACTGGTATATTTTGTGACAACCAAAGTTGTGTGAAGCTATCTAAGAACCCAGTGTTCCACGACAGGTCGAAACACATCGAGATCAAATACCACTATATCAAGGATATGGTACAGAGAGGAGCCGTGAAGCTCTTGTATGTTGCAATGGATGAACAGGTTGCAGATGTGCTGACGAAACCACTAGCCAGAGTGAAGTTCGAGTACTTCAGAGAGAGGCTTGGTGTTCTTCATATCGATGACACTTCGAGGAAGAAGTGATGGACACATTTCCTGTAGCCATTCCTAGCATGGTGGAAGGGGGATCCTTCACATGGATGTGGATGTAAGCATTGGATGATGAGAATTAGGATGATGTTCTAGTTTATGCTCTATATGATCAATTGGATCATTTATATGTATGTATTTACGCATCATGTTGATGTTGGATATGATCAGGTAGATCATGTATTTGTATATGTATCAGGTGGATAATTGTATGATCATTATGATCATGTACTTATGTATATCAAATGGATGCATTGTATGATCAGGTGGATCATGTATGATATGTATCAGGTAGATACTGTGTATGCATCAGATGGATATATTGTTTGATCAGGTTGATCAAAGATGACGAGCTTCAGGATGTTGCTCCAGATGATATGCATCAATTTGATGCTATGATGATCAGGATGATCATAGATGACGAGCTTTAGGATGTTGCTCAAGATGATATGCATTAGGTTGATGCTATGATGATGATCAGGTTGATCATGTGATGATGTACATCAGGACGATGTATGGTGAGTATCTGTTTGATACTCTGTGGCTGTGGACAAGTTGTGCAGGTAGCATAGAAAAGATCCTAGGAGATCCTATAGTCTACGCTAGGATGCTCTTTCGAGGTTTTGCTACAGGTAGCATAGAAAAGATCCTTTAAAAATTGGACAAGTAGACCAGTGTGCTCGTAACATCCTGGGTTGCTCTATCGAGATCCTATAGTCTCCGCTAGGATGCTCTAAGTAGGTTTTGCTACAGTTTCGCATAGAAAAGATCCTTTAAAAACCGGACAGGTAGAGCAGTGTGCTTGTAACATCCTGGGTTGCTCTATCGATATCCTATAGTCTGCACTAGGATGCTCTGAGTAGGTTTTGCGAAAGTTCACATAGAAAAGATCCTTTAAAATCCGGACAGGTAGAGCGGTGTGCTCATAATATCCTGGGATGCTCTATTGAGATCCAGATAGGTAGAGCGCTTTGCTCGTAACATCCTAGGATGCTCTGAGTAGGTTTTGTGAAGGTCAACATGTAAAAGAACCTATAGTCTGCACTAGGTTTTGTTGACGCACGTAATTAGTCCTGGGATCCACAGTATGGCCATTGATGATGAAGACTTGCAAGTGGTGGGCCTACATCCAATATGAAAAAGGAATGGCTCTATAGAAATTCCTATGACGAGTAGATTAAGAGATTGATTGAGATAGGAGCAGCAGTGACAATGACGATGACTCGATGACGATTATCCAGTGACGATGATCCAGAGGAGATGACTTGTGCTAGAAGACCTGTGTCGAGAAATACATTCCTAGTTAAGAGGGAGTGTTGATGTATATGTAACTTTGGAATGTATTTCATATATGTATATTGTACTCCTATAGAGATGGTATTATTCCTCTATAAGTAAGATTTTGTATTCCTATAGAGATGTTATTATTCCTCTATACAGAAGTGTCGTCATTTATATTGTAAGTGTCATAAATTATACTTGATGGGTTATTAGACCACCTTGTTGGAGTCGGCCCTGTATAAGTCATGTGGGTCGAAGGGTTATTAGACCATCCTATTGGGGGTCGGCCATGTGGGTCAAAGGGTTATTAGACCACCATATTGGGTGTCAGCCCAGTCAGCATTATGTTATGTGGTTAAGTTAAGGCCTACCTAGTAAAGGTTATTAGGCAAGTCAAGTCAAGTATAAATAGAGTGCACGAGGCACTCGATTTTATCATTCTATTCTCACACACACTCTTTGAAAAGTGGCGCACTTGTGGAGGAGGAGAAGCTGCTGCTAGGAGATGTCTATCTCTCATGCTTGTGTTGTATCATTACTCTATCTATCTCTGAGGAAGTTATTGGGGTTTTTCACCTTTATGGTTTTCCCCAAGTAAACTTTGTGTCTCTTGTGTGCTTGCATTATTGTGTCCATGATTGATATGTTGTAGATATGCTATACATGTTGTTCTCTCAGTTAAGATCCTAGATCATATTGAAGTAAATTATGAAAAACTAACAAGTCATCCCAAGAAAATAGTTTAATTTGGACGTGTTCGTTAGTTTGGACCACTATGGAATGACCTTCAATTTTTCTATGTCCACTTTGACCCCTTCCTTCGATATCACATGGAAAAAATAATTCACTTCCTATTTAATGAATGTGCATTATGAAATCTTTGCATAAATAAGATTTTCCTTCAAAATAGATAATACTTGTTCCAAATGTGTAAGATGTTCCTTCCAAGTCTTACAATATACAAGGATGTTGTAAAATAAAATCATTAAAAAATTCCTTAGATATGGATGAAATAAATTGTTCATGGATGCCTGAAAGGTGGTTGGAGCATTAGTAATCCCAAAAGGAATTACCTTAAACTCAAAATGTCCTTCATGGGTTAAAAATGCTTTAATCACCAAATCCTCGAATCTTACTATGACTTCATAATATCCTGACCTCAAGTCTAGTTTTGAAAACTATTTTTCCTCATCAAGTTCACCCAACATTTCATCTATGAAGGGAGTGGGGAATTTTTATTTAATGGTTATCTTGTTTATTCCTTTGTAATTGATATAGGTCTGAAGGATCCATCCTTCTTTCACACCAATACTACTGGCAATGCATAAGGGCTGCAAATTTTTGCAATAACTCAACACCTTAATATTTCAATGTCTATTTTATGATGGTATGGATACATATAGGGATTAACATAGATAGGAATTGACCATTCCTTTATTTCAATTATAGGATCAATCTTTCTTTCTAATGGTAACTCTATGGGAAGGTATTCAAATACCTTTTTGTATTTTTGGGGTAGTTCTTAGATATTTGGATGACATGGGTTGACAACTTCTCAAGTTCATAATTCCATTTATTGGAATTTTACCACATAAATTGGTGCTCCCTTCAAGATTAGCTTCTACATTTTGTGGGATGACAAAAATTTTGTGTGAGGGTGTTGGAACCCATACAACTTATATATTTTTCCTTTCCATTTGAATTTGATAAAATTTTATTAGTGGTTGGATGAATAGACACCTAGTGTTTGTAGCCACTGGATCTGTAAAACTTGATCAACTCCTCCTAACTGTACGATATAAAATTCTAACTCAAGGTTATAATTTTTTAACTAAAACTTAACCTTTTGGCATTTTACCAGCTTTCTGATCTTCTTTTCATCTGCTACGATTGCCTTCATATTTGGTATCGGATATATGAAAATTCTAAGTCTCTCTAAAACATTTACACTAATAAAATTATGGTTACTTCAAGTGTCGAGAAGGACAGTGACATTGTTATTTTTGACATGTCCTCTGAGCATTAACGTTTGTGGTAAGTGTATTCCAGTTATGGCTCTGAGTGATATTCTTAGAGAATTTTCATCATTTGACTATCATGGGAGATTATGGAGATCCCTCTTTCCTCCATATCAGATTCATCACTGTGTCATTTTCCTTCCTCTTTTGCTCCATGCTCATATAAGTTCTTGGTGGTATATTTCCTATAACACTTATGTATTGGCTCACACTTTTCTCAAAAGTACTTACATTTACCTTCGCTAACTCTTTAAGCCTCCAAATTGATTTTGTTGTCATCTCATAAATGTGGTAGATGATTTTTTTTGGATTTGTAGATGGAAATTTTTTTTGACTTATGTAAACCTTGTCAAGATTCATTCGCCATGATCTTTTAAAATTTTGTTCAATAATTTTTTCTTTACGCCTTCTTTATCAATTTTTGAGATACTATGAAATTCCAAGTCATATTTCATGTATCATTTTATCCCATGTACATACATATAGATTCGTTGATCGTTGATTAACTATGGAACTCATGTTGCTAGGGATTCACATTCGTAGGAGTAATTCTCCACATCCCCCTTTTGTTGTAATCTTGTGTTTTTTGCAAAAAAATAATTTCCTATTCATGTCTTGAAATATTTTAAATAAATCATTTATGAATGTGTTCCATTTGTAGGAGCACATGTTTTTCATAGTCTTCCACCACATAGACCGGTTATACTCTAGACCTTCAAGTTGCATTGAGGCATATTTTATCTTTTTGTCATTGGATAGGATTTTATGTATGCAAAATAATTCTTCCACCTTATTCATCAACGCCACACTCTGTTTTGTATCACCACTGAACTTTTGTAACTCTAGAATTGGCCTCATTGCATATCTATTCATTGGTTTCATTGAACTTGAGTATGATTGGTTGGGATTAAAGCTTGGAAAGCGGTGATGATCTAGATGGTTTTGTGAAATTTCCACTTTGAAGAAATTAGTTGTATCTAGCTGGTTTAGTTTTGACAAATCAATATTGATGGAGACTTAACTATCTCCAATGAACTTCATGATTTTTTCAAACCCTTCTTCCATTCATGTGTTTATTTCTACTCTCACCTTACTCATGTCCAGTGATACAATGTTTGCGACCTCATTTCTTATTTTTCTTATTAATTCTTATGTTTCTTATCGTAGCTTGGCTTAACTTTTGTGTAATCTTGACTTTATACTTTTGAGAATCTTAGAACCACCATCTAGGTAATTTTCTATTTTCCCCACTCAATAATTCGTCTTTGATTTAGATCTAGTACATGGGTAGTGTGCCTAAAACCAATTTATTTTTTTCCTTTTTTATCAAGGCTAAATTTTAAATATAATAATAAATATTATTATATTTAAAAATAACCTTTAATTTTAAGAATAATATTGATAATAGTGATAATAATATTTAATAATAATAATAATGTTTTAATAATAATAAATATTAATAGTCATGATTATTATAAAAATAAATATGTGTTGATGGGAGTAGGTAGAGATGGAGTGAGGGGAATGAGAAGACAGTGGGGTTGAAGAAGCTATTGGAGGGAGGAGAGAAACATAGTGAAAAGGTTGAGTGTATAGGGAGATCAACATGTCACATATAGGGAGCATGGAGTGGGATGGAGCAATGAGAAGAAGTGTACTGTATGGAGGAGTGTGTGCAAGAGGTAACTGGGTTGCAATGGTGTGGAGAGTAGTGGAAAGAGTACAAGGTATACGTGTGTTGGTGTAGCATAGAGTCGAAGTGGAGGACATAGAATGAGCAGTGGGATGGTCCAGGATGGATTATAAATAGGATTTGGTGTGGTTTCTCTAGGTAGCGTGGAATACGACAAAAGAGAAGACAAGGTTCTGATGGGAAGGAAGTGGAAGGTGTAGTAGGGAAGGTGCTGGAATGTGATGGAGGATGTGAAATGGAACTAGGATCATTTAACTCATAGGAAACCTCACTCACTATAATACCAAACAGAGAAATAATTTAAAACCTAAAAAATAATATAATAATTTATATGAATAGATATAAGAAAGATGACATTCCAATTACAATTGATACCAATTTGTAGGTCCAGGCATGTCGTTTCGAATGAACGGGTATGAATTTTGAATGTTGTATTACTTATTATCTATATTTACTATGTATTTAATGCTAATATTATTAATTATTTTTATACACAACACCATTCTTTATCTCCCTATGAAAATCAAAGTATTCCTTTGAAACCTTAAAGTGTTCTCTCACTTTAGAAACCTTGATTATCCCCTTTTATTTTATGCAGGACTTCATCCTCTACCTCATGGTCTTCACTTGAATCATATACAGAGTACTTGTTATGGAACATCCCAATTATAAGGAACATTAAATATATTTTGTTTGTAAGTATATGTTTGGATGTTCTTCATATTATAACCATAAGGATAATGTATGCTTACCCATTATATTCCAAGTTCAAAAAATTTAGAATAAACCCTTTCAAACCAACCCAATTGTTTTTTAAATTTGAACTCTATGATGTACCTATTCAGTTAATTCCTCCTGCAAGGAAAAGTCAATAAATCATTGTTATACGTCAGATTTACACTTTGAGGTTTTGTGTCACATACTTCTGTCATACGACCTAGAGACACTTCCTCCTAATAGGTGTTGGACCTTGTTAGTCCCCTTCTTAGCTTCATCTGGGGACTTAGGAGGCAAATCCAACCACAGTGAGCTGAATGCCACCTCATCCAACCACCTCTTGGCATTATTTTCATGCCCTGGTAGTATAGCAAGACGCGAAAATTCCTTATTTTCACGTCTTGCATACCTGTAGGGGCACAAAAATCTCCATAATTTTGCGCTATGCTTGGTTGTTGGATTTTGCATGGATTTTGAAAAAATATCAACAACAACCCTTTGCATGGATTTTGGACCTTACCCTCTTGGATATTTCCTTCAGATTGTAATGTTTGATTCAATCCTAACCTATCATCCTTGTTTAGCCCGATTGATCCACCAAACTCTCACCTAGATCCACCTTCCTCTCCATATGGTTGGATTCCTAAATGCTTTAAAAGAGAGGCCATCCATGATCCAGAGGTAAGACAATTTGTGGTATCAAACCTATGGTCCTAGAAGGTTTCAAAGATAGAAAAAGGGAGGAAGATTTGGAGCTAGAGGTTGCTTAGACATCAAGGAATCGGGTTCTAAGTTTCATTAAGTTTCCATTTAATAATAACTTGTCTTATTTTTCCACTTTGTGTGTCATGTTTCAGTCATCTACATGAATTGTTTCTAATGGGATTTAGATCTGACTAGTGTACATGGTATTTGATGAATCATTGTGTTTGTTGTTTGCTTGATCTTAAGAGGTTCTGATTGCGAAATCCGAGACAAAAGCTAGGGGTGAAAACACACATCTAGTTAAAGTGAGTTATACCATTTCTTATTCTTTAAATACATTCAATATGTATACAGTGATTAGATATGGAATTTTAAGGTAGCATTTGTTGTATACTATCTTAGATTGGGCGTTTTTAATCTCAGTTTGATCTAAGAGAACCTCTTCTTATCCGTAGGAAGAAAGTTCTACCACAATCATGGATCATTATCATCTAAGTGTATTACCTGAACTTCTTCACTCAAAGAGAAATAACCCTTTTTCCTTGGTGAAATTTATCTCTTACCTCCCCTTTGATGTCACCCATCCCCCTATCAATGATGATGTCCCTAATGAATGCTTTTTCACCATTTATTCAAATAATCCTTGGAAACTAGACATTCTATTCTATTTGTGAACTCAAAATTTTGTCCCACATATGTCATGAGATGCTCATCAACATATTAGATGTTGGCTCTCAATTACCTCTTCATCAAGGATGTATTCTATAGGAGAGGTGTTACCATTGTCTTTCAACAAGGCCTCACTCTCAAAGAGGTTATCTAGGGCTTACATCACTACCATAGTGGATGCTCATGAGCCATGTTTCAGGGATGGCTACTACAAAAAAAATAATCGGCACTATTTATTTTTTCCCTGCCTTATTCTATCATTTCATTGTGACAATGAATAATTTTCTATGATACCAATTATTCATCACAATATTAAGGACACCTCCTACCCCCTTACACCCTTTTTTCACCATCATTTCATTATATAAATTGTCCATCGGATTCATGAAGTGTAAGAATATGTTCATGGGTGGGATTAAAGACATAATTGTGGATATTTATTAGTTCATCAATTGGTACAAAGCCATGTTGGCATACAAAAACACCTCTACCACAATTGCCCTTTTTTTCAACCATGTAATCACTCAATTTATTGTTTCGAAAAACTTTGTTTCTAACCATGGTACTCATTTTCAATATATCCTCTCGAAATTTCATATATTTTATCATTTGATATCGGAGTGGTAGTGTTCCTCCACCTGCTTCCCTCAAGGAAATGCTCAAGTTCAGGTCATCAACAAGGTGCTCAAAACCATGCTTTAATGGATGATCGATAAGAAAAAATCCAATTGTCACCCGATGTCATGTCTCTCCTTATGGTGATATATAACATCCAAGAACACCATTATTAGGATTATTCCATTCCACCTTGGTACTGGAGTGGATTCCATTTTACATATCAACAATCAAACCCCTTCCTTACATTGGGTAGATGGACTCTTTCTTAACACCTTTGATTCATATCAATGAATTATAATTTGCAAACACAACTATGGGGACTATTTTGCTTATTTCAGGAACATTGAATTCACTAAGAAATTCTAAAATGCCCATTAAGATATCACATCCACTCTCTCTCAATATTTGAAGTTTATTTAATCCTTATTTATGACCAATATCTTGACACTTTTTCTTATGAAAAGTTTGATATTTTATGGAATGGACCTTATTTCATCAAACATTTATTAGGAAATGAGGCATGCTTGATGGTCTCGATGGTCAACTTCTCAAGAATCTCCATAATTGTAATGTCCCCTCCACTCAATTCGACCACCGGGAGGGGACACTAGCTTATTTCAGGCTCTCAAATTTCACCCCAAACCCATAATACAAATTTCAACATATAGAATGTGTGCAAAAATGTAAATAAACATAGAAAGAAAAATTAAACTCTATCCACACACATCTAGCATGAAAATACAATCATAAACATTACAAGCATTAAATAAAAGTTTTTCAGATTCAAATGCATGAGAATACTTATGTTTATCCAATGCAGATCCAAGAAACTCGATGTGTAAGAGGGATTTTCCACCCAACCATAGTAAATCTATCCAAAATATATTCTTTCTACTGAGAGACCACCCCCAAGCTGGTATATGAGGCCACTAGGGCGAAGGAAACTCCTACAGTCTTCTCTCTCAACCCACAACCCATTCTTCTCTCTATGCTTAGCCAAATGCTCATACAAAGATCTATAGGGATATCACTCAAACCTCACACCCTTGGCTTCCAAAGTACCTTCCCTAAACAAGAACCTTCTTAACTCAGACATTCCCTTTACCGATCAACAGTTCTCTTGGGAAATCCGTCTTTCCTGGTGCTTCTAGTGTATGCATAGAAGATGTCTAATATGATATGTGCTATTATAGAACCCCCTATAGCTTCAATTCATGTCTTCTCAAGGACATATGAGCAACATAGCTCAATGAATAAGGGTTCCTAGCTTGACCAACCTCCTTGTTCACATACAACCATCAATTTTCACTTCCAAATCTGCAATACTCTCTCCAAATTCAATTTTTCTAGGTTGAAAATAGACTGATAACTTTTTGGACAACAATGGAGAGGTTTACCTAGTGTTGATCTACATGCAAGAATGAGAGAATCGGGGTTGACCTCAAGGGATATGAGAAAATGGTGAAATGACAACTAACATAGATTCTGATAGTAGAAGAAAGGGCTCGTGGCAGTTACAGACCGACTTATGTCAGGATAGAACTATCACAAATGTGCAGTCAGCCCCATGCTTTAATAACCACATGAGGTGACTTTGCCCACAAACCTCACATGAATTCAATGATTCAAAAATAGTAAAAAATGAGATAATTGGCTTATTCAAAGCACATGACAAAATCTGGGTGAGTTCTAAGGTTAACACTTGGTAGCAAGTATTTATTCTCCCATAGACCCCCTTTCCTCTTCCCATTTGGTGGAATCATGGCCCCTTTGGTGCTCTTTACACATCCATACTTATACCATTTTGTTATTTATGAAAATAATATTTAAATATATTCTAAATCAGCATAACAACCCAACCACATAGTCCAAATAAAAATATATACATCATACATTCCTAGCCATTCACTAGTTGGGCCTTGGCCTTGAGCTTTGCACTAGGAATATGCACTAGCATATTTACATCATTTACATAATTTTGGTTAAATACATTCCAATTCAAAACTAGGTGTATTAGAATAATGGATTATATAGGAAAAATTATTATCCATGAGACTAGTTCCCTTCCACATTTATTGTATCATAGTCTTTCTATATCCTCCTCCTAGGATTATCCTTATGGTATATTTTCCTTTCATTTCTACATAGATTGTTACTCTCCATGTCACATTTCCTATGCCAATGATGCTAGTAGATGCTCTCCAAATATTTCCATATTGGATTTTCCCATTTATTCTCCATCACAATCCATTTTCAATGTTAGTTGTAGGTGTATTATCAATTCCATCAGTAATCAAGTGCAATGCAATACCCCGAATGGGCTCTTGGATGATTCCTTTCGGTTATGGATTTGCCACCTTTGTGTTTTCTTTTATTGCTAGATATTTGTCATATAATTTAATATTTTTTACCATGTACATGATCCTTTCCATTTGAGAAAGTATATGTGAGATAAAAGAATTGTTAGATAGATTGAATTCATTACAATCACTTATATACCCAAGAGTCTCGATATTTTCATGGATAGTGCTACAAATAAGGTTCTAGATTAGAATGCCATCCATAAATAACCAAACACTAAATCGTGCATGTATTTATATAAAACCGTATCCATTAAGTGCATCCACTTGTACATAAAGAAAACATAAATCATTATCAGGTTTCCTTGTATAGTAAGGTCAATGCATATAAAATCATGTCTTCATGCGTGGTTATGTATCATCAAAAATATATGGAATGTTTACATCAATGAGCTCAAAAATTAGTCCCAAAAATATGTGATCCATATTAAAATATCATGTCTCCATAGCATGTGGGGAATGCCCTAAGTATGTTAACTAATCATCTTCATTGTCCTTGTAATACCCCTATTTGGACCTTATGGTTTATTGGCCTTAATGTAAATATTGTGTAAATACAATGTGTAATTTCCCTAGTGTTGAGCTCAAGGCCAAGGCCCCACTAGGGGATCCACTGGTGGATGTTCGAGTTAATTGCATAGAAAAGTATTTGGCAATTGATTATCCATGAGATGTTATGTCATGAAAGAATTTTAAATGATGTAATTATTAATCATCATGCAATAAAGTACCCAAGGAACTGGCTAAGGAGGAAACCAATGAGAAGGGGCCATGTGTATCCATTAGGGAGACGGGTGGGGGTTATGGGATTGGTATCCATTATGCCACATGTCCATTTTTGAAGCCATTTGACCTCTATACCACCATTAATGAAACTGTAAGAGAGTGGTTGAGAAAACCAGACTCAGAAACCCTATGGAGTATTGGAAACCTGTGAATCCATATGGAAGGGTATGGGTTGTGTTTGATTGTCCCTTAAGACACTTAAACACTTGGGAATTCATAGACCTGAATGACTATCCTGTGGTTGACCCAGAACGAATGGATGGGATTCATTGTATCACACATTCAGGGATTCACCACTGTCACAGAGCCAAGACGTAGAGCGGAGGAGGGAAAGAACGTGATTCTGTGTAAGCCGAATTTACACAATGGGATGTACATAGTGTGAAGAACCTGCAACAATTAATTAATAGGAATATGCGAAATAGAAGAAATGACAGAACTCAGAATCACTTTTATATTGATCGCAGGCCACTTCAAGGGGGAAACCTCCTTTGAGCAAGCTCAATACAAATAACTTCACGGTGCCTTCATAGGCCTCAACACACACTTATATACTAAGTCTAGGCACCAAGACTATGGGTCAAAACCATGTGCCAATACAAACTATGGATCAACAATACTATGGGTGACTTACAAAGCATATGCGCCAAACAACAATAACACAACTATGGATCAACAAATACTACGAGGTGACTTACAAGGCATATGCGTCCAACAACAAAATACTAACAAAGTAAATCGAAGGGTTGACATGGGTTCCTAACATGCCCTCTCCCTTGGAAAAAGCTTTGTCCTCAAAGCTTTAGATGTGGAAATTGATGCAGAATTGGATGGAGTGGTTCCCCTGTAGCATCTTCGGGTTACATTCTGGGCCACTGATGCCTTTTGAGGTTCAGGAGGATTGCTTGGAATGCTAAAGAAGAACCATATCAGCTACATGAAAAGTGCGCTCTGAATGGTGCTGAGCGGCTTGTTGTTTCAGTCGAATTCTTGCCGTGTGAAGATTGTCCTGCAGAATGAGAAGAATCTGATCACGGGTTCGAAGAACTGAGTCAATTGCCTCAACTGGGGAGATGCTGAGGGTGTATGGAAGAAGAACTGGTGGTGCCTATCCATAGACTACTTCATATGGTGTCCTTGTAGATGTGGTATTGTACCACTGGAGCGCTTCTAGGAAATCCATAGAAATAGTTATCCAAATCTGTGTAGGGATGGGAAAGGATTCGAGTAGTCCCGAAAGGAGTGTCGTTTCACCTTTGTTGACCTGGCAAGTATCACAGTGAACCACCATCTGTTGAATTGGCAGTTTCAGTCCCTGCCAAAAGAAGTTACATTGTTCCCGGTCATACTTTTGGAGGAACCCAGAGTATCCTACCGATGAAGAAGCATGGAGTTCATAGAAGAGATAGCCCTATTGAACATATTGCAACCAGTTTGGAACAAGCAGAGAAATAGTTGTAAGAGAAACTAGGTCATCAAATGTGCGATAACGAGCATCTGCCACCATATTTTCCTTACCCTTCTTGTAAGTGATCGCATAGTTATAACCCATGAGGTGGATAACCCATTTCAGGTGTGCTGGGGAGGAGACCCATTGTTCCAAGAAATTTTTCAGACTCTAGAGATCAGTCTTGATGCATAAATAATTCCCTAATAGGGATAGTTGCCATGTTGGTACTGCATGCAAAATAGCCATAATTTTCTTGTTGAGATGTAGACATGGCTAAATGCTTACCGAAAAGGTCTCTTGAAGGTAGAAAGCCCACTGGTGCAGCAAAGACACCTGCATATCTATCCAAGGAAGTAGTGGAGACCATTGATGGGTGCATCTGAATGGAATGGAGCTGAGCGATGATACCATGTGAATTATTCTTAAGGATCTTTTCCAGGTGATGTGAACTAATGATGCAGAGAGACCCTAGTATTAAGCCTGTAAATTTTTGTTGTGTCCCATTGACTGAAAACTGCATCCAAAGTTTAGCAAAATCCCATAAGATGGGGCCAAGTGTGCGTAACCATTGAACGCCCAAAACCACATCACATCCGCCTAAGGACAAGGCAAACATGTCAGAGTGCAGGTTATAATCATCCAGAGAGATACGCACATTGTGACACTTTCCCTTGCAAGGTAAGGTACCTCCATTAGCAACCATGACTTCAAAGTTGGAGCAAGGATGGAGAAAACAATCAGCCTGTTTGGCGATCCGGGGGTCAATGAAGTTATGAGCGCTACCATAATCAATGAGTATTGTAAGAGGAAGCTTCTTGAACTAACCCATGACTCGCATTGTTTGGGGGATGGTGACGCCGGATAAAGCATGGAGAGATATATTTGGTTGTTCATCTTGAGATGGGGGGTCAATAGGAGGCTCATGAATGTCGACCTGAGCATCCATTGGATCTGGAGCTTCTTCACAAATTTTAGAGGCAGGCGGAGAACCCATATCCAAGAGATAGAGCTTTTGTTGAACACATCTTTGTCCCCGAGTGAATTTCTCATCACAATTATAACAAAGCCCTTTTTCTCTACGTGCCTGCATCTCTGTTTCATACAAATACTTGATAGGAGTTGGTCGAGTTGCTTGCGGAATGGGAGGTTGTTTAGAACCCATATTTTGGAAGGGAACAAAAGTGGGTTTGGAGCGCTGTTGGGATGCAATCTTGTGTTCTGCCAACTTAGCTAACCCTAGTACTTCCATCATTGTGTTGGGACAGAACATCTTAACCTTTGACCGGATTTCATCCTTAAGACCACTGATAAAACAACTCTTGTAGAATTCATCAGACAAGCCTTCTATGTGATTGGCTAGTTTCTCAAATTCAATCTGATACTCTCTCACAGTGCCATTTTGACGGAGTTTAGTGAGTGCTCCAGTGAAGTCATCAAAAGCACTGGGACCAAATCGTTGCAAAAGGAGTTGGAAAAAATATGTCCATTTTGGCTCATCATGAGCCTTAATGTACCAACGGTACCATTGAAGGGCTTCCTGTTCCAAATGAAAGGATGCAAGTGGAAATTTTTGGACATCAAAAGTATTATGCAAACTGAAATACTGTTCTGCACGATAGACCCATCCAGTCGGATGAGTACCATTGAAGCGAGGAAATTCAAGCTTCGGACCACGAAAATGGCTGGAAGAAGAGAACCTAGTGGCTACAGCAGATTATTGATGTCGGTTATTGTTCATGGATGGATGCTGAAGATGGAGGCTGAGAAATTTTTCATCTAGATCTTGGAGTTTGGTTTGGGTGGATGCAAGTGCTTCCTCCATGGTTTTTTCTCTAGTGCGGGGTGACAGCTACTTTGGGGTTCCTGTGGTACTCCTCACAATGATTTTTAGGGCTTATGCCCAAGTACTTCCCACAGTTAAGCGGATATGGATTATTCCCAGATTCGAAGCTGCAACAAATGCGAAAAAAAACTTTTGGCAGAAATTTCACCCAGCGAGCCCAAGAAAGTGCTCTGATACCAGATGTGAAGAACCTGCAACAATTAAGTAATAAGAATATGCGAAATAGCAGAAATGACAGAACTCATTATCACTTTTATATTGATCGCAGGCCACTTCGAGGGGGAAACCTCCTTTGAGAAAGCTCAATACAAATAACTTCACGGTGCCTTCATAGACCTGAACACACACTTATATACTAAGTTTAGGCGCCAATACTATGGGTCAAAATCATGTGCCAATACAAACTATGGATCAACAATACTATGGGCGACTTACAAAGCATATGCGCCAAAGAACAATAACACAACTATGCATCAACAAATACTACGGGATGACTTACAAGGCATATGCGTCCAACAACAATATACTAGCAAAGTAAATAGAAGGGTTGACATGGGTTCCTAACACATAGAAACCCGGCCTTTAAGCCACATCTGTTTTAGAAACCCATGAAAGTAAACCCTAATATAAATTACAGAGCGCGGCAAGCTCAGGGAAATCATGAGGAGAATTGGTTTGGTCTGTTGAGAAGTCGAGTTGTGGGATAGCGTTCAGTCTGCAACCTTGTGAAGAGACCAACTTATTAGCAGAGGTAGAAGGTCAAATTAGGGTTGGATTTCTTGATAAACCTAGTGAAGGTTGTAGTCTCATAGAACTAGTACTTGTACCTTTCAATGCCCACCCCGAATAACATTGGAGTGAAGGGGCCTCGAGGGACTGTGCAGTAGAGAAGAAATCGTTCCTTGTGTTGGGTGAGGTAGGTATTGTGGGTGCCATGTCTATTGATTGTTGATATACCTACAGCTCTGTGGGTGAGCTCACTCGCTTAGCACCATCCTCCCCATTTCCTTTGTATGATTGTTAAACCAAACTAGAGGTTGGCTTAGCATTGGGATGAGACCTTGACTATGAGAGAGAGTTCCTTACCCCTCCTTAGTGGATACACAACCCAAATCGGGGGTGGTCTCTCAGCTGGAAGAGTACAAGTTGGACAGAGACCTGAGGTTGGGTGGAGTGTTGTCCTCACTTAGCCAGTTTCTTGGTAGCTTCAACTCCAACATAAGTGTTCCATGTTGTTAAATGATGTTAAGGCATGTGTTATATCCTTTTGATATCTTATTCTTGTTATCATCTAGAATATTGATTGAATGATTACATAGATTGAATCAATAGGAAACTATGTGTGATCTTGTAGATAAAGTTGATTTCCTGTGGAATACTCCATTATTTACTTCAATGACATCTATGACTAACCATGCAGGTTGTGGATATGTTAACTAGTTTAGCTCATTATATGTGTTTTTATGTATTGTATTCACCCTTCAAGAGGGTGGACCTTGACTTCATCTAGTCTTGGAATGAAAAGGGATAGACCCCTAATGACTATTAGAACCCCTCTAAGTGACAGACTGGTATGGACAAGTAATGGTAGAAAGGAGGTAGAGTTTGTTGCCGCAATGGGATCGGATCCGCAATCCGCTTCTCCGCATTCTGCAATCTGCATTGTGGAACTCGGAATGCAGACGCCCAACCACAATATTTCAAAAATCTTTCCTTTCTGCAATCTGAATTCCGCATTGTGTAACTCACAATTGTGGAAGTCCAATTGCTCCGCCAACTTACCCTTCCACAATCTACAACCCAAATTGCGGAACCCAAAATTGTGAAAGTCCAATTGCTCCACCAAATTACCCCTCCATAATTCGCAACCCGCATTGTGGAACTCGAAATTGCGGAAGTACAATGCTCTTCCAACTTACCCTTTCGCAATCGGCATCCCACATTGCTGAAATCAGAATTACAAAAATAAAATGCTCCACCAACTTACACTTCCACAATCCGTAACCCGCATTGTGGAACTAGGAATTGCGGAATTCCAATCAACACATCTCTAAGGATGGTTCACGACAACCGCAACCCGCAATCTGCATTGTGGATGTGGAAAATGCGGAACCACTCCCCCTTACGCCTGAAACTTCCCAGACTTGTTTCTCCTTCATCCCTAAAACAATTAAGGAAAGTATAGTACCGTTGGAAATCTCTTGGAGAGCTATATCCACTCATGCAATTCCCACTCCATCAGGGAACTAAAACCATGCCAATTTTCCAATCGAGAATCTATTCCTAATTTCCCCATCTAGGTGGCTTAGATTTGAACTCAAGACTGATTATATGAGTTTAAAATACATGTTTGACCAGCCAAATATGTATGCTAGACAAACCAGATTGATGGAGTTTATTTGTGAGTTTGATCTGGAGATCAAGCATGTGAAAGGTAAGGAGAATAAGGCTGTAGATGATCTCAGCAGAAAATTCCATATTGAAACAATGAGTATGTGTAAATCAGACTTGAAGGCAAGGGTTCGAGAAGCTCAAAACGGTGATGAAGTCTACCTTCAAGTCAAGGAGAAATTGCAATAGGGTGTTGTGGATGAAAAGTATGCATGATATTGACTAGACGAAGAGGATGTTCTCGTCTATCAGGGTACCAGGATGTACATGCTAGATAGTGCATACTTGAAGAAGCTTGTGATGGATGAGATGCATCAAAGGCCATATTCTGGACATCCATGATATCATAAAACTCTAAAAACAACAAAGAAACGGTACTTTTGGCATGGTATGAATAAAGACATAGCTGAGTACATTAATTGTCAAAGGTGCCAACAAGTGAAGGCAGAGCGTCAACATCTAGCAGGATTGTTGCAGCCATTACCCATTCTAGAATGGAAGTGGGAAGTGATCTCTATGGATTTTACAATAGGTTTGCCAATGACAGTGAACAAGCATGATTCAATCATGGTAGTAGTGGAAAAGCTAACAAAGGTAGCTTATTTCATTCTCGTCAAGTCCACTCAAAAGGCCAATGACATTGTAGATATATTCATGAGAGAGATATTCAAATTGCATGGATTTCCCAAAGCAATAGTTTGAGATCTGGATACAAAGTTCACATCTAATTTTTGGAAAGGATTGTTCTAAGAATTGGTAACTCATTTGAATTTTAGCACAACCTAACATACTGCAACTGATGGTCAGACTGAGAGAGTAAATCAGGTCCTAGAAGACATGCTGAGGATGTACGTGATGGACAAACCATCTAAGTGGGAATACTATCTACATTTGGTAGAGTTTGCATACAACAATGGACAACAAGCATCATTGAAAATGTGTCCTTTCAAAGTGTTAGATGGCAATGGACGCAAAAATCCAGTGTTGGGACAACCCAGTGAATAGGGTAGTGCTTGGACTAGAAATGATTATGGAGATGGAGCAAGAGATTGTTAAAATCAAACAGAATTTGAAGGAAACACATAACATGAAGAATAGTTATGCATATCCGAAAAGAATGCATCGGGAATTTATGATTGGGGATCATGTCTACTTGAGAGTGAAATCAAAGAAGAGTTGCATGAAGTTGGAAAGTTGTGCCAAGTTGGAACCAAGATATTATGGGCCATTTGAATTCCTTGATAGGATAGGTCAAGTTGCATATAGGATTGCATTTCCTTCTAACATGACGGCTCATAATGTTTTTCATGTCTCTTTGCTTAAGAAATATGTACTTGCACCTAATCACATCATTAATTGGAATGTGATGCAGGTGGAACAAGAAGGAGAGTTCCAAGTGGATCCTATATGTAGCCTCGATAGGAAGGTCACTTTGCTCCGGAACTGGGACATAGGATAGGTAAAGGTCCAATGGAGGAACCTTAGCCCCGACCAGTCCATGTGCGAGCTGGAGGATGCCATGAAAGAGGCATTCCCATTTTTCTTCATTTTTTAGAACATCAAGGACAGTGTTATTTTAAGGGATATGGATTTGTAATACCCCTATTAGGCCCTTATGGTTTATTGGCCTTAATGTAAATATTGTGTAAATACAATGTGTGATTTCCCCAGTGTGGAGCTTAATGCCAAGGCCGCATTGGTGGATGTTCCAGTTAATTGCATAGGCAAGTATTTGGAAATCGATTATCCATGAGATGTTAAGCCATGAAAGAATTGTAAATGATGTAATTATTAATTATCATACAATAAAATAACCAAAGAACTGGCTAAGGAGGAAACCGATGAGAAGGGGCCATGTGTATCCATTGGGGAGACGGGAGAGGGTTATGGGATTAGTATCCATGCTGCCACATGTCCATTTGTGAATCCATTTGACCTGCATGCCACCACTAATGCAACTCTAAGAGAATGGTTGAGAAAACTAGACTGAGAAATCCGGTGGAGTATGGGAAGCCTGCGAATCTGTATGGCAAGTTATGGCCTATGTTTTCTTGTCCCTTAAGACACTTAACCACCTAGGAATTCGCAGACCCGAATAACTATCCCATGGTTGACCCAGAATGGAGGAGGGGGGATTCATTGATTCACACATTCATGGATTCACCACTATCACTGAGCCAAGTCGTAGATCGGAGCAAGGAAAGAAAATGATTATGTGTAAGCCGAATTTACAAAGTGAGATGCCCATAGAAACCCAATGTATAAGACACGTCTCTTTGAGAAACACATGAAAGTAAATCATGAGATGAATTAAAGAGAATGATAATCTCAGGGAAGTCATCAAGGGACTTGGTTTCATTTGCCGAGAAGTCGAGTTGCGGGATAGAGTTCAGTCTGCAACTTTGTGAAGAGCCCATCTTATTAGTAGAGGTAGAATGTCAAATTAGGGTTGGATTGCTTGATAAACCCAATGAAGGCTATAATCTCATTGAAATAGAAGTTGGACCTTTCTATTCCCACCATGAATAGCACTAGAGGGAAGAGGCCTTGAGGGACTGTGCAACAGAGAATAGGGACTTCCTTGTGTTCGGTGAGGTAGGTATTGTGGTTTCCATGTTTGCTGAGTGTTGAGATGCCTGTAGCTCTATTGTTGAGCTCACTGGATTAGCACCATCCTCTCTATTTCCTTTGTATGCTTGATAAGACCAACTACAAGTTGGATTTGCATTGGGATGAGACCTTGACTGTGAAAGAGAGTTTCTTATCCCTCCTTAGTGGATACACAGCCCAAATCAGGGGTGGTCTCTCAGCTGAAAGAGTACAATCTAGACAGAGACCTAAGGCTGGGTGGAACATTGTTACCACTTTTCGAGTTTCTTTGTAGATTTAGTTCCAAGATAAGTGTACCATGTTGTTAAATGATGTTAATGCATGTGTTATATCCATTTGATATGTTATGCTTGTTATGATCTAGAATATTGATTCAATGATTACATGGATTGAATCAATGGGAAACTATCTCTGATTTTGAAGATAAAGTTTATTTCTTGTGGAATACTCCATTATTTACTTGAATGACAAGTATGACTAGCCTTGCAGGTTGTGGATATGTTAACTAGTTTAGCTCATTATATGTGTTTTTATGTATCGTATTCACCCTTTAAGAGGGTGGACCTTGACTTCATCTAGTATTGGAAGAAAAATGGATAGCCTCCTAATGAATTTCAGAACCCCTCTAAGTGATATAGTGATATGGAGAAGTCATGGTAGAAATGAGGTAGAGTCTCCTACGGAGGATAAGCCACTTAGGTGGGGAAATTACGCATATATTCCCAGATGGAGTGGGGATTGCACCAATGGATAGATCTCTCCAAGATCTTTCGAACGGTACCAGACTTTCCTTATTTTGCTTAAGGATGAAGGAGAAACAAGTCTGGGAAGTTTCAGGCATAAGGGGGAGTGGTTCTACATTTTCCACATCCACAATTTGGATTATGGGTTGCGTGTGTTGGGGAAACATCCTTGGAGACATGTTGATTGGACTTCCTCAATTCTGAGTTCTGCAATGTGGGCTTGCGAATTGCGGAAGGGTAAGTTGGCGGAGCATTGTATTTCCACAATTTTGAGTTCCGCAATGCGGGCTGTGAATTGCAGAAGGGTATGTTGGCAGAGCATTGTACTTCTGCAATTCTGAGTTCTGCAATGTGGGTTGCAGATTACGCAAGGGTAAGATGGTGGAGCAATTGGACTTCCAAAATTCTGGGTTCCGCAATGCAAGCTATAGAGTGCAGAAGGGTAAGTTGGTTGAGCAATTTTACTTCCACAATTCCGAGTTCCACAATGCATAATGCAGATTGTGGAAAGCAAATATTTATGAAAGATTGCAGTTGGAAATCCACATTCCGAGTTCCACAATACGGATTGTGGATTGCAGAATGCGGAGAACCGTATTGCGGATTTGAGCCCATTGTGGCTTTGTGTGGATTTGAAAAAAAAGAAAAAAAGAAAGAAAGAATCACAGGGTCTCCCATGACCTCTGAAGGCCACCTTGGAGGTGTGGAGACATCATAGAGTGGTATTAGAGCTTCAATTGCAGCACTAGGAGCTGTTTGGGATGAGTCGTACAAGAAAGTTCGGTCAAGAAATGCTCCCATGGTGTGGTTTTGATGAACTTGATTGCTTAATTAATTGAACAAATGATTAATTCTAGGTTTGAATGTAGATGATAGGGTTTGTTTACATGCTTATAATGTCTTATAGATGTCCCTGTTATGCACAGTGACAGCAACAACAGTAAACCGAATTGTATAGCAGGGCAGTGTACAAAAAGTCAAGATAATGGTCACCTTCAACGATGCACAAGACCCATTTGGGCTAGAGGATGATGTGTTGGGTGAGAACGTGCAAGAGGCAGATACAAAGGTCAGGTCTGATGGAAGAAGGGCACAAGTAACACCCCCAAACTTGGTCGAGACTATGGTAAGATTCAATGAACGAATGATGAACGCACAAGAAGAGAAACATCAACTCAACGCGACCATCTTGGAAAGCCTCACATATCTGCAACAAAGAATAAATGGTGGATCTAATCCAAGCAACGAAGGTCGGGAAGAAAGACATTCAGAAAGTCAGTCTAGAGGTTGTTCTATGAGAAAAACTCTGAGCCCTAGAAGGAGTTATGTGAGAAGAAGGAACAGAACACCCTCTCCTAGGTCTTCGTCCAACAGGTCAGATGATCCTGAGGGTTCCCAAGGAAGCCCAAGACATACTTCTAGCAAGAGTAATAGCAGGAAGAAGCACAGAGGTATGCCATAGGGTGAGTTTAGGAAGGCAAGGCCTCCCACTTTTGATGGAGAAATAAAAGAAGTTCAAGACGCAGAAGCATGGCTTCTTGGAATTAAAAAGTACTTTAGGATGCATGATTATTCTTAGAATGAAAAGGCTAGGGTTTCCATCTACAATCTTAGTGGAAGAGATTCAATTTGGTGGGAACAACTCATGCAAGTGAAGGGCATTAGTGAAAGAAGGATCAGCTGGGAAAGGGTTAAGGGATACTTACAGGAGAAGTACATATCAGCTAGGTATTAAGATAACAAGAGAAAGGAGTTCAATGAACTCATATTAGGGGAAAATGCCATGGATGAGCATGTCCATAATTTTTTGGAGCTGCTGAGGTATGTGGACTACATCAAGGATGAAAGGGTGAAAATACAATGTTTCATCGCTATTCTACCACAGAGTTAGAGAGACATAATAGAGTTTGTAAATCCACCAAGCTTGGATGAAGCCATTATAATGGCAGAATATTGCTATGAGCAGGGTAAAGGTAAAGTAGAAATGCACCTAGCATGGAAAGGTAAGCCCAAGGGAAGGTTTGAACACAAGAGAATTGGATTCAAACCATCATTCCGAAATCAGCCCAAGAATCTTCCACAAGGACAGTAAGCAAGCAAATAATTTAAGCCATCTGTAGTAGCAGAAAAGGAATCGAAAGGGCCACTCCAATGTTGGGGATGCAAATGAAACCATATTCTTAAATATTTCCCACATCGGAAGGAAAATCCAACCAGCTTACACAACATTGAAGGAACAACTATAGTGGGAGATATGGCAAGCGAAACACCTAGGATCTATGCAGCACTGGATGATCACCAAGCAAACCATCAATCAACAGTGGTGGAGATTAAAGGTAAGATTGCTAAGCAATCTATTTCTGTTTTGATTGATCGAGGGTCTACTCATAGTTATGTGTCTCCTGGGGTAGTTGAAATTTGCTCTCTTTGTAAAGTAAAGCATGGTAAAGCTTGGCTATTTCAATTAGCCATGTGTACCAAGAGGAAGGTAAGTGAAATAGTGAAGGAATTCATTATAGAATTGAATGGACTCCTCATGCATGCAGAATTAAATGTCTTACCATTGGGATCCTATGATGCCCTAATTGGCATTGATTCGTTGAAAAGACAAAGAGCTAAGTTGGACTGCTATGAGAAAGCACTTGAATTCATTGTTGATGAAGAAAGGCCAAGGTTGGTAAAAGGAATTCCAAGGCATAATTCAGTAAGGAATATTTCATCCTTATAGCTGAGAAATTTCTATAAGAAGGGCTTCCAACTATTTGCCGTGCATATATCAGATTCAACAGAAGGTGAAGGACCCAAGTTAGAGGACTTCCAACTATTACAACAGTTCCAGGATGTATTTACAGATGAAGTGCTAGGGATGGCACCCAAGAGAGACATTGAATTTTCCATTAACCTTGTTCTAGGGGCAACACCAATTTCCAAGGCTCCCTATAGAATGAGCACACCAGGGTTGGTAGAATTGAAGATGCAGTTGCAGGAATTAATGGATAAAGAATATGTCAAACCTAGTGTATCTCCTTGGGGTGCACCTATGTTGTTTGTCAGAAATAAGGATGGGACATTGAGGATGTGTATTGACTACAGGAATCTCAATAAGCTGACGGTTAAGAACAAGTATCCATTTCCCAGGATTGATGACTTGTTTGACCAAATGAAGGAATCTAGAGTGTTTTCCAAGATTGAATTGAGGTCTCGGTACCATCAAGTGATGATTAAGGAAGAAGACATTCATAAGATAGCTTTTAGGACAAGGTATGGCCATTATGAATTCACATTCGTGCCATTTGGTATTACAAATGCACCTGCCACATTTATATGTCTCATGAATAGTGTCTTCAACAAATATTTGGATAGGTTTGTGATTGTATTCTTGGACGACATCCTTGTATATTCAACGAATGAGAAAGAACATAACGAGCATTTGAGAATGGTATTGCAAGTCCTTAGGGAGCACAAACTGTATGCAAAGATGAGTAAATGTGAATTCTATCAGCAGATAGTGCACTATTTGGGTCATGTTATATCAGTAGAAGGAATTGCAGTAGATCTAGATAAAATTGAAGCCATCATGGATTGTCCTACCCTAAGAAATGCAGCAGATGTTATATATTTTATGGGTTTAGATGGTTACTACAGAAGATTCATTGGAGGATTCTCCAAGATACCTCACTCAATCACTTCATTGCAAAGGAAAAATATCAAATTTGTAGGGTCTGAAAAATGTGAGGAGTTTTCAGTAGTTGAAGGAATTGCTTACCAATGCTCTTGTTCTGAAGATTGCAGATCCAATGAAAGGCTTTGTGGTATGCACAAATGCTTGCATTGAAGGGATTGGTGGAGTGTAACATCCCTAAAAATTCACAAAAAATTAAAATTTTTAAAGTAGCAATAAATACTGAAATTGCTAATATTTTAACTAATGATGTATTATGAGAACAACAAATTATACTTCATAGCACAAAGTACTTCATTAATTTTGTTTGTGTTTATTTTCAATCTACATGTTGTAGTTAAGTTTATCCTGCGATATATTTTCTTGATAAGGTACTGACAGTCTACTTTTGAATGGTGACGAAGGGGTCCTATGAGTTACCCTGAGATTTACTTAGCCATGTTTAGCTCAAGCATTTGAACCTGTCTCTTTGTGCAGAAACACAGGTAAGCGTAATACAACAATTCAAGTGTTAGAGTAATTCCAATTATGTTATCAGTTCACCGTCAATGATTTACGATACTCTAGGTACTTCTTTGCATGAGGGTCATTAATGGTATGAATCTTTTGTTCTATTTCTCGCTTACGTGCTAGTTTACAATTAAAAGTGCTAAAGTCATCTTTTCTTATTTTCGGAAGGAATAGTATTATCATGAAGCTTTAGTACAAAAAATTCTATATATCTGTTTATGATATGCTATTCTATTTCTGAGTTTAAACATGTATACTTGAAATTGTAGAATTAAAATAAGCACTGCAGTATTAATCTAATCATTCAATTGGCATTCTGCCCATCATTCATCTATATTAATTTTACTTCTCTGTACTAGAGTACTATACAAAAAACAGTATTGGAAAAACACAGAAAGGATTTTAATCAATCATCTCATCTACTTAACCATCATTATACAAAATCATCTCTAGGTTAGAAATTGAAATAGTTTCTTTTGTATAAGTGTAAATACTAAATCTACAATGCAAAAAATCATTTAACTGTAAACAATAAGACATAACAGTAGAACCTAATTGACTATAGGAGAAACAAACAACCCAAGGAGCCTATTCCACCCAACCTATTCCTAAAGAAAACCAAATTACTTGCCTTAGTACCCCCGAGTCTGTTCACTGAACCACTAGGAAGAAGAATATGTAGAATCTTTAGGTCAATCTATTTGCAGCAGCAAAGTAGTTAATCCATTCATATAGACTTAGTAGTCAGAGAGACATACACCAGCACCTCTAGTTCTCTTCTAAGATTATTTCAGCAGCCTTACAATGCACTTCCACTTAGCCTCCGTATTCGAATCTCTCAGTGATCACCTGATACACTTGAGAAATTATTTCTGCAGAAAATAATGTAGAGCTTCCTGCTCAGTTCGAATTGCCTTATCTAGGATGCCTAGGCCTTTTAGTGGTTAACCTGGTCATTAATGAGAAATCATCTCTCTTCCACCCACCTGGGGGATAATGCCACAAATTTAGGGGTAGTTGTCCCATAACCAACAACTAGTGGTGGAGTGCAAATGCTGACATCTGTCCCATGCCTTCTAACCGCTTCCATTCCACCTAGTGGGTCAGTGAACACTCATTTAACAGTTCCCTTGGGTGTTTGTCTCATGTTTTAATTTATTAAATATTAATAATCAATCATTACAATCTTCCTTGACCAAATTTGGTCATAATTACAAAAATTTGTAATTATAATTTAATATAATGTTTTTGCAATAAAATAAATAGTCTCCAAATTTTGTTAGGTGACATACACCCCCCCTTAAGTATCAACATTGTCCTCGATGTTGTTTATTCACTCTCTGAGTGTTCCTGAAACAGAGATAGGTATGGTGCCCGCATACTACCCTCCAACTCCCAGGTTGCCTCTTCTAGGATAAGGTGCTTCCATTGCACTTTACCTGCCCAATGTTGCGATTCCGTAGTAGACTTTCCCTCCTTTCGAGGATACAGTCCAGTTCCACCAGAAAATCGCCGTCTTGTTCCACCTGTACATCATTCCAATTTATAACATGAGTAGCATCATGTACATATTTCTTTAAAACATAAATGTGAAAAACATTATGTATTTTTAGATTTGGTGGCAAAGTTGGTTGATATGCCACAGGTCCAACCCTTGACAAAATTTTGAAAGGACCACAATACCTGGGTGCCAGCTTGGCATAGTTTCCCAATTTTAATGAAATATTCTTTGGTCTTAGCTTATTCAAAACATGTTCACCAACCTGGAGCTCTTTATGAGTCCTTTTAAGATCTGCTTGACCTTTTTCCCTATCTTGGGCAGCTTTAAGATTTCTTTGTACCTAGTGCACAGTTAGTTCTATTTCCTTCAACAATTCAGATACTAAAATAACTCTATTAACTGGATCATTCCAAGAAACGAGTGTATTACATTTCCTACCATAAATAATTTCAAAAGGGATAAGCCTAGTTGATGCATGATAATGGTTGTTATATGCAAATTCTGCTAAATGCAAATAGTCCTCCCACTTACCAGGCTGATTCTTAACATACATCCTTAGCATGTCTTCAAATATCTGATTCACTCTTTCTGTCTGTCCATCCATTTGTGGATGAAATGCTGTGCTGAGGTTTAAGGTTGTATTCAACACTTTAAACAAAGATCTCCAAAATTTTCCAATAAACTTAGAATCACGGTCTGAAACTATCACTTTTGGTACTCCATGCAATCGAAAAATCTGTTTCATGAAAATTTCTGGAATGTCTTGAGCCTTATGAGTAGTTTTTACTAGTATAAAATGTGTTTCCTTGCTGAGTTTATTCACTACCACCATGATGGAATCATTTTGTTTCTAATTCTTGGGTAGTCCAGTAATAAAATCTATGCTTACGATCTCCCATTTCCAACTAGGTATAGGTAATGGCTGTAACAATCCAGCCATATTCTGATGTTCAACGTTTACTTTCTGATAGTCAAAACATTTAGCTATATATTCAACTACTTCATCCTTCATTCTGGGCCAATAATACTCTTTCTGTAACATGGTGATGGTTTTCTGATAACCTGGATGGCCAGAATAATGACTTTTGTGCATCTCATCTAAAATTAGGATTTTTATCTTTTGTACATTGGGTACATAAAATATGTTTTTGGTACAACACTAAGCCATTTTCTTTTAACCTGAAATCTGCCATAGAATTTTCAGAATTATTTTTTGTTGTCTTTTCATGTAAATTTATGTACTCTTCATTCGACTTAATCCCTTCGAAAATCTGATTTTCTAAATCTGTTGTGCATGTACTAATGGCTGAAATAAAATTTAACTTTGCATTGCGACTTAAAGCATCAGCAACTTTGTTCTCTTTACCCTTTATATGCTGAATTTCAAAATCATATTCACTTAGAAAGGTTAGTCATCTAGCCTGTCTAGCATTCAGATTCGTCTGATCTAGTAAATACTTCAGCCCCATTTTATTTGTCATCAAAGTAAATTTTCTGCCAATAAGATGGTGACACCACATTTTTAAGGCATGTATTACTGCTAATAATTCCATATCATATGTAGAGTAATTTTTCTCATGTATTTTCATCTTTCTAGACTCATATGCAACAGCATGTCCATCTTGGGTTAGGACTCCACCGAGTCCATCATTACATGTGTCGGTGTATACTATAAAATCTTTATTAGGATCTGCAATTCTCAGAATAGGTGTCGTAGTTAGTAATTCCTTCAACTTCTTAAAACTGTATGCACACTTTTGATCCCATACAAACTTCTTCCCCTTCTTCTGTAAGGAGGTTATGGTGTTTGCAATCTTTGAAAAACCTTGTATGAATTTTCTATAATATCTTGTAATCCCCAAAAGTGATCGAACGTCCGCCACATATTTAGGAACCAACCATTCACTAATGGCTTTTATCTTATCGAGATCAACCGAAATTCCTTCCTTAGAGATTATGTGTCCTAAATACTGAATCTTATCCTTGTGAAAGTCACACTTACTAACTTAGCATACAACTGATGATCTCTCAGAACTTGTAAAATAATACGCAGAGGTTCATCATGTTCTTCCTTACTTTTAGAATATACCAGATTGTCATCTATGAACACAATGATGAAATTATCCTAATATTTGTGCAGAATATTGTTCATTAAGCACATGAAAATTACCGGGGCATTAGTCAACCCAAATGTCATGACTACGAACTCATAATTTCCATAGCGAGTTCTAAAGGCTGTTTTAAAAATATCCTCATCCTTCACATGAACTTTATGATATCCTGACCTCAAATCAATCTTTGAAAATATCGTTGCTCCACGCAGCTGATAAAATAGATCGTCTATGCAGGGCAAGAGATATCGATTCTTGATTGTCATCTTATTCAGTTAGCGATAATCTATACAAAGTCTTAAAATGCCATCCTTCTTCGTAACAAATATAACAGGTGCTCCCCAAGGAGACACGCTAGGTATTATATAGTTTTTATCAATCGGTTCCTTCAACTGTGATTTCAACTCATTTAATTCCAGTATATTCATCCTATATGGAGCTTTAGAGTTCGATACCGCACCAGATATCAGTTCAATAGTAAAATGTAGATCTCTCTTCGGGGGTAACCCTGGAATCTCTTCTGGAAAAACATCTTGAAATTCTTTTAGAACAGGTATCTCTTCTAGTTTCAGTTTGTCCTCTTTTTTAAATGACTCCTCATGTACTACATTTACTACAAACATCATACATCCTTTTCTAACTGCTCTTTTTACTTGCATAGCTAAAATCTGTCTAAGTGATGTCTTTCTAGGAATACCCTTTACTTCTATTGTTTCTCCTTCATCATTTAGATAGGTAAAACTTTTCTCATAACAATTCAAAATAACATGATGTGATTCTAACCAGTCCATTCCAATTAGGATTTCATAGGATCCTAAAGGTAAAACATTTAACTTGGTTTTCGTCTTTAACTGATTCATAGATAAAACACAATTGTCAACAAAATCAGACACTTTTCTTTTTGTTCCTATTGCTAGTCTAACTAACCAGGATTTATTAATTTTTTTTTTTCAAATTAAGATGTTCTACTATATCTTGAGATATATAACTCAGGCTAGTGCCTGGATCAATCAAAATAGAAACTTGATGGTTTTGTAGCATACCTTCAATCTCTACCATAGAGACTTGATGCTCTGCTTGCCTATTGTCTAGAGCTGCATTAATTCTGGGCATATCTCTTGCCAAGTCTCCCACAGTAGGTTCATCTTGTATGGAGTGAATATTATTGGCTATCCGCTTTCTTTTGGGGCATTCTAAAGCATAATGAGGACTTTGACACTCAAAACACTTTATAGTGTCCTCTGGTCATTAGTTCTGGTAACATTCGGTGTATTTCTAGGAGCTGTAAAATTCTGCTATTGACTATTTTTGGGACAGTTTCCTTGGAAATTTCGATTTGGAAAGTTTTTCTTTTGAAACCTAGAATTTCCATTGAACCTAAAATTCTTCTTTTTTAGCTCAAAGTTGTTGGGTTTATTATTTTTCCAGTTAGATATCCCTTCTTTTTTCTGGTTTGTATCATAGCAGAAAGTTGCTTTACTCATGGCTTCTTCTAAGGTCTTTGGATTGTCATATTCTATTTTTTCCTTGATGTTAAAAGGTAGGCAACTCAGATACCTCTGAATCTTTGGTTTCTCCTCCACAAGATATGGCACATACCTTAGCAATTTCAGAAATTTGTTGTTCAGCTCTTTCATGTTCATGGTTCCCAATTTTAGATCATAAAATTCCTTAGACTTTTCTTCGTAATATTGTTGAGATAGGAATTTCTTCTTGAAGTACCATTTAAAACTGCTCCAATTTACATCTTTGTCCTTGATTCTCTTCACTCTTTTGATGTCTTGCCACCAAATGTTTGCTTTCCTGGTCAAGTTGTATATGGCCATCTTTGCTTCCAATGATTCTGAGTAATCATTAATTTGGAAATATTTATTCTTGTCAGACAACCATGCTTCAGCTGTCTCTCCTTTCTCAGTTTCACCATTGAAGGTTGGGGGTTTGATCTTCTTGAACTCCCCAGAAATCTATTCATACTATTTATTGATTTTTCTTTTGGATTTGTAATCTCCTTTGCTGCTATCCCTTGAATAATTACGTTTCTTTTTACATTTTTCATTGGCAACTTCTGATGATGTTGAACTGTTGTTCACATCATCAGTTTTCACTTTATTACCCTTGTCTCTATGAGGTAAATCTTCAACCTTGGAGGTATTTTCAATCCCTCTATCATGTTCCTCAGTTGGGCACTGATCGAACAGTACTTGGTTAAATTCCTCTTGTGCCTTTAGAATTCTTTCATTGTCCTATTTAACAGATCTTATTTTTTCTTTTAACTCCTGAAATGCACGTAACAATTTTGATGAATTATCATTCAATTCACCATGGACTTCTTCTTCATAATGTTGTCCAGTGCTATGACTGTTTGGTTGAAATCTGTCCTCCATGTGTTCAGCTGATCCTTCCATACCTGTAACTTAGAAAACAAATTTCTGTATGACAAAATAATTTAATTAGTAAAGATTTTTGTTGTCATAAAAAATTTCTATTGCGTGTTCTTTGGACCTTTTCAGGCCAAGAGTTCGAACATGAGCTCTGATACCACATGTAACATCCTGAAAAATTCACAAAAATTTAAAATTTTTAAAGTAGCAATAAATACTGAAATTGCTAATGCGGAAAATAAAATAATTACTAATCTTTTAAGTAGTGATGTATTATGATAACAACACATTATACTTCATAGCACAAAGTACTTCATTAGTTCTGCTTGTGTTTATTTGTAATCTACATGTTGTAGTTAATTTTATCCCGCAATATATTTTGTTGATAAGGTACTGACAGTCTGCTTTTGAATGGTGACGAAGGGGTCCTACGAGGTACCTGAGGTTTACTTAGCTATGTTTAGCTAAAGAATTTGAACCTGTCTCTTTGTGCAGAAACGCAGGTAAGAGTAATAAAACAATTCGTGTTAGAGTAATTCCAATTATGTTATCAGCTAACCATCAATGCTTTACAATACTCTAAGTACTTCTTTGCATGAGGGTCATTAATGGTATGAATCTTTTGTTCTATTTATCGTTTACGTGCTAGTTTACAATTAAAAAGTGCTAAAGTCATCTTTTATTCTTTTCGCAAGGAATAGTATTATCATGAACCTTTATTACGTGAATAAATCAACTTGTATGCTACTCTACACTTATAGAAAACATGAACAAGAAGTTTCATTCTGATTACATGGATAAATTAGTAATTATGAATACAACCTAAATAGTTTTATGCATTTCCTATTTTATAATGATATAAAAAGTATCATACCAACATAGTAATGTTTATTATAATCCTACCACCATATTTATGATGATTCTAATATGCAAATTGCAAAACTATAGGGTTTTAAACCTTTCGATTTTAATATTTATACCTTAATTACTACTTTGTACCATTGTAAAAATATAGGTGACAATATGAAAACATATTGCCAATTGCATAAGAATGAAGTCTAACTACACCCTAAGTATTGAAGGCCTTCTATAATAAACAACCCTTGTCACTTGAAAAACAATATACATTATGAATATAACCTATGCATGTGAAAGACCAACAATTTGGATATGATATGAACTATATGATGTAACCTTGATTCTTCACACTGACAGGTTATATGATAGGGTGTTAAATGGAATGGGTTACGAGCTGGTGGTCTGTCAAAACGGGTCTTGGCATTTAAGTCCTCTACCTGCTATGTGTAGTGGAAGTCTTAGGTGGATGCCTTCGTGGTTGAAGGTCATGTGAAAGAATTTATAAACTTGTATCTCCATGTCAAGTTGTACACTACTTTGAACTGAATGATACGACAGTGTATTGAATATTTTTAATGTTGATGTGTTGGCAGCATGTCGTAACCAAACTTGGCATTAACTCTCCTGCCTACTGCGTGAGTGTAAAACCTAGTGGATGTCATCGTGGTTTTGACTCAAGTGATGGAAGTCGCAGGTGTTACTTTTATGTCGATCTGGACCTCGCTTTGCACCTTGGTTTACTGAGTTGGGATCGTGGTGTAAGTGATAATTAATAAGGGAATTAATGTTGTTGTTTCCCATTTTTCGATGTGCTTGGCTGGCTTCATCTCCATCGTTTATCTCTTGTATTCTTGGGTTTTGAATCTGGAAACCCTAGTCCTTTTTTATGACTTGCATCGAGATGGTTTTTCATTCTTCATTTTGCCTTGGTAGTGGGAGGGTAGAGAGGCCGACAACCTGCTACAATGTAGTGTTTGGAAGTTGGTTTTTGGAAGACTCCTTCCCCGAGTTCGACCTCTTGACCTGTTGGGAAATTCTAAATAGTTTCAGGTGTTTGCATTTCTTGTATAGAGCCGAGGCTCTTTGTATCTTCGAACAGTGTTAAAGGAAATAGTAATCAGGGTCTTCTTGATGATCTTGATAGTAGAGTTTTTGAATCAGATATCGATTTCTCGCATGAAGGTGACGGTGGTTATTGGAGTCTAAACTCTTCCTTGCTGGGTTTGCTAGATGGTTTTTCATAGTGTTTTCTATTGACATCTCAGTTATGGGGCTATAATACTCAAGTAATAAATCAGTTGATGAAAAATAACAATAAAAGTCGTGTTGATTCAAATTTGACTTCTGTGCTTTCATCATTTAACCTTTCGGTAGTTTTTTTATGGCATGTACAACTTCGTGGAAGGTTATAGGGTTTGAAAGATTGGTGTGAGGATGCTGCATCAACCACCTGGTAAGCCTCGGTGGTTCTTAAAACTTCATAGGTCCCTTTGGCATGGTTTTTCCAGTGTTTACAGTTTGACGAGAGTTGGGAAAAATGTCCCTGACAAGGGTAATGGCCTAGTTTAAGATTCTTCTTGAACAAAAATTGTAAGAGGATAAATCCTTAGCTTATGTTGCTATTCGACTCAGTAGTGTTTTGCTACGGCGTTTAAATAACTGTGAACTTGTTTTATGATGTGGTTGCTAAAGGAGTGAACCCCATGTGGTTTTAGGAACTTTGAAAAGTTTTCAAAAAAAACTCTGTCAATGGATTGACTATATTGATAAATGTGAAAATTAACCGAGAGCTGAGGGTTAACTTGTTTCTACAAAACTTGGAAAGTCTTGTGTTAAAATGATTATAATTATGTTTGAATATTTAAATGGGATTGGGTTGTATTGAAACATAACCCTAGATGGTTTTCAGAACTGTTTCTATGTTTATATAAGTTGATATGTTGGTTAGAAAAACAATGCTGATTCAGGCCGAGAGCCGTAGGTTAAATAATGCTCGACAGAATAACCCTGTGCTAGTATTGTTTTAAGTTTAAGTTTGGAAGATGATAATGTGAAACTTGAACTGTTATGTGTTTACAATGGTTATATGTTACACGGTTCGACCTTGTTCCAAGCAGTCGAAACCCTATCTTGTAGGTTTCGATTGGTAGTTTTTTCCTTTTACTGTGTTAACAAAAGACTATGCTATCATTTGGTTGGTGGCCGAGAGCCAACTCCATGTTTTTGTTTAGTCAACTTGGAACTAAGATCTAGTGTTTATTGTGAGGCACCTGCAACAATTAATTAACAAGAATACGCGAAATAGCAGAAATGACAGAACTCAAAATCACTTTTGTATTGATCACAGGCCACTTCGAGGGGGCAACCTCCTTTGAGCAAGCTCAATACAAATAACTTCACCGTGCCTTCATAGGTCTCAACACACACTTATATACTAATTCTAGGCGCCAATACTATGGGTCGAAACCATGGGCCGTTACAAACTATGGATCAACAATACTACGGGCGACTTACAAAGCATATGCGCCAACAATAATAACACAAACTATTGATCAACAAATACTACGGGACGACTTACAAAGCATATGCGTCCAACAACGACATACTAACAAAGTAAAGATATGGGTTCCTAACATCCCCTCCCCCTTAAAAAAAATCTTTGTCCTCAAAGCTTCAGATGTGGAAATTGTTGTTGAATCTGAAGGAGTGGTTCCCATGTAGCATCCTCTGGTTGCATGCCGTGCCACTGAATTAAGACCTCTGTGATAGACCGAGAGCGAAGCTGACGTGTGCGCCGATTGAGGATGGCCTCTGGTTCCAAAAGGATGGATCCTTCATTATCCAGTTCGGGTAAAATCGTTTGGCCGCTGATGTTGGTGCCAAGAACTTTCTTCAAACAAGAGACATGAAAGACTGGATGAATGCGGGAAGAAGGAGGAAGTTCCAATTTATAAGCAACTGACCCAATCTTCTGAAGAATCCGATATGGCCCATAGAACTTTGGAGCAAGCTTATGACGCCCTTTGAGTTTCAAGGAGGATTGTTTGTACGGCTGGAGACGAAGAAAACCCATATCACCGACTTGAAAAGTGCGCTCAGAACGGTGTTGATCCGCTTGTTGCTTCATGCGATTTCTTGCCATGTGAAGATTGTCCCGTAAACTGCGAAGAATCTGATCGCGGTTGCGAAGGACCGTGTCAACTTCCTGAACTGGTGAACTGGTGGGGGTGTATGGAAGAAGAGCTGGAGGTGCTTGACCATAGACTGCTTCATATGGGGTCATTTTAGAGGCAGTGTGGTAAGAGGTATTGTACCACCATTCAGCAAGAGGGAGCCACTTTGCCCACTGATGTTGTTGTTCTGAGGTGAAGCAACGAAGATAAGTTTCCAAGCATTTATTGACAATTTCAGTCTGACCATCTGTTTGTGGGTGATACCCTGAACTCATCTTCAGTTTGGTGCCAATGTGGCGAAATAGTTTTGTCCAAAAATGACTAGTGAAAGTCGCATCACGATCCGAGAAAATGGAAGAAGGGATGCCATGAAGACGAAAGATCTGGTCCATAAAAATTTGAGCAACTGAGGAGGCTGTATAGGGATGACTAAGAGCACAAAAATGACTATATTTGGAGAGGCGATCAACCACAACGAGAATCACTGTCTTCCCGCCAGATTTAGGGAGCCCTTCAATGAAATCCATAGAAATATCTGTCCAAATCCGTGTAGGTATGGGTAAGGGTTCAAGCAATCCTGGAACGAGTGTTGTTTCCCCCTTATTGCGCTGGCAGGTATCACATTCGGCCACCATCTGTTGAATTGTCCTTTTCATGCCCTGCCAAAAGAAGTTACGCCATGCTCGTTCATATGTTTTGAGGAACCCAGAGTGCCCGGCCGTTGGAGAAGCATGGAGTTCATAGAAGACAGCCTGTTGAAGATCTGTGCTCTGGGGAAGCACCAGACGACCCTTGTATCGCAGAGAAGCACCATCCCAAGAGTAATGTGGTACAGCAGAAAGGTTGTTGGTCAAGCGTTGGATGATCTGAGATAAGGAAGAGTCATTGACATAACCCTGTTGAATAGATTGCAACCAATTTGGAACAGGCATAGAAATAGCTGAAAGAGAACCTTGGGCACCAAATGTGCGAGAAAGAGCATCTGCCACAATATTGTCTTTCCCCTTCTTGTAAGTGATCTCATAGTCATAACCCATGAGTTTGCTAACCCATTTCTGTTGTGCCGGGGAGGAGACACGTTGGTCCAAGAAATATTTCAGACTCTGGTGATCAGTCTTGATGCAGAAATGATTCCCTAATAGGTATGGACGCCACTTCTGTACTGCAGGCAAAATAGCCATCATTTCCTTCTCATAGGTAGAGGCAGCTAAATTCTTACCTGAAAGGGCTTTGCTGGTGAACGCAATGGGGTGTTCATTTTGAAGGAGAACAGCACCAAGTCCATTGCCGCAAGCATCACTCTCAATAGTGAAGGGCTTGGAAAAATCGGGCATAGCTAGCACAGGTGTAGTACACATAGCTTGTTTTAGTTTGTCAAATGCACACTGAGCAGCAGGTGTCCATGTAAAAGCATCCTTTTTCAATAGAGCAGTTAATGGAGCTGCAATCTTCCCATAATCCTTGACAAACTTGCAGTAGTAGCCAGTCAACCCCAAAAAACCACGAAGGCTCTTGAGTGTCTGAGGACGTGGCCAATTGTTCATGGCGTCGATTTTGGCAGGATCCACGCGAACCCCTTGTGCTGAGATAATGTGCCCGAGATACTCAACTTCCTTTTGTCCAAAAACACATTTAGACTGCTTGGCATGGAGATGATGGTCAGAGAAAAGTTGCATGACAAGATCGAGATGCTGGAGATGTTCATCCCATGTTTTACTATAGATGAGGATATCATCAAAGAATACCAGAATGAATTTCCGCAAGTATGGTCGAAATATTTTATTCATTAAGGCCTGGAATGTGGAAGGAGCATTAGTGAGGCCAAAGGGCATGACCAAAAACTCATAATGGCCATCATGTGTGCGAAAAGCTGTTTTAGGAATATCATCCTCATGAACCCGAATTTGATGATACCCAGAACGAAGATCCAACTTGGAGAAAAAGTGAGCCCCATGAAGCTCATCAAGAAGTTCATCAACAACAGGAATTGGGAACTTATCCTTGATGGTGAGGTGATTAAGTGCTCGGAAGTCAATGCAGAGGCGCCATGACCCATCTTTTTTGCAGACGAGAATAACTGGAGAAGAAAAGGAACTAGTGCTTGGGCGAGTAATACCTTGCTTCAATAAGTCCCGAATGAGCATTTCAATCTCCGTTTTTTGGTGGAATGGGTAGCAATAGGGCCTGATGTTGGGAGGAGTGCTGCCAGGAAGGAGCTGAATACGATGGTCTTCTGGCCTGGAAGGTGTTAATCCCACTGGTTCAGCAAAGACACCGATATATCGATCCAGAATTTGTTGTAGATCCAAAGGAGTATTGGAGACCGCTGATGGTTGCATCTGGATGGAATGGATTTGAGTGATGACACCATGTGAATTCTTCTTGAGGAGTTTTTCCATGCGATGTGAACTGATGATGCTGAGAGAACCTGGTTGTAATCCTGTCAATGTGTGTTTGTGTACATTCTCGGAAAACTGCATCCAAAGTTCCACAAAATCCCATAAGATAGGGCCAAGTGTGCGTAGCCATTGAGCACCCAAAACCACATCACATCCGCCTAAGGGCAAGGCAAACATGTCAGAGCGCAAGGTATAATCTCCCATAGAGATACGCACATTTCGACACTTCCCTTTGCAAGGTAAGGTGCCCCCATTGGAAATCATGACTTCAAAGTTGGAGCAAGGATGGATAAAACAATCAGCTTGTTTGGCGATCCGAGGGTCAATGAAATTATGCGTGCTACCAGAATCAATGAGGATTGTAAGAGGAAGCTTCTTGAAGTAACCCCTGACCCGCATTGTTTGGGGGGTGGTGATTCCAGCTAAAGCATGGAGAGATATCTCTGGCTGGTCATCCTGAGACGGAGGGTCAATAGGCGGTTCCTGAATGTTGACCGGAGCATCCAGTGTTTCTGGATCTTCGTCACCCATTTCAGAGGCAGGCGGAGACTCCACATCCAGGAGATAGAGCTTTTGCTGAACACATCTATGTCCCCGAGTGAACTTCTCATCACAATTATAGCAAAGACCCTTTTCTCTGCGTGCTTGCATCTCTGTTTCCGACAAATGCTTGATAGGAGTCGGTCGAGGAGCCTACGGTATAGGAGGTCGCTGAGACCCCATATTTCGGAAAGGAACAAAAGTGGGATTGGAGCGTTGTTGGGCTGCAATCTTGTCTTCTGCCAATTTAGCCAACCCGAGTGCTTCCATCATTGTGTTGGGACAGAACATTTTGACCTCAGAGCGGATGGCATCCTTTAGACCACTGATAAAACAACTCCGGTAAAATTCATCAGACAATCCTTCGGTGTGGTTGGCTAGATTCTCAAATTCGGTTTGATACTCTCTCACAGTGCCAGTTTGGCGAAGTTTAGTGAGGGCTCCTGTGAAGTCATCAAAAGCACTAGGACCAAATCGTTGCAAAAGGAGCTGGCAAAAGTCTGGCTAGTTGGGCTCTGGATGAGCCTTGATGTACCAACGGTACCATTGAAGAGCTTCCTGTTCCAAATGAAAGGATGCCAACGGAACTTTGTTGACATCAAAAGTATTATGCAGACTGAAATACTGTTCTGCACGATAGATCCATCCAGTTGGATCGGTACCATTGAAGCGAGGAAAATCAAGCTTCGGACCACGGAAATTGCTGGAAGAAGAGAACCCATTGTCTACTGAAGACTCGGACTGCCGTTTGTTGTTCATAGCTAAATGTTCAAGATGGAGACCAAGAAATTTTTCATCCAGATCCTGGAGTTTGGCTTGGATGGCTGCAAGGGCTTCCTCCATGGTTTTTGCTCCTGCACGGGTGACAACCATAACCAGGGATTTTTTTTTTATTTTTATTTTTTGTGACTGGGTAGGAAAACAAAAACAGGAACTACTTCAGTAAAGGAAAATTTGGATTTGAGAAAAAATCAGAAGGGTAATTGGGGTTTGACTCGTTTTTTGGACACTGTTGGATAGACAGGGAAGCAAAAATGAGGATTTCAGCAGCGGGGTGAAAGGATGGGAAAATTTGGCAAAGGGGAACGAAGAAGCATAATTCAGAAAGGAACTCTGTGGTAAAAATTGAAGGTGATTGGGTGAAATCTGAGGAAGTTATGGCAAACCCTAAAAATAGACAAATGTGGGATTTCAGGCTGTAGGAAAGGGAATTGAGGATAGGGTCCTGAGGGATGAAATATGCAGAATGGAATGACAGGGGTTCTCTGAAATTTTCAAGGAAAACAGAGGTAAAACAAGGGAGATATGGAGAAAAAACAGAGGTAAAACAGACTGGAGCGGCTACGGCTCTGCTTGCAGAATGGGATCTCCGGTTCGAAGGATTCTGGAACAACGCTGAACGGCTGGATCTGGAACGGTTTGCAAAATGAATCTGAAACGGCGCAGCAGTGATCGACAATAGTTCAGCTCAAAGTAGATATGGACCCCAGGTATGTGCGGCTTCCTAACAGTTCAGGGTTTTCACTCGGCCACCAATGCTGTCTGACGGCTTGCGTATTGGGGCAGTACCCCTCACTCCACGGCTCAGGTAAAACTGATAACCGCTTTGCCACAAACGACAGCTCTTGGTTTACCTCACGGGTGGGAAGTAGTCAATCAGGTAGGGGTCGTTGCCCTTTTCGCCGGCAGGTCCTCTCAATGGGCCAGCTACTTCGGGGTTCCTGTGGTACTCCTCACAATGAGTTTTAGGGCTTATGCCCAAGTACTTCCCACAGTTAAGCGGATAGGGATTATTCCCAAATACGAACCTGCAACAGATGTGAAAAAAAATTTTGGCAGAAATTTCACCCAGCGAGCCCAAGAAAGTGCTCTGATACCAGATGTGAGGCACCTGCAACAATTAATTAACAAGAATACGCGAAATAGCAGAAATGACAGAACTCAAAATCACTTTTGTATTGATCACAGGCCACTTCGAGGGGGCAACCTCCTTTGAGCAAGCTCAATACAAATAACTTCACCGTGCCTTCATAGGTCTCAACACACACTTATATACTAATTCTAGGCGCCAATACTATGGGTCGAAACCATGGGCCGTTACAAACTATGGATCAACAATACTACGGGCGACTTACAAAGCATATGCGCCAAAAACAATAACACAAACTATTGATCAACAAATACTACGGGACGACTTACAAAGCATATGCGTCCAACAACAACATACTTACAAAGTAAAGATATGGGTTCCTAACATTTATGTATTTCTATGTTTTGTTTTCATTTAAAGTTCGTGTATGTAATCCATGATATTTGAGCATGAAATCATAATCTATCTGGAAACTGATGGTATTTGTATTTCATTAAGGTTTTCACAGGTTGCAGTTATCAAGGGACATTGGTATTTGTATTACTATTATGAGTATGAGGTTTTTACCATCGAACCAGTTAAGAAACTGTACAATGATTTTTTTTCCCTATTAAGGGTTTCGATTCTATGTTGAAAGTTTTGCAAAAGAATGTTAAAAATATCAATAAAACCGAATTAGGGTTCTGCCTTATGAATGTGTTTAAATTTAATGATTGTAGTTGATAACTAAATCAAAATATGAGAAATGGGTGCTGCAAGAAATAATAATATACAGTGATGTTAATATTTGCAAATGATAAATATATGTTCAGTAATATGTGGTCTGGATAGTAACTCTGTATAATAGATTATTTAAATTTTGCAGTTGTTTAAATTTCTAGATATAATAATGTCTGAAATAAGTGGACATATAACACCTTGTTATTGGAAAGAATATATAGTATTAGCTTTCAAAAATAGATATTAATAATTTGGAAACCTAGTTCTGTGCAGAGATATAATGTTTTACTTTTCTTGCTAAGTATAGAAAATGATATATATCTATTTATGATATGCTATTCTATTTCTGAGTTTAAACATGTATACTTGAATTGCATAATTAAAAGAAGCACTATAGTATTAATCTAATCATTCAATTGGCATTCTTCCCATCATTCATCTATATTAATTTTACTTCTCTATACTAGAGTACTATACAAAAAACAGTATGGGAAAAATACAAAAAGGATTTTAATCAATCATCTCATCTACTTAACCATCATTATACAAAATCATCTCTAGGTTAGAAATTGAAACAATTTCTTCTGTATAACTGTAAATACTAAATCTACAATGCAGAAAATCATTTAGCTGTAAACAATAAGACAGAACAGTAGAACTTGATTAACCGTAGGAGAAACAAACAACCCAAGGAGCCTGTTCCACCCAACCTATTCATGAAGATAGCCAAATTACTTGCCTTAGGACCCCTGAGCCTGTTCACTCAACCACTAGGAAGAAGAATCTGTAGAAGCTTTAGGTCAATCCACTTGCAGCAACAAAGTAGTTAATCTAGTCATATAGACTTAGCAGTCAAAGAGACCTGCACCAGCACCTCAGGTTCTCTTCTCATAATATTTCAGCAGCCTCACAATGCACTTCCACTTAGCCTCCCTATTCAAATCTCTCAGTGATCACTTGATACACTTGAGGAATTATTTATCTAGAAAATAATGTAGAGCTTCCTGCTCAATTCAAATTGCCTTATCTAGGATTCCTAGGCCTTTTAGTTGTTAACCTTGTCATTAATAAGCCATCAGCTCTCTTCCACCCAATTGGGGGTTAATGCCACAAATTTAGGGGTAGCTATCCCATAACCAACAGCTAGTGGTGGAGTGCAAATGCTGACATCTGTCCCATGCCTTCTAACAGCTTCCATTCCTCCTAGTGAGTCAGTGAACACTCATTTAACAGTTCCCTTGGATGTTTGTCTCTTGTTTTAATTTATTAAATAATAATAATCAGTCATTACAATTATCCTTGACCAAATTTGGTCATAATTACAAAACTTTGTAATTATAATTTAATATAATTTTTTTGCAATAAAATAAATAGGCTCCAAATTTGGGTAGGTAACATGGAGTGCTCATGCAAGATGGGTTTGTAATCTGCTATGAGTCCAGAAAGTTAAAGGAACACAAAAGGAAGTATACCACCCATGACTTAGAGCTAGAAACCATAATGCATGCTCTCAAGAGATGGAGACACTACCTCTTGGGAAGAAGATTAGAACTCAGGACTAATCATATGAGTTTAAAATACTTGTTTGACCAGCCAAATAAGAATGCTATACAAACCAGATGGATGGAGTTTCTTTGCGAGTTTGATCTAGAGATTAAGCATGTCAAAGTTAAGGAGAATAAGTTTGCATATGCTCTCAACAGAAAATTCCGTATTGCAGCAATGAGTATGTGTAAATCAAAGTTGAACACAAGGGTTCTAGAAGCTCAGAACAGTGATGAAGTCTACCTTCATGTCAAGGATAACTTGTAGCAGGGTGTTGTGGATGAAAAGTATGAAAGATATCGATTGGGTGAATATGATGTTCTCTTTTATCTGGGTACTAGCATGTACATTCGAGATAGTGCATACTTGAAGAAGCTTGTGATGGATGAGATGCATCAAAGGCCACATTTTGGACATCCAGGATATGATAAAACTATAACGGCAACAAGGAACCAATACTTTTGGCATGGTATGAAGAAAGACATAACTGAGTACATTGCTAGGTGTCAAAAGTGCCAACAAGTCAAGGAAGAGCATCAACATCCAGTGGGATTGTTGCAGCCATTACCCATTCTAGAATGGAAGTGGGAAGTGGGAAGTGATCTCTATGGATTTTATAACAAGTTTTCCAATGACAATGAAGAAACATGATTCAATAATGGTAGTAGTGGACAAGCTAACGAAGGTATCTCATTTCATTCCATTCAAGTCCACTCACAAGGACAATGACATTGCAGATATCTTCATGAGATATATTCATATTACATGGATTTCCCAAAGAAATAGTTTCGGATCATGATACAAATTTCACATCTAATTTTTGGAAAGGATTGTTCCAAGAATTGGGAACTCAGTTGAAGATTAGCACAGTTTATCATCCTCAAACTCATGGTCAGACTGAGAGAGTAAATCGGGTCCTGGAAGACATGTTCAGGATGTACGTGATGTAAAAACCATCTAAGTGGGAAGACTATCTACATTTGGTAGAGTTTGCATACAACAATGGAGAGCAAGCATCATTGAAGATGAGTCCTTTCGAAGTGTTATATGGAAAAGGATGCAGAACTCCAGTGAATTGGGATAGCCCAGTGAACAAGGTAGTGCTTCGACCATAAATGATTAAGGAGATGTAGCAAGAGATTGTTAAAATCAAACATAATTTGAAGGAAACACAAGACAGGCATAAGAGTTATGCAGATATGAAAAGAATGCATAAGAAATTTCAGATTGTGGATCAGGTCTACTTGAGAATGAAACCAATAAAGACTTTAATGAAGTTGGAAAGTTGTGCCAAATTGGCACTAAGATATTGTGGGCCATTTGAATTCCTTGATAAGACAGGACCAGTTGCATATAGGATTGCATTTCCTCCTAACATGAAGGCTCATAATGGTTTTCATGTCACTTTGATTAAGAAATATGTACATTATCCTAATCACATCATTGATTGGAATGTGATATAGGTGGAACCAAAAGGAGATTTCTAAGTGGATCCTATATGTATCACCGACAGGAAGGTCACTTTTTTCCAAAACTGGGCCATAGGGAAGGTAAAGGTTCAATGGAGGCACCTTAGCCCCAAAGAGGCTACGTGGGAGATGCAGAATGCCATGAAAGAGATATTCCCATTTTTTTCAGTGTTGAGAACACCGAGGACGATGTTATTTAAAGGGAGAGGGAGTTGTGATAGCCCTATTTGGCCCTTATGGTTTATTCAACTTAATGTAAATATTGTGTAAATACAATGTGTAATTTCCCTAGTGTTGACCTCAAGGACAAGGCCCCACTAGTGGATGTTCCAGTTAATTGCATATGCAAGTATTTGGCTATTGATTATCCATGAGTTGTTAAGCCATGAAAGATTTGTAAATGATGTAATTATTAATCATCATGCAATAAAATACCCAATAAACTGGCTAAGGAAGAAACCAATGAGAGGGGGGCATGTGTATCCATTAGGGAGAGGGGAGGGGGCTATGGGATTGGTATCCATGCTGCCCCATGTCTATTTGTGAAGCGATTTGACCTCCATGATTCCATTAATGAAGTTGTAAGAGAGTGTTTGAGAAAACTAGACTTAGAAACATGATGGAGTATTGTAAACCTGCAAATCCGTATGGAAGGGTATGACTTGTGTTTTCTTGTCCCTTAAGACAATTAACCAACTGGGAATTCGTAGACCCGAATGACTATCCCATGGTTGACCCAGAACGAGGGGGGGGATTCATTGATTCATACATTTAGGGTTTCAACACCATCGCAGATCCAAGTCGTAGAGAGGAGCAGGGAAATAACGCGATTTTGTGTAATCCAAATTTACATAGTGTGAGGCCCATACAAACCCGACGTATAAGTCACATTTGTTTTATAAACCCATGATATTAAACCATGAGATGAATTACTGACTGTGAGAATCTTAGGGAAGCCATGAGGGGACTTGGTTTGGTTTGTCGAGAAGTCAAGTTGCGGGATAGAGTTCAGTCTGCAACCTTGTGAAAATTCCAGCTTATTAGCAGTGGTAGAAGGTCAAATTAGAGTTGGATTGCTTGATAAACCCAATGAAGGTTGTAGTATCATAGAAATAGTAGTTGGACCTTTCTATTCCCACCCTAAATAGCACTGGAGGGAAGGGGCCTTAACAGAATGTGCAATAGAGAAGAGGGCCTTCCTTGTGTTGGGTGAGGCAGGCATTGTGGGTGCCATGGCTGCTGAGTGTTGGGATACATTCAGCTCTGTGGTTTATCTCATTGGCTTAGCACCATCCTCCTTGTTTCCTTTTTATGCTTGATAAACCCAACTACAGGTTGGCTTAGAAATGGGATGAGACCTTGACTGTGAGAGATAGTTCCTTGTCTCTCCTTAGTGGATACACAACCCAGATCGGGGGTGGTCTCTCAATTGAAAGAGTAGAATCTTGAGAGATACCTAAGGTTGGGTGGTACGTTGTCCTCACTTAGATAGTTGCTTGGTAGTTTTAGTTCCAAGATAATTGTTCCATGTTGTTAAATGATGTTAATGCATGTGTTATATCCATTTGATATGTTATGCTTGTTATGATCTAGAATATTGATTGAATGATTACATGGATTGAATCAATAGGAAACTATGTGTGGTGTTGAAGATAAAGTTTATTTCCTATGGAATACTCCATTATTTACTTGAATGACATGTATGACTAACCTTGCAGGTTGTAGATATGTTAACTAGTTTAGCTCATTATATGTGTTGTTATGTATTGTATTCACCCTTTAAGAGGGTGGAATTTGACTTCATCTCGTCTTGCAAGGAAAAGGGATAGCCCCCTAATGGATATCAGAACCCCTTTTAAGTGATAGAGTGGTATCGATAAGTCATGGTATAAAGGCGGTAGAGTCTCCTATGTGTGATAATCTGCAAGGATCTAGCAACTGTAACAATCTCACAATCAAACTACCAAGATTATTTGCCAAGAAGAAGAGAAGAATGCACTCAATAATCACTCATAAACATAGAATAATTGACAATGTCAATATCATACAATGAATAATGAATGTAGTACAATGAACTGTAAGGGAGCATCATATAGGATTCGGATTAGCCAAGTCAGTCATTCGAATCTGAGCTCAGAGTCTAGATTGGATAAGAATGGAGACATCATCCAGTCAGTAGTATCAGTCATAAATGGTAAGAGCCAGTCAAGTGTCTCCAACTGAGTCTAACAGAACCATCTAGGCATAAATCAGGGAATGGAGACCCCAAGGGGGGCACATGAGGCTGTCAAATAGTCAAGTGGAACTCCATAACTAGCTAACTAGAAGCTACAAGTAGTCAACATGAGCAATCAATGGAACACCTACTTAATTAATGCACTAACTGAGTGATAACTCCCGGTAGGTGAGAAAAGGTGCTCTAACTGACTGATAATTGGTGGTAGGTGAGCAAAGGTGCCCAATCTGGCCATGGTAGGTGATAAAGGCGCACTTGTAAAGCAAAAATGTCAAGGAGGGCGCATTAGGTAGGTAGGAGGCCAAATTGGGGTGAAAGAGAGGCTCTGGAGAAATAGAAGCAAGCTCTAGGTGCTGGGGAGACAACCATGATGATGATTGGATGCATGAAGTGGCATGCAAGATGCATATTTGCATGCAGGCATGCAAAATACAAAAATGATGGTGTGAATATTACAACACCCCCCCATAAGCTATACTATGAGGAAATAAGTGAAATCGAAGAAATAGGGCCCTAGTAACTAAGACCAAAGGTCACCCCATACAATCAATCTTAATAAACTAAGTGAGGAAAGAGGGAAAACCAAGTGGGAAGAAATCCCTCCCTCAAAATAAACTGAAGGATGCTAAAGTAGTATATCATCTCTCACCCATGAAGGAGGTTAATGTCCTTCCTTTTCGAAGAAGGATCGATCGATCTGAAATGGATCAGCAATGTGAGAAGGATGAAACCTTCCATTCTAAAAATATGATCTGGTTCTTCTATGATCATGTGGATCACCAACCAAATCACCGACATATCGGAGTGTGGTGGCTTCCCATTGAGGAATAGGAGGAATATCAGGCAAGAGATCTTCAGATTCTTGTGGATCTAGATATTCCATTCTCTCATATTCATCATCAGTTGCTAGATATTTAGGTTCTTGTGGATATGGATCTAGCATTCCCTTATCATCACCTCCATCTTCATATTTTGAATCTGAAATATCATGTGAAGAAGCATGCGAAGCTGATGTCTCATACTCTGAATCTGAACTATCATGTGATGGAGATTCGATCTTTTGAATCTCATCATCACTTCCAAACTCTGAATCAAAAGAACTAGAATCTGATGCTAATGGATCTTCAAAAAGATCACTAGTGGACGTAGTAGTAATCGCCCATTTGGCCATAGGAGTTGAACCAATAGGTGCTAGATCTTCAAGTTCTTGTGGATATGGATCTAGCATTCACACTTCTTCAAGAGTCATATTTTTCTCAATCTTCTTAGATCGATCTTTTCCTTTCAAGCAACCTTTGCAAGTGCCATGAGCAATATTGTCTCTTAAAAGACCATCAGCCACATTTTGAGCTAGCTTGTCATTGAGATGAGATAGTCGACTCTCTTCATGTGCATGAGAGCGAAGAGAGGACTCCTTTGAGAGAGGTAATAAGTGTGAAAAATCATAGAGTTTTGTCTCATGATTTGCAACTCCTTTTGCAATGATTTCCCCTGAAACCATGTGTTGTACCTCAACTTCATTTGGAGAAAAGATCACTCTTTTGGGCTCTCCAATATGAGTCATTTGATACACTGAAAGAACATTAGATGCAAGAGAAGGAACATAAAGCACATCAGAAAAATAACCATGGTCAAGATAGATTATTCCAATCCCCTGAGAGGAGACTTCTGAATCATTTCCCAACATGATGGAAGAGCCAACTGATCTTTTGAAGTTGGAGAAGAGATTTGGAGAAGACATATGTCTTGATTCTTCTGAATCAATGATGAAAGAAGAATCTGTTGATGCACTTGCCATGAGGGCATGACATCTTTCTTTGTCTTCAGATCTAGAAGGTTCAATATCAGGATCTTTCTTCCTTGTACATGCAGGTACATGAAGATTTTTCTTCTCAACTAACTGAGCCATCAAATCTATAGTCTTCTTCATGCAAGTAATCTCAGGATGAGAACCTCTAAGACAATATGTGCACTTGGATCTTTTCTTCTGAGAATTATTGGCCTTCCTTGAGTTGGAAGCCCCATCTAACTGATATGGAGTATCTGTAGGCCTTGTATCATTTGATCCCTTATCAGAAATCTTTCGCTTTTCTTTACCATTCGCCCTTTTGGCCTCAGCAGCTGTAAGGGCCGAATCTGACATGGGTTTGATCATTCCCATGGAGATTAACTTCTATTCCTCTTGAGTAAGACATTGGATGAAGTCATCAAATGAGGGAAACTTCCATTTTGGAATGAACATCTTCGCTGACTGGAAAGTAGAGACAAAAACTGAGAAGTTTGGCCCCAACTTTGAGAGAATGGCAAGAATAAGCCGCTTGTCTTCTTTCACTATCTCATATCTTTTCAACTATGATATCAAGATTTTGAACTTGGTGATGAAGGCATTGATAGATTCGAAGCTATCAGGACTCAAACATATGAGTTCATTCTCCAATTTGTGTCCTTTCATATCATCTTTATGCCCATAAAGGGATTCTATCTTGTCCCAAACCTCTTTAGGAGATGTCATATTGATGACATGGAAGTGAAGATCTTCATAAATTGAGAGGAGGATACCAGCTTCTATATCAAGTCTATCCAAGTACTTAAACTTTTCAACTGCACTGAGAGGTTCTACCCTCATTCTGTTGAGTATTCGAGTGAAGCCCTTGGTTCTCATGAAGAGAGCCATCTTGGACTTCACCTCAACATAGTTGGAAGATGTGAGATTTAGATCCATATGAATAGAGAAAGTCGAATAGTTGAATAATATTCCGAACGGGTGAATAAACCTGCAAAACAAGAAGAGTTTTTGCTAATGGAGAATGCTCCACTTCGACTGAACACTACCTTAAGGACACTTGGCACATAGACTAAGTCCTTCACACCTGTATAGACTTCATTGGATTTCTCCATTGAATTCAAATAATAGCACCAAGATTTGCTGTGGAAACTCAGACGCTTCTGGTGCACAAGTGAAAGATAGCTACTCAAAGAAATGTTGCAACTGCTCCAATGGCTGCAATTTGAATATCTGCTGATTGCACTGATACCATGTGATAATATGCAGGGATCTAGCAACTGTAACAATCTCACAATAAAAATATCAAGATTATTTTCCAAGAAGAAGAGAAGCATGCACTCAATAATCACTCATAAACATAGAATAATGGACAATGTTAATATCATACAATGAATAATGAATGTAAAGAATGTAGTACAATGAACTGTAAGGGAGCATCATATAGGATTCGAATTATCCAAGTAGGTCATTCGAATATGAGCTCATATTCTATCTTGGATAACAATGGAGAAATCAGTTAGTAGTATCAGTCATCAATGGTAAGAGCTAGTCAAGTGTGTCCAACTGAGTCTAATAGAACCATCTAGGCATAAATCTAGGAATGGAGACTCCAAGGGGGGTGCATGAGGTTGTCAAATAGTTAAGTGGAACTCTAGAACTAGCTAACTAGAAGCTACAAGCAGTCAGCATGAGCAATTAATGGAACAACTACTTAATTAATGCACTTACTGAGTGATAACTCCTGGTAGGTGAGAAAAGGAACTCTAACTGAGTGATAACTGGTGGTAGGTGAGAAAAGGCATCCAAACTGGATGTGGTAGGTGAGAAAGGCACACTTGCCAAGAAGAAAATTCAAGGAGGGTGCATTAGGTAGGTAGGAGGCCAAATGGGGGCTAAAGAGAGGCTCTGGAGAGCTAGAAGCAAGCTCTAGGTGCTGGGGAGACAACCATGATGATGAGTGGATGCATGCAGGCATACAAAATAAAAAAAATGATGGTGTGAATATTCCAACACTATGGAGGATCAGCCACTTAGGTGGGGAAATTATGAATAGATTCTCGGTCATAAAATTGGCATGGTTGTGGTGCCTAGATGGAGTGGGGATTGCACCGGAGGATAGAGCTCTCCAAGAGCTTCCCAATGGTACTCGACTTGTGTTATTCGACTTAAGGATTAAGGAGAAACAAGTTTGGGAAGTTTAAGGCGTAAGGGGGAGTGGTTCCACATTTTCCACATCCGCAATGTAGATTGTGGGTTGCGAGTGTCGGGAACCACCCTTGGAGATGTGTTTATTGGACTTCTGCAATTCTGAGTTCTGCAATGCGGGTTGTGGTTGGCAGAATGTTAAGTTGTAGGAGCATTGTATTTCTGCAATTCCTAGTTTTGCAATGCGACCTGCGGATTGTGGAAGGTTAAGTTGGCCGAGTATTGTACTCCCATAATTCTGAGTTCCTCAATGTGGGTCATAGGTTGCAGAAGGGTAAGTTGGAAGAGAAATTGTACTTCCGCAATTCCGAGTTCTGCTATGCGGGCTACAGATTGTGGAAGGGTAAGTTGGTGGAGTAATTAGACATCCACAATTTTGAGTTCCACAATGTGGAATACGAATTGCGGAAAGGAAATATTTCTAAAAGATTGCAGTTGGATGTCCACATTTTGAGTTCCGCAATACGGATTGCGGATTGCAAAATGCGGAGAAGCGGATTGTGGATTGCAAAATGTGTATAAGCAGATTGCAGATCCAAGCTCATTGTGGCTATGTGTGGATTTGAAAAAAAATAAAATAAAATAAATAAAAAGAAAGAATCACAGGGTATCCCATGACCTCTGAAGGCCACCTTGGATGTGTGGGGATGTCACATTCCTCATCCTTCATGTTCCCCATGAATTCATCCTCCTCATAGATCTATTCATAATTTTATGTTTCTAGGGATGTAACTACTCATCATATCTTAAATACCTTACTCTATAGTGGATATCCTCATCTTAGTTCATCACCAACTCAATGGTACCTAGAAGCATACAATGGTTATATCCTCATCGAGGTGCTACAAACCATCATTTGTGCCTCCATTTAGTTAATATCCAAAGATGCACAATTCCTAGAAATAAGCAATGACTGGTTTTATGATGGCCAATTTTATTATGTATGATGCATGCATGCTTATGAATTTGGTTCATTTAGTTTTAGTTTTCTCTTCCCAATAACTTAATCTTCTACTAAAGATTGCAGAACTCTCTTCTGACTGATTTTAGTAGATGACAATTACAAATCAAACACAATCGATTTAGAAACTTAGGGTGACACTTATTTGTACAAAAAGAGTAACCAAGATGTGTACTTTTTTAAATATGTATGACCAAAATTTGATCCCTTCTTCCATTTATTTTTTACCTAGTAGCACCATTCTTTTTTCCCAGTGAATTATTAAAAAAAAAACCTCGAAAGCCATGAACCACAACAAAACCTTTATGGGGATCATTAAGGACCCCAAGAACCCTAATTTAAGAAATTAAATAGATAGAAATACAAAGAATTAAAATATCTCTTACTTGTAATTCACATAATTAAAATATATTGGTTGTAATGTAATACATTTTAACTTAAATGCTAAGATACAACTAGATCCTCCAATGGTGAATAATTAAAATGATGCCAAATAACATGGGATCCAACCTCTTTATATGAATTTGGTCCATTTTCTCCATCCTTGTTAAAAATCGTAGGATATCCACTTGACATGCCATTGATGCCATTATATTAGATTCATGCTCTTCTTTATTGTATAATTACATTTGTGTGATTAATATTTTTTTTCAACAATTCCTAGTTTCCCCCTTCTTTTAATTCATGTAATTTAGCCCTTGATTCTAAGTTATATGTTATTTCTACATTTGATTTTATATTTATAGATTAAATTTTACACTTTCATGTTTATTCAATGTGTTTATGTATAGGTTTTGTTCACACTTCACCTGTCACATCCATGAAAAATCACTACTTATTTTTTATTATTATAATGTAGTATTAGGACTATTGTTGTCATTGTCTTGATGTTGTTATGTTCATTCATTTCTTTACTACCTTATGAATACACTTATGTTATTAGCATGGCTTATTGTTATAGTCAAATTTTTATGAAGCTAGTGCAGAGGCATGAGGGGCTAGGAGAAACAGTTGAAGTTGATCGATAGAAGGAAGCCGACCAGAGGGATTGCCGACAAATATTGGTGCGAAGGAGACTAGTTGTCGAAGCCAGGCAGTCAAGCAGGGAGATGTCTAGTGGACTTCATCAATGTGTACCTATGTGTGGTAGATATACCAGAAGTATACTTTAATTATCGACCAGGGAGCGTACAAACTTGAGAGTTAGTCAACACTATATGTGCAATATAAGATGGTCTTTTGTTGTTTCTAAGTGTCATAAAGAATATCCTAAGACAGTTGGAAGTGTTTTTCTATGGAAACAGGAAAGTAAGGGAATGCTCAAAGAAATATTTGGAAATTCTACTTTATGTACGCAACACACAAAAGCATGTAAATCCTATTCTATCAAATCAAATGTTGAAAACAGATAAATCCTATTATATTAAATCAAATGTTGAAAGAAGATAAGTCCTATTTTATTAAATAAAATGCAGAAAGAAGATAAATCCTATTTTATGAAATCCAATGTTGAAAGAAGATAAATCCTATTTTATCAAATCCAATTTTGAAAACAGATAAATCGTATTTTATCAAATCCAATGTTGAAAACAAATAAATACTATTTTATCAAATCAAGAAAAAGAAGCATGCATAAATTTGATCTAAGAAGCTTGAATTAATCTAAAAGAGGGAAAAGATCCGTTCTATCAGTAATAAAAATTTATTATCTCGGAAGCACGAAAACATAGATCTGGTCTTTATCAGGAAATGCTATAGAAAATGGAAATTCATACATGGAATTCGCCTGTGCAGATGACATGCACAAGACTACAGACAGTGCACTATAGAACTATAGATGCTATGTTATTGAACTCAAGAAATAAAAGTGCTTGTACTGAAATCAAAATCTGATATTTGAACGAACATTGAAGTTAATTCGTGCATAATGATGATAGAAATAATTAATAGAATGCATGAGAAATACCTGAAACAAAGCACGAAACTCCTTATATACGTATTGAGGGGGCCCTCCCCAACACATATTTCAGGAGGGATAGAAACTAATAAAATCACGAGATTAATAGAATGCTGGTCTTACATTATCATTTCATAAATCCATGTTACAGAAAATGTTAAACAAAGATGTTTCTAGTATGAAAACATTGAAGATTGTTTTTTGAAAATGTCTCCAGACCCCCTACTACTCAAGATGTCCATATTTATCATTAATTCTAACCTAGCTCTATGTCGAAAATAATGATCCTGAATAACAGAATTCTTTCCCACAAATCAGGATAGAAAGGGACTGTTGTGTTTCTTGCGATCTTCAGTTTGGATCTTAGTCACTTGTTATTCTTCTAGGTCACCTGTGCCCTGTCAACACATGTCTTCATTCATATGATTAGTAAATAAAATGCTAAAACATAAGAAAAGATAATCGCTAGATTACTTCATTTAATCATCAAACAAAATGGATTCTCCCCTAAAAAAAGAGGTGCTTTCTTATCATTTATTTGCTTATGTGTGGCATAAAAGGAGTCTATGGAGTACCTATATCCTGGGCTCATCACTATTGAAGTGTGGTTGACAGGATGTGAAAGTCGACAAGATGATCGAGATGCAATATTAATAGAAGTACGGGAGAGGCCAAGTGTGGGAGATGTAGTGGAATAGAATCCGTAGATACTAACTGAAGCCGACGAGTTAAGTCGAAGACCAAAGAGGAAAAATTGTCTACGCGGTGGAGTGCAGAGTAGTCGAGGAGGCCAGTTATAATACCAAGAACTATACAAAATTTAGAGAAGCGTTGCAGTCGAGGAGATCAACCTGCAACCGTTGTGGGCTGTTGAGGAAGTTAATGGTAGTTAAGAAGGTTTGTGTAGACATGGAGGGGTGCTAAAAACTGCAGGTCTACAAGATTAGGGAGAATTTGGTAGATAGAGAAGGATGTCTCGGGGAAGCCAACAGGGTGGACCTCAGGAACTGCATTAGAGCAGATTAGAATACTAGTGTGGAGGCACAGAGTGGATATTTCTTTCATTATTCATAGGATCAAAAGATTGAGAGGATCACACACAGATGGGACAAACACACCGATAGAATCAAGATTTATTTCTATAGATTGTAACAGGCTAAGGCCAACTTGTTTTATTTTGCTTTGTATGTGACATTGAATTTGATCCAAGTAATAGAAGACAACTTCTTGGAATTTCTAGTTCACATCCATTCTATGAGAGCATTTTGTGTGTTTACTGTGTGTTATTGTTAATCAAGAGGGTTCAACCAACCCACCCTTGCACTAGGTGGTATCAGAACAGAAGAATCCTGAGAACGGAAAGAATATGTGTAGGTCTGAACAGTTATAGCTACGGTTGGGTAGAGTTGTGCGCTCGTGGTGAAAGTACGCTTGTGATTGGACGAGAGGATATTTCAGCTACGGTTGGAAGAATGGAACAAAGAGGTGTAAATGTTAGTGGTGTAGGACGAAGAGTGTGAGGTGCAGGAGTTACAGTTGATCGCGAAATGTTTAACAAATGCATGCGGACAATGAGAAGCTTGACCAATGAGGTTGCATCGATCATAGAAAGCCATAGGTGTGGATGCATTCCAAATGCACTTGACCATAGCGATGAGGATGTCGAGGAAGTGGAAGCTTAGGAAGCAGTGGAAAAAGAACCAAAAGATAAATTCATCAAGCTACTGATAGAGATGAGGGATAATGAAAAAATGGACATACCTACCTACTCAAGAAGTCTAGATCTAGAAGACTTGATAGACTGGTTCAGAGAAATGGAGAAATAATTTGACATAGAGCATATAGAGGATCCTAAGAGGGTTAATACTGCATGTCTGAAGTTGAAGGGTCGTGCCTTATTGTGGTGGGAAAATGTACAAGAAGACAGAGTCAAGGAAGGAAAGGAGAAAGTCAAGTCTTGGGACAGAATGGTTGTCAAGCTTAAAGGAAAGTTCCTGCCTAGTGAATATGCAATTTCCTTGTTTAGGAAGTTACAAAACTTTCGACATAAAGGGATGACCATGAAGGAATACATGGAATATTTCTACAGACTGTAGATACAATCTGGTCAAACCGATGAAGGAAAAGAAGTAGTTTCAAGATACGTAAACGACTTGAAGTATGTCATACAAGACGAGTTGAGCCTGTCAAAGTTCAGAATGGTTGGAGAAGCCTACCAACTAGCTCTGAAGGCAGAATAAAAGCTGTTGAGAAGAACCACATCGACCAGAGAAAGGATGACTGGTCGAGGTGCGAAGACTATTTCCGCGAATGGACAAAGTAGTGGTACTAGGGGAGAAGCTGTCAAAGACAACTGGCATGCAGAAGGGACAATGACCACAGAGAAATCACAAAGAAACCGATGGGATGGTCGAGATACCCGCGGTCGGGGTGCGTTTGGTTGAAGTTGTCCATTAGAAGGGAAAGGATATGAAAGACCAACAATTGTTTGTTATAAGTTTCATAGAGTGGGACACAAATCCTATGAATGCCCTGAGAATATACACGTGGCAGAAGAGTCAAAAACCAGCCGTCAAAGAGGTGATCAAGGAGACAAAAAGACAGATTCGACATCCGATAGTGGCGAAGAGGGTAGAGGAAAAGGTCGAAACATGATGACCAAGAGAACATTGGTTCAGGATGACCAGCGAAAGGAAGAGAAGGAGCCGACACAATGAAAGGCCATCTTTCGGACCAAATTATTGGTCGCCGAAAGATACTGCAAGACCATTGTGGATGGTGGTAATACAAAAAATTTAATGTTGGCAGAGGTCATCAACAATTTGGGTTTGAGATGTCAGTAACACCCAAATCCATACAAGATATTATTGTTGCAGAAAGGACATCATGTGAACGTAACTAGATAGTTCATGATCAAATTTAACATTGGAAAGCTTGAATATAGTGTATTGTGCGACATAATCCCAATGGACGCTTGTCATTTGTTGTTAGGGAGGCCATGGAAATATGATCAAAAGATGATCTATTATGGTCGATCCAACACACTTACAGTGTAGAAAAATGGCATGTGGAGGATGCTAAAGCCAAAGCAGGAGGATCGTGCTGACTGCAAGGAGGGTGAAAGAAACTATTGGTAGAAGTGAGTGCTGATGTGTTCAGTGAAGGAATTCCTACAAGAGGAGGAGAAATAGTCAGGATGTTTCCCCATCATTCCAAAAGGACCATGTGTCGAAAGGACGACGAAGGAAAGAGCTTCGATCGAAGTCGAATAAATGCTCGACGAGTTTAATATCATAATGGTCGATGAGGAACCGACTAGATTTCCACCGACAAGAAGCATATCCCTACAGATCGACTTGATTCCAAGATCGAGTTTTCCAAACAAGGAACCCCATAAAATGACTTCGACACAGGGTCGGGAACTAAATCGACAATTCCACGAGTTGTTGGACAAGGGATTGATTAGGGAAAGTCTAATCCCATGCGTGGTACCAACAGTATTAGCGCCGAAGAAGGGTGGATAATGGAGGATGAGTACAGACTCTAGGGCTATCCATATGATCACGATCAAGTACAAATTTTCATTTCCAAGGATGGATAGCTTTATGGACTATTTGAGTAGCACGAGATACTTCACCAAGATCGACCTGAAGAGTGGATATTACTACATCAAGGTCAGAGAAGTCAATGAATGGAAGACAACCTTCAAGACAAAGGAAGGACTATATGAGTGGTTAGTCACACCCTTTGAACTGACTAATGCACCCATTAAGTTCATGGGATTGATGAACAAAGTAATGAATCCATTCTTTTGAAATTTCATCGTAGTGTATCTCGACGACATCTTGATATTCAGTTGAAGTAAGGCCAAACATTTGAAGCACATTCGACCAGTGTTACAGAAGCTGTAGGAAGAGAAGTTGATGGTGAGCCTGTAGAAATGTTTATTCATGAAGGAAGAACTAGTGTACTTGGGATTCGTAATCTTAGGTAAAGGGTTAGTGATGGAAACAGAAAAGGTGAAGCCTATATTGGAGTGGCCATAACCGATGAGCATAAATGGAGTGCAGAGTTTTCATGGACTTGCTAGTTTCTACAAGAATTTAATCAGAGGATTCAGTCGGATATGCACATTGTTGATAGAGTGCATGAACAAAGGGAAGATTAAGTGGACAGAAGCTTCCCAAAAGTGCTTCAACATGTTGAATAAGAAGGTGACCAAGAGCCCAGTACTAGGTCTCCCATATTTTGACAAAGTTTTCCAAGTCGATTTTGATGTGAGTGGAATGGAAATTGGCGCAGTATTGAGCCAGGAGGGCCGACCAGGATTTATATGCTATTGTGCAAGCATTGAAGAAGTGGAGGAATTATTTGCTTCACAAGGAGTTTGTGTTATATACATACCACCAAGCACTGAGGTATTTGAATACTCAGCCGAACTTGATTGAACGACACATGAAATGGGTTGAATTCTTACAAGCATATACCTTCATGTTGCAACATAAGATGGGCAAGTTGAACAAGGTTACCGATGCACTAAGTCGAATAGTCCCATTGATGAACACGACGAAAGTTCATGCAACAGGAATAGTGTCAGTAAAAACAAAGTATGAGACTGACAAGGATTTTGTGAAACCATGGAAGGCTAGTCATGAACAATGGAGTGTTGACAGAACTCCATACCTGTATTATTTTGTCCAAGAGAGATACATATTCAAGGTACAACAGTTGTGTATTCCCATGTGATCCGTAAGAGAGAACCTAATCCGAGAACTACATAGTGGTGGATTAGCAGGTCATTTTGGCATCAACAAGACCAAGGCGTTGGTTGAAGAAAAATAGCATTGGATAGGGATGGAAACAGATAACGGTAAGTGGGTACGACAGCGTCTAAATTTCCAGTTGGCGAAGAGATGATGTTAGAATATGGGTCTATATGCACCATTTCCAGTGCTGAGTGTCCCATTGGAGCACCCGAGCATGGATTTTGTGCTAGGATTTTTGAAGACACAGCGAGGTAACGACTCCATCTTTGTGGTAGTCGACATATTTTTTAAAATGGCACACTTTATTCCATGTTGGAAGACAAGTGACACCACAAACATTCTTGTACTATTATTCAAGGAAATAGTCAGACTGCATGGGTTACCGAAGAGTATAACATCATACATATATGCCAAGTTCATGGGCCATTTCTGGAAAACACTGTGGAAGAAGATGGATACGAAGTTGCAATTTAGCTCTGCATACCATCCGCAAACTGATGGACAAACTCAGGTAGTAAAGAAAAGTTTGGGAAACCTTCTGAGGTGTTTGATAGCCGACAGACCCAAGCAGTGGGAGAACTTGTTGGCAGAAGAATAATTCACATATAACAACTCTGTGAATCGGTCGACAGGTATGAGTCCATTCAAGATTGTCGAATGTTGAAGCATGCATGGTGTGGTGTATTTGGTTGCGATACGGACAAAGATCAGATAGAGTGTGGATGCAGAGACATTCCTAGAGCATATGAAATAAGTGCATGAAGATGTACGCAAGCACATTGTGTAACATACCCTTTAAGCTAGAAAACATTTTGTGTTTAGAAACATTATGATAACTTTTATTGTAAAGTTTGTATTGGACAGGTGTCCAAGGATGACTGTAATTTGCACAATATATTATTATTTAATAAATAAAATAGGAGACAAACACCTAAGAGGACTGTTGAAAGAGTGGTTACTAATCCACTAGGTGGAATGGAATCTGGGATAGAAGGAAATGGACAAGTGGCAGCATCATGATGCAGCTAACTAGCTGTTGGTATGGGACAACTCCCTTGAAATGTGGTCATAGTGCCCTAAAAGATGGGACTAGAGCTTGAGGCTCATTTATTCAGAACTGACCACTAAAAGACCTAGGCAATCTATATAATAGCCATCAAATATTGAACTGAGGTTCATCACTTTTCCTGACGAGGAAATTTACCTTAGCATTTTGCTTTGTTTGCACCCAAGAGATTTGATGAGGGGATGTGCTGTTGTTGATCATGTTGTGAGTCTGCCAAACTCTTATTGAGATCAGGAGGTTGATACTTAGTGGAGAATTCATTTTTCAGGAGGTTGATACTGAGTGGAGAAGGTATTTTTGAGTGCCTTGCTTCTACAGAGATTCCACCTACTTACTGGATCAGTAATCAGGCTCGGGGGTTCACTAGAAGTCAGCAAGTTGAGCTACTTCTTCTGAAGTAGGTTGGGAGGAACATACCTCCTTGGGTGTTTGTCAGCCCTATTCTCATTTACAAGTTTCACTGTCCTATCTATTTTTCAGTTCTATTATGTTTAAAATGTTTATGTTTTCATTTTATAAATTCATTTTAGTTTCCTGAGTAAATTAGCAATTCTAGAATTCTGTATGAATCTGACTTGAATGAATGAAATAAATGATCTTTGCATTTTTCCAGATGCTATAGGAATTGCATCGTACTCTAGTACAGAGATAGATTATAATAGATAGGTAAGATAAGCGAAATAGCCATGTGATCGAAGAAGCTAAAAACAATTATTTTCTATGTTATTGTCTACTGTTAATTTTTCTGTGATGTCTTCTACATTTATGAACATCAGTTTTGTTTAGAAATAAATCTAATTTACAATCATAGATTAGGTCTTTACATAAAGTATTTTCTTTAGAAATAATGCAAAGAATTAGATACATAATCACTTCTGCACAGATCGAAATGTACTCACACATTCAATAGAGATTTTGTATTTTTCTACCAATTTCGGTATAGAAGTATTATAAAAATTATTTGTAGCATTTCCATTTCCAATCATCAGATTCTTACATAAGGTATTCATCTTCATCTAAGCATATCATAGTACGTTTATTTTTTTACTGTAAATATTTATTCATCTCTGTACAAAAGTAGATTTACATTTCTTTTGATAACCTACAGTCAAGCAAACCCTAAACTCTACAATCTTCTGACAAAAAAGTCGGGATTTAAGAATTACCATTTTCTCTTTCTATTTATTCAGAACGAGTTACATTCGTCATTTTTCTCTTTCGACATAGGGTTTCACTTCTCAAACAAAATAGTCTATAATGTTTATTATTATTCTATCCACAAAATCTGCAAAGTATTAACTTTCTCAAAAACTCAGCTTTATAATAAAACCTAGTTAAAATCAAACAACTGTAGGATAAACCGATAAGGTAACAGAAACGCAGTATCAGGATTACATATTTATAAACTATTACAGATAGAAAACCTTCTTTAGACACGATTATCGAAACTATAGCAACATGAACTTTAAACATAAACTACCTTTAACATTAGTTCAAGACAGGGTTCTAAGGCTTGTTAACCTGGATTTTCTTCCATGTTCTTTAATTCCAAAGATCAAACAAAACTATGAACCCTAAAGATTAACCTGATATTTCCTTGAAAATATCATCGTTTTCAAATAGACGCACTGTACACAAGTAGAAATATTTCTACACACTAGCAAACTTCAACCATCGTTTTTGAAAAGACACAGACTTTTATATTATCCATGCTGTGAAGGAGCTTTCCTCATAGCTGTTACATTATCGAATGCAGACACGTTCGAACCCTTTTTGGATCAAGGTGGTATTCCTTCCCACGATTTCCTTTACAAGTTGTAAAAAAAAACTAACTAGACGAAGCATACTTTCTCTGAGTTAAAACACATTACACAACACATCATACAGCCGGCCATCATCATCTTCTACACAGGGTTTTCAAGGCAACCACCGAAGCGTACCGGTTGGTATTGCTATGGCCAACCTTCAATGCCCAGGTCTGGAGGAGCTGTCGAAACCATTACCTGCAAACATAGTGACAAGGTGGTTAAATCCTTGATAAACCCTCAAAACATAGAATGAAATATCAAAATTGTATGAACGTTATATGGAAAGTTTGAGTTACATTACCTTCGAATGGTGGATGGTTAGCAGTAAGAAGAATCAAAAGACCAAAGCAACACTAATTATTTTCATTCATGTATTCAAGTGCCAAATCCAAAGGAAACTCCTTACAGAGTCACTGAATTCTCAGTAGCTAAGCATTACAAAGACCTGGAACAACCATGGCGAAGGATTAAATTCCTTTTTTGTACCATTTTGGTATTTCAGAAACCCTCAACAGGTCTGACGATCAAAAACGCTAAGGACCAAGACTAAAACTGCAAACTGAGACATTCTTCATAGTCCAAACAGTAAAATAGCTTTGTTCTTAATCTTCAGGAGTCATGGGTTCAAAACCCAGCTCTCAAAACTCAAGTGCACAAACAAAGATCCTACAAACCCTCGGCCTGTTGGCCAGGTTGTAGAACCACCGCTACAAAACAAAAAGTTGGACAATAAACGCTTGCTTGAAATGAAGGTAGGGTTAAACCATTTCTATCAATACACGATCAAATAAACGGTGGATATCATCGGTGTGATTCACGACAACAACCAGATCAACTACCACATTAAATACACTATTCATTGCAATTGCCACGTTTGAGCCACGAAGGAGCCAACTCACACTGAGCTTGAACCGGAGTATTACAACTCATCTCATAACCAGGTTTACATGATACCATCACATGCCTCAGCCATGAGGCTATCCACGAGGGATCTCCTTTTACTCGACAGTAGTGAGAATTCAATGACCAAGAGTACGTCGGTGTCTTCCAAGAGGATTTATTTAATACACACCATCATTACACTATTCAATGCATCGAATATTACATGGTGATTCGTGATACCAATCACTAAACCATATCCATTGATAAGATTACAAGCATATAATGGTATCACTAAGGTTCTGTTATCATTACATAGAGTCACATTGATTTACACATACCATATATCACATATGTCCATCATATAGGACTTTTGTTCAATATATATATATATTTCATATACATTACAAAGGGTCCACAAAACTATATAACAAGTTTAGTTATGGTATAGGTATTGAATTCTATATTTTCATACGATTGGTATTATAGAAATTGCATAGTTTACAATTTTACAATAGATTATATATTAAAAATAGGATGAATACAAATGTGCTCAAGTTCTTAGTTTTAGAAGAAATCATTTGTATAAATATCCTAACAGGTTTTCGGCATCATTATTATATTTAGAAAGGAATATTCTAGTCAATTTATATTAGGCTCAGACCTTCAAAATTACCTATGTATTGATAGTGCTCCCATCACAAATAACAAGTAGTAAATAGAGGTGTATGGATCACTTTTGACTACCTAAGAAACTGCAGATCAACATCTCTACCCACTATTTCATGTATGGTACCATTACAACAACTACATTTTTATGGAGATCTCACCTGAAAAACTTTAACACTTTAAGACTTTCTAAGACAGAGAAGAACATTAGAAAATCAGTTTTGAACTCTCTTCGGACACTTCGGAAGAACACCTTACCTGGAATCTGCGACAAAGACATTTTCACATGCTTTAGCACGAATGGTAAGTAAGATTTGGGGCATCTGAAGGACCCCTTCATCAACCAAACAAAAGTACTTTAGTCAAACAGTGCATCAACTTTTGTAAACAAAAACAGAAGAAATGTATAACAACACAACTAAATATAGATAACATTTCATGCATTATTAAATAGCATTTATTTTCACGTAGAAAAGTTTTAAATTTTTACGATTTTCCGGGATGTTACATGTGGTATCAGAGCACAAGTTCAAACTCTAGGCCTGAATGAGGCTCATGCGCGGAAACAGAAACATAAATCAAAAAGTTTATGTTACTAACTTTTACAATTTAATTTCATTTTTGCACAGAACAGATTTACTTTTAATTGCAGGTATGAAAATACCAGAAGAATCAGCAGAGGAAAAATCACCTCATCATGAACCTAGTATTAATGAAAATCCTGAAGGTTTCTATGTTGAGTTGAATAACAATTCTTCTGAATTTATGCGTACCATAAAAGATCTGAAGTATGATATAAAAACAGTCAAAGAAGAAAATGAGCGCATTCTGAAGGTGTAGGATACATTAAATCATATTTTAATGGATAAATATCAAAATGAGGAAAGGGGTAGAAAATCAGAGGTCAAATCTGATCCTGCCATAATGACTCAAGGACAGAAGCACAAGAAATCAAGAAAGGATAAGAGTACTAGTTATTCATCCTCTGGTTCACATCAAAGTCATTATCACTCTCACGAGGACAGCAGTGATAGTAATTTCTATTCAACAAGGAGAAAGCAAAAGCATCACGAACAAATCACTAGAGAATTTAAGAAGATCAAGCCACCCACCTTTAATGGCGAGAATGAGAAGGGTGAGACAGTAGAAGCTTGGTTGTCCGGAATGAAGAAGTACTTTGATATATATAACTACTCTTCTCAACTAAAAGCTAAGATGGCTATTTATAATCTGATAGGAAAAGCATATATATGGTGACAGGATCTAAAAAAATCAAGAGTTTAAAGGAAAAAGACGTAACATGGAGTATGTTTAAGAAGTTGTTCAAGAAATTTTTTTTATCAGAACAGTATTATGAAGACAAATCGAAGGAGTTTTACAATCTGAAGTTGGGCACCATGAGCATGAAGGAATTCTGCAGCAAATTCCTTAGTCTACTAAGATATGTACCGTACATGGTTGAAGAGAAGCCAAAGGTGCAAAGGTTTCTCAGCTGTTTACCATTTCACATAAAAGACAGAATAGAATATGATAATCCTACAACACTGGAGGAAGCTATGAGGAAGGCAAACTTTTGTTTTGATCCAAAACAGAAGAAGAGAAGGAACCACTGGTTGGAAGGGCAGCAAAACAAATCAGTTTGATTATAAAAAGAAAAATTTTAATCAAAATTCTGGAAGTTTCAAGAAGAATTTTCATAACAGAAATTTTCCAAATAGTAATGCTTACGGGGGTAATGCATCTCAGAACTCTACTGCTACAAGAAATGTGCCCAACAATAACAATCACAGCAGTAATAATAACAATAATAACAGGTATGTTGAGCAGAAGGGACCCATAAAGTGTTTTGGATGCGGTGGACCACATAAGAAATCAGATTGCCCACTCAACAAAAGGACAGCCAATAACATTCATACTATGCAGGAAGAACCTACAGTTGGAGATGTAGCCAGGGATATGCCCAGAATCTATGCAGCATTGGAGAATCGTTAAGAAGACCATCAAACATCCATGGTGGAAGTTGAAGGTATGTTACAAACTAAGTCTATTTCCATTCTAATAGATCCGGGTGCAAATCTGAGTTATATCTCACCGAAATTAGTGAAAAATTGCAAGTTAAAGATAGAAAAATTTGATAACCCATGGTTAGTTCAGCTTGCAACTGGTATAAAAAGAAAAGTTACAGATTTTGTTAAAGATTGTGAAGTTTTTCTAAGTCAGCTGAAAACGCAAGTGAATTTGAATGTCTTACCATTAGGATCTTATGACTTGTTAATTTGTATGGATTGGCTTCAACAGCATAGAGTTTTGTTGAATTGTTATGAAAAGTCTTTTGTCTGTTTAAATAATGGAGGTGTAGCTGAAAATGTTAAAGGAATTTCTAGGAAGACTTCTGTAAGGCAGATTTCTGCCTTACAAGTAAAGAGAGCTACTAGAAAAGGTTGTAAATTGTTTGTTGTTAATGTTGTTAATGATAAATGTATGTCTAAAGAAGACAAGTTAAAACTAGAGAATATACCCATCCTTGGGGACTTTTCTGATGTATTCCTGGAAGAAATTCCAGGATTACCTCCGAAAAGAGAACTTGACTTCACCATTGAGTTAGTACCCGATGCGGTACCAAACTCAAAGGCCCCCTATAGGATGAATATTCTAGAGTTAAATGAGTTAAAGTCTCAGCTGAAAGAATTAATAGATAAAAAATACATACGGCCCAGTGTGTCCCCTTAGGGAGCACCAGTAATATTTGTTAAAAAGAAGGACAATACTATGCGTTTGTGAATTGACTACCGTCAGCTTAATAAAATGACAATTAAGAACCGATATTCCTTACCCTGCATAGATGATCTATTTGATCAAGTACACGGAGCAGAGATATTCACTAAAATTGATCTAAGGTCTGGTTATCATCAAGTCCGGATAAAAGACGAGGACATATTCAAAACTGCATTCAGAACGCATTATGGACACTACGAGTTCGTAGTTATGCCTTTTGGGCTAACTAACGCACCTACAGTGTTCATGTGTTTAATGAACAACGTTCTGCATAAATATTTGGATAAGTTTGTAGTGGTATTCATTGATGATATCTTGGTTTACTCAAAGACTAAAGAAGAGCATGATGAACATTTAAAAATCATTTTACAAGTACTTAGAGATCGCCAACTTTATGCTAAGTTCAGTAAGTGTGATTTCTATAAGGATAAAATTCAATATTTGGGTCATATAATTTCAAAAGATGGTATTTATGTTGATCCTAATAAAATTAAAGCAATTAATGAATGGCCTGTCCCAAAATATGTAACTGATGTACTGTCATTCATGGGAATAACGGGGTATTATAGAAAGTTTATTGAAGGGTTCTCTAGCATTCCTAACCCCATCACTTCTTTGCAGAAGAAAGGGAAGAAATTCATATGGGATCAAAAGTGTCAAGACAGCTTTAATAAGTTAAAAGAATTGTTAACTACTGCACCCATCTTAAAAATTGCAGATCCTAATAACGATTTTGTCGTATGCACAGATGCATGCAACGAAGGACTTGGAGGAGTCTTAAGTCAAGAAGGTCATGCAATTTCTTTTGAGTCAAGGAAGTTAAAAATACATGAAAATAATTATGCAACATATGATCTTGAATTGGCAGCAGTGATACATGCTTTAAAAATGTGGCGTCGTCACTTGATCAGAAGAAAATTCATTTTAATGACTGATAATAAGGGGTTAAAGTATCTTTTGGATCAAACAAATCTGAATGCAAGGAAAGCTAGGTGGTTAGCTTTCCTTAGCGAATACGATTTTGAGATCCATCACATTAATGGAAAAGAGAATAAGGTTGTTGATGCGTTGAGCAAAAACGCTAGATTAAGTTTTGTGGCAGCAATCAGTACTTTTAAAACTGATCTGGAAAATCAGATCGAAGGAGGAATTAAGCAAGACGAAAATTACCAAAAATTACATGATAAAGTGGCTGAAAATTCATCTGAAAATGTTATAACAGATTACAGTATTAATGAAAAGGGCTTCTTAACTTACAAAAACAGAATTTATGTGCCTAATTTTTTGAAGGTTAAGTTGTTGATTTTAGATGAAGTTCACAAGAGTCCTTATTCAGGACATCCTGGTTATCAGAAAATGATAACTATGTTAAGAAAGGAGTATTTTTGGCCTAACATGAAGAGTGAAGTTGCTGAATATATAGCTAGATGCTTTGATTGCCAGACTATAAAAGATGAACATCAACATCCAACTGGGCTATTGCAGCCCTTAACAATTCCAGAATGGGAGATCATAAGCATTGACTTTATTATAGGTTTGCCTAAAAATCAGAAGTAGAATGACTCAATTATGGTTGTTGTTGATAAACTTAGCAAAGTTGCTCATTTTATTCTTATTAAAACTACTTTCAAGGCTTCTAACATTGCAGATATTTTCATGAAGCAAATTTTTTGCTTGCAGGGATTTCCAAAGGTGATTATTTCAAACCGAGACTCTAAGTTTACTGGTAACTTTTGGACAACACTGTTTAAAGGATTAAATACTAAGTTGAATTTCAGCACTTCTTTCCACCCACAAACTGATGGTCAAACATAAATAGTAAATAAGATTTTGGAAAATATGTTAAGATTATATGTTAAAGATCATCCATCTAAATGGGAGGATTACTTCCATTTAGCAGAATTTGCTTACAACAATAATTATTAAGCATCTGCTAAGTTAAGTCCATTTGAAATTTTGTATGGAAGAAAGTGTTGTACTCCAATTTCATGGGATAAGCCTATAGATAGATTGATGTTAGGGCCAGATCTATTGAAAGAAATGGAGCTAACTGTGAAACAGGTTCAAGGTAACTTAAAAGTTTCCCAAGATCGGCAGAAAAGTTATGCTGATTTGGAACGAACAGAAAGAGAATTTTAGGTAGGAGACCATGTTTTCATAAAGGTAAAGCCCAAGAAAAGTTATTTGAAGCTTGGGATTTGTGCTAAATTAGCACTGAGGTATTGTGGACCATTTGAAATCCTATCAAGGATAGGAGCTGTTGCATATCAATTGGCATTGTCATACAATTTAAAAATCCACTATGTTTTTCATGTTTCTATTTTAAAGAAGTATGTGCACGCTGCTACTCATGTGCTGAATTGGAATGACATACAGGTGGAACCCGAAGGAGATTTTCAGGTGGAACCGGACTGTATTCTAGACCGAAGGGAAATTATGCTTCGGAATTGCACCATAGGGAAGGTAAATGTGCAATGGAAGCACCTTAGCCCTGATGAAGCTACTTGGGAGCTGGAAAGTAATATGCGGGCAGCATATCCAGTTCTGTTCCATCAAGAACTTGATGATGAATAAGCAACATCGAGGATGATGTTGAGCTTAAGAGGGGGTGTTTCTAACATACCCTTTAAGCTGGAAAACATTTTGTATTTAGAAACATTATGATAACTTTTTTGTAAAGTTTGTATTGGATAGGTGTCCAAGGATGACTGTAATTTGCACAATATATTATTATTTAATAAATAAAATAGGAGACAAACACCTAAGAGGACTATTGAAAGAGTGGTTACTAATCCACTAGGTGGAATGGAATCTAGGGTAGAAGGCAATGAACAAGTGGCAACATCATGATGCAACTAACTAGTTGTTGGTATGGGACAACTCCCTTGAAATGTGGTCATAGTGCCCTGAAAGATGGGACTGGAGCTTGAGGCTCATTTATTCCAAACTGACCACTAAAAGACCTAGGCAGTCTATATAATAGCCATCAAATATTGAACTGAGGTTCATCACTTTTCCTGACGAGGAAATTTACCTTGGGGTTTTGTTGTGTTTTCACCCAAGAGATTTGATGAGGGCATATGCTATTGTTGATCATGTTGTGAGTCTGCCAAACTCTTATTGAGTTCAGGAAGTTGATGCTGAGTGGAGAAGGCATTTTTCAGGAGGTTGATACTGAGTGGAGAAGGTATTTTTGAGTGCCTTGCTTCTATACAGATTCCACCTACTTACTGGATCAATAATCAAGCTCTGGGGTTCACTAGAAGTTAGCAAGTTGAGCTACTTCTTCTGAAGCAAGTTGGGAGGAATAGACCTCCTTGGGTATTTGTCGGCCCTATTCTCATTTACAGGTTTGACTGTCCTATCTATTTTTCAGTTCTGTTATGTTTAAAATGTTTATGTTTTCATTTTATAAATTCATTTTAGTTTCCTGAGTAAATTAGAAATTCTGTAATTCTGTATGAATCTGACTTGAATGAATGAAATAAATGATCTCTGCATTTTTCCCCATGCTATAGGAATTGCATCGTACTCTAGTACAGAGATAGACTATAATAGATAGGTAAGATAGGCGAAATAGCCATGTGATCGAAGAAGCTGAAAACAATTATTTTCTATGTTATTGTCTACTGTTAATTTTTCTGTGATGTCTTCTACATTTATTAACATCAGTTTTGTTTAGAAATAAATTTAATTTACAGTCATAGATTAGGTCTTTATATACAGTATTTTCTTTAGAAATAATGCAAATAATTAGATACATAATCAATTCTGCATAGATCAAAATGCACTCACACATTCAACAGAGATTTTGTATTTTTCTAGCAATTTCGGTATAGAAGTATTATAAAAATAATTTGTAGCATTTCCATTTCCAATCATCAGATTCTTACATAAGGTATTCATCTTCATCTGCACATATCACAGTACATTTATTTTTTTACTGCAAATATTTATTCATCTCTGTACAAAAGTAGATTTACATTTCTTTTCATAACCTACAGTCAAGCAAACCCTAAACTCTACAGTCTTCTCACAAAAACCTCGACATTTAAGAATTACCATTTTATCTTTCTATTTATTCAGAACGAGTTACATTCGTCATTTTTGTCTTTCCACCTAGGGTTTGACTTCTCAAACAAAATAGTCTATAATGTTTATTATTATTCTATCCACAGAATCTGCAAAGTATTAACTTTCTCAAAAACACAGCTTTATAATAAAACCTAGTTAAAATCAAACAATTGTAGGATAAACCGATAAGGAAACAGACACGAACTCCATGCTGAAGATCCTATAAAGGAGAAGCATCAACACTTAATGCAATATCAGGATTACATATTTATAAACTACTTACACACAGAAAACCTTCTTTAGACACGATTATCGAAACTATAGCAACAGGAACTTTAAACATAAACCACCTTTCACATTAGTTCAAGATAGGGTTCTAAGGCTTGTTAACCCATATTTTCTTCCACGTTCTTTAATTCCAAAGATGAAACAAAACTATGAACCCTAAAGATTAACCTAATATTTCCTTGCAACTATCATCGTTTTCAAATAGACGCACTGTACACAAGTAGAAATATTGCTACACACTAGCAAACTTCAACCATCGTTTCTGAAAAGACAATGACTTTTATATTATCCAAGCTGTGAAGGAGCTTTCCTCATAGCTGTTGCATTATCGAACACAGACAAGTTCGAACCCTTTTTGGATCAAGGTGGTATTCCTTCCCACGATTTCCTTTACAAGTTGTAAAAAAAAACTAACTAGATGAAGCATACTTTCTCTGAGTTAAAACACATTACACAACACATCATATAGCCGGCCATCATCATCTTCTACACATGGTTTTCAAGGCAACCACCGAAGCTTACCGGTTGGTATTGCTATGGCCAACCTTCAATGCCCAGGTCTGGAGGAGCTGTGGAAACCATTACCTACAAACATAGTGACAAGGTGGTTAAATCCTTGATAAACCCTCAAAAGATAGAATGAAATATCAAAATTGTATGAACATTATATGGATAGTTTGAGTTACATTACCTTCGAATGGTGGATGGTTAGCAGTAAGAACAATCAAAAGACCAAAGCAACAGTAAGTGTATTCATTCATGTATTCAAGTGCCAAATCCAAAGGAAACTCCTTACAGAGTCACTAAATTCTCAGTAGCTAAGCATTACAAAGACCTGGAACAACAATGGTGAAGGATTAAATTCCTTTTTTGTACCATTTTGGCATTTCAAAAACCTTCAACAGGTCTAACGATCGAAAACGCTAAGGACCAAGACTAAAAGTGCAAACTGAGACATTCTTCACAGTCCAAACAGTAAAATAGCTATGTTTCTAATCTTCAGGAGTCACAGATTCAAAACCCAGCTCTCAAAACTCAAGCACACAAACAAAGATCCTACAAACCCTTGGCATGTCTGCCAGGTTGCAAAACCACCCCTACAAAACACAAAGTTGGACAATAAATGCTTGCTTGAAACGAAGGTAGGGTTAAACCCTTTCCATCAATACATGATCAAATCAATGGTGGATATCATTGGTGTGATTCACGAGAACAACCAGATAAACTACCACATTAAATACACTATTCATTGCAATTGCCACGTTTGAGCCACGAAGGAGCCAACTCACACTGAGCTTGAACCGGAGTATTACAACTCATCTCATAACCAGGTTTACACAATACCATCACATGCCTCAGCCACGAGGCTATCCACGAGGGATCTCCTTTTACTCCGCAGTAGTGAGAATTCAATGACCAAGAGTACGCTGGTTCCTACCAACAGGATTTATTTAATACACACCATCATTACACTATTCAATGCATCGAATATTACATGGTGATTCGTGATACCAATCACTAAACCATATCCATTGATAAGATTACAGGCATATAATGGTATCACTAAGGTTCTGTTATCGTTACATAGATTCACGTTGATTTACACATACCATATATCACATATGTCCATCATATAGGACTTTTGTTCAATATATATATATTTCATATACATTACAAAGGGTCCAGAAAACTATATAACAAGTTTAGTTACGGTATAGGTATTGAATTCTATATTTTGATACGATTGGTATTATAGAAATTGCATCTATGTTTACAATTTTACAATAGATTATATATTAAAAATAGGATGAATACAAATGTGCTCAAGTTCTTATTTTTAGAACAAATCATTTGTATAAATATCGTAACAGGTTTTCGGCATCATTATTATATTTAAAAAGGAATATTCTAGTCAAGTTATATTAGGCTCAGACCTTCAAAATTACCTATGTATTGATAGTGCTCCCATCACAAATAACAAGTAGTAAATAGAGGTGTATGGATCACTTTTGACTACCTAAGAAACTGCAGATCAACATCTCTACCCAGTATTTCATGTATGGTACCATTACAACGGCTACATTTTTATGGAGATCTCACCTGAAAAAACTTAACACTTTAAGACTTTCTAAGACGGAGAAGAACATTAGAAAATCAGTCTTGAACTCTCTTCGGACATTTCGGAAGAACACCTTACCTAGAATCTGCGACAAGGACATTTTCACATGCTTTAGCATGAATGCAAAGTAAGCTTCGGGGCGTTCGAAGGACCCCTTCATCAACCAAACAAAAGTACTTTAGTCAAACAGTGCATCAACTTTCATAAACAACAACAGAAGAAATGTATAACATCACAACTAAATATAGATAACATTTCATGCATTGTTCTATTTCCGCATTATTAAATAGCATTTATTTTCACGTAGAAAAGTTTTAAATTTTTACGATTTTCCGGGATGTTACACATTGAGAAGATAAATGCCGCATATAAGTTGAGAGCCAACGGGAAGAAGAGGTTGCAATCATTCAATGAGGGAGACTTAGTCTATGCGCACTTGAGGAAAGAGAGGTTCCTGACAGGAAGAGAGGTTCTGAATCACACTCAAGTTATTTAGAGCACTTGAAGGCAGAATATTTGTGTAATGTTACATCTATGCTGACTTTAATGTGCCTTTGTCGAGGAACATAGATTCTATAAGCTTTGGAGCATTCTCTATATCCAACAAATGTCTCTTTCTTTCCAGATGGCTCCATCTTTGTCCTTTTCTCTTTTGGCACATTAATGTAGATAGGACGACCAAAAATATATTTAAAGTGTCCAACATCTAGTTTTTAACCATTGAAAACATATTCAAGAGTCTTTTATCCTAGGATAGCATGATGACCTATGTTCTATATATAAACAATAGTGATGGAGGCTTATTCCCATAAGGAGGTAGGAAGATCGTGATCACACATCATAGCTTTTGCAGCCTCACTGATTGTTCTGTTCTTTATTCCAACAACCCCATTCTGCTAGGGGTTGCAAGGTACAATTAGTTTTCTTCTTATCATTGCTTCTCCAAAGAATTCATTAAAGTAATGAGACTCAAACTATCCTCCATTATTAGATCTCAAACAACGAATGTGACTTCCAGTTCGATTCTCAACTAGTGATTTAAACTCTTGGAACTTGTTGAATGTTTCACTCTTTTCCTTCAAAAAATAGATCCAAGACTTGCGTGAGAAGTCATCAATGAAAATAACATAGTGCAAATAACCAATAAAGGATGATCTTGACATATGACCACATATATTGGAATGCAACAAGTCCAGTATTGCTTTGGATCTTTTGGTCCTACTTGGAAATCTCGTATTGATGTTCTTACCAAGATTACAACCTCTGCAAATACCATCGTGTTCGGATTTAAACATAGGAATTCCTTTTACCATCTAGTGCAATCCATCTAGTGCTTTGAAATGAACATGACCAAGAGTCCTATGCTACAAAGTTATCATGGGGAAGACTAATACTACATAGCAAACTCGAGAGGCCAAGGGAGAATAGGATTTGCTCCTTAAGGTTTTAGTAATGCAAAAAATGAATAGTTAACAATGAATTATTAGAATAGCATGACAAAATTACTTTGACTATTTTGTAAAAAGATAAAATAAATAGAATATACATTCATGCATTTACCAAAGGCCTATTTATCCTCTCCGAAAGGAAAACAGAAGATCTTAGATAAAACAAGGCATTTTCAAATTAACATTTTGGACTTTGCCCATTCTTGTGGGCATTCTCCATGTGCAATATGTTTTCTTTTATGTGAAACAAATCTATAACCATTTTTTTATTTTTTTACTTTTAAATTAATAAACCAAATATAAGTTAACGTCTAAAAAATTTAATTTATATAATTTATTAACAAATATATATATATATATATTATTTGAGTTTTTTTAGGCTTTTCTAAACGATAAAAGGGCAAGGCCCTCACCACCTTAACTTGTGCACCAATGAAAAATGTCAGCATAGATCCAAATCTTAGGCTCTATCAAACGCCCAAAGGGATCAAATCTCGTGAGGTGCAAACCTCTCTTTGAATAGCTCCTTGAGTGCAATACGTGAGCCACCTAATCCTAAGCTCTAAAATCTCTAGCTTAAGTCGCATCTTTACTTTTTACTTTGTATTATTCTTTTTTTTATGGCCCATAATATTTATTACTTTTTACTTTATATTATTCTTTTTTGTTTAGTTTGTATTATTTTGTTAAACACTCTAAAATCTCATATTTATTTTTTACTTTGTATTAAAAATAAAAAGTAAAATCTCTACTTTAAGTCTCATATTTACTTTTTATATTGTATTATTCTTTTTTGTTTATGACCGACATAATATTTATCACCTAATCCTAAGCTCTAAAGTCTCTAGTTTAAGTCTCATATTTACTTTTTACTTTGTATTATTCTTTTTTTGTTTATGGCCGACATAATATTTATTATTTTTTACTTTGTATTATTCTTTTTTGTGTACTTTGTATTATTTTGTTTATGGCCAACAATATCGATCTCCCTCATAGAAATGTTTACAAGATCTCCCTCATACAAATGTTATTTATGGCCGACAATATCGATAAACACTCCACTTACAAGATCTCCCTCGTACAAATGTTATTTATGGCTGATAATATCGACAAACATTCAAGTAACAAGATCTCCCTCATACTGGGCTGTAGAGCGCCTCTCGTCACAATAATACTTAGTGTCGGCCAGAAAAATTACAATACTTCAAATAAATATTTTATCTCTATATGTATATATATTCACGTCATTTTCAAGTTTTTCACGTTTAAAAGGCTCAAAGTTCTTCAGGAGCACCTGATCTTTCGATATAGAGTGCTATCTTTCGACCTCTAAGGCGATCGAGCGTTATCAAAGTTTTGAAGACTTCAACACTGAAAATGGAGAGAGTGGCATATGAGAGCAACGTCGCTATGAAGAGTCCTATAATAACGGCTCGAGCGATAGAAATATTTGACAAGGTAGTAATAGATCTCCACGAAAAGATTTTGTCAGAACAGATACTATGGGAAGCAAGTGAAAATCATCAGCATTTTTCCCAGGTGGAGAGTCACGGTGTTCCGCAGCACTTGATCTCGAGTGTTATCTTCAGATCTGTAAGGCAATCGAATCAAGATCACTGGGAAATTGAGAATATCTGGGATAATGTAAATGTAAGTCGGTTGGACGACATCCGAAGGGCCGAAAACTTTGAATACCTTCTCAACTTTGAAAACGATCTTAAGACTGCAATGACGTCAGAAAACATTAATGTGGTTTTGTGGCGAAGTATAATGGATTGGAGCCGGGAGGACGGGAATGCTGTGAGCGTGCAGGTTGTATGGAGTGGAAGTTTCATGGAATCTCAACGGATTGTGGAACTCATTGATCAGTTTAATAACGATACCCCTTCGATACATCTCAGACGTGAAGAATTCTCTCTTCATCCTCACCTCAGACGACAGTTTATTTCTCGTTATGAAACAAATCCAGTAATTGCTTCTATAGCAGCTATTTACTCTTCACCAAATGTTACTATTGACGAGGGACTACTCTACACAAGTGATAATGATGCTAAGGGATTTTCATGTGCAATTTGTCATGATATGATTCTGATTGGATGTCCAGCCAGGCAACTGCCTTGTAAGCATCTCTTTCATGCACCTTGCATCATAAGTTGGTTTATCCATCAATTTAATTGTCCATTATGTAGAGATGATTTCAATAACTCTCGACATGTATAGCTATTAAGCTTAACATTTCTACAATGGTCATCTTTTTATTCATCTATTCATTTCTATATAATTTTATAAAAAAAATTATAAAATAAATAATAATTTGTATTTGAAAATTAAATATATTTATATTTATAAATAATTAATATAATTAAAATTTAATATATTAATTTGTATTTCTTTTGATTTTTTAATATAAAATAGTTAAAAAAATATAATTAAAATATCTTGACTACCACAAAGTAAAGAAAATAGTCTATAGTATGACCACAACCTTGATTTATTATTTACTTTTATTTTTAACAAAAATATCAATGTCAACAAAAATAATGAATTTAAAAAAATAAAGAAATATATATAATAAGATTTTCATATAGAAAAGATGAAAAAGCATCTATATTCAAATTTATTCCACATTATTAAATATGTGTTTTGTAATAAAAACTATACTGTAACATTGAATGTAAATGATGATTATTATTGTTATTAATCTTTATTGCCTATCTAATAGATCATTTTAGTTTATTGGCTCTTCAAAATTTAAGGAATTGGTTGGTTTTCTTTAAATAAGTGTTCCTAGATCACCATAGTTGTTTAGAGTTAAAAGTTTAGGAATATCATCATAGAACATATTTTTAAATTGCGTTTCTTGTGGGTCTACATTGGACATTCAATGAGAGTTATTTTGATATTCAACCTTTGTAGGTCACAAATTGTTTTACCCATTGCATTTTATGAATCATCCAAGAATTTGTTTGACAATGGAGCTCATAAGAGTTTGTTCTTATTTTAGTTATGTTTGTTTTCCTCTTTACATGAGTTAAAATACATATATACTTTTGATCTTCTAATTGGGTATTGGACAACTCCTTATAATATATTAGTCATCTCCTATCTTGAAAGTGTTAACATTGTTGAGTCTATTAAATTATGAATGACATCTAAAATTCTATGTTTTCGATATGAAGTCCAATGAGATTGGAATGAATCTCAAACATCCAGAAACACTTGATGGTTATATTAAAATTTATGTGAAAGGATATAAAATGAAATAAAGGGAAATGCCACTTTTACTTTAAGAATATAATATTTCCATTTAATGTTAATGTTTACCTTCATTTATTTTCAAAAAATGAATGTCATATTTTCAAAAATATTATGTGAACATTTTCATTTTATTAGTGCATGCGTTATTAACAGTTATTAACCCATAGCCCTAAGGGGTAGCTCAGTTTGTTGGAGCCCAAATCCAAAGACCGTTTGATATTGAGGTCGGAGGTTCAATTTTCATGAATCCAACTCTCTGGGTCCTTTTGGGTTAGGATACCAAAACTAGAGCAGATAGGATGTGGCCCCTTAGAATTATTACAGTGGATGTAGTGAGCCCCGACCATACTAGTCAAGGCTATGAACCACATGAAAAAAAAAACACTTATTTTTGAAATGATAACACATGCACGTTTTCAATTTCAAAAAACATTGGCGCAATTTACTTTTTCCATCTACGTGATAGATAAGTTGTTTACTTTGGCTTTAGGTTAGGATTGTCAAACCTATAGGTTCGACCTGCAAATAACAAAACACATCCATTTTTTCCCCTATATTTCAACCTTAAATCTACCTGTGCTCTACATGTTTGTTGTTACTGGAACTACAAACTCTTATAGAGCTTTATCTGTAGAGTCAAAATATGTTTTCTCTTTCACGAAGACAACATCATTTTATTATTTTTATTTTTATTTTTCTTTCGTCATATGTAAAATTTGTAAAAAATATAGGTTTATTATTTTCTTTCTAAGTTTTTATTAATTCACCTATTTTCAAAACGAAAAAATAACTCTCATAGTCAAAGAAAAATACCTACATACTAAAAAAAGGTTTATTGATTGTGTTAAGACCCTCATAGGAAGCTTGAATACTCCACCCTCTCATTCAAGGGATTCACTATATTTCTTAATTCAAAAGAAATATAAGATTATGGAAAAATAGTGTCACACAAGAAATGTCTCTTATCTATAACTCTACCCTTTTTTTAAATTTCACTATTTATATACCAAACCCAAGACCTCACAAAAACACATGCATTAATTTTTATAAAAAATGTAACTACCAATAGTAGGAGAACACCATTTTCTTAGTTATACTAAATCTAGACAAATAAAGAGGATATATTGTAGGAGTTAACTCGATTTTCAATGTTTCATATTTTTACAACCTATTCTAAGAAGTTGTGAAAGTATGACAAATATTCATTTTTGGTGATTAGATTTCAATTTTTTTTAGGTTTTCATTGCATCTAACTTGCAATAATTAAACAGCATTACCTTCCACTAGCACGTATAGCATTCACCTTAACGGTCTTAATTCCATATTATACATTATTTCTAACCGATTGTTAGGATTTATTATTTCTAAAGAATGGATGGGCCTATTGATCACTTGAAGTTTCAAACCGTTTGGAGCAATAATTTAAAAGAAAATAAATAATATAATAATGTATATGTAAGAAAATGGCATTACAATTACATTTGAGGCCAATTTATAGGTCTAAGTATGTCATTATGAATGAGCGGGTATTACTTTTAAAAGTTGTATTACTTATTATTTATTATTTTATTTATCTTAACTATGTATTTAATATTTACCTTATCAATTATTTTTATAAGTAACACTACCGTTGTCTTTAAGAAAATCATTGTCCTCAAATCAAGGACAAGGATGCATATTTCTGATGGAAATGTGTTTTTTCACATGATGCATGCTCTTCAAGAAGTTTTTTCCACTTAATAACATATTCTTTAATTATGTAAGAATGGATCTTTTTTTTCTCTTGTAGCATTGACTGCTCTTGGTTAAAGAATGATCCTTACTTCATCGTCAAACATAGGAAATATCATCTACACTGATTGATGTTATACCAACACTCTCCTGAGACAAGACACCTGGAGAAAACTGTGGATATGGATCTTACCAGGTAAGTTTAATCCATATGCTACTTGACTACTATTATTACTAATATGGTATGGTCCATAGAATATTGTGGCCAGCTTGTTTTTCCATCCTTCTTTTAGTGATATTTTTTTGAAAGGTTGGAGTTAAGAATACCTAGCCTTGAACTTCAGACTCTCTTTGTTTTTTGTTGATCTACTTGTTTCCTCATGTGTTTCTGTTCAATTGTTAATTTATCTTCGAGTAGTTTGATAGTTTTATGAGTTTTCTCTAAATGGTTCCTTACTTCTAGGGAATTAGTTATTTCATAATGGAAAATTTCAATTTGGGATGTTCATACCCATATAAGGCTTGAAAAGGAGTCAGTTTTGTGGAGGTGTGGTATGTAGAGTTGCACCACCATTCTTCCATGTGTAAACATTGAGGCAAATTATTCTTCTGATTGGTTATGAAACAACATAGATATTCTTCCAAAAAATTATTTGTAACTTCATTCTAGCCCTAGGTTTGAGCATGATAAGATGAGATCATGTTGAGTGAGATCCCAATTTGTTTGAAAAAATCCTTCTACAATTTTCCATCAATTATTTTGTCGATGTCACTAACAATGAATCTTGGATATTGATGTAACTTCTATATGTTTTTGCAAAATACTTTTGCAATTTATTTTGCTTAGTCTATCTTCTTTACATCCATTAAGTGTGGAAACTTCGTTAATTAATCAATCACTACAAAAATATTGTTGTTCACTTTTGACATGGGTAAGCCATCAAAGAAATCCATAGATATATCTTCTCACTTTTGGCTTGGAATTTATAAAGGATGAAGTATACATATGTTCAAAACGTTTTCATTTTTGTCTCTCTAGCATTTGTCACATGTTCCACCACATATTGCTAGATATATTTTTGCATCCCCTTCCAAAGGAAGGATCTTTTGCATTATAATATGATTTGAGAAACCCTACATGTCTTACTACCAGTGATTCATGGGACTCTTCATAACCTTGGATTTGAATATCGTTCTTCCATTCAAATTTGGAATCTTGATTGGGCTTGTTATTTATTAAATTTGTTTATGGGTCTTTGTGGTACTCATTTCGTATTTCATCCAACCGTTTAGGAATCGTGACTAAAATGGAATATGAGGTCATCTCTTCATACTTCCTAGAAATCGCATCTACTACTACATTATATTTTATCTTTTTATATATTATATCCATGTCGAAGGATGTAGTTTATTCTATCAATTTTGTTGTTCCATCGACAATGATTTTTGTTGTAGAAAGTATTTAATACTATTGTGACTTGTGACAATCATAAATTATCTTCCTAAGAGTTATTGTTGCAACTTTTCTAATGGATGCATAATGACCAACATTTCCATATTGTATGTAAACTTCAACTTTTCTCATTTATTAAGTTTCCTACATCCGAATGTTATTGGATTATCATCTTGCATTAGTAGTACCCCTAACCAAAATACTAAGGAATCACATTCTATTACAAATGGTTTGGAGAAATCATATACTTCCATTACATGTGTTTTGGACATGATTCCTTTAAGCACTTTTAAACACGTCCTTGCTTCTTCATTCCAATGAAATGAATTATTTTTCAATTTTTTTTATAAAGAGTCGGTTATGTGAGCATAGTTACAAACACATATTTGATAATATCCAGTGAGCCCAAGAAAACCCCTTTAATTTGGATGTGTTAGTTATTTTGGGCCACTATGAAATTACCTTCATTTTTTCTAGGTCCACATTGACCCCTTCCAAATGTAGTAAGATGTTCCTTCCAAGTCTTGCAATATATACAAGGATGTTGTAAAAGAAAATCACTAAAAAATTTCTTAGATATGGCTGAAATAAATTGTTCATGGATGCTTGAAAGGTGGTTAGAGCATTAGTTATCCCAAAAGGTATAACCTTAAACTCATAATGACCTTCGTGGGTTCATAATGCTTTAATCACCAAATCCTTGAATCTTACTCCGAATTCATAATATCCTCACCTCAAGTCTATTTTTGAAAAGTAATTTTCCTCATGAAGTTCACCCAACATTTCATCTATGAATGGAATGGGGAATTTGTCTTTAATGGTTATCTTATTTATTCCTCTGTTATCGATATAGGTATGAAAGACCCATCCTTATTTTACACCAATACTACTCGCAATGCATAAGGGCTGCAACTTTTTGCAATAACTCCAATCTTTAGTAAATATTGGATTAATATTTGAATGTCTATTTTATAATGGCATGGATACCTATAGGGCTTAACATAGATAGGAATTGACACTTCATTTATTTCAACTATAGGATCAATCTTCCTTTCTAATGGAAGCTCCATTGGAAGGTCTTCAAATACCTTTTTGTATTTTTGTAGTTCTTAGATATTTGGATGACATGGGTTGATAAATTCTCAAGTTCATAGTTCCATTTCTTGTCATTGTACCACATATGTTGGTGCTCCTTTTGACATTAGATTCTCCATTTTGTGGGATGAAAATTTTTTGTGTGAGGGGGTTGGAACCCATATAACTTATATATTTCTCCTTTCCATTTGAATTTTATAAAATGTTCTTAGGGATTGGATGAATAGATTCCTAGTGTTTGTGGCAATGGATCTATAAAACTGCATCCACACCTCCTAAAGGTACCACATAAAATTCTAACTCAAGGTTCTAATTTTGTAACTATAACTTAACCTTGTGGCATTTTCCGACCTTTCTAATCATCTTTTCATATTCTATGATTAACTTCATATTTGGTATCGGATCAATGAAAATGTTAAGTCTCTTTGCAACACTTACACCAATAAAATTATGGGTACTTCAAGTGTCGACAAGGACAGTGACATTGTTATTTTTTACATGTCCTCTAAGTATTAACGTTTGTGGTAGGTGTATTCAAGTTATGGATATGAGTGGTATTCTTGGGGAATTTTAATCATTTGACTATGATGGAAGATTATGAAGATCCCCTCTTTCCTCCATATCATATTCATCATTGTCTAAGTTTACTTCCTCTTTTGCTTCACATTGATATAAGTCCTTGGCGTTATATTTCCTAGAACACTTATGTCTTGGCTCGCACTTTTGTCCAAAGTACTTACATTTACCTTCTTAATTGTTTAAGACTCCAAACTTCTTTTTTTTCCCTCTCCTAAATGTGGTAGATGATCTTTTTTTTCTAGATTTATACTTGGGAAAATTTATGACTTCTGTAACCCTTGTCAAGGTTCTTTCGTTGTGATATTTTAAATTTTCTTCAATAATTTTTTCTTTATGCCTACCGTTATACATTTTTGAGATATTATGAAATTCTAAGTCATCTTTTATGTATCATTTTATCCCATCTACATACATCTAGATTTGTTGATCATTCATTAACTTTGGAACTCGTGTTGCTAGGGATTCACATTCTTAGGTGTACTCCTCCACATCCCCCTTTTGTTGTAATCTAGTGATTTTTGTAAAAAAACATTTCCTAGTCACATCTTGAAATATTTTAAATAAATCATTTATGAATCTGTTCCAGTTGTAGGAGCGCATTTTTTTCATAGTCTTACACCACATACACTAGTTATATTTCGGACCTTCAAGTTGCATCAAGGCATATTTTATATGTTCTTCATTGGATAGGATTGTATATATCCAAAATAATTCTTCCACCTTATTTATCCATGCCACACTATGTTTGGACTCGCCGGTGAACTTTTGTAACTCTAGCATTGGATTCATTTCATATACATTCATTGGTTTCATTGAACTTGAGTACGATTGGTTGGGATTAAGGTCTGAAAAGCGATTATGATCTTTATGGTATTGTGGAATTTCAACTTTGACAAAATTAGTTGTATCTACTTGGTTTAGTTTTTGCAAATTGATATCGATGGACACATATCTACCCCCAATTAACTTCGTGATTTTTTCAAACCCTTCTTCCATGCTTGTGTTTATTTCTACTCTCACCTTACTCATTTCCCATGAAATAATGTTGGCGACCTCATTTCGTATATTTCTTGTTAATTCTTCTATTTCATCCCATAGCTTGGCTTCAATTTTGTTTAATGTTGACATTAGACTTTTGAGAATCTTAGAATCGCCATATTGGTATTTTTCTATTTTCCCCACTCAATCATTCATCTTTGATTGACATCTAGTACACGGGTGGTGTGCCTAGAACCAATTTATTTTTTTCCTTTTTTATGAAGGCTAAATTTTAAATATAATAATAAATATTATTATATTTAAAAATAAACTTTATTTTTAAGAATAATATTAATAATAGTAATAATAATATTTAATTATATAATAAGGTTTTAATAATAATAAATAGTAATAGTAATGTTTATTATAAAAATAAATATGTGTTGATGGGAGGAGGCAAAGATGGAGTGAGGTGAATGAACAGAGCGTGGGGGTAACAAAGCAATGGGAGGAAGGAGACAAAAAGAGTGACAGGTTTGAGTGGATAGGGAGACCAACATGTCATAGATAGGGAGCGTGGAGTGGGATGGAGCAATGAGAATACATGTACCTGTATGGACGACGATGTTCAAGAGGTAAGGGGGTTGCAATGGCATGGAAAGTAATGGAAAGAGTAGAAGGTATATGTGGGTTGGTGTAGCATGGAGTTGAAGTGGAGGCCATAGAATGAGGAGTGGTATGTTCCAGGATGGATTCTACATAGGAGGTGGTGTGGTTTCTTGAGGTAGTATGGAAGACAACATAAGAGGAGACAAGATTCTGATGGGAGGAAAGTGGAAGGTGCAACAGAGAAAGTGGTGGAATGTGATTGAGGATGTGAAATGGAACTGGGATTCTTGCTCTCATAGGAAACCTCACTCGCTCTAATACCAGATGGATAAATAATTTAAAACCTAAAAAATAATATAATAATGTATATGAATAGATATAAGAAAGATGGCATTACAATTACAATTGATACCAATTTGTAGGTCGAGGCATGTCATTTCAAATGCATGGGTATGACTTTTGAATGTTCTATTACTTATTATTTATTAATTTATCTATATTTGCTATGACAATGATCCTATAGTAAGGATCGAAACATCAAGAACTAAAATTACAAAACGTAGGTCCTCTCTTCTCTTTAAATATGTATTTAATGTTAATATTATTAATGTTTTTTACACATAACACCATTCTTCATCTCCATTCCCGTAATGACTTTAATTAAGTGCAAATCCATCAAGCGAAGGTGAATTCTAACATCTTTTATCGTAGTCTATGCCACGAATTTTCTTGTAATCATTTTATCATTTGATCTATTCCAACATCCCTTTCATATGGGATGAGAAATCAAAGTATTCATGTAAAACCTTAAAGTGTTCACTCACTTTAGAAAACTTGATTATCCCCTTTTATTTTATGATGGACTTCATCCTTTACCTCTTGGTCTTCACTTGAATCATACAGAGAGTACTTTTTCTGGAACATCCCAATTATAAGGAATGTCACATCTATTTTGTTTGTAAGTATATGTTTGGATGTTCTTCATATCATAACCACAAGGAGAATGAAGCCTTATCCATTATGTTCTGAGTTCAAAAAATTCATAATCAATTCCTTTCAAACAAACCCAAAGTTTTTGTAAATTTGAACTCTATGATGTACCTATTGAGTTGATTCCTCTTGCAAGGAAAACTCAATAAATCATGGATCATTATCATCTAAGAGTATTACCTGAACTCCTTCACTCAAAGAGAAATAATCCTTTTAACTTGGTGAAATTTATCTCTTACCTTCCTTTTGATGTCACCCATCCCCCTATTAATGATGGTGTCCCTAATGAATGCATTTTCACCATTTGTTCAAATAAACCTTGGAAACTGGACATTCTATTCTATTTTCAATCTCAAAATTTTGTCCCACATATGTCATGAGATGCTAATGTAGGAGCATTGGAGCCTAGGTAGACCAGTCGAAGATGATCGGCAAGGGGGAGCCGACCAGAGGGAGTGTCGATGACCACTAGTATGGAAAGCAGATTCACTAATCGAAGTCAACAAGTTTAGAAGAATCAATCCGTATACAACTGAATGAAGCAACAAATAACAGGTGTTGTGATGGGTTTAGAGTCGACATGTTATGGTCGACAGAGGACAAGTGAAAGTAAGACGTTGGGTAGTCGACAAATGGTCGAACTACGACCTATCAGGTTGGTTGAGCCAAGCACGGAGGAAGGGGAAGACTAGCGAACCGCAAAAGTCAAGATTGAGCTGACAAAAAGGTTGAGAAGTGACCGACCTATTGTGACAAGTCAGGAGAGAAGATGTCAAGGAAGCTGTATTTGGTAGACGTTCGGGGTTGCTAAGGAAATTAATGACAGTTATTGGAGGTACCTGGGATTGGTGACAGATGTCAGTATGGGCAGAGGCTCTGCAGCACGACAGGGGAGCTGACAGTTATAGGTATGCAGTATTTGGAAGAATCAGCGGACAAGAGGATGCGTGTCTCGAGGATTGCAGTGGTCTCGGGAACAGTAGCAGCGGGGTAAAATTTGGAGGTGAGGAATCACAAGGGGATCTTTTCAGCAGCAAAGAACTAGAGCACAATGTTTTGGAGGTGGTGACAGAGAACAGTCACACATGCTGATAAGGGAGTTGAGATCGTGCCATAGCTCAGAGTTCTATAGTGAACCAGGACAAGGTGAGGTTGATACACAGGAAAAGCACACCACAGTTACTTATGTATTGTAATGGATGAGGCCAACTGTAGTTAGTTATTTACTTTAAGTTATTCCGCATTGTAACCGATTTCAAAGAAGTAATATAAGCCACTTCTGGCATCCAATTTTACACCTTGTTCATGTAAGCATTCTGGTATCTGTCGTGTGTATAGTTAATCAAGAACCTTATTACTGTAAGGCTCCTTGCGTCACTTGGTATCAGAGTGGAAGAATCCGTGAAGTTTGAAGGACGTCTGTGATATTGAGCCTGCAAGTGTGTTGGACAGTTTCAGCCGAGGTTGAAAATGGCTCATAGAGGCGTTAATGTCTGAGGACGAAGAGTGCATAGTGCAACAACCTTCACAGTGGATCATGAGATGTTCGAAAAATGTGTCTGAATGATGCGAACTTTGACCAATGAAGTTGCATCGATCAAAGAAAGCCAGAGGCGTGGTTGTGTTCCTGAGGGGTTAGACCACGGGGACGAGGAAGTCGAGGAGGTGGAAGCCTAGGAAGAAGCCACAGAAGAACCAGAAGAAAAACTGAACAAACTTTTGATGGATTTGAGAGGTCAAGTGAAGATAGATGTGTGTACGTACTCGGGAAGCCTGGACCCAAAAGATTTGATCGATTGGTTCAGAAAAATGGAGAAATACTTTGACATAGAGCAGATCGAGGACCTTAAATGGGTTAAGACTGCATGTCTGAGGTTATAAGGTCATGGCTTGTTGTGGTGGGACAATGTACAGGCTAACAGAGTTAAGAAAGGCAAGGAGAAAATCAAGCCTTGGGACAGAATGGTCACCAAGTTGAAGGGAAAGTTCTTGCCAAACGAATATGTGATTTCCCTGTTCAGAAAGTTGCAAAACTTTCAGCAAAAAGAGATGACCGTGAAGGAGTACATGGAGGAGTTCTACCGATTGTCGATTCGGTCGGGAAAAATCGATGAAGGAGAAGAAGCTATCGCTAGGTATGTGAACGGCTTAAAATATGCCATTCAGGATTAATTGAGCATGTCAAGATTCAGGGCAGTCAGCAAAGCCTACTAGGTAGATCTGAAAGTAGAAGAGAAATTGTTGAGAAAATCTGTGGCGACTACGGGAAGGATGACTGGTCGGGGCACAAAAACTATCTCAGTGAAAGGCCAACGTAGTGGGTACAGAAAAGAAAATGTCGAAGATATACAACATGCGAAAGGGATGTCAACAAGAGAGAAAGCACAAGAAAACCGATGCGATGGTCGTAAGAACCATGGTCTAGGTGTGTATAGTCGAAGTGGTCCATACGATAGAAAGAGAGTTAACAGATGTAATGACCTTTTTTCAAAATTTACTAAAATTCCCAATTTTCCACTTTTTTACGAATTTCAACCTTTGACTAGTTTTACTGTTTTGACCTCCAAATCAACCAAAATGCTCCCAAATATTCTGTATGAGTGTATGAATGATATTTACACTTAAATATTAGTTTCAAGGATGTTTTATGGTCCTCCAAATACTTCTAAAAACATGATTTATATTCTGACCAATATATGCAATTTTGGACTAGTAATTTGTGCATCAAATCCCCACGGGGGTAACACTGAAAAGGACCTCCCAAATGCCTCTAAACTCCCTCAAATTTCTGAGCAGAGGTATGTAATTTGTTAAGTATGTTATTAAGGTCTAATATGCACCATTAATGGATTATTACAACTGTTCTCACCCTCTCCCATTCAACTACAAAAATCCCCAATTTGACCCTTGGGGAAATGGCACTATTTCACCTCCCAATACAACTAAACTGAGTAAAAATGCTTCAAATGCTCAAGTACAATACATGAAACTTGTAGAAGACATCCATGGCAGTATATTGATCACAAATATATCAGAGAATCATCCATCCATTTGAAATAATAAACATTATGGTGTCATACATCAATGCATTGGGGAAATGGACATTGTTTGCTCATTAATCAATATTTTTGCATACAACCAGTGGGTATTTCGACCTAAGAATTTATGAATATTAATAACAGAGGATATGAATCTATTACAATCAGAAATATATAATGAGAATCTCTCCCAAGAAGCACAAGAGCTCACCAAAAATGCCCTCCCTCAAAGAGCATGAATATGCCTTCAAAACTGGAAACGGTGGAGAGAAAGTGCTGCACTAAACCAAACCATGAAATTTTTTTGTATATTCTAACTGCAAATACAAACTCCATTAAAGCACCATGAAATACCTGAGTGGCCTCTCCAAACACCAACTTGGATGGGAATCTTTCACCCTCAAAATTGGCTAAGGCAAGAAACTAGTCATCCACTAGCTCTCTCTTCAAAAATGCAATTTTTCTCAAATCATAAAAATCCATTCTACTACTTTATTTCTACATTTTATAACCAAGATTAGCCTTCTAATGGTCTAAATCCTCTCAATAGATTCAATAGATTTCTATTTAGGAAATATTCCACATTCGCCACTTGTCTCCTAGTTCCAACCTTCCATCTTCTCCCAAATTCGATTTTGAGTCTCTTTGGCTTCTCCAACTCCCATGAGCACCTTCCTTGAGCCTATTTTTGGGGATGACATGTCATGGTGGTCAGATGCCATATGTTAGGTCTGCAATTTGTCATAGTTGTCATAGATGCTCCTTCATTGGTGTCATAGGGGCTAGGGAATCTAGCCCAAGTGTCCACAAACTCCTAATTTGACTCTTTATCTTCCATGGAGGTTACCAATCCTTCCCAATTCTACCTAAGATGCTCAATGACATGTTTTATGACTTACCAACTCACCCAAGAGTGTTCATCTTCCCATTAATTCGAATTTGCAAGAGAGAGATACCATGTATTATGAAAAATCAAGCTAGTGTGGGTTCCACATCCTCCATATGTCTCCAAAACCATTTGCCACCTAGGATTTATCTTGAATTTATTTATTCACTTTATTTATTAAATACTTGAACCCTTCTAATGTCTATACATCATTTATTAGCTTCCTTATTACCATTCCACATGTGCCCATCCAACCTAGGAAACTAGTAGGATTGATGGGATTGTCTTACTATGAAATTATTTGAATGGGGACATTACAGTCCTCCCCACCCAAGATTGCTTCTCCTCAAGCAATTTCAAACTAGGATGCTGAAAAATCCTCTCCTCTTCCCATGTAGCATCTTCACTTGGCAAGTCCTTCCATTGCACCAAATATTATTTGATAGTTCTACTTCTCAATCTCCTTTCTCATGTCTTCAAGATCCTTTCCGGAACAAGTGTGAGCTGACCTTGATCATCCAAGGGAGGAATTGCTTCTGAAGTGGTGATTTTCTTACCAAGACCTTTCTTGAGACAAGAGACATGAAATACATTATGGATTTTACTCCCTTTCGGAAGTTCCAATTCATATGCTACATCTCCAATTTTTCGAATTATCCTATAAGGGCCATAGTACCTTGGTTTTAGTTTTTCTGCTCCATTCTTTTTCAGAGAAGTTTGTTTGTAGGGATGCAATCTCAAATATACTAAATCATCAACCTGAAATGTCCTTTTTTCTCTATGTTTATCGGCATATTGCTTTTGCTGGTTTTAGGCAACCTACAAATTGTCTTTGAAGAGTTTTAAGATCTCTTGACTCTCTTCCACCCAATCCTTAGCCCTTGGGGCCCTCCTATCAGAAAAGATAATGTCAACAAAAGTGAGTGCATCATAACCATTGAGTGCTTCGAAAGGAGAAATTCCTATGGACATATGGAAGGTGGTTTTGTAGAAAAACTCACCCAAGCGGAGCCACTTCACCCATGCTTTTTGCTACCCTCCTACATAATTTCTTAAGTATCCTTCCAACCATTGATTTACCCTCTCTGTTTTTCCATCAGTTTGTGGATGACAGCTGGTGTTGGAGTCAATTGAGTGCCCACCAATCTAAAGAGTTCTTTCCAAAAAGCACCCATGAATCTACTATCTCTATCACTTACAATGCTCTTGGGGAGCCCATGCAATCTAAATATTTATTTGAAAAATATATCAGCCACTTGTGTAGCACTAAAAGATGATGTAACAGCAAATAAATGAGCAAATTTTGTCAACCTATCAACTACCACATATATACAATCCTTACCCAAATATTTTGGTAAACCGGTGATGAAATCCATGGAGATACTATCCCATTTTTGCTCTAGAATTGGTAATGGTTGTAATAAGCCTGCTGTACATGTGAGTTTTGATTTGTTTTGCTAACATACTTTACATTCACTTACATATTTCTGAATATATTCTTTCAGCCCCTTCCAAAAAAACCTTTGCCTCAACTATCTATAAGTTTTGAAGATCCCCGGATGGCCCGCTAGTGCGGAATCATGAGCTTCTTGTAAAATTTGGTACTTGAGCTTTGAGTTCTGAACTAAATAAATTCTTCCCTTATAGTATATCAAGCCATTCAAAACCATGTAGTTATCATCCCATTTGAGTCCATCCAACACATCACAAGCAAATTTGTCTTTAGCATATTCAACTAGTAGGATATTTTTCCAATCCTTGGTAATGTCCATGAGAGAAAAAGAAGGTCTTCTTGACAAAGCATCTGCTACTATATTGCTCTGTCCTTTGACATATTCAATATCAAAATCATAATCTTGAATCTTGCTTACCCACTTTTGTTGCCTTTCATTTAGATCTTTTTGGGTGAGAAAGTGTCTTAGACTATTGTGGTTAGTTTTCACCACAAACTAGCTGCCTACTAAGTATTGTCTGAATTTGGCCAATGCATGCATAATGGCTAGCATTTCTTTATCATAGATGGAGTAAATTTTTCCACGAGGTTTCAACTTTCTACTCGCAAATGCTATGGGGTGTTGGCCTTGCTTTAGGACAACCCCTATTCCTCCACCTGAAGCATCACTTTCCACAACAAAAGGTTTAGTAAAATCAGGAAGTGCAAGTATGGGACAACTACTCATTACCTCTTTCATTTTTTGAAAGGCCTTTTCAGCCTCTTCATCCCACTTGAAAGCATCCTTCTTAGTCAAATCAGTGAGTGGAGAAGTCAGCTTGGAGAATCCCTTCACAAATTTTCTGTAATAGGTGCATAGGCCAATAAAACCTCTCAATTCGGTAATATTTTTTGGTGATGGCCATTCTAAGATAGCCCTAATTTTCTCCATATGTACCTTCACTCCTTCTTTCCCTATAATGTGCCCAAGATATAGCAATTCTTTCATCCCAAATTCACACTTTGACAACTTAGCAAATAAGGACTCTTCTTGCAAAATTTTCAACACAGTCGCTAACTGCTGCAAATGCTCTTCCCATATCTTACTGTAAATAAAAATGTCATCAAAGAAAACCAAAAGAAACCTTCTTAGTTTCTTGCAAAAGATCCTATTCATACATGCTTGAAATGTGGCTAGAGCATTAGTCAACCCAAAAGGCATGACAAGAAATTCAAAGTGTCCATAATGACATCGAAAAGCAGTCTTTTGCAAATCTTAATCTTTCATCCGGATTTGATGGTAACCTGATCTAAGGTCAATTTTTTAGAAGTATTTGGCCCCATGTAGCTCATCCATGAGCTAATCAATACTAGGAATAGGATACCTATTCTTGATAGTCTTTTTGTTCAAGTCTCTAAAGTCTATACACATTCTCAATGTTCCATCTTTTTTCTTCACTAGCACCACTGAAGAAGCATAAGGGCTATAGCTTGGTCTAATGAGTCCCAACTCTAGGAGTTCTTGGATGGATTTTTCAATCTCATATCTGAACCTTTTAGGATGTCTATAAGGTGGTATCTGAATGGGAAAAGTACCCTCCTCCAAAATAATGTTGTGCTCAATTCCCCTATCTGGTTGTCTACCATGTGGAAGGTCTCTAAAAACTTTGTCATACTTTTGCAAGAGTCTATCTATCTCCTTTGGGTGTTCAACAATATTTATATTTGGCTTGGCAGATGTAATGTGACATTCAGCAGCCCATTCTATGTCCCCATGTCTCAATATATATCTCATACTATTGCAAGTCACTACTTGATTTGGGTAAGTGTGTTGCCCTCTCACAACTCTTTGTACTCCTTTTGAATCTTGGAATTTCATTTCAGGAATTTGATAATTTACTATATGCTCTCCTATTGAATACAACCATTGCACGGCCAAAACCACATTAGAATCAGCAACATCAACCACATAAAAACTATCAATAAAAGTATAGTTACCGACGGTGACTTGCAACTTTCGAACCCATGTTTTGCATTGCATTTTGTTGTGACCGGGAATGACAACTATAAAGCCATCAAATGGTTCAATAGGTATATTTCTTTTCTCCACCATCTATGCATAAATGAAGTTATGGGTGGCTCCTCCATCTACCAAAACTGAATTTCTTTGTCCTTGTACCACACCCTTGCATCGGATAGTATGGTAGCGGGGTACTGCTGAAAGTACCACCATTCTTGCTTTGTCCGGTGAAGGCTGATTTTCTTCTTGTCTTTCCTCTTCTACTGCTATCTCATATGCCTCTCCTTGATCTGAATTATGTCCATCTTCATCCATACCCCCATCATACCCCTCATTATTAGAAAATAATTCTATGTATTGAGCCTTTCCTTTAGGACATTTGTGCCCCGGTGTCCATTGTTGGAAGCATGTGAAGCACAGTTTCTTTTTTCGAAGCTCATCCCTATTTAGTCCTTCTCTTTTATTCTTTTCAAATGACTCTCTTTGCCAAGGTTTCTTATCATATCCATCCCTTTTCCATGGTTTCTTTTCAAATTTGTAGCTAGGATTGGGAGGAAATCTCGTTCTAGGAAGCACATTTTGGAGATCTCTAGTCAAGGTCATTGCATCTTTTAATGTAGTTGGCTTGTGGGCTTTGACCAAACCTTTTAAGGGTTCAGCCAAACCTTCAGTGAACATCAATACCAACCTTCCCATAGAGACATCAGCCACCTTGACTGATATTTTTTGAAAGTCCAACATATATTCAGTAGGGATCCCAGTTTGCTTCAATTGGGCTAGTTCTTTGAATGGCAATTCTGGATCTTTTTGTTCAAATCTCTCTAATACCATATCAACAAATTATCCATATGTTTTAACTTGATAATGACCCAAGGTTTTCAATCCATGGAAGCACCATTCATTTGCATCTCCTTCCAAGTGCAAAATGGCCATTTTTAATGCATCTTCTTCCAACATAGGATTCAACTTAAAATACACATCCAATTTTTGCACCCAAGTATTAGCAGAATTTGGAGAAGAACCATCAAAAGTAGGAACTAACAATTTACTAATAGCACCATTTAATTATATGTTTGGGTATGGACTCCTATGGTCATCCTTCCTCTTCATTTTATAGATAGCATCAATGAATGTACTAAATGGTAGACCTCTTTTACATTCTTCACTCAAATCATTCCATTCATTGGCTAGTTTACTATTATCCACCTCAATATCGGGATCTTCTTCAGGTGAGAGGAATTTAGGTGTTGTATGCCTTTGTGTGCTTTTAAATTCATTAGATCTATTGTGAGGCCCTATAATTGAGAAAATATGCTCACTCCCTTTTATCTTTTCCCCTGAGTGTGAACCACTATTATCTCCTATCACCCCTTTGCTTTGAAGCTGGCTAATCAACAATTCGAATCCTTGAAGCAATTTGTTACCTATCCTTTCCATATTTGTAGAAATTTTAGAGAAACATGGATCTAAGGTTGTAATAAGTTCCTCCTTATGTTTTAATTTGTCATCCTCCTCTCTACCCATGGTTTCAGCAAAAGACTCCTCTTCTTCTACTACCTCTTCTTCAACAAAAACCTCTTCAACTACTGGTTCAAAGGGTGGTGGATTATTCTTTTGAATTCTTGTTAATACCATCAGGTGCCAAGAAAATGCTCTGATACCACTTATAATGATCCTTTTTCAAAATTTATTAAAATGGCCAATTTTCCACTTTTTTACTAATTTCGACCTTTGACTAGTTTTACTGTTTTAACCTCCAAATCAACCCAAATGGTCCCAAATATTCTGTATGAGTGTATGAATGATATTTAGACTTGAATATTAGGTTCATGGATGTCTTATGGTCCTCCAAAGACTTCTGAAAACTTGATTTATATTCTGACCAATATATGCAATTTTGACTAGTAATTTGTGCATCAAATCCCCCGGGGGTAACACTAAAAAGGGCCTCCCAAATACCTCTAAACTCCCTCAAATTTCTGAGAATAGGTATGTAATGTGTTAATTATGTTATTGAGGTCTGATATGCACCATTAATGAATTATTACAACTGTTCTCACCCTCTCCCATTCAACTGCAAAAATCCCCAACTCAACCCTTGGGGAAATGGCACTATTTCACCTCCCAATACAACTAAACTGAGTAAAAATGCTTCAAATGCTCAAGTACAACACATGAAACTTGTAGAAGACACCCATGGCAGTATATTGATCATAAATATATCATAGAATCATCCATCCATTCGAAATAATGAACATTATAGTGGCATACATCAATGCATTGGGGAAATGGACATTGTTTGCTCATTAATCAATATTTTTGCATACAACTAGTGGGTATTTCAACCTGATACTTTCTGAATATTAAGAAAAGAGGATATGAAGATATTACGATCAGAAATATATAATGAGAAGATCTCCCAAGAAGCACAAGAGCTCACCAAAAACACCCCCCCTCAAGGAGCATGAATATGCCTTCAAAACGTGAAACGGTGGAGAGAAAGTGTTGCACCAAACCAAATCATGAAAATTCCTGTAGCTGCTACCTAAAAATACAAACTCCATTAAAGCACCATGAAAGACCTGAGTGTCCTCTCCAAACACCAACTTGGATGGGAATCTTTCACCCTCGAAATTGGTTAAGGCAAGAAACTAGTCATCCACTAGCTTTCTCTTCACAAATGCAATTTTTCTCAAATCATCAAAAGCCATTCTCCTACTTGATTTCTACATTTTATAACCAAAATTATCTTTCTAAGGGTCTAAATCCTCTTAATAGATTCAATAGATTTATATTTAGGAAATATTCCACATTTGCCACTTGTCTCCTAGTTCCAACGTTCCATCTTCTCCCAAATTCTATTTTGAGTCTCTTTGGCTTCTCCAACTCCCATGAACACCTTCCTTCAGCCTATTTTGGGGATGACATGTCATAGTGGTCAGATGTCAGAGGCCAGGTCTGCAATTTTTCATAGTTGTCATAGATGCTCCATCATTGGTGTCATAGGGGCTAGGGTATCTAGCCCAAGTGTCCACAAACTCCCAATTTGACTCTTTATCTTCCATGGAGCTTACCAATCCTTCCCAATTCGACCTAAGATGCTCAATGAAATGTTTTATCACTTACCAACTCACCCAAGAGTGTTCATATTCCCATTAATTTGAATTTGCAAGAGAGAGATACCATGTATTAAGAAAAATCAACTAGTGTGGGTCCCACATCCTCCATATGTCTCCAAAACCATTTGCCACCTAAGATTTCTCTTGATTTTCTTTATTCACTCTATTTATTATATACTTGAACCCTTCTAATGTCTAAACATCATTTATTAGCTTCCTTATTACCATTCCACATGTGCCCATCCAACCTAGGAAACTAGTAGGATTGATGGGATTGTCTTACTACAAAATTATTTGAATGGGGACATTACAACAGACCAACCATAATCTATTACAAGTGTCGAGGAACGAGACAAAAGGCATATGATTGCCAAAAGAACCTACATGCTGTAGAGGAGTCGAAGCCTAGATGTCGAAAAGATGAGCAAGTCGATGAGAGGGAATAATCGACATCCGACAGTAGTGGAGGTGAGAAAAGGAAGAACTGAAATATGGCAGTCCAGAGAGCCTTGATCCAAGAAGATCAACGCGACCCGATGGAGTCGGCACAATGGAAGGTGATCTTTCGAACGAAGTTGCGGATCGGTGAATGGTGTTGAAAACCAAAGTTGATGGTGGAAGCACAGAGAATCTCCTGTCGATAGAAGTCATCGACAAGATCGGGATGAAGTGTTGAGAACACCCACACCCCTACAAAATCTCATGGTTGCAGAAGGGACACCATTTCAAGGTGATGAGACAGTTCCTGATCAACTTACGAGTACATGGATTTGAAGACAGTGTGTTGTACGATGTAGTCCCAATGGACGCATGCCATCTATTGCTAGGGAGACCATGGCAATATGATCGGAAAATGATCTATGATGGTCGAGCCAACACAGTCACAGTGTGGAAAAATGGCGTGAGAAGGACACTTCAGCCAATGTTGGAGGAGCAAGTCGACAATAAGCATGACGAGAGCAACCTTTGGGAAAAGGGAGTGTTGATGAGCATAATGAAGGAATTCCTCGCAGAAGAGGAGAGACAGTTGGGATGTTTTGCGATCATTTCAAAAGGACCATGTGTTGAGGGAATGACTAGGGAGGAGGATATTTTGGTCGAAATCAAGAAGTTGCTCGAAGAGTTTTGTGACATAATTGCCGATGAGAAGCCAATGGGATTTCCGCTGACAAGGAGCATATCCCATCATATCGACTTGATCCCAAGGTCGAGTCTGCCAAACAAAGCACCGTATAGGATGAGTTCGACGGAAGGTCAAGAACTCAATCGATAGGTTCAAGTGCTATTTGATAGAGGACTAATCAGAGAAAGTTTAAGACCGTGCACGGTACCAGTCGTATTAACGCCAAAGAAGGGTGGAGAGTGGAGAATGTATACTGACTCCAGATCTATCAATAGGATCACGATCAAGTATCGTTTTCCATTGCCGAGAATGGATGACTTGATGGATTTCCTGAGTGGAGCAACATACTTCATGAAGATAGACCTGAAGAGTGGTTATCACCAGATTTGGGTTAGAGAAGAAGATGAATGGAAGACACCATTCAAAATGAAAGAAGGGTTGTATGAGTGGTTAGTCATGCCATTTGGACTGACTAATGCACCCAACACATTCATGATATTGATAAATGAGGTGTTGAAACCATTCTTGGTAAAGTTTGTCGTAGTCTATTTAGACGACATTATGATTTTCAGTCGAACCAAGGTATAATACTTGGAGCACATTCAACAAGTATTGTAGAGATTGCAGGAGGAGAAGCTGATGGTGAACCTGCAAAAGTGTTTCTTCCTGAAGAAGGAGTTGGTGTACTTGGGATTTGTGATCTCGAGCAAAGGGTTGGTGATGGACCCAGAGAAGGTGAAGGAAATAATGGATTGGCCAGAACTGACAAGTACGACTGGAGTAAGGAGTTTCCATGGACTTTCTAGTTTCTACCAGAAGTTCATTCGGGGATTCAGTCGGATTTGTCCACCATTGATAGAATGCATGAGAAAGGGCAAGTTCAACTAAACGGATGCTACCTGGGAAGCTTTCGACAAGTGGAAGGAAAAGTTCATTGAGAGCCTAGTATTGGCACTCCCAGAATTTGAAAAAAATTTCTAGGTCGATTGTGATGCGAGTGGAATGACAATTGAGCAGTGTTGAGCCAGGAAGGCCGACCAGTTGCATTCTTTAGTGAAAAACTGAATGGAGCGAAGCAGAAGTATTCGGTCTACGACAAAGAATTTTATGCTATCATCCAAGAATTGAAGAAGTAAAGGCATTATCTGTTGCCCAAGGAATTTTTGTTGTATACAGATCGCCAAGCACTAAGGTGTTTGAACACTCAGTCGAAATTAGATCAACGAAGCATGAAATGGGTAGAGTTACTTCATAGGTGTACATTCATGTTGCGGCATAGGTTCGGCAAGTCGAACAAAGTTGCTAACACATTGAGTAGGAGAGTTGCAATGCTGAACATGATGAAAATTCAGGAAACAAGGATAGAGTCGATAAAGACAGAGTATGCGACCGACAAGGATTTTGAGAAACCATGGAAAGCTTGTCGTGAACCTTGGAGCGTCGACAGGACTCTGTACTTGATTTATCTCATCCAAGAAGACTATCTATTCAAGGGAAGTCAGTTGTGTATTCCCAGAGGCTCAGTAAGAGAGAACCTAATTCGAGAATTGCATAATGGTGGGTTAGCGAGACATTTTGGCATCGACAAGACCAAAGCATTGGTCGAAGAAAAGTATTACTGGCTAGGAATGATGACGGATGTCGGAAAGTGGTTTCGAGAGTGTCGAGTTTTTCAATTGGAAAAATGGAGAAGTCAAAACACGGGGTTGTATACACCATTGCTAGTACCAGATACCCCTTGGGAGCATCTTAGCATGGATTTTGTGTTAGGATTTTCGAAGAAACACAGGGAAAACACACCACAGTTACTTATGTATTGTAACGGCTGACGCCGACTGTAGTTAGTTATTTACTTTCAGTTATTCCGCATTGTAACCTATTTTAGAGAAGTAATATAAGCCACTTCTGACATCCAGTTTTACACCTTTTTCGTGTAAGCATTGTGGTATGTGTCGTGTGTATAGATAAGCAAGAACCTTATTACTGTAAGGCGCCTTGCATCAGATGCTCATCAACATATTAGGTTTTGGCTCCCAATTACCTCTTCATTAAGGATTTCTTCTATAGTATAGGTGTTAACATTGTCTTGGAGCAAGGCCTCACTCTCAAGGAGGTTATCTAGGTCTTACATTACTACCATAGTGGAAGTTCATGAGGCCATCTTTGAAGGATGGATACTATGAAAAAAACTATCGACACTAGTTATTTTTGTCCTGCCTTATTTTATCCTTTCATTGTGGCAATGAATCGTTTTGTATTATACCAATTATCCACCATAATATTAAGGACACTTCCTACCCTCTTACACCCTATTGTTACCATCATTACATTAGATAAATTGTCCATCAACTTCATGAAGTGTAAGACTATTTTGAGTGGTGGGATTAAGGAAATCAATTTGGATAGTTATTAGTTCATCAATTGGTACAAAGTCATGTTGGCATACAAAAACACTGCTACAACAACTGGCCATTTGTTTCAACCATGTAATCACTCAAATTTTCGTTTCAAAAGACTTGATGTCTAACCATTGTACTCATTTTCAATATGTCCTATGGGAATATATATAATATCATTTGATATTGGAGCACTAGTGTTCCTCCACCTACTTCCCTCAAGGAAATGGTCAACTCTAGGTCGTCAACAAGGTCCTCAAAACAATGCTTCAATCGATGATCAATAAGAAAAAATCCAATTTTCACCTGATTTCATGTCTCTTCTTATGGTGATATATAACTTCCACCAACACCACTGTTAGGTTTACTCCATTCCACCTTGGTCATGGAGTGGATTCCATCTTACATATCAACATTCAAACTCCCTCATTGCATTGGGTAGATGGACTCTTTTGTTACGAACCCGTGTCAACCCTTCTCTTTACTTTGTTAGTATATTGTTGTTGGACGCATATGCTTTGTAAGTCGTCCCGTAGTATTTGTTGATCCATAGTTTATATTAGCCCATGGTTTTGACCCAAAGTATTGGATGAATATGCTTTGTAATTCATCCTGTAGTATTATATGTCCCATGGTTTTGACTCATAGTATTGGGCATAGACTTAGTATATAAGTGTGTGTTGAGGTCATTGAAGGCACCGTGAAGTTAATTGTATTGAGATTGCTCAAAGGAGGTTGCTCCCTCGAAGTGGCCCGTGATCAATATAAAAGTGATTCTGAGTTCTATTATTTCTGATATCTCGTTTATTTGCATTAATTAATTATTGCAGGTTCTTCACATCTAGTATCACAGCACTTTCTTGGGCTCGTTGGGTGGAATTTCTGCCAAATTTTTTTTTTGCATCTATTGCGAGTTTGGATCTGGGAATAATCCCTATCCGCTTAACTGTGGAAAGTACTTGGGCATAATCCCTAAAACTCATTGTGAGGAGTACCACAAGAACCCCAAAGTAGCTGGCCCATTGAGAGGACCTTCCAGCAAAAAGGGCAATGACCCCTACCCGACTGGCTAGTTCCCACCCATGAGGTAAACCAGGAGCTGTCATTTGTGGCAGAGCGGTTATCAGTTTTACCTGAACCGTGGAGTGAGGGGTACTGCCCCAATACGCAAGCCGTCATACAACATTGGTGACTGAGTGAATCCCCTGAACCGATAGGAAGCTGCACATACTTGGGGTCCATATCTATTTTCAGCTGAACTGTTGTCGATCACTTCTGCTCCAGATCCAGCCGTTTTAGATCTATTCTGAAAGTCATTCCAGATCCAACCATTTTATATCTATTCTGAAAGTCATTCCAGATCCAGCCATTTTTCGATCCCTTCCACGCTGTTGTAGATCCATCTGTTGCAGATCCCTTTCGTGCCGCCATTGCCGATCCATTTCTGAAAAAAAAATTAAAATGTAAGGTATAAAATTTTGTTTTTCGGCCATGTCTCCCTTGTTTCAAGTCTGTTTTCCCTAAAACTTCACGGACATCCTTGCAATCCCATTCTACATATTTCATTCCTGATACCCTATCCCAAATTCCACTTCCCAAGACCAGAAATCCCACATTTGTCTATTTTTAGGGTTTTCCATAACTCCTTCAATTTTCACCCAAATGCCTTCAAATTTTGCCACCATGTTCCTTTCCTAATTCCGCTTCTTTGTCCCTCTCTACCAAATTTTCTCATTCTTTCACCCCGCCTCTGAAATCCCCAATTTTTTCCTCCCTGTCCATCAGAAAGTGTCCAAATCTTAGTCAAACCCCACTTACCAATCCGAGTTTTTCCCAAATCCAAATTTTCCTTTACTAAATAAGCTTTTGTTTGTGTTTTTCTATCCATTTCCAAAAAAAAAAAACTCCTGGTTGTGGTTGTCACCCGCGTAGGAGCAAAAACCATGGAGGAAGCACTTGCAGCCATCCAAACCAAACTCCAAGATCTGGATAAAAAATTTCTCAGCCTCCATCTTTAGCATTCAACCATGAACAATAACCGACAACTAGAATCTTTTGTAGCCACCGGGTTCTCTTCTTCTAGCAATTTTCATGTGCTGAAGCTTGATTTTCCTCGCTTCAATGGTACTGATCCGACTAGCTGGATATACGGAGTAGAACAATATTTAAGTTTGCATAATACTTTTTATGTCCAGAAAGTTCCACTTGCATCCTTTCTTTTGGAACATGAAGCCCTTCAATGGTACCGTTGGTACATCAAAGCTCATCCCGAGCCAAACTGGATAGATTTTTGCCAACTCCTTTTGCCACAATTTGGTCCTAGTGATTTTGACGACTTCACAGGAACACTCACTAAACTTCATTAAACTGGCATAGTGAGAGAGTATCAAATAGAATTTGAAAAACTAGCCAATCACACAGAAGGATTGTCTGATGAATTCTACAAGAGGTGTTTTATCCGTGGTCTCAAGGATGAAATCCGCTCAGAGGTCAAAATGTTCTGTCCCAACACAATGATGGAAGTCCTAGGGTTGGCTAAGCTAGCTGAGGACAAGATCGCAGCTCAACAATGCTCCAAACCCACCATTGTTCCCTTCAGAAATACGGGTTCCCAACGACCTCCCATCACGCTTGCTCCTCAACCAACTCCTATCAAGCATTTGTCTGAAACAGAGATGCAGGCACGTCGAGAAAAAGGGATTTGGTATAATTGTGATGAGAAATTCACTCGGGGACATAGATGTGTTCAACAAAAGCTCTATCTCTTGGATGTGGATTCTCCGCCTGCCTATGAACTTGGTGATGAAGCTCTAGATATAGTAGATGATTAGGTTGACATTCAGCACCCGCCTTTTGACACCCCATCTCAGGATGACCCACCCAAGATCTCTCTCCATGCTGTAACCAGCTTCACCACCCCACAAACAATGCGGGTCAGGGGATACTTCAAGAAGCTCCCTCTTACCATACTCATTGATTCTGGTAGCACTCATAACTTCATTGACCCTCGGACTGCCAAATAGGCTGATTGTATTGTCCATCCTTGCTCCCACTTTGAAGTCATGGTTGCCACTAGGGGCACCTTACCTTGCAAGGGGAAGTGTCATATTGTGCGTATCTCTATGGAAGATTATAACCTATGCTCTGACATGTTTTCCTTGTCCTTACGCGGATGTGATGTGGTTTTGGGCATTCAATGGTTACGTACACTTGGCCCCATCTTATGGGATTTTGCTGAACTTTGGATGCAGTTTTCAGTCAACGGGGAACAACACAAATTTATGGGCTTACAACCAGTGTCTCTCTACATCATTAGTTCACATCGCAAGGAAAAAATCCTTAAGAAGAATTCACATCGTTTCATCGCTCAGCTCCATTCCATTCAGATGCACCCATCAACAGTCTCCACTACTTCCTTGGATAGATATGCAGGTGTCTTTGTTGAACCAATGAGCTTGCTGCCTTCAAGAGACCTTTCTGGTAAGAATTTAGCCCCATCTACCTCTCAGTAGGAAATGATGGCTATTTTGCATGCAGTACAGAAGTGGAAGCCATACCTACTAGGGAATTATTTCTGCATCAAGACTGATCTCCAGGGTCTGGAAAATTTCCTGGAATAATTGGTCTCCTCCCCAACACACCTGAAATGGGTTATCCAACTCATGGGTTATCCCTATGCGATCACTTACAAGAAGGGTAAGGACAATATGGTGGAAGACGTTCATTCTCGCACAATTGATGACCCAGTTTCTCTTACAGCTTTTTCTCTGCTTGTTCCAAATTGGTTGCAATATGTTCAACAGGGCTATCTCTTCTATCAACTCCATGCTTCTTCATCAGCAGGGCACTCTGGGTTCTTCAAAATGTATGACCGGGAACAATGTAACTTCTTTTGGTAGAGACTGAAAATGACAATTCAACAGATGGTGGCTGACTGTGATACTTTCGAGGTCAACAAGGGTGAAACGACACTCCTTTCGGGACTGCTCAAACCCTTTCCCATCCCTACACAGATTTGGCCAACTATTTCTATGGATTTCTTAGAAGCACACTGGTGGTACAATACCATATCTACAAGGACACCATATGAAGCAGTCTATGGATAGACACCCCCAGTTCTTCTTCCATACACTCTTAGCGGCACCCCAGTTCAGGAAATTGACTCGGTTCTTCGAAACCGCGATCAGATTCTTCTCATTCTGCAGGACAATCTTCACATGGCTAGAATTCGACTGCAACAACAAGCCAGTCAGCACCATTCTGAGCGCACTTTTCACGCAGTTGATATGGTTCTTCTTCATTTACAGCCTTCCAAGCAATCCTTCATGAAACTCAAAGGCGTCAGTTGCCCGAAATGCAACCCGAGGATGTTAACGGGGAACCACTCATTCAGATTCTGCATCAATTTCCCCAACCAAAGCTTTGAGGACAAAGCTTTTTCTAAGGGAGAGGGGATGTTAGGAACCCATGTCAACCCTTCTCTTTACTTTTTTAGTATATTGTTGTTGGATGCATATGCTTTGTAAGTCATCCCGTAGTATTTGTTGATCCATAGTTTATATTAGCCCATGGTTTTGACCCATAGTATTGGACGCATATGCTTTGTAAGTCGTCCCGTAGTATTATATGTCCCATGGTTTTGACTCATAGTATTGGGCATAGACTTAGTATATAAGTGTGTGTTGAGGTCATTGAAGGCACCGTGAAGTTAATTGTATTGAGCTTGCTCAAAGGAGGTTGCCCCCTCGAAGTGGCCCGTGATCAATATAAAAGTGATTATGAGTTCTATTATTTCTGATATCTCGTGTATTTGCATTAATTAATTATTGCAGGTTCTTCACATCTTTCTTGACACCTTTAATTTGAATCAATGAATTATCATTTGGGAACATGTCTATGATGACTATTTTGCTTATTTCAAGAACGTTGAATTCGCTAAGAAATTCTAAAATACCCATTAGGACAGTCGCATCCACTCTCTCTCAATATCTGAAGGTTATTTCATCCTTACTTATGACTAATATCATGACACTTTTGCTTATGCAAAGTTTGATATTTTATGGTGTGGCCCTTATTTTATCAAACATTTATTAGGAAAGAAAGCATGCTCAATGGTTTATATGGTTAAATTATCAAGAATTTGTTGATGTATATGTAACTTCAGAATGTATTTCATATATGTATATTGTATTCCTATAGACATGTTATTATTCCTCTATACATAAGTGTCATCATTTATATTGTAAGTGTCGTAACTTATACTTGATGGGTTATTAGACCACCTTGTTGGGGTCGGCCCTGTATAAGACATGGGGGTAAAAGGGTTATTATACCACCCTAGTGGGGGTCGTCCCTATCAGCATTATGTTATGTGGTTAAGTTAAGGCCGAACTAGTAAAGGTTATTAGGCAAGTCAAGTCATGTATAAATAGAGTGCAGGAGGCACTCTATTTGATCATTCTATTATTCTCTCTCACTCTCATTGGAGAGTGGTTCACTTGTAGAGAAGGAGAAGCTACTTCTAGGAGAAGACTATCTCTTGTTCTTGGTTTGTATCATTGCTCTATCTATCTCTGAGGAAGTTACGGGGTTTTTCACCTTCTTGGTTTTCCCCGGTGAAACTATATGTCTCTTATGTGCTTGCATTATTGTGTCCATGATTGATGTTGTAGATATGTTGTACATGTTATTCTCTCAGTTAAGATCCTAGATCAGATTGAAATTTCTGAAAATCTAACATGGTATCAGAGCTAGCCTGAAAGAAGGCATGGTATGGCATTTATGACACTTGTTGCACTTGTGAAGTTAGGGCTTGATATAGCAAAAACCAGTCATCGTATAACTTTCGCTATAAATCCATTATGGAAAGGTTTCAGGATCTAAAACTCTTACAGGTCGAAGATAAGATCCTCATGTACCTTGTGTCCAAAGGAAATCCTCTAATTCATTTCACTTTGTGATTTATGATCAGTACAAGTTAGGGTTTCTGCCTCTTCCAGATCTCAGTCATAAATAGGTGACCTAGGAAAAAAGGTCACAACTTGGGCTAGGAAGCTCCAAATAAAATTTCATAAAAAATGACAGCTAGAGCACGGACTGTAGTTTCGCACGTAACTTTTTTAGAGGCCGAATTTGAACCAGTGATACGTGGCGCGCCGTACAAGTTCGCTCTCCTGTTTTATCCCATAAACAGTTCTTGTTGCGACACTTGGCATAACTCTCTCTCAGAGAATCAAATTGAGGTCAGACCTATGGGGTTAGAAAGATGACAAGTTGGGCTACCACAGGTCGAATTTTCAGACCCTGTGGAGTCGTAATTTCAGAGTTACACCAAAAACAATCAGGTGCATATTTCTACCAAAACATAATTGGATTTTGAACACCTTCATTCATGGCTCCAGGAATTAGAGTTTCGGAACATAGATTCTATAAGCTTTGGAGCATTCACTATATGCACCAAATGTCTCTTTGTTGATAGATGGCTCCATCTTTTTCCTTTTATCTTTTTTCACATGAATGTAGATAGGACAACCAAAAGTATTCAAGTGTCCAACATCTAGTTTTTCACTAGTAAAAACATCTTCAAGATTCTTTTCTCCTAGGATAACATGAGGACCTATGTTCTATATATAAACAATAGTGATGGAGGCTTCTTCCCATAAGGAAGTAGGAAGTTCATGATCACACATCATAGCTTTTACAACCTCACAGATTGTTCTGTTCTTCTTCCAACAACCCCATTATGCAAGGCATTATAAGGTGCATTTAATTGTCTTATTATCTCTGCCTCTCGACAGAATTCATTAAATTCACAAGACTCAAACTATCTGCCATTATCAGATCTCAAAGAAAGAATGTGATTTCGATTCTGATTCTCAACTTGTGATTTAAACTCTTGAAACTTGTTGAATGTTTCACTCTATGCCTTCAGAAAATGGATCCAAGACTTGAGGGAGAAGTCATCTATGAAAATAACATAGTACAAATAACCAATCAAGGATGGTCCTTACATAGGACCACATATATTGGAATGTGTCAATTACATTATTGCTTTGGAACTTTTGGTACTAATTGGAAATCTCTTCTTGATTTTCTTGCCAAGATTACAACCTCTAGAAATACCATCATGTTCAGATTTAAATATAAGAATTCCTTTTACCATATACAACAACCTAGGTAGTGCTTTGAAATGAGCATGACAAAGCCTCCTATGCTACAATTCACAAGGACTGACGATCTCATGGAGCATGGCTTGAATGAGCTTTATAGGAACTTTGTAGAGATCTCCCTCTCTAATTCCCATTACATATCTAGAGTTTAAATCTGCATTCTTAGGCCAAGGGAGTGCTTTATTGTCCATAAATATTACTCTAAATCATTTATGTTCTAGAACATAAATAGATAGGAGGTTCTTCTTCAAAATGAGAATACACAAAATTCCATCAACATGTAGTACATCTCCTAAATCAAACCAAAATGAAGGGGATCCAACTCCTTGGATTGAACACGTGGTATTATCTCCAAGCTCCACCTAACAGGAGAACTTATTTTCATTTAGATATGTGATAGCGCTCATATATCCACTCATGTGTTTGGATGTGCCATTATCCACCAACTATGTCTCAACACTAGTAGTAATGGATCTAGATAGGGACGCGATAAGATAATGCTTCTTCCTTGTATCTTGATCATTGGAATAATTATTTCTTGTAGGTTCATCTTTTGTAGCAGTAGAAGCATGAAATATACCCTTGAACTTTCCTCTTTGCTTTGTATGACTTTATCTTGAAATGTGACCCTTCTTATTGAAGTTGAAGAATTTAACTTTAGAATTATCAAAGTTATTTTTGTATTCATTTTCTTTTTTATGAGGAAGCTTCTTCTGAGAAAAGGTTTTCTTTCATGTCTTCATCTGTATCATAAGAACACTATTCTCCTATTTGAAGAAAGCATACTTGATTTGGTTTCTCCCTTCCTCTTAAAGGAAATCACTAGCATTCCAAAGTTTGGTTGCACTTGTCAACCATTTTCTATGGGAAACAATGTCTCCCATGAAGATGGGAGGCCATCGATAACAATTTGTATGAGATCATCATCATCAATAATTACACCTATACTAATGAGTTGATATCTTACTTGATAGATCTTTGTGAAGAAAAAGTCCACAACTTCGTCCTTCTCCATATTCATATTACAAAGTTTGTTCTTCAATGTTATCTTCTAACTGGGATCCTTCTTCTGCTAAATATTGGTCAAAGTGTCAAAGCATTCCTTTGCAGTATTCAATGGAGTAATCACTAGAATCATATTGTATTTCATAGAATCATAAATGATTCTCTTTGATTTGGATTTATTTTTCTTGAAAGTACTATGCCCTGCATTAGTAGAAGGATCTCTAATAACACTAGATAAAAATCCATCCAAATTATGCTCTTCCAGGATATTCAAAATCCTATTCTTCCAAGTATTGAATTTCAAATTTCCTTCAAGTGTGTCTTTCGGTCTTACTGAAATTGAATCCATTATTCTTCAAGTATTGTGCTCACCTAGGATAAACATAGGCTCAAGATTGACTACCGAACATAGATATTTCATGCCCTGAGCTCTGATACCATGTAAATTTTGATCATCAATTTAAGAATTACAATAGTACTTGAAAACAAGGAATAATTAGAAGCATACACATTCACAGTCGACACAAACTTACCCTCGGGAAACCCGCTATAACTTGAGGGAGAAAACCCCGGAAAAAATATTCCTTAGTATATTGATAGATAGAAGATAATATTTTCTTCACAATTAGTAGATTACGTCAAGCACCCCTGGTGTAGTATCAAATAAAAGAATCAAGCACCCCTGGTGCAATTATAGAGAAAGAGATATAGATGCAAGTGAATGAACTAAGAATAATATAATGCACTAAACTAGTTCGCTAATTTGGTAACATGCACAAACAACCTTTTTGGAGAGAATTCGCTCTAGAATTGGTTTCATCAATCCTCCATGGAAAAGTGCACCATTCTTCTCATGCATTGGATTTAACTCTGTCTTCTTATGTCAGGATGAAATCACCCTACAACTGTGTGCCAGATCACTTAGTTAGGTGGCTAACTTAAGTGTCATCATGCAAGTGTCGTAACTCAAGTGTCACCTTGAAAATCACTTAGTTAAATCAATTTTCTTGAATAAAACTAGAGTTAACTCTTTTTACTGCAGTCCTTCTTGTTAACACTTTGTAATATCCCAACAAAATGCTATTTTTATTTTTTAGTTATTTATCCTTACAAACTTATTTTATTGTTTACAGGTGTTGAGTTAAATGAACTCTGGAGCATTCGAAGTGGTTATTTTGGGTGTTGAGAAAGTGAGCTCTAAATATCACCAAAATTATTAAAAGATGTGACCAAATGAGCTCTAGAACATTTGAACTATTTTAACTAGTGTTGAGCATAAGCTCTGGAGCACTAAGACAGTTTACTTAATAGTGTTGATCAAGTTGGATCTGGAGCACTATTAGTTGAGTAAGTGTTGAGAAAGTAATGCTCTAGAGCACTTAGACTCACGATGATTAATTGATGTTGAGTTGGGAGCTCTGGACCATCAGTAATCCATTGAATATTTATTTAATTCTCAAACTATTATTATTATTTAATTCTTTCTAACTGAATCAGACTACCACTCAAAGAGGGACTCAGCATACAAGAGTTTAGAATGGTCAAGTAGATGATGACTAAAGATGAACTAGATGTTAGGTGATTAAAAGTCCTATTTTAAATAATTAATGATAAAAAAAATTGTGAGAGTTAAAATAAACTGAATTATTAATTAAGGATAAAAAACAAAACAGTGAGTGTGTCAAACAGTTAACTGAGTGAGTTAAACCTAAATCCTAGCAGCCTTTCCTCTTAAAAATCTTATAAGTAGCAGAGTGAGGAACATTGTGGGGGCAAGTGTTTCCATGTTCACTGGAGGGTTCAGCCATGAGTCTTGAGCGCTCAAACAGCAAATTGTATGATATTTGGTGTGTCCTAGAAAGAGGACTGTGGGGAAAGTAAGGGAAGTTACTCTTATAGAATATTCACACAAAGTGTTGGTAAAAGGACCTTGTGACTACTCTGTTATTAGTAAATAACATAGCAAATTCTACCTTAGGCCTTCTAAAGTCTTGTCATGCTCGGTTCGGCTTGGGGGTGACCTATTGCACAAACAAGGAACGGATTGAGGTCTATGGTTGGGTGGAATGTGCGAGTTACCAAGTCAGTTGGATAGAGGTAAAGAGACATATAAGTATATTCATGTTTTCCATTATTTCAATATTTATAGACTATGGATTCAAATTATTCCTGTCTGTTATAGTTGTATTTAGGAATCATGTTTTAACTTCATTTACGGATAGAAATTAATCCTTTTTGTTTATATGAGAATCTGAAATTTGTAGATATAGATGTGTTGTTTCAGTAAATGAAGATCTTTTTAAATTCAACACCATTGAAGATAATTTTATGTTATCATACATGTTTAATTTTTATGTAGGAAGGTCACCGACATAATTAATGAGCAATGGCCATGGGGCTAATCGTAATAGATCAAATGTATATGTTGTTCAAAGGAGAAAGATCCTATATATTACCCACACAGCGAGAGAATCCCAAAATAGGATTCAGGGTCACATCCCTAAACTTTGCTTGGTTTATTATATATATATTTATAAATGATATATATTAAATAAACATAACTCTTATATTGAAATGCACAGATCTCATAGAGTAGTAAACAAAACTTATATTTTTAAATAGAACTCATATAAACAGAACTTGCATAACCAAAACTCTCTTCATCTCTATAGAAATCAACATCATCCATATATGAAGCATATTAACTTTACTATTGATAAAATTATATATTCTCCCCACTATAATTAAAGATTATATACATCCTAACATAGCCTACTTGAGGAAAAAAATAAGAGCAATACCTCCATCATTACTTTCACACATTATAATCATTAAATAAAAATTATAAATGGTAATTCCACTACAATCATTTCCAAACACACACTCGGTAGGAAGTTGCAATTTAGTGCAGACTTGGGATTGAATCCCACTAAGGTGGTTACCACACACGCACTCGAGATGAAGCCTCTATTTAGTGCACACTTGGGATCGAATCCCACTAAGGTATTTTCCACACACACATAGTTAGCAGAAGGTTGCTTTCAACGCAGTTCATTGATCGAATCCCATTGGATGCAGAAAACATTCACCTCTAATAATCATGCTTCTAGTGTAGACTAGGAAATCACTCTCCATTAATTCTTAACACAATAGGAAGGCCATGGAGAAGGGATTGGGTGGGGCTCCATTTCCTTATAACTAATCAAACAACTTGAAAATAGGGATTTTCCCATATGCATAAACAAATAAAAATTGAATACAAAGACATAGAAGACATCGCCCATCAACATAGATACCCACAGAAAAAAGTATATCCTTTCCAAAACTGAAACGTTAGTATTAGATACCAAGACACACAGTAGGGGATACCGAATGAGAAAATACATTGAATATCATTTTAAAACCAGTCTAAGAGATTCTCAATCATACTCTTCTTCATCCATCTGAAAAGAGTAACCATAAATATTCCTAGAAGGCTTACAATGAAAAAGACAAACCCTAAGATCAATGTTGGGTATAAAGAAATCTATACAACAAATTAAACAACATGGTATGCACAATAAGGCTTGCCCAAACTCCTTGTCTCTCTAATAGCGTAGTCATCAAAACCCAGCTGCCATAACATCCAAAATACAGAATGAAAAGTATCCCATGGAAGGGAGTGCTGTCCAATGGGCCTGGGTCTTACCAAGACCATGTGCAGTCATCCTTCCCACTCTCACAAGCAGCCTAGGTAGCCAGCACCGTAACACTTTCCTGACATCCAAGGGAAAGCAACAAAACCTGTTAGCATATGTTTAAAAGCTTCTGCATATAAGAAAATAAATTAAAAGTAGGAGCAGTGTTAAGCAACGTTACCTGATTTTCTTTAAAAGCATAGGTCTCTCTATAATGGTTATGCATAGACCAAGAGCAAATATCTTGTCATGTGCAGGCCTCTCCTCCAACAAATAAGCAGGAAATGAGCCTCTTCTCCTCCCCTCTAAGCGCCCAAACCCAAAAATATATCAAATGCGATTAATTTTGCATAAGGGTAGCTCCGATCACCTTTGAGGGAACACGACTACCACATGAAGTCCTCGCACGAAGCCAGTCACATGGGATTCATTCAATTCCCAACATCCTACACTAATTCGCAAATCTTTTACCCAAGCTCTATAGTGAGATTTCATGTAATTTAGAGTATAGGCACTTAGATTTTAAAGTCAAGACTTGGAACCATGTAAAAAGGATCGTTCATCACTCTAGGACTTTTTTCCTTCCACCTTTGTATTGATGGTTAATAAAATTCAAAACTTGGACCAAAATTAGCATGAAGTTATTCCAAGTCACCTGTAATAAAAAGGACATTGATATGTATTAGCTTACACAAAGCTAAGTAAGTCCAGGAATTGGTAGACCTAGGGACCCTTCATAAGAACATGCAATGATCATTTCCATATCTACTATAATAGAGTACAATAAAGCATGATTGAAGAAGCATATATATAATGATAGGAGATAGATCATGATCCAGTATCAGAAAAAAATGCATAAACATTCTAGTAAACAAGTATGAGTAAACATATGCATGAGGCTACTATATCGACGAATAAAGATACAAGTCAACAAAATCTACCAAATCAGTACTATGTTGAAGATTGACGTAATAACTGTACCCAAAACATAAACAATCAAGTTATCCATGATTTTATTCAGTGTTGAAGTTAATATTAAAGAGATCATATGTCTTACGTCTATTTAGACCCTACACAAAAATAAATATTAATTGCATTTTTGAGGGACATTGCACACTTTAGTTAACTCTTTTACTAAAGCCTTTCTTGTCAACACTTTAGTTAACCCTTTTAGCACACTTGATAACTGAAGACAACAAATTTGATTTCTCTCTTATATTACCTCATCTTTTCTTTATCTCTTGTCTTATTTGCATGTTCCACTTGTTCCAACTTAATTATTTATCATATAAAATATACATGGATATTGTTACAATGATGTGATCATATTTTTCTACTCTCTTTCCAAGTGGGAATATGCTAAAGTAATTCACTCTACAGGTGGCTAGTCTCTAGAGGAGACTTAATATGAGACTGAATGGCCATGCCTTCTGCTACATTCTGTTGTGCATGTTAATTATTGATGAATGCATGATTCGTGTGTGGATGATGCTGCCTTTAACTATAGTTGTTAAGTACATCCATGCATCTATTTGATCATGAGAATGGTCGATTGCTGAATAGGATTGTATGCTTAGGCATGGTCCTAGGTCTGTTGTGTATGTTGTTCATCTTGCTTCCACACTATTTAACTAGTAATGACTGTTATGGTTGGTAGATGTGTGTGTTAACTCTATTGTTCTGGTACCTTTACATGGTTATCCTTATGTTGATATTTATATGCAATCATACTTGAGGAATAGGTCTAAGTCTTGCATGCTTCCTTCAATACTCTTAGGAGGAATATATGCATGTATTCCATTCTATGTGGGTGGACCATGTTTTATCCCTTGTGTTCATGGAGTGTGCTTATGCATAATTGTAATCTCTTGTTAATGCTCTTGAATTGTCCTTGGATGAATTAGGGCTAAGTCTGGTAAATGTGCAGGACCATTCCAACGAGTATTTGGGAAAGGAATGGACACCTTATGGATCAAATGAAGGAGAGAAGACTTGGTTGAAGTAGAGAATGGATGGATTTTGAAGTTTGAAGTATAGTTCAATATGAAGAAATGTTGTTGAAATTTGCACAACCCACACTGTACTAGTGTGAGTCAAACAATAGACAATGTGATATAAAGAAGATCCTATAAGAACATGGAACAAGTTCATCTTCACCATGCATAATGAGTTCCATCACTTAAAGAAGTATGCCAACTTGTACACTAGCAACAACCACATTAATAATAATATTAATGTGTCTGAATACCCTGATAGGCGTAAATGTGACACATACTATAGAAAAAAAACATTGCCACATTATTAATGTGTCACATCTCATGCATTGTCGGTGTCAAATTATTAATGTCTCACATGACCCTTGATCAATGTCATAATGCGACATAACCCTTGATGAACGCCACAATGCAAGCATCAAAATGCGACATAATGTTTTCTAAATGTCACAATGCAATGTAACCCTTGATAAGCATTGCAATGTGACATAGCACACGATTTAACAAACAATGTTTGAATTTGGTTAACCATCACTCTGCAATGCAACGTACCTTGAATGTGACATAACCCTTGATGAATGTAGAATGTCATATTATTAATGTAAATTATAACACTATGGACCACATGTATATTTTAACTTTATAAATATCACATTAACTAAATAAATGTGTCATTTATCATTAAGATATTTTCTTTTAAAATGATTATAGAACACCCTTTTTCATATATATATATATTAAAAATCTAAAAAACTAATATCAACATAGCAACCAATATAACACATATTATTTATATTGTTATTTTTAAGAAAATAACAATATAAATAATATTTTTATTTTAAAATATAACAATTAAATTAAAAAAGACTTAGGCTTGCAACATGCATTATCTTGTTCTCACTTTCTCTTCCCAAAGTTAACTTTTTTTTTTAACTATAACATATATATAGTGATCTTATTCATATATCCAAAGAATTAATTAATAAACACCTAGTTACGATCTTGATGATTCATAAAGCTTGTAATATGCATTATCTTGTTCTCACTTTCTCTTCTCAAAGTTTTTTTTTTTTAATTATAACATATACATAGTGATCTTATTCATATATCTAAATAATTAATTATTTTATAATTTTGCTTAACTATGCAAGTTATATCTTCGTAATATTTTTTAAAATTATTTATTTAATACACCATATTTTATAATAACTTTATTAAAATTCACATCATATTAAATTCCATAATTAGTGTTTTTAGTTTCTCTTATTATTTTTTAATCCATAAGACATAACGTTATTGTTTTCCTACCTTACAGCAAAAATGTGACATGATAATTTTGTAAAGATGATATCATATAAAATTTCATAATTAGTTTTTATTTTCTCTTATTAATATTAATCCAAAAATTACTAATATTTCTTTTAATGCCATTTTCATTCATATTCATTAATCCATTTCTCGATTTTTTTAGGTGACATAAAAATGGAAATAAAATATAAAAAATAAAGAGTCATCCGAGAGTCGTGTATCCACAAATTTTGGGAATGTATTTAAAAGCACGCAATCGATTTGAGGATTGTAATTTTTGAATAATCCACCAAATGGCTACGGAACTCACCCACGCGTCGCTCGACCACATCTACCGCACTCCCCATCGATGATAACTGCCCCGTGGGTGTGTATTTTAACTGCCTGAAAACCATATTGATGAGTTCTACAGCTCACCCATACTGGCTAACCTTAAACCATTTATTAAACAAATATTCATTATCGTAACTAAAAAAGATGACCATAGAAACCATCCTACTTGCACAAGTGTAAGCTTCCCCTTAAATCTAGTAAATCTACACTTCCTCCTCCACCTCCAAAAATTCCACCTCCAAAAAATCTAAGGTATAAACACCTACTGCGTAATTAGGTGACATCAACTGCACCTATACAAAGTTCAAAATACTAAATATTACAAAAAAAAATTCCATAACTTGATGACACATAATAACATTCAAGAACCATCGTGACAATTTCTTCAACTACCATATTGGACATAAAAAATATATACAAATTTGAAACTTAAAGAGTAAAAAGGTTAACATTATCAAATACTTGTAGGAAGTTCATGTTATTAAGAAGATATGTAATCGAGCATTCCTATAGAATGTAAGGGAAGAATCATTGAAAATTTACTGCCTGTACATAAAAAATATGGACATGATATCTAGGATTACTTATTCTACTATCGAATGATACATGCCAATGCGTAATAAATAATAATCAAAAGACCAATTAAGACATAACTTTACAACATGTAGTTACATATCCTTTTTCAATTAAATCATTCAGTTGATGTCTTAGCTTTTGCACTTCCTGTTCCTACATCATAATGAAGTAAATATATTTAGAAGGTTTTTCTTTGAGATTCTTTGATAACTATTAGAGAGCATCTTCCAAATTACAAACCTTTTTTTTTTACTCTTCATTCTGATGACGAGCTTTTTCTATTACCTTGTGTACTTGTTGATTATCTAGTACAGACTAGTATGAAAACACAATTTAGTAGATGACAAAATATTAGAGAAAAAAATTTGTTGACACCAAAAGAAACAAAACCAATGAGCTTAGAAGAGAAATCACATCAAAATTACAAACCTTTTTTTTTTACTCTTCATTCTGATGACGAGCTTTTTCTATTACCTTGTTTACTTGTTGATTATCTAGTACAGACTAGTATGAAAACACAATTTAGTAGATGACAAAATATTAGAGAAAAAAATTTGTTAACACCAAAAGAAACAAAACCTATGAGCTCAGAAGAGAAATCACATCATAGTTGGTCATATCCAATCTAACTCCAAGCAAATCGCTTGTGACATCATGTGTCATACTCTCTGCTGCGGCCAGCCTAGCATTGAGCATGATTATTTAAGAAGCAAAAACACAATAACTGCTTCAGAAACAATATAGATTAAAGTTCTTCTCTCTGTTGTCACCAAATTAAGATTCATCATAAATATCTCAAGAGGAGCAAAAATATAATCACGATACAAAAAACAATATAGGTTAAAAAATTTACTACTGCAAGTAAAAAAATTTCTATTTAAATTATCACTACATATATCAAATAGATATGCCAGAAACTTAAATAATCGCCACATCTTTGCATGAAATTAGTGGTATGGAAGAGGGTAATACTTGTTAAAGTTGGAGTTGGAGGATTCTATCACTACTTTCATTTTATGATATGTTGACTATCAGTTTTTTTCCAGAAAATTTGCTTACAAATTTCCTTTGGCTTGATAATTACTCAGAACTTAAACTTGGCCTCATCTGCACCCACTCAGGTGGCATTGAACCTAGCTCTCAGCATTAATACAAGTCTGATCATATCACAACTTGCCCTAGATTCTCCAAATATTGTTCTGCAATTGAAAGGTATCATTGCAAAGAGAATCCATCTACGTCCTTTTGTTGAGATGCATGAAGACCTTCAAGGTCTTCTATACGTTGCTTGGAAGCATGCAACTCTTCATCCTTCTATGAATTCATCTTTTGTTCTAAACCTAACCCAATACATTCGAATAGTGACCTTGAACATCTAGACTTAGCAATAGTCTTTTCCCCTGTCTTGTTTGTATATGAAGCCATAACATTTGAGTTTGTTTGCTCATCCTTCACTTGATTTTCTATGGCTTCCATTGCTTTATATTGTTTATAAAGTTGGTAAAAACAGGTTATATCAACAACCAATCATATTTATACCTTCATCAAGGAGGATTAAAAAACTATTGACTGTGTTCATGTGCAAGAATGCATTGAAATTTAAAACAGTCGAATTGTTTTGCATATCTTTTTTTGGTACTCAATTTAATGTGTTTCTACATTCATAACTAATTCCCTAATATGGGATTTGCACTTCTTAATCGACATGATAAGGGAGAGTGAGGTAAGGGCTTGTATTAGTGAATTAATAGTTGGTTAATGAGTTATGGTGAAGATGATAATGTATTGTATTTTGTCCATATGCCTACTTTCTTTTGTGATGTAATAAACAATCCTGGTTTGAACATGTATCAATCCTATTTAGTTGTGTTCATTCCATGTAGCGGTTTTACAAGACTAGTATCAAGTCACGAATTTCATAAAATTTGTATGACTAGTATAAAGTCGTGAATTTCATAAAATTTAGGATCATGTACGGATTTGTATGGAGTCTTCGTCTGTAGTTCCATATAATTGGTATGTCTGGTTGTGCATTTTCATAGAACAATATTGTCCTAGAGATGAGAGCGTGTCTTGTTATATAAGGTTCCAGTTCATAGCTACTCCATAGCTACTCTGCAGTCAAAAAATGATCACGATAATATCAAACCATTTATGGTTTGATTTTAAAAGGTCCACATCCTCCATGCTAAAAACAAAGGTCTCATTGGTAATTTCCATGCCCTGAGATCGACTACAAGAATCTGTCAAGTAAGCTATCCTAAGATTTTGGCATGCATATTTTATGCCCAGATAGTTGATGTAGAGGTTTAATCTATCTATTGAATGTCTAATAATAGAAAAAATGCCATATTTTTTTTCCTTATTGAAGGGAAGAGTGTTATAGAGATCTAACCAATGTGTTTGTTTCCAAACTAAAAATAAAACCAACTTTACCCAGGAGATTTTATGAGGTTTCCTCAGACTTGCAAGAAGTAAGAATCTTCATATCTCATTTTCATCTTTATTTCTACCCATAGTTCAATATAGTAGCAATTGTGTTTCAATGTGTGTGTCGGTAGTCAACGTTTTAGTGTATCTTGACATCTGAACAACAGTGGAATGGGAAGCATATGAAGGTCCAAGGATGAGGTGTGGGATTTTGCATGAAAAAGCTGGTGAGAACTGATCTCTGGAACTTTACCTGTGAGTTTTTGTTTCCAATTGTTTTTGTAAGCATCCGTGTTTTTTTATAATACTTGGAGAATATACTCATGTTATGGATTTTTGTTCCTCTTAACAGTGGTTCTCATGTCACCTTCTGAGATATCTACAATACGATTAGCATTAGGAACAACAGTCTTTATGTTGGGTTTTTGTAAAGCAATTTAATTGATAGTTTACCTTTTACTCGTCTCCGGTCTCATTATATCTAATCTAAATAGTTAAAATAGTTGTATGGATTTATTTTAACTCGAAGATCATTCCACATGAGTTTATTCAATCAAATTAAAACCCTAAAAGTTTGTTCAAACTTTTCCTTAGTTGAGTAAACATTGAACTCTTCATAAACCTTTTCACTAGTCCTACTTATGGCTTTGTCAGATTCATGGCTTGAATTTTTTTTGCAGAAGGTTTGCAAAAGGTCATTTGTTGGACATTAATAAAATTATCTTATTTCTCTACAATTCAATTGTGTATGTGTGTAATTCCATTTCCCTAACATACCTAAATATAGTTAAATGAATTTACAAAATCTAAAGATATTTATATGACTTTAATTAAAGATATTTATATGATTTTAATACATTTAGAAAAACAGTTATTCCCAACAAATATATATATTAATACGCAAAGAGACAGAAAATAGAATATCATGCTGCAGTAAAAAGAACTTCGAAGAAACCAACCTATTATGAAAGTCTGATTTCTCTGACACTTCAAATAATTCCAAGAATCCTTAAAAATCCCACATCAGATTTTAATAATGTACAAGATGAGGACACACAAAATGGGAATGGATATGTGACCAGATCAGACATACAAATAAAATATTTAAGATACACATGTAAGAGAGGATTTTATTATGTCAATTTCATAAGAACTTTTCTCCATATTTTAAATAACACGTATAAGTTTTCTTTTAATTTCAAGGCCAATTTTTGGAAGCTCCAAGCTATGATTATTTGGATAATGAAGTTCCCAATGGCTGTGTTTGTGAGACTAGATGAATCACCCTTGCATTGGACAACATATTTGTCCCACTGACTGTCTGGGAAATCAAAAGACTTCGGTTCAATAGCTGTAACTCTCCCTTCCCACCAACTTCCCCACTGACGATTCTTAGCTCTCCACGAAGCATGACATTTATCCCTATTTTTCTAGTTTCATAGCAAATTTTCTATACAAGAAAATCAAGGAAATTAGTCAGTTTGGGAAACATCAACTTAAAAATATTTCCATTAACATAATAGTCAAGTCCAATGAATTTGAGTTCCAATTTGTAGCAGGTCTCCCCAGATCCAGCAAAAGTGGAGTACTCCAACCTCTCAGCATGGCAAAATTGCACCGATCGAATTGTGCCTTTAATTGATTTCGAAGGTCATCCTTCTCGTGGCGTTGTCATTTCTTGTGGCATTCTCATTTCCAAATACTGTTGAGATATAACCAACACATTTGAACAAGCATTACAAGAAACTGGAATTCCAGGTTGGAAATCAAATCTTCAAATCCAAAAAGCACATACATCCAATACCAAGGAGTGAAAAAGTAACATATCTGTCCATGTAACATTACTTATCTAAATATTCAAATTCATCTCCAAATTGTGGAATACACTGATTGCATTCTTCATCTTCAGCCACCATTAACCAAGACTGCTTCCTCATTACTTGATTGCCATTCTTATTTTCCATTCCAACCCTGCCAATACTATAGCTAGTTTTTCTCTTGTTTCTAGCAGGCCTTACTCCATTCAACACCCTAGAAGTGGACCTCCATTCTGATTAGATCATTTATTCTCTTCCCTATGAACCATATTGGTGAATTTGTGTCTGCCTTTCCTTGTAATTAAATCCCTCATAAATATCCTGATGCTTACGAGTACTGGTTGTTTCCCATGTACTCTTATCAGTTTGTTTTAATAATATAATGTTGTCTTTTGACCATGATCATTTGCCATTGGATAAATATTTAGAGTAATATTTGGCATTTTAATATCCTAGTTTGAAGAGTTTCTAATGATATCGGAAGCGTTTTATCCATCTATGAGCATATTAGTTCCAATGCTTGCTCCTTTTCATCCTCTTCATTTTGCATTCTATCCTCTGAATTAGTAGCTCTTCTAACTAGCTCATTTAAACCAAAATATCTTTTGTTTACATCATTATGGTATTGAAACTTATCTATTTCATTATTCCAATCTATTTGTCGCACAGAGTGACCCTTGGATCTGGTATCAAAACCCATGCCTATGAACCTTCCATCCAAGTCTTCTTCTGGATAGCTTCTCTCGAAAGTTTTGTCATTGCCAAAATTCTTCCATTCTTATGACAGGTTGTGATTTTTCTCATGGTCCATAATATATGTATCCTTTTTTGTCCTACTCCTACTCATGAAATTCTCAAAATGGCTATAGTTTGGCTCAGCAGCTTCACATGAATAGTTATTATTGAGGAAAAGAGAAACATCATCTCCATTGTCAACTACTAGTTCTACCATTTCAGACTATCCACCAGGAATATTATCTGCTGGGTATTTTGGAATACATATTTCATATTTGTCAGATGAGCACCCCTCATCCTCTTTCTAGCTTGCTTCCAATCCATGGCCATTTCCAACAGTAGGAGAATCACATGCTTGATGTACTTGCTCAAACTATTACACGAGGGTGAAACAATGATTTGAAAGATTGAAACCTCACATCCCGTGCATAAAAATAACAATAAACAACATTCATTTTGTATTCTGGGCATGAATACCAATCAATTACACGAGGGTGAAACAATGATTTGAAAGATCGAAACCTCACATCCCGTGCATAAAAATAACAATAAACAACATTCGTTTTGTATTCTGGGCATGAATAGCAATCAAAAGCAGCCTTAGAACTTCATTGCTTGAATCTATACCTGAATGTGAAGGTAGTGACCAACATCTTGGAAATTTTGGGGTCACTCGGAAGAGTTTCCTCTGGTTTAGAAGCCCCATGTGAGGGGTTCTCTTTCCATTCCTAGAGTAGATGTCTCATGTGATGGTTCCTTAGGAGAGTTTCTTTGGAATCCCACATCATTTCAGGACTCATGTTTGTTGATTCCTTACTCTTGACATCATATTTTGGAAAAACATTTATTTGTTTAAAGAGTTCATACATAATATGTTTCTTGTTGGGTGGAGCAACCAAATTTAGAGGACTCTTTTCTTAACTTGTAGAAAAGGTTTGGCCCTTGAAGGTTACTCTATTGAATATTGGATTATGATAGCTTTCAAATCCTCCCATAATGTCTCAATTATCTACAGAGCTATGGTTAGTTGGAAAATCCTCGGATGGGAAGCGGGAATGACTAAAGCGTTAAGGTTGTCTAAGAATCGGATTTCGTTACTTCATAGAAATTGTATGCTTAATTTGGCTCATGTAGCCAATAGAAGCCTCTTCAATCTGGAGACATGAATGGAAGCAAGTAGGCCTTCTATCATTCCATGTCTAAAAGGGAATGATAAACACCAATGGGAATCCTATGCAGATAAGCTTAAAATGATACACGATTGTATTAAATATGTAGAAGATGAACTTATTTGTAGCATGAACCCTATCTTTTAGCACTACACCCCAAAACTAGGATACAAGACCATGTACACTCTCCGACATGGTTGAGGATCCACATTGGTGCTGGATGTCCATATGGAATACCATATTACGTCTTAAATATAGAATATTATATTATTTATTTGTTTTGTTGTTGTAATTAATTGATATGCCTTTGAGGTCTCCGTGTCCTCTAGAGGACTCAAGCAAGGGTGTCTGGTATTTCCTTTACTATTTTAATTGTAGATGAAGGGATAAGTAGGATAATTGTATAGGTTAAAGGCACAAGTTCTCTAGGAAGCATAATGATAGGAAAATCTTGACTCACCTAGTGTTTGTAGATGTTTTTATTTTTATCTTATGGCTCGAGAAAGGATGTTTACAAAACCCAAAGATTTGTATCATTATAGCCTAGCTTCAAGGATGGAGAATAATATTCACAAATCATCAGTTGCCTTTAATGGAGTGGAAGAAGATTACATAATAAGCACACTACAAACCTTACCTTGTTAGAACTTAGATTTTGAAACAGGGTTTAAGTACCTTGGCTTCTTGAAGCCAAATGAATACAAGAAGAATAATTTGTAGTGGTTAATAGAGAAAATTGAGAAAAGAACAAAATTATAATGTAACCGTTGGTTATCATTAGGGGGAAGGTTAACATTTGTTGACGTTATCTTGGAGTGAGTCCTAGTATATTGGTTTTCCATGGCTCATATCCCTAAAGAAATTTTTGAATCAATCAATCACAAAGAGAAGCTTTGTGGATAGGTAAGAGAGAAGGATGGACTATCTTTGGTTAAATGGAAAACTTTAGTGAAACATAAGGATTGTTGTGGGAGGGGACTAAGGAATATTGATTCCTTTGGAAAGGATCTCGAAACCAAAAGTCTTTGGAGGTTAATCTCCAATGAGGGACCATGGGAATAATTTATCTCTCAAAAACATATAGAACCTCTATTAGTAGTTGAATGGGAAATAAAAACATCCAAATTTGTTCATAATTTAGAATCTATATTTTGGAAAGTAATGGTTCTATCGTTTCCTCTTGTGGGGAAGTAGTAATTATGGGATAGAGTAAGGGTTCGCACCAAATGCTTGGGTGGGTTGTTGGATTTTCATATTTTACCCATAAATATAATAGCAAAGTTGTAGAGTAAAGAAATATTCAAACTTGTCCATGTAGCAGAGGCTAGCACCACAACTCTTTAGCATCAAGAATGGAAGGCTAGAGAGATATTTGTGCTAAGAGAGGTAGAATGAGAGAGGAGTAAATATTATATTAATCACTTTAAAAAAATCACATTCATTCGACAAAGGATGGATATTGCTTTGTCTAGTTGAAGAACCCAACACTCTCGATTTATACTCCAAGGTTAGAATACAAAGAAAGGGTGAGGATGTGTGGTGGTGGAAGGATTTGTGGAAACTCAAAGCCCCACTAAAAACATGAGTTTATATGTGACTTGTGCTCACGAACAAAGTTTTAACATGAGATGTACTTCAAAGAAGTGGACAGGGCTCTGAATAGCATATCATGTGTACGTTGGAGGAAGAATCTATTAACCATATTGTCAATAAGTGTGCATATGCAAAGAAGCTATGGAAAGAGGTAGATATTTTCACTAGATAGCGTATTTTGGAAAGGTGAAGTTGTGAAATGTATGGGGAATTGGTTCCAACAAAAAAATCTTTAAGGGATTCAAATCACTACCACTCGCGGTTGCACAACGTATTTTGCTTGCCATAAATGCCAATATATTCCAAGACAAGTCCTATCCAACATTTCCTTGTGCATCTCATATCAGGTCCTTAATTTAAGCTTAAAAGGAAATCCACAAACCTGTGAATGTAAGGATTCTGGTACAACCTACAATTGACAAAAATGGAGCTTGGGGTTTTTTGATGGTGCATGCTAAGGAAAAAATACATTTGGATGAAACTCATTATATTACATTCAAAGTAGGACTGGTGTTTGGCTCCAATAATTATGGATATTAATTAAGTTGGCAGCAGAAAAAGGTTTACTAAAGGTACAGGTATGTGAATATTCGCCAATGGAAACGAATTGGAGGAAAGGGATATTTAGAATGGAAAACCTAAGTACTCTTCCTATCCTGAACTAGGACAAAAGAGTTGAGGCTGAGTTTGCATGTATATCCTATGGGAAGGCAGGGGGGTGTTGCTCTTACTTCCAGCAACACACATGGATCTCCAAACTCAGAAATTTCACCTACAGGACAGTCACAGTTGATAGTAACAGCCGACTATAATATTCAGCAGTCACAACTAGCAGTAACAACTCACTGTAATCTTCAGCACAGTCACAACTAACAGTGACAACTGACTGCTTGGGCTATATATTGATGACCCCTGCATTCATAAACTTGAATAATACTCTATTTCATTAGTTAAACACATTTAACACAAAAAATAACACTAATCTCTTAAGTTGCTACGGCTAACTAACTTCAAAATAATGATGAGTTTTCAAACTCAAAAAATAACAGAGTATAACAGAAATACACAGTAAAATTATCTGTTCAACTTCAACTAATAATTATATTCACCTCTATCCTTGAATCACAATTACAATGGTGAGTATTTATAGTGCTTCATCCTAATTGATCATTAAATACTAAATGACCCTTTGTAACAAAATCATCACTGTAGAAGTAAATGTTCTGTTATGTTACAGTCTTGAGAACTTAAAATTACAGGTTGTAGGTGCCTCTTCAAAATATGATATGCTGCAACAGATTTTTTGAATGTAGTTTCAACGTTAATGTTTAAGTCGGTTTGATGGTGGAGGCCTGTTCAAGGATTTGAACAGTCAACAAAATCTGATTTGGTTTGTGTCTTTTGTTGATTAAGTTGTCATTGATGCCAACCGTTGAGTCTTGGTGCCCCTTATGAAGCCCCTGAGGGTTAGTGTTTGATTTGTGGTTGTTTGTGTCAACAGGAGACCTTTTGACTTTGTCCAAGCCCAAGTCTGGAGCCCTTGGAGCCCTTTGGACAATGGAAAAATCCCTGAACACCATGTAGAGTGTTTAAGTACCCCTAAGTTGTTTCTCTGGATCCCCATACCACAACCTATGCCCTAGTAACCTAGGAAGTGTCCTTGTTGGGTTGAAGAAGTTGCAAGAGTCCAAATGACCCTTTCAGTGGTCATCTGCATTTGACAGAGGTCATGGTACTCTAGGAGAAGCCTAGGCACCCCCACACCTTGATGGTGTAATACACCCTTGATAGTATGATGGAGCACACCTTTGCATATGATATAACCCACACAATGGTTGCTTGATTGATTATGATGGTTTGACTCTTGAGGTTTTGGTAGTTTGATGAATCCCTTGTGGATGATGGAGAAGCCCTTGATGGGTTGAAGAAACATTGGGACATGAGGAGTCTTGGCAACCCCATAGAAGGTGGCACGATGGTTCTTGACCCTTGTAGGTCTTCGTGCATGGTAAAGAAGCCTTTTGAAGAAGTATTTGGACCCACACTTGGTGGTTTAATGGTCCTTGGTGTCCTTGGAAGTTTGGACTCACACATATGGTCATTGGGATGTCATGAGGTATTGCAAGCTAGTGGTGAGGTCTTTGTACCCCTCTTTTGGGGTGTTGGTACTCTTATGGTGATGAAGATATATAGTGGAACCATTGGATATGTTTTTATGATATAGAGACCTTGAAACCATTGAATCCTTTGACCTTGATAACCCTCTGACTTGACTTGGTTTATGGTTTGGTCTTTGACACCCTTATGTATGGGGTCTTTGACATCCTGTACAAATTGAAGATTTTAAGAATAAAGGACCATGTATTTGCAAATAATCCCCTCATAGAATGATAGCCCTCGTCATGGCGTTTCCAATGGTAGGTGGCACGCCACGTGGTTCCTCAGGGTTGACGAAATATGAATTTTTGAAGTTGAAGCATTTTCACTCCATCTTTTGGGTCAGCCGACCAAACAAAAAAAAATAAAAAAAATAAAAAAAATTATTTGACATATCGGCCAGGCTATCTCTCCACGTTGAAACAAGTATAAATACTAGTAAAACCTCTTTAAACATAAAAAAAAGATAGCTCTGATTTTCGACCAGCTCTGAGTAATTTCGAGTGTCTCTGAGGCAATAGCAGAGCAACTGCAGTGGAGGAAGCCATAGTGAAGAGGTCCAAAGTCTTTGTTTTTTCTTTTTGTTTTTTGATCAGTGTGAGGCATCCACAGGAGTATATTGGAGCAGCAACAGCTGAAATGTGAGAAGATTGATCTGCAACAGTAGTATACACAACCTCAAAAGCAAGCTTCAAATATATATGTGATTTCGGGTGGACAGAGGACTGAGCAGTCATAGCAGTAAAGAATATTTGGGTTGAATAAAGCTCTGATTTTTCAAGAGATGGAGGCCTATTTTGTCTTTGGTTTGATTCAACAAATCAACAAATAAATGTGTTGATTGTATAAAGCCTTTTGTTGGAATAATAGAGATCGTAGTGTGAGCTGAATTGTACAAAGAAGATCACGGAAATTAAACCATGAAAGATTGAGTTGAACTCTGAGAAGGGAATATACATGCTAGCAGGTTGTTATTGCCAACAAAGATGTATTGATTTAACATGACAGGTATGTGCTCTCTGCTTAAGAAAATGGCGTATTGATTGTCTGAGATTCCAGCACAAGTATCAAGCCACCATAGAGGAAGCTCGTTGGCTGTTTACTCCATGCAAAGATTCAGAAAATGCAGATCCAGTTCAATTCTGAAACCTGACACTCTGATATTCAAGGTATCTGAAACTTACACTTTGTATTAAAAGGTATTGGAAAGAAAAATGTACATGAATAGATTGTCTTCAGAACTTATTGGTAAATTCAATACTTCAAGAGTGAAAGGTTCGTTGCATGTAAGTCTTGTGGCATGAACCCATAAATCAGATTTGTTTATACTGTTCATGATGCATAGAAAGGATTGAAGAGTGATTGGTTGAAGGCTGAGATGTTTTGACAGTAATAGCAACAACACAGCACTCTGACAGGTGACAGAGATTTGACAAAATGATAAGGCATATGTGACTATAGCAGGACTCTTGGATATCATTGACAAATGATCATTTGACTTGAGAGAACTTCTGATTGGAATACATGAGCATAACTCTTTGATGATTGGGATGAGCAGAATCTTTGAAATGTTCGCATAAGCAGATACTTAAAGTCTTGACTCTTGTGCAACAGATTGATGATAATCAAACATTGGGCATGAGCAGGAAGTCGAAGGACATATATGCTGAGCAGAATGGTTATATGAACAGTTGGTATAATAGTAGTACAATGTTGCACATGTTAGTTGGTTCAGTCAGATGAGCACGGTGGTTTGACATGTCCACAGGTTCATATCAAAGATTTCCAGACTCTTACTCTTTAGGGTGGCAGGGTGGTGCTAGGGCTCACAATTTTGTGAGCTGAGCTGCTGTAGCAGCTCGTCAGTTGCAGCTGACGAAGCCTAGGGGTTGTATCCCCTTCCAGTTTTAGCTGGAGAAGTTGTATTAAATTTGTTACCCCCGTTGTTGCTGGGTCAAATTTTATCATAAAAGGCTTCTGTCGTTTTACCCCTAGGACTTGGGTTTCCACGTAAAAATCTTGTGTACTATGCATCTTGTTATTTTTTTCATGAATGTTGATGATATGTTTCTATGATTGGTGATTAGCAACTTGCTCTTGATTAAAAATTTTGATATTGTTGAAATAATGATTCACCCCCCTCTCAGTATTTCGACAATTGGTATCAGAGCGGGTTCCTTCAAGAACAGTCTAATCACTGGAAGGAAATTATGGTCAAGTTTTCCAAGCACAGTAAAAATGGAATACCCATGTTTGCTGGGACGGGCTATACCTTTTGGAGTATATGAATGAAATCTTTTCTGCTAGCTCAAGGAGTACAAGTATGGAAAATAGTTGAAAATGGATATAAAGTACCAACACCCCCCACCAACAGATCCAACTGACTTAGCTTGTTATGATACGAATTCAAAAGCCACGAACCATATTTCAAGTGCATTGGATGAATCGGTCTTTGTCAAAGTCATGCATTGTACTTCTGCTAAGGAAATGTGGGACAAGCTCAAGACCATCTACGAAGGTGACAAAAAGGTCAAAGAAGCCAAACTCCAAACCTACAGAGGAAAATTCGAACATCTAAAGATGAAGGATGATGAGAACATTGCAACCTATTTTCTTCGAATTGATGAACTTGTAAATACTATCAGAGGCCTGGGTGAAAAGATTGAAGAAATAGTTGTTGTTCAAAAGATACTAAGAATGCTTCCCAACAGATTCAATCCTAAAATCTCAGCCTTGGAAGAAAGGACTGACTTGGATACCATGACAGTAGACTAGCTACATGGGACACTTGTGGCTTATGAAATGAGATTAGAAGATGAAGACTCACCTAGAAAAGAAGAAGCCTTTAAAGTTTTCTCCAAGCAAGCAATGAAAGACAAACAATCCAAGAAGGACAATTCAGAAATAAAATCCGAATCAAAGACAGCAGACCACTTCAACTGCAGCGATGATTCAGATGATGACGAGACAACAAACTTCGTAAGAAAGCTCAAAAGAGGCACAGGTAAGTACAAAGGTAAGTTACCTCTTAAGTGTTTTTCATGCAGTAAAATAGGTCACTTTGCTTCAAAATGTCCTTATGCAAAAGACTCTAATAGTGATGACAGTTTCAAGAAACATAATAAATACAGGAACTTCAAAGGAAAGAAAAATGGAAGGTTTGCAAAGAAGAAAAGTCTCTACTCTAAAATAAAGACCAGCTCATCAGATGAAGATTCTGATAGTGACTCAGATAGTGATAGTGATTCAGACAGCAGCAGTGCTAATGAATCAAAAAGGGTACTCTTCATGGCTGTTGATTCAAAAGATTCAGATGAGATCTCCGAAAACAAAGAAGAATCTGATTTAGAAGGTGAAGTAGACCTCGATGAAGAATTGATAAGTGCTTTGAAAGAGTTGAGAAGAGAAAGAAAAAGGAATAAACTACTTAAAGGGGAGATACAGGAGTTACAAGAAATACCTCAGATATCTGAAGAAGCAGATCAACTCATTCAAAGTCTAACTATTCAATTAGAAGAAGCTAAAAGAATTCAAGACAATCTTAGAAAACAACTAGAAGAAAGTATGAATGAATGTGAGAGACTAATGGGGGAGATAGTGACTCTAAGAACTCAACTACAAAAGAAAAATGTGAGTCAAGGATATGATAACAGTTCCAAGATACTTGATCAGATCATCAGTAATCAAAATCCATACCTCGACAGAACAGGTCTTGGTTATAAGAAGCACAATGATGAAGGTTCAAGTTCTAAGACAGCTGAAGATAAACCGGAAGTTATCAAAGACCCCGTCATCCAGGAAGTACCCATATATCATCCAAAACAACAACCAGAACAAGCTCCCATTGAAAATCAACATGTTAAATTGACAACACCTCTAAGAAGACCATTTCAACCTAGACAACCAACCTCATAATGGACTCCAGTTGAAAATCGAAGTTTCAGATGGGAACACCTCCAAGAAGACCATTTGTTCCCAAGTATGAATATCCGTTTTATGGTTATTGTTTTTCTTGCGGAATATTTGGGCATGAAGCTATGAATTGTTTAAAAGGAAGATATGCAGAAAACAGAAATAGGTATGAAAATTCTAGATAGCAACGAAACAACAACAGTTTTTCTCCTTTGGATTCTGAAGTTGAATGCCAGAAATGCAACAACTTCGGGCATACAGCCAGGAATTGCAGAATGACAGTCCCTCCTACAACCATTAAACAGGTATCAACCAATCGAATGGGTGACCAATGAAAAGTATGGATAAGACAAAAGAACAATTTGAATATTCATGAATGTGGGATAGCTCTTCAAGCTCAAGATCAAACTGGTAGCAACAAATGGTATGTTGACAGTGGTTGTTCTAGGCATATGACAGGTAACAAAGGCGCTTTCATTTTTCTTGAAAAAGATAAAGGATCTGTCTCTTTTGGAAATAACAAATCAGCAAAAGTTGTTGGAAAAGGTACAGTAAATCTTGGTGGCAAAGATACAGTAGCAGAAAATGTGTTGTTTGTGGACAGTATGAAGCATAATCTGCTGAGTGTCATCCAGATGTGTGATCAGGGACATGAACTTACATTCAACTCAAAGACATGCAAGACAAGAGAAGAAGGATCAAGAAAGTTAGTGGCAACAGCTACCAGGACTCCAAACAACATATATGTTTTGGACGAGATCAAGGAAGAGAAATGTCACCTAGGAAAAGAAGATGAGAATTGGTTATGGCATAGAAGAATGGGACATGTACATTTTGATAATCTGGTCAAGATCAGCAAGAAGCAAGCCGTAATGAACATGCCATAGATTACAAAGCCTTCCGACACTATATGCAAGCATTGTCAGCATGGGAAACTTACGAAATCCAATTTCAAGACAAAAGAATACTCTTCTACAAAACCCTTAGAGCTTGTCCACACTGATCTATGTGGGCCAACCAAGAATAAAGGATTGGATGGTGAAGAATACTTCATGCTGCTCATTGATGACTACTCCAGGATGACATGGGTATTCCTTCTTAACAGGAAATCAGAAGCCTTTGAATGCTTCAAGATCTTTAAAGAACAGGTTGAAAATGAAACAGGTAAACGAATCAAGTGTCTCAGATCTAATAATGGTGGAGAATTTACATCAAATGAATTTTATCAGTACTATGAAGAAAATGGTATAAAAAGACAATTTTCAGTTGTCAGAACACCTCAACAGAATGGAGTAGTAGAAAGGAAGAATAGATCAGTGTTAGAAATGGTCAGAACTATGTTGACTGAAGCTAAGCTAAGCAAAACAATTTGGGCTCAGGTAGTACATACAACAGTCCACATTATGTACAGAGGATTGCTCAGAAGCAACAGTGATAAAACTCCTTATGAGCTATGGATAGGAAGAACAACTAATGTTCAACACTTCAGAGTGTTCGGAAGCAGGTGCTACATCAGAAGAGATGATAAGAAGATTAGAAAATTCAAATCTCGTGCCGACGAAGGAATATTTGTTGGGTACTCATCCACAAGAAAGGCCTACAAGTGTTACAACCTGAGATTAGGTAAGATAGTGGAAAGCATCAATGTAAAGATTGATGAATCGAGCTTGCCAAAATGTCAGGAATACTTAGAAGATCATGATGACAAAGAATAATAAGATGAAGAAGAAGATGATGATGATGAAGTAGAAGAAGAACAGAGAAAAATTCAGCCAAAAGTTACACAGGATCAACAGCAAGAACAACAAAACTCTCCTAAGAATTGGTATCAAAAGAATCATCCACATGAATTGATTATTGGTGACAAAAATGCCAGCATAGAAACCAGAAATGATTGAAGACAAGTCCGAAGACCAAAACAAGTATATTTCTCACTACTATCTACAGTAGAGCCGAGTAACTTTGTGGAAGCTAGTGTAGATGAACATTGGGTCAAAGCCATGGGAGAAGAACTTGATCAAATCAAGAAAAAATGAAACATGGGAACTTGTTCGTAGACCCAAGGACAAAAATGTGATTGGCGCAAAATGGATTTTCAGAAATAAGCTGAATGAAGATGGACAGGTAATCAGAAACAAGGCAAGATTGGTTTGCAAAGGATATGCTAAAATTGAAGGGATAGATTTTGAAGAAACATTTGCTCCAGTAGCCAGAATGGAAGCTATAAGAATGATATTGGCCTATGCTTGTTCTAAAAACATGAAAGTGTATCAAATGGATGTCAAATCAGCCTTTTTGAATGGCAAACTAGAAGAAGAAGTCTACATTGAACATCCAGAAGGATTCCATCTATCAGCAAACAAGGACTATGTGTGCAGATTAAAAAGGGCTCTATATGGTTTAAAGCAAGCTCCTAGAGCTTGGTACTCCAGATTGGACAGTTACTTGTATAAAAAAGGTTTCAAAAGGGGAACTGTAGACAACAATATGTATATCAAGATTGATCATGACAGCATACTTATTGTTGAAGTGTATGTTGATGATACTATCTTTGGTAGTGATGATGATACTCTGAGCCAACAATTTGCCAAGGTTATGCAGAACGAATTTGAGATGTCACTACTTGGTGAACTGACCTTCTTCTTGGGACTTCATATATCACAATGTGAAGAAGGCATCTTCATCTCTCAGACCAAGTACATTAAAGAAATGTTGAAGAGGTTCAAGATGGAAAATTGTAAGCCTGTGAGCACTCCTATAACTACTAGTTGCAAGTTAAGCAAAGACGATGACTCAAATGCAGTGGATCAAAAAATTTACAGGTCAATGATTGGAAGCCCACTGTATGTGACAGCTTCAAGGACAGATGTGATGCAAGCTATTGGACAGGTTGCAATATTTCAAGTAGCTCCGAAGGAAACTCATGTTATTGCAGTCAGAAGAATCTTCAGATATCTTAAAGGAACTATGGACTTTGGATTATGGTATTCAAAAGGAAATGAGTTGGACTTATTAGCTTACTCAGACGCGGATTGGGTAGGATGTGTGGATGACAGAAGAAGCACAAGTGGTGCAGCATTTTTCTTAGGAAACTATCTGGTATCATGGTCTAGCAAAAAGCAATCCTCAGTATCCTTGTCAACAGCAGAAGCAAAATATATAGCAGCAACAACATGTTGTACTCAAATCCGGTGATGCACTCCAAGACAAAGCACATCCCTATCAAATATCACTTTCTTAGTGAACAGGTCACAGAAAATCACATCAAGTTGGAATATATTGGGAAAAAGGAGCAAATAGCAGATATATTCACCAAGCCACTTCCTAAACGGACATTTGAGTACCTCCGACAAAAATTGGGGGTCATTCCTTCTTCCCACTAAATTGATTCTTCTTCTTCATACAGAAGTGCCTAGTCTTTGGGAAAGCATGTTCTAAGGGGGAGCGTTACTTCAAGGTAGTACCCTTTTCCATTGATTCCAAAGGGGGAGAGAATTTGTGAATAGGGGGAGCCTATTCTCAGGGGGAGCCTGAGTGTTGTCATCAGAGACAAAGGGGGAGATTGTTGATTAAGTTGTCATTGATGCCAACAGTTGAGTCTTGGTGCCCCTAGTGGAGCCCTTGAGGGTTAGTGTTTGATTTTTGGTTGTCTGTGTCAACAGGAGACCTTTTGACTTTGTCCAAGCCCAAGTCTGGAGCCCTTGGAGCCCTTTGGACAATGGAAAAAGACCTGAACACCCTTTAGAGTGTTTAAGTACCCCTAAGTTGTTTCTCTTGTTCCCCATACCACAACCTATGCCCTAGTACCCTAGGAAGTGTCCTTGTTGGGTTGAAGAAGTTGCAAGAGTCCAAATGACCCTTTCAGTGGTCATCTGCGTTTGATAGAGGTCATGGTACTATAGGAGAAGCCTATGCACCCCCACACCTTGATGGTGTAATACACCCTTGATAGTATAATGGAGCACACCTTTGCATATGATATAACCCACACAATAGTTGCTTGATTGATTATGATGGTTTCAATCTTGAGGTTTTGGTAGTTTGATGAAGCCCTTGTGGATGATGGAGAAGCCCTTGATGGGTTGAAGAAACATTGAGACATGAGGAGCCTTGGAAACCCCATAGAAGATGGCACGATGGTTCTTGACCCTTGTAGGTCTTCGTGCATGGTAAAGAATCCTTTTGAAGAATTCTTTGGATCCACACTTGGTGGTTTAATGTTCCTTGGTGTCCTTGGAAGTTTGGACTCACACATATGGTCATTGCGATGTCGTGAGGTATTGCAAGCTAGTGGTGAGGTCTTTGTACCCCTCTTTTGGGGTGTTGGTACTCTTATGGTGATGAAGATATATAGTGGAACCATTGGATATGTTTTTATGATATATAGACCTTGAAGTTGATGATGTCCATTGAAGCCTTTGACCTTGATAATCCTTTGACTTGACTTGGTTTATGGTTTGGTCTTTGACACACTTATGTATGGGGTCTTTGACGTCTTGTACAAATTGAAGATTTTAAGAATGAAGGACCATGTATTTGCAAATAAGCCCCTCATACGATGATAGCCCTCGTCATGCCGTTTCCAATGGTAGGTGGCATGTTACATGGTCCCTCACGGTTGACGAAATATGAATTTTTGATGTTGAAGCATTTTCACTCCATCTTTTGGGTCAGCCGACCAAACAAAAAAAAAAAAAAAATTATTTGACATATCGGCCAGGCTATCTCTCCACGTTGAAATAAGTATACATACTAGTAAAACCTCTTTAAACTTTAAAAAAAAGATAGCTCTGATTTTCGACCAGCTCTGAGTAATTTCGGGTGTCTCTGAGGCAATAGCAGAGTAGCAGCAGTGGAGGAAGCCACAGTGAAGAGGTCCAAAGTCTTTGGTTTCTCTTTTTGTTTTCTAATTAGTGTGAGGCATCCATAGGAGTATATTGGAGCAGCAACAGCTGAAATGTGAGAAGATTGATCTGCAACAGCAGTATACACAGCCACAAAAGCAAGATTCAAATATATCTCTGATTTCAGGTGGATAGAGGACTGAACAGTCGCAGCAGTAAAGAATATTTGGGTTGAATAAAGCTCTGATTTTTCAAGAGATGAAGGCCTATTTTGTCTTTGGTTTGATTCAACAAATCAACAAATAAATGTGTTGATTGTATAAAGCCTTTTGTTGGAATAATAGAGATCGTAGTGTGAGCTGAATTGTACAAAGAAGATCATGGAAATTAAACCATGAAAGACTAAGTTGAACTCGGAGAAGGGAATATACATGCTAGTAGGTTGTTATTACCAACAAAGATGTATTGATTTAAAATGATAGGTATGTGCTCTCTGTTTAAGAAAATGGTGTATTGATTGTCTGAGATTCCAGCACAAGTAGCAAGCCACCACAGAGGAAGCTCGTTGGCTGTTTACTCCATGCAAAGATTCAGAAAATGCAGATCCTGTTCAATTCTGAAACCTGACACTTTGATATTCAAGGTATCTGAAACTTACACTTTGTATTAAAAGGTATTGGAAAGAAAAATGTAAATGAATAGATTGTGTTTAGAACTTATTGGTAAATTCAATACCTCAATAATGAAAGGTTCATTGCATGTAAGTCCTGTGGCATGAACCCATAAATCAGATTTGTTTATACTGTTCATGATGCATATAAAGGATTGAAGAGTGATTGGTCGAAGGTTGAGATGTTTTGATAGTAATAGAAACAGCAGAGCACTCTGATAGGTGACAGAGATTTGACAAAATGATAAGGCAGATGTGACTATAGCCGGACTCTTGGATATCGTTGACAAATGATCAGTTGACTTGAGAGGACTTGTGATTGAGATACATGAGAATAACTATTTGATGATTGGGATGAGAAGAATCTTTGAAATGTTAGCATAAGCAGATACTTAAAGTCTTGACTCTTGTGCAACAGGTTGATGATAATCAAACATTGGGCATGAGCAGGAATTCAAAGGATATATATGCTGAGCAGAATGGTTATATGAATAGTTGGTATAATAGTGGGACAAAGTTACACATGTTAGTTTGTTTAGTCAGATGAGCAGTTCGGTTTGACAGGTCCACAGGTTCATAGCAAAGATTTCAAGACTCTTACTCTTTATGGTGGCAGGGTGGTGCTAGGGCTCACAATTTTGTGAGCTGAGCTGTTGTAGCAGCTCGTCAGTTGCAGCTGACGAAGCCTAGGGGTTGTAGCCCCTTCCAGTTGTAGCTAGAGAAGTTGTATTAAATTTGTTACCCCAGTTGTTGCTGGGTCAAATTTTATCATAAAAGGCTTCCGTGGTTTTACCGCCAAGACTTGGGTTTCCACGTAAAAATCTTGTGTACTATGCATCTTGTTATATTTTTCATGAATGTTGATGATATGTTTCTATGATTGGTGATTAGAAACTTGCTCTCGATTAAAAATTTTAATAATTGGAAAATAGTGATTCACCCCCCCCTCAGTATTTCAACATCTTTGATAATGGCCTTTCAGAAATATAATAAATTATTTCTAGGCGGTGGAGATTTTGGCGGACATCTTATCAAATGGTGGAATAATTAATCCACTTCCAAAATCCTCCCCCTTAATTACTACATTCAAAAAACAAAACTTCGAAATACTAGATCTCTGTTATAGCTTACAAACCCCAATGTTTTTCCTATGAAACTCAAACAACTCTTTCCCCGGAGTTTTGTAAATAGGTCTTGTTTATCAATTCTCGAATGAAATGATACCTTGTATCAATATGCTTACTTCTTTTATGAAAGACGTGATTTATTGATTGTGCAATCGCTGATTTGTTGCCACAGAAAATCTAAGTTCGTTCATCTTGTTCATGCTGCAACTTAGAAAGAGTTCTTCTCATCCACACAGTTTAACATGCAGCTGTTGTTGCTACAACATACTCTGCCTCAACAGAGGATAGTGTGTCTATGGGCTGCTTCTTTGAATCCCATGCTACTAATCCTGATCCAAAATTTAATACATCTCCAGATGTACTCTTTCTATCATCTGTAGAACCTACAAAATCATTGTCAGTATATCTAATCAACTTAAAATTTGAGTTTGATGTATACTGGATACCAAACTTTGTTGTTCCAACAATATATCTCAAGATCCTCTTTCGAGCTTGCCAGTGGGTGTTCTTTGAAGACTCCATAAATCTTGAAATCATACTTATTGCAAACACTATACTAGGTCTTATTGCAGTCAATTACATGAGACTTCCTACCAGTCTCTTATACAACATTGGATCAAGCCTTGAACCATCATCCTCCTTACTGATTTTTGTACTAGTTGCAATTGGAGTTACAATTGGATTACAATTCATCATAACTTGGAATCTTTTTAGTACATCAGCTGCATACTTAGTTTGATTGATAACAACACCATCACCAGATTGAGTTACTTCAATACCAAGAAAATATTTCATCATTCCTAAATCAGACATCTCAAATTCTGTTTTCATGGCTTTCTTAAACTGATCTACTGAAATATCTCCAGTGAAGATCAAATCATCAACATATAAGCAAAAAATCAGTATTTTACCTTCTTGCTTTACCTTTGTATACAAGGTTGGATCACTTGGACTTCTGTTGAATCCTTCACTATTCAAATGTTCATCAATCCTGCTATACCATACTCTAGGTGCCTGCTTCAATCCATACAATGCTTTCTTTAATATGTAAACTTTGTCATCTTGTCCATCAATTTCATATCCAGGACGTTGTCTCACATAAACCTATTCTTCTAAATATCCATTCAAAAATGCAGACATTACATCCATTTGATGTTCATACAATTTATTATAAGCCACAATGGCTAATACCATCCTTACTGTATCAAGTCTGGATATAGGTGCAAACGTCTCATTATAATCAATACCAGGTTGTTGACTAAACCCCTGAGCTACAAGTCTTGCTTTTTATTTTTCAACTTCACCATCAGTATTTAACTTAGTCTTATAAATCCATTTGACACCAATACAATTTTTATTATCAGGAAAATCTACAAGATCCCAAGTATTATTTCTTTCTATGGCATCAATTCCTTCATCCATTGATTTTATCCAAACATCCTTTTTAACGACTTCATTAAAACTTACAGGATCACATGCTATCAATGCAAAATTTGAAACTTGATCTACTTCTTCATTTTTCTCATACAATTATCTTAAACTTCTAGTTTTCTGACCTCTAACTCTGTTTCTTAATGAAGCTAATGTAGGATTTGATTCATTACTTACCTTTGATCATGTTCCTTGCCGTGCATCAACACTTGATGGTTCCCCACGTTCTTGTGTTCTGGGAGATATGGCAGGTGTTCTTACTACTGGTGTAGGTGTTTGTGGAGTTATCTGTCCTCCATGTATGCCCTGCTCATCTTCTTCATCTTCTGCGTGAGATGTAACCACGTCCTCTGCAACCAACTTATCTATGTTACCATCCCATGCTTCTTCTTCCTTAAACATCACATCTCTGCTGATGACATACTTCTTGGTGATTGGATTATAGAGTCTATATGCTTTAGATTCTTCAGTATATCCAACAAAAATACATTTCTCATCTGTCATCAAACTTTCTCCTCATATCTTCACGTACATGTGAATAAGCTACACAACCAAATATTCTTAAATGAGATATGTTGCTACACTTACCATTCCATGCTTGCTGTGGAACTCGATCCTTCATGCTCTGAGTTGGGCTTTTGTTCAGAATGTATATTTCATGGGTAACAGTGTCTCTCCAATATTCATCTAAAAGATGCTTCTCCTTCATCATACTTCGAGCCATGTTCATAATGGTTCGATTCTTTCTTTCTGCCACTCTGTTCTACTATGGAGTGTAGCGAGCAATAAACTATCCTTTAATTCCATAATGTTGACAAAATTCCACAAAATCATTTAACATATACTCACCTGCTCTATCTAATCTCAAGACTTTAATACATCTGTCACTCTCCTTTACAACCATAGCTTTAAAACTTTAAAACACCTCAAAATCTTGAGATTTCTGTTTCAGCAAATACACCCAAGTTTTTTGACAGAAATCATCAATAAATTCATAAAATAAAAATGACCAGTCAAAGAAGGTGTTTCCATCGGTCCACACAAATCTTTGTGTACTAGCTCCAATGGTGCTTTTCCTCTGTATGAGACTTCAGAGATGAATTTCTCTCTATGATGGTTTCCCAATATGCAGCTCTCACATGAACTTGCTGGATGCTGAATACTGGGCAACCCTTTTACCATCTGCTTCTTCTGTAGCAAATCTAAGCCACCAAAATGTAAATGGCCATACCTCAAATTCCATAACCATGATTGGTCTAAACTCTTTGTTTTATAAACATTCAAAGAGTTAGTCAAATCATTTCTCATAATTAGTGGAAACATTCTGCTCTTTGTCATTTCTACTCTGGCTAGCAACTGCTTACTTGGATATTTGTCATAAATAGTACATACCTTGTTCTTAAAGAACACTCTCTACTTCTTCTCTAACAATTTTCCCGCACACAATAAATTACACGTTAAACCAAGAACATAATAAACATCATGAATTGTTCTTCTTTTACCATTCTTGGCATATACAACAATCACACCTTTACCATTAACTTTTACCTTACTGCCATTACCTAACTTCACTTCAGACTGAATGCTTGTATCTAGGTTTAGAAGTAACTCCTTATTTCCAGTCATGTGATTGCTGCATGCGTTGTCCAAGAACCATATATCCTTTGAACTTTACTGGGTGACATTACAAGTTAAAAACATATGATTCTCCTCATGTTTAGTCTCCTCTGTAATGTGTGTAGACAACTTACTAGAATCTGTTTGCTTCTTCCAACACTTGTTAGAAAAATGCCCAAATTTCTTGCAATAGAAACATTCAACTTTAGATCTATTATACCTTTGATTTCTTAGCTTCCATGTTCTGCTGCTACTCCCCCTTACTCTAGGAGTATTCTGCAGTAACTTCTCTTCATATTTTGAATCATTTTTTATCTCACTATGATCAGCAGTTCGACCTCCTCTTCCTCTAATACTAGACCTTCTTCTACCTCTGCATCTAGTAACATGTAATTGAGATTTAAAAGCATTTTCTAGTGGAGTATCATCATACTTGTTCATTCCTGATTCATGAGCAATCAAAGAACCAATCAACTCATCAATATGCATTTGACTGAGATCTTTAAACTCTTCAATGGGAACAACCACTGCTTCAAACTGCTTTGGTAAACATCTCAACAATTTCTCAATCACCGACTGATCTGAGAGGTCTTCACCATACTGTCTCAGCTGGTTTACTATGTTCATAACATGAGTCATAAAATTATCAACAGTCTCACTGTCCTTCATCTTTAAATTCTCAAAGTCCCTTCTCAAGTTCTGCAGCTTAACATTCTTTACCTTGGTAACACCTTGATAACAAGTTTCAAGAGTGTCCCAAGCTTTTTTTGAAGACTTGGCACTTGATATCTTCGGAAATATAGATTCACTTAGGCCTTGCTGAGTAAGGCCAAGAGCTTTGTTGTCCTGCTTCCTATTTTATTTCAACATAACACGCTCAGCATTTGACAGAGCCAATTCAGCAGCTTGATGAGCTGGATCTGGGTATCCAATCATAACAAACTCCCAAATATCCTGAGCACGTAGTATAGTTCTCATCTTAATAAACCATGTGTCATAATTTATTACAGTCAACACAGGAATTTGTGGTTGTACTACACTGCTGTTAGTGTCCATTAATTTTTAAATTTCAAATTACTCTAAACATAAATGAGAAAGAAGACTTAACCAGGCTCTGATAACACTGTGGGAAGGAAAGGGGGTGTTGCTCTTACTTCTAGCAACACACACAGATCTCCAAACTCAGAAATTTCACCTACAAGAAAGTTGCAGCTGACAGTAACAACCAACTATAATATTCAACACATCCACAGCTAACAGTAACAACTCATTGTAATCTTCAGCACAGTCATAGCTAATAGTAACAACTGACTGTTTTGGCTATATATTGATGACCCCTGCATTCATAAACTTGAATAACACTCTATTTCATTAGTTAAACACATTTAACACATAAAATAACACTAATCTCTTAAGTTGCTACAGCAAACTAACTTTAGAATAATTATGAGTTTTCAAACTCAAAAAATAACAGAGTATAACAGAAATACACAATAAAATTTTGTGTTCCACTTCAACTATATTCACCTCTGTCCTTGAATCATGATTACAATGGTAAGTATTTATACTGCTTCTTCCTAATTGATCATTAAATGCTAAATAATCCATTGTAACAAAATCATCACTGTAGAAGTAAATGTTTTGTTCTGTTACAGTCTTGAGAAGTTAAAATTACAGGATGTAGGTGCCTCTTCAAAATTTGATATGCTGCAACAGATTTGCTTAATGTCGCCTCAACCTTAATGTTTAAGTCGATTTGATGGTGGAGGCCTCTTTAGGGATTTGAACAGTCAAAAAAATCTGATTTGGTTTGTGTCTTCAAAAATGGCCTTTCAGAAATATAATAAATTATATCTAGGTAGTGGAGATTTCGACGGACATCTTATCAAACAGTGGAGTAATTAATCCACTTCCAACATATCCTTCCATCATGTATTTATAGATCTAAATTCTATAGAAGATGCTCTATTAAAAGTAGGTTTGTTAATGGAAGCTAACGCAGGGAAATAAAAGAGCACAGAAATGGAGCTTGAGAGGCAGCCCAATGACAACATATTGATCTGCATTTGGATAGATTTTGTAACGGTGTAAACGTTGGGGGGTATGGCTATATTTATATTTGAAACAAGTCCCTCACCTCTTAAATACAAGATATTATGTGGCTTGTTATTTCAAGCAAGACCCTCACTTGGGATCCAAAGCATGTACAACGGGCATGGATCCAAATTTTGAAATGCAACTAATAATAAGGAAAGCCTATCAATCTTTTAAGCTCTTTATTTTTTTCGAAAGATGCTTCTCATATCACTATGCAGTAATGGTACTATATTATTTGGTTAATTACTTAGTATACAATAATATATATTTATGATTTTTAAATCTCCTTATTTTTTTGACAAATGCTTGATTAGAAACGATAGTGCTAAAAAATTCATAGGTAAAGGAATGATTCCATAGAGACATAGAATGATGGTGTAAAAATGTAGGTAATGTGCTCTATGCTCGAGTATTAAAGACAAATATTGTTATCTACAAGCCAAATTGCAAAACAAGATTACATAATTGAATTTGAGGAAGGTAGATGTCTCATAAAAAACAAATTTGACCATTAGAGAGTAGTTTCCAAAAGGAATTGCAAAGGTGTTTTATTCATACGGTAGTTTCTGAGTCAGTAATGGCAGGGTTCAAAGTGAACCCCACATTTAATTTTGATATATAATGATGGTATTCCTCTCTATTACACACTTTATTTTTTGGGCTATATTTTTTGTAGGCTACCTTTGAGATATAAAAAGGGTATGCAAGGAGTAGTTAGAGCCTGGGCATCTTATTATTGATTCGTTCACTTTGTAGATTTTATTGTGTCATGGTATGGAAACCACTCAAATGTTTTTCGTAGCAAAGGTTTGTGCAATCCTGCTAGTTTTATATTAATACATTTGCAAGTAATCATTTTTTACCACGAACAATTTGAATTTGCATAAGGTTCCAAAAGGAAGTTAATTGAAGGATATGGGGGTTACCTATATTTAACAATCTCTCTTACATATTCATAATATGGGCACATTTCTTTACATGCCAGGAAGTTTCAAGGTTATGTTTTGGATTTACATTGGGTTCCTCATGCTACTAGGATGTAGAATGCACTCAAATAAATTGTGTTCCATGTTCATGGGGGAATTTTTGTGCTTATGCAAGGATCATGATTCTTCTCTAATTTCTTCTTTTGTTGTCAAAAAAATAGAACATTTCACTGTGCCAAAATAGAAACTTTGGTCCTCCGACAACTGGTTATGTTTTTTTCTTTTTGTAAGGGTAGGAAGACATTTCATATTACGAGGGGAAAAAAAGTGATTACATACATGTAGAGAGATTTAAGGGAGCTTCTTCAACCTGAAACCTATGCGATGCTTGTCGAGCTCATGGCTTTAGAATTTTCAAAAAAAAAATTGGACAATCATAATGTTGTTTGGGGGCACATAAATGCATGAGATAAGATGAGATAAGATAATTTTAGTAATGTGTGGGAATGACCAAAGAATACGTTGGTGGGGATAGAAAATATAGTCAATAAAAACATGAAAGTGGGTGTGACAAGATCACTCCTAAATTCCAATGAGAGATATAAACAAAGAGCAAAAGAGAAATACATTAGAAATGCCAAAATAGAAAGGTAAACTACTAAACCTTGGAAAGAAAAGAGACACAAATCAATATCAAAGATAGAAGTATAAGAACAGGAGGGAGGTTAGGCATCCTTGTCATCATCATTTGTTGTGATGGAGCCCATGCAAAGTCGAATAAGATCATCTAATGAACCCTAATGATAAGAGACCTCGTCCACGAGAACTTGGAAGGATTAAAGGGGTAGTGTGTCAAAACTCCCCTAACATCCAAGTCCAAAGGTAAGAAACTAGTGATGGTTTCCTAACCACTTGATCTAGGCGAGGGGCCAACATTATGTAAGGAATGGGCACAACCTTGTAACCATGTGGAAGTCGGGAATATATTAACCATATAAAATTATTTGTGTTTCCTCACATATCTTATGTCCTCTACATCCATTTCAAGGAAGATTGCATGATGCTTAACACCTATAATAATTGAGGCATGCCAAAAAAGGAAGTAATGGGCCTATGGTGCAAGGTTTGGAGCAGTCTCACAAAATCTCTAATTTGTGAAAGATCGATTCTCGTATGTATAATGTTAGACATCCCTAAACAGGGTAGTGAAAGAAGATGGAAACATAACCTCCAAAATAATGGAACAAGTAGTGGTATCCTACCCATATTTCATAAGAAATAGGACATCTAAATATTGATCCATCTCTAGGAAATGGTATAACTAGACAATCTTCTCCATTAGCGAGATATGGTGATTTGATTCAACTCATAAATGTTGATACCAACCCACAACTAATCAAGTAAAATCTTGAGGCCATCTGACAAATGGCATTAAATGTAATCGAGACAACAATGACAACATCCTTCAACTATAAAAGGCATCCATGGGCCATTGTAGAAGATCATTTTTGGAACAAGAGTTTTAGGAGGGTAAATACATGTGACCACTAGCGTAATGATCTATTGTTTCAGTGGGAGGATATGACCACAAGCATCCAAAGAATACCTCAAGGGAAGGTGACACTCAATAGAAATTTTGATGGATAAAACAGGCAACGAATCCTCCAAAAACCATTACCATATTTGTCCATAGAGGACTAATGAGGCAATCTCTCCAAAGAGAAAAGGGACAAATTAGGGTATCTCTCTTGTCTAGAAATGGATTCTCTCATGGTGTGAATCATTAGAAGGAAGAAACCAACCTTGAAAATGCTCTCAATGCATAAATGATACGCATATATCTTGTCTTGAATAATCGCTTGCGAGGAAATATATTTACAACATATCATACACTGCATCATAATGGATTGGACTCTCTCCAAACGTGCCTAATATTTTGAGATCATACTAGGCTTCCATAATTCAACAAATTAAAGAATGGTGGGTTTGGTAATGGTTTTGAAAATATGCATCTTCATTGAAATGTCTTGAAAATTAAACTTGAAACACTAGCGCTCAAGCATGAGAAAAAAATCATATCTTTCTTGGGACAAGGCTGGAAATTGGGTCTCGTGTTAAATCTAGGGCCTGTGAACTAGACCAAAAAATAGGCATATGTTGTAGTGATCTCCACCTCACCATATATGGGAAATAAATAGAAATATGATAGTGTTCCCGGTCATATTGAAGGTCATAATATTATTCTTTTTCAAGTAAACCACTTCCCATCTCTAGTTACAAAATCTAGTGAGGGAATCCAACTGCCTCTAAAACCCCTCAAGAGAGGAGGAAAAAAATACTATGTTGTCTACAAATCTTGGTGCAATCAAGACAAGGTGTAGAAGGAAGCCATCATCAACATGTTTTCTATCTCTAAGGTGTGTTATTTGTAAGGGGTAACTCTACTCCATATGAGGGGTCAAGGCTGTGGTTTAACCCTACTTAGTCCTTTGCATTTTTTAATGTCGAGATAGTGAACTTAATGCTCTCATTTATTTGATAGGTAGTAGTTAAATTTGTGTTCATGGTAAAGCACATATTTGATATTTGTGGAATCATTTGGTTTAAGAGCAGCATTTTCGGAAGGGGCCTCAAGTAGTTTTTTTAACAATGTAGCATCATAATACTAGCGCATAGCTACATTGGTAAGCTTTCCACTAGATCCTCTCGGTTTGGTGTTTAGGTTAGATTCTTGCTTCTTCCTTTTATAGGATCCATCTTAGTGCTCCCACTTTGTATTGACACCATGGTACCACACAGTCCCATTGACCTACTTTTGTGGTCATTTGTTGGACATTAACAAAATTATCTTATCTTATCTTCATCTAGTAGGTTGTCACAGAGTTATGAAAGACTACATAAACACATGCAAAGTTAGACTATTGTGTAGATATTTCCAATTTGACTGTTAGTGGTTGCAATAAGAAATATCCCACTTTATTTGTGCTTCATTTCTAGTTCTTAGTCACTATGTTGAATTGCTGCAAATAAGTAATAACTCTGCATTAATAAGACAATGGACACTATGTTGAAATCTCAATATGGTTACTCCAAAGATAATTTTTCTCTTTCCAATAAAAACATAACAAGGTAAAGGATGACATGGAAAACTATATTATTTGTTGTACTATAAATAATGTTAATTCATACTTGTGGCAGCTTCTGTTGAGTCTTTTTCGCTGTAGCTTTAAAAGCCTTTGCATGTGCAGCTATTTTCTTCTCCTATTTTATTGCTTGCTTTTTCTATGTTTCAAACCATCAACATGCATTTGCATGGGCTGAAAGTACTAACTCAACATCAACCTATAGAAAGGTTTGTCAAACAAGCATCAATGAAGAAACAACGTTGCATAAATAAACTACAAAACATTACAATTTTGAAATGTAGATGCTATATCTAGTTTCTAAACACCTTAATAAGTTGCATGTTTCAGTAGTTTGATTACGTTTCATCACATCCCATAATGTGGCCATCCCTATATTGTCTTTCAAAACTTGACAAAAATTCCAAACCAACAAACATAGAAGAACACAAAGGACTTTGAGAGAACGCTCTTACATCACAAGAGATGAAATTTATTTATCTACAATCTAGAACCAACATAAAGCTAATAATTCTTGCTCTTATCTCTATGAATTATATAGTCATTATCACCTCTCATCCCGGGGTCCTATAGCTAAAAATATATCATAAAGTACAAGAATCCTAAATTAATAGCCATTTTGTGAAAATAACAACATGTAGGTAGCAATTATAGCAATAATCAGCTCCACCGAAGAACAAAGTTTCAGAATATCATTAAAAGGATGACTTCAAGCTTCAATGAGATTACCCAGTTGTAAGACTCTCACAAGTGCATTAGGAAGATATATTGACATCTTTCAATATAACATTGACCTCAAACATTAGCACTGAATAGATCTTATCCCATATGATGCAAATTAAGAAATTAGTTACAAATGGACTCTCCAAAGATGCCATGTTGTCGTAAATATTTATGGAATTTCATGTAATACCATACCACCAAATCCTTTAGTACTTGTCTAAATTCTTAACACATGTTAATATTGATAATATACACAACATATTGTCCAATGGGGGGATGGTTGTGACTGTGAGTGTTATCCTCTCCACTTAGGTTCAATTCCTAGAAGTGATATGTTGACCTATTAAATGAGTATGTTGTTGAAAAAGCCTTGATATTCTACATAATAGAGTTACCCTGGGTACCATTCCCAAAATGAAAGTGCCCAACAATTTCCCCGAGAATGTATTCTACACATACAAATTAAAAAAAAAAGATACACAATGAATTTGAAAATTAATTAAAGTTTTATAATGAAGTTTATTTCAATTCGTCGCACAAAAAGGAATACTAATGATCTAGTATGAATGCAATCCTGTAACCAAATATAGGTCAAGCAAACAAGCTTAAATCATGGAAAGTTGAAGGAAACTTCCCTAGGTGATATTAATGACAGACACAAACTAAAAATCCATTTCAGTAAGTTTAAAATGGGACAGGGAAAAAGAAAAGTCCCGACACGAGATGCCCCTGCTCGATGCATGCAAGTGAGGGATCGATGGTGGCCTGAATTTATTGGCATTTACAAAGAAGGGAATAATTGGATGAGTGAGAGATCCTCCTTGTCTAGCATTAAACCTACATTCACGCCCTTTCCCAATGTGGGCACAAGATAAATACCTTTAATTTTTCCCTTTAAATTGGATCTTCAACTAAAACAATGAAAACAGGCTATGTAGCGAGATATGGAGCTAAAAGTAATCCCTATGTTGTACATTTCCATTGTAGTCAAGTATAAAGAGTTTTACGGCCTCAATATGCCCTTGCTAAGCATATATATCAATCATCCCATCCAACACAAGGACATCACTTACAAACATTTTATCAAACATGTTGAAGGCATCTTTGACACTTCAACATTTTGCATACATGTCACCAATGGCACTCCCCATAATGACCTCTCAATCAAATTCAGTTTTGATCAAAAGAGGATGGATTTGTCATCCCTACTAAAAAATTTATAGGTTTCTTCAGGAACTATCGCAACTAGCCAAAGTGTTGTGTTCAAGGACAACGTCGAACCCTAGAATTCGACAAAATATTTCAAGGCATTCTCTTCCATGCCCTTGTTGTCTATCATGTTATCAATGAACTAGTTTTCCCTCTGCCAATGCTTTTATTTTGGTGCAGCCGCACAAGAAAAGAGCATATGTATTGAAGTTTGTAGTGAAACCCAATTTATTAAAAATACCCACTGCTTCCCTTAATCGCCCCTCATCGGACGCTCGTTGATTTCACAATTGATTCCATTTTGGCATCTCTTTGTAGCCATGTCAATAATGGATTTAGTTTTTTAAGCGGTCGGTGTATGAATTACATATTGTTTTGTTAACATGTTTTGGTTATTACATTATAATTGGTTTTACATATATATGTTTATATAATGGGTTTATATATATATATGTGTGTGTTTGTATGGTTTGTTCTCTTTACATTATAATTGTTTATATATATATATGCTTATCTAATATCATAATAATTCCATATATGATATATTATATATGGTATATTAATATATTATATATTGTTGAATTTCTATGTTTTGTATTATATAATTAATATATGTTTTTTTTAATATTATAATAGGTGTTGTATATTGTATTAGTTAACAATGTCATGTTGCTTGTTAAGGATGACATGTTGCTTGCCATAAGTTATTGTTTTCTTATTTCCTTGTTCTATTATTACGGCATAAGAGAGAAAATATTTGGTATGTCAATGTAGGTTTGTAGGTCTATCTACTTGAGATACTCCATACCCCTTCTACGTGAGAACCCAATGTCTAGAATTCAATCGATAAGTTTGACATCCATTTCTTCTGAGTAAGTTTTCTCTCATTTGACTCAAACCTTTTTCTCATACATAGGGGGTCTCTCATGAATCCATGTATAGTGTTACAATTTAGTAAATTTTAACACTACATATGGATTCAAAGACCCATTAAGAGGTCTATAAATCCATTTGAACTGCCAAAATTTAGTAAATTGTAACAATTCATTGTTAAAATTGAAATTTTCCATTGTTGAGTGACACAATTAACATCATGTTTGATGAACAATCTACCAAGAGCGTACTCGAGGCCTGATCTCCCTAGCTCAACATAAGACTAGAACAAATAGAGACAGAATATAAATAACTCTCCTAGATCTAATTAGAGATAACTGAACTCGATGCTGATACTTTTTCCTTGAATGCTGCTCCAAGCTTGATGGTCTTCAGATACCAGCTGCAAAACCTATCAAGACAACACAACAAAACAAGTAGTAAAATGCACCTACACAATAATAGGTCTAAGTAAGCAGTTAAGTAGGCAAACTACACAAAATATCATTAACACAATGAGATTTGCTAGAAAGCACTAATATTACTGTATTAAAAGGGAAATACATAGGATGAAGAGATTACAACCAATGACTTAACGTAGCAATCCTTCTCCGATCAAGCCAATGCCAAAGTCTCCAAAGGGATGATGGATCTCTCAAAGGATGAGTAGAGATCTCTCCTAAGCTAATTTCACCAGCATGTAGTTACTATAGAATTCCTCCCTTTGGAATAGGAGTGAGCTTCACTTATATAGGACTAAGTGGATAGGGTAGGTTGAGATATGGTAGGAGAGAGATAAGGGATCCTTCCAAGAGGCTAGGAACCAAATTCCAGCTTCCCCAAAGGCTAGGGATAGGGATACACATAAGATACCTTCGATAATGAGCTCGAAGATGCTATTTTAATCAATTAACTGACATCATCGCAGTCTGTAAGAGGACAAACTGCGACGTCGCAGGTTGCATTAGGACAACCTGCGACGACCTCTCAAAACCTAGTGAGAAAAGGTTTGTATCTCTTCCAAGTTGATGACTTAGTCAAGGAACTTTAGGGAATGTTTACTCTGACTATAATGATGGTAAGATTTAGGTGTTATAGAATGCCCCCCCATAGCATGAAGCTGTTTGAAACTTGATAGGTGAAATGCTTTGACAGAAGGAATGGAAATTGCTTGTCGAACAAAGGATGTTGCTGCAGTACAACTGACTCTAAGTACACAGTATCATATGGTGCACAACATGGCTGTCGACCCATACAATGCAGATCCATGGTAGTAATGACTGACTGAACACAATCATGCCTACTAGACACAAGCGTAGATCCATGATGGGATGATAACAAAACCATGACCAATACAAAAGTAGATCCGTGTAATATGACTCAAAACAATCTCCATCACAACTTGGTTAAGACATGACTCCCTAGGGTCTTCAAGCCGAACCCGTAGTGATACGAATCTATCCACGTGATTACAAATGTCTTGACATTGAACATGGTAGAAACCACTTGATTACCTGTCATTGATGTATATTGTTAACAAGCGCGAGGGAAATCACCATTAATGTCAACAATAACCAAGGTATCACAGTACATATCATCAAGCATGAATAAATGAGCTGAATTTGATCACATGATGAAATCTTTCAACCAAGAGTCAATGATGTAAACTCATGTCGAAATCAAGGTAACCTTCCATTGAGGCATGCAGGCCCAAGGTACTTGATTGGTTTCTAGATTCAATCCTCGGATGATGTGTTGAGGTCAACAAGGATGAATCCGTCGAAAGAGGGCCATGATGAATCCCCCATCATTGACACGAAACATGACAACATATGTTTGGAGTAGATTAGATGGTACAGTAACATACAAGACTAACTCAGAGTAGACCGACATGGTGGAAGGCGTATTGACTGCAGATAATGAGTGGTGAAAGTATTCTTGAACATGATCATGGCATGACTTGGAAGTATTGACATGACGAGTACGACACTAAATCCTAATGCAAATGATGGTGGTAGTATTCTTTGGATGACCCAAAGGAGTAACAAGACTCAGGAAGTAGGAAAAACTCGAGGAAAAACGGAAGACCCAAGTACAATATGCAAACAAATGAGTGCCATGTTCAAGAACGATTAGGTATTGCCACAGATAAAGAGTGTAACATAAAAGCTTTCCTTTTCCCCATCATGAACAATGAGTACCCCATGTGTTTTTAATGAGCTTGATGAGGGTAACTAGATGCGCGGTATAGCTCATCTCATAGATGAGTCCAATCCCAAATATTTTCCGAACCTGGGAGAGGAGGAGTTCATCCCATGATGGGCCCTTCAATGTTAGATTTTAATGAGTCCATAGAAGGTAAACTCGGTCATCGTTTCATGTTTAGAGAGTCTGAAAAGAACTAAAGAAGACTCCAATAGTGCTTTTTCGTAAAGTTAGCCTCATCGCCCGGTAAAGGGAAAAACAACACGGGAGACGACTCTTCCTGTCATGATTGGCTGGAGTATACCTTTTCATAAATAGTACCCCCTGGTCTGAAAAAGGGGTAAACTATCACCAGGGAGACGACCCTTCAAATAATTTAGCATGCGTGAACGCGACAAGTTCGCTTGGTGATCTTTTTGTATTTCGAGATCCTGAAAAGAGCTTAAGGATAGACTCCGAGGGGTTCCTTTTCTGTAGGAGTTTAACAAGCCCAAAAAAAGTGATAAATCGTAACTCGGTGACCCATTCTCATGGTTTTAAGAGCACGAGAAAGAACAAAGACTAATCTCGTCATCATTAAATAATTGAAATCTAATGGATAAAAAATAATAACAAAAACATTCAAGCGGTTTTTCATACCTGAGATGACCGCTATAATGTGAAAATAGTGCAAATGGAACACTTAACATCTCTTGCGTGCTTGAAAACTAGGTCAAATAGTCAACTAGGCATTCAAATGCAGTAAAAATTATCCAAACTATAGAAAATAACCCATAGACCATCTAATATTTGAAAAAGAATCTTCCCTTTTTGTTTATAAAATAGTAAAATTACCAAATATAATTACCATTGTTTATTTTCCAAATTGGGGAGAAGAAAGTGCTATTTGGAGCAGAATTTCATTCGCCGATTGTGGGAGCTACGAGTGACTATTTCACGAGCCGTTCGGAGCAGGTAACCCTAAATCTCAGCAAGCATCTTTCTAGTGGTTTAGAATTTCATTTTTTGTCCATTTTTTAGGTTTTTTGAGTTGATTTGTGGGGAGTTTGTGCACCCTCGGGTCGTCGCAGGCCTCCCTTATGGGAACTCCGACGAACCGAGGTCGTTGCAAAGCCCGCATGGGTGTCTTGCAACAATGTCGCCCTGTCTGCAAAGATGGGGTGTGACGACGGAAACGTCCATGGTCAACTCAAACACTAACCCACAAGAAAAAGTTTCGATGGCTTGGGTGAGCTTTAATGGTGTTTAAATGCTCCCTTTGATAGGTTTGTGGCCGCCAACATGGTTCTAGAGTGGCCCGAGCGAGAACATGAAGTGGATGATGTACAAGCCACAAATTATTAGTTATGTGTGGAGGCATTGAGGAATTGTGGACTGCTGAAGTTCTTCCAGGTCCAGGGCATGAGGGCCCAAGTCCTACTGCTGGAGCATATGATCCGGAGCTGGGATGCAACACAACAGTACTTCATGATTGGAGATCACATAGTAACTATAGATGTCGAGGACATCTACTTCTTGATAGGATTGTCTTGGAGGGGGGACAATGTGGCTCTTACAAGATCATGGGGGAGTGACTGGACGGTGGATGACTTGATTGTCCAGCATTGTACTCCACATGCCCGTGCCTCTAGTGGGAAGTTTGTTGATGTACATGTAACTTCGGAATGTATTTCACCCATGTATTTCATCTATGTATATTGTACTCCTATAGAGATGTTATTATTCCTCTATACGGAAGTGTTTTCATTTGTATTGACAAGTATCGCAAGTGTCGTAACTTGCCGATGGGTTATTAGACCACCATGTGTGGGGTCGGCCCAGATTAAGTTAACATTGGGTTATTGTACTAAGCTAGACAAGTCAACCCCATAAGTTTATTGGGCAGTCAGGACAAGTATAAATAGAGATCTCCCGATCTCTATTCGGATCATTTCAGAACTCACTCTTCCATCACTCGGAATGTGGCGTACATGTGAGGAGGAGGATCAGCTGCTAGGAGGAGTCTATCTCTGTGTAATTTTGTTGTATTATTGCTCTATCTATCTCTGAGGAAGTTGTGGGGTTTTTCACATTAGGGTTTTCCCCACGGAAACTCTGTGTGTCTATTGTCTCTTATGTTTGCATCTTGTGATGATTGATATGCTTGCTATGATTGATATGCATTGATTTACTGTACATGTTATTCTCTCAGTAAAGATCCTAAAGTATATTGAATTAATGCTCAAAAATTAACATGGTATCAGAGCTAACCTGAGAAGAAGACATTGTGCAGTGGCAAAAACCAGGGTTTCTTGTTTATTGGGTTTCTCTCCACAGATTTTGGAAAAGCAATATGATAGATTGACCCTCCTTAGCAAGGTGAATCTTTCTATCTAATCAGAATTCAATTCTGAGCACTTTCAGTTTTGGCCCTAAAAATTAGGGTTTCCACAAAAATAAGAATTTTTGAAATCTGAAGACATCGCTGGAAGCTCCTTGGAAAAATCGAAGTTTAGAGCTTTGGATAGATATTTTTGGCTGGGTAAATCTCTGGGAAACTCAAACCCTAATTCAGGGTCCTCCCTAGTGAATCCTGGAAGACTAAAAGGCATTTCTGAAGGGTGAAAATTTGCAGATCTCAAATTCTGAATACACTAAGAAGATCAGCTCATCAAGGCGCATCTTTCTATCCTTTCATAAAGTTGAAATTCACATTTTGAATTTTTAGGGTTTCTCTAACAAACCCTAATCTGGGACTAGATCCAGTTTTCAGCAAATCAAGTGGTAAAACCTAAATCTTTTCTATTTCCATTTGAAGTACTCTTTAAGATGTCTCACCACACCAAGCTTGAGGATAAGCTTGAAGGGGCTGATAAATTCTGAACATGGAAGTATAGGATTGGGTTAATCCTGGAAGAAAATGAGTTGGACTCTTACATAAGGGAAGAGGTCCCTGTCCCAAAGGAAGAAGAGGCTGAATTCCTCCACAAGAAGAACTTGGTAAAGGCAAAGAGGATCATTGCTGATTCTATCAAGGACCATCTCATCCCACATGTGTCATCTCTAAAGACACCCAAAGAGACGTTTGATTCCCTGACCAAGCTATTTGAAGGGAAGAACATAAATCGGGAGATGACCCTGCGGAACCAACTGAAAGGAGTAAAGTTTCAAAATGGAGAAACCATTCAATCTTATTTTTCTAGGGTCTCTCAGATCAAGGAACAACTAGAAGCGGTGGATGAAATGGTGGAGAATGGTGAAGTTGTCATGACCACTCTGACTGGCCTACCCAGGTCATGGGATTCCTTTATTCAAGGAATTTGTGCAAGAAGGAAGTTGCTCCTTCAACAGACTGCGGGAAGAATGTTCACAAGAAGAAGCAAGGATTATGGCTTGAGAAGAAAAGATGGGAAGTGAAGATCAAGCTCTCACAACACACACCAAGAAAGGAAGGTCAAAGAGGGAGCACTCTCATTCCAAGAAATCTTCACACTATCATCAACATAAAGATAAGAAATATATTAGATGCTTCACATGTAATGAGAAGGGTCATTTTGCTTCAGAATGTCCTAAGAACAAAAAGAACAACAACAACAATCTCAACAAGAAGAAGAAGGGCAGTAGGAAGATATATCATGCTCATGCTGCTGAAGATGATGAACCACCCAAGAAGAAGGCTAGAGCAGAAAGTGATGATGATGACTCATCAAGTGAAGAAGAGTATGTTCTAATATCTGCTCTCATAGGTACTATCTCTCATGGTTGTAATGATTGGCTTATTGACAGTGGGGATACAAAGCACATGATTGGGTTTAAAGAATCCTTTGCTAATCTATCTGAACATGAGTCACCCCTTAAGGTGAAACTTGGGGATGACTACCAATACCCTATCAAAGTAAGTGGTGAGGCCTCTTACAATCTAGATTCTGGGAAGTCTTTGAAGATGAAAGATGTTTTGTATGTACCTGGGCTCAAGAAAAAATTACTCTACATATCTGCATTGGATACAAAAGGCATGCAGGTTTCATTTGTAGATGGCCAAGTCCTAATGTGGCCAAAAGGTAAAACTATTGATGATGCAGTAGTGATTGGAGAGCAAGAGGGAGGATTGTATAAACTAAAGGGACAACCTGAACATGCCATGGTACATGAATGCATGGAGCCAAGTGAACTGTGGCATAGAAGGCTTGCACATGTGCACTATAAGGCACTATCAATTGCAAGTAAAGCAGTAGAGGGTCTTCATGAAATCAAGACCAAGCATGAAGGTGTTTTCAAAGGCTGTGCAAAAGGAAAGAACATAAAGAAGGCATTTCCAAGCAGTAAAAGCAAGGCAAAAGGAATCTTGGAAATCATCCACTCTGATGTATGCGGTCCGATGTCATCCAGTTCTCTAAGTGGGTATGTTTACTATGTCTCTTCCATTGATGATTTCTCCAGGAAGACTTGGGTTTACTTCTTAAAAGGAAAGGATGAAGTGTTTGATAAATTCAAGGAATTCAAAACCTCGATGGAGAATGAAACCGATAAGAAGATCAAGACATTCAGATCTGACAACGGCGGAGAATTCACTTAAGGATATTTCAAGAAGTTATGTAGTGATTCAGGGATTAAAATGGAGTTGACTGCTCCTTACAATCCACAATAGAATGGAGTTACAGAAAGGAAGAATAGAACAATCATGGAAGCAGCACGGGAAATGCTGCATGACCAGGATCTACCCATGCATCTATGGGAAGAAGCAACTAGGAAAACTGTATATGTGCATAACAGAACACCCCACAAGATATTGGACAATAAGACACCAGAAGAGGTCTTCTCTGGTAAGAAACCTAAAGTCGGCCATCTCAAAATATTTGGTTGTCCAGTATATACACATGTTCCAAAGGAAAAGAGGAAGAAGCTAGATCCTTCAGGAAAAAAGGGTATCTTTGTGGGTTATAGTGAAAGCTCGAAGGCTTACATAATATACTTTCTAGTGCTCAAGAAGATTGATGTCAGCAGGGATGTAACATTTGATGAAAACTCAGCATTCATCAAATCAAGGAAGACACCTGTTGAAGATCATAAAGAACCAAAGGAAACCAGATTTCAAGACACTACTATGACTAAAGCAATTCCAGATGTTGATCGTGAAATTGATGATCCGCAAGAACCTATAGATCCACCTCGTGAGAAGGATTCTCACAAGAGGAAACCTGCATGGGCTTGAGAGCTCATTCAAAATGCAGAAAGATATGGTATTCCAGAAGAAGAACACAGATCAAAGAAGAGAACTAGATCTCATACCAGCTATGTTGCTTTACTCTGTGATATTATGAACAAAGAACCTTCCGGTTATAAAGAAGCAGCGAAAAAGAGAGAATGGAATGATTCCATGGTCGAAGAATACCAATCAATAATGAAAAATGATGTTTGGGATGTAGTCCGAAGACCTGAAGGGAAGTCTGTGGTGACTTCCAAATGGATCTACAAGATCAAGCATGCTGCAGATGGCAGCATAGATAAATACAAGGCAAGATTCGTAGCTCATGGCTTCTCTCAGAAAGAGGGAATAGATTATGAAGAAAATTTTACTCCTGTAGCCAGGTACACTTCCATTAGATCATTACTTTCTCTGGCTGCAGTGATGAAATGGAAGATACACCAGATGGTTGTCAAGACTACTTTCTTGAATGGTGTATTGAAGAGGAAGTGTATGTGGAGCAGCCACTCAGTTTTGAGACACATGACAGGAAGTCATATGTGTGCAGATTGAAGAAAGCCTTGTATGGCTTGAAGCAAGCTCCTAGGACTTGGTATGGTAGGATGGACAGTTTCATATCTAGTTTGGGCTTTACCAAGAGTAAAGCGGATTCCAACCTTTACTACAAGGTTGAGGAAGGCAATCCTGTGATACTACTCCTGTATGTAAATGACCTATTTGTTACAGGTAATGATAGTTTGATTATTGATACCAAGAGGAAGCTTCCTGCCGAGTTTGAGATGAAGGAATTGGGGATGATTTAGTATTTTCTAGGTATGGAGGTGTGGCAGAGTGCAGATGGAATCTTCCTTGGACAAGGGAAGTATGCAGTAGAGATCTTGAAGAGGTTCAGGATGATGGACTGCAAGGCCATGGCCACACCTATGGCATCGAACCTGAAGCTTCTGTGTGATGCTTAATCTGAGCCGGTTGATGTCACTATGTATCGTCAGATGATTGGGTCCTTGATGTACCTGACGAACATGAGACCAGATATTTTCTTTGCGATGAACACATTGAGACAGTTCCTGACAGATCCGAGGAGTGTTCACCTAGTTGCTGTAAAGCATATTCTGAGGTACCTTAAGGGTACAGTTGATTATGGGCTCAGGTATGATGTGAATCAAAAGTTTAACCTATAGGGTTATGTTGATTCAGATTGGGTAGGCAGTGCTGCAGATAGGAAGAGCACTTCTGGGTGCTGCTTTAGTATGGGGTCAGGTGTGATCTCTTTGTTTAGCAGGAAGCAATCCTATGTAGCACTGAGTACAACCGAGGTAGAGTATTTTGCAGCCTGTTCGGCTAGTTGTGAGGCATTATGGATTCGAAAGCTACTGTATGAGTTATTTGATCTACCGCTGGAGGCTACTGGTATATTTTGTGACAACCAGAGTTATGTGAAGCTGGCTGAGAACCCGATGTTCCACGGCAGGTCGAAACACATAGAGATCGAATATCACTATATCAGGGATATGGTGCAGAGGGGAGCAGTGAAGCTCCTGTATGTTGCAATGGATGAGTAGATTGCAGATGTGTTGATGAAGCCACTATCGAGAGTGAAGTTCGAGTACTTCAGAGAGAGGCTTGGTGTTCTTTAGATTGACAACACTTCGAGGAAGAAGTGATGGAGACATTTGCTGGAGCCATTCCAAGCATGGTGAGAGGAGGATCCTTCCATTGCTGTGGATATAAGTGCTGGATGACGAGCATCAGGACGATGCTCCAGTTACTGCTATGTATGTACGCATCATGTTGGATGCTGGATATGATCAGTTGGATGATTTATATGTATATGTATGTACGCATCATGTTAGATGCTGGATATGATCAGTTGGATCATGTGTATGTATCTGTAGATGTATTAGGTGGATACATTGTATGATCAGGTAGATCATGTATTTGTATATGAATCAAGTGGATGCATTGTATGATCAGGATGATCATGGATGACGAGCTTCAGGATGTTGCTCCAGATATGCATCAGGACGATGCAGTGATGAGTATCAGGACGATACTCTAGACGATATGCATCAGGATGATGCTATGATGATGATCAGGATGATCATATGTATCAGATGGATACATTACATAATAAATTGGATCATGTGTGATGAGTTCCAAAGACACAGATGCACAGTGCCTTTCCGACATGGTGGTAGATGTGTTCTCTCATGTGCGTTGATGTAAGTGCAGAGCCTTTTCGACATGGTGGTAGATGTGTTCTCCCATGTGCGTTGATGTAAGTGCAGAGCCTTTCCGACATGGTGGTATATGTGTTCTCCCATGTGCATTGATGTAAGTGCAGAGCCTTTCCGATATGGTGGTAGATGTGTTCTCCCATGTGCGTGGATGTAAGTGCAGAGCCTTTCCGACATGGTGGTAGATGTGTCCTCCCATGTGCGTGGATGTAAGTGCAGAGCCTTTCCGACATGGTGGTAGATGTGTTCTCCCATGTGCGTTGATGTAAGTGCAGAGCCTTTCTGACATGGTGGTAGATGTGTTCTCCCATGTGCGTTGATGTAAGTGAAGAGCCTTTCCGACATGGTGGCAGATGTGTTCTCCCATGTGTGTTGATGTGAGTGCTGAGCCTTTCCCAGATAGTGAGAGGAAAGTCCTTCCATGCCGGTGAGTGTACGTGCTGTATTGTGTGCATCTGGACTGTGCTTCGTGAACGATGATTGGTATGATTATGAGTATCAGGATGATACTCCGTGGTCATGGACAAGTTGTGCAGTTACATGTAAAAGATCCTGGGAGATATGATAGGTTGAGCATTATGCTCATAATCAGTCCTGGGATGCTCTTTCGAGGTTTTGTTGATGAACGTAATCAGTCCTGAGGATTCCACAATATGGCCAGTGATGATGAAGACCTGCAGGTGCTGGGCCTACATCCAGTATGAAAAAGGACTGGCTCTGTAGAACTTCCTATGACGAGTAGATTCAGAGATTGATTGAGATAGAAGCAGCCGTGATGATGATGATGATTCATTGATGATGATCCAGAGAAGAAGACTTGTGCTAGCAGATCTGTGTCAAGAAATACCTTCCTAGCTAAGAGGGAGTGTTGATGTATATGTAAATTTGGAATGTATTTCACCCATGTATTTCATCTATGTATATTGTACTCCTATAGAGATGTTATTATTCCTCTATACAGAAGTGTCGTCATTTGTATTGACAAGTGTCGCAAGTGTCGTAACTTACTGATGGGTTATTAGACCACCATGTGTGGGGCCGACCTTGACTAAGTTAACATTGGGTTATTGTACTAAGCTAGACAAGTCGGCCCCATAAGTTTATTGGGAAGTCGGCACAAGTATAAATAGAGATCTCCTGATCTCTATTCGGATCATTTCAGAACTCACTCTTCCATCACTCGGAAAGTGGTGCACATGTGAGGAGGAGGATCAGCTGCTAGGAGGAGTCTATCTATGTGTACTTTGGTTGTATTATTGCTCTATCTATCTCTAAGGAAGTTGTGGGGATTTTTACGTTAGGGTTTTCCCCACAGAAACTCTGTGTGTCTATTGTCTCATGTTTGCATCTTGTGATGATTGATATGCTTGCTATGATTGATATGCATTGATTTACTGTACATGTTATTCTCTCAGTAAAGATCCTGAAGTATATTGAATTAATGCTCGAAAATTAACAAAGATTCCCATCAAAGAGGTGCGAGATCGTCCATTGCGTGCTATACTTTTCACCATAGTGAGGATAGCAGGGAGACAAGTGGCTCATCTAGCTACCAGGTCCCAGATGTTGTATGTGGATGATTGTATGTCTCTGAAGGTGTTCAAATGCTGTGAGGGCCTCCTCACCAACCTTCGAGCTCAAATGACCATGTTTCGGCGCAATGAGCTCAAGTAGTTTGGGTATGGATCGATAGTGATCTCATTCTTATTGGAATGCTTTCCCCTTTTATGCTCGTAGGTGACTTTGGGTGATAGGGATCCAAGGATCCTCACATGGTCCGATGGACAAAGGTGATGGCTTTCCATGGTGGCGGGGGTCCGATCATTGGGTATGGTCTTGGATTCTTCACTTGGTTAGAAGGCCAACTACTCATGATAGAGGAATATCCGTACAACAATGCGGATTTCAGGGAGGACCCAAACCTAGTGCTACCTGAGGGGGTAGAGTGGGGAGAGATCGGTAAGAACAATGACCCTTGTGCTTTCTATTTTGTGTATTTATAAATTTTTTGGATAGTGCTGATGAATTAATAACATGTGTGTGTAGATGTGGGTCCTTCACGACCGATGGGAATTTCGCTTCTCGCGAGGAGAGGAGAAGCACCACCAGTAGCCCCAACTATGCATGATGCCATCGTGGAGATGGATGACATCTATGAGAACCTTACCATGTTGACATTGGACGTTCCAGATGCAGCAGTACATGAGTTGTCGAGGCCCATGCAGAGGTACATAGAGTTGTCGAGGCCCATGCAGAGGTACATAGTTGGCGAGACTATGCGTTTTGGTACGCTACTCTGAAACGTAGTGAGGGAAGTTGACTGCTTCCATGTCCAGTAGGCGAGGGCTAAGAGACCTAGGAGTGCACGGGCCAGGTGTCAGTCATTGTGTTGTTATTATGTATGTACTTAGAGCTATGTGAGCCTCAGATTTCGTACTACTGAAAGCTATCAGGCTTTATATTTTGTATGCTCACTGAAATCTATCGTGCTTCAGACTTTTTGTATCGGTACTATGTTTTCTTGATTACATATATATACAGACATTTTGGTGGCTTTATACATTATTTGTTTTAATGGATGAATGATGTGATCTTGTTTATGTGTTTGCTTATAGAATGAGTTATTTACATGTTATGTCTACTTTTACAGTTCATGAATGTGCTTATGTGTGTGCAATGTACCAATCTAAGATGAAGTTGGCCATGGAGTTGGCATCTGTGTTCATGTCTCGTGGAATGTGCAGGTACTAAATCGATTCGAAGGACTTTTCCAGAAGGAAAACTCGTCTGCAGAGATGGAGTAGGGTAGGATCGCAGATGGTGTAAACCCGGTTAAGATGAGAGACCACCAGTTCAGAATCCAAATGGATGACCACGTGGTCCATACCCAAAGAAATAGTGTTGATTAGGGTTGCAATGACTACGTGATATTCCGCAACATTGTTGGTTGCGAAACCTAGACATATTCCTCTTGAGCTGATAAGCTCGCCAGTGGGAAAGTAAAGCACCCAGGATGACAAAGCAATGTTACGGGTATGTCGGTTGGCGTCGTCGGTGAATTCGTAACAAGTTTCCATCTCCACACGCAGACAAAACATGGTATAAGTAACGAAACAAGACCTAAGCATCCAAAAATCAAAGCATCACACAACACAAAACACACGCCATTTACAGTATATACAAAGTACTTATGCATGAAAGAGTCAGGCATAGTACCTCTTAAGGTAAAGCCCATTGTGAAGTTCACCTAAAGATATCCCGTCGTAGTCTTCAAGCTCGTAGGCTCCTTTCTCTAAGACACGTTTCATTATGTAGGGTCCATGACACATGGACTCAAACTTTCTTGCCCCCAGCTTATCATGTCTTTGGTCATATGTAAGGATCAAATCACCTTCTCTATAGATGCGACGTTCTACCGACTTGTGATACTGCACTTTGATGCATTTCTTATGAGCCTCGTTGGCAAGAGAGGCATCGCGGTGAGTCTCGTCGAGTTTATCTAGGTAGAGGAATCGTTCTTCCTCAGCAGTAGTGTTAGGGAGAAGTTCAACTATGAGTTTGAGGGATGGAATCCTGCACTCAATTGGTAGGATAGCCTCCAATCCATAAACTAATTAGAAGGGGGTAAATCTTGTGGCAGTCTTAACATAAGTTCGATAAGCCCATAGTGTAGAGAAGAGCATATTATGCCAGTTGGACTTGTGTGTACCCACCATGCATTGGATCATGGTTTTCAAGACCTTGTTAATGGCCTCTACTTGTCTGTTGGATTATGGATAGTACGGTGTTGAGTTTTCATGGAGAAAACCCAATCTAGTGCTCACCTCGTCAACCATATGGTTCATGAAGTGAGAACCATGGTCGGTAACTATAGCTTGAGGAACTCCAAACCGTGCTTTAATATGATTAAACATGAAGAGTGCAGTCGTTTTGTCGTCATCTGTGTACATAGGCATAGCTTCGACCAACTTTGTAAAGTACTCCATGGCTACTAGGATGAAGCCATGCCCCAAATGAGGTAGGCTTACAGTGCATGAATTTGATGCCCCACTTAACGAAGGGGCCAATGACAATAACCGGGTGTAACGGGGCGGGGTGGGTGCGCTTCTTAGTTTGGAAGTGCTAGCATGGAGGACATTTTTTAATGGCCTCGATACAATCTTTAAAGATAGATGGTCAAAAATATCCTGCCTGAAGTATTTTTTGGGCTGTAGCCATCCCAGAGAGATCATCGCCACATGCCCCATCATGACAATCATTTAAGACGTGTCTAGCCTCTTCATGAGTGAGACAATGTTGAAGAATAGAATCGATACTATGGTGGTACAAAGTATCAGTGATGATTAGATAATACTTTACATGGTGGCGTATTCGAGGACGGTCATCCCACGAGAGTTGGTGGCTGAAAAATTGGGTTTAAAGATATAAAGTGATATCTCCATACCATGGATCAGACGTGTTGATGAGGAACAATGATTCATCTAGAAGAGAATCATTGGGCTCAAATTCGACATCAAACTGGGGAAGATCACAGATCATCTCGGCAAACACCAAAGACTTTCTAGACTTAGCCTTTTCGAATAGGAGATCAAACTCCTGCAATATCACGATCCAGCATGAATACTTGCCCCTAAGCACCTGACGTGTCAAAACATGGTACATGGGGTTCGAATCGACAATGATGGTGGTGGTGCGAAGCAAGTTGTAATGTCAGAAATTTTGGACAACAATGACTGCTACGAGAGCGAGCTTCTCAACATGTGAATAGCGAGTTTCGGAGTCAATGAGACCCTTACTGGCATAGTATATCACATGTTCCTGGGAGTTGTTATCTTCTTGGACCAAGGCCATGGTGATTGCGGTGGCAGAAGCAGCGAGATAAAGGATATAATCCTTGTAGTAATTGGGCAGCTGGAGCACACGGGCATGCGTGGTAGCATGTTTTAAGCTTTCGAAAGATTGTTGAGCTTGGTCATCCCATATGAATGGGACATCCTTCTTCATCAATCTCATGTAGCCCTGCGTCTTTTGCACAACATTACAGACAAAACACCTTAAAAAAGTTGCCTTCCCTTGCAAACTTTGAAGTTCCGTTATGTCAGTGGGAGGTGGAAGAGCGACAATGGCTTCCACCTTCAGGGGATCAATGCAGATCCCATCTTTCGAGACTCTGAAACCAAGGAGGTGTCCAGACTCGACACAGAAGATGCACTTGTGAGGGTTCAGGTGGATGTTATACCACATGCATCTGAGGAATACCGCCGTCATATGGTTGATGTGGTACTCGCACTGCCATGAATGGGCATGTAGATCATCCAAGTAAGGTTCCACAAAGTCCTTCACATCATGAATGTTAGTTTTTAAGAATTTACAATTTGATCTAGGATCTTAACTGAGAGAATAACATGTACAACATATCTATAGCATATCAATCATGGACACAATAAAGCAAGCACACAAGAGACATAGAGTTTCACCGGAGAAAACCAAGAAGGTGAAAAACCCCACAACTTCCTCAGAGGTAGATATAGCAATGATACAACCCAAGTACAAGAGATAGTCTTCTCCTAGCAGCAACTTCTCCTCCTCCACAAGTGCGCCACTCTCCGATGAGAGTATGAGTGAGTAATGAGATGATCAAAATAGAGATCTCCCGATCTCTATTTATACTTTTCCTATCCTGCCCAATAAACTAGTGGGGCAGACTTGTCTAACTTAGCCTAATAACCCATGTTTAAATTAATCCGGCCCGAACCCACACTTGGTGGTGTAATAACCCATTTACCCACATGACTCATACAGGGATGACCCCATCAAGGTGGTCTAATAACCCATCGGCAAGTTACAACACTTGCGACACTTGTCAATACAAATGACGACACTTCCATATAGACGAATAATAACATCTCTATGGGAGTACAATATACATAGGTGAAATACATTCCGAAGTTAGATATACATCAACACTCCCTCTTAACTAGGAAGGTATTTCTTGACACAAATCTGCTAGCACAAGTCTTCTTCTCTGGATCATCGTCATCGAATCATTGTCATCGTCATCGCTGCTGGTATCTCACTCAATATCTGAATCTACTCGTCATAGGAAGTTCTACAGAGCTAATCCTTTTTCATACTGGTTGTAGGCCCACCACCTGCAGGTCTTCATCATCACTGGCCATACTGTGGAATGCTCAGAACTTATTACGTGCGTCGCAAAACCTCGCAAGAGCATCCAGGCTGTTACGAGCACACGGCTCTACCTGTCAGATCTCCCAGGGCAGTATTATATGTGACTGTCACAAAACCTTAAAAGAGTGTCTTGACAAGTAAGATCTCTAAAGAGCATCTGAGGCCTTTTTCATCCTATCCAGATCTCCTGGACTTATTACATGTGACCCCTACCACAAAACCTTTAAAGAGTGTCTTGACTAGCAAGAACTCTAAAGAGCATCTGAGGCCTTTTTCATCCTATCCATATCTCCAGGACGTATTACATGTGGTCATGGCAAAACCTTGAAAGAGCATCCCAGGACTGATTACGAGCAAACAACTCAACCTATCGGATCTCTCAGGGCTGGATTATATGCCATAGGACAAAACCTCGAAAGAGCATCCTCTAGATATCCCAGGACCATATTACATTCCATAGGCAAGACCTCAAAAGACTATCTGCAAATCTCCCAGGGATGGATTATATGTCCTCCCAAAGAAAAACCTCGAAAGAGCATTTGCCAGATATCCCAGGGCCACATTACATGCCATAGGTAAAACCTCAAAATACTATCTGGAAACCTCCCAGGGATGGATTATATGCTTATCTGCACAACCTGTTCCACGGCCACAGAGTATCAACCTGATAGTCACCATACATCATCCTGATGTACACATGATAATCTTGATCATCATCACTGCATCGTCTTGATGCATGTCATCTAGAGAAACATCCTGAAGCTCGTCATCCATGATCATCCTGATCATACAATGCATCTACCTGACGCATACTAAGTATCTACCTGATACATATCATCATACATGATCCACCTGATCATATAATGTATCCACCTGATACATACAAAGATACATGATCCACCTGATCATACAATGTATCCACCTGATATATATCAACATACATGATCTACCTGATCATACAATAGTATCCACCTGATACATAATTACATATACATGGTTCAAGCATCCCACATGATGCATATACATATACATGATCCAACTGATCATAACAAGCATCCAACATGATGCATATACATATACATGATCCAACTGATCATAACAAGCATCCAATATGATGCATATACATATACATGATCCAATGGATCATAACAAGCATCCAACATGATGTATATACAGAGTAGTAATTGGAGCATCGTCTTGATGCTCATCATCCAGCGCTTACATCCACATCCATGGCAAGGATCCTCCTCTCACCATGCTTGGAATGGCTCCTACAAATTTTCCCATCACTTCTTCCACGAAGTGTCATCAATCTGAAGAACACCAAGCCTCTCTTTGAAGTACTCGAACTTCACTCTGGCTAGTGGTTTCATCAACACATCCACAACCTGCTCATCCGTCACAACATACAGGAGATTCACTGCTCCTCTCTGCACCATATCCCTGATGAAGTGATATTTGATCTCAATGTGCTTCAACCTATCGTGGAACACCGAGTTCTTAGACAGCTTCACACAACTTTGGTTGTCACAAAAGATACAAGTAGCCTCCGACGGGAGATCAAATAGCTCAAATAGTAGCTTTCGAAGCCATACTGCCTCACAACTAGCCGAACAAGCTGCAACATACTCTGCTTCGGCTGTACTCAGTGCTACACAGGACTACTTCATGCTAAACCAAGAGATCACACTTGATCCCATACTGAAGCACCACCCAGAAGTGCTCTTCATATCTACAACACTTCCTGCCCAATCTGAATCAAGATAACCCTGCAGGTTAAGCTTTTGATTCGCATCATACTTGAGCTCATATTCAACTGTACCCTTCAAGTACCTTAGAATATGCTTTACAACAACCAGGTGAAAACCTCTCGAATCCGTCAGGAACTGGCTCAATGTGTTCACCGCAAAGAAAATATCTCGTCTCGTATTCGTCAGGTACATCAAGGACCCAATCATTTGACGATACATCATGACATCAATCAGATCAGATGAAGCATCACACAGAAGCTTCAGGTTCGATGCCATAGGTGTGGCCATGGCCTTGCAGTCCATCATCCCGAACCTCTTCAGGATTTCTACTGCATACTTCCCTTGTCCAAGGAAGATTCCATCTGCACTCTGCCACACCTCCATGCCTGGAAAATAGTGCATCATCCCCAAGTCCTTCGTCTCGAACTTGGCAGCAAGCTTCCTCTTTGTGTCGACAATCAATCTATCCTCACCTGTTACAAACAAGTCATCCACATACAATAGTAGTATCACTGGATTTCCTTCCTCAACCTTGTAGTAAAGGTTGGAATCCGCTTTACTCTTGGTAAAGTCCAGACTGGATAGAAAGTTGTATATCCTACCATGCCTAGTCCTAGGAGCTTGCTTCATGCCATACAAGGGTTTCTTCAACTTGCACACACATGACTCTCTGTCATGTGTCTCAAAACCAAGTGGCTGCACCACATACACTTCCTCCTCGACTACACCATTCAAGAAAGCTGTCTTGACATCCATCTAGTGTATCTTCCATTTCATCATTGCAGCCAGAGCAAGTACTAATCGACGGATCATGGAATTCTTCCATTACTTCATCCCAGATCTCGAGAACTTCAATATCTTCAATATCTTCAATAGATAGATTTGTTACTGGAACAAATATTGTAGTCCTTCTTTTGTAGGTGATGGTATACGATCTTTCCTACAAGACAAGTTAAATTGCATGATTAGAAACATCTCATTGTTTTCAGAACAATTTCTTACACATAAAGAAATATGTCATACACTCATGGAATTGTTTTAGCCAATGCTTCAATCCAACATTTATCCATATCTCGTAACTTTGTAGATGCCTTCCAATCTCTACCAGAACATTGTTAAGAGTGTGCACAACTCCCAGCATGTCAGCAAAGAGGTTTCATTCTAGATAAGTAGCAATGGAATGTTGTACAGTGCCATAGGCCACTTACCCATCACATGCATATTAGTAGTATACTGTTCATTAATGCAATTATTCTAACATGCATAATACATACCCTGAGTCTAGGAACATAAGCATATACATCATTGAACAATGCAAGAAATGACAATTCAAATACTTATCTTTGTTTGGTTTGTAGGGTGGACTCCCTCTCAATATTTGCTTCCTTCTAGGAACTACTGGAGTGTGCTCCCTCTTGATCTTTGCTTCCTAGATTACTTGTCTTTGAACTTATATCTATCCTCGATCACTTATGCATACTTACTAGTATCATCATTGTGTTATCCTCGAGGTCTCATACACAATCATACATTCATTAGTATAATCTCAATACTATAAAACGTTATGATTCTAAGTGATTTTAAACATGTATGGTCAAGATCATTTCACACACAGATAATTTATCACAAGCACTAGTACTCAAGGTTTCAGGGAGTACTTCCTTTACTCATGCAAATTCTTATTTTACCATAGGACTCTTCAGGTTAGTCATATCATCGATTGAAGTAAGAAACATAATATACCTAAACCCATGATTACTCAAAGCTATAGCTTCATGAATAATCATTATCAATCATACCAAGTATACTTATATAAGAGATCCTATCACAAGGTAGGATTCTAACTTGATATAGGAAAAACATACCTGGATTAATGTGTTAGTTATGTCTAACATACCCACATGATGTCTTCTTGTTTTCTTCAATGACTTGTGCTAGTAACCTGCATATATCATAGGTTAAGCATTGTAGAACCAAATTATACATACCTTGTAAGTAGAGCTTCTATGTGATCCATGAATCTTTGTCTTCATGTCACCATGGTCATATGTTCTTGAACTAGAAAATGATTTGTATTTCTTGATGTACCTTTCATGTTAGTAGACAACATCAACCTCATACAACACCACAATGCATTAGTACAATCATAAGTGTCAAAACCCTAGTCAATAAATATCTTCATTCATAATTTTTATTAAGGTGATATGACAAGTCTAAAAATAATCAAGATTGTACTAACCTTAATGAAGACAAACATACCATAAACTTAATCATGAACAGATCTCGAAACATACCTGGATAAGTCATACCTGTTGAGATTGCTTGTAATCTTATTATGTAAGGCCTTAGCCTCATCTCCCTATGAAACAAGAACTTCTTCACTTATGCAGGTGACCAATCCATTCTCTTCTAGGATTAACCCAATCCACTTGATTTGCAGAAACTGGATCTGGAGCTGAATTAGGGTTTGTCAGGGAAACCCTAAAAATTCAAACTTTGAATTTCAAACTTATGAAAGGATAGAAGGATGCGCCTTGATGAGCTGATCAACCTAGTATACTCAAAATTTGAAAATTGCAAAGTTTCACCCCTCAAAATTGCCTTTTAGATTTTCGAATTCACTGGAAGGACCCTGAATTAGGGTTTGAGTTTCCCAAAACTTCACCCAACCAAATAGTTTGATCCAAATCTATAAAATTTGATGTTTCCAAGGAGCTTCCAGCTATGGTCACAGATTTCAAAAATTCCCAATTTTGTAGAAGCCCTAATTTTTCACTTTTTCGATCAAAATCCTGAACTAGGGTTTGATCAAGCCCAACCTTCTACCCAACCAAAAACATTGATCCTGGTCTTCAAATTTTTATTTTGATGAATATAATTCAGCCATCATCTCCGATTACAAAAATACCAACTTTCTCCAAAACCCTAATTCCCGGAGCCATGAATGAAGGTGCTCAAAATTCAATATGTTTTGACAGAAATATGCACCTGATTTTTTCTGGTGTAACTCCGAAATTACGAATCCAAAGGGTTTGAAAATTCTACCTGTGGTATCCCAAACTTTCATCTTTCCAACTCCATAGGTCTGACCTCAATTGGATTCTCTGCGAGAGAGTTATGCCAAGTGTTGCAACGTGACCTGTTTATGGGATAAAAAAGGAGATCAAACTTGTACGGCATGCCACGTGTCCCTCGTTCACTTTCAGCCTCTTAAACATCGGCTTGTGAAAGTACAGTCCATGCCCTACCTGTCACATTTTACGAAATTTCATTTGGAGTTTCCTATCCCAAGTTATGACCTTTTTTCCTAGGTCACCTGTTTATGACTGAGATCTGAAAGAGGCAGAAACCCTAGATTGTATAGATCATAAAACACAAAGTGCAACGAATTAGAAGTTGTGCTTTGGACAAAAGGTACATGGGGATCTTATCTTGGACCTGTAAGAGTGTCAGATCTTGAAATCCCACCAAAATGTATTTATAGTGAAAGTGCTACAATGACTGGTTTTTGCTATATCAAGCCCCAGCTTCGCAAGTGCAACAAGTGTCACAAATGCCATACCATGCCTTCTTTCAAGCTAGCTCTGATACCATGTTAGTTTTTCAAAATTTACAATCTGATCTAGGATCTTAACTAAGAGAATAACATGTACAACATATCTACAACATATCAATCATGGACACAATAAAGCAAGCACACAACAGACACAGAGTTTCACCGGGGAAAACCAAGAAGGTGAAAAACCCCGTAACTTCCTTAGAGATAGATAGAGAAATTATACAACCCAAGTACAAGAGATAGTCTTCTCCTAGCAGCAGCTTCTCCTCCTCCAAAAGTGCACCACTCTCTGATGAGAGTATGAGTGAGTAATGAGATGATCAAAATAGAGATCTCCTGATCTCTATTTATACTTGTCATGTCCTGCCCAATACACCAGTGGGGCTGACTTTTTTAACTTAGCCTAATAACCCATGGTTACATTAATCCGAGCTGACCCCACATTTGGTGGTCTAATAACCCATCAGCAAGTTACAACACTTGCGACACTTGTCAATACAAATGACGACACTTACGTATAGAGGAATAATAACATCTCTATAGGAGTACAATATACATAGATGAAATATATAGGTGAAATAAATTCCGAAGTTACATATACATCAACAATGAAAGGAATACAACATGGCCCACTGGAATGTGGCACCAGCCTTTTTAAGACTAAAAGGGAGCATGCGATAAGCAAATGTTCCCCAAGGACAAAGGAAAGAGGTCTTGTGTTGATCGGCCGGGTGGATCTCAATTTGGTTGTAGCCAGAAAAGCCATCCATGAACGAACAACTGACACTTCCCACACAATTGTCGATGATTTGGTCGATAAAGGGAGTCGGGTAATTGTCCTTGGGACAAGCCTTGTTGAGATCTCGATAATCGACTCAAAAACGAATGGTACCCTACTTTTTAGCTAGAGGGATGACGTTCAAGACCCATTATGTCAATGGGACAGGGTAAATAAAACCAGCTTTCAAGAGCTTTTCAATCTCTGCCTTGATTGCCGTAGTCTTTCAGGGGTGCACCGGTCGCAACTTTTGTCAGACTAATTTAGCACCAGGACAGGTTTGAATCATGTGTGAAATAATAGAGGGGTCTATCTCAGGCATCTCCTCATAAGTCCAGGAAAACACGTCTCAAAATTGCTTGAACAAGGCCGTAAATGTTGTGATTTCTTCAGCGGAACACTTCTGGCCTAAATGAATGTGTTCCACTACACCAAGAGTAATCGATATGTTGATTGAAATGGTAGGCTCAATGTTTGACACGTAAGTATCGAGGACTGAGAGCAAGAGTGGAAAGATGGTGGAAATTCTATTCTCCACAGTATCTAATGAAGGAAGGAAAGACGACCTATGATGGAGGTCTTCCCACGGAGGATCATCCGCACTCATGATTTCAATAATGGATGTGTTAGAATGAAAATTCCGCAATAGAGGATCAGGTAGGGATGATGCCCGCTGTAGAGAATAGGAGGTGGAGGCCACAGCAAAGTGGTCCACCAGAGTTGATTGGATAGCCTCGTACGTGAGTTTAGCAGGTGAAAGAGACATAGTGTCTATAATCAAGTGTGTGTTGGCTTCGTCAGGTAGAAGCCATGAATTAGTAGAGTTGGGAAAGGATGAAATCCGCGAGGAGATCATGTTCACCATGGAAACATGATTTGGGGGATCTGAGGTTGGAAAAATGGCCATAAGGGATGAGTCCTTGATGAGGCCAACCCCCACGCTCTCATACTGATGCGAAGATTGTCCAAGTAATGGAACATTATCGCCCAGATGAGTAGTGGTGTTAGGTGTATAGAAATCCAGTTGGTCAACAGTAACTATTCGGCCTTGATGAGCAAATTTTACTATGCGGAAGATAGATGATGCGACCGCAGTCATGGCGTAAAACCAATTATGACTAAGAAAAATGTTATAATCTAATGGGGCAGCGACTTCCACGTTAATGGTTGCAGTCTTTCTCCCCAACTCGATTATTGAAACTTGTAATAGCCCATGAGGTTGAAATCCATGTCCATCGAATGCCTTCAAGGTGGTAGGAGAATGATTCAACTCGCGAGAGCCCATGGCTCTCCAAGATGAGATCGACGTGACTGAAGTAGAGGAACCTTCGTCCAAGACGGTATGATGGATTATCTTCCTAGCAATGTTTGTGGCAACTCGAAATGTCAACCGATGGGAAAGCCTATCTTTAAAGTATTCTAGCTAGAACATGATGGTATTCCAAGAATCCGGATCAACCGTGCCGATGGAAGTGAGTAGAGTCTTGCACTGGTTAGGACAGTTTTGCAAGAACTCAAGCGTCGACATAGCACAAGGAGCTTTTTCCAGGTTCTCTACAATATTGTAGTTCTGAGCGGCCCGAGCATTGGGATTGAAAACATAATTTCTAATCGTGCTCTTGGGTGGATGCAATAGTGACTCAAAAGAAGGCTTCTCAATGGTGAGAGAAGCAGGCGGTATGGTGATGTCCGGGATCTAAGTGGAAGATTTTTCAGTATTACATCCAACGGGTTTTTTCGACGGGACAGATTCATACGAACGAGAACAGGTGTTCAAGTTGATGGTCTCACTACGCATCATGAGAACATGAACGGTGGAGGATGCTTCTCCTTAGGAAGGAGAGGTGTGTGCGATGAGCTACTGGTTTTGAGTGGGGAAGGGATCATTGAGAACTGCAGTAGTAGATTTTCCCTTAAGAAACTTCTAGACTTCATCTCGGTGGGGACATTCTTTTGAGAAATGGTCTCCACTACACAACAAACAAGGATACTTTAACTTCCTCTTCTCTTCGGTGTCTTCCTAAGTGCGCTTGGGCTCCTGTTGGTTAGAATATTTCTTAGGTTTCCCTTTGTTCTTCTTCTTACCAACAGATTTATGAGTGGAGTAGGAGTGGTGGACTTGGAAGTGTTGTTTCCAGCCGGTGGTGGTGAGGGGGAAGAACCTTGGGGGTTCGACGAGCCACCAATTTGAATAGAATACTGGGAGGCAAGGGAACCAATGATGCCATTGATTTGTGGTCCCCTGGTAGGTGTTGTGGGATCGTACATAGGGCAAGGTGCGTCAAGAAAAATTTCATACAATGTGCTAGATTGAGCATAGACCAAGTCTAAGTAATGGGCACGGGAAATAGCCTATTCTATAGTGACGGCTTCCCCCATAGCTACATCTCGAGATACGATGGGTAAAAGTGACTTTGTAAGCCAGTCAGTGAAGAGTTGGTCCGAAACATGAGCCTTAATAAGATGTTGTCTTCTCTGCTATTCATGGATATGATCAGAAATATGAGTTGTGGTATTCTGGCAAAGGGAGGTCAATAAGTTCGTACCAGTCTCATAGCGAATGGGAAACTGGAAGTGGGTAAAAAATGACATGGAAAGAGATCATAAATCGGGAAAAGAACTGGGTTGTAATTCAATATACCGCTTGGTAGATGGGCCGGTGAGAGTCCATTGAAATAATCTAAGAAGGATCGAGCCATCCATCAAAGAGTTGGATGAACACCATAGATGGTATGTCATCACATAGTTTTTAGGATGCTCACCAGGTTTACCATCAAATTTGGGGATATATGATGGTAACTTAACCCGAATGGGTGGCCAGTTATGGCCATGGAAAATGGGATCATTCGTCAGACGAGATAAATCGGGTATGTCCAAAGTAGCCAGAAAGGGTAGTTGTTGGTTCAACTGGGGGTACTAATAGTACTGTTAAGGCATGTATGGACCGGTAGGACCTTGAATCGACTGATTATAAGGTGTTCCCGCAGGAAACTGACCATAAGGGGGTGTGACTCCTGAACCGTTAGTAGTTCCACCACCATAAAAAGGTGGTCCATTACCATAATAAGGTGCCTGTTACCATAAGGATGGGGACCATCTCTACCACTAGGAGGGTGTGGGCCACCTCCAATGGCGGGGGTCTTCCACTACCGCCAGGATAGGATGGGCATCCACTGCCTTCGCTGGGAGGAGGTGGCAGTCCACCATTGCCATTGGAATAGGGTGGGCCTCCACCACCTCCGCTGGGAGTAGGTGGTGGTCCACTGCCGCCGCCGGAAGGGTAAGGGCCTCCTCCGCCACCTCCGATGTAGTAGGGTGTTACTCCACCACCACCACTAGGATTGGATGGTCCTCCACCACCACCACCGGGATGGGATGGTCCACCACCACCACCACCAGGATGGGATGGTCCTCCACCACCACAACCAGGATGGGATGGTCCCCCACCGTGAGGTGGAGGTCCACTGCCATAGGGTCGGGTGGTCCTCCGCCTTGGCCTGAAGGGGGAGGGACGCTACCTCCGCCTGAAGGGAGTGGTCCATGATAGCCGGAATGACTTGGTCCTCTGCCAGAAGGTAGGGGTACGCCTCCTCCGGACTCGTGTGGGGGCCCGCCGCCTCCAATGGGAGGTGGGGGTGGACCAAACGGGGGTGGAGGAACTTGAGGGACTGTAGGTGGGAGTCCATGTTGTAAAACATTTTTTTGTCCCCATAGATTGTATGGATTTCCGGGGTAGGGTACCCCATAGAGTGTGTTTCTGGGATTGATTTGTCCCGAAACAGGGTTAAGATAACCTGGATATGCTTGACTCCATGGGGGTTGAATTACATTGGATGGTCCCCCAACGTGGGATAATCTCGTAGTGGAAGGTCCGACAGGTAGGGAATTTCCAATGGAAGGACCAATGGGGACCCCTCCTGCAGTATTATGATTAAGAGATGGGGGTTTCCCCCCAGCAACAAGTTGCTAATCACTAAGTAAAGGTTGACCAAGCATGGGTTGTTGATTATCTACCGTAGGATTGACATTACTGGTAAGGAAGGTAGGGGGTAAAGAGTATCCTCCCCGCAAGTTTTGAGGTGTGGAAGGAATGGGTAATGTAACCCTAGTAGTGATAGGTGTGTTGGACTGTTGTCCTTCAACAGTTTGGGTTGTCTGAGGTATAGAAATGGTCTCCTGTCTAGGGTGTGGATGTGCAGGATTTGATGGTTGAGCAGATTTAGAAGTGGTCATGTGTTGCGTGGATGATTCCGGTGAATCATAAGATAAAACATGACTGGGGAGTGGTTGATAAGAATGTAATGTTGGGTCTTCTACCCTTCATGAAAGACTTTGTCTTGGAATTTATCACCCCTAACACGTAATCAATCCAAGCAATCAAGAAGGGGTCCGAATAGTTCTTCAGGAGTAGGCCAACTAGGTGGGGATGCAATGGAAAAATGGGCCATTGGGTGGCCTAGAGATGATGTCCAATAAGTTGATGCTGGACCAACAGGTATTGCAGGGTCATCCTGGGGAGGATTTATCCATTCCAACGATCTAGGCTCTCCTGGAAAGACGGGAGGTAAGTCTTGTGGAGCATAATTTTGTGCCTCTTCACCCTGCAGGGGGTGGGAGGCAGGTGAATCTAGAGGAAACATATGTGCTCCAATATTCAAAGTAGGGTTTTCTACTTTAGACGACACAACCATGTCTTCTGGGTCCATCCTTACCCTCGAAATTACCTCCTGGTTAAGGGGATATTCGGGCGATAAGTTCTGAATCCTATGGGACCTTCTCCAAGGAAATTCAACCAGAGTGAATGAAACAACAGTTTCTCCTAGGGAAAGCTAAACAAAAGAAAGGTAGTACAGAAAAATCCTACACGAACTAAGGCCACAAGCAAACATATGTGATAGGATTGGATTCAAAAGTATGTAACCTCACAGGATTATCAAGGCTTCACAAATTTTTATATACCGTAGGGTCAAACAGTAAAACACGAAAAGGAGGATTGGGACCGTACCTTTTCTTGAATACCCGACTACCTGGACAGTACATGCATAGTAATCCCCGCGAGTGTTGTTCTCAGTGTATTGCTCCGCCAAGACGGCTAAATGGTTGACTCAGTACTTGGTTTCAGGAATCCTTATGGTGTCTCCCGATATATGAAAGGTACGTGGGAGCTCAATCCGTAGTGGTGTTGTCTAATGCACAACCGTACAGCACGAGACCTTCCTATATACTACCAATTACATGAAACAACTTTCTATATACGCCAAGTATGTGAAACACTTTTCGATATACGCCAAGTACATTAAGTACTTGGTGGGTACATGACAGAGATTCGATATACCTGGTTGGAACGTGAAAGAGATTTGATATATGGATAAGTACGTGGAAGACTACAATAACCCTGGAATACAGTGCTGGCAAGTAACAACAACTTCCACATTTTACGACGCCGGAACGTGTCTCTAACTTAACAAACAAGTTGCTAAAAATTTTACCCTAGTTCTACCGTTGATTTTATCTGGATGGTTAGGTGAATGCATGAGGTGAGTACATAAATGTAAACATAATGGAGGCCCTAACTACATGCAAAAAATGTACTTTTGTTATGATTAACTCTATGTATGGGAAGGAGAAAATTCTTTCCAAGTGATTTTACCAAAGCAACTGAATGCAACACAATCCCAAAATATACCAAATTTGATAAAAATACTCTTTTTCGTTTTTCCGTTTTTTCAAGCAAAACTCAAAAAATCAACAAGCATGACAACCAAATCCAAACATTTTCTTTTGTATTTTCGAATCAAAACTTGAAGAGATAAAAAGAGAGAAATTTCCTATCTAGAGCACTCCAACTTTTCAATTTCACTATAATGGCTTAAAAGCATAAAAAATCAAGAATGCATACAATCTCTCCAAACACTGAAACACTTTTGTAAAAACTTGACCTCACTCGATTTTTTCAAGAATAAAAATGATTCATAATTCTCGAAAATCACAAATGATTCATTCTTCTCAAACTTTTCCAAAAGACTAATGAATGATGATTTCCAGTGCATGAAGCAAATACTACAATAATTTCCAAATGTACTTGAAAACAGTAAAATGATGCACCTTCAATTTTCTAATGATATTCCAAGATAATAACTTGATAACAATGATATTTCTAAGCATGGATAACTGAAAATAAATTTGATTTGCAACACTCTAAACACTCAGGAAATTCTTAGAAAATGGCAAGCACTCATATGGACTGAAAACACTTCAAAACACTCAATCAAACAACTAAAATGCAAACAAAGCTTAATGACAAGTGCAAAAAGAAGTTTGGGATCAGATCCAATGGAAGGATAAGATTATGCGAGGAGGGGGGTGATGACAAGGATAAGTGGATGAATATCGGGAAGCCAAGGTGTCCACCACTACCAAGCTTAATCTTGTCATCAAATGAGGCCCAATACAAACCACCCAAAAACCAAACACTTTCAACACATTGATCAAAAGGGTCTTTGACTGGATCTTGCAGCATAGAGAGGTATCCACACCAAACCAAAACTCAAATAAAAAAATGAAGGGCGATGCCCATATGTCAATTCTGATAGTTCGGTGCAGTCTGTGTTTATACACAGAGCGACCGTCGCAGGTCACCAGTGCGGGAATTGCGATCATGTCGCAGTACAACAGTGGATGGCTTGTGACGACAGGCCAAAAGACATATAACAAAGGTCAAATCAACACTCTGGTTGCACTTCCCAGGTGTGACGGGCGAGATCCAAGTTCAAGAATGAACAAATCTCCAAACAACGAGCAATAAAATGGTTTGAAAATAGTGAGTACAGACTTATAGGAGGACTATAGATTCTTCAAAGTGAAGATCTGATGGTGAAAAAGACTTAGGAGGCAAAAAATGTGGCTTGCAAAAGAAATCAAATGAAAAATGGTATTCAAATGAAAAATAAACAATGTATCTTCCCCAGTACGGTCGCCATATTTGTTTGACGGACAATCTACCAAGTGCGAACTGAAGGCCTGATCTCCCTAGCTCAACGTAAGACTAGAAAAAATAGAGACAGAATATAAATAACTCTCCTAGATCTAATTAGGGATCAAGTAACTAGATTCTTTACCTTTCAGATCGTTGATCCTTTCTCCTTGAATGCTGCTCCAAGCTTGATGGTCTTCATATCTCAGCTGCAAAACTTGTCTAGAGAACACAACAAAAGAAGTAGTAAAATGCACCTATACAATAATTTATCTAAGTAAGCAAACTACACAAAATATCATCAACACAATGAGATTTGGTGGAAAGCACTTATATTACTATATTAAAAGGGAAATACATAGGATTAAGAGATTACAACCGATGACTTAATGTAGCAATCCTTCTCTGATCAAGCCAATGCCAAATCCTCCAAAGGGATGATGGATCTCTCAAAGGATGAGTAGAGATATCTCCTAAGCTAATTTCACTAGCGTGTAGATATTATAGACTTCCTCCCTTTCGAATGGGAGTGAGCTTCACCTATATAGGACTAACTGGATATGGTAGGTTGAGATATGGTAGGAGAGAGATAGGGGATCCTTCCAAGAGGCTAGGAACCAAATGCCAGCTTCCCAAAAGGCTAGGGATAGGGATACACATCATCTACCTTCGAGAATGAGTTTGAAGATACTATTTTAATCAATTAATTGACATCGTCGCAGTCTGTAAGAGGACAACCTATGACATTGCAGGTTGCATTAGGAAAACCTACGACGACCTCTCAAAACCTAGTAAGAAAAGGTTTGTATCTCTTCCAGGTTAACATCTTAGTCAAGGAACTTTAGGGAATGTTTACACTGACTATCATGATGGTAAGATTTAAGTGTAACACATCACTCAAGTCTCAGGTCTCTAAATCCATCTACAATATTACGATTTACTAAATTTTAACACTGTAGATGGATTTGGAGACGCCCTTTAAAGGGCGTCTCTGAATCCATCTACAATGTTAAATTTAGTAAATTGTACAAATTCATTGTCAAAATTGTAATTTCCATTATCGGGGTGACACAACTAAAAATGATTAACATAAACGACTAGTTCATATTCTTATTCATTGTTATCTAGTCATATTTATATTTTTGTGACTAATTAGTCGTTTACGCTAGTCATTTTTATTTTAGTCACATGCTATTTAGTTCTATATTTTATCCTCTAACTATAGTAGTCATTTATCTTAGTCTTTTTTAGTTGGCTCACCTAAAATTGCTCAATTTTAGTCGTTTATCCCCTGAAAAAACTGTGGTGACTAAATGTTTTAGTCTCCTAGTTACTTATCTCTCATTTTGTACTAGTATCACTTGGAAGGGATTGAAGAAGGAGTTGATGGGTAATGCTAGATCATGTGTGGAATGCCAACAAAAATAGTAGAGAATAATCATCTAGCAGGACACTTACAACCACTTCCTATTCTTGAACAAAAATGGAAAAGTGTATCAATGGATTTCATCACGGGGCTTCCCAAAATCCAAGGTAAAGATAGTATTTTTTTTTGGTTGATAGATTGAATAAATATGAAAATTTATTTGTTGTCACAACTAATAATGGACCCATCCAATTGGCTCAAATTTTCATCAAAGAAGTCTTCAAACTTCATGGCATACCCAAGTCCATCATCAGTGATAGAGATAGCAAGTTCACTAGCAATTTTTGGAAATAGTTGTTCAGGGCAGTGGGGATAGACTAACGGCCAAACAAAAAGAGTGAACCAATGGCTGGAAGGATACTTTAGAAACTATTTTACTGGCGAGCAAAAGTCATAGACTACTTAGCTCCATTTCAGAGAGTTTTGTTACAATACTAATTTTCATCTCCCGATTGGAATGTCTCCATTCAAAGATCTATATGGATATGATGCGCTCAATTTGGATGAAATAATATTTGGTGATTGTAAGACATAGAAGGAAAAGGATTATCTCCAAGATATTCAATACATACTCATAAATCTCAAAGACAACTTGCAGGTAGCACATAACATCCAAAAGATCCATGTAGACAAGAATAGAATTGAGAGAACCTTCAAAATAGGGTATCTGGTTTCATCCCTATAGACAGTCCTCATTGATGTCTAAAGGGGATGAGAAGTTTCATACAAAGTTTTATGGCCCCTATCAAGACCTGAGAAGGATAAGGGAGGTGGCTTATGAGCTAGAATTCCCTCCAGGTAGCAGGATTGACAATGTTTTCCATGTGTCATGTTTGAAGAAGGAAATAGGGAAGCAAGTTTAGGTTCCACAAAAAATTAAACCCCTTGATGATGAGTAAATTTGGCGCTAGTTTATGAGAATATTTTGGAGTTCTGAGAGAAGAAGCTAAGGAGCATAATGATTCGGGAATTTTTGGTGCACTCAGAAGGACTTCCTAGTGAGGATGATACTTGGGAAGGAGAACACATCTTACAGCATCCCAGTTTGAAATAGATTGAGGAAAAAAATATTGGGAGGGGAGGACTATCATGTCCCCTCAGTAGTGATTACTGGATCAAGTTCCTAACCCAACCAATCCCTTGGGATGGGGAGACAACTTCATTTAATTGCCCAGTTAATTTTGACATTCCGACATTTAATTAATTAGGGAGTGTGAATTATTTTTGCCTAAAGTTTATTATACACTTGAGAATAATTATTTTCCATTTATTAAATAAATTTATATTAAATAAAAGAGGATAATACTCCACAAGTGCACCTTAATTGATAAGGTTGACCTGGGAAATGACTTTCAGAAGAAGTTAGGAAGAAAGCATCAAAATCTAGAAAATCGAGAAAAAGGAAAGAAAGATGATGCAAATCAGAAAAGCAGCAAAAAGTCACGAAAAGAAGCATAAGAAGAAAGAAGCACAAAATCGTAAAGCAGGATAAAAACAGAAAAGTGGGAAAGATAAGAAAAGTAGGATAAGGAAGAAATGATGGAAAAACAGTAAAAAGCCAAAGCATAAAAAGTAAAAGCAGAAGGAGACGAAAGCAAAGCAAAAAAGGAAAAGGGAGGAAAGCAAAGCACAAAAAGGAAAAAGGAGGAAAGCAGGCTTTCCTTATCCACTCATGAGGGAGAATTATCCTATATTAGTTTCTCCTCAATTCATCCTCCATATATTAAAGAAGGAGGGTGCACCACCTTCACATCTCTTGCTAGTTTTATTTTTTGAGTGAGTGCAATTGTGATTCAGAGACTTGGTAGATGTGCCCCTAGTCCAAGCTGGGAGATGTGCCCCTAATTCTTGTGAGAGGATGATGGAATCCAAATATTTTCAATGATTTTATTGCAGTTCTTGTAGCTGATTGAAGTGTGGTTTGAATCTCATAGAAAGTGTCATGAAGCCTATGGTTCCAATTCTCTAGTTTTCTAGTGATTTCTACTGCTAGTTTATTGTATTGTAGAGGATTGAATATTTGGAATTTTCTGAGAATCCTATTGGCTCCAATATGATGTAATTTGTGTTATATTGATCCTCTCATATCAGCCATAAAATTTTGTAATGCATAATTGTCGAGCTAAATATATAACATATGAACCAACATTTAATTGTCAACCCGGGAAGGTAGACTTAGAGGAACCAACACAGGAAATGCAGGGTTGAAGAGGGAGTTTAAAGAATGTTTACATTTCTGCTACTTATCACTCCACACAACTCAGCAACTTCTATCTATTGTAATCAAATGAAACTCTCTATTGTAATCAAATGAAATATCCAGACTAGTTTCTGAATGTTACTGTTACTTCTGCACTATGAAATCGATAAGAAGACTGAACAACTGAAAGATGAAATCGATGGCTGAAAAAGATAACATTTAAACTTGAATCTTGAAATGCTAAACCCTCTGTTGCAATCAAATGAAAATTCTACTTCTGTTCTGAAATCGAATGAAATGCTACTTCTGTTCGATTAAATCAATGAGACAACTGACAATATAAACTGAAATCAAATCTTTGCTGAAAGATGATGTTCAAATCTGAATATGGCGTCTACTATAAATGCAATGTATACAGCTCTGTTTCCATCGAAGGGGGCCCTGTCTTCTCTGTCAACAGACTGTTCTTTAAATCAATGCATACTGAAAAAATGAATAACTTACAGCAAACTTGCAATGACAGAAGTCGTATCAATGAAACTCTAATTGCTTTATTGAAAATAAGAACAATATGAGTGCTTGGAGATTTGATCTCTATTCCATTCTTCTATCTAATCTATGCTCCGTCTATCTCTATCTCAAACTTATTTATACATGAACAGATGGACAAGATCAATCCCAAAATTCAGAAATTCGAGCAACTACCCAGAAAACGGCCAACACCAAATTTGGCAAAACCACGTCTGTTCTGGAAGGGATTTCTCCACATTCGTTTAGAAATTCTGAAAACTGTCCGCGGTTAGGGGTAAATGGGGCCATTTGTGAAGTGGGTTTCGAACCGTTTTGAAAAATTCCCAACCGTTTGTTCAGAAATTGAGCCCGAAATCAGGGTCCTGATCAAGGACGGAAATGCCATTTTGAGCAAATGACATCCTCATAACAACATTGGATAACTGCACCTGCGTCCTGGAAGCGATTGGAAATCAAACAAGATGTTATCCTGAGCAATAAAATCCCCCAAATCTCTGGTTCAGCCAACATAGATCTTCTTTGGAGCACTGGGACAAGCGTTGGGCCAAATAACCAAAAGACTCCTGCATAAAAGAAATAAAGACTCATTAATTGACCCATTATTAAATGAAAACTAAAGGTTCCATTATATACATAAAACAAAGCAAAATAATAAATAAATAATTAAAAAGTCACTTACCAAAGCTCCTAGCAATGTTGCTCTTCAAAAGGCATAACCATGCACAAAACAACACTAAATAAAGCTGATGATTACTTGGTTTCATGAGACTTAAACTAGAAAATATTGTGCTGAACAGTCAAAATAGGAGGCCAACATCTCCCCCAGACTGAAGATCTTGCATGACCCTATGCAAGAAAGTTTCAGACAAACAAAATTTGAAACTCATAATAGATGATCAAGCCTTGGCTCAAAATCTAGAAACTGAAGCTGAAGTGCCTAACATACTCTTGTAATTTCTTTGTCAACTTAAAATTCTTCTGCCTGAAGTAATCAATTCCCCGATCTGAAGCATCCGACCTATGAGATTTAGCAGACTTTGGACCTGATTTGGAAGGTGATGCTTTAGCATATTTTAAACTAGATTTTGAAGGTGATGCTGCCAGCAAAGGTTCACTGACAGGACTAGGCATTGAAGAATGATGATGAGAGCTATGAGAATCAGAGTTATAATGGGCAGAAGAAGAAGTGGATGAGGACAATTCAACATGGACAGGCTCTTACCTTTGGATTCCTTTTTTCTTTAACAGTCATGCTGCGGGAAAATCTTTGATTGGGTGAAGAAAACAAATTTTCACGACCCTTTTCTCCCCCAGACTGAGAGTTGACACGCTGCCCCTTAGATACTGGAGACTTCTTAGTATGGGATGGGCCAACCTTCTTATAACTCTTAACAGTTGGTTCCTGAGGATGGCTGACTTGATGTTCAAAAATATTTACAAAGGAGGCTTTATCCACTAAATCAGGAATACAAGGCTCACATGGTTCATTCCCCAGGGATGATTTAAGATGAGAATTGGACAGCTCATATACAAATTGCTCCCATACCCAATCCTTTTTCTTTAACTCAGCTAGAATAAGCATTGTGAAAAACAGGAAAAGAAATGACAACAAACTAACAGAGATCAAACAGTCAATTCGAAGACAAGGGAGAACTGCATCAATCTTTCTCTCGCTGGCACATGCTGTAGCACATGCTACCCACGTTGCAATGAATTATGCCCATTTATCACACGTTTAATTCACCTTCACCGCATGGCGAGTTATGAACCCAAATTGAAATATATCAATGGCATAAGTTTTATTAAAAATGTCAAATTAATAAGAAGGAAATAAAATATTACCAAATGCCATAAAATAATTTATGAAGAAATGGTGGAATCTCAACTAAATAAACCCCAACGATCCTTGTATTAAAGGCAAAAGCAATTGGTAATAATAATAATCCTTAATATATAACAATTAGGACTTACCCAATCATGCAACGTTCATTACGTTCATTACCCTTACCATTGAACATGCCAATTTTTCAATTTTTATTCCGACACCCCATCCGGCACTCAATCCGACACTTCAGCAATTTAAAATACAGAGGTACTTCCAGGCTGATACGGACAAACAATAATTACCAGCATATGTTGAAGGAGTGATAATCACCAGCATAGCAGTAATATTATCAGTAAGGACAAATAACTGTCTTTCCAACTTTCATGAGTTGAAAAGACAATTAAAACTGCCTAAAAAAAATGAAATAACTGCTTGGAAAATTAAATAACAGCCTGAAATTTTTGTTTTATCAGCAGGCTCCTTGCACAGTTACCATTATTCAGTGGTTGTGTTGTCAGCTTTAAAGTGTTTGAATTGTGAGTCAAACAACAGAGCCTATCACCTTCTTCAAAAATTTTCTTCTTCAACAATTTGTCATGGCATTTAGTCCTCTGATTCTGTATTAAATCAGTTCATGGACAGCATCTTGTTTAATTTCATCAAGCCCATTAATTGCATCAACCCCTGCTCCTGAGCTTCATCTAAATTCAGGCTCAATTGTGCAGCAGTATGAAAGGTCTTCAACTGAAATTCTATAGGGAGCAATTCATTGCCAGCATGATAGTGATATTAAAGCAAATAAATGTCTTTGAAAATATACCACTTGTGTGAGTTGCAAAAGGAAGTAAAACTGGTTGAAAATTTGTTTTACCCCAACAAGCTTGTGGCACAATTACCTCAGTTCAAGGTTGTTGCTTCACCTATTCACACAGGAAACTGAGCTGAGTTATGAAATCAATTTTATTAACAGCACAAGAAACAAAAATAACTGCAATTCACAAGCAACCAATCTTACTTCTATATTCCACACTTCAATCATGAACACAGACTTCATTCTCGTCATTCATATAGAACTTTTTCCACCAGGACATGTGCCTTAAAACACAAGACAAGTGGAGTACTAAAAGAAGCTAATGGGGTATTGGTCCACTTTGACTCAGCTTCACACAGGACAGTTTAAGTAGAGGAAAAAAAACAGTATTGAATTTCACAGCTATGTTCAAGACTCAGAAAATATCAGGCATAAACCCCTTTTTTTTCATAGGAATCAGGTAACCAAAATTCAGAGCAGCTGGAGATGATTATCAACTGGCTATCAGCTGATTTTTTTAAACAGTTTATTTAAATTTTATTTAACCACCCTTATGACCTCTCTTTTACCTTTACATAGGTACATTGTTCATACAGACAAGTATAGATGAGGCTTTTAAAGGAGATATTAGAGTCAGAACCCACTGCCAGCAAGCCCGTTCAGTACTCCGGTGGGGTAACTGTAACATCCAAGAAGTTTCTTCCCCAGGCAGATGTCCCATTGCCAACAGGCCTGTTCAGCACCCTGATGGGTTTGCTTGTTTATACCACAGGTCAGTACCCGCTGCCAGCGGACCTGTTCAGTATCCCGGCGGGTTAACCTCTTGCACCCATTTTCTATCAGAGGCCCTTGTCCCAATTTCATCTTAAAGATAAAGTTTATGATTTGCTCAAGCATAGATGAGTGGGGGAGCAGCTCTGAAAACCATCTAGGAGTGGGATGGTATCAAAATTGGAAGAGTGTTCTTTGTACATGCCTGTAAAGATTTTCCCAAATGAACAACTAACCTTTGCAACTGTATAAAGTGAAAGGCATAAAGTGGCTTCACAAAAATGTATATATAAGTATATGTATTTGATATTATAGAAGCCAATAGATAATAACCAACAGACTGCTCAGTCCTGGAGACCTTTTTCCAAAATGGTTCCTGACAGAAGAATAACTCAATGCCATAGCTGTCATTATTAAAAACAATTTCCTCATTCCATCTAGTGTGAAACCAAGTCAAATGGTCCTAGTAACCCATAAGTTCATAAGTAAAAACCACTTTTGGAAGCTTAAATCACTGATGGGGACAATGACAGGTGGAAAAGTACTCATCTGAATAAAGAGGACAAGTCTGAAAAACCTAGCAGCACACATCTTATTTACTTGATACAGGCATTCCAATCAACTAGTGAAACTCATAAATTAATCCAAATTAACACAGTCTTAAAAATGCTTTGCAAAAATAATCAAAGGCTGAAATAGGGGTAGTAACGGAAAGACTTCCCTTATGCTTTCAAAACATCTTGAGCCTTACTGACAAGAATATCTGCATCCTTCCCCCATGCCAAGCCTTTTGCATGTCCTCATGCAAACGAATTCACCTCTGTAACACGGACATGGTAATAGAATGTTAACAGTCCCAAAAACTGTCCATCTTGATTAATAGGAACTGCTGAGAAGAGCCCCTGTACTCTGAGCATAGTCTAGCAACTCATCCATTCATCACTTAGATAGAAAATCTTCAATCATTTCTTATTCGAGTTGATGCTCTTTTTATTTGCAGAAAAAATAAACTATCTAAAGGTGCTATCTTTTATTCACTACCCTACCTACCTACTTAAAGAAATGAAACATTTCTTTAAGTATAGGAAAATAACCAATGTAGCCACCGTCTTAGCAGAATCATCAATAAATTCATTCCCTTTGATAGAATATATAGATGCATAATTACCAAGGCATGCTGAGCAAGCAACACCGGTTGCTTGATGTCCAAGAATTGCTGAAGAAGAAGATTATCTGAAGGCTGTAAAACAGATTGAAACCAATGGTCAATATGATTATGCATACCATGTTCTTTCTCAGCTGGATTGTCTAACTGTTCATTGTTCTCTGCAGGTTGGCAAAGGTGTTCCATCAGAACCACTGAATCAACTGATTCCTCCTCCATCTCTTAAGCTGCAGAGATCTCTTCAAGTTCCTGCAAGATGCACGAAAGTTCCTGCAACAATCTCTTCTTTCGTTCATTCATTCTTGGATCCATTAGTCAATTTTTTTCTTTTCTTGTAGGGGGTTTTCTAAAAAATTTGAAAGTCACACCAACTGATAATAATTCTGAAACCCACACTAGCTTGAAATAACATGAAATGCACTCTTGCTGAAAGGAAAATTGCTTCTACTGAATCAAATACACACCCTCTCATACTGATGAAATCGATTGCTGAATCAAATCTAACACTACTGAAAGGAAGACTCTACTGCTGTTGAATAAAACCTACTGAAATGGAAATTTCTTTGCTGCTGAATGTAATCTAATACTGCTGAAATAAACCACTTGCACACTAATAAAATCAAATCTGATCTGGCTAAAAATGAAAGCACACCTACATCCACTCTCCAATCCTTTTTCGTACCTCCCCGGCAACGGCGCCAAAATGTCGAGCTAAATATATAACATATGAACCAACATTTAATTGTCAACCCGGGAAGGTAGACTTAGAGGAACCAACACAGGAAATGCAGGGTTGAAGAGGGAGTTTAAAGAATGTTTACATTTCTGCTACTTATCACTCCACACAACTCAGCAACTTCTATCTATTGTAATCAAATGAAACTCTCTATTGTAATCAAATGAAATATCCAGACTAGTTTCTGAATGTTACTGTTACTTCTGCACTATGAAATCGATAAGAAGACTGAACAACTGAAAGATGAAATCGATGGGTGAAAAAGATAACATTTAAACTTGAATCTTGAAATGCTAAACCCTCTGTTGCAATCAAATGAAAATTCTACTTCTGTTCTGAAATCGAATGAAATGCTACTTCTGTTCTATTAAATCAATGAGACAACTGACAATATAAACTGAAATCAAATCTTTGCTGAAAGATGATGTTCAAATCTGAATATGGCGTCTACTGTAAATGCAATGTATACAGCTCTGTTTCCATCGAAGGGGGCCCTGTCTTCTCTGTCAACAGACTGTTCTTTAAATCAATGCATACTGAAAAAATGAATAACTTACAGCAAACTTGCAATGACAGAAGTCGTATCAATGAAACTCTAATTGCTTTATTGAAAATAAGAACAATATGAGTGCTTGGAGATTTGATCTCTGTTCCATTCTTCTATCTAATCTATGCTCCGTCTATCTCTATCTCAAACTTATTTATACATGAACAGATGGACAAGATCAATCCCAAAATTCAGAAATTCGAGCAACTACCCAGAAAACGGCCAACACCAAATTTGGCAAAACCACGTCTGTTCTGGAAGGGATTTCTCCACATTCGTTTAGAAATTCTGAAAACTCTCCGCGGTTAGGGGTAAATGGGGCCATTTGTGAAGTGGGTTTCGAACCGTTTTGAAAATTTCCCAACCGTTTGTTCAGAAATTGAGCCCGAAATCAGGGTCCTGATCAAGGACGGAAATGCCATTTTGAGCAAATGACATCCTCATAACAGCATTGGATAACTGCACCTGCGTCCTGGAAGTGATTGGAAATCAAACAAGATGTTATCCTGAGCAATAAAATCCCCCAAATCTCTAGTTCAGCCAACATAGATCTTCTTTGGAGCACTGGGACAAGCGTTGGGCCAAATAACCAAAAGACTCCTGCATAAAAGAAATAAAGACTCATTAATTGACCCATTATTAAATGAAAACTAACGGTTCCATTATATACATAAAACAAAGCAAAATAATAAATAATTAATTAAAAAGTCACTTACCAAAGCTCCTAGCAATGTTGCTCTTCAAAAGGCATAACCATGCACAAAACAACACTAAATAAAGCTGATGATTACTTGGTTTCATGAGACTTAAACTAGAAAATATTGTGCTGAACAGTCAAAATAGGAGGCCAACAATAATTCTGAGTTATTATGTGTTTTTCAACACCCCTACTAGATTTGCATTGATTTGAGCTAGTTTCCATATTGTCTTTGATAAATGAATAAGTATTGATCCAAATGGGATGATTTATTTTTCTTATGTTATTTAATATGTTAAATTAATCAATCCATTCCTGATATTAGAAATTTGTTATCTTTCCTGACTGTTTGGGACATCCTAAAATTGTTTAGTTGTGCAATCCTAGAAGGCCATTTTCCTTGTATCTTTGCGAGTATTTCTAAGAAACTTATCAAACTTGATGGAGAAAACAATGAATTTCTACTGAATGATATTTGATTTTAATTAGCCTCCCTGATTCAGAATCCTTCACCCATAGCTTCCATTCAATGTATAGTTGAAGTACTAGTTTGCATATGTTGGGGTGACCAGGAGCATTGGAGTAGATTCCATCCTAGCTGAATTTGAAACATCAATAGTCCCAGTTGTTTGTGAAAAAATATTATCAGCTAACATAATCCTCATCTTATCCATATAAATTGATTTTTCCTACCTACAATCAAACTAGCCCCTTGAATCCATTGTTTTTCATTGAGTCTTCCAACGGAGTGAGTTTTTGTATCATCAATCCCGGTTGGTACTTTAAATTTTTTTATTACTTGGGAGGGAAGTTTTCTACTCGGTTCCTTATTTTTCTCTTTGGGATATGTCCCAAATGCATTACATAAGAAAAGTGTAAATCATTTATATTAACAGGTGTTGTAATGGCATAATGACGTGTAGTGCACAAGAGTTTGTGTGGGATCTCATCATGATAGGATTGTCAACATTCCTGGAGACTATGGCCTTGCTTGACATGGCCTAAGAAAGGACAAATGACCCATTCTTTTAACAATATTTATCCCAAAAGAATCTTAATGGGTTAAACGGTGAATGATTATTTTTATAATAATATTCTTTTCTCTTTCTGTTTTATTTTTTTAATAAAGATTATTATTTTAAAACAAAAAGTTAAAAGGACATTTGATTATTTTAAAATAATAATAATAATTAAAAGGAAATGAAAAAAATAATACCTAGGTTAACTTATGGAAAAATTTACACATGGATAAGGTTTTGATAAAATGGATGGATTTATGGGAAATAAAGAGTCATGAGATCAAATTTTGATAGCAGGGAACTTCACAAGTTAACGAAAAAAATTAGGAAGCTTATGATGACACAAAAGATTAATGGTTTTCGGGAAAAAACAACTAAATTTTCTAAACTTTCGGCAGTGTGTTCCTATGTTTTTTTTCCCGATCAGTGTGCTTCTGGAGCTTAAACCTTGTGTAGAAATTTAAATTTTGGCATAGTCAATTTTGGTACCAATATTAAGTTTGGTTGTGCCATAGAACTCCAATATTTGAGAGCATTATTTTTCAATTGGTTTATATAGAAAAATGGTTGACATGGTATATAAGGATTCTCACGATTGGTGAAAGGTCGATTATTCTGTCCCAATTTCTTATTCTAACCAAATTGAGTTTGTATGAATGGTGGGATATATTCTCCAGATATTCCCCACATTCCCGTGAATGGTTGGCTACCTTGGGTGGTACTAGAATTCAAAGGATTAATGATGTTCATCCTTCTTACCCTAGATGAAGGAATATTTCCATGCTGGACATTATGCCCCTAGGGAAATATGCCAGTAGTGCCCCTATTCTTGGTGCCATCATATTGTGATGTGGCATATTCAGTCCGAGAGGGGTACTACTATTGATACCTCCCCTTTCTTGGAACGAGATGTTCATATGAGGTAGGTTGGATCAAAGAACAACATTGGTCGTTGTGGAAGGACTAAGCATGGACATGTGTCCTCCAATGGGTTGGAATGCATGAAATGGAATATATGTACCAATACCATGGAAAATAGTGTATGTTTATATAGGAGGGATATTGATAGGTACCAGTTGGAAAAATGCAAAAGAAACAACCACCCCCTAAATGTATCCTAAATATGAAATGGATTATAAGTTAATTAGAATGTAATTACCGTTGTTAATTACTTAGTTGGTCAAACTTGGAACTACATCGAAAATATTTTCCAATTGCATGTGAAACAATGTGAGGTAAACTAGTGTAGTTAATGATTTTGCACGTATAAATATGTGTAGTTAGCTAAAGAATCCTTTTTTGTGGTTAGCTAAAAAATTTGATTTTTTTATGCGCGCCAGCAATAATTAGAAAACATTTTTCCAGTTTTTGGCCCATTTCGATTTTACCCCAAACCTATGATCAAACTAGGACGTCTGAACTGCTTGACCTCACTCAAAAATGATATAAGATAATCTTATTAACATACTAGGTCCCTCTTGAGAAAAAGTTGCAAGAGAACTTACCTTGTGAAACCTAGGCTGGATCGTATGGTCCTTGCCAATTTCGGATTACATGGAAATTTTCTAAACAAAGATAATGGATGATGGCGGTCAAGTGGTAAGATAAGATTTAAATTTCTTTGCTAGAGGGTATAATGTTTTATTTTTAGATTTGCTTGTACTTCTACTTGAGATTCTAAGGACCTTTACCCAAGTTTCATGAAGTTTAGTGAATCTATTGCTGAAATCCCCTTTTGGTTTCATTTATATATTTTTATAAGGCTTGTATCATTTCTTTTCAAATTTATGTATTACAATTTCATATCATATTGGATGTGATTCCAGATTTCATATATCATATAGGAGTCATTAGATTTGACTTTGTTGTGTATGGGATGCCATAACCTTGGTTGCGAGGAGAAAAAAAACTTCTTACGAATAGTTAGTGTACCATTTATGATTATCGCTATAGAGTTAGATTGTTTTTTTAACTGTTGATTTCCAATTTAGATATCACTTGTGTAACCTATCTAGCTCGTTTGGGCATCTTTTCATGATCTGATAGTATTTTTGTTTGATATTTTGAGGATCGTTACCAAGGTTTCATGAAGTTTAATGAGTAATTGTTGAAAACGTCTTTTTGTTTCATTTATATATTTTTATAAGCCTTGTATCATTTCTTTTCTAATTTCTGTTGTACAATTTCATGTCATATCAGACACGATTCCATATTTTAGCTCATATAGGACTTAGAAGATTTAATTTTGTTATGTATGCTATGCCATAACCATGGTCTCAAAACGAAAAATAAATTGAAGACTCTTAATAAAGGTTTCTATAACATTTATATTATGGCTGTATAGCTAGACTGCTTTTTTTCACTATTGATTTCCAATTCAGAAATCGCCTATGCAACCTTTGTAGCTCGTTTGGTCATCTTTTCATGATGTGGTTTTATTTTTGTTTGAGATTATGAGGATCGTTATCCAGGTTTCATGAAGTTTGATGATTGTAATCGCTGAAAATTCATTTTTGTTTCATTCATATATTTTTATAAGGCTTCTGTCATTTCTCTTTTAATTTCTATTGTACAATTTCATACCATACCAAACATGATACCATTTTTCAGATCATACAAGACTCAAAGGATTTAATTTTTTTTGTGTATGTAATTCCATAACCATGTTTTCAAAGATAAATGAAATCAAATATTTTTAATAAAGTTTAGTGTAGCTTTTATATTATGGATATAGAGCTAGATTGCTTTTTTAAGTGTTGATTTCCAATCCAGAGAACCCGTGTTTAACTTTTATAACCTATTTGGGCATCTTGTCATTACTAAATATCACAAATTTTTATAAATTTAACCATTTCTAGTGCATGCCCTAATCCATTTCCACATAAAGAATGGAAGTCGTTTCCTTCAGAGGTTGTGCAAGAAGTAGTATGAATACTTGCAGAATAGGATGCTAGATGAGAAAAACAAGGACAAATGAAACAAAAATTATGCATACAATGAAGAAAGTGATGGAAATTACGTAAAATTGCTAAAAATGATTATTGGAGTGATGATGAAATAAAGTGTATCGGTAATGATGATCAGGTCCAACTTAACAATACACAAATACCTTATCAACTCCGTTGTCATTCATTTTTGCAGTATGTTAGGGAAAAGATCCAAACTTTGATATTGTTGGCATTATTAAAGAATAAAATGTTTATGAAGAGCTCATTCTTTGCAAAGTTATTGATGAGTCCCATATAGTAAATTTTGAGTTGACATGCTTGGATCCTTGTGGGAATGATCCAATTCTTTACACTATCTGTACGAGTGGCACATGGACACATAGTATAGATGATGTTTTTCCAGTTCTAATGGTGTATGCAAATGATAGTAGAAAACTTATGTTGCACCATATTTCATTATCTGAAATAAAATCATTTTTATCTTCAAGGTTGTTGATGTATATATAACTTCAGAATGTATTTCATATATGTATATTGTATCCCTACAGAGAGGTTATTATTCCTTTGTACGGAAGTGTCGTCATTTGTATTTACAAGTGTCGTAAGTGTCCTAACTTATACTTGATGGGTTATTAGACCACCTTGATGGGGTCAGCCCTGTATGAGTCTTGTGGGTTAAAGGGTTATTAGACCACCCTAGTGGGGTCATCCCAGTTAGTATTATGTTAAGTGGTTAAGTTGGGGCCGACCTAGTTAGAGTTAAAAGGCAAGTCAAGTTCTATATAAATAGAGTGAGGGTGTCACTCTATTTGATCATTCATTCACTCATCTATCTCTCCCATTGAGTGATGTGCAATAGTGGAGGAGGAGAAGTTGCTAAGGAGACTATCTCTTGTACTTGGGTTTTGTATCATTGCTCTATCTATCTCAGAGGAAGTTATTGGGGTTTTTCACCTTCTTGGTTTTCCCCAAGGAAAATCTATGTCTATTGTCTCTTGTGATTGTCTCTTATGATTGATATGATATGCTTGTTATTCTCTCAGATAAGATCCTAAATCATTTTGAATTAATGCTCAAAATCTAACATGGTATCAGAGCTAACTTGAGAAGCAGATAGTGTGTAGCTCCGAAAGCTAGGGCTTCTTTTTTTTTGGGTTTCTCTCAGAGATCTTGAAAGGAAGGAGGCTAGATTGACTCTCCTCTATAGGGCACATCTTTTTGTCGAAATAGAATTCAATTCTGAGCACTTCGAGTTTTTGACCTAAAAATTAGGGTTTCTGCGAAAATTGGAATTTCTGAATTCTGAGACCATGGCTGGAAGCTCCTCAGAAAAATCGAAGTTTAGAGCTTTGAATTGAACTTTTTGGTTGGGTTAAACACCGAGAAAATCAAACACTAGTTTGGGGTCCTCTAAAGTGAATCCAGAAATTAGGGTTTCTGCAAAAGTTGGAATTTCTAAAATCTGAGTACACAGCTGGAAGCTCCTTGGAAAAATCGAAGTTTAGAGCTTTGGATCGAACTTTTTGGTTGGGTGAAGCTCTAGGAAACTCAAACCCTAATTCAGGGTCCTGCCTAGTGAATCCGAAAGTTTCGAAAGCTATTTTGAGGGGTGAAACTTTGTAGTTTTCAAATTCTGAGTATACAAGCTTCATCAGCTCATCAAGGCACATCTTTCTATCCTTTTAGAAATTTGAAATTCAAAGTTTGAATTTGTAGGGTTTCTCTAACAAACCCTAATCCAACACCAGATCCAGTTTTGAGCAAAACAAGTGGTAAGACCTAAATCTTTTCTATTTCCATTTGAAGTACTCTTTAAATATGTCTCACCACACCAAGTTTGAGTATAAGCTTGAAGGGGATGATAACTTCCGAGCATGGAAGTGTAGGATTGGGTTAATCCTGGAAGAAAATGAGTTGGACACTTACATAAGTGAAGAGATTCCTGTCCCAGAGGGAGAAGAGGATAAGGCATTACACAAGAGGAACTTGGTCAAGGCTAAGAGGATCATTACTGATTCTATCAAATACCATCTCATACCACATGTGTCATCTCTGAAGACACCCAAGGAGATGTTTGATTCCTTGACCAAGCTATTTGAAGGGAAGAACATAAATCAGAAGATGACCTTGAGAAATCAATTGAAGAATATCAAGATCCAGAATGAGGAGACCATGAAGTCTTATTTCTCAAGGGTCTCCTAGATAAAAGAACAACTTGAAGCTGTGGGAGAAAATATAGAGAATGGAGAAGTGTTAATGACCACTCTTAATGGCCTTCCTAGGTCATGGGATTCCTTCATCCAAGGAATTTGTGCTAGGAGGAAACTCATCACATTCAGTAGGATGTGGGAAGAATGCTCACAAGAAGAAGCTCGAATTGGAGCTTGAGAAGAGAAGATGGGGAATGAAGACCAAGCTCTCACAACACACTAGGTGGAGTACCAATAAAATGGTCAGAATACCAACAAGCAGCAGGTTTCCTAAAAAGAAAAAATGGTGGACTCACTAGACCAAAAGGAGGTAAGGGAGCATGCAAACACCTAACTAAAAGTATTCTGACTCAACTAGACATATCCTCTGCAAGGTGATGAAATCCAAGTCAGACAATATGAATAGGAAAGCCAAGTGGCTAAGATGTCCCCCTACCGGGAGGGACAACGGGTAGTCAATCCTAGAAGAATGGCAACTAAGATACCCCGTTCATGACATGTACAGAAAGGTGAATCTGTCGTTTAGTCCTTTAACCGCAATACCCCTATACAGGGATATCCCGAGAACCGCGAAAGGTAGCCCTTCGGTTACTGAATGGAGTGCGGTATTCCACTCAGGCCTCCGGAACCAGTCTCCCGACTTCAACCCTCCTAAGGGAGAGGCCCTCTGATAAACTGGTCGTGACCGTGCCAAAAAGTACTAGGGGATTTTCGTTCCCTACTTGGACAACAACTATGTCTCAAGTGTAAGTAACCGAGGGGTGTTATTGGAAGCCTATCCCCCCGATCCTACCTAACTACAAAGATTCTTTTGTGTTCCCCAAGTGGGGTTAGAATATTGGTTGAGTTAGGTACTTTTTTAAGGCTCACTTGAATTATGTGACAGAGTGTGTGCTCATGAGGTGATGATGAACCCAGGTAGAAAGTGCCACTAGGGAGGGCAACTTTCTATCTAGCAATAACAATACAGAAATGAACTTTTAAAATGCACAATTTTCTTTTTCCAATGTAAAATGCTGAAAACGAAAAAATAATTCTGTAAATGAAATAGAAAATAAAAAAACTGCAGAAAAATGCTGTAAGGAAGGGTGGCTGTAGGTAGGACAGAGGGCTGTGCTAGTGCAGAAAATAGTGCAGCAAAATTCTGGGCTCAAAACTGTAAAAAATGCAGAAATCAGATCGCGGGTTTGTAGCGAAACTGAGCAGTCAGACCGCGGGTTTGAGGGAAATAGGCGTGGACAGGACGCATGTTTTTGGCAGACAAACACAGTCGGGACACAGAAAAGGGGCTGAAAGTCGCAGTCGGGATGCGGGAAAGACGCCGAAAGGCGCCGGCGGGTTGCGGGAAACTGGCCGAAAGCCGCAGGCGGGACGCAAGAAAGACGCCGAAAGGTGCCGGCGGGTTGCGGGAAACTGGCCGGAAGCCGCAGGCGGGACGCAGGAAAGACGCTGAAAGGCGTCGGTGGGTTGCGGGAAACTGGCCGAAAGCCGCAGGCGGGACGCAGGAAAGACGCCAAAAGGCGCCGGCGGGTTGCGGTAAACTGGACGAAAGCCGCAGGCGGGACGCCGAAAAAAGGGAAATAGCCGCAGTCAGACTAGATCAAACAGGCTAATAGCCGCGGCCAAATCACAGGTAACAGACTGAAAGCCACCGGTAGGTCGCCGGAAACAGTCTGAGAGCCGCGGTTTGGTCGCAGGTAGGTGCCTGAAAGACGCGGTCGGGACGCGACTATTGGGGGGAAAAGACGCGGTATATGGCGGCCGAAGGGGACAGCCGAACAGAAAAAAGAAAAAATTGTAACCATAAATTCAAACTTAGGGGAGTCGCCAAAACTGTAGCTAGGGTTTTACCCTTAGCTTGTGCGAATGAGCACCTACTAAGGATAATGGACTCCTTAGTAGCAGTTCAGTAAATGTAAATTATTAAGCTAAAACAAAAATGTAAACTAATCTAAAACACATGCATGAAATATAAAGAACAAGAGATAAATAATGGTTTTGTATTGATATTACCTCCAATGTGGAGGTTGATGAAGCTCTTGCAATGTCCAAGAGGGTTGCTCCAAGCTCCAATGTGCTCCTTCTCTTTCTCCAATGGCGGAAATGGGCCAAAAGGGGCTCTCAAGGTGAAAGTAGTTCAATGGTGAACTAGGGTTTCGAGAGAGATTTTGGCAGAGTAAGGGTATACTTGATTGTGGATATGAAATAAGGGTTCTCCATCACCTATTTATAGTTTTTTGGTGGTGGAGTGCTGACCCATGGTTTTGGGAACCATATGGTTTAAGGCAGCTGTATAGGGTTTTTTCCTCCTTTTCCTCATTATTTTATATTTTTTATTCCCTTTTTAGAGGGATTTTGCTATTTTTGGAGGAAAAAGGGGGTTTTTTAGCCTTTTTGAGGCTATTTTGGTGGTTTTGTGGCCTTTTGGAGGCATTTTAGGCCTTTTGGAGGATTTTTAGTGGGATTTTCAAGGTTTTTAAGGGAAATATGGTAGGAAAATGGACAAATGAGCCATGTAATGAGGTAGATGAGGTAGTGAACACTTTTTGGGTGTTAACAACTTTTAATCGAATGGTTAATAAGGTTGATGGAATGAAACCTGAGATACAATATTGATGGTCTTAAGGACTGGACTCTTGAAGAAATCTAGTAAATTATCTCTAAGAGTAACACAATATCGCACATAGTTGATTATCGGTTGGACAATATCTTTAAAGGGTATGTTGTAGATTTTTCCATAGATTATAATAAGTCCTACAACATCATAGAGAGGGATCTCTTTAAGATTTAGCATGGAATATATTTGAATTCATTGAATTCTTGGATTCATATGCTAAAGTTTGAAAAGGGAACGATGATATTGGAAACTGACCATCCTAGTAGTTAAGCACTCATGTGCACCCTTCGGAACTGGGGGTTGATAAGGGAATGATCTGTATGAAGGAAGGAATGCATGAGGAAAGGATTCACTGAGGATGTTTATAAGAGAAGATTTGATAGAAGAATATATGATATTACTACTTGGATGAATAAGATTTCAGAAAGACAGTAGGAACAAGACTCTAACTGAGGTAGAGTAGTAGTGCAGTGAGTATCAAGAAAGGGAATTATGCACATGAGTCTATTTTGAAGGATTGTCACACTCAGAGGAAGAATGATCCACTCAACAGTTGGAATTAGTGTTCGAATCGAACATCAACTTCAATAAGTTCTCAGCTTCAACCAGTCCAACATCAAGTTCGACAAGTTCTCGACTATAACTAGTTAAACATCAACTTTGACAAGTTCAACAACCTCAACTAGTCATCAAATTTGACAGAATGTCTCTCTCTCTTCCAGTTGACTATAACGGTTGAACTTATTGAAATCGTTCTAACTGATCTTGTAACTGAATGTAATGGCATACACCCAAGCATCTTAGCACTCTATTTACGCATGTAAAATACTGTAATATACATGAACATAGAAACAAGTAAGTAATAGAGATTAGTTCACATTCTTGCATTTTGTCTGTGTGTTTTTGTTTCTGGGTGTAGTGTATTTCCTACTTTGATTATTCTTATGCTTCTTCTATAACCAATACGACTCATTCGGTTGAACTATTGTCCCCATTGTGCAACTCGGCGCATGTGGATCATTGGTATGAGAGGATTCTCATCTTTGTTCGTGCTTAAGTTGTGCGTAGACACGTCCATCAAAGTTACCTGACTTATTCGTGTTCAAACATGCTCGAAAACTTAGCAATCTAAGCATATACTACCTTCAAATATGGAAGGAGAAGCAAACAATCGACATGAAATTGACAAGACACATCAACTCATAGAGCAAGCACTAGCTCGACAATGAACTGAAATGTTCGCCCAGTTCAATGAGATTCTCATGCAATTTGCTTCAACATCAGGAGGATTTTCGACAAGATGTAACTCAAACAAAATCAGTCCATTCAAAGTGAAAATAAATTTGGACATGCCGAATCTAGAAGGAAATATTGATCGGAATCTGTCGACAATTGGGTACAACAATTGGAATCCTACTACTCTGTGAATCAACTCTCAAAAACTGAAGAGGTCACCATTGCATCATTAAATATGTCAACCTATGTGCACTGTTGGTTGGAGAACCTATTGAAAAAGATGGAGAAAAGTGGCGACCCATTGAGACATGGGAAAAATTTGTCGAATATATATGAAAGGATTTTTACCCTCCCACCTATGTCAAACAACAGTATGAGAAGTGGCATCAGCTAAGGGAATGGAAAGACCAGTCCGTACAGAGTTACACTAACAAATTATACCGACTAATGGCTAGACTTGGCATTCAAGAAGAAGATAAATTAGTTGTTCTGAAGTACATGAACAGATTTTCCCCATACATTCAACAGGAGATGGAATTTCTGACTCTCAATATGCTCGCGGATGCATTCCACTATGCGAGTAAGCTTGAAGCTAAATAAAAAGGGAAATCATGCTTTGCGACCAAGCCGACATTAGGATGACCACCCGACAAGAAGGCACTAGCCGACTTCGACAAGTCAAGATCTTCTCATCCAAATCTGCCTAAGAAAAATCATGGCAAAAGGATTTTCCAAAAGGAAAAAGGGAACATAGAAAGCAACCCACCGGGAAATGGTGTGATTACCACAATTCATCATGGTATGATACATCTGAATGCAAAGATCGAAAGACATTTCTGGAAAAAGTGTTGACATCTGAGTTCCATGGATAATATTAAGGACCCATACTTATTTAAAAGTGTATAAACCTTGGCGAATCTTACCAATTCTTAAAATGTCAACTGTAAAATATTTGGCGATATTTTTCTAAAATTATTTCAATTTCTAAGGATTTTATATAATTTATATTAATAATTTGGTGATTTTTAGAGTGAAAACATTTTACCCCATCAAAATTGGGTGAAATGGGGATTAAAAAATGGAAATTAGCGAATCGTTTTTTGGAAAAAAACATGGAAAAGTAGCCCATGGGATAAATATCAGCCCTAAGATTATCCTTGCATTTGATGCGTTAATCGACAAAACTCTGTTTGAAATTGACCGAAAAGCAATGACCCATTTGACATCGACATCGACCACTCCAGCAGCCTCGACTACTGGGCCCTCAACAAAATTTTGCTAAAGAAGAGATACCCTCTTTCACAGATAGACGATCTCATCGATTGTCTGAAAGGTGCTAAATTCTTTACTAGGATTGACCTCAAGTCAGGATATCATCAGATTCCAATCGAGCCCTCAGATGTATTGAAAACTAATTTCAAGACTAAGGAAGGATTGCTTGAAAGGTTAATCATGCCTTTCGACTTAACCAATGCACCTGTGACATTTAGGCAATATATGGATGCCATTCTTCGACCTTTCATTGAAAAATGTGTCATTGTCTATCTCGACGATATAGTGATTTTCGGTTGATCATGAGAAGAACATGTCAGACAACTTCGACAAGTCCTCGACAATCTCCAACGACATCGAATCTACTTGAACATGGACAAATGTTCCTTTGCGATGAAGAACATAAAATATTCGAGGTTTGTAATTGACTCCGTAGGCATTCACGTCAACCCAAAGAATGTATAAATTCTAAATTATTGTCCCATTACTCAAAGCATTCATGAACTCAGAAGTTTTCTTTGTTTGGCGAATTTCTATCGACAATTCATACTTGAATTCAGTCACATAGCTTGGACCTTGAATTGATTGACCACAGGAAAAGGGAAAACTATCTTCAAATTGATGCTGACATAACAAGAAGATTTTGACAAGCTCAAACATAAGATTTGTACTAGAGCATTACTTGTGTTACCTGATTTTCATCAGTCCTTCGAGATTGAGATAGATGCATCGAACAATTCCTTGGGCATAGTGTTGGCTTTGTTTTCTAACCAAGCTTAGTGCTATGGGCACCTACTAACTAGTAGCAGCAGTTTCAAATACTAAAGCAAAAACAATTGTAAATCTAAAACTAAAGCTAAACTAGCATGTGCATATCATAATAAACTTTTGAATTGAAAACAAGAACAAGAAATAGAAAAAATACTTTGTATTGAAAATGGGGGCAAGGAAGTGCTTGCAATGATAATACCTCCAAATGATGAAGATTGTTGAGTAGCTCCAAAGGTGAGCAGCTCCAAACTCCAAAGGGTCCCTTCTCCAAGGTAGCTACAATGGCCAAAAACTCAAGGGAGATTTTGGCAGCATGAGGATAGGAAGATGGATGGATGGAAAGTGAGGAGCCCCTACCACCTTTTTATAGTTTTTGGTGGTGGGGAATACCATTATGGTTTTGAGGAAACCAATGGTATTGACCAACATGGTTTAGGTACCTTTTCCCTCCTTTTTCCTTTTTTGAATATTTTTAATATTTTTATTCCCTTTTTAATATTTTTGGGAATTTTGGACCCTTTTTGAGGGCTTTTTGTGTTTTTTGAGGAAAAATATTCATTTTGAGTGAAAAAACGGGTGTATTAAGGTCTTTTGGTGGATTTAGAGGCTCAAATGATGGAAAAGTGGACAAATGGGTCATGTGAATAAGGAAATGAGCTAGTGAGCACTTTTTGGGTGTTAATAGATTGCCCCCTGATGTATGAGGGCAGGAGCTCATCGTATGGCCGATAGACATCATAGTTCTTTTGTCATTTTTTTGGGGGTTTGGGGAGGAAAAGAGACTGATTGGAGACTGGATCCACGACCCTTGGAAGCTGCAAAAATAAACAATATTACATGGCCTCAATATGAATGAGGGATAATCTCTGATAATGGACGAGGCGGGCATACCCATGCTCGTATCAAGATATATGCATAACAAATAGTCCCAAGAAGGGGGACCTAAAAAATACATAAGAAATCTGCTGGTACATCATAATGGTCCAGAGGGGACATTGTTTTGGGATGTACTCATGATCATACATGATTGATCTCAATAACTGATACACTGGAATAACTGATGAACTGCTGAAACTGAAGGTGTCCAACATCTATAGGGGCTCAATGACTGTGAGTCATCTCCGAGAAGTATATGTAACTGTATACTCGAAGGAGTATAAAAATGGGGTATATATGAATATAGTCGCCATGTGCAACCTGGATATCTATAGAAAAAATGTAGCTGGTTGTTCCATAAATAGACTCTCAAATGTGGGAGAATCAGGTGGTATCCGGGGTCTTCAACTGATAACTGAAAGGACCAATACCCTATGCGAGTCTCAAGAATGCGATCAAGGTGTTGAAGTCGAGCATGTGAGAAACAACCATTTGGAGAATCACTGAGGACTCTTCTCGAAATGATTCATAGGCACTCATCATAAATGGTGATGAGTCCAAGACACAGGGACCTCTAGGTCTATCCTCTGGAATAAATTTGGTTGTCGTCGACAGAGGGAGACCAGTAACTAACAAGGCAATGATGTTTCCTTGATAGGAGCACGAGGTGTAGAACTTAAGTGTGGTAGTACTGATGGTAGGACTAACATACTTATGGGAATGGGAAGTAACTGGGGTTATAGAGTGGGTAGACTCAAACTTCCTTTGTTCAGAGCATGATGACATGGTTGACCTGGCAGCGTAGGGAACTGACTTGTAGGTGTGGGGATCATATCTTTTAGGGACTGAAGGGTATGTATTGACTCTGGGGGGGTCAAACTGATGGGTGCTGTCGAGGGGTTCTCACGGTGACACACTGCAGAATACTCTGGACAAAGGCGACCAAAATGGGGGAGCTACCATATGAGTAGACGTGATCTGTTGTGGCACCGAGAAGCACCATTGGGTCCTTCTTTGTAGTTTTAATGAGCTCTAAGAAGGGATAAAAGTGTGCTCTGAAATGGTACTGTCCTGTGATTTTGTGAGCCCAGGACTGTTCATGCTCATTGGTGCTTTCATTTTTAAGGAGTCTGAAAACGATAAGAAGACTCTGCAGTGGTTATGATTACTGTCCTGTTGGTTTTACGAGCCCAGGATGGTGATTGCTCATGGTCGCTTTCATGTTTTTAGAGAGTCTAAAAGCGGTAAGTGGACTCCATTGGTGTTCTTTTTCACAAGTTAGTCTCCAAGGCCCGAAAAAGCATAAAATGATGCAAATGGAGAACTCTTCTAGCCAATGTGACTAGAGTATTCCTTTTTCGTAATTAGTCTACAAGGTTCAGAAAAGGGGTAAACTTATACCAGGTAGATGCCCTTTCAAATACGTTTAGCGAGCAAGAAAGGAAGCAAGGTTGCTCGGTAATCTTTTCATTGTTTTAGGAGTCAGAAAAGAGCTTAATAGAAACTCCCTAAGTGCCTTTTTCGTAAAAGGGGTTGCTCGGCCCGAAAAAGGGGTAAAATTATACCGAACAAAAAGGGGTTGATGATAGCGAGAAAAGGTCTCAAGCATCATCACGAGTGCGGAAAAATGAATCTGGCGACATAAAAATTGTCAAAAGGGGCAACGGCCAATGTGGGACGCAAACTGAGGCGACGAGGGGTCATGGGAAAAATGCCCCAAAAATATGGAGATGAGAGCGAGAAATGATCTCAAGCATTGTCACGAGCGCGAAAAACTGAATCCGATGATATAAGGCTTGTAAAAAATGGACGACGGCCGATGTGGCACGCAAACCGAGGTGACGAGGGGGCATGGAAAAAATGCCCAAAAAATTTGGGCATGAGAGTGAGAAATGATCTCAAGCATCATCACGAGCGCGGAACACTGAATCCGACAATATAAGATTCGTCAAAAACGGACGACGACCGATGTGGCAGGCAAACCGAGACAACGAGGGGGCATGGAAAAAATGCCCGAAAAATCTGGGCGTGAGAGCGAGAAATGATCTCAAGCATCATCACGAGTGCGGAACACTGAATCCGGAGATATAAGATTCGTAAAAAATGGACGATGGCCGATGTGGCACGCAAATCGAGGCGACGAGGGGGCATGGAAAAAATGCCCAAAAAATCTGGGCGTGAGAGCGAGAACTGATCTCAAGCATCATCACCAGCGCAGAAAACTGAATACGGCGATATAAGTTTCATAAAAAATGGATGATGGCTGATGTGGCACGCAAACCGAGGCAACGAGGGTGTGAAAAAATGGTCAAAAAATGGACCTGGTGAAAACAGGAAAAGGAAAGAACTGTCATGAAGTTCTCGTTGTTCTGATTCCAATGGTACCAACAGTTTGAGAAACGGACATCGTATGAGACCGGAATGGTTCTTTGAAAAATGGTGGAATCTCTATAAATAGGGCGTGGGGCCTATATGACGTGTGATTGTTACATGTGAGTTTGGCAAAGCAGTCAGAGCTCTTTCTTGATTTCTGGGAGATTTCACCGTTGGTTTTCGATTCCGCGAGTTTCAGGTAACTCTATTCGTCTTAGCCTTTTCAATTATGTCTTTTTTGGTTAGCGGCGGGCCCCCAAAGGCCGCGAAATTCCATGTTAGCCTTCCAATGTGGGATATCGCGGGTTCCGGCTCCTTTGCCGTGATGGACATCGCAGGTTTGAGGCTGACAGTCGCGATGTTCATCGCGACTATCGGTTTGAAAGTCGCGATGTTCATCACGCGAATGGGGGAGACAGTCGCGATGTTCATTGCGACTGTCTGGCCAATACCCGTGATGTTCATCACGGGTTCTTGTGTAGAAGCCGCGATGATCATCGCGGCTTTTGATGGAAAAGCCGCGATGGTATTTTTGAAAAAAAAAATTTCTATGGTGCTAAAAGTTTCTTTGTTTTTTGGCAGGATGCTAAGGAGGCCATTGACATCGTGGTGAGAGCGAGATATTGAGGAAGACTTGATGATCCGGATTCGGACTGATCAGCATGTCCGGCATGTTTTGGCAGAGGGTGGACTGCTAAAGTTCGCTCAGATTCCCCCAATGCGTTCAGTAGGACCCCTACTCAACAAGTTAGTGAGTTGGTGGGTACCTGCAGAGGGTGCCTTTGTTGTTGGGGGTGAGAGGTTGGAGATCACCCTCACAGATGTTTACTTTCTTACTGGGTTACCTCGCTTAGGGGAGGTAGGGGATCTTCTGCTGAGGATCCCGGCAGGTGTCGACATGGAGGATCTCCTGGAGACTTTCTGTGTCGCTGGAGCGGTTGTACAGAACAGCATGCTGAGTCTGAGATCACTGCGAGAGTGGGACATGCGCGCAGTCGGGGCTTGTGTTCTGCGGGTGTTGGGTGCTGTGGCGCCACATCGTTTGTCAGGGGGACAAACAATGATGGTGGATTTTGTGCTGAGGGGGACTTATTACACATGGGGTCATATGTTCTTAGCTAGTGTCCGGAGAGATCTGGACAAGGACAGTGAGGAGGGGGGAGAGTTCTGCTATGCCTCCTTTCTGTGTTCATTTTTCTTTGAGCGGGTACCGACTTTGCGACCACGGGTGCCCATTCGTGATGGTTTAGTGAGCGAGCCACGAATGGTGCGGTGGGGGAAGATGATGCCTCGCGGAGGTGGTGGTATCTGCGGGTTCTTCTCGCGGGAGTTTTACGAGCAGTGGGAGCAGATCCCTTTGCTAATTGAGGAATATCCATATGTTGGTATGGATTACCGAGGAGATCCTAAGATGCCACGAGCCCAGGGACAGGCCTGGGGTTTAGATGGTATGTTTTGTTCTCTACTATATCATGTGCTTTTAGATTTATTGGTTATGATTATAGTTTAGATATGTATATGATGGTTTATTTGCATTGTGCAGATGTTGGTCCTGTTCCACCGACTGACTATGTGGCACGCAGGGGACGGGCATTGGTGGTTGCTCCACCTCCGACAGCTATACCGCCTCCACCTGGTCGAGGATTTGGGGCCCGTGGTCGAGGGGCTATCCCTCGAGATGATGCTGTTGCTGGTGTCCGAGAGACACTGGGTATGATTGTAGTAGGATTCCCAGAGGGTGGGTGGAGGGATCTGGTTAGGGACATCGTCGAGCAATGTTTCGAGGCGCCTTGTGAGTGGCGCTCGATGTTGTTGAGAGTGGCAGTGATGGCGGCCGAGTTGAGGGATAGGCTTCGGCAGGATCAGGCAGGGCTGACGGAGGGCAGGATTCGTTTACGGGATGATCTAGCGGGGCCATCGGAGAGGCGATTCCGGGCTTGGCATGATCCGGCGGGACCGGCAGAGGAGGCATTAGAGGAGCCTAGAGACCGTGATGATTAGATGATATGTATTTGCCCCCAAATGCTGATGAGCATATGGGGAAGCTATTTTTTGTACGGCTCATGTATTTTTGTATATTGGGTGATGAGGGCACTTATGACATGTTTTGACATATATATATATATGATGTTGATATATAGTTGTGTATGCACATGGATGCATTTGTTGTCTTTTTGTTCGCCTGTGGAGGCATGTTTGATTTTCTGTATGCCCGTGGAGGCACATGTTATGCACGTGGATGCAACATTTTGATTTTTTGTATATGCCCGTGGAGGCACACATTATGCACGTGGATGCACATTTTGTTTTGGTATATGCCCGTGGAGGCACATATTTTGCACGTGGATGCATTTCTTTTCTGAAATGATTTGATTGGTGTGCCAGTCAAGTACGTTGTTGGCCATATGGTCTGCTACACTATTGAGGTTTAATGGGACATGTGTGAATGAAATGGATTCAAACTGTTGAATCATTTGTTTAGTACACAAAAATTTTCTGAACAGATAGGGATCGCGTACCTGGTAATCATTGTTGAGCTGGGAAACAAGAAGTTGTGAGTCCAGGAAAACGTTAAGGCGATGTATGCTCATTTGGAGAGCTGCGGACAGGAGACCGGTCACGGCATCATGTTCAGTTTGGTTGTTGGTGGCAGCACCTAAACATAGTCCATCGAGGTGGATCAACTCATGTGAAGGGGAATATATTACCCAAGCTGCGGAGGCCAGATTGGGGGACCAGCGGCTTGCACCGTCAGCAAAACCGACGTAGCAGAGTGGAACATGTGTATGAAAGGGATAAATGGCAGGGGCTGACCGGATAGAGGGGTATCCAGTGGAAATCGTGTAAACGGTGTTACTTTCTTCCGAGGAGGAAGAAGGTGGGGGATGACTGGGTCGCTGTTGCTGATGAATGGGGGGTACATCAGGCCATGTGTCAATGTGGTGCTCTATAATGGCGGGGTCAAGACCAGGCGTTTTGGTATAGGACCAAGCAAAGACATCACGGGATTTTTGGAATAGTTTTTTGTATTCCTCAATCTCATGCTCACTCCCGGAGGCTCCTAATGTAATGATTTCAAGGGCACCCGATGGGTCAGATATATTGATGTGGATGACGGGTGAAATATTGGCCATGTTACCTTTCTCAAAGGCATTAGGAGTAGGAATAGGATCCTTAAACCAGTCGACTGTAGTAGGAGGGAAATATTTGGACTCAACCGCGAATTGGCTAGCGGTGGTGGATGAGGTCTCTTCTGGGAGGAAGTGTGAATGATGGTGCATATCTTCCCAGGGGTAATCAAGGGTAGTAAGAGCCTCTAGAATCTCCTCATCATTGTGGAAACTTTGAGTAGTCGAATCGGTTGACGAGGTAGTAGTAGTCGAAGAGATCATATAAACGGTGTTAATCTCTCTGGATGAGGATGATATGGGAGGGTAGATTTCCTCGATTGTGGGGGGTGTTGTCTCAAGGTCCAAATTATTCATCTCCTAGAGAGCTGCTCTGTAATCTGGGATATCAGGATAGTGATGTGAGTAGTGGCCGTAGATACCGCATATCGCACAAGGGTGGTTGGTATGCAGTGATCTGTCACGAGGCATGGGGTTTGAGTCGATTTTGACAACCGGGATGTTGGGGTCGTCATCAAGCATTTGCATGTGTTCCTGTAATGCAGGTAACTGTGGACACTGATGGGTTGGATGGCCTAATTCATGACACAACGAGCATTTAGGAGGAGCACGGAACACGGGGGGAGGTTTAACTGCCTTGGGTGCGGGTACCGCAGTGTATGGTTGTGGGCCTCTTCCCCCAGTGGGCCTGATGAGAGGAGGGGGATTCGCAGATGACGAAGGGGTAGTGATACCGGGAGGAGGTTGGGTAGAAGTAACAATGGGTTGCACCGGTTGTAGGATGACATTTGGTGTTGGCGGGGGAACGGGAGGCTAAATATACCACATGGGTAATCCCAATGTTAACCCAGGGAGACTAAGGGTAGCCATAACCGGAGTGCTTACTATGCCTGAGGAAGGAAATAGAAAGGGGATTGTGTGGATGGGTGTAACACCAATGTGACTAGGGACCAATGGTGGTTTAGGTAACAAGGATGCTTGATTGTTGGGTGTTTGTGTATTGTGGGAAAGAGTACAGAGGTTAGTGACGTGTGTCTCCCGTGACGGTGGTGGAATAGATTGGAATGTAGAAGTCATCGGCGTGTCGGAGTAAAGTCTGGGTCCCACGGAGGAAACAAACGAGGTAGTTGCACCACAAACAGGTTGTTCAACCATGGGTAGAAATTTTCAGGTGCAGCGGGGGGCTTGGGATCGTAATAGGTAAGTTGGTCGACCTTGACCACGCATCCCTCATGGGGGAAAATCATGGTACGGAAAATGGATGAGGCAACAGGCCGCATGGCATACATGTAGCTGTGGCCCAGTAAGAGGTTATAGTCAAGTTGGGCATTGATGACCTCAATGTCAATGGGCATGGTTTTACCAGCTAGTTGGACGGGTACATTAGCTAATAGACCTTGGGGTTGAGCCGAACGGCCATCGTAGGCTCGCAACGTAGTGGTGGACTGCTGGAGAGTAGGGGATCCCAAATTCTGCCAAATGAATGTGGACATAATGCATGTAGAGGCCCCTTCATCGATAATGCAGCGATGGATGACAAGATTCCAAATGGAAACGGAAACTTGGAATGCTAGAGTGGACGGCAAGCGAGGTTCGGACTGGTCTGAATCAAATGCCATCAGTTGTGAATCATTGGGGTTAATAGCGTCAATGGAAGAGAGCAGAGTCTTGCGCTGTGAAGGATAGTTTTTTAAGACTTCTAAAGCAGACATGGCTGCAGGAGACTGGGCTAAGTCGTCTACAATGTTGTAATTCGACGCAGCGTGAGCATTGGGATTATTGTTGATGCGACGAAGTGGCAAGCGAGGTGCTTTAGAAGCAACATCGAGTGGAGCCAGAGGTATACGTAACGTCTGATCTGTGGGATGAACGTTAGTGTTCTTGTTGGCGGGAGGGGCTTCAGGGGTAGAGCCATATTGGTTCCGGCGGGTTTGGAGGTTGGCATCTGCGGATGACATCATCAACAAGTGGTGAGTATCTGAATCGAACATGGGTTGATCAGGGGCGGCATAAGTGATTTGTTGTGGTGGCACGTTGCCCTGAGGGGGAGCTAACAGCTGGGTGTTCACTACGCCTTGGGTTGGAAAGGGGTTTTGCAGCACCAAAGGTTGATGTTGAGGTGGTGGAGGGTTGGGTGGTGGCTGAGGAGCCGCTTGTCCTTGACGATGGGCATCGTCAGTCCAGAGTTGCCGAGCTCGCTCCAAATGTGGGAAAGCATGTGTGTAATGGCCATAGACCCCGCAAATAGAACAAGGATGGTTTGTTCTGAGGTTATTGTTTTTGGGCTGCCTGGGATTACGATCCGGGTTCTGGTTGGGATGAGCAACGTTGTTATTTTGCGGAGGATTGGGAGGTGGGGGACCTTGATGTTGTTGTTGGTTGTTTCCGCGGTTACGTCCTCTTCCACGGTTTTGTTGCCCACCCTGGTTGCGCTGGTTGTTTTGGTGCTGGGTCTGATTGTGTTGTGTGTACACTTGCCCTTGAGTAGTGGGAGGATTTTGGTTTGCCCCAGGTGCGGGCGCAGGTTGTGGTGGAAAATAAGTAGGTGGGGTTGGAGGTGGTCCAGTTACCTGCTGGGGTTGTTGATAACTCTGAGCTATTGGAGGTGTTGGGTTAGTTGTCGCAGCTTGCTGCGGGTAATATATTGGTTCAGGCGCAGCTGGGGGGGCGTATGCGGATGGTGCATGACCAAAGCACTGAGGTGGACATGAGGGTCCGTGGGTATGGTGGTGATGTGCCATGGGAGCATATGAATTGGCTACTCCAGATTGAGATGTAGCCCGCGAAAGGTCGGTGCCATGGCTAGGTTGTGCAATGGAGAAGCGTTGAGGATGCGAGTCCATACGACCAATGATGCCATCTGCAGCATGGGATGCCCCCGGTGCATCGTGTTAGGATGGATCACCCCAAGGGTGTAATGTCCCCAGCTTGACCCTATTGCATTAATATTGTAAATGATGTAAATATTGTTATTTAGTCATGGTGAGGAGCTCACGGCCAAGGCCCCGCCATTGATTTATCGTTTTATGTATCGGCAATTAGAATAGATGCATATGGTTCTTGTGCTAGCGGAGCACAATGTAATTAAGACATCATGTAAATATGAAATTTAATGGAAAACCAACAGCTGGCTACGCTATGCAACAAAAGAGATAGGGCATGGTTCTACAAGGAAAAGGGAGGGAAATTATTCAAACCCTTGAGCCAATGGAATTAATCCATGTGTCAATGGGGAAACCCATAAAACCACCAACTACCCATTTTGTCTCATGCACCCAATCACTTAATTCTCCCAAAGATTGGTTGGGGCAGTTAATGTCTCGGGATTGAAGAAGTATGGCAGCCAAATTCGTGCATGGGCAGGCCATCAACTTGGAAAAACGTGTTTTGTCTCCTTGGGCAAGAAAACACCCACGAATTGGTGCCCAATGCCATGTTGAACGGGTAGCCTTTCATCATTCACGCAGTTGGAGCTAGCTGGGTCTTTCCCTACCCGTTTTCATCCCAATCCTGCATTTTTCCATGCCTGGGAGTTCGTTTTTGCATATACATTAGCTGCGGAGAGAAGGGCCACGACTTGGGGGACTGTATGGAGGTCGTTTTTGCCCCATAATGCCCAGGGACGTTTTTCTAAAAACGGATTTGGCTTCCCAGGGTTATTCCCCATCTTCCAATTTCATTTTTATGTTTCTCCACGTTTTTCTGAGTGAGTTGAAACCCCATCTCATGCATTCCACTGTGGAAAAGGTTTTCCTCAGGCCCAGCACTTACACTTTTGCTGTTATATGCCCCCATCTCTTAACATCCTAAGAAACCCAATTTCTGATTGGCTTGGCTGATTTTGACATACCTTTGGCTATGTGAGAGCCTGTTTTCCCCTTTTTCCTTGTGGAGATCATGCCCAGCTCGGGGGTGGCAGTGGTGCTGAGAGATTGAGGAGCACACTGGCCTACGGTTGGGTGGAACGTTGCAGAAGCGTAGCCAGTTGCTGGGGGCTACCTTATTGAGATAAGTATTTTCTCTTGTGTTGAATTTGCAATTATCATTTGATGAATATTTTGAATGTATGTGGATGTGTTAAACGAATTTATTTCCGCTGTGTTTTTAAAAGTTTATGCATTACCATATGATCTTTTATAATTCTTCCAGGGTCTCTATTTAAAGACTATCACAGAATTCTGAATGTATGTTAGATATCAGCATGATTTACTTTATCTCTGTTGTGTTCTATAGCATGCACGTGTACATGTCCTGGTATCATGAGTTTGATTTTAATGAATATAGGGCTAATTGCCCGGGTTGCAGCACTGTGATCCTCTCTATCACGCTGGTATGATAGAGGGGACACTACAAAGGGGCATCCGGTATAATGGTATACAGATAACCCGACTGAGCGTAAATGAGGTCAAACTATTGGGCTTTGAGGATGGCCTCTTCTTTAGACTGGGGTCGTTCGGATGCCACGTCCTTGGCAATGAGAGGGAGGAGGGATTTGAGAAACCAATCTAAGAAGATACGGTCGTCTAACTTGATTTTGCAGAGGCTTCGGCGTCGACGCCACTCATGAATGTGGTCAGTGATGTGGGTGGCCGTGTTTTGTCTGTAAGACAGTAGGAGCTCGACTCCCACATCATAGCGGACAGGTAACTGAAAGAACTGCAGGAAGGTCGAGGCAAGGGAGGTAAAGGTGGCATGGTTCCCATGGGGCTGCTCGATATACCACTTAGCTGCAGAGCGAGTGAAGGTGCGATGTAACAGACGGAGGCAGACAGAGTCGTCCACTATGGAGTTGGAGGAACACCATAGATGGAAGGACATAATATGGTTCTTGGGGTCCTCACCTGCCTTGCCCTCAAACTTAGGGATGTCGGAGGGGAGTTTGGTGGGCATGTGAGGCCACGCAGGGTCGTGTCTGATAGGATCATTGGTTAGTCTGGCTAAGTCTGGTAACTTCAGACTCGCCATGTAAGATAAACTGGCCGATGGATGTGGTATAGTGACTGGGACATGACTATTCATGGTGGCATGATGTAATGGTCCAGTAGCCCCTAAGGGTATGCTAAGTATTGAAGGTATGTGTCCTCCAACAGCTATGGTCTGGTATGGACCAGCGTTTCCAAGTGCAACATGGGTTACACTAGGGTTAGGAATAGTACCAGGAATTCCTGGGATTTGGTTTGTGGTAATGAAAGGGGGTGTGACCCCTATGTTCGACATACCCATAACAGGTGGCGGGCCTGTGTTGGGCATTCCTAAAGTTGGAGTGTCCGCCATATTAGGCATACCTAGGGGGGTGGTGGTTGCCATGGATGGCACCGCAGTAGAAGGGTTTGTGGATGTGTCCCCTATGGTACTGGTAAACAGTGGGTCGAATGGTGTTCCAGCCATAAGGTTGGTTGGGAATAACGCAGTAGGGTTTTTGGATTCTGCCTCCGAATCAGATGTGAAGTGAGGCGTGTCAGAATCGGATGACTGTCTGTTTGACCGATGATGTGTCGATTCAAGGGATAAGGCTCGACGTCGGTGACGTGGAGAGCCAAGTAGACTGAACTCTGGGGATTCACCCTGAAGACGACGAGAGTGTCTAAAATTCTCAATGGTGAGAAATAAGTTTTTTGTGTAAAAATCTTCTGTGTAAGATGATAATGTATAAAAAACTCGAAACCCTAATGCAACCAAGGGTGCAAAAAAAGGGGAGTGAAAATAAAGGCTCTCAAGCCAAAAAATCAACCTCAAAAAATGCTTATTATAGCAGTTGTGCTATAATAAGTGGAGGGATGCAAAAGATGGTCAGAGTACCAACACGCAAACAACTTCTAGAAAAAAGAGGTGCTACTAGACCAAAGGTGGATTGTATCATGCAAACACCTAACTAAAAGTATTGTGAATCAACAAACGATATTCTCTGCAAGGTGATGAAATCCAAGTCAGACAATATTGAGTGTTTAATCAACAGCTAGATATCCCCCTACCGGGAGGGACACCGGGTATTCAATCCTAAAGAATGGCAACTAGGATACTCCATTCATGACACGTCTAGAAAAAGTAAATCTGCCGTTTGGTCCTTTTACCGCAATACCCCCATACAGGGATATCCCGAGAACTGCGAATGGTAGCCCTTCGGTTACTGAATGGATTTCGGTATTCCACTCAAGCTTCCAGAACCATCCTCACGAGTTCAACCCTCCTAGGGGAGAGGCCTTTCGATAAACTGGTTGTGACCGTGCCAAAAAATACTAGGAGATTTTGGTTCCCTAATGGACAACAACGATGTCTCAAATGTAATAACTGAGGGGTGTTATTGGAACACCTATCCCCTCAATACTACCTAGCTACAAAGTTCTTTTAAGTGCTCCCCAAGTGGGGTTAAAAGTTGGTTGAAGTTAGGGTAAATTTTAAGGCTCAGTTTAAATTATGTGTTTGAGTGGGTGCACGTGTGGTATTTTAAACTGAAATTAAATGCTTTGCAAAAAATATTCAAAAAACAAAGGATCTTTTGAAATAGGAAAGCAAATAATATGACTTTTTCAAGAAATAAATGGATTTCTTTTTTAAAAATTGTTATGGGCAAAATATGAAGGAAGTAAACAGTAAAATTTCTATCTAGATAAAATGAAAATAAATCCTTCTTTCAATTTCTGAAAATTTTTAAAAAGACTTTTTTAAATGAGCATTCTAAATAGTAAAAAATTTCTATGGCTGTAAAAATGCAGGAATTTTTAATACTGTAAAATGTGCTAACTGCGCAGAAAATACAACAAAAAATTAACTTTTTAACAGATTGGCCGAATGGAAAAAATTGACATCGCGGGTTTTGACAGAACAACCGCGATGGACCGCGCGGGTTTCTATTGCACAGTCGCGATGGACCGCGCGGGTTTCTGTCGCACAGTCGCGATGGGCAGCGCGGGTTTCAGCCGCGAAGCCGTGATGTGCAGCACGGGATTTCGTCACACAGTCGCGATGTGCAGTGCGGAAAATGTCCACGAAGTCGCGATGTGCATCGCGCTAATTGGCCGCGAAGCCGCGGTGAACCGCGCGGAAAAGAGCCGCGCAGTCGCGATGAGCCACGCGACTGTTGGGAAAAAAGACACGAGGCAAAAGCCGTACACGGACGCCGAAAAATGAACCCAAAAATTGAAAATTTCAGGTTGTTAATGGCAATAAAAAGGGCCAAGATCTGGAACAACAATGGATCTCCTGTCTAGGGTGGCAGATCTATGAATTAAACTAACTAATACTAACACAAACTAAGATCTAAAGCAAAAGTGAGATCTAAAAATTCAAAAGCAGTGGAGTCGCCAAAAACTGTTGGCTTGGTTTTGCAACCAAGCTTAGTGCTATGGGCACTTGCTAAGTAGTAGTAGCAGTTTCAAATACTGAAGCAAAAACAATTGTAAATCTAAAACTAAAACTAAACTAGCATGTGCATATCATAATAAACTTTTGAATTAAAAACAAGAACAAGAAATAGAAAAAATAACTTTTTATTGAAAATGGGGGCAAGCAAGTGCTTGCAATGATAATACCTCCAAATGATGAAGATTGTCGAGTAGCTCCAAAGGTGAGCAACTCCAAACTCCAAAGGGTCCCTTCTCCAAGGTAGCTACAATGGCCAAAAACTCAAGGGAGATTTCGGCAGCATGAGGATAGGAAGATGGATGGATGGAAAGTGAGGAGCCCCTACCACCTTTTTATAGTTTTTGGTGTTTGGGAATACCATTATGGTTTTGAGGAAACCAATGGTATTGACCAACATGGTTTAGGTACCTTTTCCCTCCTTTTTCCTTTTTTGAATATTTTGAATATTTTTATTCCCTTTTTAATATTTTTGGGAATTTTGGACCCTTTTTGAGGGTTTTTTGTGTTTTTTGAGGAAAAATATTCATTTTGAGTGAAAAAAGGGGTGTATTAAGGTCTTTTGGTGACCTTTTGGTGGCTTTAGAGGCTCAAATGATGGAAAAGTTGACAAATGGATCATGTGAATAAGGAAATGAGCTATTGAGCACTTTTTGGGTGTTAACACATAGTGATCACTCAGTCTGGTCACCCAGTCGCACTTCACTCCGAAACTTTTAATGACACTGTTAGAAGATATTTGACATATGAGAAAGAACTGTATGCCATTGTGCAAGCTCCTAAGCAATGGAGACATTATATACTTGGCAAGGAGATAGTCATTCTCACTAACCACAATCCTTTATAGTTCACCCCGTCCCAGTCGAAGTTACAAACAACTTGGCAACTCAAGTGGATTAATTATCTGCAACAATTTCAGTTGGTAATTAAGTATCGCAAAGGTAAAGATAAATTCACCTCTGATTGTCTAGGTCAACCACCCATTACTCTCCCTTTTACAGTGATGAGTATGTAGGGTTATGACACCACTATTTTCCCTTAATTGTATCAGGTCAACTACGAATTTTCTGCAGTCTATCGACAATTCATTGACCTCCGACTATTTCTTGAGAGACACCTCGCTATAAAAGCTTGGACATATTTGTGTACCGATAGGTGAGCACCAAAAATAGCTCATTTGGGACGCGCACTACAGCAAGACTGAAGGACACTTTGGAGTAACAAAAACTCTTTCTATTCTCCAGAAGTATTTCATTTGGCCTTCACTTCAAACAGATGTCAACAAGTACATTTGATCATGTTTTGTTTGTGCCATTGCTAAACCGCCTAATTTACGACAGGGATTGTACACACCTTTACCAATTCCTAGTCGACCATGGGAATCTATTTCCATGTACTACTTGATGGGATATCATACTACCAAACATCAACATGATGCGATCTTAGTAGTAGTCGACAGATTTTTCAAGATGGCCATTCTCATTTCATGCAAGAAGACTACAACAATGCAGTAGATGGCTCAACTCTTCTTTGAACATGTCTGGAAACACTACAGATTACTGACAACCATTATTTCTGACAGAATCTCCCTATTTCGGAAGAGCCCTCTTGAAGCAGCTCGACACAAGAGTCTCCCTATTGACAGCTTTCCATCATTAGACTGACGAACAGGTTGAAGTTGTGAATCACTTGTTAGTACAATTTCTTCACATGTATAACCACAAGCACTAACGAACATTGGATGAAACTATTCCCTATATACAACATAGTTACAATCATTCTCAGTAGAGCTCTACAAGAAAGAGTCCATTTGAGATCTTTTATGGATTTCAACCCTCGGTGCCTATCAACTTGATCACTTCCTCGATACAGTCGAATGACACTGACTATAACCGACGAGAAGTCGAAAAAGCATTGAACTTTCGAGATCAAATCTACGACACCGAGAAGCAAGCACAAGAAATGTTGCAAAGAGAAAATGAAAAAGACAAGGTCCAACATGAAAAGCATCATATTCCTCATTCATTTCAAATTGGGGATAAGGTTGGGATACATATCAAGAAGGAACGCTTCGTTGATGATACAAGAAACAAAAACCTTTACGATATGGTCCATACAGTATTATTTAGCAAATTGGAGAAAACGCTTTTCATCTCAACATTCCTTCATTCCTTGGTCTGCATCCATAATTAATGTGGATCTACTTCGACCATACCATGCATCCTTGTTGGAACATAATGAATTATAGATAGCAGAACCTGAAGACATCCATCCATATGTTGAGGATCCTCTTCTCTGGGACACCATTGCGGGACGACAAGTACGCCATACAAGGACGAACACAATTCCCTTGTTTTAGGTGCCCAAATGCTGACAGATCCCTACACACGGAAATTGGTACTGTGCTACCGAACCGACCGACATGTTCCCTCATCTGAACAAGAAAACAATGGGGAACATTGTTTCTTAAAGAAGGAGGAATGATCCACTTAGCAGTTGGAATTAGTGTCCGAATCAAACATCAACTTTGACAAGTTCTCGACTTCGACTAGTCCAATATCAACTTCAAAAATTTCTCGACTATGACAAGTTCAACACAAAGTTTGACAAGTTCAACAACCTCGACCAGTCATAAAATTCGACAAATTGTCTCTTTGTCTTCTAGTCGAATGTAACAGTTGAGCTTCTTGAAACCATTCTAACTTCTCTTGTAGCTAAACTTAACGAGAAGACACCCAAGCATCTCAACACTCTATTTAAGCATGTAAAATATTGTAATATACATGAACAGAGAAACAAGCAAGTAATAGAGATCAGTTTGCATTCCTGTATCTTTTTTGTTTGTTTTTGTTTCTGTGTGTTTTTGGTTCTGTGTGTAGTGTATTTCCTACTTTTCTTATTCGTATGCTTCCGCCATAATAGAGCCGACTCATTCAGTCAAACTTTTGTCCCCGCCGTGCACGTGGGCACGCGTGGATCAAAGAAGAAGGAATGCAGATCAATCCATCTAGAGGAGGTAGTCCTGTCTAGTTCGGGATTTGCATTGAACCAACCATCGTATGTGTGTCCCCAACACTTGAGGTAAGAAGGTTGAATCCATTATTTCCGGTTAATAACAATAGTACTCAGAGTAGCAAATCTAAGTCGATTGATTAGTTGCAACCAATAATGAATAGTAGAAGTACTATATAGTTTCAATGGAAAAGTCCACATTCAAGATTCTTTTCTATCATGGGGTAGGGATAGATGATCCAAATAAACATTGGTTTGTATATGATGCTATTTGGAAGGTAAAGCATGTTCAAGATGATGGTACAAAGTTAGCACAGTTAGTAACCACATTCATAGATCGTTCGGGACCGTTGTACCGAATAGAACCTTTGTAGGAATTAAGGATGCACTGACAAAGGAATTTAATAATACAAAGTCCAAGTAACATTATACCACTAAGTTAAATAAAATTAGACAACTATCAACTGACACAGTTTGGGAATTCGACCAAAGATTCAAAGCATTGATGGATAAAGCAACATTTCATATTCTTGCGGAAAAACACAAATAATGGTTCATTGTGTTAAAATTACCACATATACATGCCCACCTATCCCGCTAGAGGATTACAACCCAAACTTATGCACTAGAACTAGATATGAAGTTGGAAGCATCCTCAATAGGAGAAAGTAATGTGGGGATAGATTTGGTTTAGCCACAAAGTTTTGCACTCATTGTTCAGTTGCAGGAAATCCCAAATGGGAGTGAGAAGCATGATGAGGTATGGTGTATGAACTATAGGAAAAAGAGTCACCTAAAGAATGAGTGTCCAACATTCCTAGAATATTTGGAAATGGGACATACAAAACCCTTGTCTATTGGGGGAGTTATGTGGTGTGATATATATAAAGGAAACCACTCATATTAGGTTTGTCCCATGTTGCATAAATATGTAAGTACTCCAAGGATTCTATTTTGTACATTTTTCAAACCTATTGGGAATGACGAACAGGAATATTGAGCATTAGACATGATGAGAGCATGCACATCTGATCGGTCTGGTATGTTTACATAGACACATACCGGTGCAAGGAGAAACTGCATTGAAAGGCATAAATCAACACAATAATGCTCCAAGAGAGTTTAACCAAGGTGGCCATTAAGGGTTTAGAGGTTGTGGCCATGGAGGATTTGGAAGAGGTAGAGGACCAATCATATGTTATAATTATGGTCAACAAGAACTATTTGCGAGGGATTTCCAGAATATATGCACGACATGTACTTACTATAGGAAATTAGATCATATGATAAAGGACTTCTCACTATTGGTTGTGAAATGGAAGTAGAGGGTAAACTAGGCCCAAATTAAGATCCAACATTTGAATTCAAATGTAAATACAAATTTGAACTTGAATCAAAATGTGAATCTGAGTCCAAATCAAAATCATAACTAAATCCAAAATTAGAACCAAAATGTACAAATGATCGTTATAGAAGAACACGATGACCAAAAACGGATAACAATGATCACACTTGGAGGAGCCAAGACAAGAGCCAAAGCATTAGAGTAGGAGATGCATACAAAAAATTGGGTAAGGAAGACTGCTAGAAAATAACTGATGTTTGATACACAAGGATAGAAGGACACATACAAGAAAGCAAGATAAGAGAGTCTAAGGCCATACTATGGAGCATCATCATCGTAGTAGGTATATGATATGCCTCCATTGTATGATTCATCGATAACAGATGGATTTGGTGAGAAGGTGAGTACTGTAATAAATTTCCTCAACAGGCCCTTAGAATTGATAATGAATTAATCTTGTTTGATCATATTACACTGGATGATTCATTGCTACATGCAAGGAAAAGGGGAACCTATTTTTTTTAAACCGGTGCAGCATGGCAGAGGACCAATACAGAGTTCTTCTTGAGTGCGTATATAATGCATTATGATATGGGTTATATAATCATGGATCTCGGTTCAAATGTGAATTCCCTGTAAAAAAAAATGTTAAAAATATGGGTAGGTCGAAGCTTATATAGTCCAATATTTAGTTGAGGATAGATAACCAACATAAAATTATTCCAATCAAGAGGCTAGTAGGGGTAACAGTTGACATCAATGGAGTGCGCAACACTGTTAATTTTGAAGTCATTGAGATTGTAGATGACAGTAAACCATATCCTTCCTTATTAGGAATTGGATGATCCTTTGCAAACCAGGCCATCATTGATTTGAAGAAACGTCAAATGATATTTTAAGGGGACAACTTGAGGGTCACTGATCCATTGGATGAATCAAACAAAAAAAGGTACACCTCAATGTTGGCCATTGCAACCCATTTACCTCTTGCATACACTCCTCCATATAGGTACACTTCTTCTCATTGGTCCATCCAACTCCATGCTCCCTATATGTGACATGTTGATCTCTCTATCCACTCAACCCTGTCACTCTGTTGCTCTCCTTCCTCCCATGGCTTCTTCACCCCCACTCCCTGCTCAATCCCCTCAGTCCAACTCTACCTCTTCCCGTCAACACATATTTATTTTTATAATAAACATTAGTATTGATATTTATTATTATTAAAACCTTATTATTATTGTTACTATTATCAATACTATTCTTAAAAATAAACGTTAATTTGAAATATAATAATATTTATTATTATATTTAAAATTGATTGTTCATAAAAAAAGAAAGAAATAAACTGGTTCTAGGCACACCACCCATGTACTAGATCTGAATCAAAGATGAATGATTGAGTGAGGAAAATAGAAAAATACCCAAATGGTGATTCTAATATTCTCAAAAGACTAAAGTCAATATTAGACAAAATTTAAACCAAGCTATGGTAAGAAACATAAGAATTAACAAGAAATATAAGAAATGAGGTCGCCAACATTTTATCATGGGAAATGAGTAAGGTGAGAGTAGAAATAAGCACAAGAAAGGAAGCAGGGTTTGAAAAAATCATGAAGTTCACTGGGGATAGAGAAGTGTTCATAAATATCGATTTGCAAAAACTAAACTAGCTAGATACAACTGATTTATTCAAAGTGCAAATTCTACAAAACAATCTAGATCATAATCACTTTTCAGGCATTAATCCCAACAAATCATACTCAAGTTCAATGAAACCATTGAATGGATGCAATGAGGCCAATTCTAGAGTTACAAAATTTCAATGGCGAGACAAAACAAAGTGTGGCATGGATGAATAAGGTGGAATAATTAGTTTAATTACATAAAATCATATCCAATGACAAAAAGATAAAATATGCCTCAATGCAACTTGAAGGTCTAGAATATAACTACTCTATGTGGTCGAAGACTATGAAAAACATGTGCTCCTACAACTAGAACATAGTCATAAATGATTTATTTAAAAGATTTCAAGATTTGACTAGGAAATATTTTTGTGCAAAAATCACTAGATTACAACAGAAGGGGGATGTGGAGGAGTACACCTACGAATGTGAATCACTACCAACATGAGTTCCATAGTTAATGAAGGATCAACGAATGTAGACGTATGTGCATGGGATACAATGATAAATAAAATATTACTTAGAATTTCATAATATTTCAAAAATGGAAAAAGTCAGCCGTAAAGCAAAAATTATTGAACAAAATTATAAAAAATCAAGGAGAAAGAACCTTGGCAAGGGTTACAGAAGTAAAAAAATTGTCCAACTACAAATCCAGAAAAAAATATCATCTTCCACATTGAAGAGATCACAACAAAAGAAATTTTGAGGATTAAAGAGTTAGCGAAGGTAAATGTAAGTACTTTGGAGAAAAGTGCGATACAAGACATAAGTGTTCTAGGAAATATACCCCCAAGAACTTATATCAATGTGAGCAAAAGAGGAAGGAAAATGAGATAGTAATGAACCTAATATGGAGGAAAGAGGGGATATCCATAATCTTCCATGATAGTCAAATGATGAAAATTCCCCAAGAATATCACTCATATCCATAACTGGAATACACCTCCCACAAATGTTAATGCTCAGAGGTGTAATATCCTGAGACATGGATGAAATTTTATTATGCGTTGGGCATAAGCCCTAGAGCACCTGGATGAATTTTATTATTGTTGATTTATTTGTAACTTCAGAATGTATTTCATATATGTATATTGTATTCCTACAGAGATGTTATTATTCCTCTATACGGAAGTGTCGTCATTTACATTGTAAGTGTCGTAACTTATACTTGATGGGTTATTAGACCACCTTGATGGGATCGGCCCTGTATAAGTCATGTGGGTTAAAGGGTTATTAGAAAACTCTATTGGGGGTCGGCCTTGTCAGCATTATGCTATGTGGTTAAGTTGAGGTCGACCTAGTAAAGGTTATTAGGCAAGTCAAGTCATGTATAAATAGAGTGTGGGAGGCACTCTATTTGATCATTCACTTTCTCACTCACACACTCATTGGAGAGTGGCGCACTAGTGGAGGAGGAGAAGATGCTGCTAGGAGGACTATCTATTGTACTTGGGTTGTACCATTTCTCTATCTATCTCTGAGGAAGTTGCGGGGTTTTTCACCTTCTTGGTTTTCCTCGGTGAAAGTCAGTGTCTCTTGTGTGCTTGCATTATTGTGTACATGATTGATATGCTGTAGATATGCTGTACATGTTGTTCTCTTAGTTAAGATCATAGATCATATTGAAGTAAATTCTGAAAAACTAACATGGTATCAGAGCTAGCCTGAAAGAAGGAATGGTATGGCATTTATGACACTTGTTTCACTTGAAGCTAGGGCTTGATATAGCAAAAACCAGTCATTGTAGTACGTTTTCTATAAATTCATTTTGGCGAATGTTTAGGATCTGAAAATTGTACAGGTCGAAGATAAGATCCCCATGTAGCTTGTTTCTGAAGGAAAGCTTCTAATTCGTTGTACTTTTAGATTTATGATATGTACAATATAGGGTTTTATGTCTCTTCCAAATCTCAGTCATAAACATGCAACCTAGGAAAAAAAATCACAACTTGGGATAGGAAGCTCCAAATGAAATTTCATAAAAATTGGCAGGTAGGGAACAGACTGTAGTTTCACAGGTCTGATTTTCAGAGGCACTCCGTACAAGTTCGCTCTCTTGTTTTATCCCATAAACAGTTCACGTTACGACACATGGCATAACTCTCTCTAAGAGAATCCATTTGAGGTCATACCTATGGGGTTAGAAAGATAACAGTTCAGGTTACCACAGGAAGAATTTTTGGACCCTGTCGATCTGAAATTTTGGAGTTACACCAGAAACAATCAGGTGCATATTTCTATCAGAACATAATTGTATTTTGAGCACCTTCATTCATTACTCCCGGAATTTAGGGTTTCAGAGAATGTTGGAATTTTTTTATTGGAGACCACGGTTGGATGCTCCTCATCAAAATCGAAATTTAGAGACTAATATCAAATTTTTTTGTTGGGAAGAAGGCCGGGCTTGATAAAACCCTAGTTTAGGACTTTGATCGAAAAGGTGAAAAGTTAGGGCTTCTTTAAAAATGGAAATTTTTGAAATCTGTGACCATAGCTTGAAGATCCTTGGAAAAATCAAAGTTTAGGGCTTTGGATCAAACTATTTGGTTGGGTGAAGCCTTGGGAAAATCAAACCCTAATTCAGGGTCCTCCCTAGCGAATCCGGAAATCTAAAAGGCAATATTGGGGGTGAAACTTTGGAGTTTTCAAATTCTGAGTATACCAGCTTGACCAACTTTGAAAGGCGCATCTTTCTATCCTTTCAGAAGTTTGAAATTCAAAGTTTGAATTTTTAGGGTTTCTCTAACAAATCCTAATCCAACTCCAGATCTAGTTTCAGCATATCAAAGTGGATTGGGTTAATCCTAGAAGAGAATGGATTGGTCACCTACATAAGTGAAGAAGTTCTCGTTTCAGAGGGAGATGAGACTAAGACCTTACATAAGAAGATTACAAGCAATCTCGACATGTATGAATTATCCAGGTATGTTCCAAGATCTGTTCATGATTAAGTTTATGGTATGTTTGTCTTCATTAAGGTTAGTACAATCTTGATTAAGTTTAGACTTGTCGTATCACCTTAATAAACTTATGAATGCAAATATTCATTGATTAGGGTTTTGACACTTATGATTGTACTAATGCATTGTGGTGTTGTATGAGGATGATGTTGTCCGCTAATATGAAAGGTACATCTAGAAAAACAAATCAAGTTCTAGATCAAGAACATATGACCATGGTGACATGAAGACAAAAGACTCATCCGTAGTCATGGATCACATAGAATCTCTACTTACAAGGTATGTATAATTTGGTTCCACAATGGTTAACTTATGAGATATGCAGGTCACTAGCACAAGTCGTTTAAGAGAATAAGAAGACATCATGTGGGTATGTTAGACATAAGCAGCTAACATATTAATCCAGGTATGTTTTTCCTATATCAAGTTAGAAACCTACTTTGTGATAGGATCTCTTATATAAGTATACTTGGTATGATTGATAATGATTATTCATGAGTTATAGGTTTGAGTAATCATGGGTTTAAGAATATTATGCTTCTTACTTTGATTCATGATATGACTAACCAAAATAGTCCAATGGTCAAATCAGAATATGCATGAGTAAAAGAATTGTGATAAAATTATATGTGTATGAAATGATCTTGACCATACATGTTTAATATTACTTAGAATAATAATGTTTTTGATAGTATTAAGATTATACTAATGAATGTATGTATGAGACCTTGAGGATAACACAATGATGATACTAGCAAGTATGCATAGTGATCAAGGATGTATATAAGTTCAAAGACAGGTAATCCAGGAAGCAAAGATCAAGAGGGAGCACACTCCAGTAGTTCCTACAAGGAAGCAAATATTGAGAGGGAGTCCACCCTACAACCAAACAAAGATAAATATTTGAGTTGTCATTTCTTGCATACTTGTTTGTTTAAATAATATTGTTCAATGATGTATATGCTTATGTTGCTACACTTAGTGTGTGTATTATGCATATTAGAATAATTGCATTAGTGAACAGTATACTACTAATATGCATGTGATGGGTAAGTGGCCTATGGCACTGTACAACATTCCATTGTTACTTATCTAGAATGAAACCTCTTTGCTGACATGTTGGGAGTTGTGCACACTCTTAACAATGTTCTGGTAGAGATTGGAAGGAATCTAGAAAGTTACGGGATATGGATAAATGTTGTATTAAAGCATTGGCTAAAAATAATTGCATGATTGTATGACATATTTCTTTATGTGTAAGAATTTGTTGTGAAAACTATGAGATGTTTCTAATCATGCAATTTAACTTGCTTTGTAGGAAAGATCGTATATCATCACCTACAAAAGAAGGACTACAACATTTGTTCTAGCAACAAAGCTAGCTATTGAAGATATTTAAGTTCCCAGGATCCGGGATGAAGTAATGGAAGAATACCATGATACGTCGATCATGAAGAAAGATGTTTGGGACGTGGTCCCAAGACCAGAAGGGAAGTATATTGTGACTTCCAAGTGGATCTAGAAGATCAAGCATGCCGCAGATGGTATCATAGAGAAATACAATGCAACGTTTGTCGCTCGTGGCTTCTCTCAGAAAGAGGGAATAGACTATGAAGAGACCTTTGCTCTTGTAGCTAGATACACTTCCACCAGAGCAATACTTTCTTTGGCTACAGTGATGAAATGGAAGATACAATAGATGGATGTCAAGATAGCTTCCTTGAATGGTGTAGTCAAAGAGGAAGTGTATTTGGAGTAGCCACTTGGTTTTGAGACACATGACAGAGAGTCATATGTGTGGAGGTTGAAGAAATCCTTGTATGGATTGAAGCAAGCTCCTAGGACTTGATATGGTAGGATATACCGTTTTCTATCCAGTTTGGGATTTAGTAAGAGTAAAATGGATTCCAACCTTTACTACAAGGTTTAGGAAGGCAATCCAGTGACACTACTACTGTATGTGGATGACCTATTTGTTACAGGTGAAGATAGGTTGATTGCCAATACGAAAAGGAAGCTTGCTGCCAAGTTCGAGTTGAAGGAATTGGGGATGATGCACTATTTTCTAGGCATGGAGGTGTGGTAGAGTGCAGATGGGATCTTCCTTGGACAAGGGAAGTATGCAGTAGAGATCCTGAAGAGGTTTGGGATGATGGACTGCAAAGCTATGGCCACACCTATGGCATCAAACTTGAAGCTTCTGTGTGATGCTTCATCTGATCTGGTTGATGTCACTGTGTATCATCAGATGATTGGGTCCTTGATGTACCTAACGAACACTAGATGAGATATTTGCTTTGCGGTGAACACATTGAGCCAATTCCTAACAAATCCGAGAGGTGTTCACCTAGTTGTTGTAAAGCATATTTTGAGGTACCTGAAGGGTACAATTGATTATGGGCTTAAGTATGATGCGAATCAAAAGTTGAACTTGCAGAGTTATGTTGATTCTGACTGGGTAGGCAGTGCTACAGATAGGAAGATGACATCTGGGTGCTGCTTCAGTATGGGATCAGGTGTGATCTCTTGGTTCAGTAGGAAGCAATCCTACGTTGCACTGAGTATTGCCGAAGTAGAGTATGTTGCAGCTTGTTCGACTAGTTTTGAGGCAGTATGGCTTCGGAAGCTACTGTCTGAGTAATTTGATCTCGCGTTGGAGGCTACTGGTATCTTTTGTGACAACCAGAGTTATGTGAAGATGTCTAAGAACCCGGTGTTCCACAATAGGTCGAATCACATTGAGATAAAATATCACTATATCATGGACATGGTGCAAAGAGGAGCAATGAAGCTCCTGTATGTTGCGACGGATGAGCAGGTTGTAGATTTGTTGACGAAACGACTAGCCAGAGTGAAGTTTGAGTACTTTAGAGATAGGCTTGGTGTTCTTCATATTGATGACACTTCGAGGAAGAAGTGATGGACACATTTGCAGGAGCCATTCCAAGCATGGTGAGAGGAGGATCCTTCCCATGGCTATGGACGCAAGTGTCGGATGATGAATATTAGGATGATGCTCCAGTTACTACTTTGTATATGCATCATGTTGGATGCTTGATATGATCAGGTGGATCATGTATTTATATATGTATAAGGTGGATGCATTGTATGATCAGGTGGATCATGTATTTATATGTATTAGGTGGATACATTATATGATAAGTTGGATCATGTATTTATATATGTATCATGTGGATGCATTGTATGATCAAGTGGATCATGTATTTATATGTATCAGGTGGATGCATTGTATGATTAGGTGGATCATGTATTTATATGTATCAGGTGGATGCATTATATGATTAATTGGATCATGTATTTGTATATGTATCAGGTGGATACATTGTATGATCATGTGGATCATATATGATGATATGTATCAGGTAGATACATGATATGCATCAGGTGGATGCATTGATGATAAGGATGATCATAGTATGATGACATGCATCAGGAGGATTCCTTGACATGATCAAGTGGATCATGAGTGATGCGTCCGAAGACATAGATGCACAGAGCCTTTTCGACATGGTGCTAGATGTGTTCTCCCATGTGCATTGATGTAAGTGCAGAGCCTTTCCGACATGGTGGTAGATGTCTTCTCCCATGTGCATTGATGTAAGTGGAGATCCTTTCTGACATGGTGGTAGATGTGTTCTCCCATGTGCGTTGATGTGAGTGTTGAGCCTTTCACGGATGGTTGAAGTGTGTCTTACCATGCTAGTGAGAGTAAGTGATGTATTGTTTGCATCTAGACCGTGCTTCGTAGACGATGAGATGATCAGTATGATCATGAGTATCGGGATGATACTCCGTGGCCGTGGACAGGTTGTGCTGTTACATGTAAAAGATCTTGGGAGATCCAATAGGTTAAGTAGTATGCTCGTAATCAGTCCTCGAATGATCTATCGAGGTTTTTCTTAACGCACGTAATTAGTCCTGGGATCTAGAGTATGGCCAATGATGATGAAGTCCTGCAAGTGGTGGGCCTACATCCAGCATGAAAAAGGGTTGGCTCTGTAGAACTTCCTATGACGATTAGATCGGAGATTGATTGAGATAGCAACAGCAATGACGTTGACGATGATACAGTGACAATGATCCAGAGAAGAAGACCTGTGCTAGGAGATCTGTGTCAAGAAATACCTTCCTAGTTAAGACGAAGTGTTGATGTATTTGTAACTTCAGAATGTATTTCATATATGTATTATTGTATTCCTGTAGAGATGTTATTATTCCTCTATACGGAAGTGTCGTCATTTATATTGTAAGTGTTGTAACTTATACTTGATGGGTTATTAAACCACCTTGATGGGGTCAACCCTGTATAAGTCATGTGTGTTAAAGGGTTATTAGACCACCCTATTGGGGGTCGACCCTATTAGCATTATGCTATGTGGTTAAGTTGAGGGCGACCTAGTAAAGGTTATTAGGCAAGTCAAGTCATGTATAAATAGAGTGTGGGAGGCACTCTATTTGATCAGTCACTTTCTCACTCACACACTCATTGGAGAGTGGCGCACTAGTGGAGGAGGAGAAGATGTTGCTAGGAGGACTATCTCTTGTACTTGGGTTGTATCATTGCTCTATCTATCTCTGAGGAAGTTGCGGGGTTTTTCACCTTCTTGGTTTTCCTTGGTGAAACTCTGTGTCTCTTGTGTGCTTGCATTATTGTGTCCATGATTGATATACTGTAGATATGTTATACATGTTGTTCTCTCAGTTAAGATCCTAGATCAGATTGAAGTAAATTATGAAAAACTAACAATTATGTGTTGGGAATAATCCCTAGAGAACATGGATGACTTTTATTATGTGTTGGGCATAAGCCCTGGATCACATGGATGAATTTTTATTATGTGTTGGGCATAAGCCCTGGAGCACATGTATAATTTTATTATGTGTTGAGCATAAGATCTGGAGCACATAGATGAATTTTTATTATGTGTTGGGCATAAGCCTGGAGCACATGGATTTCTTTATTATATGTTGAACGTAAGCTCTGGATCACCTGGATAACTTTTTTAATTAATTATTAACTGTTGGACATAATCCCTAGAGCACATGGATGATTATATGGGTGTTCAGCATAAGCTTTGGAGCACACAGACCTTGATCATTGTCTATACGCGTGGATTTTATGACACCTAGCCTAGTGTTGAGCATAATCTATGGAATAGAACTAGAGTAAATCTACTTCAAAGTGTTGAGCATAATATTTTAATAGCACAAGAGTTACATCACTTTAAAGTGTTGAGCCTAAAAGCTCTAAATAACACTAAAACTCATCATATTACTAATGTTGAGACAAAAAATCTAGAGCATTCGTAATCATATTTTATATTGTTGAAATGAATTATCTTTGCTTGATTTTAAAGACTAAATGGTACTGCCACTCAAAGAGGGATCGAGCATGCAAGGGATTAGAATGATCGAATAGTTGACAAACTAAATCAACTAGATGATAGGATAATTAAAAGAAATCCTTTGTTAAAGTAACTAAGAGTTCAAATATATATATATATATATATATATATATTTGAACTAGATAAATAAGTGAGAGTTCAAATATACATATATATATTTCATTATTAAAACATGAATAACTAAGAGTTCATATATATATATATATATATATATATATATATATATATATATATATATATATATTAAAGGATAAACAACTAAGAGTTCAAATATATATATTAAAAATATAAAAGGACACTAAGACTTTTTAAATAGTTAAATAGACATAAGATGAAGATAACAAACTCTCAAGTAACTTAACTAATAAATCTAAAATTTCAAAACCCTAGGATACTTTTCCTCATTGAAATGCTTATAAATAGGAGGAAAGTACTAGAGGAGCGATGTTGAAAAAGAAGATTGGAAGAATCCAAGTCATACAGACTTGAGTATAGATTGAGTCCTTAGTAAGAAAGACAATAATTTTTTTCCCCTAGGCCTTCTAGTCTCTTGTCATGCTTGATTCGACTCGGGGGTGATATGTAAAATGAACCAGGAATGGTTCGAGATCTACAGTTGAGAGGAACATGGCAGTTCCCAAGTCATTCCGATAATTCAAGAAAGGACTCATAACTATTTTTATTATCAAGAAAGATATGATAAGTATTTTTTATTATTTTTTATTAGTGATAAACTAGTGTTGTATTCTGTATTGACCTCATCTATACTTTCTATCTCATGTGGAATATGTAGGTAGTGTTTTCCCTTATTATTCATGAATAAATTGTTGTAGAAATCTAGATACAATTATTATGATTGCATTCATGCATGATTCCATTATGTAAATTTTATTATTAGAATGCATAAATATTTCTTTTATTCTGGATATGATCATCGACATAATCGTCAGTCATGACATATAGGGTCTCATAAACTAAATTTTCATTCTTCTTTAGAAAAATAGGGAATCACAAACCCTCTCTTCAAACATTAAGTAGTTGATTTACAATATAAAGTATATACATAAAACTGACAAAAATTTTACATACCAAAAGGGATATCAAAATTTCCACAACAGAGCTCCATTATACCAACAAAACACATCTAGTCTACTTTATATTTTAAACGATGTCCTTCTCAAACAAAACCCCAATAAAAATATCGATTCAGAATTCAAACATGCCCAATCATCAGACTACCTCAAGAATAACACGATCCACTAATTTCATGACTAGAAAACCCAAGCTAAAGCCAAATCTTAGTTTGATAATTTAATGACATTAACATTACTACAGACCGGAGGTCTGAGTATTTCTTAGCATAAAAAATTTCCAACCATCATTTTCCACAACTAATTTACAGAAGTTGTGGATGGCTTAGGGATTTCCTAGAAAGGGAAAAACATCTGATTATGTACTATTTCCTGAAGTTTATAATTCATCCAACCAGAGATCGAATACAGTGAGGGATTCACTTCTGATAGGGAGTTTCTCTATTGTCATAGCCAATCCCTACTCTGAAAGGAGAAAACGATAGGTAAGGGATTGATAGTAAAATAACGCCCAAATAGACCAAACGCCGGAACCATGGTATTTCTAGCCAAAACATCATACAAAGGAACATAGTACCCATACTGAGATTGAACACAATAGAGAGCCTACAGTAAGATGCATACAAGAATTAAACAAAGTGATACATTTCAAACAAGAAAAAATTTAAACATCCATTTGCACTAGAAATCCAAACGCGAAAATTACAAAATGGAAATACATAACCAAACGTTTATTCAGTCCCAAGGGCAAGAAAAGAGAGTTATTGCTCCTTTTATAGTCTTAGACAATAAACATTTTAAATACAAGAATCGCCTTCGTCGGATTGAACTTTGTTTACAGCCGTGACATAGAAAGGACAAACAAAACCATGAGATAATGTTGGCACGGGATAGATCCGCAAGAAGTGTGGAAGCCGACAGGCGTGAAAGAAAGATCATTCATGGTATTCACAGATCGCAAGAATTGTTAGATTAGTTGAGTCGGTCATGTGGATCATTTTGTAATAAGATGAAAACATATAAGTAGAGTATGATTGTAAGCCTAAGGGCATCAAAGTTTTGGAGATTGATCCTATCTTTTGGGTTCTACTTTGTATCCACAACATGATGTATTGACGATTTCAGCGAGGTCAATTCCGCGGGTTTGATGAATGAATGGAGATGTTAGGTTATGATATGAATTATGTCTTTGTGCAATGATGCCATGATGAATAATGGGTTATGTGAATGTTTTCTATTGATTAATGAGAATATGTTGTTGAGTATGTTATTCTAAATGCATGGGTTAGAAACTATGAATGATTGAAGATGCGAATGATAAGTTAATAGTATGTTGTGAATGTTATAATATCTGGTTAGTACAAAAGTAATGTGCGCATATCCTGTACAAAACTGCAGAAAATTGGTTCCAACAGCCCTCTTATCCACCTCGGGTGAGACTGCACTTGCTCCACAAGTGTTGCTGGGAAGGGTTACACCTTTGTGGGCTGGTGTATAAGGGAGTTTGGGTTGATAGTTTGTTGGCGACAGTGTGGAGTGAACCCCTATCGATAGACTCTGAGTCAACAAATGGTTCCATTGCTAGGACCCTATGAAAGAAGAAAAGAAGATATGTTGTGGCACCTGACAAAACCAGAGATTCAAGAGTGGTTCTACAAGAAGGCAGAGGAATTCGTGGAATGTGAGAAGCGAGATCCTAAACAGACAGCAACTAGTTGGTTAGAAAGATACATTTATTCAGATATTCATGAAATATTTTTCTGCAAATTCCTGGTATTATTGCATGACTGGAGAGCACAGTTGATGTTGTGCAAGAACCACTGTTAGAAGAATGAACAAGAGTGTTGGACCCCAGAGTTGGTGCGATAGCCGAAGCAAGTGGATAAGAAGGTATTGCAAGATGTTGATTTTTGGGTAGAATATATCCTCAAAGGGTATGTAACTGAGTTCGTGGTAGATACTATCAAGTCATACAACGACGTCGAAAGAAATTTCTTCAAGGGACCAAGGGGAAGATTCTTGTCATCATTAAAACTGTAGATTAAAATGCTTGCCTATGAAAAATGAATATTGAGGATGCTTCTGATGAGTAGAATAATTGGTGTGCGAGGGTGAAGGTATCACATAAATGTGAGTCTGACAGAAAGATGTGGTAGATTGACATGAGCGACGACGAATTTGAAAGGGAAGCTAACGAAGAGTGTGGTCTCTTGAGGAGTGCAGCAATATTCCGACATCCTGATAAGAAGAGGAGGACTGAGAGAGAGTATCCTAAGAGGACCGAAACAAAGAACTGTGAGACTGGACCACAAGGGAGGAAGCGACCTTATTGCGGAGAAGATGTCGATGAGGCTACCCTAAAGGAAGAAGGAAGTCAGATCGTAAGTTACCACATACCTTCGACCCCGCACACTACTCTGAGTTTTATAGGAAGAAATCAAAACTACTCGCATAGTTTCCCTACGTGAAGTGGTAAGAGTAGCACTTTAGTGAATAGCAACACTAGCAACATTGGGATGGCAGACGAGGTTAAGATGCCCACATTTTAGGGTAACGGGACCGAGGATGCTAAACAGTATTGGTTTATATGCGAAGCAGTCTGGACAGTGAAGCAAGTTCAGGATGATGCTATAAAAGTGGGACAGCTAGCGACAACCCTTAGGGGTCGGGCGTTAGACTGGTACATGATGTTTGTCAAAGTTCCAGTGGGAACAATAGCCAAAATACTGGTGCAGATCAAAATGACGATGATTGACGAATTTAAAAAACCAAAATCTGAGTCGCAATATGTCTCTGAGCTTAAGGAGATTAAGCAATTCTCGAATGAGTAAGTGTGGGAATTTGACGAGCGATACAAGGCGCTGATAGAAAAAGTGAGCTTTCTGATAAATGAGTTGCAACATAAAGAATGGTTCATCACAGGACTAGTGTCACATATCCGATGGCCATTGATGCAACAAAAAGTCGCAACACAGGAAGAAGCATTAGAAATCATGATGAAGCTAGAGTCTTCACCAATTGGCGAAGAAGGAATGGGAATGGACAGAGTTTAGGCACAGTTGGCCAACTTAACACTTAAATTTGTAGATATCAAGAAGGGTAAGGAGACCCATTGAGACATATGGTGTACCAGATGTAGAAGTGAGGGGCACCATAAGGACAATTTCCCAGAATTTTGTGAGTATTTGCAAGTGGGGGCGCCAAACCCCCTTCATCAAGGAGGCATGCCATGGTGTATTGTCTGTCAGACCAGAGGACATCGACTAAAGGAGTGCGTATATCTCCAAAGATGGTATCAAAGCCAACAAACTTATACAGCAAGTTTTGGCGATTGGTTGGCCATGATGAGAAGGATTGCAGGGCCTATGACCTGCTACAAGGTAAAACAAATGACACGTATTTTATGAAGGGAGAAGAGATGTCAGTGGTGCAACAACAATTGTAGTACAGTGAACCACAACAATACGACCAAGGGAAATATGGGCAGCTGCAGTATGGGCACCCGCAGTATCCACCACCACTGTATGGCCAACCGCATTATGGGAAACAACAATATCAGTAGCCGCAGTACAGACAACCACAATATCAACAATATGGACCACCGCACGGACATTTTGGGGGAGGATTCTTCAGAGGTCGAGGTGCAAGTATGGGACACGGAGGAGCTGCTGGATGGGGAAGAGGTCAAATCATTTGTTACAATTTCGGACAGCAGGGGCACTACCAAAGAGACTGTCCAGATCTAGCACCGCAGTGTACATACTGCAGTGCTGTAGATCATTGTGTAGAGGACTACCCCCAGCTCATTACGAAATGGAAAACTAAGCATCCACCCTAGAAACATAACCAAAATAATCAGAATGCACCATCAGTTGTACAAAGGATATCAACGGATTCCAGAAGTAGCCATGCGGCGGTTGGAATAGTGACAAGAGGAGGGGCAGTGACAGGCGGCGACAGGTCACACACCAATGTTAGACCAACGCAAACACATCGGAAGAATGTCACCTTCGATGTCGAAGCTGAAAGAGATGTCTTCTTAAAAGCACAGGAGGAAATAAGGAATAGGATGCATCTACCTCTTGAGGAAGAAATCTATGACATGCCACCGACGTTCGATCCAACAAAGTCGTAAAGGAAGGAAAACACCCTGGGAGCCTTCTTGGAAAGTTTCCTCGATTTGGAAAAAGACCCAGACGCGCTGGAAGAAATAGCTAGTATACTGCGACAATGGGGAGGCGAACAAATGGAATAGAGAATTAATCGCATACATAAAAGGAAAACAAGAAGGGAGATGTGGATGTCGGCACGAATCGAAGAATTTGATATCGACTCCATCATTTTGGATTTGGGTTCGGATGTGAATATCCTGACTAAACAGACATGGGAGACAATGGAAAAACTATGGATGACTTGGTCACCAGTATAGTTGTGACTGGCGAACCAGAGCAAGGTCACTCTGCTCGGTCGGGTATGTCAAATTCTGGTTCAAATCGAAGGGCTTGGAACATATGCGGATTTTGATGTTATTGAGATCGTGGATAACACCAGTCCCTATCCGGTACTGCTGGGGATGGACTGGGGCATGGAGAATCAAGCAATCATCAACTTTGAGAAAAGGATAATGTCCTTCGAGAATCAGGAAATGAGGGTCATCGCTCCATTGGATCCTGCAGAAGGGCTGCATTATACAGAGCTCGCCAGAGACGCGTTTACGGAAGGATGGGATAATTTGTTCAACATCTATTAGGATTATGTAAATCCCACCATGAATGGAGAATTAGGATGACACAGTGACAGCTCAGCATCCTCCGATTCAGATGAGGCCCTTGAGAATTAGCAAAACCAGATGCATGAAGTGTCCTTTCGAAGATGTGCGCGGATAACACAGTCCTTGCAAAGGGTATCCACATAGGACTATGTGTTACCTACCTATGAGGGATTGCCCAATTTGAACACATTTCTTGCAAAATTTTAGGAAAAAGTGGCGGAACCACAACGTCTTCTAACCTTGGAAAAATCCCTGAAGGCTACTCTTGCGCAATGGTGGGTAGCGCATAAATCAAACATCACATATTGGCCACTATGTCAACGCCTCATAGAGGTTCGGTTCGGCGAAGCCACGAAGGACAACCATATGTGATATGAAGGACAACGAGACCCGAAGGCATGTCAACATCAATGGGGATCGAGAGCACGAAAAGAGTGGGTACATGCATTCGTACACACATTGGATGAGGTACCACGGAGCTATTATGTCGTAGCAGAACTGCGACTTGGGACAACATCTTGGGAAGAGCTTACCATTGGCTTGACCCAAACGTTTTCATCCTCAAACAAAAATCCCTTAACCCTCACTGTGTCACAGGAAATCCGCGGAAAAATAGTTGAAGTAGCACCGACTTGATAATTGATGACACTCCAAAGGACTGCGACATAAGAAATAGGGCATTACAATGTCACCGAAGAGCCCTAAGATGACGATGACCCTAGAGATACATATGTACCATCAAAGAAACCTGATGTGCAGCTGGTCAAGCCAGGACCATACCAACCAGAACTAAGACACCAGCAACACATGCCAACCGCGAAAGGTAGAATGATCAAAGCAAAACCACTAACAAATGACATTGAGAAGTACACAACAGCGACCCAATGAAACTAGCGAAGGTTGGCCACAGCAAAGAAACCAACGATACGATGATGTTTCGACACAGTGGTACTCGCTGTGTCGATGTAAAAAATAAAAAAATAAATAATAAATAATAATAATAATAATAAAAAGGGTCGACACATAGTGCCCAAGTCAAAAGCGGCCATGACGCATGAAGGCCCAAACCAACAATAAAGGACATAAATGTAATAGTTACACCACATGGGACAACAGCAGAAACGAGAACACCAGTAGTTAATACCAACGCACATGACAGATTTGGCAGACCTTTGCTAGATTCGATAATCATGACCTCTGATCGGATCGAGTCTACCGACCAGTGCTATAAATCGCAAAGGAACTGACGGGGAGACATAGTAGTATCCAAAGAACTGAATGGAAGTGTATGTCTCCAGCACTAGCACTGAAAGACCACAGCCCACACCAGTTGTGCAAGAGCATCCAAAAGTTATGTCCACCGTCCCCCACAAGAAAAAGCAAAGCGCAAATCGACCCCCCGACACTGGTAGGAACACAAAGAAGGTCACCCGGGCATCCGCAAGACTTACTACTGACGCTGCAGGCCCCTCAACTGCTGAAGCTGTACAAGATGGATACGACGGCCCCATCCTCTCAGAGTACATTCCACCCCGTCGAGCGGGGCGCCCACACTGCAAATCAATAAGAATGAAAAATACTCCATTGCGGTCGCATCGGTACTACCATGGGTTACTGAAAGCGGGGATATTACCGCCAAATTGCAGAGGTTACAATACATTGACCATGACCTAGCCAAGTTGAAAGAATACATGGAGGCTTATGAGGACTTCCCCCGTGCAGGAGGCCTGACTATGAAGGAACCTAAGAAGTGGGCATTGGGATTGGCCTCATCAGGGTTGCTTGGCATCAACCTCCTACTGCACTTGTGGCGCCTAGCACAGGTCAACGCATGTGGGTGAAAAAATGAAGATGGGTGTCTATTTTGGGGGGTCTCGTGAGAAAATAATTCTGTTTTTTTCATGTCTTCCAACTTCGGGCGAACAAAAGTGATATTTTTATTTAAAATTTCACTTTGCCGTAAAAAGAAAACTTTTGTAGAATTATGTTAGCTTTCTACTCATAATTTTTTCAATTTTTTTTATTAAGATTTGATATGTCGATCTCGCAAATGTTTGACAGTGTGTTCTTATAAAATGAAAAGACTACAAAAGAGTTATGATTTGTTGCACCACTAAAATCGTTGTTAGACTTGTGTTTTGCAAAAACTGAAAATGCTACGACAATCTACACACAATGTACTAACGCGTGACTATAAGTTTGCATCCAATGGACCTCTATACTAATTATTATATTTTTTTAAAGTCGATCCATGGGGAAACTCAGTCGATTTTCAACAACCTTTTTGTTGCACCACTTTTCTCTCAACCCGCTATAAAATCAAAAAATCTAAGACCACCCTTTTGAAGTAGACACGTCAATGAATCGACCCACATTTTCTTCGATTTTTTTGGTGTTGTATTTACAAAGTTATGTATTTTTCTTTTCGCTGTTTCTTTAAAGAGCTGAATCATAACTCGACACATGTTACAAATATAAAACTTAAAAAATATCAGTTCTTATCTATATACAACAAAATTTATACCCTCGTAAAGTAGATTCAATAATGAATCTACTGGTATGAAGTCCGACATTCGTTTTGTTGTGTAAGAGGTGGTTTTCTCCTTCCGAAAATGGAGAAACCTGAAAATTTTGCAGAGATCTGAATCGGTCATGTTTCAGAGATTATTCGGCCGAATTAATTATTCGGCCGAATAATTATTCGGCCGAATAATTATTCGGCCGAATAACTGTTTTCCGTAACGGCGCCGTAACTTATAGCGAAGGTTATTCGGCCGAATAACTAAACGGAAAAAAAATTTCGTCGGCCGGAAAAAAAATAAAAATAAAAATTTATACTCATATAAATAAACATAAAGTTAATTCATTATTTTCGCATGTTTGAACTTCGCATTTTTTTGTCAAACTAATTTCGGAAGGAGGATATAATTTTTGCAAAAGGAGGTTTTTACAAGGTATGTTTCTTCTTCTTCTCTACAAAAGGCACATTGAAGGAGTTTTTTTTTCTAAGGCATATTTACAAGAAGTTTTTCCAAACTATCTCTTTTCTTGTTGCATTTTTACAAAGAAGACATTTTTTGCAAAATGAGGTTTTTACAAGCTATGTTTCTTCTTCTTCTTTACAAAAGGCACATTGAAGGAGTTTTTTTTTCCAAGGCATATTTGCAAGGGGTTTTTCCAAACTATCTTTTTTCTTATTGCATTTTTACAAAGAAGACATTTTTTGCAAAAGAAGGTTTTTACAAACTATGTCTTCTTCTTTTTTACAAAAGGCACATTGAAGGAGTTTTTCCAACATATCTCTTTTTTATTGCATTTTTACAAAGAAGACATTTTTTGCAAAAGGAGGTTTTTACAAGGTATGTTTCTTCTTTTTTCCAAAGGCACATTGAAGAAATTTTTTTTCTAAGGCATATAAATGCAAGAAGTTTTTTCCAAATATTTATTTTCTTGTTGTATATTTGCAAAGAAAACATTTTTTTGAAAAAAAGATTTTTACAAAGTATGTTTCTTCTTCTTTTTTCCAAAACACATTGAAAGTGTTTTTTTTAAGGGATATTTGCAAGGAGTTTTTTCAAAATATTTCTTTTCTTAGACATGTTTGCAAGGATGTTTTTTTTTCAAAGTAGCTTTGCACTTTTTATTTAATTGAAAGAGGTTTTTTTCAAATAGTTGTTTTCAGTTCATGTTTTTATAAATTCCGTAAATGTTTTTAAATCTTAATTTATTTGTTTTTACTATAAAGTAACATGATTCTTTAATTTATCGTCTATAGATTAAACAACCATGGGCAATAAGAGAAATCGTAAAAGAAAAGCTGATCGTAAACGTGATGATGATGATAATAGAGAGAAACAAAAACTCAGATATATTGCCAAAAAACAAAGGGTTGCTGAAACGGAAGAGAGAACTATTGAAGATATAAATACAGATTTACATGACAATGTTGAAGAAATGGAAATTGAAAATAGAGTACAAGAAGAACAAATTGAAGTTGAAAAGAACATTGTAGAAGATGTAAATAGTGATTTACATGCTAATGTCGATGAAATCAATATTGAAGATCAAGTTCAAAATCCAGAAATTGAACCTGGTATGTATATATCATATATTTTCCAAATTCATTTTTTTATAATGAATTTTATTTTTTGATATATGTTAAATTTAATTTAATTTGATGTATAGGTACTTTTACTATTGATGATGAAATGTTAGAAGACATTGATTGCGACAAATATGGAGAAAAACTACCAGTACATGTTGCACGATATCGTGCTACAAAATTTTATGATGAAGTTCTCAAAGATTACTCAATAGCAGGACAAGCACAAATTTTGAGATGTTTATTAGTGTCCAAGAAATTAGAAGGTGCTACATCGTTATTGGGTATTCACAAAGTAACAAAAGAGTCGAAATTGAAACAAAATGTGATGGAAAATATAGGCGATGCAATAAAAAAATTTGGAAAATCCAGGAAGAAAGATATCAGTGCTGCACGTAAAGCAATTCATACAGCAATTCTTTCAGCTAGTACTAAACAAAAGCGTTTGACAACAGAACTAGCAAAAGCAGTTGGAACATCAAGAAAAACATTATACAAACATAGCAAATTCAGAATGCAAATAGATGAAAATAATGAACTTGGTTGTTGGGCAATTATTTGTAGACAACCTTACAAAGATAGATTAGGAGCAGGGGTTAAAGATATTGTACGAGAATATTGGTTGGAACATGCTCGAGTTTCACCAAATGCAAGAGATGTGATACGCAAAAGAATATCACGAAATGTATATGAAAGCCAACCAAAACATATAATGGACATGACACAAGTACAATTGTTCAATAAATTCAAGGAAGATCATCGTGGAATTAATATATCAATCACTACATTTGTGCAACAAAAACCATGGTATGTTCGACCTATAACTATACGTGATACATGTTGTTGCCGTTATCATGTGCAATTTCAGTTATATTATGACACGTTTCTTGAATTTGGTAAAATGTTTTGGACAAATTCACCACCTCCGCCGACGATACGTGAATTCATATCTCAAATTTTATGTGAGAGAAATCACGATGAAGTATTTTATTCAAAGAAATGTGTCAATGGAAAACATTGTCATCATTGTGGAAATTTGGTGTTATTCCACAATAAATACCCTATCGATAATGATCAATCGTTGTCAAATGTAAATGTTGATTGGAAGAGATACGAATACATCAACTATACTACAAGTTCTAGTGATTCACGTTCCAAAAGAATTGATTTGCTAGAAGACAAGATATGCGTCACAGATTTTCTCAAAAAATTTCCTAACACTTCCCATTTTCTAACTTCATAACATTCATTGTCATCATTTCAAACACTTCCCATTTTCTAACTTCATAACATTTCAAACATTCATGCAAAACATATTATAAATATTATCAAAACTCATGCAAAACATATTCTAAACATTTACCAAATGAGAAATAATGGACATGTACTCATGTATATAATCCAAAAAAGAGTTGATGAACTTGTGAATTCAATGTCCATATATATATAATCAAAAAATAAATACCCTCCATGTTCAAAACAACACCAATATATAGATATCAACAAAAACTATAAAGTCTGAACCACTATCCATCTCGACCAATATCTTTCCACTATTTTCCACTAGGACCTTCCCTGGGACTCAACTCCACCTACAACACACAAAAAAACAAATTATAAATTTAGATCATAAATTATTTAAACAATTTTAAACTAAATTCAAAATATTAAGATATTAAACTCATCTACAAAACAATTCAATTATTAAAAAAATCGTACATCAAATTCTTTGGATGCATATCCACCACTTTTTTCCCCTAGAGACTTTCCTTTGGCTCCAAAAGATCTAAAAGAGCCAAGCTGCAACATGTACAAAAACAATTTTCAAATAAATCAAAAAAATATATTTAAACATTAAACTTATGTCAAAATTCATTTCTAGTTCGACAAAATTACCTCAGTGCCAATATCGGCATTCATTAAAGACCCCACATCTTCGCCCCCAATTTCCAAGTGGTCTCTTTCCTAAAATTTAAATTTTGTTAGTAAATAAAACATAGTAGATACAAATAATAAATTAAGCAAATTAACTTAAAACCAAAACAAAAAAATTAAAATCATTAGCTCACAAGAGATGGTAAACCATCTAAAAAGTTGGAATCTAATGAAACCTGCATAGATAAGTCAAATTAACAATAAGATACATTGATATTTATTAAAATTCAAGTAATCAAAAAAAATATCATGTTCAATCATAAATATTATAATTAAAATACCTCTCCTGAGCGCTCTTCATTTTGACTAGGATGCTCTTGATTTTGACTACTGGAGACTCGAAAATTATTTGCATTTAACATTCTCGTAAACTACAAACAAAATACATTTGCTTAATATACTTATTCCCATGTAGCAAAATATTCAATTCAAAATGATTAATAAAAAATCAAATAGATTATCATAGCATAATCAACAAACCTCTCCCATGCTCGATGTGTCATTAGATAACACATCTGAAGCTATATCTCGACAAGACTTAGCATAAGCCCTGAGATCATCAATGCTCAATGCATCTACCTCGTCATTCGTCTTGTAGACAAAACTCTGACGAAGAATAGCGCGAGCCTTCTCTCGCCCCAAACCAACTTCTACTCCTGCAAGAGCTGAAGCTAAACCATCACCTACTGATTCCCTTCCAATTGTCCCTAGTTGAGATGTTGTCTCCATCTCTGATCTTAAAGCCACAACCCTTGGTGGACGAGGTATCTCAGGTGGAGGTTGTATAGTGGCAGGGTCTCTAAGAGCACCTTTTCGATTATATATTCTACCCTTTCCAGCTCCATAAAAGTCAGAGGGAACATCAGTATAGTTAGGCTTCATACCTAGAAAAAACTCCGCATAAAAAAATCTAGCAAAATAATTAGGAACCTCATCGTTCCAAGGCAATCGACCATAAGCTGCAAGAAATCGATCATATATGAAATGTGCAATTTGAGGATGCTTGAAATATTGCACTTTCAACATTTTTCGCTTAAGGCCTTCTTTGAAATTGAACATTGAATTGGCTTGTTCTCTACTGACTCTCTCCTTCACAACCTCCCACTTATCTGGACCCATAACTTGCTCCTTTCGCATCCGCATCAAATGAACAAAACTATTTGTAGTTGGTCCAAGTTCATCGTATGCATCAATGAATTTTTGCAAAGATGCCAAAACAACCTCTAGACTTTGTCGACTCTCTGGAGGGAGATCCAAAGAACAAAGATCATTGTTCAACCTGTCATAGTGGGATTTACAACTTTCAAGAATAGTTTGTTGCACAACACCTCGCCATGGAAGCTCATCAGGTAAATCAGACGGATACGTTGATATGGGTGTACACCCCTCAGCTAGTGGAACATATGTTGTCCTAGCTCTAGGAGGAACTTCAGGACCCTGCTCTCCACCCACACCTATTCCATCATCTATATTCCTATCTTGATCTTCCCCTCGCTCCATCGAATTACGCACATCTTCTGAACATCGCTCTGCTTCAAATATAGCCGTAGTCAAAAATTAACTTTTTCCATAAATTCAACACACAAAAAATACAAATTATACATTATTAAACATTAATGTTCATACCAACAGAACGTTGGGATCGACGCTCTCCCACAGAAGACAAAGGAGAATCATTTGTACCCCCTCGAACTTGTTGGTGATCAAACGATTGGGACCCATGCAATAAACCTGAACCCTGCGGTGAATTCGACAACCTTCGACTACCAATTGGAACACCAATTCCTGAAGATTGTGATGACCTCCTACGCTTTCCCTTCGCAGACTCTCTTTCCATTTGATATAACTTCTAAATTTACACAAACATTAACATATTGAAAATGTACATAACTACCACTACAAGCATCAAGCCAATATTTGATTAAAAACTCCAACAAAATTTAAGTCCCCCTCCTAACTCTAATTAATTAACTAAAATTCCTTACCCTACCTAATATTGCAACATAAAGAACATATCTAATAATCATTTCATTATAAAACACAATTAATTGAAATAGTATAATAACCTTAAAAACTTTTAATCCAACAAATATGTTTGAATTATATATGTCAACAAACAAACATCTCACTAAACATATATATGTATTCTTATTAAAAGAATTCTAACTTATATTTATGATAATACAATTTACACACATTGAAGTTGTACATGTTAACTCTACAAACTCAAAACATATCTATTAAAAATCTGCATACAAAATGCAGAGCTTCCTCAAATAGTAGAACATAAATATACCCTTATTAAGAAACTTCTAGTTAAGATCTTTGATAAAACAATTTACAAACATTGATGTTGTACATGTTCATTCTACAAAATTAAAAACATCTCTTAAGATCTGCGTAAAAAATGTAGAGCCACCTAAAATATTATAACTTACTTTCTTTTGTAAGTTACTCTCCTAACTCTAAGAACAATATTGCAGCATAAACATGACATCAATAATCATCCCATATTGTAATAGTTCAATCACCTTCCTAATTTTTAAACTATCACTTATGTTTTCATTCTATATCTCGATAAACAAACATTCCTTAATTTTTATAAAAAAAATAGTTAATAACTTACAATATTGAATATTTAAGTGACTTTCTAAGTTAACTCTGCTCATGAACAAAGTTCATGAACAGAGTTCATGAACTCAATTGATATTCTTGTACCTGACTTAACATCGTCACACCACATGTTGATCATTTATAAAGTTGTTTAATTTCATGCATATCATAGCATATCATGAACAGAACTCTGTTCATGAACAGAACTCTGTTCATGAACAGAACTCTGTTCATGAACAGAACTCTGTTCATGAACAGAGTTCTGTTCATGAACAGAACTCTGTTCATGAACAGAACTTCTATGATAGCAAATGAACATTCATGGTTGATGGAGTAGTAGTAAGTTCATAGTTTTCATGATATTATACAGATACCCAATTCCAAGTAGGAGGTTGAGATTCATTGTTGAATGCATGTCATTAGATTGAATCGAAAGGACTGCCTACTTGGAATGCATGTCATTATCATTGTGAAAGGGTAATGATTCCTCCTAGAGGTTGAGATTCATTGTTGTATTAGCTAGTACTATTATATTAATCATATTCTTAGAACTGCCCCATAAAAAAAACCAAAAGATGAGGGTTGAAGACATAATGTAATCCTAAAGGTGAAGTGCAAGCACTCATAAGCATGAATAATCATGTAGTTCTAATACCCTTATCTGAAATCACATATAAAGCCTAATCAAAGCATTATACTATTCTTAGTAAAGCTAACCAAGCTTTAATAATTGTAAAGCTATCCTTATATTTTCTCTGCATCTTAGGATTAAACTGCAATCACTATAACAGTTCACATCTAACCTATAAATAATGGTATTCTGTTCATGAACAGAACTCTGTTCATGAACAGAGTTCACGAACAGAACTCTGTTCATGAACAGAGTTCACGAACAGAACTCTGTTCATGAACAGAGTTCACGAACAGAACTCTGTTCATGAACAGAGTTCACGAACAGAACTCTGTTCATGAACAGAGTTCACGAACAGAACTCTGTTAATGAACTGTTCATGAACAGAGTTCATGAACATAAAACTGATTCTCTAAAATAAAAATTGCATTTAAAACATTTAACCTTCCATTTAAGACCCATTACAGATTTTTTTAATTTTAAGACTGCCAACAACATAAAAACAAATTTAACATAACGATGCATACCTGTATAAAAAAATGCAGTGAAGAATCGTCGATCCCAACGCCACCTCTATTCACCCCAGCAACGCTCAAAACAACACCTATTTCCTTCACAAACAACAACTAACGTAATCAGATAAGCCATGTAACATACACAAACTAAATCATTACTTCATAAGCAAAACGAAAAATCATTACGTCATAAGCAAAACGAAAACACACCTTCAACCGTTCAGCTAAAACAGCAGCACCGTCAAAGCAGCAACCCACCAGTACACACCTGCCAACGACAACAGACCAACCGACACGGTACCTCCAACGAGCAGCAGCTGACGCAAATCATACCCCGACGAAACGTTAAAGCCCACGATCAACAGCAAAACTAACAACAACCCAACGAATACGCTGCTTAGAACAAACAGAGCCGAGGAGCGACAGGGGAAATAGAGCAGACGCGACTCGCCGAGAAAGAGCGAGCAGTGGAACGCAAGCAGCGCGGAGAGCAGCGGGGTGGCGAGCAGCGGGGTGGCGAGCAGCGGGGTGGGGCGTCGGCAGGGTGGCAAATGTCTACTGCGGGCCCATGCGGGGTCCAAAGAAATCCAACAGAGAATGCCAAATGGCAGCCGATGCTGTCTTTTTATGCAGAAAATTTATTCGGCCGAATAATTATTCGGCCGAATAATTATTCGGCCGAATAATTATTCGGCCGAAAACTTGTTCGGCCGAATAATTACTCGGCCGAATAATTATTCGGCCGAATAAACTATTGCCCGAAATTTTTTTCCGTCCGGCAACCGTTTGCACAAATTTCAAGAGTCTCCGTTAAACGGGACGGAGAACTGTTTGTGGTTATTCGGCCGAATAACCTTAAAATTATTCGGCCGAATAATGTAAGTTATTCGGCCGAATAATTATTTTTATTCGGCCGAATAATATTTTTATTCGGCCGAATAACTTCCGCTAAGACGATTTTGCACTGATTTCTCACGAAAGTGTTACCCACCTTCACGTTTTCACCCATGTGTCAAGTAACTCCTTGCATGCTTCCATGATAGATCCCTTTGGCTACACGAGAGAATCCCAGTCAGGGTCGACCTCATTGCCAGAATCATTGGCCTGCCTCAAGAGGGAGCTGACCCTTCAAATTTTTTCCAGGGTAAGGATAATGACAAGAAAGTAGGTGAACAATTGGCCATAAAGTATGGTGTAGAGAAAGATTCTCGAGGCTACCTAGTCAGAGTAGCAGCAAAGATATTTGCAGTCAAAATAACACAGAAAAATTGACCGCTGCAACGTAATCCAGGTGTCCTCGCAGATGCGGAACGATGCGCCGTAGGAGAACATACGAACTATGCTCAGTTCCTGCTACATGAATTGACCTAGGACGCGTATGATGCACAGAAAATTCGATGGTTGTTCACATATTCATGGTTACTCCTCCTCATTTCCTTAAAAGCATGGAGGGAACGAGACGACTATCAAGGGGTGGATCTCAAGGAACCGCGAGTGTGCGATGATGCGCGGTACGAGAACTTATGGGCGACCACCGACAAAGAACAACAGGAGGAAAATGTTATCCAGTTTTATATTTGGCTTGAGAAGATGCAGATGGACGCACACATGATACCGCGGATCACATTGCAAGCTGTGACAAAGTATCTACCCATTGCCCAGGTATCTGTCGAAGCACACGATTTACCTCCGAGCCCGCGCAGATCCAACTAAACAATGGATGAGGACACAGTATAAGCTCACCGAGGTATGCATGAGAGCATTATAGTGACTGGCTATAGCGATCAAATCCTTGCTCGAACCCTTGTGTGTTTAAAACATTGTAATTACCTTCGGCAGAGGTCGGATCTGTATTTACGCCCTGTTTAAGTACCGTTCGTTCTTTGCTCCAAAGATTTGGTTACGTTCGGTTGAACAGATTTAGGGTATCTATGATAAAGGTTATAATGAATCTCGTGAGTGAGATACCCTTCTTATCGCGAAAACCTCCTGTTAAGCATAAGAACCAGTCTAGTTTTCATCTAGTAATTGATTAAATGCAATCAAATAACTTGAGTTATTGATAAGTTCGTAGATCCTGTTTTTATACGTAAGGTGATTATTTAAATAAAAACATGAAGAAAAGAAAAGGGAATCTGGTGTAATCCTACACGTCTACCGTGACAAGCGAAGACGTTATGTTATGTTAGTGAAAATATTCATTTTCAACCTCACTTAGAAGCTTTTATATGACTCATAATTTCATAGATGATTAGCGTACACCATAAAAGTATAATTGCGTAAAATAATTACTGCAAAAATTTATATTGAGAATTATGGGGTATGTAGCAATGTATAATATATTGTCGCCATCATTTTTATGGTTTAATCACATGAGAGTGCTTATGAAAAGACAAAAATTATATATATATATATATATATATATATAAATCGAATGCTTGTTTAAGTTATATATAAAGTTATCAATTATAATTTAAAAACATGTGTTAGTATGTTAATTCAGAAATCATGAAGTATATATATACAATAGTATTAAGTCATGTGATTTATAATGCATGAGTGCATGCTTTAAGGTTAGAATTCAAGAGTCATACTTTTGTTTTAATAATGCTTATGGATTAGGAATTACAAGTAGATATGTTTTGTACTACATAAATATTAGAGATATGTAAGCCTTATTTATCTTCTTTTGAATATAGACTATAATTATATGCAAAAGTAATGGATTGCATTTATCTATAAAAGAAGTTAAAGCAACAACTCCTAGATCTTCAAGTAATTATATTATATTTTTTGTTTTTTAAAGTCTTGTAGATTTGGGGTTATCATATTATAATTATTTTTGTCATGTTATATGGATGTGGTTTTTTTGGTTAAAATGTAAATAAAGAATAATGAAGAAAGATACAACAAATCTAAAAGTGTTTTATAACATATAATCTAAAAATTAAAAGCAATACACCATATACTATCCTACTCATAGAAGAATTTGTCTCCCCATTAAGAACATGACTATGAGTATTTGGAAACATGACTATGAGTATATACCTAATGTACAAGAACAAGATAAATAACATGGGAGACAAAAGACTCCCTAAGACTGCTCCATACTCTAATGAAAACCACCCAACAGATGGAACCAACATAGACCCATCATAAGCACAAATCTATTAAACACAAGAGGGACATTCTTCGAGGTGTAAATTTTTTTATCTAAATTTATTCACACATCAAGAAAAAAATTACACCTTAAGAAATTGGATTCCTCTCTAGGGTTAATAGATCCACAACATCTCCCCCCTAGTGCACTGTAAAGCTCCTAGCTACTATTAGTGTAGGGAGTGAATTTGCATAATGTGGCCATATTTAAAGATTTATTACATCCAAACCTAAGAAGTTGTCGTGCAATAAAAAATTGTAAGATAAGAGATCAAGTAATATATTATAAGGAGTCAACCAACCCCAAATTACAAGATCAAAAGAATATCTATATTTTAATTAATGTAAAAATGAAAATAAACATTAATAAAATAAGAATAAAGTCTTATGAGCTCCATTATCAAAAAATTATTGGATGATTTATAAAATTCCATGTGGTCAAAGAACTTGCAATTTGTAGCACTAGAAAGATTGAAAAAAAAAAATCTCTCACTGAATGTCCAATGTAGACCCACAACTACGTGCAATTTAAAAATATTTTCTATAATGACAATCATAAACTTTTAACTCCCCATAAATATGGTGCTCTAGGAATCATGTTTGATTTTAGACAAAACATGGTACAACAATAATCATCATTTGCATTCAATGTTACACTACACTTTCTATTGGACAACACAACTTTTTGATAATGTGGAATAAAATTTAATATAGATGCATTTTAATCTTTTTCATAGACACATATAACACTTTACTTTTAATGTGGAATAAAATTTAATATAGATGCATTTTAAAAAAAAATTATTATTTATCTTATTCGAGAAATGTTATGTAGAGTTATTGAAATCGTCTCTACATAATGGACAATTAAATTGATGGATAAACCAAGTTATGATGCACCGTGCATGAAAGAGATGCTTACAAGGTAGTTGCCTTGCTGAACACCCAATCGGAATCATATCATGACAAATTGAACATGAAAATCCCTTAGCATCATTATCACTTGTGTACAGTAGTCCCTCGTCAATAATAACCTTTGGCGAAGAATAAATAGCTGCTATAGAAGCAACTACTGGATTTGTTTCACGACGAGAAATAAACTGTCGTCTTAGCTGAGGATGAAGAGAGAATTCTTCACGTCTCAGTTGTATCAAAGGACTATCGTTATTAAACTGATCAATGTGTTGCACTATCCGTTGACATTCCAGGAATCTTCCACTCCATACAACCTGCACGCTCAGAACATTCCCGTCCTCTCGGCTCCAATCCATTATAGTTCGTCTCAAGACAACATTAATGTTTTCAGCCATTGCAGTCTTAATATCGTTTTGAAAGTTTAGAAGGTATTCAAAGTTTTCGGCCCTTCGGATGTCGTCCAACCGACTTACGTTTACATTATCCCAGATATTCTCAATTTCCCAGTCATCTTCATTGGATCGCCTTACAGATCTGAAGATAACACTTGAGATCAAGTGCTGCTGAACACCCTCACTCTCCACCTGTGAAGAATGTTGATGATTTCCACTTGCTTCCCATAGTACCTGTTCTGGATAAATCTTTTCACAGAGATCGACGACTACCTTTTCAAATATTTCTATCGCTTGAGCCGTTATTATAGGACTCTTCATATCGACGTTGCTCTCATATGCCGCTCTCTCCATTTTCAGTATTGAAATCGAAGAAAATTTCAAAGGAACTTCGATAACGCTCGATCGTGTTAGAGGTCGAAAGAGAGCATTCTAGATCAAGTGCTCCTGAAGAATAAGGAACTTTGAGCTTTTTAAATGTGAAAAGAGTGAACATGACGTGAATATATATACATATAGAGATAAAATATTTACTTCTAAGTATTATTGTATTTGTCTTTGGCCGACACAAAGTATTAATTTTAAATATTGTATTTTTCTTTGGCCGACACAAAGTATCGCTTAATGCTTCATGTGCGGTGTGTTTCCTCACCCTCCTTTTTATCCATAAACAATGTGAATGTGGAAAATATGCAAACCAAGTTTCAAAAAGGGATTTCTCAATGGAAGTATGGACTTCTATGTTATAAGAGTGTTGGATGCAGATCACATTTTCATCCCAATACTTTGGACGGTTATGATAAGAATCATTCAAAAGTTGTATCAATGTTCTATTGATTACTTCTATCTATCCATATGTCCGTGGATGAAATGTTGTAGACGTATTCAACTTAGTGTCTATAATTTCCCAAAGTGTAGTAAAAATATACTAACAAATCTAGTATCTTTGTCTTTGATGATGCTCCTTGGAATCCCAACATCCACCTAGACCTATCGATAGATCCTCCTTCACATAATCTATCATTTCCTAGGCCATGGGAGGCAATTTGGTCTGATGAGGTTGCTTTTCCCCAAGATCATCTAGTTCAAGACCCAACCCTCCATATCAAGATCTCATTGGCGATATGCATTGACAGAAAATAGAGAGCATATTTCTCCAATACCATTGATCCAGATTTGTGCGGGAACAAAATGAAAGAGCATATATAGAACCACATACTTATTTATAATGCAGGAAACACAGTGGTATAATAAACTCAAATTCTATTAACTGGACTAAATAGAACATACTGTAAAATAAAGTAGCTAGAACAGTGGTAGCTTTCTCTGTGAGAAAGGAAATAGTGGCTACTCTCATTCGTGACAATTTGATTAAAAAAGGAGACCGAAAGGAATTTTATCATAAGAATGAAGGTAAAATACCTAGCATTCAAAATCCCAACCATAGGAGATGATCCGTTAAGAGGTTTGTGGGTCTCGAGGTAGTTAATTCAGGTGTCAACCTATTGGGGGCATAATTTTTGCATATGATATCCATTTAGGGTGATTTATATCCCATTGTAAAGGTCTAACTGAGAGCTATAAATTCATCCCCACATATGTGACTAGACTATGGCATCACCAAAAAACATCGTTTAAGCCCTCAAAACGACCCTACATGTTTTGGAGATGAAAATCTGTAAAAACTGCCAAACTGGAAAACCTGCACTTAGCTCATGGAATAGGTAGATGGCCACCGATATCCATCTAGAGAAGTCCCCTGATGCGAAAAACTACCAAACTGGTGAAGCTTTGTTGAGCTAGTGGAATTGGTGGGTTGCCACTGATACCCATCTAGATAAAAAAGTGTCATTGTTTGTTCACAAAAAGGACACCTTCATGGATAGAAGTGTCATTCGATGATAATTTATGGCCTTGATCATTGAAAGTGAGACCTCAACACCATCTCATTCTATTTTTATATTTTTAACCACAAAAAATGAGAAAATTCATTCCTTTAACACTATAAGGGTGCAAAGCATTCATAATCTTCCCTTGAGAAAGGCACATATGCCTAACAAAAATGCCTATTTGCACCAAGCACATTGGTGGGGGGTGAATCATTTAAATCTTGTCTTTCGTCATTCACATATTTCCTTTTTATAGGGTTAAAATTACAAATAATTTCATCGAAAAAAGAAAAAAATGAAATATGGCATTTAAGGAAGTTTTTCCAAACTAATTGCCTAGTTGCAAGACCCTGAACCACTTGGTAACAATCTACATCTATTTTATTCTGACATAAAAGGGACATAAACTGATCAAGATGGAACACACAAGATACCAAATTAATGCTAGAGGAATCGCTCACCATCATATACATCCTTCCCATCCATTAGTAACCCTTGTTGTTGATGGTCACATACTTGAGTATTGAAGTTTCTACTCTCGAGTATCTTCTAGTGGATCAAAGTGGGATCGTCAGAGTGCATGAGTAGAGAGACCAAAATATTCAATTTTTATAAGTTTTGAGACATTGAGAAGGTATATATTGTACTTGTTTCATTTTCTCATTCGATATTTGAAATATTTCCCTCCCCTAATCATGTGTTTTTTATTATTAATTTGTTTGACATAAATAATGCTTTGTCATTGATGCTAAAATTGATTACATAGTTAAATATTATTTTCATATTACAATTCATTTACGTTATTTTATTTTTTCAAATTGATTTGTGGAGGGTTGTCTTTTGTTGACTTTGTAGGTTAAAGTTGGGAAATAAGAAGCAAATCCAGAAAGAGATAAAGAAGCAGCTTCGATCAACCATAAAAAAAGGTGCATACATATCGCCTCCCTAATCTCTTCTCTGGGTTACATTTTCTTGTAAAATTATTTATGTGCACTTGTATATGAATAAGTGTCTAATATTCTTCTAAGCATAGTGATTTAGGTCAGTCTCATCCTAATCAATTTATTGGTGATCTTGCCGTGATCATAGGGTTTATTTCTGAACAACAAAAATGGTGACTCCACTGGGGATCAACAAACCCTTGTAGGGTCTTTTGAATGATTTGTTAGTTTTTTTTGGGCTGTTCCATTCTCTAATAGGATTTATCATATCCATGATACCTTAAAATTGCCATAATCTTTGATGTTTATTGAATTTTTTTTCTTTCTAGTGCATCCCAAGATTTATTCACACTTTTTAGTGGCGACAATGGTGAATGCTATGGGTCATTCATGCTCTATAGTGTTTATAAGCAAGGATGTTTTCACCTTTCCTTCTGGATAGTAACAAAGTCACTAATATTTGGAGTTTTTTCTTAATTAGACACTCCTTTTCCAAAAAAATTGGATTGTTTGTACTATCTAAGCAATATAGGAGCTTTTGTGTCCTATTTTTACATGTCTTGGTTGTGTTTGAGTGTGTTTGTCTTGATAATGAGACAATAGTTTGTGAAACATTTTGGGAGTGTCTTGTGTTTCTTTTCATTTTCATTTGATTGAGTGATTAATAATACTTGAATGTGAATACCATAGAATAATCAAGTTGCTTGTGCTCCTAGACATCCTTGGTCGAATGAAAATTTGGCTTCAAAAACCTTGTCTCCTAGTAGACCTGACAACCAATTTGAGTCTAAGAATAGTTGTTTGACTTGTTTCTTCTTAAAATTGGCTTGTGGTTATGGTCGAAAACTATAACATTAGAATATGTTTTCACGAAAATTATAGAAATATCAATTACGATTTTCTTGTATGCAATAGATTAATTATTGTTTGAAGTTTCATTTTCTTTAAAACGTAAAAAAATGGATCATAATATTTGCATGACTTGAAAATTCTTTCATCTTTAGTTTTAAATAGTGTGAACATGTGCAAATGAAAATAACTTAGATGATTTTTCATTCTAGAAAATCACTAATAGCCTAGGTTCTAGGGAATCAGTCATAGGATTGGAGAGTTAAATTTTCCAAGACGCATAGAAATGAGAGTAGGAACAATTAGAGAGTGTTAAACACATTATTAGTACTAACTATTTGTCAGGAAAATGCCTCTAACATAGCTGTCAAGTTGTACGTAAAACTAGTCCAAGTGGAATATTGTACAGTGCTACTTTGATTAGTTGGGTTATGCATTTATAGGATTCATTCTTGTGTTAAAATTCCTCAGGGTGACACCACTACTCACCCAAAACTTCATGTTTAGGATGTCTATCCTACATTTCCTACCAATTCACAAAATCCATTTCCAACGACCATTCCTCTCGGTTACCAAGTGTTAAGTGGCGACCCTAGTTTCCTTTCCTAGGATCCACCCAACTGACTACAAGGTGAACATCTTGTGGTACTTGAGGTAGATGTCCAACCTCCATCTGAACTCCTTTAAAGGGTATTCTCCAAAGGCATGTAATTTAACCATTGGAAACTGGTGCATGAATTTTAGCGTAACAGTGTCTCTTGCACCTTTGTTCATTGAGCTTAGGCCCTAATCATTCCATCATAACCTACAAAAGGACCTCAATATGGGTCCTCACTAATTTGTACTTGTTTTCCAACAGTCAATGTTTATGACTGGAAGAGTTAGTCTGCTTTTTTAAATATTTCAAGAACTTTTCATTTATGTGGTTATGTTAGTTGTTGTTCAAACATATCAATTTTCTTTTTTTGTGTCTTTGGTAGGACACTATGGCTGATAATCCTTTTCATTGTTCTAGAAGGATTAAAAAAATCATCTTTCATAGAGAGAGTTACAAAATTGATTCCAAATACTTCCGATCACAATGATCCACCCGCATAGGGGTTAGAAGAGGAGAACCAAGAACCTAAAATTAATCACGAATAAAAATAAACTCATTCTAGATCTACTGAGTATGAGAGGCTATATAAGGATGAATATCTTAGTGATCCAGATGGTCATTTCAATGTACTCATAAATTCACCTTGTTGCATTAAGGAAAACTCGGACCCCGTTACAATAAAAGACCTCGGAGACTCATTAGGACACTTGAATCCACCCGAAGTCCTAGTTTTAACCGAGAGTATAATTTTGATGTACAAAGACCTAATAATCTATAATATGAGTGAGTTAGTAATGAGAACATAGGAGAAATACCTATTACTGGGGAGGGTATACCCCGATCAACTTCTTCTCATTTAGAAGTAACAAACACAAATATGTTAACCATAATAGCATATGGATGGTTTTTTACATCTTACCTAGTATCTACTAAAGGGGTTAAATCTATGAAAGAAGGCACTCACCCTTTCTGTTTTGGCATGACATTCCTACATAACATTAGACCTGCTTCTACCATGTATCCTAACTCATTAGAAATATTAATCAAGGAATCTCAAAAGATGCTTCTTTGATTTGCTAGAATTGCACACATGTTTTTGGAAATATTATTTTTTATTGTTCAAAAGGTATTTGAGACAACTCATGGAAAATATTTTAACCTAAAAAAATTAAATCTAAACAATTTTTGATCAATATTTTGAATTACCCAACCGGTTTTTTCAAGCTAGCCTAGTTACCTAGGCGGAAATTCTAACTCATAGTGGGTTTAACTTAGGTTAAGCCTCTGGAAAATTATTGATTGCATTAAATAAACCATGTTTCAACATTTACAACTTGCAAGTAAACTATTTTTTTATTTCTATGGGCCCCATTTATAACATATCTATACAATGCATACCATTTGAAATTAATTCAAGGGTGGCACAGTTATTGTCTAGGAATTCAAACAATTTTCAATTAATTTGAGGGTGGCACTGTTATGGTGTAGGAATTCGTTTTTCATGGAATCCAAATATCGATTTAGCATTGTGGGTAACTTGAAATTTTTCATTTTTCATGGATGGAATATACCGATTTAGCATGGTGGGTAAATTGAAATTTTTTCATAGATGCAATATATGAATTTGAAGAGGGATCTCTTTTTCTAAATGTAACTTACTCTGTTGTGTTCACTACAGCCATCGTACTCACATCATCGTGTCCCAACAACTTATCCATACAACAAAATTTTCTCTTCAAACTGTCTCAAAGTATGCAATATGGGAGCAATGTACTTGAAAAACATTGATCATTTGCCTTCCAAAAATAATGTAGATCACAATTAATTTGATCCATTTCCATATATGATGTTTTTTTTGTAGATCAATATGTGTTTTTTTAATTTAAATTAGAAAATAATAATACATTACAGTACAATATATATTCCAAAACGTTTCCAAATGTGGAAAGTACTTCAAAAACATTGATCATGTGTCTGACAAAAACATTGTAGATTGTACTTAATCTGAACAACATCATTCCCAATTTGATGATTCCCACTAGGCATACAATTTGACGTTCTAGAAATAGTACTTGATTCCATGAGCAATATTTTGATCAACATGATAGAGTATTAACATTAAAAGTAGCTTGGCAGTTCCAAAAACAAACTCCTTTGAGATCTTCATTGTGTATTAATATACACAGATATACATTCCTTTTTTAATTAAGATTTTGTATTAAAACAAATGAAAAAAAGGTACAATTTCACAGTTACAGAACATACTATCCGGCCATTCCCAACATAGATATTTTTCTAAGTAAAAACACTGTAGATCGCATTAAATAATGTAGATAATTTGCTTGCCAAAAACAATGTAGATCACACTTTTTTTGTTTTTGTAAACTGCATAGAGAAAATATATTATAGTACAAAAAACGTTACATGCACAGGAGAGTCTATAGATCTGAGATATTTTTTAAGCTTCTCGTAGAGCAGAAAGTTCAAAAAAAGGCCTTTGTAGACCTACCCACCTATGGGATGAGAGCTATTGACATAATTACAAATGACCATTAAAAACATAGGACTGAAACAGTTCAGATAAACAACCTAGAGCATGAGAGTAAACCATTAACCGAAAACAAGGAAACCTGATATGCTAACCGCAAAAAGAGGACTTGGGCTCTCTCGGAGCAGCTCTAGGTTCTAGCATCTCTATTCTGGGGACTAGGCTTGTCTTCAATTATGGGGAAACTACTGAAGAAGTCCTCATCCCAGCTCTGAACCCAGAGTTTGAGAGGCAGAGGCTCTGTCTTGCATGGAGTAACAACATCGTCTTCAGACTTCTCTACCCTTTTGTAGTACACAGAGTCGATAGTTGATGGTATAGGGAAGGAGGTACCAGGGGGAGGCATCCCGTGTAAGACGAACACAACACGAGAACCCGACCTCAAAGTGGAGCCCCGAACAGGAGCAAAGACTTCTGCACCAGGCACGCAAAGGGACTCATGCAGAGTGCTGTCTGAAGCTTGGGAATAAGTTGCAATGGCAATGCCATCTACCAGAATGTTCAGTTTACCAACTGAGCCCTCTGTGCGAGCTTCAGGACCAAATTCGTGAGGAGGAGCAGACTTGATAAGGAAAGAGAATTTACCTCTAGCCAAGTAGGATTCCAAAGCAACGAGCATTGCATCCAGGTGGGCCATGTGAGTCCTGGTGTCCATTATAGAGACCTTGTCCATATTCCAGTTATCCAACATTTCCTCAACCAGGGTACCCAACATGTTCTTCATCAACCAGTAATAACTGATTTGATTACCTTGGTTACCAGAGGCAAGAATATTAGAGACGTTGTTCACTTCCCATTCATCAACTACCCTGCGAACAAGAGTAGTGACATTATCATCATAGCCGCTGATGCATTTCTTATATTTCTTCATGAAAGTGGAAATCCTGCCAACACCATGAACAACACCACGCCTGGAGGTACCATGCGGATGAGTCATGGCGCTATCAATGAGTTCATAAGAGAACAAAGACGGAGTCGAGCTTTCAACAGTTGGAACAAGCAGAGAATAATAGAAGCAGGTGATAACAGCGAGAGCATCCAGAGGATACCTTGTATCTAGAACCTTGGAGAGGAAGTGCCCGGGCCTCACACGAGAGAGAATTATTGGAAGGTGGATCCAGTAATGGAGATAAGACGTAGATGATCGAGATGACATAAATGCCAACCACTAGAGCATCATAGGAATTAAACCAGCCGAGCGCGAGGATGCTAGCTAGTACAGATCCAGACACCCTATTAAAGATGCTTCTAGGGGAAGGGCACCGTCTGAGATCCGCTGCTAGGTGGGGGAGCCACACTACTAGGTGGGAGGGTGGCACTCCTTTCCATGGCCAGTTTAATACTAACACTCGCATCCGGGGAGGAAAGGTATTTCTTTGCTTGAGCAATGCAGAGTTGCGAGAGTTGATCCGAGAAGTACTTGTCTAAATTTCCATCCCGAAGGGGAAGATTGTAGGATACCCCTTCATTATCTAGGCTGTCTTCCAAGGAGTTGTCCTTTCTTCTCACATGATGGAATGTAGATCACCCTTAAATAATGTATACCACACTTAATCTGATCAATATCATTTCCATATCTGGATATTTTATTAATAGATAAATAATTTTTTTAATTTAAATTAGAATATAATAATACAATACATTACAATATATATTCCAAAACATTTCTGACAAATGGTGCAATGTACTTCAAAAACATTGATCATGTGCCTGACAAAAAAAGCAATTGTAGATTATACTTAAACAGAACAACATCATTACCAATTTGGCATATCTAAATTTTTTTTGTAATACATCATTTCCAAGTTGATATATCATAAAGTATTTTTTAAAGTTAAATAAGAATGTAGTAATACAATACATATTCCAAATATGTTTCCTACACCTAGAGATGACTAGGCCTGGAATTTGATGTTCTAGAAATTATACTTGATTCCATGAGCAAGATTTTGATCAACGTGATTGAGTCTTAACATGAAAAAAATCTTGGGATTTCAAAAAGAAGACTCCTCTCATATTTGCATAGTGTATTAATATACATAAACTTCTTTTTTTTATGTAAGATTTTGTATTAAAACAATAGGAGAAAAAGGTACAATTTCATAGTTGCAGAACATAATCTAACAATGCACAACATAGATACTCTTTTTTTAAGTAAGCTTTTGTATTAACAAAAAAAGGAGTAAAAGGTATAGTTTCAGTTACAAAACAGAGAGTCCGAGACTCCGACCATGCCCAACATAGATATTATTTTTTTAAGTAAACTATTGTATTATAAAAACATGGCCAAAAATCTACAATTTCAATTACATAAGAGGATCTAGCAATGCCCTACATAAAAGCGCAGATGCAAAATGAGTCGTAGAATTGCTAAAACTGAGCATAGATTGTTTGTCACTGATGACTACATTCCTCATCAATTACATTTAAAAAAAATCAAGAAACTAGCTAAAATTAAGGTTCTTATTAAATTAGAGGATGCAAATTGAGACCACGAGGGGAAAAACTACTAAAACCACTAGCATTAAATGCTTATACCCATAGGAGGACATGTATTCATCACACACCTGGGGAGAGGCTTCTTGTGCTAATGACTAGAGGATGATGACAAGTGATTCGGCCACCTGTGAATTATTACCATGTATGCTCTTAGGGATGTCAATCTGAGCCTACTGCATATGCATCATGTGCTCAATCTGAAGATTCATGTATGACACCTTATTTTGGAGATCAAATATTAGCTAAAGATACTTATCTTTTAGATTGTTGCAACCAACACCCACACATTAGTTGCATAGCCCACTGTTTTCAGGCTGTTGATCTTGATGTGACCAGCAATGCTGCATGAAATCGATACAAAGATTGTATTTGCGCCACTTACCTTCATCCCAATCAGGGTACAAGACTAATTTTTCAGGGACATAGTCTGTGGCTACTGCATTCTCATGCCATTCTATCATACAACCCCACGAGCTTCTAACCCCTCCTCTACTAATATGTGTCCATGGTCGCTTGACATGGTATGCGAGTATTACTCATTGCTCTCAATTCTCTTAGGGCCTTCCCATGAGGATTACTCAAAGCATTTGATCTCAGTGGAATTCATCTACACGGAATTCATCATTGTAGAATTCATCTCAATGGAATTCATCTCTGTGGAATTCATCTCTTCCCAGGCTTCGCCCTCTGAGGACTCTTCCTGGGATTCTCCCTCTAAGGAGTGTTCAACTTGGGCCTTACGGGATTCCTCTGAGGAATATTCCTAGGTTCAAGTGAGTCCTCCGAGTTCCCAGACTCCTCACCCACTCATCGACCTCATATATTAGGAGGAAATACCCCTCTCCACAAACTTCCTCTCTCCTTGAATTGTGGCATTTCATGAGTGCAAGAGCACGTAGAGTGAGAGCGAGAGTGAATGAAAGAACTTAGGAAGAAACTGTATTCACGAGATGGTACGAGGAAAGAGAATGATGATTGTTAGTTCTCCAATGTGTAACTTTTATCATGTTTAGAACAATAAGTGATCTTGCGTTTTCGGATCATGTTTGTCAACCTTCATAATGTTGATTTGAACCATCCCAAATTCGAATTCAATGCCCAAGAAATTCGAACTTTGTGATTGATATATCACACCTTACGTACACTGGAGGAGCCCAATTCCATGGTATATAGTACTATGGCTCTTAACTACATCTTCCATGACTCTTGTGCTCATTGGTGTGCCAAGTGGGTGCACGCATGCACCATGGGGCCACTTGTTTCGTACTTCTGCTGAGAGAATTAAATAACATATCAATGTACCGTACTCCAGGCATGAGAGACATCAACCCGAGGCTTCAAATTTGAATCCTTCAATTCCCTTCATGTCCTATTTTATACTTCATATAAGGGTTCAAGGGCACAACAATTTTTTCGACGAAAAAAGAGAATAATTTTGTATGGGGCCCTTCAATAATGAAATTGACCATTATTTTTCAACTTTGCAATTGAAGGGTTGGTCGAATTTTTGCATATCAATTTTTTCAATGGTTGAGAATGGACAATTAGGATGCAACAAAGGTAGAGTCCCAAGAGAGTTTTCCACACATTCCATCAACATTATTTATCAAAATTTAAATCACAATCAAACTTTGAAACATTTAAAATTAAGTTTAAATGTTATTTCCTCATTACATGTAGCTTCCTTCATCTAGTTGTTAAAATTTCATCCATATGGGTTCTTAGGTTATTTGGGTTAGACTTTCCTTATTAGAAACCATAGAGTGGAACAAAGAAAATTTTAGCATTATGATTGACAATTTGATTACATTTCTATTAATATACAATGAAATTTTGATATACTACTATGTTTCCAAATGAAATGAATGGTTTATTTTAACATGTCATCATTGAAGGGTTCAATATATCCTAGCCCTACAAAGTGAAAAAGGACTCTAGCATTATACATGTGTGTTCACTATGTATTATATATAGTTTTATTTTCAATGAGGAAAAAACTCTGTAACTTGTTCTTCAAATTTTGAATAAAGCTAGTAAGCTTGTAATTTTTATGTTTTGAACTTTAGTTGACTAGTTCAGTAAAATGCACACCCAACACTTATTGTTTAGTATTTTTTATTGATCTCGATTGGATATAGTGATTTTTATTGTTCTACCACAAACTGTACCTTTATTTTTCCAATTTCAAGAAAAAATCCCGTTGTGCAAAAACACTACAAGGTTTCCTTGTAAAAGTGAAATGGCTGCTTAGTTCACTAAAAATGCAAGCTGGTGAGGCCGAGACTGCTTGACGAGGTTATCTCCTTGGTGAGGTTGGTATTAATTAAAGACCCTGACCATAATTTTTATTATATATTCCACACCTTTTTTTATCATTTTCAAATAGGTAACATAGTTTATAGGTAACATGGTCATAACTGAAAAGAATGTCTAAAATCCTGATTTTGTTTTGTAAAAATAGAGTGTAAATATGTATTAATGGGATTAGAAAAATGCCCACCATAATGTCTATAGAAATAATTTTTGAAATCTAATTCCATATACCTGGAACTATATATACTGTAGACAAAAACATCATTCATAATTTTGAAATTTTGTTTAATTTGTGTATAGTAAATTTTTGAAAATTGTAATTTTTCTGTTTTGAACTTTATTTGACTAGTTCAGTAAAATGCATGCCCAACCCTTTTCATTTAGTATTTTTTAGTGATCTCATTTGGATATATTTTTTTTTATTGTTTGAAACCTTGTTGTACCTTTGTTTTCCAATTTTTGGGGAAAAAAGACCCGCAGTGCAAAAATGCTATAAGGATTCCTTGTAAATGTGAAATGCCTCCTTAGTTCACCAAAATGCAAGCTAATGAGGCTAGGGCTACTTGAAGGATTGATATACTTGTAAATGTTCTATATTCTACACCCTTTTTATAATTTTTAAATATTTTACATCGTTTATAAGTAACATGGTAATAACCGAAAAGAATGTCTAAAATTCTGATTTTGTTTCGTAAAAACAGAGTGTAAATCAGTAAAAAATGCACTTAGATAAATGCCCACTGTAATGCCTCCATAGGTAATTTTTAAAAGCTAATTCCATATATCTTGAGCTATATATTCTATGGGACAAAATCCTCCATAATTCTGAAATTTTGTCTAATTTGTGTATAGTAAATTTTTGAAAATTGTAATTTTTTTGTTTTGAACTTTATTTGACTATTTCAGTATAATGCACGCCCATCCCTTATTGTTTAGTATTTTTGAGTGATATAAGTTGGATATAGCATTTTTTATTGTTTTACACCTTTGTGTACCTTCATTTTTCCAATTTTAGAAAAAAAAGGCCTAAGGTGGAAAAACACTAAAACGCTGCTTGATGAGGTTATCTCCATGGTGAGGTTGGTATTATTTAAATACCCCAGCTATCCTTGTCATTATATATTCCTCACATTTTTTATAATTTTTCTACATAGTTTATAACTTACATGGTCATAACTGAAAAGAATGTCTAAAATCTTGATTTTGTTTTGTAAAAACAAAGTGTAAATCAGTAACAATGGGCTTAGAAAAATGCCCTCCATAATTTTTATATAGGTAATTTTTAAAACCTAATTTCATATACCTAGATATATATATAAACTATGGAAAAAATCCTCTTTCATTATTTTGAAATTTTGTCTAATTGGTGTACAGTAATTTTTTCAAAATTATAATTTTTCTATTTTGAACTTTATTTTATTAGGTCAGTAAAATGCATGCCAACACTCATTGTTTTGTATTTTTGAGTGATATCAACTGGGTATAGTTTTATTTATTGTTTTACACCTTCGTTTACCTTTATATTTCCAATTTTGGAAAAAAAGAGGCCTACAGTTGAAAAACACTACAAGGTTGCGTGACGAGGTTCTCTCCTTAGTGAGGCTAGTATTATTTAAAGAATCCAACTATCCTTGTCATTATATATTATACGCCATTTTTATCATTTACAAATATGATACATAGTTTATAAGTAACAAGGTCAAAACTAAAAAAAAATGTCTAAAATCATGATTTTCTTTAGTAAAAACAAAGTGTAAATCAATAACAATGGGCTTAGAACAATTCACACCATAATGTCTAGAGGAAATTTTTAAAACCTAGTTCCATATACCTAGAGCTATATATACTATGGAAAAAATACTCTTTCATAATTTTGAATTTTTGACTAATTTGTCTACAGTAAATTTTTGAAAATTGCAACTTTTTTGTTTTGAACTTTATTTGACTAGTTTAGTAAAATGCAAGCCTAGCCCTTTTGATCTAGTATTTTTTTAGTCATCTCAGTTGGATAAAGGTTTTTTTTATTGTTTGACACCTTCATGTACCTTTATTTTCCAATTTTTGGAAAAGAAATGCCTACGGTGCAAAAACACTACAAGGCTTCCTTCTAAATATGAAATGCTCGCTTAGTTCAGTAAAATGCAAGCTGCTGAGGTTGAGGTTGCTTGAAGAGGTTATATCATTTTTTCGTCTTCTTGAAGAGGTTATATCCTTGTTGTGTCTTCTTAAAGAGATTATATCCTTGCTTGATGCGCTAGAAATTCAAAATTAGGAAAACCATATGAAAATTTTGTTCCCAGAGAATTCACTACTGCTTTTGCATTTTTTTGCATGGAGTGTGATACGGGAAGTTGTGAAACAACCAGTTTAAACATCACTACTAGATAGCCTTCATAAATGTCATGCTACCTATTGTAAAAATGATCTCCATCAAAATTGGAATTCCTTGATCAAGTATATTCTTTTCATCACATTTAAAACTCATTATGGAAATCATGTTAGAGTTGTTGCACACCTTCTGCTAGGATCCTAAGGGTATCTAGTGCTTGATTTATATGTTTAATCCCACCATGTTCTTATTCAAGTGCATAATTTATTTATGACCCTTGATAAGTATTTTTTTATACATAAAAATTTTATTTGGTATTAATGTTGAGTATTTTGTTGATTATTTAGAATAACCTTTCAATGGATCATTCAAACTAGTCACCAACACAAAATATTCCTCGAAAAAGAGGTCGATGCAAGGAAATGGAATTGCATAATCATCGTGTTTTTCCACCACATAAAATTGTCCTTAAATTCAGTCATGCCAGGGGTAAAAGAGCTGCTATTTATGCTTCCCATCAACAATGCCAAGAATTTATAGATAAAAAATCCATACCACAAATATCAGAATCAATTTTCCTCAAAAAACGTACAATCAAGTAGCAACTGTTGAAACTGGATGTACTCTATGTAAGGCATGTGTTACAAATAACAATGTTTCTCGACAACTCAGGAAGCCTTTATCTCCAATTACAGTTTATGGGAATGGTAATGTACAAGATAGAGCTCTTTACTAGCATATTAACAATGTTTCACATAATGTGGTCCCAAATGTTCCTTGAATATCAGTTGTTGATGCTGTAACAAACAACAATGTTGATTAACAACCCAGGAAGCCCTTCTCTCTAGTTATATTTGAGGGGGAAGTTAATGTACAATATATAGATCTTTACAAGAATATTAGTTCTATTTCACATAATGTGGTCCAAAACGTCCCTCAAATATCAACTATTGATGTCGTGACAAACAACAATGTTCCTCAACAACCCATGAAGCATCCATCTCTAATTACATTTGAGGGAAATGGTAATGTACAACATAGATTTCTTAACCATAATATTAACTCTGTTTCACATAATGTAGTCCCAAATGTCCCTCAAATATCATTTGTTGATGCTGTAAAAAACAATAATGTTGCTCAACAACCTAGAAGCCTTTCTTTCCAGTTACATTTGATGGGAATGGTAATGTACAATATAGAGATATTTACCAAAATATTAACGTTGTTTCACATAATGTGGTCGTAAACATCCCTCAAATATTAGTCGTTGATGCCATGACAAACAACAATGTTGCTCAACAACCTAGGAAGCCTTCATATCGAATTATAGTTGAGGGGAATGGTAATGTATAACATAGAGCTGTTTAGAAGAATAATAACTATGTTTCACATAATGTGGTCCCAAACATCCGTCAAATATCAATTGTTGATGATGTGACAAACAACAACGTAGGAAACCTTTATCTCTAGTTACAGTTGAGGGTCATGGTAATGAACAATATACAGCTCTTTACCAACAGATTAACTCTCTTTCAGATAATGTGGTCCCAAATGTCCCTCAAATATCAATTGTTGATGCTACTACCATTACAAATAATTTAGATCAAAGTATATAACGTTTTTTTGCTCAACAACCTAGGTTGTCTTTGTCTCCAATTATTGTTGAAGGGAATGAAACTTCATTCCTACCTACTAGATAACAATTTCAACATGCATCCCTTGAGAATTTGGATATAACTAGAAGTCATGAAATAATTGAAAGAACTAACTTTCATGATCAAATGGATAGAAATGCACCTAGAAAAAATCAAAATTCTGCAGATGTACAAGCTTCAGTAGAAATGCCTGGAGGGTGTTCAACAGATCAAAATACACATAATAGGTTATAAAACTGAACGAGAAATTTATACTCAAAATGAGAACTCTAGCCATAAAAGCTCATATTTTTGTGTTAAAAACAAGAAAACAACCCTTGATTTGAAAATTGGTGCTACGTGTAGTACCCATTTTTTAGAGCTAAAATTACAACTTTTTTGGAACCACGACTAATATTTTGTGTTAAAAACAACAAATACAATTGGTGCTACTGGTAACACCATTTTTTTCCAGAACTAAAATTATAACATTTTTCAAATCTTGACAGATGTGATTGCAATCAAAACCCTAAATAAATCCCTCAACCAAAAAGTGGTCCTTCGAGAATCACCTTTTTTGGGGGAAGGGATTAAAATTACACCTTGTTCCAAATTGTCACCCTAGAAACCGACATCATTCAATTCAAACTCCTAAAATTAAAATTAAAAAATGCAAAAATTCAAAAAAGGACATAAAACACATTAAAAACAATTAAATAACAAAAAAATTAAAAAACAAACAAAAAACATAAAACACCTTAAAAACAATTAAATAAAAAAAATATATTAAGATACGATTAAATTACTCTAAAAAAAATTAAAAACTATAAATTATACTTTAATACCGTACCAAAATATTTGGAAAAACAAATAATAAAAATGTAAAACAAAAAAACAATATAAAAAGAAACAAGTAATAAAACAAATATAAAAATAACAAAACATTAATATATCTATCTATCTATCTATATATATATATATAACAATAATAGAAGAACAAAACATTAAAAACTATATAACAAGAAGAATAATAAAAAACAAAACAAAACAAATATATAATATAACACATAAAAATATAGTAACACTACAAAATTTGAAGCCAAAATCCAACGAGAAAATCCGACGAAAAGGACGGTGTCATCGGATTTCACCTTCAAAATTATGAAATTTGATAAAAAAATTTAAATTGATAGAATTGTCCGTCAGATATTCGACGACCTTCGGATATCCAACGATGTCTGTCGAATAGTGACCAGTGTCGTCGGTTATCCGACATAATGTTATGCCCACAGATGTCGAATATCCGACCATATATTATGCCCGAGGATGTCGGATATCCGACATCATATTATGCCCGAGGATGTCGGATATCTGACGGTTTCTATTGAAAATATCAAAATATATATGAAAAATATTTTGCAAATCTTGTTTTATCTGATGCACTTTTCAAGAACATACTAAAACCCTGCGAACACAAATATCATTTGGATGGCATTGACTTTGCAGGAAGATAATGAAAATATTTCAATGTGCATTTACCAAAGACCATAATGTTGGTTGTCCAAATTTGAGACCCAGAATACAGGCTGGGTTAAGGCAATATGGCAGTTGAATCTAAACAACTGCAAACAAATATATGATAGCAACTGAGCTAGAAACCAGTTTGTTTCTAACTTTTTATTTCACTTCGGCTATTGTTAGTGCTACTACATGCATAACCAGCACAACTCTTCCTTGTTGAAAGCTACACTATTAACGTAAAGTTTATGCTCAAGGACAACGATATTTTCTCGACGTGTGAAAGCGCGTTGTGTTTGCTTACTGGACTCTATGTAAGCACAATTGAACAAGAGAAATATAGTCCATTTATGTTGAAAATATGTTGCATGGTTGTTTATAACTATGGCAACTTAGCACTTAGCAACTACTTGTAAATTGCATAGTATTATAATGAAGGAAGGAAAATCGCCGTCCAAAATAGTGACAAGCTATGTAGGGACTCGGGAGTCAAAACTGATGAAAAGAGACATTGTGATTGTGACCGTTTGGATGCATCGAGATGATGAAATTGTTGTACACACTTATGACTGTTTCGATGTGCACCCGTTGATGATTTTTTTTTTATTGTGGTTGTTTGGAGGCACAAACATGATGAAATTGTTGTACACACTTATGACCATTTGGATGCACACATGTTGATGAGTTTGCTATGATGAATTATGATTAAGATAATATTAGATTTTGTTTCCTGGCTGCCGGATGCTCGGGTTTGAGATAATGTGATAACATTGGTGACATTCATTTCGTTTCCGTATTCGGTTTTTTAATGGCTTTGTAATATCGTACTGCATACTAATTTTAGATCATGGAAATTGGAAAGTATTTTATAAGTGGCATGGGGATTAAAGTTAAAAAAGAGGGTCAGTCATCAGATTGTATATTGAAGGCACAGATATTATGAGACTGGTGTACACTCACCATCAGAATCATATTATGATAACAATTAAATCTTATTTCTTTGGGGATACTATGAGTCTGATTCCCAATGTTGTTTGCTAGAGTTTCCATTTTTTTTTTTACTTTTTCCACATTTTGTTGGTTTGGATTTGTTAGCTAAATGTTATCCCTATTTTTGGCTTCCCACTTTCACTTGGAAAGGCAAGGAAGACGTAGTTAGAGCATAGCAAGGAAGGTGTTAGCTTGGTTTCATTTAATCTCTAGAGTAAATATGTATTTGTGTTAATAGTGAGGCTATCCGATGGGTAATTATGAATGAAGATATCGGATATCCGACCTCATACTATGTCCACGGATGTCGGATATCCGACGTTGAAATTTTTTTAATTTGTGCTTGCTTGGAGTGAAATTTGGCATAGTTAGACTAGACGCATGCATTGATGGTGTGGGAGGGTTTCCAGACTCAAACATGATTGAAATTATAGGAATTAGCTCACTGCAATATAGCTCACATCATACTTTCACTATTATTTAGGGTAGTGTGTAGGTATTTGATTTTGATATTGTAATATCCCGAATTTTGGACTAACTATTTCTGTTGTTATATTGGGTCACAACCCCAGCACATATGTTTTGTTTTGAGTATTGGGCATGAGCCCTAGCACCTATGATTTATTCTTTTATATATTGACATACTGGGCATGGACCCTGACTAACTTCTTTATTTGACTGTATATTGGGCAAGGAGGCCCTAATGTTTTGATGATGTTCTTCAGCTTTGATATGGGTACAAACCCTAATATATTGAGCTGATATTTTGTTACTTACTATGCCGAGCTATGATTTTTACATGATTGACTTATGTGGTGTGTTGAGGGTGCACTCAAAAACACACAGATGACCTACGTACTGGGCATAAGCCCCGATGTACCTAGAGGAATGTTTATGTACTGGGAGTAAGCCCTGATGTAAATTCAGTGCTAGGCATAAGCCCTGGAGCACTCCAAGCTTGATAAATGAATACCGGATCCTAGGCCACTTAAACATTCTAAATGTGCCTCACAACCACATTCTAGCACTAGTGTTGAGAAAAGGCTTTGGAATTGCACTAGCGTAATGCCCATGTGAGAGTGTTGAGTTAAAAGGGTCTGAAGAGCACTCGGGGTTACTAAATATCAAAGTGTTGAGTCGGAAAGACTCTAAATAGCACTTCTACTTTCATCACATTTATTTAATTTGGTTAAGTGATTCATCTTTTATCTATCATAAAATACTGCGGGAACTACCATGTTAAACGAGGGAATCCGACATGCAAGAGAGAGACTAGACGTGCCTATCCAAGCTTACCGAAAGAACGTCCAAATATTTGGACCATATCCTTAATGTTTAAAAGAAGTATGATGTCAAGATACATAATTAAATAAAAGATAATTTCCATAACCTAAAGTATGGATTGACTACTTGAATAGTCTTGTGTGAGAAAATGCTTAAAGGCCTCAAGGCTAAATATTATTTATTAAGAGTTTAATAATAATATTTTTATTATTTATTTATAAAATATATTTATTGCATATAGTTTATGCATAGTGGGCTGCCACATTACTAAATAGTATTAATAAAGTATTAATACTTAGTGAGTTGCCACATTAGTAAATAGTATTAATAATGTACTAATACCTAGGTTGGAAATATTATTATTATAATTATTGTTGTTATTATTTTTATGAAAAGTTTAATTTAAAATCACTCATAGTTAAAACAAAGGAAAAGTCCTAGTTCAAGAGGACTAGATATTTGAGTAAATATTATCTTTTAAAATCTTAATTATCTTAATTTAAAGAAACTAAATATTCAACAGTCATAATTCAAGACTCCCCTACATAAAGAAGGCAGATCCCAAGATTGGGGATCTTATCTTTTTCATTATCATTCTCTTATGGTAATTAGAGAGAATTCTCTGCTCCAAGAACTGAAGCAACCCCATACAATATTTCCAGATATGAACCAACAGTGAACCTAGGGCCACTATCTCTTATTGCATGTTGGAACCAGCTCGGGTGGATCCATATAGAACCAGGAATGGTTATAGGATCATGGTTGGGAGGAACATGGTAGCCCCAAAGTTATCTAGCTAAGGGAATTAATTCCTCAGGTCAGCTAAAGTTTCAGAGGTTTCTACACTAATTATTGCTTGAGTGTGCAGGCTTATACACTAGAGGAGCAAGTTACAAAGCAACCAGGTATCAATTATGAACCTTCCATTTCGCGTTCTAAGAGGGATTAAGCATTTAGTATAAGTTTATCATCTCAGCACTGTTTTGTTTTCTTATACTAAATCATTTTAATTATAGTGCACTTATAGGATCAAACCTTGTAACTAGGAATTCCTTAAATTCATAAATCTTGTTTTAGGAACCAACAGAATGTCTAGCAGGTGTAGTCAAACTAGCCTGTGCTAGACATCCAAGCAATCATTAACCTAGAAATCCTTTCTTTGCTAAGTTGAAACATTTGAGATCGCCTCTTCAGGGCAGCTTTATTTATTTAAATATGATTTCATTTCTAGAAAATTTTATAGTGTTTCGTTTTAATCCTTATCTAGCTAAGGTTACATTCTCCTCTATTACGTTTGTGTTTGCTAGTCAAAATCATTCTAACATGCCAGTGGACAGAGTATAGCTCTGTTCCTCTTCTATTTCTTAATATTTCAACCTAGGAAAACAAACATAGACTTGTTTGAGATCTTTTCTTTAAAAAGCATTTACAGTCCCATATTATTCTCTACCGGATCATATCGTTTACAATTCACAATAGTGAGAGCATATTTTACAGTATCCTAATCTTTTCAAAACATCAAAACCCTTAACTACGTTTTTATTAACCAACAATCAACCCACTATAAGGAAAACGCTGCAGGCATTTCAAGGATCGAATCCCACAACCAACGAAGTATTCACTTATCATTCACTACACTTCATATAGCACATCCAAACATAGGTCAAGAGATCAAACCCCTTTAACATTATCATGAAGATCCTGCTAAACATACAAATCGCTAACGACATATGGACATTCATTAATCTTTCAAACGCAGGTGGAGGGGTCGAGTTCTTCTGTGACTTTTTCTATCACACCCTTTCATTCAAAATCAATTTCCAGAAAACATAGCAACCAAACTAAATCCTCCCAGGAATAGAGGTAAACCAGCTTAAAGAGTTACATTATTATGTTAACAAATGCATTCTCTCATTAGACAGAGTAACCCCCAACTTAAATTTAAACACGGGCTAATAGAACTACGATTTCCCATCTAAATTACTCAAGCGAGGGCATTCAGAACCAGAATAGCGATAGCCAAACACAGAAAGTAGACAAACTTTAAACTGTTTAAACTCCATAAAGAAAATGCAGAGGTTCAACATTCTTTCACATTTCATTATTACATGTTAACAGAAAACACATGTCGCTATATTGCTTCCCCAAAACCCTAGTTTAAACATTATAAGTTCATCACCCCTTGAAAGAGACTTAGAGTCTTCGCATAAACCAGGATGGCCAAAACTATTACATCCATTAAATGGTCCAGCCAAACGACGACCTTCTAGGAACACCAAGAAGTTATAGTGAACCCAATAAGGGGATTCACACAATTCCTCACAACATCCATAAACAATACCACTCCATAGAGGCGAGAGGGAAGGGTAAGGGTTGAAAAACCCTGAAATTACCAAGTGTAATGCCAGTGAAGTCGAGGGTATTGGTCATCCAATTAGAAAGCCACGCAAAGGAGGAAAGCCATCATTCACCTGCTAAGAAAATAACAATATGAAGTTAAACCCTTAGAGCTATATCAAAACTCTGATTTGAATGTAGCAGAAAATGATTGCATGGGTCGAGATATACATTACCTATTTCTCATCCTTCTTCCCTTCGTTTAAAACTCCATATGGTGCACTGACCATGAGCAGAGCTCCGATCAGGGCACAACACCCTCCAGGAGCAACGAAGGATAGAACCAAACAAAGTGAAAATGCCGAACACATCTACGAAGTGTAAAACCCCACATAGAAACCTTCGCTGCCAGCTGGATCCACATTACGATGAGTTCATATGGAGTAGTTAAAATATCACTAACCTCTCATTAATGAAGTTTGAATTTTCGCCCAAAATCTACAGTGGCAGGTCATGTGGACATCAACGATTATAATTGTATGCAAATATGCCTTTCCAAAGTTTACACCATAAGTATTTACACCACGAGCCTTTCCTACTTAGCCTTTACACTTTAGACATTCACACTTCATCATTTAGTATGCCAACCTAATGGTAGGATTAATAAGAGAGAATGTTCCTCACGGTAGTACCTTCATTGCAAACATGAAATGATACATTAGTGAATGCTAAGTAAGTCCAGAACTCCCAATACTACCCTTACCTCTCGGCAGCTCTGTCGGGGTACTTCTCCTCCTTGTAAACCTCAGTATTTTCATCATGGGTCTCAACTTTCTTCAATAAGGGCCCATCTCACCTGAAGTATCAGTTAAACTTTTATAATATGCACAATATCTCTTGAAACAGTATGAAGGAAATTTACTTTAGTTTTATATTAAAGTTACTCTAGTATTTGTACAGTTGCGACAAATTTACATTTCCTACCCTACACATCTCTTCCGCAGAACCAAGAGATTAACAACTAAAGAGACTATGTTACTTAGTGTTGATGTATATGTAACTTCAGAATGTATTTCATATATGTATATTGTACTCCTATAGAGATGGTATTATTCCTCTCTATAGAAGTGTTTATATTCCTATAGAGATGTTATTATTCCTCTATACGGAAGTGTCGTCATTTATATTGTCGTAACTTATACTTGATGGGTTATTAGACCACATTGTTGGGGTTGGCCCTGTATAAGTCATGTGGGTAGAAGGGTTATTAGACCAACCTATTGGGGGTCATCCATGTGGGTCAAAGGGTTATTAGACCACCCTATTGGGTGTCGTCCCAGTCAGCATTATGTTATGTGGTTAATTTAAGGCCGACCTAGTAAAGGTTATTAGGCAAGTTAAGTCAAGTATAAATAGAGTGTGGGAGGCACTCTATTTCATCATTCTATTCTCTCACACACTCTTTGGAGAGTGGTGCACATGTGGAGGAGGAGAAGCTGCTACTAGAAGATGTCTATCTCTTATGCTTGGGTTGTATCATTGCTCTATCTATCTCTGAGGAAGTTATTGGGGTTTTTCACCTTTATGGTTTTCCCCAAGTAAACTCTGTGTCTCTTGTGTGCTTGCATTATTGTGTCCATGATTGATATGTTATACATGTTGTTCTCTCAGTTAAGATCCTACATCAGATTTAAGTAAATTATGAAAAATTAACATGGTATTAGAGCTAACCTGAAAGAAGGCATGGTATGTTATGTATGACACTTGTTGCAATTGCAAAGCTATGGCTTGATATAGAAAAAACCAATCATCGTAGCACTTTCGCTATAAATACATTTTGGCGATGTTTCAGGATTTGAAAATTGTACAGGGAGAATATAAGATCCCCATGTACCTTGTGTCCAAAGGAAAACCTCTAATTTGTTGTACTTTGTGATTTATGATCTGTACAATATAGGGTTTCTGCCTCTTCCAGATCTCAGTCATAAATAGGTGACCTTGGAAAAAAAGTCATAACTTGGGTTAGGAAGCTTCAAATGAAATTTCGTAAAAAGTCACAGGTAGTGAACGGACTATACTTTCTCATGTAATGTTTTCAGAGGTCGAAACTGTACCAATGACACATGGAACTTCGTACAAGTTTGCTCTCTAGTTTTATCTCATAAATAGGTCACATTGTGACACTTCGCATAACTCTCTCTCAGAGAATCCATTTGATGTCAGACCTTTGGGGTTGGAAATATATAGGTTGGGCTATCACAAGAAAATTTTTTAGACCCTGTGGATCAAAACATTCGGAGTTACGCCAGAAACAATCAGGTACATATTTCTGTCAAAACAAAATTATTTTTGAGCACCTTCATTCATGGCTTCCAGAATTTGGGGTTTCGGAGAAAGTTGGAATTTTTGTAATCGGAGACTATGGCTGAATGCTACTCATAAAAATCAAAATTTAGAGACCAAGATCAGAATTTTTGGTTGGGCAGAAGGCCGGGCTTGATCAGACCCTAGTTCGGGACTTTGATCAGAAAAGTGGAAAATTAGGGCTTCTGCAAAAATGGAAATTTTTTAAATCTGTGACCACGGCTGGAAACTCCTAAGAAAAATAGAATCTTAGAGCTTTGGATCAAACCTTTTGATTGGGTAGAAGGTTGGGCTTTATCAAACCCTAGTCCGGGGACATGTCCAGTGAATCCAGAAGTGTCAAAGGAAAATTTGAGGGGTGAAAATTTGCAGTTTTCAAATTATGAGTATACCAGCTTGATCAGCTCATCAAGGCGCATATTTCTATCCTTTCGGAAGTTTGAAATTCAAAGTTTGAATTTTTAGCGTTTCTAAGACAAACCCTAATCCAGCTCCAGATCCAGTTTCTGCAAATCAAGTGGATTGGGTTAATCCTAGAAGAGAATGGATTGGTCACCTGCATAAGTGAAGAAGTTCATGTTTCAGAGGGAGATGAGGCTAAGGCCTTACATAAGAAGATTACAATCAATCTCGACAGGTATGACTTATCTAGGTATGTTTTGATATTTGTTCATGATGAAGTTTATGGTATATTTGTCTTCATGTTATTACGGTTAGTACAATCTTGATTAAATTTAGACTTGTCATATCACCTTAATAAAATTATGAATGCATTGATTAGGGGGTTGACACTTATGATTGTACTAATGCATTATGGTGTTGTATGAGGTGTATGTTGTCTGCTAACATGAAAGGTACACCAAGAAAGACAAATCATGTTCTAGTTCAAGAACATATGATCATGATGACATGAGGACAAAGATTCATCCATTGTCATGAATCACTTAGAAGATCTATTTGCGAGGTATGTATAACTTGGTTCTATAATGGTTAACCTATGAGATATGCAGGTTACTAGCACAAATCATTGAAGAGAACAAGAAGACATCATGTGGGTATGTAAGACATAACTAGCTAACATACCAATCGAGGTATGTTTTTCCTATATCAAGTTAGAATCCTACCTTGTGTTAGGATCCCTTATATAAGTATACTTGGTATGATTTGTTATGTTTATTCACAAAATTAGAAATGTAAGTAATCAAGGGTTTATGCATTTTATGTCTCTTATCTTGATTGATGATTTAACTAACCAGAAGAGTCCTATGATCAAATAAGAATATGCATGAGTAAAAGAAGACTTCCCTGAAACCTTGAATACTAATGTTTATTATCTGTGTTTGAAATGATCATGACTATACATGTTTAAGATTATTGTGTTTTGGAAGTATTAAGATTATACTAATGAATGTGTGATTATGTATGAGACCTCGAGGATAACACAATGATGATACTAATAAGCATGTGTAGTGATGGATATAAGTTCAAGGACAGGTAATCCAGGAAGCAAAGATCAAGAGGGAGCACACTCCAGTTGTTCTTGCAAGGAAGCAAAGATCAAGAGGGAGCACACTCCAGTTGTTCCTGCAAGGAAGCAAAGATAAAGAGGGAGCACACTCCAGTTGTTCCTACAAGGAAGCAAATATCAAGAGGGAGCGCATTCTAGTTGTTCCTGCAAGGAAGAAAAGATCAAGAAGGAGAACACTTCAGTAGTTTCTGCAAGGATGCAGATATTCAGAGGGAGTTGACCACTTCTCACAATCCACATCAGAATGGAGTTGCAGAAAAGAAGCAAAGACTGAGAGGGATTCAACCCAACAAACAAATAAAGATAAGTATTTGAATTATATTTCCTTTCATATTTTATTGTTTAAATAATACTGTTTAATAATGTATATACTCATGTTCCTAGAATTAGGTTGTGTATTATGCATATTAGAATAGTTGCATTGATGAATAGTATACTACTAATATACATGGGTAAGTGGCCTATGGAACTGTACAACATTCCATTGCTACTTATGTAGAATGAAACCTCTTTGCTGACATGTTGGGAGTTGTGCACAATCTTAACAATGTTCTGGTAGAGATTGGAAGGCATCTAGAAAGTTACGGGATATGGATAAATGTTGTATTGAAGCATTGGCTAAGATAATTGCATGACTGTATGACATATTTCTTTATGTGTAAGAATTTGTTCTGAAAACTATGAGATGTTTTCTAATCATGCAATTTAACTTGTTGTGTAGGATAGATCGTATACCTACAAAAGAAGGACGACAACATTTATTCAGCAACAAAGTTATCTATTGAAAATATTGAAGATATTGAAGTTCCTAGGATCTGGGAAGAATGCCATGATCTAGGAGTACCAGTCGATCATGAAGATGTTTGGGATGCAGTCCCAAGACATGAAGGGGAGTCTGTAGTGACTTCCAAGAGGATCTACAAGATCAAGCATGCTGCAGGTGGTAGCATAGAGACTTTTTTCTCCTGTAGCCAGATACACTTCCATTAGATTTGTACTTGCTCTGGCTGCAGTGATAAAATGGAAGATACACCATATGGATTTCAAGACAGATTTCTTGAATGGTGTAGTTGAAGAAGAAGTGTATGTGAAGCAGGCACTTGGTTCTGAGACACATGACAGGCAGTCATATATGTGCAGAATTTTGTATGGTAGGATAGACAGCTTTCTATCCAGTTTGGGATTTATCAAGAGTAAAGCGGATTCCAACCTTTACTACAAGGTTGAGGAAGGAAATCCAGTGATACTACTTTTGTATATGGATGACGTATTTATTACAAGTGAAGATAGATTGATTGCCAACACGCAGCGGAAGCTTGTTTCCGAGTTCAAGTTGAAGGACTTGGGGATGATGCACTATTTTCTATGTATGGAGGTGTGGCAGAGTGCAGATGGGATCTTCCTTGAACAAGGGAAGTATGCAGAAGATATCTTGAAGAGGTTCGGGATGATGGATTGTAAGGCCATGGCCACACCTATGGCATCGAACCTGAAGCTTCTATGTAAAGCTTCATCTGAGCTGGTTGATGTATTTATGTATCGTTAGATGATTGGGTCCTTAATGTACCTGACGAACACAAGACCAGATATTTGGTTTGCGGTGAAGACATTGAGCCAGTTCCTAATGGATCCGAGGAGTGTTCACTTGATTGTTGTAAAGCATATTCTGAGGTACCTGAAGGGTACAGTTGATTATGGGCTCAAGTATGAAGTGAATCAAAAGTTTAACCTGCAGGGCTATGTTGGTTCAGATTGGGCAGGCAGTGCTGCAGATAGGAAAAGCACATCTAGGTGCTGCTTCAGTATGGGATCAGGTGTGATCTCTTGGTTTAGCAGGAAGCAGTCCTACGTAGCACTGAGTATAGCCGAGGCAGAGTATGTTGCAGCCTTTTCGGCTAGTTGTGAGGCAGTATGGCTTCGGAAGCTACTTTCTGAGTTATTTGATCTCCCACTAGAGGCTACTGCTATCTTTTGTGACAACCAGAGTTGTGTGAAGCTGTCTGAGAACCCGGTGTTCCACGACAGGTCAAAACACATAGATATCAAATATCACTATATCAGGGATATGGTGCAGAAAGGAGCAGTGAAGCTCCTGTATGTTGCGACAGATGAGCAGATTGTAGATGTACTGATGAAGCCACTAGCCAGAGTGAAGTTTGAGTACTTTAGAGAGAGGCTTGGTGTTCTTCAGATTGATGACACTTCGAGGAAGAAGTGATGGAGACATTTGTTGAAGCCATTCCAAGCATGTTGGAAGAAGGATCCTTCACATGGATGTGGATGTAAGCATTGGATGATGAGCATCAGGATGATGCTCCAGTTACTGCTCTGTATGCATCATGTTGGATGCTGGATATGATCATTTGGATCATTTATATGTATGTATGTACGCATCATGTTGATGTTGGATATGATCACTTGGATCATTTATATGTATGTATGTACGCATCATGTTGATGCTGGATATGATCAGGTAGATCATGTATTTGTATATGTATCAGGTGGATACTTGTATGATCAGTGTGATCATGTACTTATGTATGTATCATGTGGATACTTGTATGATTAGTGTGATCATGTACTTATGTATGTATCAGGTGGATGCATTATGTATATCAGATGGATGCATTGTATGATCAGGTGGATCATGTATGATATGTATCAGGTGGATGCATTATGTATATCAGATGGATGCATTGTATGATCAAGTGGATCATGTATGATATGTATCAGGTAGATTCTGTGTATGCATCAGATGGATATATTGTTTGATCAGGGTGATCACAAATGATGAGCTTCAGGATGTTGCTCCAGATGATATGCATCAGGTTGATGCTATGATGATCGGGATGATCACAGATGACGAGCTTCAGGATGTTGCTCCAAATGATACGCATCAGGTTGATGCTATGATGATGATCAGGTTGATCATGTGATGATGTACATCAGGATGATGTATGGTGAGTATCGGTTTGATACTCTGTGGATGTGGACAGGTTGTGCAGGTAGCATAGAAAAGATCCTGGGAGATCCTATAGTCTGCGCTAGGATGCTCTTTTGAGTTTTTGCTATAGTTTCGCATAGAAAAGATCCTTTAAAAATCGGACAGGTAGAGCAGTGTTCTCGTAACATCCTGGGTTTCTCTATTGAGATCCTATAGTCTACGCTAGGATGCTCTGAGTAGGTTTTGTGAAAGTTCACATAGAAAAGATCCTTTAAAATCTGGACAGGTAGAGCGGTGTGCTCGTAACATCCTGGGATGCTCTATCGAGATCAAGACAGGTAGAGCTGTGTGCTCGTAACATCCTAGGATGCTCTGAGTAGGTTTTGTGAAGGTCAACATGTAAAAGAACCTATAGTCTGCACTAGGTTTTGTTGATGCACGTAATCAGTCCTGGGATCCACAATATGGCCATTGATGATGAAGACCTGCAGGTTGTGGGCCTACATCCAGTATGAAAAAGGACTGGCTCTGTAGAACTTCCTATGATGAGTAGATTCATATAATGATTGAGATAGCAGTAGCAGTGATGATGACGATGAATCGATGACGATTATCCAGTGACAATGATCCAGAGAAGAAGACTTGTGCTAGAAGACCTGTGTCGAGAAATACCTTCCTGGTTAAGAGGGAGTGTTGATGTATATGTAACTTCAGAATGCATTTCATATATGTATATTGTACTCCTATAGAGATCATATTATTCCTCTATATGGAAGTGTTTGTATTCCTATAGAGATGTTATTATTCCTCTATACGGAAGTGTCGTCATTTATATTGTCGTAACTTATACTTGATGGGTTATTAGACCACCTTGCTAGGGTCGACCCTGTATAAGTCATGTGGGTCAAAGGGTTATTAGACCACCCTATTGGAGGTCGGCCATGTGGGTCAAAGGGTTATTAGACCACCCTATTGGGTGTCGGCCCAGTCAGCATTATGTTATGTGGTTAAGTTAAGGCCGACCTAGTAAAGGTTATTAGGCAAGTCAAGTCAAGTATAAATAGAGTGCGGGAGGCACTCTATTTCATCATTCTATTCTCTCACACACTCTTTGGAGAGTGGTGCACTTGTGGAGGAGGAGATTTGCTGCTAGAAGATGTCTATCTCTTATGGTTGGGTTGTATCTTTGCTCTATCTATCTCTGAGGAAGTTATTGGGGTTTTTCACCTTTATGGTTTTCCCCAAGTAAACTCTGTGTCTCTTGTGTGCTTGCATTAATGTGTCCATGATTGATATGTTGTACATGTTGTTCTCTCAGTTAAGATCCTAGATCAGATGAAATTCTGAAAAATTAACACTTAGGAAACTTAAACTTTTAAAGTGTCGCAAACAAATGATGGTAGATTCCTTACTTTTAGCAGTGCTGAAGTTAATTTAGAAATCATCATCAGTAAAATAGCTTTTATTGCAGGAGTGGAAATTTTTTAAATTTTTACTATTTTTAAGGACATTACAAGTGGTATCAGAGCCCCGTTACAAAACTAAGTGACCTATTGGGCTCATTACGAAAAGAACATTCGTTGCTGATACTCAATAAATAGAAACAAACATTTAGAAATTTTTATTTTTATGTGGAAAATGAACTAACATATTTTATGATCTTGGCACTTATATAACATTGCAAGTACAGTAATTATCTGAAAATGACTACAGAAAAGGGCAGCAACATACATGAAAATATGAACTCTCCACCATGGGAGCAAGAAATCGTGGTGGAACTAAACTCAGATTTAATGAAATCCATGTAAAATCTACATGCAGAATTCCAAAGTTTCATAGATGAGAACATGCAAGAAAGACGAGAACAGCAAGCTATAAATGAAGCTCTGCTTCAAACTTTAACCGGGGAAAAACCCCATGGATAGCCCACACTCTTAGTCAACACCTTTAAAAAGGGAAACGACCACACACAGAAATTTGCCAACTCTAAGGGAGAAGAACAAGAAGAACACATAGATGAACCAATGGAAGAGGATTGTAAGAGCTCTTCCAACGATAACGGTACACCACCTCCTTGCAAGAAAAGGAGGAAAAGTGATGACAGTTTGCAAGGAGAATTCAAAAAGATAAAAACCCCAACTTCTGATGGAGAGATTAAATCTGGGGAGAAGGCTGAGGAGTGGCTGTTAGGGATGAATAAGTATTTCAAAGTTCATAATCACTCCAATGAAATGCAAGCCCGACTAGCCATATACAACCTGAATGGTAAAGCAGCCAAATGGTGGCGAGACTTGAAACACACCAAAGGACAAGAACTGAGAGACATAACATGGGATACTTTCAGCAGAATATTCCAGGACAAATATATGTCTGAGAGATTCTTTGAGAAGAAAATTAAAGAGTTTCATGAGTTGAAAATGGGCTCCCTAACCATGGAGGGATTCATAAACAGATTCTTAGACCTGTTGCACTATGTTCCATACATCAGAGATGAAAAATTCAAGATACAACAGTTCTTGGAAGGACTTCCACCAAACTTTAGAGAAAAGATAGAGTTTGACATGCCTAAGACCCTAGATGTGACTTTACATAAAGCAAGACTATGTTATGAGCACGGACAGCCAAGGAATGATAACATCAACAGAAATAGAGATAGATTCAGAGCCTTCTCGGACAACCGCGGACTATTTTTTAGACCTCCACCTTACCATAAACCTAACAACAGTTTTCCACCCAATAGAGGCTTCAAACAACCTCAAGCACAACCAAATGCACCCCCACCGCATGTCAACAGGACAGCTTTCAATAAAGGGGCAAAAGCTATCCCACCAACCATTTCTTGTTGGAAATGCCAAGGGCCCCACTACTATAGAGACTACCCCAGCAAAACAGATGGATTTTTACACAACGTCCAAGCAAAACCTACCATAGGAGACATGGAAAAAACACTGAGGATTTATTCCACCCTTGATGGCCGACAGGAAGATCACCAGTCCACCATGGTTGAAATTGATGGTAAGATCTCAAACAAAACCGTTTCAGTTTAAATAGATCCTGGCACATGCAAAAGTTATATCTCCCCTAAGCTAGTGGACACTTGTAAGTTAAACGAAGAGCACCACAAGAAACCGTGGCTGGTACAACTAGCCACTGGTACCAAATGAAAGGTCTCCGAGTTAGTCAAAACTTGTGAGATAGATTTGAACGGTTTCCCAACTAGGCTAGAATTAAACATTCTACCCCTACGATCGTATGATGTACTTATCAGCATGGATTGGTTAGAAGAACACCATGCCCTACTTGACTACTTAAACAAGTCCTTACTCTACAGGGATGACCAAGGTATTCAAAAGATGATTCAGGGTATCCCTAAGAACGTGTCTGTAAGACATATCTCCACCTTACAAGCAAAGAAATGTATCATAAAAAGTTGTAAACTCTTTGCCGTCAATATCCAAAACATAGAAACTAATAGGGAATAGAAGATCGAATACTTCCCAGTCCTCATAGAGTTCAAATACATATTTCTCGAGGAAATACCAGGATTACCACCCAAACGAGACTTAGAATTTTCCATTGAACTAACACTCAGGTCGGTACCAGCTTCCAAAGATCCTTACCGCATGAGCACACCAGAATTGGTAGAGCACAAGATTCAGTTACAAGAACTGATCGACAAAGGGTATGTCCGGCCAAGTGTGCCCCCTTGGGGAGCACCGATACTCTTTGTCAAAAAGAAGGACGGAGCGATGCAGATGTGCATCGATTACCACCAACTCAACAAAATGACCATTAAGAACCGTTACCCACTCCCTCGAATCAATGACTTGTTTGACCAAGTTGGAGGAGCGAAGATCTTCTTGAAGATCGACTTACGATCCAGATACCATTAGGTGAGAATCTGAGATGAGGATATCAACAAAACCGCATTTTGGACCCGTTACGGCCACTACGCGTTTGTAGTGATGCCCTTTGGGTTGACGAACGCACCGGCCAACTTTATGTGTATGATGAACAACATATTTAGTAAATCCCTCCATAAGTTTGTTCTAGTCTTTATTGACGACATTTTGATCTACTCAAAAAATGAAAAAGAACATGAAGAACACCTCCGAATTGTTTTACGAATACTACGGGAACACCAACTATACGCCAAGTTTAGTAAGTGCGATTTCTACAAATCCCAAATTCAATACTTAGGGCATATCATTTCCGAAAAGGGAATAGCATTCGACCCCGAAAAGGTCAAGGCTATTGAAGAATGGCCCACTCCTACGTGTGTCTTTGACATAAGATCATTTTTAGGTCTAGCCGGCTACTATCGGAAGTTCATTGAGAACTTCTCATGGATTGCATGTCCCATGACTGCCTTGCAGAATAAGGTAAACAAGTTTATCTAGATAGATAAGTGTGAAGAAAGCTTTCAAAAGCTGAAGCAACTATCGATTTGTGCACCAATCTTACGAATTGCAGATCCCAATGGGGACTTCATTGTTTGCATGTACGCAAGCAAGGAAGGACTTGGAGGAGTCCTTATGCAAGAGAATTTTTTCAGATGCTATGAATCAAGGAAATTGAAAGAACATGAGCAGAACTATGCATGACCTTGAACTAGTTGCCATCATCCATGCCTTGAAGATGTGGCGACACTACCTTATAGGAAAGAAATTCCTATTGATGACTGACAACATGAGTTTGAAGTATCCCTTTGAACAACCCGACCTAAATGCCAGGAACGCTAGGTGGTTAGCCTTCCTTAGTGGGGATCATTTTGAACTAAAGCACATTAAGGGCAAGGAAAACAAGATTGTAGACACCTTGAGTTGACAAGCACATATGCTTTACGAGGTCACGGTGAGTCAAACCGACTCAGACTTACACTACAAGATTCGAACGGCATGTAAGAGTGACCATTATTACACGGAAATCCTAGCAAAGATCCGGGAAGACAGACTATTCCAACAACAAAAGGAATATAAGATAGACGAGTCGGGACTACTGTGGTCGAAAGAGCGACTTTACGTCCTAGAGAGTGGAGACATTAGATCAAACATTGTCACCGAGTCCCATCAGAAACCCTATTCAGGGAATCCTGGATATCAAAATATGATATCATCATTAAAGAAGCATTTCTTTTGGCCCAAACTGAAGGCCGACATCGCCTTGTTCATCGCTAAATACCAAGAGTGCCAGCTAGTAAAAGCAGAACACCAACATCCTTCCAGGTTACTACAACCCTTACCTATCCCATAATGGAAATGGGAGGTAATAAGCATGGAATTCATTATGGGCTTACCAAAGAGTAAGAGACAGAATGATTCCATCTTTGTAGTAGTAGACAAGCTATCTAAAGCAACCCATTTCATACCAGTAAAGTCTACCTACAAGGAAGTACACATCGCAGATATCTTCTTGAAGGAGATCTTTTGATTGCATGGGATACCCAAAGCAATCATTTCCAACCGAGACAAAAAGTTTACTAGCAACTTTTGTAGAGCGTTGTTCTCTGAGTTGGAGACACAACTACAATTCAGTACCGCATACCATCCCCAAACGGAGGGGAACATGGAATGAGTAAACCAAATCCTTGAGGACATGCTGAGGATGTATGTCATGAACAACCCCACAAAGTGGGAAGACTATTTACACCTCGCAAAGTTTTCTTACAACAACAGTTATCAAACCTTGGCCAAAATGAGCCCTTTTGAGGTACTCTATGCCAGGAAATGTCGGACACCCATGACTGGGGACTGTCCGGTCGACAAACTTATGTTAGGACTCGACCTACTAAAAGACTTGGAACAACTAGTCTCCAAGTTACAACTAAACCTGACAGAAACACAAGGCCTCCAAAAGAGTTATGCAGACAAGAAAAGAAAAGAAAAAAGACTACCAATTCGGCGAACATGTGTTTCTAAAAATAAAGGCAAAACGAAGCTCGTTGAGCTTGGGACGTTGCGGGAAACTAGCCCCAAAGTTTTATGGACCTTTTGAAATACTGGACAAGAAGGGCCCAGAGGCTTATGAGTTAGCCTTACTAGCTCATGTAAAAGTTCATAATGTTTTTCATGCTTCATTATTAAAGAAATATGTATACGATACTAAACATGTTATTGATTGGTCCTTATTACAGTTGGAGCCTGAAGGGGAGTTCATGCCAGAACCACTCCACATCCTGAATAAAAGAGAGGTGCAACTGAGGAGGAGGACCATCACTCAGCTGAAGGTGCAACGGAGGCACTTTGAACCAGATGAGGCTACTTGGGAGAATGAGACCACCATGAAAGAGGCATACCCTGCCTTGTTTCATGACCTCATTCTTAGTCCCTAGAAACACCGGGACGATGTTGTTTCTAAGAAGGGAGGGATGTAATATCCCAAATTTTGGACTAACTATTTCTGTTGTTATCTTAAGCCACGACCCTAGCACATATTTTTTATTTTGAGTATTGGGCATGAGCCCTAGCACCTATGATTTATTCTTTTATATATTGACATACTGGGCATGGACCCTGACTGACTTCTTTATTTGAGTGTATACTGGGAAAGGAAGCCCTAATGTTTTGATGATGTTCTTCAACTTTGATATGGGTATAAACCCTACTATACTGAGATGATCTTTTGTTACTTACTTTGCAGAGCTATGATTTTTACACGATTGACTTATGTGGTGTGTTGAGTGTGGAAAAATCCCTACGTACTGGGAAAAAGCCCCCATGTACCTAGAGGAATGTTTATGTACTGGGAGTAAGCCCTGATGTACATTGAGTGTTGGGCATAATCCCTGGAGCACTCCAAGCTTGATAAATGAATACCGGATTCGAGGCAACTTAAATATTCTAGATGTGCCTCACAACCACATTCTAGCACTAGTGTTGAGCAGAGGCTCTAGAATTTCACTAGCGTAACACCCATGTGAGAGTGTTGAGTTAAAAGGCTCTGAAGAGCACTCGGGGTTACTAAATATGAAAGTGTTGAGTCGGAAAGACTCTGAATAGCACTTCTACTTTCATCACATTTATTTAATTTGGTTAAATGATTCATCTTTGATCTATCATCAAATACCGCAGGAACTACCATGTTAAACGAGGGAATCCGACATGCAAGAGAGAGACTAGAGGTTCCTATCCAAGCTTACCGAAAGACAGTCCAAAGAATTGGACCATATCCTTAATGTTTAAAAGAAGTATCATGTCAAGATACATAATTAAATAAAAGATAATTGACATAACATAAAGTATGGATTGACTAAGAATAGTCTTGTGTGAGCAAATGATTAAAGTCCTCAAGGCTAAATATCATTTATTAAGAGCTTTGATAATAATATTGTTATTATTTATTCATAAAATATATTTATTGCATATAATTTATGCATAGTGGGCTGCCACATTATTAAATAGTATTAATACTTAGTGAGATGCAACATTAGTAAATAGTATTAATAATATATTAATACCCAGGTTGGAAATATTATTATTATAATTATTGTTGTTATTATTATTATGAAAATTTTAAATCGTAGTTAAAACAAAAATAAAGTCCTAGTTCAAGAGCACTAGATATTTGAGTAAATAATATCTTTTAAAATATTAATTATCTTAATTTAAAGAAACTAAATATTCAACAGTCATAATTCAAGACTCCCCTACATAAAGAAGGAAGATCCCAAGATTGGGGATCTTATCTTTGTCGTTATCATTCTCTTATGGTAATTAGAGAGAATTCTCTGCTCCAAGAACTGAAGCAGCCCCATACAATATTTCCAGATCTGAACCAGCAGTGAACCTAGGGCCTCTATCTCTTATTGCATGTTTGAAGCAGCTTGGGGGGATACATATAGAACAAAGAACGGTTGTAGGATCATGTTTGGGATGAACATGGTATCCCCAAAGTTATCCAGCTAAGGGAATTAATTCCTCAGGTCAGCTAAAGTTTCATAGGTTTCTACACTAAGTATTGCTTGAGTGTGCAGGGTTATACAACAGAGGATCAAGTTACAAAGCAACCAGGTATGAATTATGAACCTTCAATTTCGAGTTCTAATAGGGATTAAGCATTTAGTATAAGTTTATCATCTTGGCACTGTTTTTTTTTCTTATACTAAATCATTTTAATTATAGTGCAGTTATAGGAGAAAACCCTGTAACTAGGTCTTCCTTAAATTTAGCAATCTTGTTTTAGGAACTAGCAGAATGTCTAGCAGGTCTAGTCAAACTAGCCTTTGCTAGACATCCAAGCAATCATTAACCTATAAATCCTTTCTTTGCTAAGTTGAAATAACTGGATCGCCTCTTCAGGGCAACTTTATATATTTAAATATCATTTCATTTCTGGAAAATTTTATGGTGTTTCATTTTAATCCTTGTCTAGCTAAGGTTACATTCTCCTCTATTACTTTTGCATTTGCTGGTCAAAATCATTCTAACATGCCAGTGGACAGAGTATAGCTCTATTCCTTTTTTATTTCTTAATATTTCAACCTAGGAAAATAAACGCATACTTGTTTGAGATATTTTCTTTAAAAAGAATTTATAGTGCCATATTATTCTTTACTAGATCCTATCATTTGCATTTCACAATAGTGAGAGCATCTTGTATAGTATCCTAATCTTTTCAAAACATCAAAACCCTTAACTACATTTTTTTTAACCAGCAGTCCACCCACTACAATGAAAATGCTACAGGCATTTCAAGGATCGAATCCCACAACCAAAGAAGTAGTCACTTATCATTCACTACACTTCATATAGCACATCCAAACATAGGTCAAGAGATCAAACCCCTTTAACGTTATCATGAAGACCATGCTAAACATACAAATTGCCAACAACATACGGACATTCATTAATCCTTCAAATCCAGGTGGAGGGGTCGAGTTCTACTACGACTTTTTCTATCATACCCTTTCATTTAAAATCAATTTCCAGAAAACGTAGCAACCAAACTAAACCCTCCTAGGAATAGAGGTAAACCAGCTTAAAGATTTATATTATTATCTTAGCAAATACATTCTTTCATTAGACATAGTCACCCCCAGCTTAAATTTAAACGTGGGCTAATAGAACTACGATTGCCCATCTAAATTACTCAAGCGAGGGAATTCAGAACCAGAATAACGATAGCCAAACAAAGAAAGTAGATAAACTTTAAACTGTTTAAACTCCATAAAGAAAACGTAGAGGTTCAACATTCTTTCACATTTCATTATTACATGTTAACAAAAAACACAGGTCCCAATATTGCTTCCCAAAAAGCCCATTTTACACATTATGTGTTCATCACCCCTTGAAAGAGACTTAGAGTCTTCACATAAACCAGGATGGCCAAAACTATTACATGCATTAAATGGTCCATCCAAACGGAAACCTTCCAGGAACGCCAAGAAGTTATAGTGAACCCAATAAGGGGATTCACACAGTTCCTCACAACATCCATAAACAGTACCACTCCACAGATGCGAGAGGGAAGGGCAAGGATTGGAAAACCCTGAACTTACCAATTGCAATGCCAACGAAGTCGAGGGTATTGGTCATCTAGTTATAAATCCATGCAAAGGAGGAAATCCATCATTCACCTGCCAAGCAAATAAAATTATGAAGTTAAACCCTCAAAGCTATATCAAAGCTCTGATTTGACTGTAGCAGAAAATGATTGCATGGGTCAAGATATACATTACCTATTTCTCAGCCTTCATCCCTATGTTTACAACTCAATATGGTGCACTGACCATGAGCAGAGCTTCGGTCAGGGCACAACACCCTCCAGGCGCAACGAAGGCCAGAACCAAACCAAGTGAAAACGCCAAACACATCTACGAAGTGTAAAACCCCACATAGAAAACCTCGTTGCCAGCTGGATCCACATTACGATGAGTTCATAGGGTTTAGTTAACATCTCACCAACCTCTCATTAATGAAGTTTGAATTTTCTCCCAAAAGCTATAGTGGCAGGTCGTGTGGACATCAATGTTTATAATTGTATGCAAATATGCCTTTCCAAATTTTACACCATCAGTATTTACACCATGAGCCTTTCCTACTTAGCCTTTACACTTTAGACATTCACACTTGATCATTTAGTATGCCAACCTAATGGTAGGATTAATAAGAGAGAATGTTCCTCATGCTAGTACCTGCATTGCAAACATGAAATAATACATTAGTGAATGCTAAGGATGTCCAGAACTCCCAAGACTACTCTTACCTCTCGGAAGCTCTGCTGGGGTACTTCTCCTCTTTGTAAACCTCAGTATTCCATCATGGGTTTCAACTTTCTTCCACAAGGGCCCATCTTACCTAAAGTATCAGTTACAATTTTATAATGTGCACAAGATCTCTTGAAACAGTATGAAGGAAATTTACTTTAGTTTTATATTAAATTTACTCTAGTATTTGTACACTTGCGACAAATTTACATTTCCTACCCTACACATCGCTTCCGTAGAACCAAGAGATTAACAACTGATGAGACTATGTTACTTAGGAAACTTAAACTTTTAAAGTGCCGCAAACAAATGATGGTACATTCCTTACTTTTAGCAGTGCTGAAGTTAATTTACAAATCATCATCAGTAAACTAGCTTTTATTGCAGCAGTGGAAAATTTTTAAATTTTTACTATTTTTAGGGACATTACAGATATATGGTATCTTGTAACTATTGTTATTGTTGAGTGTGAAATTATATTGTGATGAAGGGTAGCATGTATTGATTTGATATTAGTATTGTTTTATTTTAATTTTGAATTTATTAAATATAGAAAAATATTCAAAAAAAGTTTAAATATCGTTGAAGATTAAGAGTTAAGATGCTATTTCTTTTGAGATTGTGTAGTTTATTATTCAATAATTTTATACTTTGAGTTGTAAAAAAATAATTAGAAATAGTGTAAAACATAATTGGTTAAAAGATGAATTGATGTAAAACAATAAATTGCTCAATGACCTATTATTTTCATTAGATTTCATCTTTGAGTCTAATGCGGTTCTTTGATATATACCCACATGTAGACCTTATTACTATTTTCATAGTTGATAAAGTTTCCATTTCTTCCTTTAAATCACACTTTTAAGAATTCTATTGTTATCATTTTTATGGAAAGTCTCATGTTTTTCCATTCAAAGTAATTCTACAGTTTGTTATGGATAGAGCTTCTAGGGTAAATATGGATGGTATTTGAGCTTGGTGTTGAATCTTAGTGATTGGTCTTCAATATTCCTGGTAATTAGATGTGGTATTGGCTCCTAGGTCTACACTTATGCTTAGTTCATACCCACATACTACTATTATGACTTATGGAAATAAAGCAAGGTTATGTTCTTAGTTTGTTATCAAGCCATTAGAAGAACACTATTGAAGTGCATCATCCAGCTTGTAAATTAATTTCTCTCCCAATTGCAAGAGTGATATCTTGCTCTTGTTTCAATTTGTTGTAATAGTGGTGAGGGATTCTTGGTGTTCAACCAAGTGTTATTTTAACAAAGGTAATAATTTTGCAGAAGTATTGAGATCTGTCTTCATGTATTCTATTATATCATCAAACCTTTGTATTTCTCCTTTAATTGTCATCTTGGATCCAAAGGCCTTTAGGTATTCCAACATTTCTCTTTTTAGTGCTTTACCCATTATGGGTATGTTTTTTCCTCAAAGTGTTGATAGCTTCTTCAAGGTCATGGATTCAACTACTTTGATACTAATATGATCTATAAATGGTATTCCTATGGCTAGTTCATCTTATCAACACATATTGACATTGCATAATTTAAAAGAAAAGTATGGCCTTTCAATCACAAGCACATTGAGGTCATGATTCTTGATGTGGATTCAATGGCATATATGGAAACTTCTAGTTCTGATTTGGTTTAAGGATTGGTTTGATGACTTCATACTATCAAGGACAATGCTAATTTTCCTATCATTTCGGTTGTACACATCATACACATCACTATTTGGTCAATGCATCATTTTTTGGGGCATTTTTCCTAACCTTTGGAGCATACACATCATATGCTTCACTAACTAGTCAACTCATCATTTTACTAGGCATTTTGCTTAACATTTGGACCATACACAAAAATTTACTTTACATTGTAGAATGGAATATAATATATGGGTGGTAGATAATGTTTGGTAAACATGAACCTTAGTTGGCTTGAATTTAGTAGATAATGTGTGTGTATGAATATCATTGATAAAGAGGTTGAGTATAAACTTGTGTAACAAGTGATTCCAGGTTCAAGTTATTGATAGTTTACCATTACTTATTGTCTTACAATATTAATAACATTTACAAGGATTGAGGAGATTGGACATTCATTAATTAAGGATCCCTGTTGGTGAAATAGACGAGGTCTAATTTATATTCGATGAAGGTTGTTACACTCCCCCACTTATACTCACACCACCAACCTCATGGGCCTTGCGAGCCAAGCCTAAGTACAAGATCCTCTACAATTAGGTATTAAACCCATTCTATACTAAAATTGTTATTAGTGGCCAAATTAAACTTTCACTTAATATTTGACCTTGGCATCAATTCTCTTTATTGCAAGTCAATCATGGCATTTGAAGACTAGTTTCCCTTCTTAAACAATGTCTTAACTAAGAACCAAGTCAATTTTACCAAGGGCTTACCCTTATGTAGTCACACAAAGGATCACCATAGACAATGATCATTGAAGAAGAATCCAATTCAAATCGAGAGATCTCACTCTAGGATAGAAGTGATTAATGGCCTCCCAAGGCTTCTATATACTATGCAAAATAGATTTTAGCAACTTAGACATTAGTAAAATTGACTATCAAAGCTTGATAAAGGATACACCTTTCTAAGCCTTCTTACCCAACAGGAAAATGAGAAAAATATTTTTAGGATTGTGGTCTCATTGGTTATCTATGAGGGGCAAGTTAAATCTGATTAGATAAGGTTGATAGTTGCGATGATGTTCATGTTGACTACGACGACGCCGATGATTTAATTATCATCATCATCATCATCATCATCAGTGATGATGATGGTGATGACGATGACGATGACGATGGTGTTTTTTGTGATGATGATCATGATGATTACTAACGACGATGATGATGCTTATGCTGACGGTGATTTTCCTGATGATAATGATGGTAATGATGGCAATATTTATCACAATGATGACGTTAATGATGATGATTAGCATGGTGGTGATGATGATTATGATGATTATCATTGACATCATTGTTGTTAGTATCATCATCACTAGCATCATCATTACAATTTTAATATGTTTTTTTAATCAAAATTTATTTTCAAACTTAATTGTATTCTTTATTTTAGGTTTTATACACACACATTTGCATACATATATAAATAAAAAAATAATAATACATAAATACTAACTATAATATATATATATAAATATTAAAAAAAACATAAAACAATTATAGACATAACACATTAAAAAAAACATTTCAAAATATAGAACTTACCTCCCTCCCAGCTTGCGTGAACACATTTCACTTACCTCACCCTGCAAGAACCAATACTAGAGGTTGCATAGGCCATCACTGAGGAGGTCGTAGAGGTCACTGAGGCAGTCGCGGAGGAGGTTGAGGTGGTCGTAGAGGAGGTTGAGGAGGTCATAGAGGAGGTTCAAGAGGCTACAAAGGAGTTCAAGGGTTCCATTTGCACAAATAACCTACGAAACCGCGGGGTCCGTTTGCACAAATAAACAAGGAGATGACCGCGGGTTCCATTTGCAGAGTTATCTGGAATCATAGGTTCCTTTTGCAAAGATATGAGCAGAGGAGACAAGGGAGATAAGAGGATCTCATGCTAACCCTCATTTCATCTAGCATCGAGAAGAGGATACAATGCTAGCAGAGGATACTTCAATAGTCTCACAATGTCAAGAAATATGGTAAGTTCATCAACTGCCCATTTTCCACACGCAATTGGCACATTGGTTGAATTCGGTTGGGGATAGGGTTTTATTATATTTCCTCTAGCAAGAAATTGAGAACCAATTTTCATTATATTTCCTGTGCGACTTAGGAACCATCATCAACTGCCCATTTTCCACACACATTCGGCACATTATTTGAATTCAGTTGGGGATAGGTTTTTATTTTATTTCCTCTAGCAAGAAATTGAGAACCAATTTTCATTATATTTCCTATGCGACTCAGGAACCATCCCTCCTGAACTAAGGAACCTTAGCATCCTCAAAAATATTTCTTTGTATTATAATAAACTCGCTAGTGCAATTCCTCATGAACTCAAAAAAATGAAAAATCGAAGCTTGCTTCTTCTCTATGAAAATCAACTATGTAGTAACATCCCTATAGAATTGGGTGATTGCTCTAGTTTAACTGAGATATATTTCTTTGGAAACCATTTTAAAAATATCATGCTAATGACTCTTGGAAGGCTTAAAATTATGATTTTTATGGATTTAAGAAAAAATGACTTAGGTGGGGAAATTACTCCAAGCTTGGGACACTACAAAAGGGTTCGAGTAATAGATTTGGTAGATTTGGCAGGGGGTATTAACATTTCAATTTTGATTGATGTAGCAGTCATGATTATCCTGGTAGAATACAATATCTTCCTTGAATGCAATTATATATATTCCATTAATTCCATGGTGTCTTTACTCGTTTACATCATTAAATACCCTCTTGGTGGGTGCATCATCACCATTGATTGAGTCTCACACTTCGATCCCCCCTCTCCTATTTGACATGGAAGAATCTTATCTTGTATTTGTCACATTGAACCCATGCACTATGTATCCACCTCCACTAGATGTTGAGTATCAAATCCATTGAGTGCAATCCCATTCCTCTAGAACCACCCTATAAGCACATCAGCTTGGAGGCTAGGAAAATTTCTCCACCGTTGCAGGAATTAAAACCTATTTTTTCTCCCATTCATGAAAGTAACCATGTTTATACCCCACACTCTCATGGGTATTATTTTTGTGGTAAACCATAGTAGATAAAAGATTGAAACCCTTAAAAATTGGTAAGGAAGTAAATAGGGAATAATGGTTGCATTGCTTGTCATTGTGGAAACTAAATATCCACAATTATTTCAAACACATTGCATTCTAATTCTTTTAATTTAGTACTTAAATATATTGATTTGGATGTGATTCTCATGGTAGTTGTGGACTTGTTATAGGTATGGTGATAGACACCTTGGTGTAGAGTAAGGTGAAGTGTTGGTTGCAAGTCTATTTACACTAATCCCTCACATTAAACCCTTCCAAAATGGTATATGTACCATTGAAGCTTGGCTTCTGAAGCATGATATTTGCAACTAATCTAGCATACACCAACAACAATTAGAAACATGCTTCTTGTTTTCAATGTTCATCATTTTTTAGGCCTGCAACTTGCCCATAATGGCTCCTCTTATCTTTCATAGGGATGGAAGGACTCATTAGTCCACCAATAGTAGATAGGGCATCATCAAATTGTTATCAAAATGATGTAACCCACCTTTCCAAGAGTGTGAAGAGTCATTGTAAAGTCCAAAAAACCTGTTGGAGTATGAAATCAAAAGTCGTATCTAATTGTATTTATATCGTGAGTCCATATCATAAAAAATCAACACATCTACTAACAATCTCCATCCAATCTAGCGCATTAATGGCATAGAGCTCCAAGAACAAGTCAACAACATGCCAACTAGCATTTGAAAGGGATAGATCCATCTAGGAAAGAGTGCACATGAGGAGTACCCTCTTGAAACCACATACAAATGATGTTATAATGTCATATTAGTGTGCAATAAGTCCATGTATGCTAGGGAATTCCACAATTTAAATCAACATCCATCTCTATCTTTTTGTTGTAGCATCAATCAAGTGAACTATAGCGATGGCCTTGATATCCATCACCCCAACAATTTTTCCAAAATTAGGCTTGGATCTGATAATGCTTCTAAGGCAATTTCAACTACATAATGTACTCATATCGTGATAGCCATAAGTTCAATGCCTTGAGTTTCATTTGACATGATAATTTAGTGTTCATATACTAAACATTTAATCCTTCTTTACATAGACATAGGTAATTGTCAAGCTAAAAATCAAGGAAATGGAGGACTAGACTGTATAAAGATTGGAAGACATATTTGCAATATCTTTGATGCAAGAAGCACCCAAAATATACATAAGCAAACAACCAGAGATACTAACCATAACAAAGAAAGGCTCAAGCAATATAACTCCTAAAATATTGTCATATAATGAAATATTTGACCTAAATTTGGTAGGAGGTCAATGTTTGATTGTATCTTGGAGACACATAACTACATCTCCTAATTTGAAAATGGCATTTTGAATGGTGTTGGTATATCTATTACTTAATCCTACTCATTTCCATGATATGTTGTCCTTTGGGATGTTGAAGCTATACACATTTCTTGAAGAGTGTTAATTTGACATTTAGAGGCCCTAAATGAGACATTTTCATCCACTTTAATTCAATTTATAGACCCTAGATTAGGCATAATTGTGAAGCCACATCAAATGGATGATGATTGTGAAATGCATTAATAACCAACTAGATAGATAAGCATTAGCATTCATGGCATAGATGTCAGTGTTTCATGGCATTCATACATTTTCAAAATCATTCTATAACAACACGTCCATAGATATGGTTAGTTTCCTAGGCATATTTTTTGGTTAGGGTTCCCATGTTGCATGTTTTGCTAGAGGGACCTACCATTTTATTTTTTAATGAATTTTTTTCCTATTGCAGAGAATTTTCACCTTTGTTCCAAATCCCAAGGATACCCTCTTTTTCTACCATAATACATCCTTGACAGATGCAACTATGTCTAACAAGTTGAACTCCTCTTCACTCTATCATCTTCAGTGTTGAGGCAACCCATAAATTTCAGAGATCAAAATCGTTGTTTTATTCATCCAATAGGTGCATAAGACCATGAACTAGCTGTTGTTGTAAACTTCATTCACTGCTGAAATTCACCGTGGTTGCTTCTGGAATTTCAGACCCCCAAAAAATTAGTTTAATGTTGTTTCCTGAATGCATAGACCTGAAAAGTCCTCAGTCGAATTTCCTTGGAGCTGTCCTAATTTTTCTTCCCTTAGAATGAAAATGTTGACTTCATATTTATACTGGTTTTCATTCATTATTTTGAGCCGACATCATCAAGTCCATGGTCTCATGGATCATCATCAACCAAGCATATGTCCATCCACAAGAGTGTGGTCTTAATGACTTCATCAAACCAACAAATTACCACAGAATGGGTCATTTGTACATTCATACCATTCCCGGCTTCAAATTCCCAAGCTACCATTTGTCACTCTTTCTATCTATGTCCTCCAACCTTTTGTGCCATCATGAATGTATTTGTCCAAGTCCTTGTCCATCCATGACCTTGTCCTCATACCTATCTTTATTATGTCATCTTGTTCACCTCTCATGTTCCTCATGATGAGGTTAACGACAAAGTTGTATGACAATTTGATTGCATGTATGCTCTCAAAAGGTTTCTTGCTAGATACACACCCACGAAGATCACAAATGAAAAGTATTGTATTAATAATTTAATACTCAGTGATCAATAAGTGGGTACAGTTTACTTGGCTCTTGAGAGGCCTCAAATACATTGTTGTCATTCTTAACATGCTCCTGTGACATTAATGGTTATTGAAGTGTCCACTAACAATATGAATGTTATCATTCTTGATGTTGCGAAAGAGCTACCTAGGATGGAGGAATTGGAATTTCTCCCTCAGGTGGATTCATGAGTAGATGAACCTCAATATGATACCAAGGACAAGTGTGATGTTCTCAAGTATATTTGTAATGACTTAAGAAGCAATACTGTTTTGAAATTTCGATCTACCTAATCTTTTAAAAGGTAAATATGAGTTGACTCCAAGAGTTCCACATAGGTGGATTCTGTTGCACCTTCACCTTATTGAGTTAGTTCAAAAAATGGTCCATAGTCCATAAATGATATCAATTTTGTGAATTGAGTGGGGTGACATTACCCTATACCATCTTGCATTAGATCATGATGAGTGATGAGTATGGAGGTTCCGGTTGAGAGAGGCCCAAACATTGGTATGATATTGTAGATGAGAGCATTAGGAGGCCATTGAAATTTCCTACCTACGGGGATCTAGATGGTCAGTTAACCAAGTTATAGATTTGTACAATAACACCATTTTCATAGGATTACCTTTCCAACATGACCAATCAAGGCTATTTCAAAAGTGACCAATCAAGGCTATTTCAAAAGTGACCAGTCAAGGCTATTTACGAATGAACCACAACTGCTTGATTATATGCTTTATCCTCTAATGCAGCATAGGTCCTAGTCAGTTGTGTCATTTGGAATGCATTTTGTTTAAGAAACCCCAATTTATCCTACAAGTAGATTTAGAGCGAGTGCCTTTGATAAAGTGCCCCCACCATATGCCTCACATAGTACATACATTACTATTTATTTAAAAATAAAAAAAATTAAAATTAAAATTTTAAAAATAATGATAATATAGAAATGAGATTGAAAGGCTAGTACCCAGTGACAATCCTTTTTTGCTTTGAGTGAACTAATGATGGAAAACAATCCATTTGTAGTGCTCAATTCCTTAAATTTTTTCGAACTAACATCTTTGTATCTATTTCATCAAAATTGATATTGGAATACCTTTTTGATTTGTTGAAAATATCAAAGTCATATTTTGTATTTGGAAGCATATCTTCGTTTGTTATTTGTCACGTAGTTATACTCATTAGAAGTAGAATTAGTTATACTCTTCTTCTAGGGATCTTTTACCTAGCATCCCTTTCGGTAGAGGTATATCCTTCCACTTTGGTATCTCATTTCGTATTGTTCGACCTGGAATTCATGACCTTGCAGAGGATACGATTTGTCGAGGTCTCCAGCTCCTAGTTAGCAAGTTTGCTTACTATTTCACCATTTTAGAGGATATTTTTCTTTTTAGTGTTGCTTGTTGGCATTCTGGCCACTTTTGTTTTAGCTCACTTACCGTGACACCGGTTCCAGTATAGTTTTTTTAGCTTTCTTTTTTGTCTTGCGAGCCTTGTCTTTTTCTAGCTCCCCTTCTTTATGCTGTGTTTCTTTAGGTTTTTTGAGTTCTTACATGGTCAGTTACCAATTACATGATGATGTGTGATGTGCTCTTCTCCTAGGTATTCGCGATGGTTGAGTTAGATTGTCTTCTCAAGGGACTGGACACCCCTTGATGAAGCCACTAATGCTTGACCTTAGGAGTAGTCTAGAGGACCACATGATCACATCATCCGTGTGGAATTTTCCTTTTACAGTGATGATGGACTTTCAGGTTATATGTAACGCTGGTACATTTGAGAGAGACATGATTGGTTGTACCCCACCTTGGTTGATTGAATTTTGGTCCTTTCATTTTGTTGATAATATTTTTGTGGTAACTTTCCTTTTACCTTTTGGGTTTTTTATTCATCTTGAGTTATCTTTAGATTTGTACCAATTTTTTTGTTTTTGGTCTTATGGGTACTATGGTAGTTTGTCCCTAAATGCCCCCGGGGTGCCGGAGCAAGATGCCCGCAGCACCCAAATCGTGGCTCGGATCATGACTCCGTCAATTCCAGTGGATCTGGGACACCGGGTTTCATCTAGGACCCTCTCCACAGCGTGCCTCCAACCCCCAGAAAATGTGTTTTTGTGCCATCTCTAGAGCTAGGTTTTTGCTCAGTGAAGGCCATGCCTATCTTGCTCAAGGGGGTGATTTCTCGTCGGAAGCCTCCCGAGCATCCGTGGACACCGTGGACACATCCACAATGGCCATACGCACGTGTGGGAGCTAACAAAACCCAAGTCTACTCTTTGGTTTGGGTTCCATGATGACGCAAGTCGCCCTACTGAAATAAGGTTCTTGCTTAACAATACACACGACACAAACCACAATGCACACACAAACAAGGTGTAGAAAAAGATGCGTGGATTGGCTTATATTACTTCTCGAAAATGGTTACAATGTAAAATAACTGTAAGCAAATAACTAACTACAATCGGCCTCAGCCGTTAAAACTTAGAAGTAACTGTGGTGTGTTCTCCCTGTGTGTCGACCTAACCCTCTCCTGGTTCACCATGAAACTCTAAGCTATGGTTCGATCTCAACACTCTGCACTCGGCCTGTGTGACTCTTCACAACTCTCTTGGCTCTGCGCTCTACTCTGTTCTCGGATCTCTCTCCTTGCCATTTTTTTCAGAATGAAGGTATTTTCTCCTCTTCTACTCTGCGGGTGTTGTTTCCAAGATTATTACAATCCTGAGACATGCATTCCCTCCATTCGCCGATCCTGTCCAAATCCTGTGAATCTGCACTGTCACCTTCAAGATATGTTGTGCATCCTCTATCCATGACGTCCTATGTCACGTCCTTCACCAACTTGCCATAACTGTCATAACTTCCTTAGCAACCCCGAACAGCCACTAAGTACAGTTCATTGAATTTATGTCCTTTCGACCCTGCAACAACAATATAGTCCCATCTCAACTACCCCGTTGGTTTGCTCCTTTCCCAATATATTTGGCTTCTCTAAACCCTGTCGTGTCATAGCTCGACCACTTGTCGACTACCCAACCTCTTACATCGCTCATCATCTGTCAACCATTTCCTGTCGATCCTCAACCTCTCGCGACATCCACTGGTCCTTCAGTCGACCGCACCCCAACTGCTTCTGCTCAACTTGCTGACTTCAACAAGTCAACCTACTCCCCGCACCAGTGGTCATCGGCACTCCCGCTGGTCGATTTCCTTCGGTCGATCAACTTCAACTGGTCTTCCTAGGTCCCGATGCCCCTGCATCAGTCTCCCCAAGTGAAAAAGAATTCGATTGCTCCGTCAGTCTCCTGAACTCTTCTTCGGAAATCCACGTCACCTCATGCAACTCATCATTTGTCCATCGCACCAAGTATTCCTTCATGTGCGATCTACGAGGACACCCCACTTCGCGCTCATCGATTACTTCTGCAATCTCTTCTTTATGTCGGTCTAGAATCTGTTCTGTCCAGTCGATACTTGTTTCTTCGTCCTTACTGTTGCTCGACCCTTCCTCAAATTTATACAGGTCTGAGACATTAAACGTTGCTGAAATGTTCAAGTCTTCCGGCAACTCTAACACATAGGCATTGTCTGAGATCTTCTTCAGAATTCTGCATGGTCCTATCTTCTTCAGCTTCAACTTGTTGTATGTTCCTGTCAGAAATCGCTCCTTCCGCAATTATGCATATAATAAGTCCCCTTCTTGGAATGAAAATAGTCTCTTCCTTCGATCGGATCTCAACTTATAGGCTGCGTTACTCTTCTCAATGCGCCTTCACACATTTTCATGAACTTCATGCATATGCTCTGCGAATGATTCTGCATCCACGCTCTTCTTGGTTTTTGTCGGCAATTCGACCAAATCTGCCACTACATGTGGACTCCTCCCTTGAACAATATGGAATGGGCTCAGTCCTGTCGACCGATTCACAGAATTGTTATATGCAAACTCTGCCTGTGCCAACACATTCTCCCACTGCTTGGGTCTGTCAGCTGCTAAACATATCAGAAGGTTTCCCAAAATTTTGTTTACAACCTCGGTTTGTCCGTCTATCTACGGATGATATGCCGAACTAAACTCTAACTTTGTGTCGAGTTTCTTCCATAGGGTCCTCCATAAATGCCCCATGAAATTCGTATCCCTATCCAACGTGATACTCTTTGGCACCATGCAATCTGACTATTTCCATAAAGAATAGTACAGCGATTCCTGTGGCATCACTTGTTTTCTTACATGGTATGAGATGTGCCATCTTCAAAAATCTGTCGACTACAACAAATATTGAGTCATTCCCCTGCTGCTTCCTTGGAAATCCTAACACAAAATCCATGCTAAGATGCTCCCATGGGTTCTCTGGTACCGGCAATGGTGTATACAACCCTGTGTTCTAGATCCTTCCTTTTGCCAACTGGAAAACTTGACATTGTCGAACCCATTTTCTGACATCTGTCGACATCCTTGGCCAGAAATACTTTTCGTCGATCAATGCTTTGGTCTTGTCTATTCCAAAGTGCCTTTCTAACCCTCCATTATGAAATTCTCGGATTAGGTTCTCTCTCACTGATCCTCTGGGAATACACAACTCACTTCCTCTGAACAGGTAACCTTATTGAATGAGATAACTCAAATATGGAGTTCTGTCGGTGCTCCAAGGCTCACGACACGCCTTCCATGCCTTCGCAAAATATTCGTCGGCTTCATACTCTATCTTTATCGACTCTATTCCTGATGCCTGAACAGTTATCGTGCTCAATAACACAACTCCCCTGCTCAAGGCGTCGGCAACTTTGTTCGACTTGCCCGACCTATGTCGCAACAAAAATGTATATCTCTGGAGTAACTCCACCCACTTCATATGTCTATGATCCAACTTCGATTGAGTATTCAGGTACCTCAGCGCTTGATGATCGGTGTATAACACAAATTCCTATGGAAACAAATAATGCCTCAATTTCTTCAATGCTTGTATGATAGCATAGAATTCTTGGTCATAGACCGAATATTTCTACTTCGCTCTACTCAGTTTTTCACTGAAGTATGCAATTGGTCTGCCTTCCTGGCTCAACACTGCCCCAATTGCTGTTCCACTTGCATCACAATCGACCTGGAAAACTTTGTCAAAGTCTGGGAGCGCCAACACTGGACTCTCAGTGACCTTTTCCTTCAATTTGTCGAAATCTTCCTGGGCCTTATCCGTCCACTTGAACTCACCGTTTCTCATGCATTCTGTCAATGGTGCACAAATCCGACTGAATCCCCAAATGAACTTCCAATAGAAACTAGCAATTCCATGGAAACTTATCACTGTAGTCGTACTTGTCAGTTCTGGCCAATCTACTATTGCCTTCACCTTCTCTGGGTCCATCTCCAACCCATTACCTGAAATTACAAATCCCAAGTACACTAATTCCTTCTTCATGAAGAAACACTTTTGCAGGTTAATCATCAGCCTCTCTTCCTGCAATTTCTGCAATACTTGTCGAACGTGCTCCAAGTGTTCTGACTTGGTTCGACTGAAAATCAAAATGTCGTCTAGATAGACTACGACAAAATTTTCCAAGAATGGTTTCAGTACCTCATTCATCAATCTCATGAATGTACTGGGTGCATTAGTCAATCCGAATGGCATGACTAACCACTCATATAACCCTTCTCTTGTTTTGAATGTTGTCTTCCATTCATCTCCTTCTCTGAATCTGATCTGGTGATATCCACTCTTCAGGTCTAACTTCGTGAAGTATGTCGCTCCACTCAGGCAATCCATCAAGTCATCCATCCTTGGAAATGGAAATCTATACTTGACCATGATCCTATTTATGGCTCTTGAGTCAGTACACATCCTCCATTCTCTGCCTTTCTTTGGTGTCAATACTGCTGGTACTGCACACGGGTTCAAACTTTCTCAGATCAATCCCCTGTCCAACAACTCTTGGACCTATTGGTTGAGCTCCTATACCTCTGCTGGACTCATCCTATATGGTGCTTTGCTTGGAAGACTCGACCATGGAATCAAGTCGATCTGATGGGATATGCTCCTTGTCGGTGGCAATCCCGTCGGTTTCTCTTTAGCCATTATGTCCTGAAACTCTTCGAGCAACTCCTCGACTTCGACCGGAATGCTCTCCATGTCGTTCATTCCTTCGACATATGGTCCTTTTGGAATGATTTCATAACATCCCGACTGCTTTTCCTCCTCTGCGAGGAATTCCTTGGAAGTGCTCATCAACACACGCTTTTCCCAAAGGTTGCTATCACCGTCCTTATTGTTGGCTAGCTCTCGTTGCCTCGGCTTAAGAATCCTTTTCATGCCATTCTTCCACACTGTAACTGTGTTAGCTCAAACATCATAGATCATCTTTTGATCATATTGCCATGGTCTCCCCAACAACAGATGGCATGCAACCATGGGAACTACATCACACAGTACGTTATCCTCCAATCCTTCAACTCTAAAGTTGATCAGGCACTATTTGTTCACCTTAACATGGTGTCCTTTCTACAACCATCAGATCTTGTAAGGGTGTGGGTGTTCTCGACACTTCAACCCAATCTTGACGATGACTTCTGTCGACACAAGATTCTTTGTACTCCTGCCATCAACTATGGTCTTGCAACGCCATTCCCTGATCCGCACCTTTGTTCAAAAGATTGCCTTCTGTTGTGCTCGTTCCATCGGGTCGCGTTGATCTTCCTGGATCAAAGCTCTCTGAACCATCATATTTCGGTCTTCTTTTTCTCACCTCCACTGCTATCTGATGCTGATTCTTCCCTCCCATCGACTTGCTCATCTTTTCGATGTATGGGTTTCGACTCTTCAACAGCATGTAGGTTTTCTAGACATTCATATGCCTTGTGACCCATTTCTCTACATTTCTAACAGATTATAGCTGGTCTGTTAACTCCTTTCTTGTCGGATGGACCACTTCGACCATACACGCCTCGACCGCGGTTCTCACGACCATCGCGTCAGTTCTCTTGTGCTCTTTCCTTCGTCGATGTCCCTTTCATGCATTGACTATCTTCGACACCTTCTTTCTTATAGCCGCTACCTTGACCTTTCATGGAGACATTCTTTCCACCCCAACTAGTCATCCTGCCTCTAGTCGCTGTGGACTTCCTTGACAGTTTCTCTTCCGCCTTCAGAGCTAGCTGATAGGCTTCGTCGACTGCTCTGAATCTTGACATGTTGAGTTCATCCTCAACAGCATACTTCAGGCCATTTACATACCTGGCGATATCTTCTTCTCCTTCATCAATCTGTCCTGACCGAATTGTCAATCGGTAGAACTCCTCCGTGTACTCTTTCACGGTCATCTCTTTTTGTCGAACATTTTGTAACTTCCGGAACAAGGAAATTGCATAGTCACTTGGCAAGAACTTCCCCTTCAACTTGGCAACCATCCTGTCCCAAGATTTGATTTTCTCCTTGCCTTTCTCGAGTTTGTCAGCCTGTACATTGTCCCACCACAACGAGGCATGACCCTTCAACCTTAGACATCTAGTCTTAACCCGTTTAGGATCCTCGATCTGCTCTATGTCGAAGTATTTCTCCATCTCTCTGAACTAGTCGATCAAGTTTTCTGGGTCCAGGCTTCCCGAATATGTACTCATATCTATTTTCGCCCGACCTCTCATCTCTATCAGAAGCTTGATGAGTTTTTCCTCTGGTTCTTCTGCTGCGGCTTCCCGAGCTTCCACTTCCTTGACTTCCTTGTCACTGTGGTCTAGCGCTTTAGGAATGCAACCATGCCTTTGGTTTTCTTTGATCGCTGCGACTTCATTTTTCAAAGTTCGCATCATTCAGACGCATTCATCGAACATCTCACGATCCACTGTGACGGCTGTTGCGCCACGAGCTCTTCGTCCTCGGACATTAACGGCTCTATGAGCCATCTTCAACTTTCGCTTAAAATCCTCACACCTTCAACAGTAATGCAAGTCATGTTGGTATGATCTTCTCTTCTCCAACCGGACTCGCCTCTGGGCTCTGATACCAACTGATGCAAGTCAAGTTGGTATGATCTTCTCTTCTCCAACCGGACTCGCCTCCGGGCTCTGATACCAACTGACGCAAGTCACCCTACTGAAATAAGTTTCTTGCTTAACAATACACATGACACAAATCACAATGCTCACAAAAACAAGGTATAGAACAAGATGCCTGGATTGGCTTATATTACTTCTCGAAAATCAGTTACAATGTAAAATAACTGTAAGCAAATAACTAACTACAATCAGCCTCAGCCATTACAACTTAGAAGTAACTGTGGTGTGTTCTCCCTGTGTGTCGACCTCACCCTCTCCTGGTTCACCACGGAACTCTGAGCTATTGTTTGATCTCAACACTCTGCACTCGGCCTGTGTGACTCTTCACAACTCTCTCGGCTCTGCGCTTTGCTCTGCTCTCGGATCTCTCTCCTTGCCGTTTCTTTCAGAATGAAGGTCTTTTCTCCTCTTCTACTCCCTGGGTATTGTTTCCAATATTATTACAATCCCGAGACATGCATTCCCTCCATTCGTCGATCATATCCAAATTCTGCGAATCTGCAATGTCACCTTCTAGATGTGCTGTACATCCTCTATCCATTACGTCCTCTGTCATGTCCTTCACAAACTCGCCATAACTGTCATAACTTCCTCAGCAACCCCAAACAACTACTAAGTATAGTTCATTGACTTCCTATCCTTTTGACCCTGCAACAGCAATACAGTCCCATCTCGACTGCCCCGTTGGTTTGCTCCTTTCCCAATATATTTGGCTTCTCCAAACCTTGTCGTGTCGTAGCTTGACCACTTGTCGAATACCCAACCTCTTACATCACTCATCATCTGTCGACCATTTCCTCTCGATCCTCGACCTCTCGCGACATCCGTTGGTCCTTCAGTCGACCGCACCCTGACTGCTTCTACTCAACTTGCTGACTTCAACAAGTCAACCTGCTCCCCGCACCAGTGGTCATCGGCACTCCCGCTGGTCAGTTTCCTTCGGTCGATCAACTTCGACTGATCTGCCTAGGTCCTGATGCCCCTGCATCACATGTCGCTGGAGCAATTCCTCAAATTGTCCCTGGATGGCCCTAGGGTTCCAAACCAATATGCCCGTAGCACCCAAATCGTGTCTCAGATCACAAATCTGTTGATTCCAGTGGATCCCGGACACCAGTTTTCAGCTAGGGGCCTCCCCATAGCGTGTCGCCAACCCCTGGAAATGGTGCTATTGTGCCATCTCCAGAGCTAGGGTTAACTTGCGTAGTGAAGGCCATGCAAATCTTGCTCAACGGGGCCATTTCTTGTCTGAAGGATCCCAGGCATCCGTGGCCACCATGGAGACATCCATAAGGGACATACGCATGTGTGGGAGATGGAGGAACCCAGGTCCACTCACCGATTTGGAATCTGTTCCCCCGGAGCAAATCCTCAAAGTGTCCCTGAATGGCCCCGAGGTGCCGGACCAAGATGTCCACAGCACCCAAACCATGGCTCGGATCGTGAATCCGTCAATTCCGATGGATCCGAGACGTTGAGTTTTGGGTAGGGGACCTAGTGAATCGATATTAACAATCATGTACTTAAATTACCCGTTGACTCAATATTAACAATCCCCATTATCACAAGGGGATACATAAAGTTGAAAAAGGAAATTAAAGAAAACATATAAAGGGATACGTAAAGTTGACAAAGGAAATTAAAGAAAAAATATAATTTGCAGCGAAAAAATAGCAGGGTATGAACTGACCTGAGGAGATTCGAACCTGCGAACTATGTCTAGTCCCTAGGCTACCACCTTCAAGCTTGAAGTGCAGCTGACAATGGAAGACACACATGTAGTTTATTCCCACCGTGCGAACTTAATTTAACCTTATCAATCAATTCCCATCGCCATTTCCTCTCATACGACGTCCCATATCCATTTCTCTTGCCACCCGCTCTTCATTCATTCCGCATGCATTTCACTATGCAACCGTCTCAGATTCTCACTGCGTTTTCCCTCAATTAGTTTCTCAATTTAGTATGACCCACGCCCATCATCTGAGGAGTGTTTCCAGTGGTCTTGAGTTTCATCCTGGCAATAGTGGCGATTCATGGTATTACATTTCCCTTCGGATGCAATGTGGCAAACTCATAGATAACTATGATGGTTTCTATGACAAATGTGATGGTTTGGGTTTCGTGCCCCGGGATTAATTCCTCAAAGTGTCCCTGAATGGCCCTAGGGTGGCAGACCAAGATGACCACAACACCCAAACCATGGATTTGATCGCCAATCTCTCGATTCAGGTGGATTCAGGATGTCGGGTTTCATCTAGCCCCCCCATTGTGTTCCTCCAACCCTCTAAAACGGTGTTATTATGCCATCTCGGGAGGTAGGTTTTTTCCCAGTGAAGGCCATGCCAATCTTGCTCAAGGAGGTCATTTCTTGTGCAAAGGCTCCTGGGTGTGCGTGGCCACCGTGGACACATCCTTAATGGCCATACACTTGTGTGGGAGCTGATGGAACCTCGTTCCCCTCACCGGTTTGGGTTCCGTGCCCCCCGAGCAAATCCTCAAAGTGTCCTTGAATGGCCTCGGGGTGCTGGACCAATATGCCCGTAGCACCCAAAACATGGCTCTGATTGTGAATCCATTGATTTAGATGGATCCAGGATGCCGGGTTTCACCTAGGGGCCCTCCCAAAGAGTTCCTCCAACCCCCAGAAATGGTGTTATTGTGCCATCTCCGCAGCTAGGGTTTTGCTCAGTGAACCCTAACTCCTTGATTGGCAGAGTTTCATGTTTGTATATTGTAACAGGATAAGGCCAACTAGTTCATTTGATTTGTAGTTAAACATTGTAATTTGATTCAGTTTAATAGAATCCAACTTCTAGCATTCAATTCACGTTGAGTTTTCATAAACACCTGTGTGTTGTTGTGTGTTATTGTTAAGCATGAGGGTCTAACCAGACCTTCCTTGCGCTAGTTCATATCAGAGACCGAAGTAGAATCCGGTTGAGCAATTGAATTAGGAGAGACAAAAGAGCCTGGGAGTGTGTAGACAGCTCCAACAATGGTTGGGTAGATTTTTGCATGATTTGTGAAGTCCAGTTGCGATTGGATGAGTGAAGATTTGAGCTTTGGATGAAATGGATCAAAGAGGCGTTAATTTTGGGGTGTAGGATGAAGAGCGCATGGCGCAACAGTCACAGTTGATCGTGAAATGTTCGATGAGTGCATGAGGAGAATGAGAAGTCTGACTAGTGAAGTCGCAGTGATCAAGGAAAGCGAGATACATGGATGCATTCCCGATGCACTTGACCACATGTGAAGAACCTGCAACAATTAATTAATTAAAATACACGGGATAGAAGAAATAACAAAACTCGTAATCGCTTTATTGATCGCAGGCCACTTTGAGGGGGCAACCTCCTTTGAGCAAGCTTAATACAAATAACTTCACAGTACCTTCATTCACCTTAACACACACTTATATACTAAGTCTATGCCCAATATTATGGGTCAGTACCAATGGACATATAATACTACATGACAACTTATAAAGCATATGCGTCCAATACTATGGTTCAATACCATGGGCTAATACAAACTATGGATCAACAAATACTATGGGATGACTTACAAAGCATATGCGTCCAACAACAATATACTAACAAAGTAAAGAGAAGGGTTGACACGGGTTCCTAACATCCCCCATCCCTTAGAGAAAGCTTTTGTCCTCAAATCTTTAGATGTGGAAATTCATGCGGAAATTGAAGGAGTGGTTCGCTTGGAGCATCCTCGGGTTGAATTCCATGCCACTAAATGAATACCTCTGTGATAGATTGAGAGAGAAGATGATGCCTTCTTAGTTTCAGGGAGGATTGCGTGTAAGGATGTAGATGAAGAAGAACCATATCAACTGCGTGAAATGTGCACTCAGAACGGTGTTGATCGACTTATTGTTTCAGTCAAATTCGTGCCATGTGAAGATTCTCTTGCAGAATGAGAAGAATCTTATCACAGTTTCGAAGAACCGAGTCAATTTCCCGAACTGGGGAACTGCTGAGGGTGTATGGAAGAATAAATGGGGGTTCCTCTCCATAGGCTGATGCATATGGTGTCATTTTAGATGTGGTATTGTACTACCAAAGCGCTTCAAGTAAATCCATAGAAATAGTTATCCAAATCTGTGTAGGGATAGGCAAGGGTTCGAGCAGTCCTGAAAGGAGTGTCGGTTCACCCTTGTTGACCTTGCAAGTATGACAATTATCCACTATCTGTTGAATTATCATTTTCAGTCCCTTCCAAAAGAAGTTACATTGTTCCCGGTCATACGTTTTGAGGAACCCAGAGTGCCCTGCTGATGGAGAAGCATGGAGTTCATAGAAGACATAGCCCTATTGAAGTGATTGCAACCAATTTGGAACAAGCAGAGAAATAGCTATAAGAGAAACTGGATCATCCAATGTGCGAGAAGGGGCATCTGCCACCAGATTGTCCTTACCTTTCTTGTAAGTGATTGCATAGGCATAACCCAGGAGTTGGATAACCCATTTCAGATGTGCCAGGGAGGAGACCCGTTGTTCCAGGAAATTTTCTAGACTCTAGAGATCAGTCTTGATGCATAAATAATTCCCTAATAGGTATGGCTGCCACTTTTGTACTGCATGCAAAATAGCCATCATTTCCTTCTAAGATGTAGATGTGGCTAAATTCTTACCGGAAAGGTCTCTTGAAGGAAACAATCCCACAAGTTCAGCAAAGACACCTGCATATCTATCCAAGGTAGTAGTGGAGACTGTTGATGGGTGCATCTGAATGGAGTGGAGATGAGCGATGACACCGTGTGAATTATTCTTAAGGAGATTTTCCAGGCGATGTGAACTAATGATGTGGAGAGACCCTGGTTGTAATCCCGTAAATTTGTGTTGTTTCCCATTGACTGAAAACTACATCCAAAGTTCAGCAAAATCCCATAAGATGGGGCCAAGAGTGTGTAACCATTGAATGCCCAAAACCACATCACATCCGCCTAAGGACAAGGAAAACATGTCATAGCACAGGTTATAATCTTCCAGAGAGATACACACATTGTGACACTTCCCCTTGCAAGGTAAGGTGCTCCCATTGGCAACCATGAATTCAAAGTTGGAGCAAGGATGGACAAAACAACCAGCCTGTTTGGCGATCCGAGGGTCAATGAAGTTATGAGTGCTACCAGAATCAATGAGTATTGTAAGAGGAAGCTTCTTGAAGTAACCCCTCACCTACATTGTTTGGGGGGTGGTGAGTCTAGCTAAAGCATGAAGAGATATCTCTGGGTGGTCTTCCTGAGATGGAGTGTCAATAGGCGGCTCTTGAATGTCGACCTGATCATCCATTGTATCTAGGGCTTCTTCACCAATTTCATAGGTAGGTGCAGAATCCACATCCAAGAGATAGAGATTTTGTTGAACACATCTATGTCCTCGAGTGAATTTCTCATCACAATTATAACAAAGCCTTTTTCTCTACGTGCCTGCATCTTTGTTTCATACAAATGCTTGATAGGGGTTGGTCGAGGAGCTGGCGGGATGGGAGGTCGTTGAGAACCCATATTTCAGAAGGGAACAAAAGTGGGTTTGGAGCATTGTTGGACTGCAATCTTGTCTTCTTCCAACTTAGCCAACCCTAGGGCTTCCAACATTGTGTTGGGACAGAACATTTTAACCTCTGAGCAGATTTCATCCTTAAGACAACTGATAAAACAACTCCTGTAGAATTTATTAGACAATCCTTCTATGTGATTGGCTAGTTTCTCAAATTCTGTCTAATACTCTCTCACAGTTCCAATTTGGAAAAGTTTAGTGAGGGCTCCTATGAATTCATCAAAAGCACTAGGACGAAATCGTTGCAAAAGGAGCTGGCAAAAATCTGGCCATTTTGGCTCTTCATGAGCCTTGATGTACCAACGGTACCATTGAAGAGCTTCATGTTCCAAATGAAAGGATGAAAGTGAAACTTTGTTGACATCAAAAGTATTATCCAGACTGAAATATTGTTCTGCATGATATATCTAGCCAGTCAGATCAGTACCATTGAAGCGAAGAAAATCAAGCTTCGGACCACGGAAATTGCTGGAAGAAGAGAACCCATTGTTTGATGAAGACTTAGACTGTTGTTTGTTGTTCATGGCTGAATCCTCAAGATGGAGGCCGAGAAATGTTTCATCCAAATCCTGGATTTTGGTTTTGATGGCTGAAAGTGCTTCCTCCATGGTTTTTTCTCCTGCGCGGGTGACAACCATAACCAGGAGTTTTTTTTTTTTTGAATGGGTAGAAAAACACAAATGGAAGCTTATTTAGTAAAGGGAATTTTGGATTTGGGAAAAACTCTGATGGGTAATTAGGGTTTGACTAGGTTTTGGACACTATCGAATGGTTAGGGAAGCAAAAAATGAGGATTTCAGAAGCGGGGTGAAAGAATGGGAAAATTTGTCAGAGAGGGACAAAGAAGCAGAAATAGGGAATGAACATGGTGGCAAAATTTGAAGGTGAGTGGGTGAAAATTAAAGAAGTTATGGCAAACCCTAAAAATAGACAATTGTGGGATTTCTTGCTTTGGGAAGTAGAATTTGGGATAAGGTCCTCAGGAATGAAAGATGTAGAATGGGATGACAGGGATGTCAGTGAAGTTTCAAGCGAAACAGAGTGAAAACAAGGGAGATATGGCAAAAAAGCAGATTTTTTTTTCTTCAGAACGGATCTGCTATGGCGCAGAAGGGATTGGAAACAAATGGATCTGAAATGATGCAAAAGGGATTGACAACAAATAGATCTGAAACTGCATGGAAGTGATCGACAATAGTTCTGGACAGAGGAAGACTGTGGTTTATCAGCTGAAAATAGATATGGACCCCGTATGCTCAGCTTCCTAATGATTCAGGGATTCACTTATCCACCAATGTTGTCTGAGGGCTTGCATATTGGGGAAGTACCCCTCACGCCACAGCTCACGTAAAACTGATAACCACTTTGCCACAAATGACAGCTCTTGGTTTACCTCATGGGTGGGAACTAGTCAATCATGTAGGGGTCAGTGCCCTTTTCACTAGCATGTCCTCTCAATGGGCCAGCTACTTTGGGGTTCCTGTGGTACTCCTCACAATACGTTTTAGGGATTATTCCCAAGTACTTCCCATAGTTAAGTGGATAGGGATTATTCCCAGATCCGAACCTGCAACAATTGCAATTTTTTTTTTTTAGAAATTTCACCCAACGAACCCAAGAAAGTACTCTAATACCAGATGTGAAGAACCTGCAACAATTAATTAATGAAAATACACGAGATAAAAAAAATAACAGAACTCATAATCGCTTTATTGATCACAGGCCACTTCGAGGGGGTAACCTCCTTTCAGGAAGCTCAATACAAATAACTTCATGGTACCTTCATTGCCCTCAACACACACTTTCATACTAAGTTTATGCCCAATACTATGGGTCAATACCATGGGACATATAATACTACGGGATGACTTATAAAGAATATACATCCAATACTATGGGTCAATACCATGGGCTAATACAAACTATGGATCCACAAATACTATGGGACGACTTACAAAGAATATGCGTCCAACAACAATATACTAACAAAGTAAAGAGAATGGTTGACAAGGGTTCCTAACACCTGTAGCTAGGGTTTTACCCCTAGCTTGTGCCAATGAGCACCTACTAAGGAGAATGGACTCCTTAGTAGCAGTTCAGTAATGATTAAATGATTAAGCTAAAACAACAATTAACAAACTACTTTAAGCATTGCATAAGACATAAATGAAAGATGTAAAAAATGGTTTTATATTAATGTTACCTTGGGTGTCAAGGTTGATGAAGCCCTTTGCAGTGTCCAAGAGGATGCTCCAAGCTTCAAGATGCTCCTTCTCCTTCTCCAATGATGGGAATGGGCCAAAAGTGGCTCTCTAGGTGAAAGTAGTTCAATGGTGAACTAGGGTTTCGAGAGAGATTTTGGCAGAGTAAGGGTGCTTGTGATTGTGGATATGGAATAAGGGATCTCCATCACCTATTTATAGTTTTTTTGGTGATGGAGTGCTGACCCATGGTTTTAGGAAACACATGGTTTAGAGTAGCTGTATAGGGTTTTTTCCTCCTTTTCCTCATTATTTTATATTTTTTATTCCCTTTTTAGGGGATTTTTGCTATTTTTGGAGGAAAAGGGGGTTTTTTAGCCTTTTTTAGGCTATTTTGATGGTTTTGTGGCCTTTTGGAGGCATTTTAGGCCTTTTGGAGGCTTTTTAATGGGATTTTTTGGGATTTTTAATGGAAATAAGGTAGGAAAATGGACAAATGAGCCATATAATGTGGTAGATGAGGTAGTGAACACTTTTTGGGTGTTAACAGATTGCCCCCTGATGTGCGAGGTCAGGAGCTAATCGTATGGCCGATGGACATCATAAGTCATGAATGGTTTTCCTGGGATGTGGAGAGAAGAGAAGAAACAAACTGAAGCCCGGAACAACGATCCCGAACAACTGCAAGGACTAAAAGTACATAACCTCAATAATGGATGAGGAATCATCTGATCATATGGACGAGGCGGGCATTCCCATGCTCGTATCAGGATATAACATAATAACAATGGGGTCCAAAACATGGGGACCTGAAATATACATGACCTCAAATACTGACTGAGGAATAATCTCAATATATGGACGAGGCGGGCATACCCATGCTCGTATCCAGATACATAAACAAAAACTGTGAGGCCCGAAAAAAGGAGGACCTGTAAGATACATGACCACTGTGTATATCATAAGAGTCCAGAGGGGACACAAATCTAGGACATACTGCTGAGCGGATCATGTGTGAACTGCAGAACTGGTGCACTGGAACAATCAACAGTGCTACTGAATGTGGTACCAAAGGAACTGATGAGCTGCTGGATCATAGTTACTGGGGTCATACTCTCCATGGTACACTGGACTGGAATAAACCTGGGTACTCAAGGAAGCATAGAACTGGATGGCTTCCGAATACAATCGCCAACGCAGCCCGGACATCCACGGGAAAATATAAATGGGCATTCCAAAGTGACTCACCAATGTGCTAGAGTCGGGGGGAATCCGGGGTCTTCGACTAAAAACTGGTGGGATATAATCCTACGCGATCCTCAACGATGCGAGCAAGGTGCTGAAGTCGAGCATGTGAGGAACAACCACTCAGAGAGGCAATGATGTCTCCTCTCAGAATGATCCGTAGGCACTTACCACAGATGGTGATAAGTCCAAGGCGTAGGGACCTCTGGGCCTATCCTCTGGAATAGAGGAGCTGTCGTCGACAGAGGGAGACCTGCAACTATCAAGGCAATGATGTTTCCTTGACAGGAGCGCGAGGTACAAGACCGAAACGTGATAGTGCTGATGGCAGGACGGAGAAACTGTGGAGGGACAACTGGGCAAGTAGAGTAGATGGACTCAAACTTCCTTTGTTCAGAGTATAATAATGGGAATGATCTGGCAGCATATGAAACTGACTGAGGGGAAAGGGATCATAGCTGTAATGGATCTGGGAGGATAACTGGCTGAGGGATACTCAAGCTGTGGTAAAATGGCAGGAGACTGCAGAATACTCTGAACAAAGGAGACCTGATTGGGGGTGCTGCCGAGATGATAGATCAAAGTGCCAAGAGGCACGGGGGAAAACTTCTTCATGGGTTAAGGAACTAGAAGAAGTGTGTGTAAAATGGTACTGTCGTGTGGATTTTACGAGCCCAGGACAGTTCATGCTCGTGGTTGCTTTCAATTTTAATGAGTCTGAAAGCAAATAAGAAGACTCTGAAATGATGGAATGGTACTGTCGTGTGGATTTTCCGAGCCCAGGACAGTGCATGCTCGTGGTTGCTTTCAATTTTAGAGAGTCTGAAAGCAAGTAAGAAGAATCCAGGGGGTTTCTTTTTCGTAGATTTAGTCTCCAAGGCCCAAAGAAGCATAAAAGGATGCAATGAAGAACTCTTCTAGCCGGTGTGACTAGAGTATTCCTTTTTCGTAATTAGTCTACCAGGTCCGGAAAAGGGTTAAACTTATACCAGATAGACGCCCTTTCAGGTACTTTAGCGAGCATGAAAGGAAGCAAGATTGCTCGGCGATCTTTTCATTCTTTTAGGAGTCAGAAAAGAGCTTAACGGAAACTCCCGAAGTGCCTTTTTCGTAAAGGACTTGTCCGGCCCGAAAAAGGGATAAAATTATACCGAACAAAGGAAGTGGCCAGGCAAGGAGGAAGTTTTCAATCAAGGATCAATAATGGTGACCAAGAACGAGGGTAGGTAGGAACACTGATGGGCCTCCTTGCGGGGTAGATGAAATGGTGGTAAAATAACGAGACATTTGCAGTATGGCAGGAGTGAATGGCTCATGTAAAAATGTGGAACAATCCGATTGCAGCCGATGTGGCACGCAAACCGAGGCAGCAAGGTGTTGGGACACAATGTTGAAAAGTGTACCAAGTGAGAGTGAGAAATGATCTCAAGCATCATCACGAGCGCGGAAAAATGAATCCGGCGAGATAAAGGATGTTAAAAACGGGTAACGGCCGATGTGGCACGCACACCGAGGTGACGAGGGCCTTGCGGAAAAATACCCAAAAGATCGGGGGGTGAGAGCGAGAAATGATCTCAAGCATCATCACCAGCTTGGAAAAATGAATCCGATGATATAAAACATGTGAAAAACGGAGAACGGCCGATGTGGCACGCAAACCGAGGCGACTAATGGTGTCTAAAAAATGGACAAAAAATGACGGGGTAAAAATAATGCAACGAGGTGACCATCATGACGGTCTCGTCGTGCTGATTCCGGTGGTGGAAACGGTTCGGAAAACGGACGCCGTATGGGGCCAGAATGACCAAAACAAGAAAAAGTCAACTGACTATAAATAGTGGTGGGTCCAACATGACATGTGTCATTTGTACTTGTTGACTTTGACTTGCGAGGTGAGTGTACCAGAGCTTAGGTGGCGTTTCGGAAAAATACCCGAAAAATCGAGGGTGAGAGCGAGAAATGATCTCAAGCATCATCACCGGCTCGGAAAAATGAATCCGACAGTGCAAATGGTGCGAAAAACGGAGGTCATAAGGACTCCGAAATGGTCAAAGGAAAGAACTATGCGTATCAAATCAAATCTACAATTGATATGTGACCTCAAAAAATGGTTGAGATCACAAGTGTGAAAAAGTGAGCAGGTTTAATGATCTGCCCCCATGCTATGTGCATGGGGTTTGTGATTGTGGATCACAAGTGTGTGGGTTTGAACAATGGGTTCATTGACGTGCTGAGATAGATGTGATGGGGTAGGGTCAAAATGATTGATCATGCCTCCTATCCCAGGGTCGAGGTAACCTATCATGCCCCTTGACGCAGAGGTGTCAAGGTGGTGCTCGATGATAGTGGGGTCGAGACCAGGCATTTCGGTATAGGACCAGGAAAAGACATCACAGAATTCTCGGAAGAGTTTGCGGTACTCCTCAATCTCTTGTTTACTGCAGAATGCTCCTAAAGTGATGAGTTCAGGGGCACGTCCTGGGGCAGCGATATCAACTTGGATGACAGGTGAGATGTTGGCCATGTTACCCTCCTCGAAGGCGTCAGGAGCGGGGATAGGGTCCTTGAACCAGTCGACCTTGGTGGGGAGGAAGTCTTTAGACTCAACTGTGAATTGGTTAGCTGTGCTAGAGGAGGATTCTTCTGGGATGAAATAGGAACGATGGTGCATATCGTCCCAGGGATAATCCGGGGCAGTCAGGGCCTCAAGAACTTCCTCATCGGTATGGAAAGTTTGCGTCGTCAAATCGGTTGACGAGGGAATGGTAGTGGAAGAGATCATGTAAATGGTGTTAATCTCTCCAGAAGGTGAAGAGTCTGGGGGGTAGATCTCCTCAATGGTAGGTGGTGCCGTCTCAAGATCCAGATTGTTCATCTCATAGAGAGCTGCTCTGTAATCCGGGAGATCGGGACAATGATGTGAATAATGCCCGTAAATACCGCATATGGCGCAGGAGTGGTTGGTACGTAGGGACTTATCTTTAGGCTTGGGAGTGGGGTTGAGTTCGACAGTTGGGATGTTAGGGTCATCGTCGAGCATCTGCATGTGCTTCTGTAATGCTGGTAATTGTGGGCATTGGTGAGTGGCATGGCCTAACTCATCGCACAGCGAGCATTTGGGAGGAGCACGAAATACTGGAGGCTTTTTGACTGTCTTTGGAGGTGGTACAGCAGTGTAAGGTTGTGGACCTCTGCCCCTAGTGGGTTTGGGAGTAGGAGGGGGAGCCGTGGAGGATGAAGGGGTAGAGACACCAGGAGGTGGCTGAGAGGTAGTAGCCATGGGTTGCACCGTTTGGAGGACGACATCTGGTGTCGGCGGGCGAACGGGAGGTGAAAGATACCATACAGGTAATCCCAAGGTTAACCCCGGGAGGCTAAGGGTAGCCATGACCGGGGCGCTTACTACTCCCGATGGAGGGACTAGGAAGGGGATCGTATGGATCGGTGTAACACCAATGTGGCTAGGTACCAGTGGTGGTTTAGGCAACAAGGGTGGTTGAGTGTTAGGTGGTAGGTTGTCGTGGGACAAGGTACATAAATCAGACACTTCGGGCGTAGATGATGGCGGAGGAATGGATTGAAAGGTGGAGGTCATCGGCGCGTCTGAGTAGACTCCAGGCCCCGAAGAGGAAACAAACGAAGTGGTGGCAGGAGAAACAGGTTGTTCAACCATGGGGAGAAAGTTTTCAGGTGCCGTCGGAGCACTGGGATCATAGTATGTGAGCTGGTCAATTTTAACCACGCGTCCCTCATGGGGGAACATCATGGTGCGAAAGACGGAAGAGGCAACCGCCCGCATGGCATACATGTAGCTGCGGCCAAGTAAAAGGTTGTAATCCAATTGGGCATTGATTACCTCTATGTCAATAAGGACGGTTTTACCACCTAACTGGACGGGTACGTTGGGTAGGAGGCCTTGGGGCTGGGCCGAACGACCGTCGCAGGCACGTAACGCAGTGGTGGACTGCTGGAGGGGAGGGGATCCGAGCTTCTGCCATACGAATGTAGACATAACGCATGTGGAGGCACCCTCATCGATGATGCACCGATGGATAACAAGATTCCGAACGGAGACAGTAACTTGGAATGCTAAGCTGGAAGGTAGGCGTGGTTCAGACTGGTCTAAATCAAATGCCATCATCTTCGAATCATTTGGGTCAATGCCCCCAATGGCAGAGAGTAAGGTCTTGCGCTGGGAAGGGCAGTTCTTCAAGACCTCTAGTGCAGACATGGCTACGGGAGATTGAGCTAGGTCGTCTACGATGTTGTAGTTTGACGCAGCGCGCGCATTAGGGTTATTGTTGATTCAGCAAAGTGGGAAATGAGCTGCTTTCGCAGCGCCGTCTACGGGCGGCAGAGGTATACGTAACGCTTGATCGGTGGGATGGGCGTTAGTAGTTTTATCCGTGGGATTGGCTTCAGAGGTGGAGCCATATTGGTTCCGACGGGTCTGGAGATTGACATCAGCAGATGACATCATCAGCAAGTGGTGGGTACCTGAGTCAAACATGGGGTGATCAGGAGCGGCGTAAGTGATCTGTTGCTGTTGGGGTTGCGCGTTAGATTGGGGGGCCAACGGCTGAGTGTTCACCACACCTTGGGTTGGTAAGGGGTTTTGCAGCACCAAAGGGGGTTGTTGAGGTGGGGGGGGTTGGGTGGCGCTTGGGGAGCCGCATGCCCTTGGCGATGGGCCTCGTCAACCCAGAGCTGTCGAGCTCGCTCCAAGTGTGGGCAAGCATGGGTGTAATGTCCATAGACTCCGCAAATAGAACAAGGGTGGTTTGTTCGCAGATTGAGGTTTTTGGCCTGCTTGGGCGGGCGATCAGGGTTTTGATTAGCGGGGGCCGCATTGTTGTTGTCAGGGGGATTAGCCGGTTGACCAGCTTGGTCTGCAGGTTGGTTGTTTCCCCGATTACGGCCCTTGCCGCGGTTCTATTGGCCCTGGTTACGTTGGTTATTCTGGTTTTGCTGCGGGTTCTGTTGGGCGTAAACTTGCCCTTGGGCAGCAGGTGGATTTTGAGGTTGCACAGGTGCTTGAGCAGGCTGCGGTGGATGATATGTAGGTTGAGGCTGAGCAGGTGCAGCAACTTGAGGGGGTGGCTGATAGGACTGCGGAGTAGGTTGTGGATGTGCCGCAGGGGCTACCTGTGGCGGATAATAAGCTGGTGGGGCTTGTGAAGGCGCAGGAGCTGAGGCAGCCTGCTGATGGTAGTAAGGCTGAGGGGCGACTGGAGGAGCATAAGCAGGAGTCGCATACCCGAAGCACTGAGGTGGACATGAGGGTCCATGGGAATGGTGATGTGTCATGGGAGCATACGAGTTGGTTGCTCCAGACTGTGAAGTAGCCCGCGACAGGTCGGGGCCAGGGGTAGGACGTGCTATAGAAAATGGTTGGGGATGCGAAGAAACACGGCCAATGATACCATCTGCAGCGTGGGATGCCCCCGGCGCATCATGATGGGAGGACTCGCCGCGAGGGGCGTCAGGTATAATGGTATAAAGGTAACCCGATTGGGTGTAAATGAGGTCGAACTGTTGAGCCTTAAGGATGGCTTCTTCTTCAGACTGGGGTCTTTCTGAGGCTACATCCTTAGCGATAACAGGGAGAAGGGATTTGAGGAACCAATCTAGGAAGATACGGTCGTCTAGTTTAATCTTGCATAAGCTACGGCGTCGACGCCACTCATGGATGTGGTCCGTGATATGGGTAGCCGTGTTTTGTCTACAAGATAGAAGAATCTCAACGCCCGCGTCATAGCGGACAGGCAACTGGAAGAACTGCAGGAAGGTCGAGGCCAGGGAAGCAAAGGTGGAGTGGGTCCCATGAGGCTGCTCAATATACCACTTGGCTGCAGAGCCAGTGAAGGTGCGCTGTAAGAGACGGAGGCGAACAGAGTCGTCGACTATGGAGTTAGAGGAACACCATAGGTGGAAAGACATGATATGGTTTTGTGGGTCCTCACCGGTCTTACCCTCGAATTTAGGGATGTCAGAGGGTAGTTTGGTAGGCATATGAGGCCACATAGGGTCGTGTCGAATAGGATCGTTGGTCAATCTGGCCAGGTCAGGTAGGTTGAGGCTAGCCATGAACGGCAAACTGGAAGAAGGCTGTGATACAGTAGTGCTGTGGACCAAGTTGGGGCCAGTGCCCCCAAGTGGAGGGACAAGATGTGAGGTGGTCCCCCCAAGTGGGGGAACTGAGGTAGTGAAGGATGGTCCAGCACCACCATGGGTAGTGTGAGCCACTGATGTAGTGGGGATAGGTATTCCCGCTGTGGGAATATGTACCGTGAGGGGAACGGTAGATGGTTGCCCCATGGAGGGCATACCAAAAACAGGTGTAGTACCTGGTGTAGTGGTGGATGTGCCACCAATGGTCCCTATGACAAATGGAGTGGAAGTCGTGCCAGCCATGGGGCTAGTAGGGGCAGTATAAATAGGGTTCTCAGACTCTTCGTCAGAATCAGAGGTAAAGTAAGGTGCGTCACTATCTGGTGACGGAGGCCTACGTCGCTGACGAGTGGAGTCAAGTGACAAGGCTCTAGATCTGTGATGAGTGGTATCAACGGACAATGATCGGAATCTATGACGAGTGGTGTCGAGAGAACCGTGCTGTGGGGGCTCGCCCCTGAGGCGCCGAGAATGTCTCGGGGACTCAATGGTGACAGATGGTGTCTAGTCTCTGTGGGTTGAGGTGAGTATAAAAACAACTCAAAAATCCTAATGCAACCGAGTGTGCAGAAGGAGAGCTAAAAAGCAAGGCACTCAGGCCAACAACCAACTCAAAACACCCACTGCAACAGCTGTGCTACAATAGGTGGAGTAACAACAAAGATGGTCAGAATACCAACAAGCAGCAGGTTTCCTAAAAAGAAAAAAATGGTGGACTCACTAGACCAAAGGGAGGTAAAGGAGCATGCAAACACCTAACTAAAAGTATTCTGACTCAACTAAACATATCCTCTGCAAGGTGATGAAATCCAAGTCAGACAATATGAGTAGGAAAGCCAAGTGGCTATGATATCCCCCTACCGGGAGGGACACCGGGTAGTCAATCCTAGAAGAATGGCAACTCAGATACCCCGTTCATGACACGTCCAGAAAGGTGAATCTGCCGTTTAGTTCGTTGACCGCAATACCCCTATACAGGGATATCCCGTGAACCGCGAAAGGTAGCCCTTCGGTTACTGAATGGAGTGCGGTATTCCACTCAGGCCTCCGGAACCAGTCTCCCGACTTCAACCCTCCTAAGGGAGAGGCCCTCTGACAAACTGGTCGTGACCGTGCCAAAAAGTACTAGGGGATTTTGGTTCCCTATTTGGACAACAACTATGTCTCAAGTGAAAGTGACCGAGGGGTGTTATTGGAAGCCTATCCCCCCGACCCTACCTAACTACAATGATTCTTTTGTGTTCCCCAAGTGGGGTTAGAATGTTGGTTCAATTAGGTACTTTTTAAGGCTCATTTGATTTATGTGACAGAGTGTGTGCACGTGAGGTGATGAACCCAAAAAAATAGAAGTGCCACAAGGGGGGCAACTTCCAACTATCAATAATTCTGAAATTGAAAGTTTAACTTGCAAAATTTTCTGAATTAAAAATAACGAAATTTTAAAAGAATTCTGTAAAGGGAACAGAAATTATATTGCAGAAAGGCTGTAAGGTAGTGAGGCTGCAGGTGGGACAGAGGGCTGTTCAGATGCAGAAAATATTGCAGCAAAAGGGGCTGGGCTCAAAACAGGAAAAGAGCAGAAATCAGACCGCGGGTCTATGGCGATTTGGAACAGGCCGACCGCGGGTTTAAGGGAAACAGCGACGGTCAGGTCGCGGCTATCGGGCCAACAGAAGCAGTCGGGACGCAGGAAATAGGGAACAAGACGCAGTCGGGTCGTGGCAAAAAGGGCTAACAGGCGCAGTCGGGACGCACGAAAGAGGCAGAAAGCCGCAGTCGGGACGCCGGAAAAAGGCCGACAGGCGCAGTCAGATCGCGGCAAACAGGCTGATTAGCCACGGTCGGATCGCAGGTAACAGACTTGAATCCGCCGGCAGGGCGTCGGAAGCAGTCTGAGAGCCACGGTCGGATCGCAGGTAAAGGCCTGAAAGGCGCGGTCGGGACGCGACTGCAGAGGGAAAAAACGCGGTATGCGGCGGCCGAAAGGTACAGCCGAAAGGAAAAAATTTAAAAAACGGAAACCAGAAATTCGAAAACTAGGGGAGTCGCCAAAACTGTAGCTAGGGTTTTACCCCTAGCTTGTGCCAATGAGCACCTACTAAGGAGAATGGACTCCTTAGTAGCAGTTCAGTAATGATTAAATGATTAAGCTAAAACAACAATTAACAAACTACTTTAAGCATTGCATAAGACATAAATGAAAGATGTAAAAAATGGTTTTATATTAATGTTACCTTGGGTGTCAAGGTTGATGAAGCCCTTTGCAGTGTCCAAGAGGATGCTCCAAGCTTCAAGATGCTCCTTCTCCTTCTCCAATGATGGGAATGGGCCAAAAGTGGCTCTCTAGGTGAAAGTAGTTCAATGGTGAACTAGGGTTTCGAGAGAGATTTTGGCAGAGTAAGGGTGCTTGTGATTTTGGATATGGAATAAGGGATCTCCATCACCTATTTATAGTTTTTTTGGTGATGGAGTGCTGACCCATGGTTTTAGGAAACACATGGTTTAGAGTAGCTGTATAGGGTTTTTTCCTCCTTTTCCTCATTATTTTATATTTTTTATTCCCTTTTTAGGGGATTTTTGCTATTTTTGGAGGAAAAGGGGGTTTTTTAGCCTTTTTTAGGCTATTTTGATGGTTTTGTGGCCTTTTGGAGGCATTTTAGGCCTTTTGGAGGCTTTTTAATGGGATTTTTTGGGATTTTTAATGGAAATAAGGTAGGAAAATGGACAAATGAGCCATATAATGTGGTAGATGAGGTAGTGAACACTTTTTGGGTGTTAACAACACCATAGCGACGAGGAAGTTGAAGAAGGGGAAGCCCGGGAAGTAGCCAACGAAGAACCAAAAGATAGATTCATCAAGCTACTGACATAAATGAGGGGTGAGACAAAGATGGATGTACCTACCTACTCAGCAAGTATGGATTGAGAAGACTTGATAGACTGGTTCAGAGAGATGGAGAAATACTTCGACATAGAGCATATAGAGTATCCTAAACGGGTAAAAATTACGTGTCTGAGGTTAAAGGGTTATGTCTCATAATGGTGGGACAATGTACATGCTGACAGAGTCAAGAAAGGAAAGGAGAAGATCAAGTCTTGGGACAAGATGGTTGCAAAGCTAAAGGGGATGTTCTTGCCTGGTGACTATGTGATTTCCTTGTTTAGGAAGTTGTAGAAATTTTGACAAAAAGATATGACCATGAATGAGTACACATAAGATTTCTTTAGGATGTCGATTAGATCGGGACAAATTAACGAAGGTGAAGAAGCTATCGCAAGATATGTGAACGAATTGAATTATGTTATATAGGATGAGTTGAGCCTGTCGAGGATCAGAGCGGTCGGTGAAGCCTACCAGTTAGCTCTAATGGTAGAAGAGAAACTATCGAGGAAAACCACGTCGACCAGAGGGAGGATGACTGGTTGAGGTGCGAAGACTGTTTCTGTGAAGGGTCGAAGTAGAGGAACCACAAGAGAAGACATCAAAGATAACCGACATGTGAAAGGGACAACGGCCAAAGAGAAAGTGTAGGATAACCAATGGGACGATTGAGAGACACGTGGTCGGGGTGCGTATGGTCGAACTGGTCTGATAGAAAAGAAAGGAGTTAACAGACCAACTGTAGTCTATTATAAGTGTCATGGATTTGGACACAAGGCATATGAGTGCCTGGAGAACCTACATGCTAGAGAAGAGTCAAAAACAAGACACCAAAGAGATGAGCAATTCGAAGAGAGTTCATAATCGACATCCGACAACAATGAATAAAGTAGAGGAAAAGGTCAAAATATGAATGCCAGAAGAACGTTGGTTCAGGACGACCGACGTGACGAGAAGGAGCCATCACAGCGAAAGGCTATCTTTCGAACTAGAGTGTTGATCGGTGATAGCTATTGCAAGACCATAGTTGATGGTGGCAATACAAAGAATCTTGTGTCAACAGAGGTCATCGAAAAGTTGAGGTTGAGATGTCAAGAACACCCAAATGCATACAAGATATCATGGTTATAGAAGGGACACCATGTCAAGGTAACGAAACAGTGCCTGATAAACATTAAGGTTGGGAAACTTAAAGACAATGTACTGCCTGATGTAATCCCAATAGACGCATGCCATGTGTTGCTATGGATACCATGGAAATATGATCAAAAGATGATCTATGATGGTCAAGCCAACATAGTCACAGTGTGGAAAAATGACACATAGAGGATGCTAAATCCGAAGTAGGAGGATCGAGCCGACTGTAAGGAGGGCGAGAGAAACTATTGGGAGAAGTGAGTGCTAATTTGATAAGCCAAGGTATTGCTCACACGGGAGGAGAAAAATAGGGATGTTTCACCATAATTATGAAAGGACCATGTGTTGAGAGGTCAATGATGGAGAATATTTTGGTCGAAGTCGAAGAGATGCTGGACGCGTTTTGGAGCATAGTAGTTGACAAAGCACTACGAGATTTCCACCAATGAGAAGCATATCCCATTAGATCGACTTGATTCCATGATCGAGTTTACCAAACAAGGAACCTCATAGAATGACTTCGGCATAGGGTCAAGAACTCAATCGACAAGTCCAGTAGTTTTTGGATAGAGGATTGATTAGATAGAGTCTGAGCCCATGTGCAGTAGCAACAATACTAGCACCGGAGAAAGGTGGAGAATGGAGGATTTGTACAGAATCCGGAGCTATTAACAAGATCACGATCAAGTACAAATTTCCATTTCCCAGGATGGACGACTTGATGGATTGTTTGAGTGGAGCGAGATACTTCACTAAGATTGACCCGAAGAGTGGTTATCGCTAGATCAGGGTCAAAGAGGGCGATGAATGGAAAACAACCTTCAAGACGAAGGAAGGATTGTATGAGTGGTTAGTGATGCCATTCGGATTGACTAATGCACCCAATAGGTTCATGAGATTGATGAATGAAGTACTGAAACCATTCTTGGGGAAGTTCATCGTAGTGTTCCTCGGCGACATTCTAATATTTAGTCGAACCGAGGTCGAACACTTGGAGGACATTCGACAAGTATTGCGGAAGCTACAGACAGAGAAGTTGTTGGTTAATCTGCATAAGTGTTTCTTCATGAAGGAAGAAATGGTGTACTTGGGATTTGTAGCCTTAGGTTAAGGGTTAGTGATGGACCCAAAGAAGGTAAAGGCTATATTGGAGTGGCTAGAACCAACAAGCACGACAGCAATGCAGAGTTTTCATGGACTTGCTGGTTTCTACAGGAATTTCATCAGAGGATTCAGTTGGATATGTGCACCATTGACGAAGTGCCTGAAGAAAGGGGAGTTCAAGTTGACAGAAGCTGCCCAAAAATCTTTCACTAAGTTGAAGCAGAAAGTGATGGAGAGTTCAGTGTTAGCGCTCCCGTATCTCGACAAAGTTTTCCAAGTCAATTGCGATGCGAGTGGAATGGAAATTGGATAAATATTGAGCTAGGAGGGATGACCAATTGTATTCTTCAGTGAGAAATTTGATGAAGCGAAGTGGAAATATTCAATCTATGACCAAGAGTTCTATTTTATTGTCCAAGCATTGAAGAAGTGGAGGCTTTTTTTGTTGCCCAAGGAATTTTTGTTGTACATAGAATGAAAGTTTTTGTAACCCCAACCCGGTTTCAAGCTTAATAGCTTCTCTGCATGGTTTAATTCCCAAACCCTTATATGCACAATTTTAACATAAAATAAACTATACTGAAACACATGAGATTCTTTTTCCAATTCAAACAACGCATAAATTTTTAACTTTCAACCAATAAATTCAAACTCAAAAATTTATGGCAGCCATTCACACATAAATAAACACTGGTATTTTTTACCAAATAGGTCCAGGATAATCCCCTAAGGGAAAACCTGACTGAGAGAGTGATATTATTATCAAAGAAATTCCACAAAATATTCCAACAGTACGTATATTTTTCTACCTTGAAACACGTGCCAGAAATGTACTTTAAACTATTGTACGAACTTACAATTTAGAACCTCAAAATATATGCCAGAATGGTCACACATGTGACTATACGGAATAGTATAGTACGAATATTTTCTCGATTTCTATGTCTGAATCTTTCTCAAAATATATGCATTGAGACTACTGCAAACTGCCATGAATTTTGTGCCTTGTACAAAAAACAATTAATGTTGTCTTTCTCGAAAATTGTGCCCACTTTCTCTCCTAAAAAACTGTGCAAATGTACGGTCAGGTATAGTACCGACACCTATGAAATTCTCTACAATTCTCCTGCTGTTCAACTCCTCGAAAATTGTGCTATTGAAGACCTTGGGAAATGTTCCCACTCCTTGGGAAAAGCACCCATCCAAATCCTCTTGATTTTTTTGCTAGGATTCTTCCTCTCTCCTACTCAAAAATTCGATGTATCTCTTCTTCTTATTCTTCTCTCCTAAAAATACTCTCTTGAAAAGTGAATAATGAATGAGTTTTCCTTGCCCTAGTCCCTTTTTTTTCATGGCAACTTCATTTTTCAATCTAATGATCTAGATTAGATCAGATGAGGGGTTCTCATTAAATGCTCAATTAAATAATTAATAAATGACATTTAGAGCACTTCATGTCATTTAATAGAGTGTGAGCACCCCCTTTTTAATTAATCACTTACTTGACTTTTATTAAATACGAACTTAGGATAAACCATAAATTTACCTTTTAATGAAGTGAATTTAAAATTATAAAGTGCATCTCACTTCATTAGTTAAAAATGACTAGGGGTCACCAATTTAAGGGTCCTTGTCCACCCCAAGGCAACAGTAGGTGAATAACACTTCCTAAGTAGATTTCCAGCACTCCCTCTTACCGAGGAAGGTGTTCATCACCACTCCGAACTTGTCTATGAAATGGACATGCTTCCCTCTACCCAAAGAATTCGTGAGAATATCATCCACCTACTTATCAGTAGAAATGTACTGCAACTGTACTACTCCTCTCTGAACATAATCCCCGATAAAGTTATACATGATCTCAATGTGTTTTGAATTGTCATGAAATACCGCATTCTTAGAGAGTCTAATGCAATTCTGATTATCGCAATGTATCACAGTAGGTCTGATCTCCTGACCAAAAAAATCAACCATCAACTTGTGAAGCCACAAGGCTTTAAAACTGGCCTGAATGGCTTCCATGTACTTAGCCTCTGTAGAACTAAATGCTATGGAATTTTGTTTCTAACTGAACCAAGACACAACTGTTGATCCCAAACTCAAACAACAACTGGAAGTGCTCTTCCGGTCCGAAACAATACTTGCCTAATCTGAACCTGTAAATCCAACCAATCCCACACCATCATATCTCCTATATTCCAAACAAAAATCTACTATATCGACAAGGTATCTCAACAAATGTTTTGCAGCTATCTAGTGCACTCTCATGGGATCCACCATGAACTGACTAAGAGTGTTAACTGCAAAATTCATATATGTTCTGGTGTTGACCAAATATATCAAGAACCAATCAACTGATGATATAAAGTAGGATCCACCAACTCTCCCTGAGAAGCATGAAGCTTCATCCAGTTGATGGTCATGGGTGTGAACATGGGTCTACAATCCTCCATCCGCAATCTCCTTTGAATATCTGCAGCATATTTTCCTTGGCTCAGGAAAACATATCCATCCTCCTTCCATATCTCCATCCCTAAATAGTAATGCATCAGTCCAAGGTCAGTCATCTCAAACTTTGAAGCAATATCTTTCTTACATGCTTCAATTAGGTGCTCTCCTCTTGTAATGAGAAAGTCATCAACATATAGCAGAAGAATGAGCGGAACACCACCAACCATAATAGAGTATAGGTTGCGATCCGCCTCACTCTTATGAAACCAAATCGATAGAAAATAAGTATCAATCCTGGAATACCAAGCCCGAGGGGTTTACTTCAGACCATACAAGGCCTTTCTCAGCCTACAAACATGTGAATCTCTCCCATGAATCTCAAAGCCTTGAGTCTACTCTAGATATACCTCCTCATGTAGAAAACCATTCAGAAAATAGGTTTTCACATCCATCTGATGAATCCTCCAACCCATCTCTGCCACAATGGATATCACTACTCTAATCGAAGAAAATATCGCAACCGATGCAAAGGTCTCATAGCAGTCAACTCCATCTACTTGTGAGAACCCTCATGCAACAAAATGAGCTTTGTACTTGTCGATGCTTCCATCTGCAACACACTTTATTTTATCCATCCACTTGAAAGTCATCACTCACTTCCCCTCCTATCTTGGAACAACCTCCCACACTCCATTATTCATGATGGATTTGTACTCTTCCATCATGGCATCTCCCCAAACCTAGTGTGGGGTAGCCTCCTCAAATGTAGTAGGGTTGGAATTAGTCAAACTAGTCACCATCGCCATTTAACTGGAAAATATCTTTGGTGCCCTACTCTCTCTGACCTCCCTCCTCAGTGGCCCCATAGACTCTTCAACTTCTTTCACATGATCCTTAATCCAACTTGCCTTATGTTTCCTGGAAGTAGCTTCTTGTGGAAGGCCCTCCTCCGTAACCTCCTCATATCACAACTGTCTCCTTGAAAAAGTACCTGTGGCTTGAGATCCTGTACCTGGTGATCCTAAACCTATACCACTTGAATCACGTGAAGGTTAAACCTGTGAACCTGTGACCTGTGAACCTGTCCATGTTCCAGAAGTCCCTGGAGACTGAGTACCTGTAACGTGTGAACTTGTAACCTGTGACCCTGTACTTTGACTCGTTGAACTCTGTGAAGGTACCTGTGAAGTACCAACTTGCTTCTCCATCACCTCTGAATCATAACACTTCCTGAAGGATTTCTCCTCCTCAAATATGACCTCCCTCCTCACCGCACCTCCCTCCTCACCGCAAACTTCCTCTATGTAGGAAGTTATAAACGAAAATCCTTCGAAGTCTTACCATAACCAACATAAATGTCTCTCTCCGTTGTAGGATCTAACTGTGTCCTCTTCTCATAAGGGACATGAGAGTATGTGAGGCATCCAAATATGCAGAAGTGACCTATATCATGTCTCTTCCCGGTGAACATGTCCTTAGGATTTTTACACCCCAATTATAGGTGTGGAATCCTATTTTGAACATACACAATAGTATTATAGGCCTCATCCCATTGAAAGAAAGGAAGACTCTCATCATGCAGCATGGCTCTAGCGGCTCCCACTATCTCTCTATTATTCCTTTCAACAACCCCATTCTTTTGTGGAGTGTATGGAACTGTCAACTTCCTCCTGATGCCCTCCTGTCTGCAAAATGCATCAAAATCCTTGGAGGTATACTCACCCCCATTGTTTGATCTAAGTGCTTGGATCTTCATCCCTCTTTGGTTCTCTACAAGAGCTTTGAACTCTTGGAACCTCTGCAAGACTTCCCGAGATTTTCAGCTTCTCAAAAGGTAGATCGAGGTCTTCTTGGTGTGGTCATCAATGAAACTGATATAGTACTCAAATCCTATCAACAGTGCAGAAGACATAGTTTCAAATAGTTCTGAATGAATCAAGACTAGTATGCTACATGATCTCGTGTCACTACTTGGAAAAGCAGTCTTGGTGTACTTTCCCAAAGTATTAATATTCAATATGCTAAGACAGAAAATATCAACATTACATTGCATTTCAAAACAATACCATATACAAGATCACTGAAAGAACAACAAGTATAGCATAAACACAAGAGACACAGATTTATCCCAGGAAACCCTCATGGGGTAGAAAACCCAGCAAAGCTTCCTTAATATAGATGACCAGCAAATACAAAGATGTAATCCACAAACATGATCTCCTCCTCCATAGCAGAGCTCTCTCTCACCTATGCACTAATCACAAGTAAGTGAATGTGTGTTAAATGAGGAACACACCTCCTCTATTTATACACAACTCCAACTTGACTTTTACACTAACTAGGTCGGCCCCAATGTTAACCACTGGGTTAGACACCCCATTACAACTAACTTTAGGCTTACCCCACTAGGGAAGTCTAATAACCCAAGTTACCACATTCTGACGGAGGAATAAACATCTCCAGATATACTATAAGGTCCTCACGGAGGAATGAAACATCTTCGAAATAATAAAGTACAAATATAATATTCTCAGAAGATATCTCAACACTCCCCCTTAACGAGAAGGATATTATAACAACATCTACAGGAGCAAGGAGTCATCAACTACATGATACATGATACATCTATAAGTCATTGGAAGCTTTCTTCATACATCATCAGTAACTCAAACAGTTACTGGAACATCTTCAAGATCTTCAATACTGGATCTTCATCTTCTGCAGCACTCGAATAGCTACAGCAAAATCATCATCTCGATCAACAAAATCGTCATCTGGATCCTCTCGATCAACAACATTGTCATCTGGATCCTCTAGATCAACAACATCAACATATGGATCTACCGATCAACATCATCATTTGGATCTCTCAATCAACAGCCTCATCGTCTGGATCTACCGATCAACATCATCATCTAGATCTCTCGATCAACAACCTTATTGTTTGGATCCTCAGATCATCAGAAGCATAGAAACATACCTTGCAACACACATAATCCAATTATAGGATGATCAATCCCGCTCACTTTAGGACATAAGTCCAAGGATGATACAATCCTATCACATGCATTTTGAACCAACCATTCAAGGATGATGCAGTCCTATCATGTACATTTTGAACCAAACGTTTAGGGACAATGCAGTCCTATCACGTACATTTTGAACCAGACGTTCAGGGATGATGTAGTCCTATCACGTCCATTTTGAACCAAACGTTCAGGGACGATGCAGTTCTATCACATACATTTGAACCAAATGTTCAGGGATGATGCAATCCTATCATGTACATTTTGAACCAAACATTTAGGGATGATGCAGTCCTATCACGTACATTTTGAACCAAACGTTCTGGGACAATGCAGTCCTATCACGTACATTTTGAACCAAAAATTCAGGGACGATGCAATCCTATCACGTACATTTTGAACCAAACGTTCAGGGACGATGCAGTCCTATCACGTACATTTTGAACCAAACATTCAGGGACAATGTAGTCCTGATCTGCTTACAGGATGATCAATCCTTCTCACTTTAAGACACCTCTCATGTCTAGGGATGATGCAATCCCGATCTACTTACAGGATGATCAATCCCTATCACTTTAATACACCTCTCATGTCTAGGGACGATGCAATCCTGATATACTTATAGGATGATCAATCCCTATCACTTTAAGACACCTCTCATGTCTAGGGACGATGCAATCCTGACCACAGTGCCAGTCCTTTTTCATACTGGATGTGACCTAAATTAAATCTAGGATTTTACCAACTATGAATGATCACCTGCTGCTACACTGAGCAGTCCAGGAGCGAACATTACATCATTATAGGACCTGCGAATGATCACCTACTGCTACACTGAGTAGTCTAGGAGTGCACATTACATCATTCCAGTCAACCACAAAGCCAATACTATTTCAACTTGGGTGTGACCTAGATCAGATCTAGGATTTACAACCACAGAGCTAGTACTATTTCAACTGGGGTGTGACCTAGATGAAATCTAGGATTTACAACCTATGAACGATCACCTACTAATCCAGGAGCAAACATTACATCATTACAGGTTTTGTGAATGATCACCTACTGCTATGTTGAGTAGTCCAGGAGCGCACATTACATCATTCACCAACATCTTTCTCAGAGACAAGAGTCTACAGATCAATTCAGGGACCGAAGTTCATGGATGATACAATCCCTCTCGTCCACAAGGGACCATTCATCGACCAAATTGTTGGTACAGGTATCCTCATCATCGATACAAGTATCCATATCACTGATACAGGTATCCTCATCATCAATACAGTATCCTCATCAATACAAGTATCCTCATTATCGACCTTATCATCGATATAGGAAATCTCATTATTGATACAAGTATCCATATCGATACCAGTATCCAAATATCACCATCGACCATATCACTCCCCCTTTCGAGGAGGGTCCTTCTGAACTACACCAAGCTTGTCTCGGAAATACTCAAACTTTACTCGAGATATATGTTTGGTCAATACATCAGCAACTTGTTCGTCAGTGCTCATATACTTGAGCTTGATAGCTCGTTTCTGCACCAAATCTCGTATATAGAAATATCGGATCTCTATGTACTTTGACTTATCATGGAACACTGGATTCTATGTCATCTTTATAGAACTCTAGTTGTCACATGGGATCATAGTGGGGTTCATCTCTAAGTCAAAAAATCCTAATAACAACTTCCGAAGCCATATCGCTTCACAACTAGTAGAGCAAGCAGCTATATATTCCACTTCAGTTGTGCTAAGAGCCATACTAGACTGCTTCCTACTAAACCACGAGATCATGGCAGATCCCATACAATAACATCCGCCCGATGTGCTCTTCCTGTCTGATACACTTCCTGCCAATCAGCATCTGTGTAGCCATACAATTTGAAATCATGATCTCCAAGATAAAACAGACCAAAGTCTATCGTACCCTTTAGGTACCTCATAACATGCTTTGCATCTATCAGGTGAACACACCTAGGTTTCACTAGATACTGACTCAATGTGTTTCATAGCAAAGCATATATTTGGCCTTGTATTCATCAGATACATCAATGACCCAATAATCTGTCTGTACAGAGTCACATCCACTAACTCTGATGAGTCCTCAACTAACAGCTTCAAATTGGAATGTATGGGAGTGGCCATGGCTTTGCACTCCAATACATCAAATACTTTCCATGGTTGATAAATATTCCTTCTGGGCCTTGCCACACTTCCAGACCTAGGAAGTAGTGCATCAATCCGATATCTTTCATCTCAAATTATGTAGCTAGCTTCTTCTTTCTTTCCATGATATGTTTCTCATTCCAGTCAGAAAGAGATCATCCACATACAGTAATAGTATGATAGGTTCATCATCCATAACCTTAAGATAAAGGTTAGGATCAGCTTTACTTTTGGTAAATCCCAAGCTTGTCAAGAAGCTATTAAGTCTCCTTCTGTGACTGAACATCATTCACACTTTGCATTGAGTATTCTTCTGCATATCTATCTGTGCCATCTCCCGTCAGATGGGTCTACTAATATGAGCCTCAAGATCATTTGAAATCTATGGTGAGTTCCTTCTTGCATCCATCTGAGAGAAGAATGTCATCTATGTATAGATAGCATCTTCAACCTTGTAGCAAAGGTTGAAATCCGCATCACCCATGGTGATCATTAAGCTCATAAAATGACTATCAATCCTGGGTACATGTACGGAGTTTTCTTCATTTGAATCCTGGGAGTTTTCTCGATTTGCACTTCTTCTTCAATTACACCATTAAGAGAATGGTCTTATCTAGCCACTTGGATCAAACATCTCGTCATGATCCTATTCATCTTTCTAAGAGAATCTTCTAGCCACGAGCCTTCTATAGTATGTTTGATTTGTAAATCTTCTTGTTGAACATCCATCACTTGTTCAGTGTTCATCATTCTTCATGATATTTCCTACAAATAAAAGTTAATTACATGATTAGTAATACTTCATAATCATCAAATCATGTTGACATGATAAACTATTATGCATACAGATATGATTCACATAGTTGTGCAACTATCTTGACCAATACTTTGGCACAACACTTTTCCATGTCCTATATGCATACAGTGGCTATCTAGATGCCTTCCATCTCTACCATAACATACTATCAAGAGCATGCACATCTCTCAGCATGTCATCAAAGAGGTTTCATTCTAGACAAGCACAATGGAGTGTTTGTCCAACTTACGAATCATATGCATATTAGTAGTATATTGTTCAATGCTATACGAATGCTTACACTCAGCATGAGCATTATCATTGACTATTTAGAGATTCAAGAAGTAATTCAAATGACAACTTGAATACTTATATTTTATGTTTGTATGGTTTCCTCCCGCTTGATCTCTATTTTCCCTTCATGATTATATGTCTTTGAACTTCTATCCATCCTCGACCACTATGCATGCTTAAGTATGCACTAGTGTCATCCTCATGATCTCATACACAAACATTCATTAGTATAATCTTAATACTATCAAAACATTATAATTCCAAATAAGCTTAATTATGTATGGTCATGATCATTTCATACATAGTTATACTTACCTAACATCCTAACACAAAGTAGGATTCTGACTTGATATAGGAAAACATACCTGGATTTTCATGCTTGGTTATGTCTTATCATACCCAAACAATATCTTCTTTGTTCTCTTCAATTATTTAGAGACTTTGTGCTAGAACCTGCATATCTCATAAGTTAAGCGTAGTATGACAAAGTCATACATACCTCGTAAGTAGAGCTTCTATGTGGTCAAAGACTAAGGATGAGTCTTTGTCTTTATGTCATCATGGTCATAGAACTTGATTTGTCTTTCTGGATGTACTTGTATCTTGTTAGCAGACAACATCATCCTCATACAACACCACAAGTGCATTAGTACAATCATAAGTGTCATAAAATTAATCAATGAATGTCTTATGTCACTCACATGCATTCATTATTAAACACTCATAATCATACTAACCTCAATAACATGAAGACAAACATATTATGAACTTAATCAAGAATCAAATTTCAAAACATACCTATGTCTTCTCAAGTCATACCTGTCGAGTAGTCTTCTCTATAAGGGTAAAAACCTAACCATCCAAGGCAGATCACTTGTAAACATCTTACGTATGTTCATGGTGATAGGATGATAGGATATCAGCACCATTTAAACCTTCTTGATGGCTTCCCTATCACTCTCCCAATTTTTCTAGGGTTTATTCTTACTTGGAAACCCTAATCTTCAATCTCCTTCCTCCCACAACATTTTGATGGAGGATCAATATGAATGGATTCCAAATCCATTATAAAATATTCCAATGTTTTAAAATTTGTCTGCAACATTGTATCAGGTCCTTCTAGACCTAAGAACTGAAAACCCTAAGTGAGAGCTTCTTCCTCCTCATCTTAGATTTCCTCCGTTTAGCCATTTCATATGTGCCATATTGTTTCTGGTGCATCTCTAAAACTTAGGATCTATAGGGTCTGAAAATTTTCCCTGTGGTAGCCTGACCTATCATCTTTCCAACCCCATAGTTCTGACCTAAATTGGATTCTCTGAGAGAGAGTTATGCCAAGTGTCGCAACGTGACCTGTTTATGGGATAAAATAGGAGAGCAAACTTCTACGGAGTGCCATGTGTCACTATCTCAACTTCATCCTCTAAAAAGAGGACCTGTGAAAGTACAGTCCGTTCCCTACCTGTCTCTTTTTACGAAATTTCATTTGGAGCTTCCTAGCCCGATATATGACCTTTTTTCCAACGTCACCTGTTTAGGACTGCATTCCGGAAGAGGCAGAAACCCTAACTTGTACTGATCATATCTCACAAAGTACAACAAATGTGAGGTTGTCCTTTGGAAACAAGGTACAGGGGATGTTATCTACAACCTTTATAGTTTTAATATCCTGAACCTTCACCAAAATGGATTTATAGAAAAATTTCCATGATGACTGGTTTTTGCTATATAAAACCCTAACTTTCAAATTGTCGCAAGTGAGACAAGTGTCGTAAGTGCCATACATTGCCTTCCTTCAGGCTAGCTCTAATACCATGTTAAGATTCAATATTCTAAGATAGAAAATATCACCATTACATTGCATTTCACAACAATAGCATATACAAGATCACTGAAAGAACAACAAGCACAGCATAAACACAAGAGACACAGATTTATCCTGGGAAACCCTCATGGGGTAGAAAACCCAGCAAAGCATACACAACTCCAAATTCACTTTTACACTAACTAGGTTGACCCCAACTTTAACCACTAGGTTAAACACCCGATTACAACTAACTCTGGGGCGACCCCACTAGGGAAGTCTAATAACCCAAGTTACCACATTCCGACAAAGGAATAAACATCTCTGGATATACAATAAGGTCTTCACGGAGGAATGAAACATCTCCGGAATAATAAAGTACAAATATAATATTCTTAGAAGTTACAATATCTCAACAGAAAGTACACCCTCTGCACACACCACCCAACTTTGTGTTCAACTAAGGAAAACCTGTAGACATCTCCCTCAGCAATCTCAAAGTTGAATGATGAAGGTGACCCATCCTCCTGTGCCACAACTCACACATCTCAGTGCTACTGATCACATGGTCTAATGTATGATGAGGCTAGAAGAGAAGCTTGTATAGTTTCCTGCATCTAACTACAATGGCACATGAAGTAGATGGTCCTACTGCTCTAGGAAACACATACACTTTCCCACCTAGGACATATACTCCAAATCCCCTTTCCTGAATAGAGGAAACTGAAACAAGGTTATTCTTCAACCCAAGGGCATACTAGACATCCCTGAATGACATAGGTTGCATGGACACCCTCTCAAACATGAAAATCCCACACCCAACTGCTCTCACAATAATATCATCACCCAATACTACCTCGAGACTCAATCCAGTCTCGGTCATCTCAAAAAACACATTACGAGTAGCTATCATGTGGCTCGAAGCCCCACTATCAATATACCATGTAGAGGTAGAGGTAGAAGCACTCAAAAAGTGGCCAACCAATAAGGAACAATGATCATAATCATCCATGTTACCCTCCATCTGGTGAAATTTATCCTCTCTGTACACCCAGAATAGAGAGGAAACTCTCCCTCAGAACAAGAAGTAAATTCATCAGCATTTGCTGCTGCTAGTGTCTACTGTCCTTTCTTCTTGTTGTTTGGGCACTGTCTAGCATAGTGTCCAAACTTCTGACATGCGAAACACTTGATTTTACTCAACTCTTTCTTCTGCTCACTTGTATACTGTTTGGCCCCACCCTTGGGACCCTTCTTGAACTTCTTCTTCTTCTTGCCTTTCCCTTCCAATGCTACATCCTCCTCATCACTCTGATGATGTGATGAAATTCCCTGTAGGTAACCTCTACGTGTCTCCTCCTGTATGAAATCATCCCAAAGATGATCCCATGATGGAATATTCTCAGGAGCAACCACTATTTGCACAAACACACTCCATGGTGGAGTCACGCCATTTAAGGCTATACGTATGAACGCATTTCCCGATATGATCTCACCAACTGCGGCAAGCTCATCTCTAACATGTGTTATCCTAGTAAAATAGGATGCCATGCCCTCATTCTTCCCCATGTGTACATCTTTCAACTTTTTCCGTAACACCATATTCTTGTTCTCATTGGAGCTTTGTTGTAAGCTAGTCAAAGTGTCCCACATCTGAAATGCATCGTCGTTCATTGAAATATGTGAGATCACATGATCCTTCACATCACCAAGTATGATCCTTCTTTCCTTCACATCCCTTTTCATGAAATATTCCTTATTAGTAGCATCGGTAGGAACTGTTACAAAATTTGTTGTTGTATTATTCACTATATCCCATAGCACATTCTCCTCAAGTATCAAAATGATTCTAGCCTTCCATGGGCTAAAATTTGCAGCCCCATATAATCTATCCTCAACCCTAAGTCCAGACACCATGGATACAGCCTGTACTTCCCAAGAAACGTGTTCAAGAACGTTTTCACAATTCTGGAATTTTTCTCAAAACCTTAATTTTATTCAAATCTGAAATTTTTCTCAAAACCCCTGTTTTCTTCAAATCTGAAATTTGTTGAGTGTTTTAAATTTTCTGATATTTAACTCTGCTTTGATACCATGAAATTTTTTGTAACCCCAACCCGGTTTCAAGCTTAATAGCTTCTCTACATGGTTTAATTCCCAAACCGTTGTATGCACAATTTTAACATAAAATTGACTAAACTGAAACACATGAGATTCTTTTTCCAATTCAAACAAATCAGAAAATTTTAACTTTCATCCAATAAATTCAAACTCAGAAATTTATGACAAGCATTCACACATAAATAAACACTAGTATTTTTGACCAAATAGGTCCAGGATAAAACCCCTAAGCGAAAACCTGACTGAGAGATTGATTTTATTATCAAATAAATTCCACAAAATATTACAGCATTACTTATATTTTTCTTCCTTGAAACATGTGCCAAAAATGTACTTTAAACTATTGTATGGACTGATAGTTGAGAACCTCGAAATCTATGCTAGAATGGTCACATGTGTGACTGTATGGAATAGTACAGTACTGAAATTTTCTCCATTTCTGTGTCTTAATATTTCTCAAAATATGTACGTTGAGACTACTGCAAACTGCCTCGAATTGTGTGCCCTGTATGGACAACAATTAATGTTGTCTTTCTCGAAACCTGTGCCCACTTTCTCTCCTCAAAAAATTTGCAAATGTATGGTCAGGTACAGTATGGCCACCTCTGAAATTCTCTGCAATTCTCCTGCTATTCAACTTTGTGAAAATTGTGCCAATCAACACCTTGGGAAATGTGCCCACCCCTTGGGAAAAGCGCCCAACCAAATCCTCTCAATTTCTATGCTAGGGTACTTACTCTCTCTTTCTCAAACATTCAGCCTCTCTCTCTTCTTCTTCTTCTCCTCTCCCAAAACTCCTCTCTTGAAAGTGAATAATGAATGACTTTGCCTTGCCCTACTCCCTTTTTGTTCATGGAAACTTCCTCTTTCAATCTATGGTCCAGATTAGATTAGATGAGGGGTTATCATTAAATGCTTAATTAAATAATTAATAAATGACATTTAGTGCACTTCATGTCATTTAATAAAGTGTGAGCACCCCCCTTTTAATTAATTAGTCACTTGACTTTTATTAAATATGAACTTAGGATAAACCATGAGTTTACCTTTTAATGAAGTGACTTTAAAATTATAAAGTGCATCTCACTTCATTAATTAAAAATGACTAGGGGTCATTAATTAAAGTGTCCTTGTCCACCCCAAGGAAAACCTAGGTGAACAAGACTTCCTAGGTAACTTTTCAGCACAAATGACCAAGCACTGAGGTACTTGAATACTTAGTCGAAGTTGAACCAGTAGGCACATGAAGTGAGTTGAATTCTTGCAAGGATATACCTTCATGTTGCGACATAAGTCAGGAAAGTCTAACAAGGTTGCCGATGTGGTAAGTCGAAGAGTTGCATTGATGAACATGATGACAGTTCAGGCAACTAGAATAGATTCACTGAAGGCAGAGTATGAGACTGACGAGGATTTTGTGAAAGCATGGAAGGCTAGTTGTGAACCATGAAGTGTGGATAGAAATCCATACTTGGATTATTTCATCCAATAAGGATATCTACTTAAGGGATGTTGATGTATATGTAACTTCGGGATGTATTTCACATATATGTATATTGTATTCCTATAGAGATGTTATTATTCCTCTATACGGAAGTGGTTGTATTCCTATAGAAATGTTATTATTCCTCTATATGGAAGTGTCGTCATTTATATTGTAAGTGTCGTAACTTATACTTGATGGGTTATTAGACCACCTTGTTGGGGTCGGCCCTGTATAAGTCATTTGGGTCAAAGGGTAATTAGACCACCCTATTGGGGGTCAACCATGTGGGTCAAAGGGTTATTAGACCACCCTAGTGGGGGTCGGCCCAGTCAGCATTATGTTAAGTGGTTAAGTTGAGGTCGACCTAGTTGACTAAAGGTCAAGTCAAGTTAGTGTATAAATAGAGAGTGTGTCTCTCTCATTTTACACATTCTATTCTCTCACTCACACTTTGGAGAGTGGCGCACTTGTGGAGGAGGATCTACTGCTAGGAGAAGACTATCTCTTGTATTCTGGTTGTATCATTGCTCTATCTATCTCTGAGGATGTTATTGGGGTTTTTCACCTTTATGGTTTTCCCCAAGTAAACTCTGTGTCTCTTGTGTGATTGCATTATTGTGTCCATGATTGATATGCTGTAGATTTGCTGTAAATGTTGTTCTCTCAGTTAAGATCCTAGATCATATTGAAGTAAATTATGAAATTTAACATGGTATCAGAGCTAGCCTGAAAGAAGGCATGATATGGCATGTATGACACTTGTTGCACTTACGATGCTAGGGCTTGATATAGCAAAAACCAATCATCGTAGAACTTTCGCTATAAATCCGTTTTGGAGAATTTTTGGGTCTGAAACTTTTACAAGTAGAAGATTAGATCCCCATGTACCTTGTGTCCAAAGGAAAATATCTAATTCATTGTACTTTGTGATTTATGATCTGTACAATATAGGGTTTCTGCCTCTCCCAGATCTGAGTCAAACACAGGTGACCTTGGAAAAAAGGTCATAACTTGGGCTAGGAAGCTCCAAATGAAATTTCATAAAACATGACAGGTAGTACCCAGACTGTACTATCTCAAGAAACGTTTTCAGAGGCGGAAGTTGAACCAGTGACACGTGGCACACCATACAAGTTTGCTCTCCTATTTTATCCCATAAACAGGTCACGTTGTGACACTTGGCATAACTCTCTCTCAGAGAATCCAATTGAGGTCAGACCTATCGGGATGGAAAGATGGCAGGTCGTGCTATCTCAGGAAAAATTTTCAGACCCTATGGATCGAAAAGTGCGGAGTTACACCAGAAACAATCAGGTACATATTTCTACCAAAACAGAATAATTTTTGAGCACCTTCATTCATGACTTCCATAATTTAGGGTTTCGGAGAAAGTTGGAATTATTGTAATCAGATACCACGGCTGAATGCCACTCATCAAAATCGAAATTTTGAGACCAAGATCAGAATTTTTGGTTGGGAAGAAGGTCGGGATTGATCAGACCCTAGTTCGGGACTTTGATCAGAAAAGTGGAAAATTAGGGCTTCTATAAAAATGGGAATTTTTTAAATCTGTGACCACGGCTGGAAGCTCCTTAGAAAAATAGAAGCTTAGAGCTTTGGATCAAACCTTTTGATTGGGCAGAAGAGTGGGCTTCATCAAACCCCAAATCAGGGTCACGTCTAGTGAATCCGGAAGTTTCAAAGGAAAAATTGAGGAGTGAAACTTTGCAGTTTTCAAATTCTAAATATACCAACTTGATCAGCTCATCAAGGCACATATTTCTATCCTTTCAGAAGTTTGAATTTTTGGGGTTTCTCTGACAAACCCTAATCTAGCTCCAGGTCCAGTTCTTGCAAATCAAGTGGATTGGGTTAATCCTAGAAGAAGATGGATTTGTCACCTGCATAAGTGAAGAAGTTCCTATTTCAGAGGGAGATGAGGCTAAGGCCTTACATAAGAAGATTACAAGCGATCTCGACAAGTATGACTCATCGAGGTATGTTTCGATATTTGTTCATGATTAAGTTTATGGTATGTTTGTATTCATGTTATTACGGTTAGTACAATATTGATTTTAGATTTGTCGTATCACCTTAACAAAATTATGAATGCATGATAGAAGATACTCATTGGTTAGGGTGTTGACAGTTATGATTGTACTAATGCATTATGGTGTTGTATGAGGTTTATGTTGTCTGCTAACATAAAAGGTACACCAAGAAAGACAAATCATGTTCTACTTCAAGAACATATGATCATGGTGACATGAAGACAAAGATTCATCCATTGTCATGGATCACATAGAAGATCTACTTTCGAGGTATGTATAACTTGGTTCTACAATGGTTAACCTATGAGACATGCAGGTTACTAGCACAAGTCATTGAAGAGAACCAGAAGACATTATGCAGTTATGTTAGACATAACTAGCTAGCATGCAAATCCAGGTATGTTTTTCCTATATCAAGCTAGAATCCTACCTTGTGTTAGGATCTTATACTGTTTCGTTGTTGATAATGATTATTCATGAAGTCATAGGTTTGAATAGTCATGGTTGTATGCATATTATGTTTCTTACCATAATTGATGATATGACTAACCAGAAGAATCATGAAGGTATAGGTTTGAGTAATCACGGGTTTTATGCATATTATATCTCTTATCTTGATTGATGATTTAACTAACCAGAAGAGTTCTATAATCAAATAAGAATATGCATGAGTAAAAGAAGACTTCCCTGAAACCTTGAATACTAATGCGTATTATTTCTGTTTGAAATGATCATGACTATACATGCTTAAGATTATTGTGTTTTGATAGTATTAAGATTATACTAATAAATGTGTGATTATGTATGAGTCCTCAAGGATAACACAATGATGATACTAACAAGCATGCATAGGGATCAAGAATGAATATAAGTTCAAGAACAGGTAATCCAGGAAGCAAAGATCAAGAGGGAGCACACTCCAGTAGTTTCTGCAAGGATGCAGATATTCAGAGGGAGTTGACCACTTCTCACAATCCACATCAGAATGGAGTTGCAGAAAAAGAAGCAAAGATTGAGAGGGATTCAACCCAACAATCAAACAAAGATAAGTATTTTTATTATCATTTCTTGCATATTTGTTTATTTAAATAAAATTGTTCAATGATGTATATGCTCATGTTCCTAGACTTAGGATATGTATTGTGCATATTAGAATGATTGCATTAATGAACAGTATACTACTAATATGCATGTGATGGGTAAGTTGCCTATGGCACTGTACAACATTCCAGTGCTACTTATCTAGAATGAAACCTTTTTGCTGACATGTTGGGAGTAGTTCAAACTCTTAACAATGTTCTGGTAGAGACTGGAAGGCATCTAGAAAGTTGTGGAACATGGATGAATGTTGTATTGAAGCATTGGCTAAGATAATTGCATGACTGTATGACATATTTCTTTATGTGTAAGAATTTGTCTGAAAATTATGAGATGTTTCTAATCATGCAATTTAACTTGTTTTGTAGGAAAGATTGTATACCTTCACCTACAAAAGAAGGACTACAACATTTGTTCAAGCAACAAAATTATCTAATGAAGATATTGAAGTTCCCAGGATATGGGAAGAATGCCATGATCCGTCGATCATGAAGAACGATGTTTGGGATGCGGTCCCAAGAGCTGAAGGGAAGTTTGTTGTGACTTCCAAATGGAACTATCAGATCAAGCATGCTGCAGATGGCAGCATAGAGAAATATAAAAGTGATGAAATAGAAGATACACCAGATGGATTTCAAGACAACTTTCTTGAATGGTGTATTCATATATGTGTGCAGAACTTGGGGATGATGCACTATTTGTTTTTGGCATGGAGGTGTGGCAGAGTGCAGATGGAATCTTCCTAGGAGAAGGGAAGTATGGAGTAGAGATCCTAAAGAGGTTCGGGATGATGAACTACAAGGCCATGGCCACACCTATGGCATCGAACCTGAAGCTTCTGTGAGATGCTTCATCTGAGCCGGTCAATGTCTCTATGTATTGTCAGATGATTGGGTCCTTGATGTACCTGACGAACACAAGACCAGATATTTGCTTTGCGGTGAACACATTGAGCCAGTTCCTAATGGATCTGAGGAGTGTTCACCTGGTTGCTGTAAAGCATCTTTTGAGGTACCTGAAGGGTACAGTGGATTATGGGCTCAAGTATGAAGCGAATCAAAACTTTAACCTGCAAGGTTATGTTGATTCAGATTGGGATGGAAGTGTTGCAGATAGGAAGAGCACATCTGGATGTTGCTTCAGTATGGGATCAGGTGTGATCTCTTGGTTCAGCAGGAAGCAGTCCTACGTAGCACTGAGTACAACCGAAGAAGAGTATGTTGCGACGGATGAGCAGGTTGTAGATGTATTGACCAAGCCGTTGGCCAGAGTGCAGTTTGAGTACTTCAAAGAGAGGCTTGGTGCACTTTAGATCAAGGTTCCTTCCAAAGGGAAGTGATGAGTCCGAAAGATGCAGATGCACATGAGCTTTTCTGACATGGTTGATGTGTTCTCCCTTGGTCGTGATGTAATTGTTGAGCCATTTTTCACATGGTGGTAGATGTGTTCTCCCATGGTGAAAAGGTAAGGGTTGGAGCCTTCTCCGAATGGTGGTAGATGTGTTCTTCCATGTCGGTGGTGTAAGTGCTGGATGATGTGCATCTGGGCTATGCTTCGTGGACGATGAGATGATCTGAAGAGGACGATGCTATGATGATCAGGAGGATCATGGATGATGAGCATAAGGACGATGATCCAGTTACTACTCTGTATATGTATATGCATCATGTTGGATGCCTGTTATGATTAGTTGGATCATTTATATATATATGCATCATGCTGGATGCTGGATATGATCAGTTGAATCATTTATGTATGTATGCATTATGTTGGATGCTGGATATGATCAGTTGGATCATTTGTATGTATTTGGTATATGCATCATGTTGGATGCTTGGACCATGTATCTGTATATGTATCAGGTGGATACATTGTATGATCAGGTGGATCATGTATGGTGATATGTATCATGTATTTGTATCAGGTGGATACACTGTATGATCAGGTGGATCATGTATGATGATATGTATCAAGCAGATACTTGGTATGCATCAGGTAGATGCATTGTATGATCAGGATGATCATGGATGACGAGCTTCAGGATGTTTCTCCAGATGACATGTAGTAGGATGTTGCAGTGATGATGATCAAGATGATCATGTGTACATCAGGATTATGTATGGTGAGTGTTAGGTTGATATTCTATGGTTGTGGATCAGGTTGTGCAGATGAGCATATAATTTGGCCCTGGGAGATTTGCAGATAGTCTTTTGAGGTTTTTCCTATGGCATGTAATCTGGCCTTGGGATATCTGGAAAATTCTCTTTCGAGGTTTTTCTCTGGGAGGACATATAATTTGGCCCTGGGAGATCTGAAGATAGTCTTTCGAGGTTTTTCCTATGGCATATAATCTGGCCATGGGATATCTGGCAGATGCTCTCTCGAGGTTTTGTCCTATGGCATATAATATGTCCCTGGGAGATCCGATAGGTTGGGCTGTGTGCCCGTAATAAGTCCTGGGATGCTCTTGCGAGGTTTTGCCATGACCACATATAATCTGTCCCTAGGAGATCCTATAGGAAGAGTTGTGTGCTTGTAACAGCCTGGGATGCTCTTGCGAGGTTTTGTGGTGGCCACATATAATCTGTCCCTGGGAGATCCTATAGGTAGAGTTGTGTGCTCATAATAACCTGGGATGCTCTTGCGAGGTTTTGTGGTGAGGTCACATATAATATGGCCCTAAGAGATCCTACAGGTAGAGTCGTGTGCTCGTAACATCCTGGGATGCTCTTTCGAGGTTTTGTGACGCACGTAATAAGTCCTGAGGATTCCACAGTATGGCCAGTGATGATGAAGACCTGCAGGTGGTGGGCCTACATCCAGTATGAAAAAGGACTAGCTCTGTAGAACTTCCTATGACGAGTAGATTCAGAGATTGATTGAGATAGCAACAGCAGTGCCGATGATGATGACTCGATGACGATTATCCAGTGACGATGATCCAGAAAAAATGACTTGTGCTAGAAGACCTGTGTCGAGAAAGACCTTCCTAGTTAAGAGGGAGTGTTGATGTATATGTAACTTCGGAATGTATTTCACATATATGTATATTGTATTCCTATAGAGATGCTATTATTCCTCTATACGGAAGTGGTTGTATTCCTATAGAGATGTTATTATTCCTCTATATGGAAGTGTCGTCATTTATATTGTAAGTGTCGTAACTTATACTTGATAGGTTCTTAGACCACCTTGTTGGGGTCGGCCCTGTATAAGTCATGTGGGTCAAAGGGTTATTAGAACACCTTATTGGGGGTCGGCCATGTGGGTCAAAGGGTTATTAGACCACCCTAGTGGGGGTTGGCCCGGTCAGCATTATGTTAAGTGGTTAAGTTGAGGCCGACCTAGTTGACTAAAGGTCAAGTCAAGTTAGTGTATAAATAGAGAGTGTGTCTCTCTCATTTTACACATTCTATTCTCTCACTCACACTTTGGAGAGTGGCGCACTTGTGGAGGAGGAGGCTCTGCTGCTAGGAGAAGACTATCTCTTGTATTATGGTTGTATAATTGCTCTATCTATCTCTCAGGAAGTTATTGGGGTTTTTCACCTTTATGGTTTTCCCCAAGTAAACTCTGTGTATTTTGTGTGCTTGCATTATTGTGTCCATGATTGATATGTTGTAGATTTGATGTACATGTTTTTATCTCAGTTAATATTCTAGATCAGATTGAAGTAAATTCTGAAAATTTAACAAGGGACAAAAATTGTGTATTCCCAAAGTATCCATAAGAGACAACCTAATTCGAGAATTGCATAGTGGCAGATTAGCAGGTCATTTTGGAATCGACAAGACCAAGGTGTTGGTCGATGAAAAGTATTATTGGCCAGGAATGACGATAGATGTCAAAAAGTGGGTACGATAGTGTCTCATTTTCCAGTTGGAAAAGGGAAGAAGTCAGAATACAGGGTTGTATGCACCATTACCAGTGTCGAATAACCCATGGGAGAACCTGAGCATGGATTTTGTGCTAGGATTGTCAAGGAAATATCATGGAAGCAACTCATTTTTTGTTGTAGTCGACAGATTTTTGAAGATGCCACACTTTATTCCATGTGAGAAGACAAGTGATGCCACAAGCATTGTTGTACTATTATTCAAGGAGATAGTCAGATTGCATGGGTTTCCTAAGAGTATAACATTGTTGAAATATTGTAGCTTCTAAGAATATTATATTTGTACTTTACTATTCTAGAGATGTTTCATTCCTCCGATGGGACTTTGTTATGTATCCAGAGATTTTTATTCCTCCGAGAGATTGTGGTAACTAGGGTTATTAGATCTCCCATGTGAGGTTGGCCCTGAGTTAGTTATTTAGGGGTTATTAGACTCTCTTAGGAGAGGTCGGCCCCATTAGGGTAAAAAGTCAGTCGGGAGATAAGTATAAGTAGAGGAGGTGTGTTCCTCACTTATCTCATTCATTCACTCATTTTTTATTGGTGCATAGAAGAGAGAGAGGTCTTCATAGGAGGAGAAGGAGCTCTTGTTGAGGACTACATCTTGTATTGGGTTGATTATCTATATTGAGGAAAGCTTTGTTGGGTTTTCTACCCCATGAGGGTTTCCTAGGGTAAATCTTTGTCTATCTTGTGATTGTGTTTCTTTCAGTGATCTTGATTGTGAAATTAGGCTAAACTTACATGGTATTAGAGGTAGCCTAAATATGACATCTTTCACAAGGTGAAAATACCTCTCTCTCCTCCTCCGGTGAAAATTATGGTTTTTGCAAAAGTTGGAATTTTTGGAATCTAATTGCATGGCTAGATAGCCCTCATCAAAATCAAAGTTTTGAGCCCTAGATTGAACTTTTTAAGTGGGTAGAACTCCGAGAAATTCAAACCCTAGTTTGACCAAAAGTGCAGAAAACCAGAAAACCAGAGAACCAGAAAAACTACGCACCTGTGCACCAGTGAACCAAAAAAGCTACGAACTCGTGCACCATAAAACAAAAAAAAAGAAGACCAGAAAAACCTAAATTCTATTGCAGATCCAGAAGAATAAAAATTGAAGTTTCTAGAAGCAGAACACACCAGTTTTCTCAATTGAATCAAGCTCATCTCCTGGTAAGTGTTGTTCTATCTCTTAAGAAAATTCAATCTCTTTGACCCCTGGATAAGATGGCTCCAAGCACTAAGCTTGAAGACAAGCTAGAGGGTATAGAAAATTTTGGAGCATGGAAATACAGAATTGGTCTCATTCTTGAAGAGAATGATCTTGTCCAATATATCAAGGATGATGTTGCAGAACTTGAAGAAGATGAATCCAAAGAGAAGCATAGGAAGGACTTGATTAGGGAAAAGAGAATCATTGTTGATTCTATCAAAGACCACTTGATTCCCCAAGTGGCATCCAAGAAGACCCCGAAGGAAATTTATGATGCCCTTTCCAGAATGTATCAAGGAAAGAACATCAATAGGAAGATGAATCTAAGAGCTCAATTGAAGAACACCAATATGAATTAAGGAGAATACATTCAATATTATTTCTCAATGGTTTCCCAATTGAAAGAACAACTAGATGCCATTGGAGATACCCTTGATGAAGATGAACTAGTCATGACTGCTCTAAATGGTCTCACTAGACCTTGGGAGTCATCCATCCAAACCATGTGTGCTAGAAAAGAAAGCATGAAGTTTGATGTGGTATGAGAAGATTGCATTCAAGAAGAAGCTAGGGTTGCCAATAGAGAATCCCTGCTCAAAGAAGGTGACCAAGCCTTGGCCACCCACACCAAGAGAAGAAGGAATAAATCCTACTTCAAGAAGGATATTCACAAGGAGTCTCAACCTCCACAAATATTTCAGAAGAAAAGAGGAACTAATCAGGAAGAGATTACTCCCAATGCCAATGTTTCATTTGTCACAAAATAGGACACATTGCTAAGGATTGTCCTTCAAAGAAGAAGAATAAGGGCCTCCACCATAAAATACATCAAGCTCACCTAGTAGAATATGATAGCGAAGAAGAAGAAGAGGAAAGGCCTAAGAAGAAAAGAGCTAGAATAGAAGAAGAAGATGCAGAAGAATATGTTCTATTCTCTGCACTCTCTGGGTCTGTAACACCTAGAGAAGATACATGGCTTATTGATAGTGGTGCTTCAAAGCACATGATAGGTCAAAAGAAAACTCTTGAAAAACTTGAATAGAAGACCACTCCACAGAATGTATCTTTAGGACATTACTATCAATATCCCATCAAGGGAATTGGTGACTCAAGCTACAAGCTTGATTCTAGAACTCCATTAAAGATGAAGGACATATTATATGTACCAGGTTTGAAGAAGAACTTACTTTCTATCTCAACCCTAGATAATAAAGGTTATAGGGTTGCATTCATAGATGGACAAGTACTCATGTGGTCCAATGGAAAATCAATTGAAGATGCAATTGTTATTGGTGAAGAGGTAGGAGGTCTATACAAACTCAAGGGTCATCCAGAAGGTACCCTTGTTCATGAAGCCACTAGCCCTAGTGAGCTATGGCATAGGAGGCTTGCTCACATTAACTACAAAGCACTACCTCATGTGAGTAAAGTAGTCATAGGACTACCAGATTTGAAGATTGGTCATGACAGCACATGCAAAGGATGTGAAAAAGGGAAGAATATCAAGAACCCATTTCCAAAGAGTGAAACAAAGACTAAATGTATTTTGTAATTGATTCATTCAGATGTATGTGGACCAATGCCCTCCACATCCTTGAGTGGATATGAATACTACCTTACATTTATTGATGACTACTCTAGAAAGACTTGGATATACTTTCTAAAAGGAAAGAATGAAGTCTTTGGAAAATTCAAGGAGTTCAAAGCCTTGATAGAAAATCATTCAGAAAAGAAGATCAAAATACTCAGGACATATAATGGTGGAGAATACACTTCAAAGGATTTTGAATTCTTTTGTAAAGAAGCTAGAATCAAAAGGGAGTTAACCACTCCCTACAATCCTCAACAAACTGGTGTTGCAGAAGGAAAGAATAGAACCATTATGGAAGAGGTAAAGACAATGATACATGATCAAGACCTACCGATGTATCTATGGGATGAAGAATCCAGGACAACAGTCTATGTGCAGAATAGACTATCTCATAGTGCTCTTGAATTCAAGACCCGAGAAGAAGTGTTTACAGGGAAGAAGCCTGAGGTAAGCCACCTCAAGATATTTGGGTGTCCTGTATATATTCACATACCAAAAGAAAATAGAACTAAATTGGACCCTTCCGAAAAGAAGGGAATATTTGTTGGATATTGTGAAGCATCTAAAGCATTCAGAATATACATCCTAGGATTCCACCATATGGATATTAGTAGGGATGTGCCATTTGATGAAGAAACAACTCTTAAGAAATCTAGGAAGTGCCAGTATGAAGAAGTATATGAAGAAGATGCACCTCCCAGAATTGCAGAGACTGTACCCATCCCTGAAGATGTAACACCTGAAGACCATGATATGATAGAACCACAAGAACCCCCCCCTTACAAACATATCAAGAAAGAGAAAGCCAGCATGGGAAAGAGACATTATACTAGGAGCAGAAAAGTATGGAGCTCTTGAAGGCTCCACTAGAGTGAGCAAGAAACCAAAGCCTTTCTCCAACTATATGGCTTTGATGTGTGATCTTGTAGATCAACAACCTACTGGTTATGAAGAGGTAGTTCATAAGAAAGAGTGGGTAGAGGCAATGATAGAGGAATACCAATCAATAATGAAGAATGATGTTTGGGATATAGCTCCCAAGCCAAATAACAAAAGTGTGGTATCCTTCAAATGGATATACAAAATAAAGCATGCTGTGGATGGTAGCATTGAAAAATATAAGGAAAGATTTGTGGCCAGAGGATTTTCTAAGAAAGAGGGAATTGACTATGAAGAGACATTTGCACCAGTTGCAAGGAACACTTCCATCAGAACCATCATGGCACTTGCATCCATGTTGAAGTGGGAATTACATCAGATGGATGTAAAGACAACTTTCCTAAATGGTGTGATTGAAGAGGAAGTGTACATAGAATAACCTCAAGGATTTGAGGTGGAAGATGGAAGGACCCATGTGTGCAAACTGAAGAAGGCTTTGTATGGGTTGAAGCAAGCTCCCAGAGCTTGGTATGGAATAATTGACAGTTTCTTGACAAGCCTGGGATTTACCAAAAGTAAAGCTGATCCTAATATTTATCTCAAGGTTATGAATGATGAACCTGTCATATTGTTGTTGTATGTGGATGATCTATTTATGACTGGAAATGGGAAACAGATTTTTGAGAGCAAGAAGAAGCTCTCTTCAGAGTTTGAGATGAAAGATATCAGATTGATGCATTACTTCCTAGGTCTGGAAGTATGGCAAGGCCCAAAAGGAATCTTTCTTAACTAGGGAAAGTATGTTGTGGAGATCTTAAAAAGATTTGATATGTTGGAATGTAAAGCCATGGCCACTCCCATGGATTCCAACTTGAAGCTATTAGTTGATGACTCCTCAGAGTTAGTGGATATGACTCTGTACAAACATATTATTGGGTCATTATAGTATCTGACGAATACCAGGCCAGATATATGCATTGCGGTGAACACCTTAAGTCAGTATCTAGTGGAACCTAGACAAGTTCACCTAATAGTTGCAAAGCATGTGATGATGTACCTAAAGGGTATGATAGATTTTCGTTTATGCTATCGTGGAGATCATGACTTCATATTGTATGGCTACACAGATGCTGATTGGGCAGGAAGCATATCAGATAGGAAGAGTACATCGGGTGGATTTTATTGTCTGGGATCTACCATGATCTCATGGTTTAGAAAGAACCAGTCTAATGTGGCTCTCAGCACAGCTAAAGCGGAATATATAGCTACTTGCTCTGCTAGTTGTGAAGCAGTGTGGCTTCAGAAGTTGCTGTCAGGACTATTTGACATAGAGATGGACCCCACTATGATCCTATGTGACAACCAGAGTTGTATCAAGATGACAGAGAATCCAGTATTCCATGATAAGTCAAAGCACATAGAGATCTGATATTTCTATATACGGGATATGGTGCAGAAAGGAGCTATCAAGCTCGAGTATGTAAGCACTAACGAACAAGTTGCCGATGTGTTGACCAAACCTTTGTCTTGAGTAAAGTTTGGGTATTTCTGAGACAAGCTTTGTGTAGTTCAGAAGGACCCTCCTCGAAAGGGAGAGCGATATGGTCGATGAAGATATTCCTTGGATACTAGTATTGATGTGGATACCTATATCGATGATGAGATTTCCTATATCGATGGTAAGGTCGATGATGAGGATACATGTATTGATGAGGATACTGTATCATTGATGTGGATACTTGTATTGATATTGAGGTTACCTATTCTGACGATGAGGTTGATGATGAGGTTACCAATTATGACGATGAGGTCGATGCATGGTCCCTAGTGGATGAGGAGGCATTGTAACATCCATGGACATAGGTCCTTGAATTGATCCGTAGAAATATGTCTCCGAGAATTGGTCCCTAGTGGACATGATAGGACTGCATCGTCCCTAAACGTTTTGGTTCAAAATGTATAGGATAGGACTACATCGTCCCTAAGTGCTTGATTCAAAACGTATGTGATTGGATTGATCATCCTTAGACAGTAAATCCAATAATTCCGAAAGGAAGGATAGTCTTAAATGTGATTGAGATTGGATTAGTCATCCTTAGACAGTAAATCCAGTAATTCCAAAAGGAATGATAGTCTTAAATGTGATTGTGATTGGATTAATCATCCTTATATAGGAAATCCAGTAATTCTGAAAGGAAGAATAGTCTTAAATGTGATTGAGATTGGATTAATCATCCTTAGACAGTAAATCCAGTAATTCCGAAGGGATGGATAGTCTTAAATGTGATTGAGATTGCATTAATCATCCTTAGATTGTAAATCTAGTAATTCCGAAAGGAAGGATAGTCTTAAATGTGATTGTGATTGGATTAATCATCCTTAGACAGTAAATCCAATAATTCCGAAAGGAAGGATAGTCTTAAATGTGATTGTGATTGGATTAATCATCCTTAGACAGTAAATCCAGTAATTCCGAAAAGGAGGATAGCCTTAAATGTGATTGTGAGTGGATTAATCATCTGTAGACAGTATATCCAGTAATTCTAAAAGGAAGGATAGTCTTAAATGTGATTGAGATTGGATTAATCATCCTTAGATAGTAAATACAGTAATTCCGAAAGGAAGAATAGTATTAAATATGATTGAGTTTGGATTAATCATCCTTAGTCAATAAATCCAGTAATTCTAAAAGGAAGGATAGTCTTAAAAATGATTGTGATGAGATTGATCCCGTAATTCCGAAAGGAAGGATCATGTGTGTTTCAGGGTATGCTGCTATCATGATGTTGATCGTGATGATCTAGATGAGGATGTTGTTGATCGTGATGATCTAGATGAGGATGCTGTTGATTGTGATGATCTAGATGACGATGATGTTGATCGTGATGATCTAGATGGAAATGTTGTTGATCGTGATGATCTAGATGACGATGCTGTTGATCATGATGATCTAGATGACGATACTATTAATCATGATGACGATGCTGATGATCATGTGATGATGATACTGATGATCATATGATGATGATGATGTTAATCGTGATGACGATGTTGATGATTGTGTAATGATGATACTGATGATTGTGTAATGCAGTGTTGATGATCATGTGATGACGATGCTGATGATTGTACTATTGATCGAGAGGATCCACATGATGATATTGTTGTAGCTGTTCAAGTGCTACAGAAGATGAAGACTCAGTACTGAAGATGTTGATGTTCTAGTATTGAAGATCTTGAAGATGTTCCAGTAACTTGTTGAGTTACTGATGATGTATGAAGAAAGCTTCCAATGATTTATAGATGTATCATGTATTATGTAGTTGATGACTCCTTGCTCTGGCAGACGTTGTTATAATATCCTTCTCATTAAGGGGGAGTGTTGAAATATTGTAACTTCTAAGAATATTGCATTAGTACTTTATTATTCCGGAGATGTTTCATTCCTCCGATGGGACTTTGTTATGTATCCAGAGATGTTTATTCCTTCGAGAGATTGTGGTAACTAGGGTTATTAGATCTCCCATGTGAGGTCGGCCCTAAGTTATTTATTTAGGGGTTATTAGACTCTCTTAGGATAGGTCGGCCCCATTAGGGTAAAAATTTAGTCGGCAGATGAGTATAAGTAGAGGAGGTGTGCTCCTCACTTATCTCATTCATTCACTCACTTGTGATTGGCGCATAGGAGAGAGAGACGTCTGCATAGGAGGAGAAGGAGCTCTTGTTGAGGACTACATCTTGTATTGGGTTGATTATCTATATTGAGGAAAGCTTTTCTGGGTTTTCTACCCCATGAGGGATTCCCAGGGTAAATATTTTCCTATCTTCTGATTATGTTTCTTTAAGTGATCTGGCTTGTGAAATTAGGCTAAACTTAACAAACGTCAGACAGAGATACCAAGTTTATGGGTCATTTATGGAGAACCCTATTGAATAAATTGGACATGAAGTTGTATTTTATCTCATAATATCATCCGCAGACAAACAAACGGACCAAGGTGGTAAGCATAAGTTTGGGAAACCTTCTAACATGTTTGACGACCGACAGACCCAAGCAGTTGGAGAACGTGTTGGCGCAAGCAGAATTCACATATTACAAATCTATGAATCAGTCGACAGGTATGAGACCATTCCATATTGTTCAAGGTCAAATCCCACATGGAGTGGTGGATTTGGTCGAGATACCGAGAGAAATCAGAAAGAGTGTCGATTTAGAATCATTTGGGGAACATATGAAAGAAGTGCATGAGGATGTGTGTTTTGATGTACATGTAACTTCAAAATGTATTCCATATATGTATGTTGTATGTGCTCCTATAGAGATGGTATTATTCCTCTATACGGAAGTGTCGTCATTTATATTGTAAATGTCGTAACTTATATTTGATGGGTTATTAGACCACCTTGCTGGGGTCGACCCTATATAAGTCATGTGGGTCGAAGGGTTATTAGACCACCCTATTGGGGGTCGGCCATGTGGGTCGAAGGGTTATTATACCACCCTATTGGGGGTCAGCCATGTGGGTCAAAGGTTTATTAGACCACCCTATTGGGGGTCAGCCCAGTCAGCATTATGTTATGTGTTTAAGTTCGAGCCTACATGATTTATGTAAAAGGCAAGTCAAGTCAAGTATAAATAGAGTGCGGGAGGCACTCTATTTTATCACTCACTTCTCACTCATGCACTCAAGGAGGAGTGGCACACTTATGGAGGAGGAGGATATGCTGCTAGGATATGTCTATCTCTTATGTTTGGGTTGTATCATTTCTCTATCTATCTCTGAGGAAGTTATTGGGGTTTTTCACCTTTATGGTTTTCCCCAAGTAAATCTTTGTGTCTCTTGTGTGCTTGCATTATTGTCTCCAGGATTGATATGCTGTACATGTTGTTCTCTCAGTTAAGATCCTAGATTAGATTGAAGTAAATTCTGAAAATTTAACATGGTATGAAGGCTAGCCTGAAAGAAGGCATGATATGGCATGTATGACACTTGTTGCACTTACGATGCTAGGGCTTGATATAGCAAACACCAGTCATCGTAGAACTTTCGCTATAAATCAATTTTGGCGAAGTTTTCGGATCTGAAATATTTACAGGTCGAAGATTAAATACCCATGTACCTTGTGTCCAAAGGAAAACCTCTAATTCGTTGTACTTTGTGATTTATGATCTGTACAATATAGGGTTTCGGACTCTTCTAGATCTGAGTCAAAATCAGGTGACCTTGGGAAAACGGTCATAACTTGGGCTAGGAAGATCCAAATGAAATTTCATAAAAAGGGATAGGCAGTACACAAACTGTACTATCTCAGGAAATATTTGTAGAGGCCGAAGTTGAACTAGTGACACGTGACACGCCATACAAGTGCGCTCTCCTGTATTATCCCATAAATAGGTCATGTTACGACACTTGGAATAACTCTCTCTCAGAGAATCCAATTGAGGTCAGATCTATCAGGATGGAAAGATAACAGGTTGGGATATCTCAGGAAAATTGTTTAGAGGCCGAAGTTGAAACAGTGACACGTGGCATGCTGTACAAGTTCGCTCTCCTGTATTATCCCATAAACAGGTCACATTGCGACACTTGGAATAACTCTCTCTCAGAGAATCCAATTGAGGTCATACCTATCAGGATGGAAAGATAACCGGCCGGGCTATCTCAAGAAACGTTTTCATACCCTGTGGATTGAAAAGTTCGGAGTTACACCAGAAACAATAAGGTACATATTTCTGTCAAAACAGAATTATTTTTTAGTACCTTCATTCATGGCTTCCGGAATTTAGGGCTTTGGAGAAAGTTGGAATTTTTGTAATCGGAGACCACGGCTGAATGCTACTCATCAAAATAAAAATTTAGAGACCAAGATCAGAATTTTTGGTTGGGCAGAAGGCCGGGCTTGATCAGACCCTAGTTCGAGACTTTGATCAGAAAAGTGGAAAATTAGGGCTTCTGTAAAAATAGGAATTTTTGAAATCTGTGACCACGGCTGGAAGCTCCTCAGAAAAATAGAAGCTTAGAGCTTTGGATCAAACCTTTTGATTGGGCAGAAGAGTGGGCTTCATCAAACCCCAGTTCAGGGTCATGTCCAGTGAATCCGGAAGTTTCAAAGGCAAAATTGAGGGGTGAAACTTTGCAGTTTTCAAATTTTGAATATACCAGCTTGATCAGCTCATCAAGGTGCATATTTCTATCCTTTCAGAAGTTTGAAATTCAAAGTTTGAATTTTTGGGGTTTCTCTGTCAAACCCTAATCCAGCTCTAGATCCAGTTCTTGCAAATCAAGTGGATTGGGTTAATCCTAGAAGAAGATGCATAAGTGAAGAAGTTCCTGTTTCATAGGGAGATGAGGATAAGGCCTTACATAAGATTATTACAAGCAATCTCGACAGGTATGACTCATCGAGGTATGTTTTGAGGTTTGTTCATGATTAAGTTTATGGTATGTTTGTCTTCATGTTATTATGGTTAGTACAATCTTGATTTTAGACTTGTCATATCACCTTAATAAAATTATGAATGCACGATAGAAAATATTCATTGATTAGGGTGTTGACACTTATGATTGTACTAATGCATTATGGTGTTGTATGAGGTTTATGTTGTCTACTAACATGAAAGGTACACCACCAAGAAAGACAAATCATATTCTGGTTCAAGAACATATGATCATGATGACATGAGGACAAAGATTCATCCATTGTCATGGATCTCATAGAAGATCCATTTACAAGGTATGTATAACTTGGTTTTATAATGGTTAACCTATGAGATATACAGGTTACTAGCACAAGTCATTGAAGAAGAACAAGAAGACATCATGTGAGTATGTTAGACATAACTAGTTAGCATGCTAATCCAGGTATGTTTTTCCTATATCAAGATAGAATCCTACCTTGTGTTAGGATCTTATACTATTGTGTTGTTGATAATGATTATTCATGAATTCATAGGTTTGAATAGTCATGGTTGTATGCATATTGTGTTTCTTACCATAATTGATGAAATGACTAACCAGAAGAATCATATAGGTATAGGTTTGAGTAATCACGGGTTTTATGCATATTATATCTCTTATCTTGATTGATGATTTAACTAACCAAAAGAGTCCTATGATCAAATAAGAATATGCATGAGTAAAAGAAGACTTCCCTGAAACCTTGAATACTAATGTTTATTATCTGTGTTTGAAATGATCCTGACTATACATGCTTGAGATTATTGTGTTTTGATAATATTAAGATTATACTAATGAATGTTTGATTACATATGAGACCTAGAGGATAACACAATGATGATACTAACAAGCATGCATAGGGATCGAGAATGAATATAAGTTCAAGAACAAGTAATCTAGGAAGCAAAGATCAAGAGGGAGTACACTCCAGTGGTTTCTGCAAGGATGCAGATATTCAGAGGGAGTTGACCATCTCTCTACATTCCACAATAGAAAGGTGTAGAAGAAGCTACTTCAGATTAGGACTCCAGTAGCTCCTGCAAGGAAGCGAAGACTCATAGGGAGTCCACCCAACGAACAAACAAAGATAAGTACTTGAATTGTCATTTCTTAAATAATACTATTCAATAATGTATATACTGATGTTCCTAGAATTAGGTTGTGTATTATGCATATTAGAATAATTGCATTGATGAACAGTATACTACTAATATGCATGGGTAAGTGGCCTATGGCACTGTACAACATTCCATTGCTACTTATCTAGAATGAAACCTCTTTGCTGACATGTTGGGAGTTGTGCACACTCTTAACAATGTTCTGGTAGGGATTGGAAGGCATATAGAAATTTACAGGATATGGATAAATGTTGTATTGAAGCATTGGCTAAGATAATTGCATGACTGAATGACATATTTCTTTATGTCTAAGAATTTGTTCTGAAAATTATGAGATGTTTCTAATCATGCAATTTAACCTTTTTTGTAGGAAAGACCATATATCTTCACCTACAAAAGGACTACAACATTTGTTCCAACAACAAAGATATCTATTGAAGATATTGAAGTTCCCAGGATCTAGGATGAAGAAATGGAATGACATGATCCGTCGATCATGAAGAATGATGTTTGGTATGTAGTCCCAAGACCTCAAGGGAAGTTTGTTATGACTTCCATATGGATCTATCAAGATCAAGCATGCTGCAGACGGCAGCATAGAGAAATATAAAAGTGATGAAATAGAAGATGCACCAGATGGATTTCAAGACAGCATGGTGTAGTCATATATATGTGCAGAACTTGGTATGGTAGGATAGACAGCTTTCTATCCAGTTTGGGCTTTACCAAGAATAAAGCGGATTCCAACCTTTTCTATAAGGTTGAGGAAGGTAATCCAATGATACTACTTTTGTATGCGGATAACCTGTTTGTTACAGGTGAAGATAGATTGATTGCCGACACGCAGCAGAAGCTTGCTGCCGAGTTCGAGATGAAGAACTTGGGGATGATGCACTATTTGTTTTTGGCATGGAGGTGTGGCAGAGTGCAGATGGAATCTTCCTTGGACAAGGGAAGTTTGCAGTAGATATCCTGAAGAGGTTCGGGATGATGGACTCGAAGGCTATGGCCACACCTATGACATCGAATTTGAAGCTTCTTTGTGATGCTCCATCTGAGCCGGTTGATGTCTCTATGCATCGTTAGATGATTGGATCCTTGATGTACCTGACGAACAGGAGACCAGATATTTTCTTTGCAGTGAACACATTGAGCCAGTTCCTGGCGGATCCGAGGAGTGTTTACCTGGTTGCCGTAAAGCATGTTCTGAGGCACCCGAAGGGTAGAGTGGATTATGGGCTCAAGTATGAAGCGAATCAAAAGTTTAACCTACAGGGTTATGTTGATTCAGATTGGGCAGGCAGTGCTGCAGATAGGAAGAGCACATCTGGGTGCTACTTCAGTATGGGATCAAGTGTGATCTCTTGGTTCAACAGGAAGCAGTCCTACGTAGCACTAAGTACAGCTGAGGCAGAGTATGTTGTAGCCTGTTCAGCTAGTTGTGAGGAAGTATGGCTATGGAAGCTACTGTCTGAGTTATTTGATCTCCCGTTGGCTGCTACTGGTATCTTCTATGATAACCAGAGTTGTGTGAAGCTTTCCGAGAACCCATTGTTTCATGAAAGGTCGAAACACATAGAGATCAAATATCACTATATCAAGGATATGGTGCAGAGAGGAGCTGTGAAACTCTTGTACATTGCGACAGACGAGCAGATTGCATATGTGCTGACGAAGCCACTAGCCAGGATGAAGTTCGAGTACTTCAAGGAGAGGCTTTCCGTTCTTCAGATCGAGGACACTTCAAGGAAGAAGTGATGGACACATTTGCTGAATCCATTCCAAGCATGTTGGAAGGAGGATCCTTCACATGGCTGTGGATGTAAGCGTTGGATGATGAACATTAGGATGATGTTCTAGTTTCTGCTTTGTATGATCAGTTGGATCATTTTTATATGTATGCATCATGTTGGATGCTGGATATGATCAGTTGGATCATTTTTATGTATGTATGTATGCATCATGTTGGATGCTGGATATGATCAGTTGGATCATTTATATGTATGTACACATCTTGTTGGATGTTGGATATGATCGGTTGGATCATGTGTATGTATTTTTGTATATGCATCATGTTGGATGCTTGGACCATGTATCTGTATATGTATCAAGTGGATACATTGTATGATCAGGTGGATCATGTATGGTGATATGTATCATGTATTTGTATTTGTATCAGGTGGATACATTGTATGATTAGGTGGATCATGTATGATGATATGTATCAGGTAGATACTTGGTATGCATCAGGTAGATGCATTGTATGATCAGGATGATCATGGATGACGAGCTTCAGGATGTTGCTCCAGATGACATGCAGCAGGATGTTGCAGTGATGATGATCAGGATGATCATGTGTACATCAGGATGATGTATGGTGAGTATTAGGTTGATACTCTATGGCCGTGGATCAGGTTGTGCAGATGAGGATGTAATTCGTTGCCCTGGGATATTTGCAGATAGTCTTTCGAGGTTTTTCCTATGGCATGTAATTCGTTGCCCTGGGATATCTGGCAACTGCTCTTTTGAGGTTTTGCTCTGGGAGGACATATAATTTGGCCCTGAGAGATCTGCAGATAGTCTTTCGAGATTTTTCCTATGGCATGTAATTCGTTGCCCTAGGATATCTGGCAGATGCTCTTTCGAGGTTTTGTCCTATGGCATATAATTCGTGTCCCTAGGAGATCCGATAGGTTGGGTTGTGTGCCCGTAATCAGTCCTGGGATGCTCTTGCGAGGTTTTGCCATGACCACATGTAATTCGTGCCCTGGGAGATCCTATAGGTAGAGCTATGTGCTCGTAACATCCTGGGATGCTCTTGCGAGGTTTTGTGGTGACCACATGTAATTCGTGCCCTGGGAGATCCTATAGGTAGAGCTGTGTGCTCGTAACATCCTGGGATGCTCTTGCGAGGTTTTGTGGTGAGGTCACATATATATGGCCCTAGGAGATCTACATATAGTCTTTCGAGGTTTTTCCTATGGCATGTAATTCGTTGCCATGGGATATCTGGCAGATTCTCTTTCGATGTTTTGTGACACACATAATAAGTCCTGAGGATTCCACAGTATGGCCAGTGATGACGAAGACCTGCAGGCGGTGGGCCTACATCCAGAATGAAAAAGGACTGGTTCTGTAGAACTTCCTATGACGAGTAGATTCAGAGATTGATTGAGATAGCAGCAGTAGTGACGATGATGATGACTCGATGATGATTATCCAGTGACGATGATCCAGAGAAGAAGACTTGTGCTAGAAGACCTGCTGAGAAATACCTTCCTAGTTAAGAGGGAGTGTTGATGTATATGTAACTTCAGAACGTATTCCATATATGTATGTTGTATGTACTCCTATAGAGATGGTATTATTCCTCTATACGGAAGCGTCGTCATTTATATTGTAAATGTCGTAACTTATATTTGATGGGTTATTAGACCACCTTGTTGGGGTTGGCCCTGTATAAGTCATGTGGGTCGAAGGGTTATTAGACCACTTTATTGGGGGTCGGCCATGTGGGTCGAAGGGTTATTAGACCACCCTATTGGGGGTCGGCCATGTGGGTCGAAGGGTTATTAGACCACCCTATTGGGGGTCGGCCTAGTCAGCATTATGTTATGTGGTTAAGTTCGAGCCTGCATGATTTATGTAAAAGGAAAGTCAAGTCAAGTATAAATAGAGTGCGGGAGGCACTCTATTTTATCACTCACTTCTCACTCACGCACTCAAGGAGGAGTGGTGCACTTATGGAGGAGGAGGATCTGCTACTAGGATGTGTCTATCTCTTATGTTTGGGTTGTATCATTGCTCTATCTATCTCCGAGGAAGTTGTTGGGGTTTTTCACCTTTATGGTTTTCCCCAAGTAAATCTTTGTGTCTCTTTTGTGCTTGCATTATTGTCTCCATGATTGATATGCTATAGATATGCTGTACATGTCGTTCTCTCAGTTAAGATCCTAGATCAGATTGAAGTAAATTCTAAAAATTTAACAGTTTGTAAGCACATTGAAAAGATCAACACGCCATACAAGTTTAGAGCCGACAGGAAGAAGAGTCTACAGTCATTCAGCGAAGGAGACTTAGTCTATGCACACTTGAGAAAAGAGAAGTTCCAGACAGGAACAAACAATAAGCTGGAGCTGAAGAAGATTGGACCATGTAAGATTCTGAAGAAGATTTCGAACAATGCTTATGTGTTGGAGCTGCCGACAAAATTGAACATATCTCCTACATTCAATGTCTCAGATCTGTACAAGTATGAGCAATGTTCAACAAGCAACAGAGCAAAAATGTCGAATATCGACTAGATAGGGAATGTTCTAGATCGACACAAGGAGGAAATCACCGATGTGTTAGAGGGATGTGAAGTTGGACGCATGCGAATTTCATAGAATAAATAATATATAGTTCGATGGAGGTATGATTAGTCGAACAAAGCGACATGGATTTCTGAAGAGGAATATAGGAGATTGACGGAGCAGTCGAGTTCATTTTCACTTGGGGATTCTGATGCAAGAGCATCGGGGCCTAGGCGAAATAGTTGAAGTTAATCAATAGGAGAAGTTGACCAGATAGATTGCCAATGAACACTATTGCAAAAGAGTTGGCAAGCAAATCCAAGTAGGCGAGTAGGAAGCTGTTGATGTGTGGTCGGTAGGAGAATGGTTGACAATAGACAAGGTACGAGGTCGACAAGCGATGGGAGTGGATATTGTTAAATTTTTAGTATTAAATCACAATACTATAGGATCTTTGCTGAGAGAATAACATCTACAGTATATCAATGCATGACAATCATAATATGACAAGCATCACAAGCATCACAAGAATCAAAAGCATAGAGACAAGAGACACAGAGTTTCCGTGGGGAAAACCCTAAGGTGAAAAAACCCCACAAACTTCCTCAGAGATAGAGAGAGAAATGGCTCAACCAAAATACAACCAAACAACACTGAGATAGTCTCCTAGCAGATGATCCTCCTCCTCCTCACTAGTGCGCCACTTTTCAGAGAGAGAGTTAGTTGCTTTTCTGAGTGAGTAAAATAGAGATATCCTATCTCTATTTATACTCACCTTTTTGCCCAGTGACCTACTGGGGTCGACTTGTCTACTTAGATACATCCACATTATATTATATATTAATTAGGGCCGACCCCATATAGTGGTCTAATAACCCATCGGCAAGTACATACACTTGCGACACTTGTCAATCCTCATGACGACACTTCCTTATAGAGGAATAACACATCTCTTATAAGGGTACAATAAATATATATATAATACACAGATGAAATACATTCTGAAGTTACATATACATCAACACTCCCTCTTAACTAGGAAGGTATTTCTCGACACAGATCTGATAGACAAGTCTTCTTCTCTGGATCATCGTCATTGATGCATCGTCATCATCATCGTCACTGCTGCTACTATCTCAACCAATCTCTAACTCTACTCGTCATAGGAAGTTCTACAGAGCAAGTCCTTTTTCATACTGGATGTAGGCCCACCACCTGCAGGTCTTCATCATCGCTGCCCATACTGTGGAATCCTCAGGACTTATTACGTGCGTCACAAAACCTCGAAAGAGCATCCCAGGTTGTTACGAGCACACGACTCTACCTATAGGATCTCCCAGGGCACAAATTACATGTGACCTCACCACAAAACCTCGAAAGAGAATCCCAGGACTGATTATGAGCACAAGGCTCAACCTATCGGATCTCCCAGGGCACAAATTACATGTGGTCACCACAAAACCTCTAAAGGGCATCCCAGGACTGATTACGAGCACACAGATCAACCTATCGGATCTCCCAGGGCACAAATTACATGTGGTCATGGCAAAACCTCGAAAGAGCATTTCAGGATGTTACGGGTACACAACTCCGACCTGAAATCTCCCAGGGCACAAATTACATGCCATAGGACAAAACCTTGAAAGAGCATCTGCCAGATATCCCAGGGCACAAATTACATGCCATAGGAAAAACCTCGAAAGACTATCTGCAGATCTCCCAGGGCACAAATTATATGTCCTCCCAAGCAAAACCTCGAAAGAGCATTTGCCAGATGTCCCAGGGCACCGAATTACATGCCATAGGCAAAACCTCGAAAGACCATCTGCAAATCTCCCAGGGCACAAATTACATGCTTATCTGCACAACCTGTTCCACGGCCACAGAGTATCAAACTGATACTCACCATACATCATCCTGATGTATCCATGATCATCCTGATCATCATCACTGCAACGTCCTGCTGCATGTCATCTGGAGCAACATCCTAAAGCTCGTCATCTATGATCATCCTGATCATCACTGCAACGTCCTGTTGCATGTCATCATACCTGATCCATCTGATCATCAATGCATCTACCTGATGCATACCAAGTATCTACCTGATACATATCATCATACATGATCCTCCTGATCATCAATGTATCCACCTGATACAAATACAAATACATGATACATATCACCATACATGATCCACCTGATCATACAATGTATCCACCTAATACATATACAGATACATGGTCCAAGTATCCAACATGATGCATATACAAAATACATACACATGATCCAAATGATCATATCCAGCATCAACATGATGCGTACATACATACATAAAAATGATCCAACTGATCATATCTAGAATCCAACATGATGCGTACATACATACATAAAAATGATCCATCTGATCATATCCAGCATCCAACATGATGCGTACATACATACATAAAAATGATCCATCTGATCATATCCAGCATCCAACATGATGCGTACATAAAAATGATCCAACTGATCATATCCAAGCAAAAACCAGAACATCATCCTGATGCTCATTATCCAGCGCTTACATCCACAGCCATGTGAAGGATCCTCCTTCCAACATGCTTGGAATGTCTTCAGCAAATGTGTCCATCACTTCTTCCTCGAAGTGTCCTCGATCCGAAGAACACCAAGCCTCTCTCTGAAGTACTCGAACTTCACCCTGGCTAGTGGCTTCGTCAACACATCTGCAATCTGCTCATCTGTCGCAACATATAGGAGCTTCACAGCTCCTCTCTGCACCATATCCCTGATATAGTGATATTTGATCTCTATGTGTTTCGACTTGTCATGAAACAATGGGTTCTCGGACAGCTTTACACAACTCTGGTTATCACAGAAGATACCAGTATCCTCCAACGGGAGATCAAATAGATCATACAGTAGCTTCCGTAGCCATACTGCCTCACAACTAGCTGAACAGGCTGCAACATACTCTGCCTCAGCTGTACTCAGTGCTACATAGGACTGCTTCCTACTAAACCAAGAGATCACACCTGATCCCATACTGAAGCAACACCCAGATGTGCTCTTCCTGTCTGCAGCACTTCCAGCCCAATCTGAATCAACATAACCCTGCAGGTTAAACTTTTGATTCGCCTCATACCTGAGCCCATAATCCACTGTACCCTTCAGGTACCTCAGAACATGCTTTACAGCAACCAGGTGAACACTCCTTGGATCCGTCAGGAACTGGCTCAATGTGTTCACAGCAAAGCAAATGTCTGGTCTCATGTTCGTTAGGTACATCAAGGACCCAATCATCTGACGATACATAGAGACATCAATTGGCTCAGATGAAGCATCATATAGAAGCTTCAGATTCGATGCCATCGGTGTGGCCATGGCCTTGCAATCCATCATCCCGAATCTCTTCAGGATATCTACTGTGTACTTCCCTTGACCAAGGAAGATCCCACCTGCATTCTGCCACACCGCCATACCTAGGAAATAGTGCATCATTCCCAAATCTTTCATATCGAATTCAGCTGTAAGCTTCCTCTTAGTATCTGCAATCAGTCTGTCATCTCCTGTCACAAATAGGTCATCCACATACAGGAGTAGAATCACTGGATTCCCTTCCTCAACGTTGTAGTAAAGGTTGGAATCTGCTTTACTCTTGGTAAAGCCCAAGCTAGATAGAAAACTGTCCATCCTTCCATACCAAGTTCTGGGAGCTTGCTTCAAGCCATACAAGGCTTTCTTCAATTTGCACACATATGACTCCATGTCATGTATTTCAAAACCGAGTGGCTGTTCCACATATACTTCCTCTTCTACTACACCATTCAGGAAAGCAGTCTTGACATCCATCTGGTGTATTTTCCATTTCATTGCTGCAGCCAGGGCAAGTACTGTTCTGATGGAAGTATAACTGGCTACAGGTGCAAAGGTTTCTTCATAATCTATTCCTTCTTTCTGAGAGAAACCACGAGCTATGAATCTTGCTTTGTATTTTTCTACACTGCCATCTGCAGCGTGCTTGATTTTGTAGATCCACTTGGAAGTCACAACAGACTTCTCTTTAGGTCTTGGGACAACGTCCCAAACATCATTCTTCATTATGGATTGGTATTCCTCAACCATAGCATCCTTCCATTCTTTATTTTCTGCTGCCTCTTCATAACTGGAAGGCTCTTTGTTCATAATGTCACAGAGTAAAGCAACATAACTGGTGTGTGATCTGGTTCTCTTCTTTGCTCTGTGTTCTTCTTCTGGAATGCCAAATATTTCTGCATCATGAATGAGCTCTCTAGCCCATACAGGTTTCCTTTTGTGAGAGTTATCCTCATGGGGTGGATCTACAGGTTCTTGTGGATCTTCAAACTCACGAACAGTTTCTGGAACTGCTTCAGTCATGATAGTGTCCTGAAATCTTGTTTCCTTAGGTTCTTCATAAACTTCGGTAGGTTCCTTTCTTGATTTGATGAATGCTGAGTTTTCATCAAATGTTACATCCCTACTGACAACAATTTTCTTGAACCCTGGAAAGTATATTCTGTAAGCCTTCGAGCTTTCACTATAACCCACAAAGATGCCCTTCTTTCCTGAAGGATCTAGTTTAGTCCTCTTCTCTTTTGGGACATGAGTATATACTGGACAACCAAATATTCTGAGATGGCTGACTTCAGGTTTCTTACCAGAAAATACCTCTTCTGGTGTCTTGTTGTCCAATATCTTGTGGGGTGTTCTGTTCTGCACATATATAGCTGTTCTAGCTGCTTCTGCCCATAGACGCATAGGAAGATCTTGGTCATGCAACATTGCCCTTGCTGCTTCCATGATAGTTCTGTTCTTCCTTTCTGCAACTCCATTCTGTTGAGGATTATAAGGAGCAGTCAACTCCCTCTTAATCCCTGAATCACTGCAAAGCTTCTTGAAGTCACTTGAGGTGAATTCTCCACCATTGTCAGATCTGAATGTCTTGATTTTCTTGTCAGTTTGATTCTCCATCAAGGTTTTGAATTCCTTGAATTTATCAAGCACCTCATCTTTTCCCTTCAATAAGTATACCCAAGTCTTCCTAGAGAAGTCATCAATAAATGATACATAGTAAACATACCCACTCAGGGAACTGGATGACATAGGGCCGCATACATCTGAGTGGATGATTTCCAGAATGTCTTTTGCCTTGCTTTCACTACTTGGGAAAGCCTTCTTAATGTTCTTACCTTTTGCACATCCTTTTCAAACACCTTCATGTTTGGTCTTGATTTCAGGAAGACCCTCTACTGCCTTGCTTGCAATTGGAAGTGCCCTATAGTGCATATGAGCAAGTCTTCTATGCCAAAGTTCACTTGGCTCCATGGATTCATGCACCATAGCATGTTCAGGTTGTCCTTTCAATTTATACAAGCCTCCCTCTTGCTCTCCAATCACTACTGCATCATCTATGTTCTTTCCCTTTGGCCACATTAGGACTTGTCCATCCACAAATGCAACCCTCATACCTTTTGCATCCAATGCAGAGATGGAGAGTAAGTTCTTCTTGAGTCCAGGCACATAAAGGACTTCTTTCATCTTCAAATATTTTCCAGAATCTAGGTTGTATGAGGCTTCACCACTTCCTTTGATTGGGTATTGATAATCATCCCCAAGTTTCACCTTATGGGGTGATTCATGTTCAGAAAGGTTCACAGAAGATTCCTTGAACCCAGTCATGTGTTTGGAAGCCCCACTATCAATCAACCAATCATTACAACCATGGGAGATGGTACCTGTGAGTGCAGAGATCAGAACATACTCTTCTTCACTTGATGAGTCATCATCACTACTACTTTCTGCCCTAGCCTTCTTCTTTGGAGGTTCATCATCTTCGGCAGCATGAGCATGATATCTTCTTTTGTTATTCTTTTTCTTTTTGTTGAAGTTGTTGTTGTTGTCTTTCTTCTTCTTGGGACAATCTGAAGCAAAGTGTCCCTTCTCATTGCAACTGAAGCATCTGAGATCTTTCTTATCTTTATGATAATGGTGGTGAGAGGATCTTCTATTATGAGATTATTCCTTCTTGGATTTACCTCTTTTGGTGTGAGCTACAATAGCTTGATCTTCACCTCCCATCTTTTCTTCATGAGCTATAAGTCTAGCTTCTTCTTGAGAGCATTCTTCCCGAAGTCTACTGGAGGAGATCAACTTCTTTCTTGCACAAATTCCTTGAATAAAGGAATCCCATGACCTGGGTAGGCCATTCAGAGTGGTCATCACCACTTCACCATTCTCCACCATTTCATCCACTGCTTCTAGGTGTTCCTTGATCTGGGAGACCCTTGAAAAATAAGATTGAATGGTTTCTCCATTCTGAAACTTTACTGCTTTCAATTGGTTCCGCAGGGTCATCTTCCGATTTATGTTCTTTCCTTCAAATAGCTTAGTCAAGTATTCAAACATCTCCTTGGCTGTCTTGAGAGAAGAAACATGGGGTATGAGATGGTCTTTGATAGAATCAGCAATGATTCTCTTTTCCTTGACCAAGTTCTTCTTGTGCAATGCCTTGGCCTCTTCATCCTCTGGGATAGGGATGTCTTCTTTCACATATGAGTCCAACTCATTCTCTTCCAGGATTAGCCCAATCCTATACTTCCAGGCTCGGAAGTTATCAGCCCCTTCAAGCTTATCCTCAAGCCTGGTGTAGAGAGACATCTTTAAGAGTACTTCAAATGGAAATAGAAAAGTTTTAGGACTTACCACTTGAAGTGCTGAAAACTGGATCTGGTCCCGGATTAGGGTTTGTCAGAGAAACCCTAAAAATTCAAAATGTGAATTTCAAAATTCTGAAAGGATAGAAAGACGCGCCTTGGAGAGCTGATAAGCCTAGTACATTCAGAATTTGAGATCAGCAAGGTCTTGCCCTTCAAAATTGCCTTTTTGTCCTCCCGGTTTCACTAGGGACAGCCCTGAATTAGGGTTTGAGTTTCCCGGAGATCTACCCAGCCAAAAATCTCGATCCAAAGCTCTAACCTTCGATTTTTGCAAGGAGCTTCCAGCTGTGCCTTCAGTTTCCAGAAATTCCTATTTTTGTGGAAACCCTAATTTTTAGGGCCAAATCTGAAAATGCTCGGAACTGAATTCTGATTGGACAGATAGATGCGCCTTGATGAGTAGATCCAATCTACTATACTGAATTTCAAAAATCTATGGAGAGAAACCCAATAAACAAGGAATACAAACTTTCGTCACTGCAAAATGTCTTCTTCTCAGTTAAGCTCTGATACCATGTTAAATTTTTAGTATTAAATCACAATACTATAGGATCTTTGCTGAGAGAATAACATCTACAATATATCAATGCATGACAATCATAATATGACAAGCATCACAAGAATCAAAAGCATAGAGACAAGAGACAAAAAGTTTCCGTGGGGAAAACCCTAAGGTGAAAAAACCCGACAAACTTCCTCAGAGATAGAGAGAGCAATGGCTCAACCAAAATACAACCAAACAACACTGAGATAGTCTCCTAGCAGATGATCCTCCTCCTCCTCACTAGTGCGCCACTTTTCAGAGAGAGAGTTAGTTGCTTTTCCGAGTGAGTAAAATAGAGATCTCCTATCTCTATTTATACTCACCTTTTTGACCAGTGACCTACTGGGGCCGACTTGTCTACTTAGATACATCCACATTATATTATATATTAATTAGGGCCGACCCCATATAGTGGTCTAATAACCCATCGGCAAGTACATACACTTGCGACACTTGTCAATCCTCATGACGACACTTCCTTATAGAGGAATAACACATCTCTTATAAGGGTACAATAAATATATGTATAATACACAGATGAAATACATTCCAAATTTACATATACATCAACAGATATCAGAGGCGTCGAAGGTCGACATGTTGTCGAACAATGACATTGACGGATTGCGGAGAAAGCCAAGTGTGGAGGACAGGGCAGACTGGAAGTCGTGGAGACAAATTAAAGATGACAAGCTAAGTCAAGGGTTGGTGAAGTGCAGTATGGTCAAGGACAGTGATTCGACCAAGTATTGTAGCAGAGTCAGAGATGTAGGATTCAAGGCAACAACCGTTGGAGGTTGTTGAGGAAGTTATGAGCAGTTGTGAATGTGGTTGAGGATCATGATAGATGTCACCACAAGAAGAGGTTGTGTAGTACGACTAGAAGGCACTGACAACTATAGGTCTGCAGGATCAGGGATAATTTGGCGGACAAAGAAAGGACATCTCAAGGAATGAAGTAGACCTCGGGAAGAGAAACAATAGAGAAGGGTAGAAGGGAAGTGCAGAGGCACAGAGGAAAGATCGGTGGATCGATCATCGTAGGATTGGGAGAGATCGTTCATCCCTTTCTAATCGAGTTCTTTCATTCAGCAGAGACCGTGAGAGGGAATACGATAGCATGCAGTCGAGATACACACTGAGAGGCAGAGTTTCATGTCTGTATATTGTAACAGACTAAGGACGACTAGTTCATTTTCTTTGTAGTTAAACATTGTAATTTGATTCAGTTTAATAAAAGCCAACTTCTGGCATTCAGTTCATGTTGAGTTTTTGTGAGCACCTGTGTGTTGTTGTGTGCTATTGTTAAGCAAGAGGGTCTAACCCAACCTTACTTGCGCCAATTTATTCCCCAATTATGAAAAATTATCTTAGGAAACTCAATTGGGAATATTATATTTCATGTGGCCGACCTTAGTCCAATTATTCTTCAATTACTCTCCTTGGAATCCTACTTAAGTACATTTCCACCCGTAGCCACCAATTTATTAATTTTAATCCTAGGTGACTTAGGCCAAAATTATCATAGAAAAATTTGGGAACATGACATCATGGTTAACGTATTCTTGGGATTTTGTTAATGATTCTCAAACGACACTCTTTTGTGAATGGTGCCCTTTTTGACATCAATGAAAACTCACCTCTAACAATATAATGGCTAGATATATTCAGAAGAACATCCTTGTGTTGATTTTAGATAACCTAACCTCATATGCTCACAGTGGACCTATGAAAAGTGCAATTTTAACCCTTCTGACTATTATGGACACTTGGTGTAAAATGCAAGCCATAAGTATAAAAATACATTATAAAAATGCATAATCATATTTAAATGAATGCCTTATGATACATCTATGTTTTTAGAAAGTGCATGTCCTCAAAGGATATGTTTCTAATGATTAGGAAGAATATAATAAGTAAGGATTATGACTCTAGTATGAATACATAACATATGTATCTTCTCAAGGCTACCAAATGCATATTTTTATTTCAAACTTTCAAATTTCAAATTCAAAATTACTTACTAAAGTTCTAAGTTGTTATGTCAAAACATAGAGTGCAAATATTCAAAACGTGGCCTAGAACAATGAACCCCATTGTCTGTACAATTGTCATCAATTGATTTTAATACCATGGGGTTGGGGATATATATATTCTTGATAAGAACCACTTTCAAATTCCTAAAATTCTATTCCATTTTCCCACAATTAATTTCAGAAAATGGTGATTGTTTTGATTTGAACCCAATTTTCATCAGTTCAGAAAAATGTCCTGCCAACCCTCATTATTGGGTCCTTTTGAGTGATTTCACTTGGAGATGGTCCGTTTTGATATTTTCCATATTATTATATGTTGATTATGTGCTCTGTTAGGAGGGGAATATTACTTGACACAATTGTCCTCATGACTGATTCATACTTCGAATTTGAGTATCATCTCCTTCTCCATGATTCTAAATTCTCTATGAGTCCCACTCCTTATCAGTGTTCTGGATGTCAAGCATTCATTCAATGTTAGGGTTGTTAGGGTTCATTGGACCCATTTTTAACTAGTTCAGAAAAAATGCTTTACCAACCCTCATTAGTGTGTCCTTTTTAGTGATTTATGTTGGAGATGGTGTGTTTCGATATTTTCCACATTATTATACATATTTATTTTTCAATTTGGGTTCACAAAGTACCTGTTGTGCAACAATACCTCATGGTTGTCTTGTATTTATGACATGTCCACCTAGGGTTTCAGTCCTTCTTTTAGGGCCAACCTAGTCATGTTGCTTTTTAACAAATTAAGGTCCAAAACATTTCTTGGGCCAACATAAGAGTTCTTCTGAAGAACTTAAAAGTTCTTTCATACAATTGTTCATAGTATTAAAATAGGTTTTTCTTGAGGTGCTAGGGATTCAAGTTTCAGACCTTCTTAATCCTTTTTACTGTTCATGAACAATGAATTCTTCTTTGTTGTTGTTTCTTGGTGGAATTAGATGATTATGTTCGTTGTTCATAGGGGCATATTAATTGACACAAGTGACCTCATGACCGATTCATAGTTTTCATCTATTCTTCGTGCTTCTAAATTTTGTACGAGTCCAATTCCTTATCAATGTTCCACTTGTCACTCATTCATCAAATTTTAGGTCTATTAGTACTTCAATTAGGGATTCCAAAAATAGAGTATACTTTGAAGTGATGATGTGTGAGTTCATTCCTCTATATTTTCACCTTAATGTCTATTCAAGAATGCACTTTATTTATTCTTTGAAATGAAAACTACGATTGTTTTTCTTTGTAAAAGAAAACATATATTGCCATAAATATTACAGGACAAAACTGTCATACATAATTCACCATATATTTTGTTGATTATGGAAGACTGTAAAAAGTAGCTATTACGATAGTTTGAAGACTGAAAATATGTCTCTTTTCAAGAACCCATAAGCTAACAAATTCATACTTTTATTTCAAACTTTCAAATACCAAATATAAATATTTTTTCATTGGAAAAGAGAAACCATTGATAAAAGATCAATATGTCATGACACAAATGGTTGTATGTAACAAATAAAATATTCATATATATAACATAAAATATTTCACCATAGATATTACACCACGGATCTATCATACAAAATTCACCATATATTTATGACAGGTATAATGCTTACATATCCAAATGGGGTGTACCAATCCTCATCCCCAATCCATAACAACGATTGATGGGATCCCATTGGTGTGAATCCCATGAAAAGTGCATCTGCACACAAGGAGTAGGCTATTATACAAATACCTAAATCTAAATGTTGGTCCCACTATGCATTTACCAAGAGGATGATTTTCAACGTTGGAGCCTAAACATAGCTGATATATGTCAAGAAAGGCTGGCCATGTATAGAAAACAACCTCCTTAACATTCGCGTAGCCTTCTATGGTAAACTCTTTGAATTTTTTTTCTTCACAATCCTAGGAGGTATGGAATGCATTGCAATAAGTTAAAAATTAACCATGAAACTTTCATCTAAACAAGAAATTTCAACAAAAGATTCACTATGTATCAAGTTACGATATTTTATGTGGTTGAAAACTTTCTAGGAAAGAAGATGGATGTTATGACGCTGGATTTGATGTGGCTGCAATACTCCAAGATATTATGGTAATGAATTGCGTGTTCCATATTTTGTGGAGGCATCTAATCTAGAAGTCACAACTTCATCATCACCTTTTGTTTCAAGAAGTTGGAAAGTGGTGTGCTTATCATCTTTCATAGCAATAAAATGACATAAAACATATTATCCCTTTCGAGTGCTCTTGCCACATCTTTTGAGAGAGCTCGCAGAAAGAAAACATCAAGAATGCCTGAAATAAAAATACATATAATATTAGTTAAGATCAATAAATTTATGTGATATGAACTGAAAATTATCGATCAAAAGATACACATGTATACTCACTATCAATGGTTTCAGTTGATATCAATAAATGTTGTTTTGTATAGAACACCTCATGAGGATGTAAATCCACACCTTCGGAAATATGGTGGCCTCTACCAGTAACATCGACATGATTTTCAAAAATTCTTACCCAATAGAATATTCCACCAGTGCAAACATCTCCTAAACAATTCAAAAATTTGACATGAAATGGAATTTTGAATGACTGTTCTTCATACATACCAGGAAAATTCTCATAATAAATACAGACATACATGCCTTCCTTTATCGTAAAATAAAATCAATTTTTGTTTTGCACCAGAATCCTATCCATTCAAGAAAGGATTTGTTTCTTCCAATATTCATAAGGCAATTATCTCCCAGAAAGGGAGTCACATCTAAGCCAGAACCTAAGTAAAATCCCCGCTTGATGACTGCATTGGACTGTTTTTTGTGAGATTCATATGACCTTTGTTAGATTTTGAGAATTAATTCAAAATGATCTAGGATCTTATCTGAGAGAATAACAAGCACAACATATCAATCATAAGAGACAATAGACACAGAGTTTCCTTGGGGAAAACCAAGAAGGTGAAAAACCCCAATAACTTCCTCTGATATAGATAGAGCAATGATACAAAACCCAAGTACAAGAGATAGTCTCCTTAGCAAATTCTCCTCCTCCACTAGTGCACACCACTCAATGAGAGAGATATATGAGTGAATGAATGATCAAATAGAGTGACACCCTCACTCTATTTATACACAACTGGACTTGCCTTTTAACTCTAACTAGGTCGGCCCCAACTTAACCACTTAACATAATACTAACTGGAACGACCCCACTAGGGTGGTCTAATAACCCTTTAACCCATAAGACTCATACAGGACCGACCCCATCAAGATGGTGTAATAATCCATCAAGTATAAGTTATGACATTTGCGACACTTGTAAATACAAATGACGACACATCCGTAGAGAGGAATAATAACCTCTCTGTAGGAATACAATATACATATATGAAATACATTCTGAAGTTACATATACATCAACACTCCCTCTTAACTAGGAAGGTATTTCTCGACACATGTCTTCTAGCACAAGTCTTCTTCTTTGGATCATCAGATCATTGCCACCAGATCATCGTCATCATTTCATCGTCATCGTCACTGCTGCTATATCAATTAGTCTCCAATCTACTCATCATAGGAAGTTCTACAAAGCCAACCCTTTTTCATGTTGTTTGTAGGCCTATAATCCATGTAGGTCTTCATCATCTCTGCGAGCAAGTCATCAAGTAAGTACACCTCAGGACTGATTACACTGCCTCTGCAAAACCTGCAAGATCTCTCAAGACTGATTACACTACCTCTGCAAAACCTGCAAGAGCATCTCAGGACTTATTATATGCCTCTGCAAAACCTGTGTACCATACTGTCACCTCATCGTCTTCAGATCACCTCATAGTCCACGGAGCACAACCCAGATGCACATCACACAACACTTACACTCACCGACATGGGAAGACACACCTCAACCATTCGTGAAAGGATCAACACTTATATCTATGCCATGGGAAGACACACTTCAACCATGCGAGAATGGCATCGCACTTATATCCATAGCCATGAGAAGACATACTTCAACCATTCTAGGAATGGCACAACACTTATATCGTAGCCATGGGAAGACACAGTTCAACCATGCTCGAATTGCATAGCACTTATATTGCAACCATGGAAAGACACACTTCAACCATGCTCGAATGGCACAGCTCTTACATCAATGACCATGGGAAGACACACTTCAACCATGTCAGAATGGCCCAAGCCCTTATATCTGCATCATGGGAGGACACACCTACCACCATGTGAGAATGGCTCATGTGCATCTGTGTCTCCGGACTCATCACTTCCCCTAGGAAGGAATATCGATCTGAAGTACACCAAGCCTCTCTCTGAAGTACTCAAACTTTACTCTGGTCAGTGGATTGGTCAACACATTGGCTATATGCTCATCCGTCACAACATACAGGAGCTTCACTACTCCTCTCTAGACCATATCCCTTATATAGTGGAACTTGATCTCAATTTGCTTCGACTTGTCATGGAACACTAGGTTCTCCGACAACTTCACACAACTCTGTTTGTCACAATATATACAAGTATCCCTCAGCTAGATATCAAACAAATCAGACAGTAGCTTCCTAAGCCATACTACCTCACAACTAGCCGAACAAGCTACAATATACTCTGATTCGGTTGTACTCAGTGCCACACAGGATTGTTTCCTGCTAAAGCAAGAGATCATACCAGATCCCATATTGAAGCAGCACCCCGAAGTGCTCTTCCGATCAATGGCATTGTCTTCCCAATTTGAATCAACATAACCCTCCAGTTTAAACTTTTGATTTGCATCATACTTGAGCCCATAATCAATTGTACCCCTCAGGTACCTCGTAATATGCTTTGTAGCCATCAGGTGAACATGTCTCGGATTTGTTAAGTACTAGCTCAAGGTGTTCACCGCAAAGCAGATATCTAGTCTCGTATTCGTCAGGTACATTAAGGACCCAATCATCTGACAATACATCATGGCATCAAATGGCTCAGATGAAGCATCACACAGAAGTTTCAAGTTCGATGCCATAGGTGTGGCCATGGCCTTGCAGTTCATCATCCTGAACCTCTTCAGGATCTCTACTAAATACTTCCCCTGTCCAAGGAAGATTCCATCTGTGCTCTACCACACCTCCATACCTAGAAATTAGTGCATCATACCCAAGTCCTTCATCTTGAACTTGGCAGCAAGCTTCCGCTTTGTGTCGGCAATCAATCTATCCTCACCTGTCACAAATAGGTCATCCACATACAATAGTAGTATCACTGGATTTCCTTCCTCAACGTTGTAGTAAAGGTTGGAATCCGCTTTAATCTTATTAAAGCCCAAGCTAGATAGGAAGCTGTCTATCCTACTATACCAAGTCTTAGGAGCTTGCTTCAAGTCATACAAGGCTTTCTTTAGTTTGCACACATGAGTTCCTCGGTCCTGTGTCTCAAATCCAAGTGGCTGCTCCACATACACTTCCTCTTTGACTACACCATTCAAGAAAGTTGTCTTGACATCCGTCTAGTGTATATTCCATTTCATTACTGCAGCCAGAGCAAGTACTATTCTGATGGAAGTGTATCTGGCCACAGGAGCAAAAGTCTCTTCATAATCTATCCACTCTTTCTGGGAGAATCCATGAGCTACAAACCTCACCTTGTATTTCTCTATGCTACCATCTACATCGTGCTCGATCTTGTATATCTACTTGGAAGTCACCAAAGACTTCCCTTCAGGTCTTGGGACCACATTCCAAACATCATTCTTCATGATCGACCAGTATTCCTTGACCATGGAATCCTTCCATTCTTCTTCATCCCGTATCGTGGGAACTTCAATATCTTCAATAGATAGCTTTGTTGCTGGAACAAATGTTGTAGTCCTTCTTTTGTATGTGATTGTACACAATCTTTCCTACAAGTCAAATTCAATTGCATGATTAGAAACTTCTCATAGTTTTCAGAATAAAATCTTACGCATAAAAATATATATGTCATACAGTCATGCAATTATCTTAGCCAATGCTTCAATAGAACATTCATCCATATCTTGTAACTTTCTAGATGCCTTCCATCTCTACCAGAACATTGTTAAGAGTTTGCACTACTCCCAACATGTCAGCAAAGAGGTTTCATTCTAGATAAGTAGCATTGGAATGTTGTACAGTGCCATAGGACACTTACCCATCACATGCATATTAGTAGTATACTGTTCATTAATGCAATTACTCTAATATGCATAATACACAACCTAATTCTAGGAACATAACTATATACATCATTGAACAACATTATTTAAACAAACAGAATATACAAGAAATGACAATTCAAATACTTATCTTTTTTTTCTTTTTTTGGGTGGACTCCCTCTGAATCTTTGCTTCCTTGTAGGAGCTACTGGAGTCCGACTCTAAAGTAGCTTCTTCTACTCCTTTCTGTTGTGGATTGTAAGGAGTGGTCAACTCACTCTTAATCCCTGAATCACTGCATAACTTCTTGAAGTCCCTTGAAGTGAATTCTTCACCATTGTTGGATCTAAAGATCTTGATCTTCTTATTAGTTTGATTTTCTATCAAGGCTTTGAATTATTTGTACTTATCAAAACAATTCATCTTTGACTGGATTTCAGGAAGACCTTCTACTACTTTGCTTGTAATTGGAAGTGCACATGTGAAAGCCTTCTGTGCGAAAGTTCATTTGGCTCCATGGATTCATTTACCATGGCTCCTTCAATTTATCCCTTCAATTTATATAATCCTCCCTCTTGCTCTCCAATCACCACTACATCATCTATAGTTGTACCCTTTGGCCACATAAGAACTTGGCCATCTATAAATGCAACCCTCGTGCCTTTTTCATCCAATGCAAATATGGAGAGAAGGTTCTTCTTGAGACTTGGAACATATAGTACATCTTTCATCTTCATAGACTTTCCAGAGTCTAGCTTATAGGAGGCTTCACCACTTCCTTTTATGGGATACTCGTAGTCATCCCCAAGTTTTGCCTTGTGCGGTGATTCATGTTCAGATAGATTCATAAAGGATTCCTTGAATCCTATCATATGTTTGGAAGCCCCACTGTCTATAAGCTAATCATTGCTCCCATGAGTAATGGTACCAGCGAGAGCAGAAATTAAAACATTCTCTTCACCACTTGAAGAGTCTTCACTTTCTTCTCTATCCTTCTTCCTAGGAGGTTCGTCATCCTCAGCAGTATGAGCATGATGTCTTTTCTTGTTCTTCTATTTGTTCCTAGGACAATTTCTAGAAATGTGTCCCCTTTCATCACAAGTATAGCAACGGACAGAGGACATGTTCCTTTGAGGTTTGAAATCACCCTTCTGATGGTGATGTCTTTCTTTCTTATCATGGTTGTGAGTCTTCTTGTCACAGTGGGCGAGCCCCCACAGCACGGTTCACTAGACACCACCCATCATCGCCACAGATCATCATCACTTGATACCACTTATCACAGATCTAGATCCTTGTCACTTGACTCCACTCGTCAACGGCATAGGACTCCGTCACCAGATATTGACGCCCCTTACTTTACCTCCGATTCTGAAGAAGAGTCTGAGAACCCTATTTACACTGCCCCTACTAGCCCCATGGCTGGTGCGACTTCCACTCCTTTCGCTGTAGGGACCATTGGTGGCACATCCACCACTACACCAGTTACCACACCTGCTCTAGGAATGCCCTCGATGGGGGCCACATCCACCATCCCGGTCACCATTCCTATTCCCGTAGCTGGCATACATACCACCACTCCACCAGTGACTCACACTACCCATGGTGGTGCGGGCCCATCCTATACCACTTTAGTTCCCCCACTTGGGGACAACATTCCCAACCCTGCCCCTCTACTTGGGGGCATGGGCCCCAATTTGGTCCAACCCACTCCTGTGTCAAATCCTTCTTCCAGTCTGCCATTCATGGCTAGCCTCAACCTACCTGACCTAGCCAGACTGACCAACGACCCTATCCGACACGACCCAGCATGGCCTCATATGCCTACCAAGCTCCCCTCTGACATCCCTAAGTTCAAGGGCAAAGCCGGTGAGGACCCACAAAACCATATCATGTCTTTCCACTTATGGTGTTCCTCTAACTCCATAGTGGATGACTCTGTTCGCCTCCGTCTCTTACAGCGCACCTTCACTGGCTCTACAGCCAAGTGGTATATCGAGCAACCCCATGGGACCCATGCCACCTTTTCTTCCCTGGCCTCGACCTTCCTGCAGTTCTTCCAGTTACCTGTCCGCTATGACGCGGGCATTGAGATACTCCTATCTTGCCGACAAAACACGGCTACCCACATCACGGACCACATTCATGAGTGGCGTAGACACCGTAGCTTATGCAAGATCAAATTGGACGACCGTATCTTCCTAGATTGGTTCCTCAAGTCCCTTCTTCCTGTTATTGCTAAGGATGTAGCTTCTGAAAGACCCCAGTCTGAAGAAGAAGCCATCCTTAAGGCACAGCAGTTCGACCTCATTTACGCCCAATCGGGTTACCTCTATACCATTATACCTGACGCCCCTCGCAGCGAGTCCTCCCATCATGACGCGCCGGGGTCATCCCACGCCGCAGACGGTATCATTGGTCATGTTTCTTCACATCCTCAACCCTTTTCCATAGCATGTCCTACCCTGGGCCCTGACCTTTCGTGGGCCACCTCGCAGTCTGGGGCCACCAACTCATATGCTCCTATGACACATCATCATCACTCCCATGGACCCACCTGTCCACCTCAGTGCTTCGGTCATATGCCCCCTGCTTACAACCCCCAATCGCACCTCAGTCCTATTACCACCAGCAGGCTACACCAGCTCCTGCGCCTCCTCAGGCCCAACCCGCTTATTACCACCAGCAGGCTGCCCCAGCTCCTGCGTCTTCCCAAGCCCAACCAGCTTATTACCTGCCATAGGCAGGCCCTGCGGCCAACCCACAACCTGCTTCGCAGACATATCAGCAACCTCCTCAAGGGGCCGCACCTGCGCAGCCTCCACCTACATACCATCCACCGCAGTCTGCTCCCGCACCTGCACAACCTCCAAACCCACCTGCTGCACAAGGACAAGTTTACACCCAAAACAACCCGCAGCAAAACCAGAACAACCAACGCAACCAGGGCCAACAAAATCGTGGCAAGGGCCGTAATCATGGGAACAACCAACCGACAGACCAAGGTGGTCAACCGGCTAATCCCCCAGACAACAACAACGCGACCCCCGCTAACCAAAACCCTGATCCCCTGCCCAAACAAGAAAAAAACCCTAATTTGAGAACGAACCATCCTTGTTCTATCTGCGGGGTCTATGGCCATTACACACATACTTGCCCACATTTGGGGTGAGCTCGACAACTTTGGGTTGACGATGCCCATCGCCAAGGGCAGGAAACTCCTCAAGCGCAGCCCACCCCCCCACAACCTCAGTAGCCACCTTTGGTGTTGCAAAACCCCTTACCAACCCAAGGCGTGGTGAACACTCAGCCGTTGGCCCGCCCTCAAGCCAACGCGCAACACCAACAACAACAGATCACATACGCCGCTCCTGATCAACCCATGTTTGACTCAGGTACCCACCACTTATTGATGATGTCTTCCGCTGATGTCAACCTCCAGACCTGTCGGAACCAGTATGGATCCACCTCTGAAGCCCCTCCCGCTGATAAAACCCCTAACGCTCATCCCACTGATCAAGAGTTACATATCCCTCCCCCTCCGGTCGATGGCACTTCCAAAGAAGCTCGTTTCCCACTTCGCCGTATCAACAATAACCCCAATGCGCGCGCTGCGTCAAACTACAACATTGTAGACGACCTAGCCCAATCTCCCGCAGCCATGTCTGCATTAGAAGTCTTGAAGAACTACCCTTCCCAGCGCAAGACTTTACTCTCAGCCATTAGGGTTATTGACCCAAATGATTCGAATTTGATGGCGTATGATTTGGACCAGTCCGAACCACGCCTGCCTTCCACCTTAGCATTCAAAGTTTCTGTTTTCGTTCGGAATCTTGTCATCCATCGATGCATCATCGATGAGGGTGCCTCCACATGCGTTATGTCTACATTCGTATGGCAGAAGCTGGGATCCCCTACCCTCCAGTAGTCCACCACTGCGTTACGCGCCTACGACGGTTGTTCGGCTCAACCCCAAGGTCTCCTAGCCAATGTCCATGTCCAGTTAGGTGGTAAAACCGTCCTCATCGATATCGAGGTCATCAACGCCCAACTTGATTACAACCTCTTACTCGGTCGCAGCTACATGTATGCTATGCGGGCGGTCGCTTCCTCTGTCTTTCGTACGATGATGTTCCCCCATGATGGACGCATGGTTAAGATTGACCAACTTACTTACTATGATCCAAATGCTCCCGCTGCACCCGAAAATGTTCTCCCCATGGTGGAACAACCGGTCAGTAGTGCTGATACCTCATTTGTTTCCTCTTTGGGACCTGGAGTTTACTCAGACCCGTCGATGACATCCACTTTCCAATCCATTCCTCCCCCGTCATCTACGCCCGAAGTGTCTGACCTATGTACCCTCTCCCACGATAACCAACCAACTACCAATCAGCCACCCTTGTTGCCTAAACCACCACTGGTACCTAGCCACATTGGTGCTACACCTATCCACACTATCCCCTTCCTAGTCCCTCCTTCGGGAGTAGCAAGCGCCCCGGTTATGGCTACCCTCAGCCTCCCTGGGTTAACCTTGGGATTACCCGTATGGTATCTTTCGCCTCCCGTTCGCCCGTCGACACCAGATGTCGTCCTCCAACCGGTGCAACCCATGGCTACTACCACTCAGCCACCCCCTGGTGTCTCTACCCCTTCATCCTCCACGACTCCTCCCCCTACTCCCAAACCCACTGGGGGCAGAGGTCCCTAACCTTACACTGCTGTACCGCCTCCCAAGACAGTCAAAAACCCCCCAGTATTTCATGCTCCTCCCAAATGCTCATTGTGCGACGAGTTAGGCCATGCGACTCATCAGTGTCCACAGTTACCAGCATTACAGAAGCACATGCAGATGCTCGACGACGACCCCAACATCCCGATTGTCGAATTAAACCCCACCCCCAAGCCTAAAGATAAATCCCTGCGTACCAACCACCCTTGTGCTATATGCGGTGTTTACGGGCACTACTCACATCATTGTCCCGATCTCCCAGACTACAGAGCAGCTCTCTATGAGATGAACAATCTGGATCTTGAGACGGAACCTACCACTATTGAGGAGATTCACCCCCCGATCTCACCCCCATCCGGGGAGGTCAACACCATTTACATGATCTCTTCCACTCCCATTCCTACGTCAACCGATTTGACGACCCAGACTTTCCGTACTGATGAGGATATTCTTGAGGCACTCACTACCCCGGAGTATCCCTGGGATGATATGCACCATCGTTCGTATTTCCTCCCAGAAGCATCTTCCTCTAGCACCGCTACCCAATTTGCGGTTGAATCCAAAGACTTCCTTCCCACCAAGGTCGACTGGTTCAAGGACCCTATTCCTGCTCCTGATGCCTTCGAGGAAGGTAACATGGCTAACATCTCACCTGTCATCCAAATTGATATCGCTGCCCCTGGGAGTGCCCCTGAACTCATCACTTTAGGAGCCTTCTGCAGTAAGCAAGAGATTGAGGAATACACTAACCTCTTCAGAGAGTTCTGTGATGTCTTTGCCTGGTCCTATACCGAAATGCCCGGTCTTGACCCCGCCATTATCGAGCACCACATTGACACATGGCCTGATGTACCCCCTATCCGTCAGAAACAGTGTCCCATACATCCCTCAATGCTCCCAGCTGTTAAAGCAGAGATTGAGAAGCTACGCAAGGCAGGGTTCATTTATCCTATTGCCTATACCACTTGGGTTTCAAACCCCGTTCCCGTTAACAAAAAACAAGGCACCATCCGAGTATGCACTGACTTCCGCGATTTAAACCGTGCTTGTCCCAAGGATAATTTCCCCACGCCATTTATTGACCAGCTCATTGATGCGTGTACGGGGCATGAAGTCCTCTCCTTCAATTGTACCGCTGACACAGCTGCCCGTTTCTTTTTTAACCATGTTATCACTCGATTCGGGGTTCCTAAGCAGTTAGTCTCAGACCATGGTTCGCACTTCGAAGATTCCGTTTGGCGTGAGTTATCCACTCTACTCAAATTTGAACATCAGTACTCCTCCGCTTACTATCCCCAAGGGAACGGCCAAGTAGAGGCCATTAACAAAATCCTAAAAACCATCCTTCAACACACCGTTGACCGACATAAGTCCAATTGGCACCACATGCTCTTCCCCGCTTTATGGGCTTATCGTACATCCACCAAGACCGCCACTGGTTTTACCCCGTTTCACTTAGTTCACAGCGTAGAATCTGTCCTCCCCATTGAATGTCAGATACCTGCCTTGCAAATCGTCGTTGAGCTTCTCCCCGACACCTCCCCACTCGAGCAACGTCTGGTATCCCTTGAACAAGCCGATGAAGACTGTCGTGCCGCTCTCCAGACCATTGAAGCTGCCAAGAACCGCTCCAAAGCTGGTTACGACAAACATGTACACCCTCAAACTTTCCACGAAGGGGAACTTGTCCTCGCCTATGACCAAGCCCATGATAAAACCGGTAAAGGGAAGTTCGAATCCATTTGGAAAGGCCCTTACATCGTGCAGACTTGTCTCGGCAAGGGGGCATACATCTTAGCCGACTCTGAAGGTCACCCTTTGCGCAACCCGCGTAATGGGTTGTACCTTAAACGTTTTTATCCTTAAATACCTCGCGGCCCCATTGGTCCGCATTGGACCCCAATACCCGCACCACGCATGCCGCTATGGCCTGTACTGCTGGCTCCTGTAAGTCTCTCACCAAAAGTGCATTCCTATGCACTCTAGCCTCTGGACCACAGTGTCTCTCCAGCATGTCCTCCATGTCTACATCCGCAGTGACCCACGGCTGTGTGTCTGCCACCCTGCCCAGGAAGGGCAACCCCGTCAGAAAATATACATCGGTCAGGGTGAGGTCCACCCTCTCACCCTGCACTCGAAAAGCCTGTATATCCGGCTCCCAGAAGCTGATCAGTCGGTTCAGCGGCAACGCTGCTGAACGTATCATGGGTACCTGTGCGAACATTAAAAGTCCGCACATCCCCAACACTGATCGTACATGGCGCTCCCCCTGGATCATCGTCACGATCTCGTCAGGAATCTCCCGCTCTCTCCATAGAACCTGCGGCATCCTGCAAATCCCACAAAGTGGACTCATCAGACTTATGTCAAATAAATAATTTCTTCCACTTCCCCCTGGGAAGCCCTCATAGCTCGGCCCAAAACCGCGGCTTTCGGGTTCCCTGCCGCGGTTTCACACTGCGGCTATCAGGCCTACAGTTGCGGTTCTTAACCGCACCTGTCCGGGCTAATCCCGCGGTTCCGCACCGCATGTCCCTCCTTGGAACGTGCGGTACCAGACCGCGTATCCAGCCGAAAAACACGCGGTACTCAACCACGTGGTTCACCCTGAAACTCGCGGTCGCCAACCGCGGTTTCGTCCCCCTAATCCGCGGTCCACCCCACGTGGACTGTACAAACAACCCTGGGACCCACTACCCAACCCCCGACCCTAAAAAACATGCAGGTATGAGTTTGACGGAATACCTGTATCTCCCGAATCAGAAATCTGTCGGTCGGATCGTCCAGAAATGCCACCTCAGCTCTGGTCCACTCTAATCACAAGTCAAAGTCAAATAGTACAAATGACACATGTCATGTTGGACCCACTCACTATTTATAGTCAGTTGACTTTTTCTTGTTTTGGACATACTAAACCCATACGGAGTCCGTTTCTCGAACCATTTCCACCATTGGAATCAGCACGACGAGACCGTCACGATGGTCCTATCGTTGCATTATTTTTTCCCTGTCATTTTTTGCCCATTTTTCAGACACCACTCGTCGCCTCGATTTGCGTGCCACATCGGCCGTTCTCCATTTTTCACATATTTTATACCATTGGATTCATTTTTCCGCGCCGGTGATGATGCTTGAGATCATTTCTTGCTCTCACCCCCAGATTTTTTGTGTCTTTTTCCAAAACGCCCCCGTCGCCTCGGTGGACATGCCACATCGGCCGTTACCCGTTTTTGACACTCTTTATATCGCTGGATTCATTTTTCTGAGCTCGTGATGATGCTTGACATCATTTCTCGCTCTCACCTAGTACAGTTTCACCATTGTGTCCCAACACCTTGCTGCCTCGATTTGCGTGCCACATCGACCGCCATCAGATTGTTCCACACTTTTACATGAGCCATTCACTCCTATCATACTGCAAATGTTTCGTTATTTTGCCACCATTCCATTCACCCTGCAAGGAGGCCCACCAGTGTTCCCCCCTACCCTCGTTCTTGGTCACCATTACTAATCCTTGATTGAACACTTCCTCCTTGCCTGGCCATTCCTTTTGTTCGGTATAATTTTATCCCTTTTTCGGGCCGGACAAGTCCTTTACGAAAAAGGCACTTAGGGAGTTTCCGTTAAGCTCTTTTCTGACTCCTAAAACAATGAAAAGATCGCCGAGCAATCTTGCTTCCTTTCATGCTCATTAAAGTACCTGAAAGGGCGTCTATCTGGTATAAGTTTAACCCTTTTCCGGACCTGGTAGACTAATTACGAAAAAGGAATACTCTAGTCACACCGGCTAGAAGAGTTCTTCATTGCATCCTTTTATGCTTCTTTGGGCCTTGGAGACTAAATCTACGAAAAAGCAACCCCCTGGAGTCTTCTTATTTGCTTTCAGACTCTTTAAAATTGAAAGCCACCACGAGCATGAACTGTCCTGGGCTCGTAAAATCCACACGAAAGTACCATTTTACACTCACTTCTTCTAGTTCCTTAACCCATGAAGAAGTCATCCCGTGCCTCCAGGCACTACGATCAATCATCTCGGCAGCACCCCCAATCAGGTCACCTTTGTTCAGAGTATTTTGCAGTCTCCTGCCATTTTATTCTAGCTTCAGTCTCCCTCGGTCCAGTCACCATCCCAGACACAATACAACTATGATCCCTTTTCCATCAGTCAGTTTCATATGCTTCCCGATCACTCCCATTATCATACTATGAACAAAGGAAGTTTGAGTCCACCCACTCTACTTGCCCAGTTATTCCCTCCTAGTTTGGTCAGTCCTGCCATCAGTACTATCACATTTCGGTTCTCCACCTCGCGCTCCTGTCAAGGAAACATCATTGCTTTGATAGTTACAGGTCTCCCTCTGTCGACGACAAGCCCTCTATTCCAGAGGATAGGCCCAGAGGTCCCTACGCCTTGGACTTATCACCATCTGTGGTAAGTGCCTACGGACCATTCTGAGAGGAGTCATCATTGCCTCTCTGAGTGGTTGTTTCTCACATGCTCGACTTCAGCACCTGGATCGCATCGTCGAGAATCGTGTAGGGTTATATTGCTTCAGTTTTTAGTCGAAGACCCCGGATTTCCCCCGACTCTAGCACATTGGTGAGTCACTTCGGAACACCCAGTTATATGTTCCCATGGATGTCCAGGCTGCGTTGGCGATTGTATTCGGAAGCCATCCAGTTACATGCTTCCTTGAGTACCCAGTTTAAGTTTCAGATCAGTTCCAGTTCACTGTACCATTGCGAGTGTACCCCTTGTCACTCTGATCCCACAACTCATTAGTCCCTTTGGTACCACACTCAGTAGCACTGTTGATTGTTCCAGTGTATCATTTTTTCAGCTTAGACATGGTCAGCCCAGCAGTATGTCCCAGATTTGTGTCCCCTCTGGACCCTTATGATGTACACAGTGGTTCTCTATGTATCTTACAGGTCCCTCTTTTCGGGCCTCACAGTTCTTTTTATGTATCTTGATACGAGCATGGGTATGCCCGCCTCGTCCATATATTGAGATTATTCCTCAGTCAGTATTTGAGGTCATGTACATGTCAGGTCCCCATTTTTGGACCCCACTGTTATTATTATGTTATATCTTGATACGAGAATGGGTATGCCCGCCTCGTCCATATGATCAGATGATTCCTCATTCATTATTGAGGTTATGTACTTTTAGTTCTTGCAGTTTGTTCGGGATCGATGTTCCGGGCTTCAGTTTGTTTCTTCTTCTCTCCACACCCAGGAAAACCATTCATTACTTATGATGTCCATCGGCCATACGATGAGCTCCTGCCCTCGCACATCAGGGGGCAATCTGTTAACACCCAAAAAGTGTTCACTACCTCATCTACCTCATTACATGGCTCATTTGTCCATTTTCCTACCATATTTCCCTTAAAAACCCTGAAAATCCCACTAAAAAGCCTCCAAAAGGCCTAAAATGCCTCCAAAAGGCCACAAAACCACCAAAATAGCCTCAAAAAGGCTAAAAAACCCCCTTTTTCCTCCAAAAATAGCAAAATCCCTCTAAAAAGGGAATAAAAAATATAAAATAATGAGGAAAAGGAGGAAAAAACCCTATACAGCTGCCTTAAACCATATGGTTCCCAAAACCATGGGTCAGCACTCCACCACCAAAAAACTATAAATAGGTGATGGAGAACCCTTATTTCATATCCACAATCAAGTATACCCTTACTCTGCCAAAATCTCTCTCGAAACCCTAGTTCACCATTGAACTACTTTCACCTTGAGAGCCCCTTTTGGCCCATTTCCACCATTGGAGAAAGAGAAGGAGCACATTGGAGCTTGGAGCAACCCTCTTGGACATTGCAAGAGCTTCATCAACCTCCACATTGGAGGTAATATCAATACAAAACCATTATTTATCTCTTGTTCTTTATATTTCATGCCTGTGTTTTAGATTAGTTTACATTTTTGTTTTAGCTTAATAATTTACATTTACTGAACTGCTACTAAGGAGTCCATTCTCCTTAGTAGGTGCTCATTTGCACAAGATAGGGGTAAAACCCTAGCTACAAAAGTATAGGAAATTCACAAAAGAACCAATTACACATGTAATAATAAACATACCTCTGTAACCAATCTACTTCTCTAATCTAGGGTTCTTATTATGATCCCTTACAAATTCGTATTCCTTCTGTTCCAGCCACTCTTCTATTTCTTCTCTCATTGGTCTCTAGAAAACCATTCCTTAATTCTCATGTCCCCTAAGGTGCAGATCCTAGTCCTAACAACAGAGTCATTTGGTGGCACATGGGAAGACCCAAGGTTCAACATTAATCACACCAACAAAACGCTAGACATGGGATGTTTCAGCATCACACGTGAATAGATTATGTCTCACATAAGGTATCAGAGGGGCCTATATGAACCAAGGTTCTACAGTTTTGAAGGGATGTGAATCATACATTCAACATATCATTTATTCAACTAATTATCATGCAGGATAACATTATTCAACATTAGCAGAAGTAACAACATCGAAACTCAATTTATGCACAATATAATCAAACATTTATCACATTGACCATGAACATATATTACTACAACAAGAATGTCACAATTAACATTCGAAGCGTTCTACATAGTTTGTACAAAGAACACCAATACTCAGTCTTCAACTACCACCATTACAAGAATAGTTACTACCAGTTCTCTAGATAGAACAAATTCCCAGCAAAATAATTACTCTACACATAAATCTCTTACATATTTATACATCAAGAGAAGGGTGGATACAATTAGCAAGTGGACACCACTCCTAACTAATTTCTAAATAAATTCATCCTTCTACATAGTGTTGGGACAAATGTTGAGCTATCAGATGGTCTATCTTCACTGCATGACTTCCTATATAGGTCCAAAACCTATTCCAATAGGTGGTGAGGTATCACCTTGAATGATGAAGGACATCACTGATGATCAAATCATTGGCCCTTCTATCCATATATGTCAATTTTGTGAGAAATCATTGACACTTTTAGTTTCACCTTTTGAATTGTTTTCACGGATAGAGAAGTGTTGATTTGAGTTATGAAATATATTTATTTTAGTATCCATCAATTAGCCTAGGATCAAAAGAACTTATCTTCCCTACTGAATTAGAGGATTGTGCATTAACCTAGTGGGAAAGAGACATGGAAGTACTTAGTCTAGGGTATTATATGATAGTACCTAAATGGAAGGACTTTAAAATCCTCATCAAGTCGGAACTCTATGATATCATGTATGTAGAGGACCACTGCAAGCATTAGTATAATTCAAGCAAAGGAAATGACATATTATGCAAGAATACACCATTGAGTTGAGGAAGAAGGATATCATACAAATTATATCAACCATGAACTAAAATGTACGCATCAATTATCTAGGGAATTTATGTAGTTACATATGGAGGAAACTGAATCTCTTCAATCCAAGGTCAATTGATGAAGCATGCGTACAAGGAAAGTACTTGGAAAACATAGTCCAAAAGAAATGATAACCAAGGAGTTCAAAAGAGAAATAGAGCCAAGTTGCTATTGAGTAGGAGAAGAAGTGGAAGGTAAATGAGAAGAAGACTACAACCACAACACATCAGTGCAAGGATCTAAAAAACTACTATAACCATTGTAACATCGATGGTGACAGTGAATAGTAATGCCGGAAACTACATCTAGAGATGAACCCCAAGAACCACAAGAAGGATGCCAAATAGAAGAACCTCCTAGCCATGGATTCAATCATAGAGTTAGAAATAATCTTGGATGTGGATGAGAATATTATCTATTCCAAAGTGTAGAAGGAGGTGAATCATAGTCCCCTTCACCCCAAGGAAGAGAAAAATATGGAAAGACTCTTTAGCCTGAAGATCCAAGTCAGGAAGGCTAAGATTGATGCTCTATTTGATTCAGATTTACAAGAAAAACTCATAGTACAAGAGTTGGTATGTAAGCTTTGATTGGAATTACATGACGATCCACGCCCCTACGGATTAGTATGGGTGCAGAAATCATATCCATAAAACAAGGCAAGATGATTTTTTCCATTAGTGCATAATATATTGATGAAGTGGAGGTTGGCATGGAACCACTGGATATTTGTGGTGCAGTGTTCGAAAAACCCTAGATGTATATGAGGGATGCTATCTTGATGAGGAGAGATAATCAATACTGCTTGATCAATGATGGGAAATAGTTTGTCATCAAAGCACAGAAAGGAAAATATAAATATCTCTAGTAAGTGTCAACAAGGGGAAAATGTTGATTAGTTCAAATAGGGCATTATTATTGCTTTTGTTAAGACAAAATCAACATAGTGATTTTGTAAAAGTGAAGGAAAAGTTGGAGGGATGTATTATAGAATATAAAAATCCGTTGGATATCCTTTTGTAGGTATACATAGGAGTCTTTCATGATACTTAGGGGATAGCTCCGTTGAGTTAGGTGGATCATGCAATAAAACTATTACCAAATTATTCATTATCAAACATCAAACTATATATATAGTCTGTGTCATAGAAGAAGATGAAGTGAAGAAGCAATTGCAACAATACCCAAGAAGGATGGGACTTGAAGGATGTGAATCGACTACAAATAATTGAACAAGATGACACTAAAAAATTAATACCCTCTTCCGAGGATTGATGATTTATGTAACTTGTTGCAACTTGGTAAGTACATCACCAAGATGGATCTCAAATTAGGATAACACTAGTTGCGAGTGAAGGAAGAAGACACCTAGAAGACCGTCTTCAAGAGTAGGAAATATATATATATATATATATATTAATGGTTATTAATTTTGTTCGGTTTATGAAATACACCAAATACATGTAAGCATTTGTTGAATGATGCATTAGAACCTTTCTTAGATTCATTTATCATAGTATATCCAGATGACATATTGGTTTTCATTGCTGGTGTATTTTGGGTTTGTGATTGGTGGAGGAGAACTTAATATTGATCCTCCAAATATGGAGGCCATGACTAAGCAGCTTAATCTTGTATATGTCACTGGAGTTAGGATATTTTTGGGTGTAGTATGATACCATCGAATGTTCATAGTTTCCACTTTTACAATGTCTATACCTCCCCTTGGAATAACATCAAAGAGGGAAAAGGTTCTAATGGGGGAAGAATCAACATAAATCCTTTGAAGAGCTCAAGTAAAAGATTAATGAAGAACTAGTTCTTATATTACCTAATTTGTATAATCCATTTGAAGTGGAGAACAATTTAAGTAGGTATAATATGGGATATGTATTGATGCAAGGAGGGACGATATTATGCTACAATTATGAAATGTTTTATGGTGGCATCCCAAAATTCCCTACCTATGATAAGGAACTAAATACATTTGTTGAAGTGGTTAAGAGGTGGAAGCACTATTTTATGGGAAAGGAAACCATGATTCTAACGAATCACTAGACAGTATATAGTATTTGCAGGTGGAGAGCAAGCTACAATAAATATGACAACACAAGTGGATGGGAATTTTGTAGCACTTTCATCAAATCATCAAATACAATGAGTGAAGTACAAACAAGATGTCATATATGCTCTCGAGACCACATACAACTAAGACAACATCTTTGGGAACTCTTAGGCATATGGACCTTTCACCCATGATACATGCAAGGAGGAATATATAGAAGATACTGACTTCAATGAGCTATCTCAATTACTACAAGAGAAATTTCGTGCAGAAGAAGTTGACAACCACGCTGACTATAATCTCCAGGATGTGTTACTATACAAGCTAGGAATGCCCTTTGTCCCTAAAGGTGAGATATTTAAACACATGAGAGAGGCTCACACATCAATGTTACAGGGAATTTTGGTGTTGGGACAAAAATAGAAAACTTGCAAAGGTATGTTTATTATCCTAGAATGGAATAATATGTACCTATGTTTATTAGAGGATGCATGCTTTGTTGTACAAGAAAGAAAGTACTAGGAAGCAAGGTACATACAATCTCTTACATGTTCTTGTGAGACCATTGGAGAAAATCTCAATGGATTTTTTCGGTGGTATTCCAACCACCAGGAAGGGGCACGACTATTTACTTGTGGCAGTTGATAGATTTACCAATATGTGTATTGTTATGCCTTGTAAAAAGACTGTGTAACGAAAAGAAGTAGAAAACGTGTTCTCTGAATAGGTCTCGGTGCATGTTGGGATACCAAGGAGCATCATCAAGACATGGATACTATATTAATAGTACATCTTCAACTACACTTTCGAAGAAGAAACACACTAAGTTGAATATATATAGAACATTCCATCCACAAACAAATGGACATATTGAAGTAGTCAATACGACTTTGGTAAAATTTTTGAGGGGTTATAATCAGAATCATCGAAAGTATTGGTATGAAAATGTGACCTACATCCAACACTCTTATAGCATGGTAGTCCACACTTCCATTGTTAATTCTGCTTTTGAAATTTTTATTGCATACTTGTGACATTCACCTCTAGATGTTGTTTATTGATAGGAAGGAGGAGTGAGGAAAGACACTGCACATGAAGCATTAAAAGATGAAAAGCTCATAAATAAGAATAGGTACATCCATTTTCAAGTACATAAAGCATTAAAGAAGCCCCAGGAAAAATACAAGGCCATGCATGACCAACACAACGTTGAAAATAATTCAAGGTGGTAGGGAGAGTATGGTTAGGCATGAGCAAGGAAAGACTACAAGGTCCTAGTAAGAAGAGAAAGAGTCTAAGGTATGACCCTTTGAAGGTAATTCCTACAAACTTAGTCTACCCCCATACTCTCCCTTTGTTCGATAGCTAGATTATTACTATAATGACTCTAAATAACCCCCCCCAAAAAAAATCAAGAGGGAGTTTGGATCAATATAAGACCTAACAAGTCTGCAACTTAACTTTCAAGGATATTATTGACCCTAAATCTCAGTTATAATGCTAGTGACTTAGTTTATCTTAGATAGGATGAGTTCTATGTAATATGGTACTAATATTTTGAATAAGATACCTCCATTAATGATTTATATACTACTACTCTAGAATAATTATTTTAAGCCATATGATAATTTACTTACTTCATACTTTGATGCGTTGTGTCAGCCTTATTGCATGTTACAGTTTGTATGTTTGACTTGTGTTACCAAAGTGATGCGTTCCCCATACTTTCTTTTTAAAATCTCTTCTTAAAGTCCCTATTATTGATGTTAGGGTTACATAGCCTTGGGTCTTACCTATATTTATGTGAGATAAGGCATGCCTAACTTCTTTGGTTATAGTGTCTTAAGGAAAACTAGCTACTAGGTTTTGAAAGGAAGCCTATGTATGTAAACCACACAAAAAGCACCAAGGTAAAATAATGTAAGGCTTGGCATGAAAAATGGCCTCTCCATATATGGAGGGGGGTAATAATTTAACCCTCTGTGTTGGGAGGTAGGGTGCGGATTTAATGAGCCATGTGAAGTTCATGTGAGTGCTTTATAGGCTAGCTAAGGGTATACCCTAGCACATTCACATTTCTGGTTTTTCTTATCTGCGTGGTCACTTGGGTGAGGAGAGACGAGGGCTCTCGACCATTCCAAAATTGGGGAAGTGTTGCACCTGGGCGAGCACAGGATCCCTTGTAGTAGTGTTGAAGTTTTAAAAGGTAATCCATGTAAAAAGTTTATAGTGTTTTTTCTTTTTCTGATTGAAGTTTATAACAGTACTTTTATTTACTAGCCTTCATTTTTTACCTCTGGATTCTTTGTTTGTATTCCAGGAGGGTTTCGATGGCTGCACCATGTTGGTCTTGTCTCAAGGCTGAAAGGGCTTGGGTCGTGGAAGATCTGACACCTTGGGCTCTGGTAAGACATGGGTAGCCTATAATCTCTACGGTCCCTTGCGATTTATGTGGTATGAAAGTTTTGAAAGTTGAAACAGGGTTGATTGGTCTCGTTGGGAGTTACAAGGGTTTTTACGAGCCACCCTCTGTGATATGGTAATTACTTTTCTATTATGTTCCTCCAGTGTTAATAGTTGAGATGTATTCAGGTTTTGTAAGCCTACGGGCAAGAGATGTTGAGAAACTTAGAGTTAATGTTTAATTTTTGGAATCCTTTGTTCAAGACCTGAGAGTCTATGTGAATGGCTATTTATGGTCTTGTACATTATTGATGCTCTTACTGTATAAATTTGGGTGATATGCTATTTGCGATTGTTTTAAAAAAAATACCTTTGTTCTGTAAGAATTTCGTAATGGCTGAGATTTGCTACTTCTACATTTTAATATGTTTGTTTACCACTTTGGCATTTGAAAGTGGTTATGGCATTTTTTCGTTCATGAAAATTTTGACCTAGGGTTTCAACATTGTCAAATGCTGCCAAAAAATTAGCTTCTGTAACTAAAATGTGTCTCGGCTATATGTAATTGATAGACTGTGCTTGGTAATTTAAATACATTTATTTAGATATTCATGGAATGGTGAACCCTATGGGTTTTGTTCATTTACCCTATGCTGACTCAGTCCCTTTTTTAGGGAGCATACTCATCATTTTTTATTACCATAGGATAGACGCTTTTTGATTCTATTGTATTTTAAATTTATATAAGGGCATGAGGTTAAGACTAAGTGTAGGTTGTTTGGACTAAGGGATTTGATCCCATCTCATGCTTTGTGTACTTTTTTCTAATCCCTTTTATGTTTTAAAACGATGTGCAAACTCTGTTGTTTCGTTTGGGTTGAAAGAATGAGATCTATGTTTAACATGTGTCACTTGGTTCTCATTTGGAGTTGTTTGGTTTTAGTGTAATTTTTGGCTATGGGAGTCTTGGTCTTCCTATTGTGTTATATATGGATTTATGATACTATATTTCGATGGATGTTTTCAATTGTAGCGATTTTATGTCAGAACAATATAATTTAGGTTTTTCCTACGACTTAATGATCTTGGGTAAGTCCTATTTCTTTAAAGATGAGTGCTAATTATTTTGTGAAACCTCTATCTAACCTGTGCTTAATTTCTGTAAGTAATTAATAGTAATTTAGGAAGTAATTCATCCTCTCGGCTTGTAACATGATTTACTCATCGTTTTCTTTTCAAAACTGTCTGTTTATAAAATATATATACCGAGGGCTTCGACCCTAATGTTATTCTGTTGAATATAATTTAGATATACTTAATTTATATAAGTATATAATTATATATATTATATATATATACTATGATACTGTATTAAATATACTATTTACTGTAAAACCACATGTTCTTTTAAATACTTTGTTTATATTCTATTACAGTACTACGATAACTTTTTCCAAAGATATCTAAACACAAATACAAAATATAAACTATTTTTCTCTACTCTTTTAAATAGAAAATTGATATCTATATCTATTCTATTTCCTATAACATTTTATCGTAACAGAGTTACGAATTTCCTATGTAATCAAAGGAATAATATTGTAACTGTAAATTGAAATTAACTGTACTATTTATGTTCTTTTGATATACAGATTAAAACTATAACTACTGTACATAAGATAATAATGTCTTTCATTTTATTATAACTAAACTGTAAGTAAATAAACCATTAAAAGAACATTTAGAACCTGGCAAAATTGAAGATGAAACTGTGATGCACCTGCAACAATTAATTAATAAGAATAGCAGAAATACCAGAAATGACAGAACTCAGAATCACTTTTATATTGATCAACAAATACTACGGGACGACTTAGAAAGCATATGCGTCCAACAACAACATACTAACAAAGTAAAGACATGGGTTCCTAACATCCACTCCCCCTTACAAAAATCTTTGTCCTCAAAGCTTTAGATGTGGAAATTGTTGTTGAATCTGAAGGAGTGGTTCCCATGTAGCATCCTCTAGTTGCATGTCGTGCCACTGAATTAAGACCTCGATGATAGAGCAAGAGGGAAGCTGACGCGGTGCGCCGATTGAGGATGGCCTCCGGCTCTAAAAGGATGGATCCTTCATTATCCAGTTCGGGTAAAATCGTTTGTCCACTAATGTTGGTGCCAAGAACTTTCTTCAGACAAGAGACATGAAAGACTGGATGAATGCGGGAAGAAGGAGGAAGTTCCAATTTATAAGCAACAGACCCAATCTTCTGAAGAATCTAATATGGCCCATAGAACTTTGGAGCGAGCTTATGACGCCCTTTGAGTTTCAAGGAGGATTGCTTGTACGGCTAGAGACGAATAAAAACCATATCGCTGACTTGAAAAGTGCACTCAGAACGATACTGATTAGCTTGTTGCTTCATGAAATTTCTTGCCATGTGAAGATTGTCCCGCAAAATGCGAAGAATCTGATCGCAGTTTCGAAGGACCGTGTCCACTTCTTGACCTGGTGAACTGGTGGGGGTGTATGGAAGAAGAACTGGAGGTGCTTGACCATAGACTGCTTCATATGGGGTAATTTTAGAGGCAGTGTGGTAAGAGGTATTGTACCACCATTCAGCGAGAGGGAGCCACTTTGCCCACTGATGTTGTTGTTCCGAGGTGAAGCAACGAAGATAAGTTTCCAATCATTTATTGATAATTTCAATCTGGCCATCTGTTTGTGGGTGATATCCTGAACTCATCTTCAGTTTGGTACCAGTGTGGCGAAATAGTTCTATCCAGAAATGACTGGTGAAAGTCGCATCATGATCTGAGACAATGGAAGAAGGGATGCCATGATGACGAAAGATCTGTTCCAGGAAAATTTGAGCGACGGAGGAGGCTGTATAGGGATGGCTGAGAGCACAAAAATGACTATATTTGGAGAGGCGATCAACCACAATGAGAATCACTGTCTTCCCGCCATATTTAGGGAGCCCTTCAATGAAATCCATAGAAATATCTGTCCAAATCCATGTAGGTATGGGCAAGGGTTCAAGCAATCCTGGAAGGAGTGTTGTTTCACTCTTATTGCGCTGGAAGGTATCACATTCGGCCACCATCTGTTGAATTGTCCTTTTCATGCCCTACCAAAAGAAGTTACGCTGTGCTTGTTCATACGTTTTGAGGAACCATAAGTGCCCTGCCGATGGAGAAGCATGGAGTTCATAGAAGACAGCCTGTTGAATATTTGGGCTCTGGGGAAGCACCAGACGACCCTTGTATCGCAGAGAAGCACCATCCCAAGAGTAATGTGGTACAGCAGAAGGATTGTTGGTCAAGCATTGGATGATTTGAGATAAGGAAGACTCATTGACATAACCCTCTTGAACAGATTGCAACCAATTTGGAACAGGCATAGAAATAGCTGAAAGAGAACCTTGGGCATCAAATGTGCGAGAAAGAGCATCTGCCACAATATTGTCTTTACCCTTCTTGTAAGTGATCTCATAGTCATAACCCATGAGTTTGCTAACCCATTTCTGTTGTGCCAGGGAGGAGACACACTGTTCCAGGAAATATTTCAGACTCTGGTGATCAGTCTTGATGCAGAAATGATTCCCTAATAGGTGTGGGCGCCACTTCTGTACTGCATGCAAAATAGCCATCATTTCCTTCTCATAGGTAGAGGTAGCTAAATTCTTACCTGAAAGGGCTTTGCTGGTGAACGCAATGGGGTGTTCATCTTGAAGGAGAACAGCACCAAGTCCATTGCCGCAAGCATCACTCTCAATAGTGAAGGGCTTGGAGAAATCGGGCATAGCTAGAACAGGTGTAGTACACATAGCTTGTTTTAGTTTGTCAAATGCACACTGAGCAGCAGGTGTCCATGTAAAGGAATCTTTTTTCAATAGAGCAGTTAATGGAGCTGCAATCTTCCCATAATCCTTGACAAACTGGCGGTAGTAGCCAGTCAACCCCAGAAAACCATGAAGGCTCTTGAGTGTCTGAGGATGCGGCCAATTGTTCATGGCATCGATTTTGGTAGGATCCACGCGAACCCCTTGTGCTGAGATAATGTGCCCGAGATACTCAACTTCCTTCTATCCAAAAACACATTTAGACTGCTTGGCATGGAGATGATGGCCAGAGAAAAGTTGCATGACAAGATCCAGATGCTGGAGATGTTCATCCCATGTTTTACTATAGATGAGGATATCATCAAAGAATACCAGAATTAATTTCTGCAAGTAGGGTCAAAATATTTTATTCATTAAGGCCTGGAATGTGGAAGGAGCATTAGTGAGACCAAAGGGCATGACCAAAAACTCATAATGGCCATCATGTGTGTGGAAAGCTGTTTTAGGGATATCATCCTCATGAACCCAAATTTGATGATACCCAGAACGAAGATCCAACTTGGAGAAAAAGTGAGCCCCATGAATCTCATCAAGAAGCTCATCAACAATAGGAATTGGAAACTTATCCTTGATGGTGAGGCGATTAAGTGCTCGAAAGTCAATGTAGAGGTGCCATGACCCATATTTTTTGCGGACAAGAATAACTGGAGAAGAAAAGGAACTAGTGCTTGGGCGAATAATACCTTGCCTCAATAAGTCCCGAACTAGCATTTCAATCTCCTTTTTTTGGTGAAATGGGTAGCGATAGGGCCTAATGTTGGGAGGAATGCTGCCAGGAAAGAGATGAATACGATGGTCTTCTAGCCTGGAAGGTGGCAATCCCACTGGTTCAACAAAGAAACCTATAAATCGATCTAGAATTTGTTGTAGATCCAAAGGAGTAGTGGAGACCACTGATGGTTACATCTGAATGGAATGGATCTGAGCGATGACACCATGTGAATTCTTCTTGAGGAGTTTTTCCATGCGATGTGAACTAATGATGCTGAGAGAACCTGGTTGTAATAATGTCAATGTGTGTTTTTGTCCATTGAGGGAAAACTGCATCCAAAGTTCAGCAAAATCCCATAAGATAGGGCCAAGTGTGCGTAGCCATTGAGCTCCCAAAACCACATCACATCCACCTAAGGTCAAGGAAAACATGTTAGAGCGCAAGGTATAATATCCCATAGAGATACGCACATTTCAACACTTCCCTTTGCAAGGTAAGGTGACCCCATTGGCAACCATGACTTCAAAGTTGGAGCAAGGATGGATAAAACAATCAGTCTGTTTGGCAATCTGAGGGTCAATGAAATTATGAGTGCTACCATAATCAATGAGTATTGTAAGAGGAAGCTTCTTGAAGTAACCCCTGACCTGCATTGTTTGTCGGGTGGTGATTCCGGCTAAAGCATGGAGAGATATCTCTGGCTGCTCATCCTGAGACGGAGGGTCAATAGGTGGTTGCTGAATGTCGACCGGAGCATCCAGTGTTTCTGGATCTTCGTCACCAATTTCAGAGGCCGACGGAGAATCCACATCCAAAAGATAGAGCTTTTGCCAAACACAAGCATACTTACACCTACTTCTACTCTCGAAAATGTATTTTAATTAAATGTATTTTAAGTCATCTTCTTTCAAAAACTAGTTACTATGGTTTTGTTTAAGAGTTAAAGAAAGCCTTAGCTTGAACTATATATATCACCAGTTTAATTTATGGTATTAGAGGTTTCTCTACTTATGATTGTTATTAGATTTAATTTTAAATTATATTTATCATGGTGAAGTGAATAATGACTCAACTTAAAGGCGACCACAAGACAATTAATTCATACAGAAGCAAAGCAAAAAGTTAAATTGGTTCTTTTAGAAGTGGATATCGCATTTTAAAAGGAAATACTAAAGGTAGAAACAAAAAGTTAAGAAATTCTATGATATATTGAATTATCTCGACCTATAATAAACACCATGAAGCATGAATAAGGTATCCCTAGAAAGCTATCATGGAGGAAGGCTAATACTATATAGAAAACTCTAGAGGCCATAGGAGAATAGGATTGGTTCCTTAGGGTTTTAGTAATATAAAAATTGAATACTTAAAAATGAACTATTAGACCAGCATGGCAACACTACTTTGACTATTTTGTAAAAAGATAAAATAAACATATTTATATTTATATATTAGTAATATAATTAAAATTTAATATATTAATTTATATTTATTTTAATTTTTTAATATAAAATAGTTAAAAAATATATAATTAGAATATTTTAAAATTGTGATATTTCTAGACTAGCACAATTTATGTAAGGAAAATAATCTATAATATGACCACAACCTTGATTTTGAACACCCCTCTATTTTCACTTCTAAGTATCCCACCAATTTTATTTTCAACACTCCTCAAATAATAAAATGTGATGCTCCATAGATATGCTATTATCAAAACCATGAAGTCACTTTGATGTCAATGGAAAGGGTAACTTAAGATGTAACTTATGATGTAGAGTTTATGGACTACTCTTTTCTTGTGATGTTGTGCTCTTGGATTCTCAATAGATATGCTCTTATCACAACCATGAAGTCACTTTGATGTCAATGGAAAAGGTAACTTAAGATCTGGAGTTTATGGACCCCTCTTTTGTTATGGATGTTGTGCTCTTGGTTTCCTATATAGGGAAAGAGCCAAATGTGGTGGCTTTATAAGAAGCCTAGTAATTATAAGTAATTATGAACAATAAATGAAAATTAATATATTATAGGGGAGACAAAATTATATTTTTTTCTTAAGATGTTTTATTATTCAATAAAAACTAACTTTTTTTAACTTTCATTGGTTTAAGGAGATTGATAATAAATATTTGTTTTCCAAAATTTATTATCTATTTCTTTTTTTTCGTCACCTTCCTACTATTCCTAAGGAGTCAAGGAAAGCTAGTCATTAGTTATTATCTATTTCTACTTTCAACAAAAATATCAATGTCAACAAAAATAATGAATTAAAAAAATATAGAAATACATATAATATGATTTTAGAGTTATATATAATATATATAGAAAATATAAAAATGCATCTATATTAAATTTTATTCCACATGATCAAATATATGTTTTTAAATAAAAAGTGTTGTAACATTTAATGTAGATGATGATTATTATTGTTATTAATGTTTATTTCATGTCCAATATATTAAGTTTGGTGTATTGGACATTCAATGAGAATTATTTTGATATTCAACCCTTGTAGGTCACAAATTGTTTTACCCATTGCATTTGATGAATCATTCAAGAATTTGTTTGACAATGGAGCTCATAAGAGTTTGTTATTATTTTAGTAATGTTTGTTTTCTTCTTTACATGAGTTAAAATATAGATATACTTTTGATCTTCTAATTTGGGGTTGGAGAACTACTTATAATATATTAGTCATCTCTTATCTTGAAACCGTTAACATTGTTGCGTCTATTGAATTATGAATGCCATCCAAAATTCTGTGTTTTGGATATGAAGTCCAATGAGATTGGAACAAATCTCAAACATCTTCAAACACTTAATGGTGATATTAAAAATTATGTAAAAGGATAGAAAATGAAATATAAGGAGAATGTCACTTTTACTTTGAGAATTTAATATTTTCATTTAATGCTAATGTTAACCTTCATTTAATATTTTGTCTATATGTGCATCTCGACCAGTTTGGGACAATCTCCACATATGATCCACAAGAAGCCACACAGGATGAGCTCTGCAGGATTCTGGCTAGTATGTATCTTTTCCAGCTTCAACAGTTCATCTTCCAGAACATAGCGTATTAAATGGTACTTGAGCTGTATATGTTTAGTCCTGGAATGGAATGCTGAGTTTTTTGCAAGATGAATGACACTCTCGCTATCACTATACAACATGCTATCCTTCTACTTCTTACCCACTTCCTATATAAACCTCTACAACCAAATCATCTCTTTACTAGACTCTATAACAACAACATACTCTGCTTTCATTGTTGAAAATGCAACAACCTTTTGCAGTCTTATAATCCAACTTACTGTTGTTCTTCCTACAGTAAACACATATCCTGTGGTGATCCTCCTGCTATCCTTATCACCTACTATATCTGCATCAACATATCCTTGTAGAATAGTATGTGAACCTCCAAAACATAATGCATGAGTGGTAGTACCTCTCATATACCTGAGAATCCTCTATACTGCCTTCCAATGTTGTTTACCTAGATTGTTCATATATCTTTTTACAAATCCCACTGCTTGTGCAATATCTGGTCTTATGCACAGCATGGCAGACATCAAGCTGCAAATTGCTGATTTACAGGGAATCTTGGACATGTAATCTATCTCTTCTTGTGTCTTGAAAAACATTTCCTTACTTAGTTTGAAATGGCTGGCCGAAGGTGTACTAACTGGTTTTGCATTCTGCATTATGAACCTCTCCAACACCTTTTGCATGTACTCACCTTGAGACAATGTCAATTTGTGATTTTTCTTGTCTCTTGTTATTCTCATACCAAGGATTTTCTTTGAAAAACCCAAATCCCTCATCGCAAATGAATTAGCTAACTTCCTTTTGAGCACATTTATATCCTACATGTTAGACCCTGCAACAAGCATACCATCCACATACAATAACAAGATAATATAACTTCCATTATCTAGCTTCTTGAAATAAACACAGTGATCAGAATGACATCTACTATAACATTTTTTTGTCATAAACCTGTGAAATTTTAAATACCACTGCCTTGGAGCTTGCTTCAAGGCATACAAGCTCTTTTTCAACCTACACACCAAATTATCCTTCCCTTTTACCTCATACCCTTGTGGCTACTGCATATATATCTCTTCCTCCAAATCCCCATGGAGAAAGGTTGTTTTTACATCTAACTATTCAAGATGCAAATTTTCTACCGCCACTAGACTTAAAATAGTCCTAATTGAAGTCATCTTTACAACAGGAGAAAATATTTCATCGAAATCTATATTTTTCTTCTATGCAAACCCCTTTACAACAAGTCTAGCCTTGTACCACTTCTTACCTCCTTCTTCTTCCTTCAGCATGTAAATCCATTTGTTCTGCAATGCTCTTTTACCAGCAGGCAACTGAACTAGATCCCAAGTCTGGTTTCCTACCAATCAGTCCATCTCCTCATTCATGCCTAGCTCCCACTTCTTTCTAGTTTCCACCTGCATTACTTCTTCATAAGATTCTGGTTCACCAACATCAATCATCAATAAATAATACATTGAAGGGCAGTATCGTTCAGGTAGTCTACTTAACCTGGTAGATCTTCTTGCAGTTGCAGGAGTTTCAGGTACTTGTTGTTGTTCTTGATTTTTTGGCACCTTTGGAACTTCATTTTCTTCAATTTCATCAAGTATTGTGTACTCTGTGTTTTCCTTCTACTGTTTCTTTCCCTCTGACTGATCTTTATACATGAACTTTTCATTGAATATCACATCTCTACTCCTAATGATTTTGTTATTTTCATAATCCCATAAACGATAACCAAAATCATCAACCCCATATCCAATAAAGATACATTTCTTGGATTTAGCTTCAAGCTTTGTTCTGTTTTCTTTATCAATATGGACAAATGCTTCACAACCAAACATTCTCAGAAATGTGTAGTTTAACTTTTTACCTGTCCATGCCTCCTCTGGAATACCACCATCCAAAGCACTTGAAGGCCCTCTGTTTATTAAATAAACAACAGTATTTACAGCATCTGCCCAAAACTGTAAGGGAAACCCTGCATGCAACCTCATACACCTTGCCCACTCCATGATCGTTCTATTCATCCTTTCTGACACACCATTTTCTTGTGGTGTTCCTAGGAGTATCTTCTCTCTACGAATCCCATGGTATGACAATAACTATCAAACTCCTTGCTGTTGTACTCACCTCCGTTATCAGATTTGAGACACTTCAACCTTTTTCCTATCTCATTCTCAACCAAAGCTTTCCACTTCGTAAAAGTAGCAAACACATTAGATTTTTCTAATGCAATAAACCCAAGTTTTCCTAGTTGCATCATCAATAAATGTAACATAATAATGAGAGCCACCAAGAGATTGTACTTGAGCCGGTCCCCATACATCTGTATGCACAAGCTCTAACTTTTCGCTCTTCTTCTGTTTCCCAACCCTAAGAAATCCGACTCTCTTCTGTTTTCCATAGACACAGTTGTCACAGAATTCCAAACTTACCTGCTTCAAATCTGGTAGCAAATTCCTTGAGTGGAGAATTTGCATCCCCTTCTCACTCATGTGGCCAAGCCTATGATTCCACAATGTTGTATTTGTTCATGTGGAAGATAAAGAGATAGAATGGTCAGTATTATGAGGACATAAATACAACGTACCTACCCTGTCTCTTTTTGCTATCACCATTGATCCTTTAGCGATCTTCCACGACTTTTCTCCAAATGTAGATAGACAGCCATGATATCCCAACTTCCCTGTTGAGATGAGATTTCTTTTCATAGTAGGAATATGCCTAACATCTTTCAATAACCAATCAGTTCCATTCTTAAATTTTATCCATACCTTACCAATTCCAACAATTTTACATGGCTCATCATCACCCAATAAAACATGTCCAAAATCGCCTGTAACATAATCTTGAAAATATTTCCTATGGGGTGTAGCATGATATGAAGCCCCTAAATCTACTACCCAATAATCACTAGTATTATCTAATGCAAGAATCAAAGCATCTTGTAACACATCACCTGCTACATTTGCTTTCTGGGTAGTCTCCTGCTATCCATCTCCTTTCTTCTTTAGAGATCTGCAGTCTTTCCTCAGATGCTCTTTCTTTCAACAGTTCCATCACTCTATTTTTCCCAGTCTACACTTGGATCTGCCCATTTTAGACTTGCCATGATTACCTTGGCTCTTTCCTCTCTCCTTTTTTCTTCCCCTGCTGTCCATGGTCAACGCATTACTTGATGTCTCACCTATGCTTTTTCTTCGTATTTCCTCGCTAAGAATAACACCAATAACATAATCAAATTTCAAGGTGTTTGAACCAGAGACAGAGTTACTTACAGCCATGACCAAGCTATTCCATCTTTCTAGCAATGAACACAAGATTAGAAGAGCCCTAACCTCATCATAAAGTTCATGCTTACAGAACTTAGTTGATTTCTAATTGTATTAAACTCATTTAAATGATCAATCACAGATCCACCTTCAGACATCTTCATATTAAATAAACACCATTAGAAATACCTTGTTGGAGGCCGAGGGTTTTTCATACAGCTTACCCAATGCGCTCATCAGATCCTCTGTTGTCTTTTCTTTTGAGATATTGAAAGCCACCGATGAACCTAGGCTCAGCCATATTGTTCCCAGAGCCTTTCTGTCAACAACCTCCCATTCTTCGTCCTTCATAGCTGTCAGTTATTTTGCTTTTCCTCCCAATGGTAGGAATAGATCTTTCTAGTATAGATAGTCCTCCATTTGCATCTTCCATAACTGGTAGTTTTGGCCATTAAACTTCTCGACCTTAAAATTTCCTTCCTTTGCCATTGCTCCCACTCGAACAAGAAACCCTAGCTTCCTGCGGGTTTATCTACCAAATAGACCTTTGGCTCTGATACCAATTGTTAGAAAAACAGGATCGCAGAGCAATAACAGTAAACAAAAATTCAAATATAATCACACATACACGATACAAGTGAGACATAGATATATCGTGGTTCACCCAAGATGGGCTACATCTACACTGAAGTTTCCAGCCCTTATTATTATACCGTCCAACAAAGTGAAGGGATACAGCTTGCAGCACAGCCGCTGCACTTTCTCTTCACTATCTCACAGTCTTTCTTCACAATCTCAGATATATTTACAATACATAAAACCTAATACATCAACCCTAGCCGTATTACAATGTCTTTCTTATAAAGGGGAAAATACAATGGGAAAATTCCATGGGTTACCCAAAACCATGGGCCTGTGGGGAATGGGGAATGAGTGTACATTCCTTTGGGTGCATGGTTGAGACAATATCATCTAAGAGACTGGAAGATCTGGATCCACAACCAACATAGCAGACATGAATCTCTGAATTGAGCACATGATGTGTATGCCATAGGCTCTGATGGACATCCTTAAGAGCATACATGGGAATAATCCATAGGTGGACGAAGCACTTTTCATCATCCTCCAGTCATTATCACAAGAAGCCCCCCCCCCAGGTGCGTGCTGAAGACATGTCCTCCTCCGGGTAGCAGCGTGTTAGGCTAGTGGCTTTAGTATTGTGTCCCCTAGTGGTCTCAGTTTGTGTCCTCTAATTTAATATGAACATGAGATTAAGCTAGTTTGTTTATTTTTATTAAATGTAATTGATTGGGAATGTAGTCATCAATGACAAACAATCTATTCTCAGTCGTAGTACTTTTGCAGCTCAGTTTTCATAAGCACCATTCTGTAGGGAATTATTAGATCCTCTTATGTAACTGAAATTGTAGCTTTTTGGCCATTTTTTGATAATACAATAGCTTACTTAAAAACATAATATCTATGTTGGGCATGGACAGAGTCTCGGAATCTCTGTTTTGTAACTTAAATTGTACCTTTTACTCCTTTTTTTAATACAAAAGCTTACTTTAAAAATGAGTATATGTGTTGTGCATTGTCAGATTATGTTCTGCAACTATGAAATTGTACCTTTCTCTCCTATTTTATTTTAATACAAAAGCTTACTTAAAGAAAAGAATGTCTATGTATATTAATACACTGTGAATATATCAGAGGAGTTTGGTTTTTGAAATCCAAAGCTTTTTTTCATGTTAAGACTCAATCACGTTGATCAAAATCTTCCTCAGGGAATCAAGTACAATTTCTAGAACATCAAATTCTAGGCCTAGTCATCTCTAGATGTCAGCTGCATATTTGGAATATGTACTGTATTATTACAATCTTATTTAAATTTAAAAAAATAATTTCTAATATAGAAAATTGGCAATGATGTATTACAAAAAAAATTCTAGATATGGCAAATTGGTAATGATGTTGTTCAGTTTAAGTATAATCTACAATCACTATTTTTGTCAAGCACATGATCAATGTTTTTGAAGTACATTGCACAATTAGTTGGAAATGTTTTGGAATATGTATTCTAATGTACTGTATTATTATATTCTAAGTTAAATTAAAAAAATAGTGATCTATTAATAAAACATCGAGATATGGCAATGATATTGATCAAATTAAGTGCGGTCTACACTGTTTAAGTGTGATCTATATTGTTTTTGGCAAGCAAATTATCTACACTGTTTAATGCCATCTACAATGTTTGTACTTAAAAAATATCTATTTTGGGCATGCAGGGATAGTATGTTTTGTAACTATGAAATTGTACCTTTTTTTCATTGTTTTAATACAAAAGCTTGCTTAAAAATAGAAAATATATCTAGGTATATTAATACACAGTGAAGATCTCAGAGCAGTGTATTTTTCTAACTTCCAAGCTACTATTCATGTTGATCAAAATCTTTCTCAGGGAATAAAGTATGATTTCTTGAACATCAAATTGCAAGCCTAGTAGGAATCATTAAATTGGGAATGATGTTGTTCAGATTAAGTACAATCTACAATGTTTTTGTCAGGCACATGATTAATGTTTTTGAAGTACTTTCCACATCTAGAAATATTTTGGAATATGTATTGTATTGTATTGTATTATTATTTTCTAATTTAAATTAAAAAAAATATTGATCTATTAAAAAAACATCAGATGTGGCAATGGATCAAATTAAGTGTGATCTACACTGTTTTTGGAACACAAATTGTCAATGTTTTTCAAGTACATTGATCACATATTACATACCTTGAGACTATTTGAATAGAAAATTTTGGTGTATGGATAAGCTGCTGTGACACAACGGTGTGAGTACGATGGTTGTAGTGAATGCAACAAAGTAGGTTACATTTAGAAAAAGACATCCCCCTTCAAATTCATATATTGCATCTATGAAAAAATTTCAATTTACTCGCCATGCTAAATCGATATATTGCATCCATGAAAAATGAAAATTTTCAAGTTACCCACCATGCTAAATCGATATTTGGATTCCATGAAAAATGAATTCCTACACCATAACTACGCCACCCTCGAATTAATTGAAAATGGTTTGAATTCCATGAAAAATGAATTCCTAGACAACAATTGTGCCACCCTCGAATTAATTGCAAATGATATGTGTTGTATAGATATGTTATAAATGGGGCCCATAGAAATAAAAAACTAGTTTAGTTGGAAGTTGTAAATGTCAAAAATGGTTTATTTAATGCAAATAATCATTTTCCATAGGATTCACCTAATTTAAACCCACCCTCAATGAGAATTTTCGGCTATGTAACTAGGCTACCTTTAAAAAACCGGTTGTGTAATTCAAAATATTGATCAGAAATTGTCTAGATTTAATTTTTTCAGATTAAAATGTTTTCCAGGAGTTGTCTCAACTACCTTTTGAACAATAAAAAATAATATTTGCAAAAGCATGTGTGCAATTCTATCCAATCAAAGAAGCATCTTTTGAGATTCCTTCATTAATATTTCTAATGATTTAGGATACATCGTAGAAGTGGGTAAAATGTTATGTAGGAATGCTATGCCAAAAGAGAAAGGGTCAGTGCCTTGTTTCATAGATGTATCCCCTTTAGTAGATACTAGGTAGGATTGAAAAAACCACCCATATCCTATTGTGGTTAACATTTTTGTGTTTGTTACTTCTAAAGGAGAAGAAGTTGCTCAGGGTGTAACCTCCCTAGTAATAGATATTTCTCCTATGTTCTCATTATCTCACTCAGATAATAGATTATTAGCTCTTTGTATATAAAATTAGACTCTCGGTTAAAACTAGGACTCTGGGGTGGATTCGAGTGTCCTAATTAGTCAGTCAAGTATTTTATTGGAATAAGGCCTGAGTTTTCCTTAATGTAACGAGGTGAATTTATGAGTACATCGAAATGACCATCTGGATCACTAAGATATTCATCCTTAGATAGCCTCTCATACTCACTAGATCTAGAATGAGTTTCTTTTTATTTGTGGTTAATTTTAGGTTCTTGGTTCTCCTCTTCTAACCCCTATGAGGGTGGATCGTTGTTATCGGAATTCTTTGGAATCAATTTGGTAACTCTCTCTACGAAAGAGGATTTTTTTTAATCCTTCTATACCCATGAAAAGGATTATCAGCCATAGTCTCCTACCAAAGACACAAAAGAAGAAAATTGATATCTTTGAAAAAAAACTAACATAACCACATAAATTAAAAAGTTCCCGAAATATTTAAAAAAGAAGACTAACTCTTCCATTCATAAACATTTATTGTTTGGAAAGAAGTACAAATTAGTGAGGATCCATATTGAGGGCCTCTTGTAGGTCATGATGGAATGATTAGGGCCTAAGTGAAACGAACAAAGGTGTAAGAGAGACTGTTACGCTAAAATTCATGCACCAGTTGCCAATGGTTGAAGTACCTACCTTTGGAGAATACCCTTTGAAGGAGTTGAGATGGAGGTTCTACATCTACCTAGTGTACCACCAGATGTTCCCCTTGTAGTTACCTGGGTGGATCCCAGGAAAGGAAACTAGGGTCACCACTTAAAACTTGGTAGACGATAGGAATGCCCGTTAGAAATGGATTTTGTGAATTGGTAGGAAATGTAGGACAAGCATCCTAAACATGGAGTTTTGGGTGAGTAGTGGTGTCACCCTAAGGAATTTCAACACAAGAATGAATCCCATAAATGCATAACCCAACTAATCCAATTAACATTGTACAATATTCCACTTGGACTATTTTTACCTACAACTTGACGGCTATGTTAGAGGCACTTTCCCGACAAATAGTTAGTACTAACAATGTGTTTAACACTCTCTAATTTTTTACGTTTTCAAAAAAACACAACTTCAAACAACAATTAATCTATTCCATACAAGAAAATCATAATTGATATGTCTATCATTTTGGAGAAAACATCTTCTAATGCTATACTTTTTGACCATAACCAAATGCCAATTTTAAGAAGAGACAAGCCAAACAACTATTCTTAGACTCAAATAGGTTGTCAGGTCTACTAGGAGACAAGGTCTTTGAAGCAAAATTTTCTTTCAACCAAGTATGTTTAGGAGCATAAACAACTTGATTATTCTATGGGTATTCACATTCAAGTCTTCTTAATCAATCAATCAAATGAAAACGAAAAGAAACACAAGACACTCCCAAAATGTTTCACAAACTATTGTCTAAATATCAAGACAAACACACTCAAACACACCCCGACTTGTAAAAGCAAGACACAAAAGCTCCTATGTTGCTTAGATAATCCAATCAATCCATTTTTTGGGGAAAAAGAGGGTATAATTAAGAAAAAAAATTGAATATTACTGAGTTTGTTACTATCCGGAAGGTGAAAACATCCTTTCCTATCAACACTACAGAGCATGAATGACCCATACCATTCACCATTGTCACCACTAAAAAGTTTGAATAAATTTTGGGATGTACTAAAAAGAAAAAATTTCAATAAACATCAAAGATTATGGAAATTTTAAGGTATCATGGATATGTTAAATTCTATTAGAGACTGAAACACCCAAAAACAAACTAACAAATCATGCAAAAATACCATACATGGGTTGGTTGATCTCCATTGGAGTCACCATGTTTGTTGTTCAGAAATAAACCTTGTGATTAGGGAAATATCACCAATAAATTGATTAGGATGAGAAAGAACTAAATCACTATGTTTAGAGTAAGATTAGACACTTATTCACATACAAGTGAACAAAAAGAATTTAAAAAGAAAATCTAACCTAGAGAGGAGATTAGGGAGAAGATATGTGTGCACCTTTTTTATGGTTGATCCAAGCTGCTTCTTTGTCTCTTTCTGGATTTGCTTCTTATTTCCCAACTTTAACCTACAAATTCAACAAAAGACAACCCTCCACAAAACAATTTTAAAAAATAAAAGAATGTAAATGAATTGTAATATGAAAAGAATATTTAACTATGTAATCAATTTCCGCATCAATGACAAAGCATTATTTATGTCAAACATTAATCATAAAAGACACATTATTAGGGGAGGGAAATATGTCAAATATCAATTGAAAAAATGAAACAAGTACAAGATATACCTTCTCAATGTTTGGCACCTTATAAAAATTGAATATTTTGGTCTATCTACTCATGCACTCCGACGATCCCACTTTGATCCACTAAGAGATACTCAAGAGTAACAACTTCAATACTCAAGCATGTGACGATCAACAACAAGGGTTAATAATGGATAGAAAGGATGGATATGATGATGAGTGATTCCTCTAGCATTACTTTGGTATCTTGCATGTCCCTTCTTGGTCATTTTATTTCACTTTTATGTCATAAGAAAATTGATGTAAAGTGTTACCAAGTGCTTCAGGGTCATGCAACCAGGTAAATAGTTTGGAAAAACATCCTTAAATGCCTTTTTTCATTTTATTTTTATTTTTATGAAATTATTGGGAATTTTAACCCTCTCAAAATAAAATATGTGAATGACGAAAGACAATATTTAAATGATTCACCCCTCGCCGGTGTGCATGGTGCAAATGGGAAATTGTTTAGGTGTATGTGCCTCTATCAAGGGAAGATTATGAATGCTTTGCACCCTTATAGTGTTAAAGGAATGAATTTTCTCATTTTTTGTGGTTAAAAATATAAAAATAGAATAAGATGGTCTTGAGGTCTCACTTTCAATGATGAAGGCCATAAATGATCATCGAATCATTGCCTCTTTTATACATATGTGTCCCTTTTGCGAGAAAACATTGACACTTTTTTATCTAGATGGGTATCGGTGGCAACCCACCAATTCCACTAGCTCAACAAAGCTTCACCACTTTGGAATTTTTTCAAGTCATAGGGCTTCTATAGATGGATATCGGTGGCCACCTACCTATTCCATGAGATAAGTGCAGGTTTTCTAGTTTGGTAACTTTTACTGATTTTCATCTCCAAAACTTCTAGGGTCGTTTTGAGGCCTTAAACGATGTTTTTTGGTGACACCACAATCTATTCATATATGCGGGGATGAATGTATACTTCTTAGTTAGACCTTTAGAATGGGATATAAAGAACCCTAAATGGAGATCATATGAAAACGTTATTACCCCAAGAAGTTGACACCTAAACTAACTACCTCGAGACCCACAAACCTTTTTACCGATCATCTGCTATGGTTATGATTTTGAATGCTAGGGATTTTACCTTCATGATTATAATAAAATGCCTTTGGGCCTCATTTTTTAATCAAATTGCCACGAATGAGAGTATCCTCCATTTCCTTTCTCAGAGAGAAAGCTACCACCATTCTAGCTACTTTATTTTACTGTATGTTCTATCTAGTTCAGTTAATAGAATTTGAGTTTATTATACCACTATGTTTCCTGCATTATATATAAGTATGTGGTTCTGTATATGTGTTAGGATATTTAGACACTTAGGAGTTAGTTAAGATCAACTTGTGTAATATATCTGTTAGGCATAATGTGTTTCTTTAGTATGCATTAGTATGCATTTCTAAATACTTAATCCAACGGTCACGATATGTTCCTAACATAGAGTGATCTGACAGCTCAACTTCTCTTAGATCATACCTAACTTTGATCCGTGGCTTAACACCCGATTGGTCCATGATATCTATTTAAAGAGCATGGAGGGTCATTGTTTAGTTGATCGATTATGACAAGCTCATTTGTAACTTTCTTTCTTTGCATAATAAATTGTCCCGTAGAAGCTATTTGGCTAGGGCCGTGGAGTGTTTCCCTTAAGAGGGTTTAAACCACGTCAAAACATTGGCGTGTTGATCTGTGATCTATTTTTGTGAAGTGGTTTATCTTGGTGTTCGGTCCTTTGGTAGTATCTTGTGTACCCGAACATGGTATCAGAGCTTTTATGAAGAGCCGCTTCCGATTATGATCTAGATCTTGAACTATTGTTGATGAAACTCGAAAGGGTTTCTGGTTCTGGTATTTCCATGAATTTCTAGGCTATGGGAGGTGTTCCATTGTGTCCGGAGTGTTGTTTCCATTGGGAAATAGTTTTCGTTTGATAGAAAACAGTTCTCGGTTGCTCGAGAAACGCATATTCCATCCGGGCAAGCTAACGACATCTAACTCCAGAAGTGTGGAAAAGTTTTTTTTGTTTCGATTTCTGGTGTGTTTGCAGGAAAAAGGGCAAGCACGCAAACCGAGCAAGAAGAGTAAAAAAAAAAAAAAAAACCCTTCCCCATTCCCGTATTTTACATACCTTTTAATTTAGCTTACTTGGTTCAAAGTTGCTTTATTCCTTATTAGGTCTTAAGTTCAAGTCTTAGGAAGTTACTTTTAAAAGAAAAAGTGCATGCAATTTCTATTTTCAAGTTACTTTATTGTAAAAGTGCATCTCACTTAAATAATAAAAAATAAAAATACAAGTAAGTCACTTAGGTTCTTTTTTATTGTTGCACTATTTAAAAGTAATATCATTGTAAAAGTGAAATCACTTATTTTACAAAAGTGGTTCACTTAAAACAACTTTTTTGCAAAGTGATTTTCAAATGGTTCATCTTGGGAAGAGGGGGATTCATTTTTTTGTTGGACATTCTCTAGCTGCCACGTCACTGTTGGGGACATTTTCAACAGTTTCTTTGTTCAAGCATAACTTCATCATACAGAGTCAGTTTTCAGTGCCATTTTTTTTTTAAATCACCTATTTTCGCGATCTCTTTACATCTAGACTATTGGTTTCTACTTTTATAGCCATTAATTTACAAATATGGTGCCCTTTGTGATATTTTACTTAACAGTTCCAACTATTTCTCATGGAAATATCGTATGGAGGATGTTCTACGAAGTAGGGGACTTTTCAGAATTACCTCAAGGAAAGAAATAGAACCCACTGATGATGATAAGAAAATAAAATGGGCAAATAGATGTGACAAAGTTTATGGATTGATTGGGATGTCAATCTCTACTGATTTGCGATTCCACATATCTGGAATTGATGAACCTGATGCTGCTTGGGACAAGTTGGAATCTGTGTTTGGTAAACACAATGAAATTCGAGGTCACCAACTCAAAAACGAGTTGATTTCTTTAAATCCAAGTGACTTTTCATGCATTCAAGATTATTTATCTAAGTGCAAAACTCTTAAACTCTTATGTGCAGAATGTAAGATTAAGAGGGAAGACAAACAATACATTTATCATATTATTTCTGAACTTGGACCTGCATATTCTGTTTTTGTATCTACATTTTACTCCATGAAAGAATCTTTGAATGCAGCTAGCTGTCAAGAGCCTAGTCTTGAATCCTTTTGTGATTCCTTGATTAGAAAGCAAGATAAACTCATTCATCTTGGAATAATCAACAATGCAGATACATCTGGGAAAGCCTTAGTGTTCCAACAGAAAGAAAAGTCCAAGCCTCCCAAGAAACAAAATTTTCGCAATAATAAGTCAAACAAGGGTCCAAAACCCTCTCAGTTAGCTCCTTCTTTAAAAAATGACAAAGGATCCAAGCCAAAAGGCAAGAAGACTGAGCGTCATTGCAACTATTGCGGGAAAGATAATCATGATGAATCTAAGTGTTTCAAGAAGATGGCAGACTTGGAAGCAACAATGAAGAAGCACCACATCAGCCTAGATTCGCCTTTAGAATCTGCCTCTCATGGACATGCACTTTGTGCTTCTCGTTATTCTTATAATGCATCTTTTTCTTATACCTCAAATGAATGGCTCATTGATTCTGGAGCATCTTATCATATGGCTAAGGATCAAGCCATCTTTTCTACTATGCATGAATGTAACACCAAACAAATATTTGTTGGTGATGATAGATCTCTAAGTGTTGTAGGAGCTGGAATAGTTCCAGTAGATAATGGTAATTTTAGTGATGTACTATGTCTTCCAAGAATTTCCTGCAATTTTTTATTAGTCTATCAGATCACTCATTCTAGTGAAGGTAAAACTGTGCCCTTTACACCTCACCAATTTGTAATCAAGGATTTTAAAGATCCTCAACAAGTCCTAGCCACCAGAATTGTTGATGATATTACCAGGTTGTACAAGTTTAACAACTTTGGGTCATCACCTTTCCCTTTAGTTTTTGTTGCTCATAGTGATAACTTGAGCAAATTTTGGCATGAGCTATTTGGTCACTTAAATTATCGCTCATTGCAACAACTATGTAAAGACAATATGGTGACAAGTCTTCCGATAGTATCTTGCAGGGATGGTGTTCGTTCTGGTTGTGTACTCGGAAAACATCATCGGGACAGTTTTGACAAACATGCCTCTTGGCATGCCTCGGTTCCCTTGGAGCTTGTGCATAGTGACTTGTGTGGTCCTCTTCCATCTGCTTCCTTTTCTGGTTCAAATATTTCTTAACTTTCATTGATGATTACACCAGATGCATTTGGGTTTATTTCCTAAAAATTAAGAGTGAAGTAATCAACATGTTCTTGGCCTACAAGGCCCTTGTTGAAAAACAATTTGGTCATCAAATTATTAAGTTAAGATTTGACAATGGAGGAGAATATGTTAACAAAAGGTTCACTACTTTCTACACTGAACAAGGTATCCAACAACAGCACACTGTTCCATATACACCTCAACAAAATGGTGTAGCTGAGCAAAGAAGCGCACTTTAAAAGAAATGGCTAATTGTATGATCCAATCTAAGGGACTAAGTCTTCAATTTTGGGCTGAAGCCATTAATTGTGCAAATTACATAGTTAATCGCACCCGCACTAAAGCATTACAAGGTATAACACTAGAAGAAGAATGGAGTAAAACTAAACCTGATTTAAGTCACTTTCATGTGTTTGGTAGTGAAGCATGGGCTCACATTCCGGATGAAAAACGGAAAGCATTGCAGCGTAAAAGTGAAAAGTGCATATTTGTTGGATATTTTGAAGATGTAAAAGGTTATAAAAAATTTCAACCACATTCTCATGATATAATCATTAGAAGAGATGTTAAATTTGATGAAAATCTCTTGGCCTGCGAGACTAACTCGGCGATTGTAACATCTTTGGCCTCCGAGCTTGATTCGGCGTTTGTGCCTTCTTCTTCTTCTTCCAACTTCCTTAACAGGTTTCCAACTCCAGTTTATGATGATGACAGTGAGGACGAAAATCCACCTCCGCCTGTTCATGTTCCTCTAGTTGCACCAGCACAAGTGCTTCCTCGATGAGTCCGTTCAACATGTGAAGCAGCTGATGATCTTGTCGGTGATCCTAGAGATCAACGTTGAACACGCTCTCAGTTTCAGTGAGCCTCTTCTCTTTTGGCTCAAGTTTTCGAGAATCATGATCCAGAAACTTTTGCAGAAGATTTAGGGAATCCAAATTGGGATGCAGCCATGGATGAAGAATATCGTTCCTTCATGGTGAATGATACTTGGGATCTTGTACCTCTTCCAAAAGGAATAAAACTTGTCAGATGTAAATGGGTCTATAGAACTAAGTATGCATCAGATGGAAGTGTTGAAAGACTTAAGGCAAGGTTAGTTGCCAAATGTTTTTCCCAAGTTGAAGGGATTGACTACAATGAAACCTTTGTCCCATCGCAAAAATGAACTCCATCCGCCTTGTTCTTTCCCTTGCAGCCTTACATAACTCGGAAGTCCATCAAATGGATGTCAAGTCTGACTTCTTACATGGTGATTTATAGGAGGAAATTTACATAGAACAACCTCCTGGATATGTTCAGAATAACTCTAGCCTTGTATGTCGCCTTAAGAAATCCTTATATGGCCTTAAGCAAGATCCTAGAACTTGGTATGCAAAAATGGATAACTTTCTCCTTTACATTGGTTTTTCTAGATGCCATTCTGACCCCAATGTCTATACCAAGAAAGTAGGAAACCATCTCATCATACTTTTTCTATATGTTGATGACCTTATTCTTACTGGTAGTGACCCTAAACTTATAACCCATGTGAAATCCAATCTTAAACAAAATTTTGAAATGTCAGACTTAGGACATTTGCATTATTTTCTTGGTCTCCAAGTTCTGCAAACCAAAGAAGGAATCTTTCTTTCTAAGTCTAAGTATGCTTGTGACCTTCTTCGTCACTTTCACATGGAAGATTGTACACCAACCCCTTCTCCCTTCCAATCTAGAGTCAGACTTTCTGCCACTTGTACTTCACCTGAAGTCGATGCCACCTTGTATCGCCAGCTTGTTGGTAGTCTCTTATACTTGACTCATTCCCGTCCTGACCTTTCCTTTTCCGTTGGTCATGTTTCCCGTTATATGCAGACACCTCATGAAAGTCATTGGAAAGCAGCTAAAAGAATACTTTGATATATTCGAGGTACAGTTCAGTTTGGGATTCATTACAGTACAGGGGGGAAACCTTTGTTGGTTGGTTTCACTGATTCAGATTGGGCTAGCGATCCTAATGATCGAAAGTCTACTGCAGGTTATGTTTTCAGTCTGGGATCTGGATCTGTCACTTGGGCTTGTAAGAAACAACAAGCTCTTGCTCTTTCTTCAGTAGAAGCAGAATATCGAGCCACAGTTAATGCCAGTCAGGAAGCTTTATGGCTTCGACAAATCCTTTCAGAGTTTGGATTCGAGCAGCAGCATCCTACTCCACTTTGGTGCGACAATGATAGTGCCATCAAGCTTTCCAAAGATCCAGTTCTACATCAATGCAACAAACACATTGAGCTACATATGCACTTCATCAGAAATCTTGTTCATGATCGTGTTCTTGAAGTGCTCTTTTGCCCTACAGATGATCAAGTTGCAGACATCTTCACCAAGTCTCTTACAGAAGCGAAGTTTTCTAAACTTCAATCTAAGTTAGGAGTTTAGGAACTTGTCATTAAGGGGGGATAGGCTCTAATGCCTCCTTCCTTCTCCTAATAGTGTCACTTTTGTAAATCCTTCAATCCTATCCCAAGTTGTTCTTAAGGGGGGATGTTAGGATATTTATACACTTAGGAGTTAGTTAAGATCAACTTGTGTAATATATCTGTTAGGGATAGTGTGTTTCTTTAGTGTGCATTAGTATGCATTTGTAAATACTTAATCCAACGGTCACGATATGTTCCCGACATAGAGTGATCCGATGGCTCAACTTCTCTTAGATCATACCTAACCTTGATCCGTGGCTTAACACCCGATTGATCCATGATCTCTATTTAAAGAGCATGGAGGGTCATTATTTAGTTGATCAATTATGAGAAGCTCATTTGTAACTTTCTTTCTTTGCATAATAAATTGTCTCGTAGAAGCTATTTGGCTAGGGCTATGGAGTGTTTTCCTTAAGAGGGTTTAAACCACGTCAAAACATTGATGTGTTGATCTGTGATATGTTTGTGTGAAGTGGTTTCTCTTGGTGTTCGGTCCTTTGGTAGTACCCTGTGTACCCGAATAATATGCTCTTTCATTTTGTTCCCACATAAATCTGGATCAGTGGTATTGGAGCAATTTTCTCTCTATTGTTTGTCAATGCATGTCCCCAATGAGATCTCGATATCGAGAGTTGGGTATTGAACTAGTTGAGCTTGGGGAAAAGTACCCTCATCAGGCCAAATTGACTCCCATGGCCTAGGAAAAGAGAGATTGTAAGAAGGAGGATCTATCACCCTATTCCTTGAGGAATCCCTCATGCATTAAAGGGACAATATTATAGAAAATTTCTCTTGGATCCTTCGATGGATTCCAACAGCAATGGAGGGTTCATCAAGCATTCACTTTGGAGGAGACAAACCCTTCAAGGTACAAGTTAAATTCGATATTATTTTATTTGAAGGAAAAACATATGTTGATGCCCCATATAAATGGATGAGTTGGAAACTATTGTTGGGGCACTTATTCCCTTATATTTGTCAGCATATAAACTAAGCATAATGAATGAGTGGTTGGAGCGGTTACAACCTCCTCCGATGTTGTATAAAATAACTTTCAATATGACTAGCAAACTGACTGAACGTTTAGTCCAATACATGTTCTCTTGATGGTTGTTGTGTATGTTTAGTTCTTGCTTGAATGTCTATTTAATCCCTTAGATTACAATAGTGGCATGGTTGATGATCTCCGTTCTGTTTGGGTGACAACAGTAATGAATGGGGATGGGTTCGAACTTGAAGGAGACCATGAGGATGAAGGCAATTTGCAAGGAAATATTTAAAGATTTCTCTTGTTCTATGGACCGGAAAGAATATTCTTATCGTTTGAAAATGCTCGTTTAACAATACTAAACCTGAGCTTCATTACATATGCCACTGTATTGATGTCATGGGAAATCTGTAGTCATGGCCTATTAGGATCCTGTTTATCAAAGAAAATCCTTCAGTGGTACTTGATTCATCACGTACATTTCTGTTTGTTGCATCCTCATGATAGAAGACATCAGGGAAGACCACATTCAAGCAGAAGACATTTCTCACCACATAGCAAATGCACTTAACTACAGAGGATGACACAAAGAACACTTAAACCGATCGAACCCCCCGGTGCTGAAATGCAGATGCATCTCTTGGACTGTGATTACGAAAGTTGAAGGCTGAAAAATAATATCGAAATATGAGCCAAAATACCTCCATGTTGAGTCGTCGAAGATGAGTTCGGCTAGCTGATGAAAGGGTGAGGCTCCACTGATTGTTTTCTGATTGAAGACATATACTAAAGAATCACATATACGGGTTGTTTATGAATAGTTTCTCTCTTCGAGAAGGAGAAATGTATTTTTGGTGGGGGATACACTAGTACAAAATGAGAGATAAGTGACTAGGTGACTAAAACATTTAGTCACCAAACTTTTTTGAAGGGATAAATGACTAAAATTGAACAATTTTAAGTGAGCCAACTAAAAACGACTAAGATAAATGACTAATTTAGTCACGGGATAAAATATACGACTAAATAACAAGTGACTAAAATAAAAATGACTAACATAAATGACTAATTTAGTCACATGAATACAAATATGACAAGATAACGACGACTAAGAATATGAATTAGTCATTTATGTTAGTCATTTTTAGTTGTGTCACCCTGATAATGGAAAATTACAAGTTTGACAATGAATTTGCACTATTTACTAAATATTAACACTGTAGATGGATTCAGAGAATGGGTCTCTGAATCCATCTGTAGTGTTAATATTTAGTAAATTGTAACATTGTAGATGGATTTAGAGATGCGATTAACGTTAATTGTGTCACTTGGCAATGTAAAATTGCAATTTTGATAATGTAATGTTACGATTTACTAAATTTTAACATTGTAAATTGTAACATCCCATATTTTCGTAAAAATTTAAAATTTTTTGTTAACGGCAATAATAGCTTAATTTATGATAATTTATAATTGCGGAAAATAATAATTGTTGAATGTAACAATGTTAACTAATAGCTATTTGTACTAAACACAAATATATTTATGTTGAAACTAATGTGATAGTGACAACTTAATTACATTCGTAACCTCTACCATTAAGATAGTCAAATGCATGGTTAGATTAGACTTTTGATGCGACACTTTTTAAAGCAATGTAATGTATGAATGATGTAATAATGAAATGCCAGGTTAAAAGTATGATGTGGTACCTTTTCTTTGAGACGATACTGACAATTTTCTTCTTTGCTGCCCAAGGGAGTTCTATGAGGGACCTCGAAGCTTACTTAGCTGTAATGCTAAAACTTTGGACCTGTTCTATGTGCATACAACAGGTAAGAAGTTTCATGATTGCAATAAATTCCAATTCGCATGAGTTCAACTTCATCGTATGAAAATAAAATAGAATAAATAGAGACTGTTGCAAATGTAAAAGCATACAGGTACGGTTCACGTGCTTACTCTTCAACTTTCCAAGGTTCATCTTGTATCAACTTAAGTAAACATCGTCACTATAGTCGTCATTATACAAACTGGTTCTATTGTCGTCATTGTGCTAGCTGGTTTTGTCGTCGTCATTGTATTATCTTCCTTGTTGTTGTCATTTAATTAGTAGTACTAGGATAGTACGGTACCATTGTATCACATGAATAAAGTGGATAGGAATCTGAAGGACTTATTATTCCAAATTACCAAACTATATGTGATAGCATAATTGTATGTGAGTTTTATACAACACTTTTGATTAACTTTAAAATCTTATGGTTCACCATTCATATTAACTACTATAATTATTTAGGTCTTAAGTAATAAAAAATAGTCTTTCCTAAAGACTAGGCATTTGTAGCAATTGGATAATAAACAATTACACACATAGATTAACTATTTTGCAAAATAAAACTTTGAACTATTTAACTATTATCCCATATTGTGATATATTCAAGTCCTATATATATAGTTATGTAACTATATCGATTTCTTGGTTTATTACCGACATTATATATTCATATTGAAACTTAAGGTAATAAAAAGAAAACATTAGATTATCACTAAACTATATAAATAGTTTGCAATTGTTATCACATTGTATTATGTCGAAACTATAATAATATAGGGTAGGCAATAAAATGAAATCTTTGCATATCGTTACTAATACTATGGCAAATTTAAGAAGTTATATTAACATGGATAATGAAGGGTTAAAGTCACATCGAGAGAGCTGACAGGCATTTAATTCGAAACTTGACAGGTTGTTGGTTTAATAAATGGCTCCGGTCTCGAGCTACAGTAGATATCATGCATTGATCTTGCATTAAAAGCTCGGTGCCATATCCCTGCTGAGTTGGATTTCCATTGATCCATGTAGACATGAATGTCTCCAAACTTGTCGATGTGTAAGAATAATGCACCGCGCGTTGGTTATGCATGCTCTACTGTGTGCCATGGTGGCGTTGTCAACCTGTTAGGTAGGTTGGGTATTTATTGTTGATGTTGTTTGTACCACAACTAAGTTTGTTGGCAATGCGGAGACCCTCAATGGTGATGAACCTAAACCGTCGGATGAAAACCCTAACATCTATCATGGAAATGAGTTAAGACTTGGAAAAGCAATTCACTGTGCTATTGTTTCGGCTGGGGTGGCCGACAGGCTGCCAAAGTTTTGGTAGAAGCCATGGGAGAGGTTTCGACCTCGAGACCTTCTAAAGAAGTTGACGTTGCAGGTTTTCTTACTATGATAAAGACTGGGTTTTGAAGAGTTCGATTCTATGGTTCGAAAGGTGATAGTTTTAGGCTTTATAATTTCTGAGACAAGAAAGAATGAATGAAAGAAAACAAAGTTGGAGCGAGAATAAAGACTCCCTGGTGTCGTTCGTGACACCATTCTCGTTAAATCTATGAAGGTAAGCTTTTCTTTTAGCAGAGGGTATTTGCATTTCAAATTTCAGTTTATAAAAAAATCAGATATCGAACTCTGGCTTAATGTCAGTTGCAGGGTGTAAAAAGAACGTCTGGTTAGGGTATGGTGAAAGGAAAACCATGCACTCTTACACCGGTAAGCTTTGGGTCTTCCATACCCTCGTAGTGCCCTTCGTCTGTGCTGTGGCTCTGTCGTTGAAGATGGTTTGCGAAATCTTCGAAACACGATATTTTACAGTGATACTTGGGTACTATATTTTGCAAACTTTGTTGTTTGTTGACTGGAGATATAACTCGTCGATTTTGAATATTCGGGCTCCTCTGCCTAATGAAATTTTGGGATAAACCCTGTGTAACTTTGCTTTTCAAAACATATTATAAATGTTGCTCGAGAGCTTCGTCTTTGTTTTAGAGGTTATACTGTTGTGATGTTGAGGTTCTATGAGATTCGATTTGTTTTTCATAATCGTTTGTGACAGTAAGACAGAGAGCCGAGGGATCGATCTATGTGTAAGAATAATACTCCTTTTAGTAATACATTGTATTTTTAAAACATTGTATAGATATCTGGTTTGTTCACTTGGAAACTGTAAGTTGATGTCGTAAATTGTCTTCATGCTAAAGGTTACTACAATGTCCTTTGAGCTAGATTAGGGATTTGAAGTTATCGTTGATGATAAGGTTCTGTGTATAATTTAACTTCTACCTTAAGAGGGAAATATATGCTAGCCCTTCGTACAAGTTTGTAAGGTTTGTTCTAATACTATAGATTGATAGTGCGTAACCTTATTTGTCGAGGTTGGAAATTTAAGTAGAGTAGAAGGTTGAACTGATAACTAAATAATATTTTGCAAGGAAAACGAATAGGGTCAAACCCTAATTCATGTTTTGTTGAAAATGATAATGTGATCGTTTATTAAAGTTACTGGATCGGATTCGATCTCAGGTTTTGAAAAGAATGTAAAGTTTTGTTATGAAATAATAAAAGAGAAAATATGAATCTAGCTAGGGTTGTTATTTTGATACAAAACTCAGATTTACAATAATCTCAACAATGTGAGTAGATCTAAAAGAGAGAAGTAAATATATGATGATAATAGTTGTGTTCGGTAAATTCTTATAATTTATTAAATTTCTAAATGATACAACAATATCATAGAAAATGAAAGCAATGTGATTGTATAGTGCAGAAAATCGTGAAGATTGTGTAAACTATAATTCTATCTATCATTTAATTTTCTATACATATAATACTGGTATAGTAATTGAAAAGGAACTGTGTGTGAGTAATATATATGAATATGAAGTCTATGTGAAAAGCTATTGTTTCCAGCTTAGTAGAAAGAATATTTTATTTAATATTAGCAGTCTTAAAACAATGTGCAGTATATAATTTAGATACCTTCCATGAACATTATTTAAATGTAATGCAGGATGATTGTACAAGAATTATTAATTGACTGTTTATTATCATATAAATGAGGAAATATTATATATACTAAATATTATACAGACCTCCTACAATTATTTAACTTAAGAACATAAAACTAATGCATACAAGATTATTATCTAGCTATCGAATTCAATGGCAAATTTTGTCTATCTTCTAATCTATTTTAATTTGCATATCTCTACTAGAGTACGATGCTGCCAAATAGAATGTGGAAAAATGGGGATATTGATTTATCAATTTAACATTTAAACTTAAACATTCAGACTTAAACATTTCCAGAATTAGATAATTTTCGAAAACAAATAAACGGAATAATACTAGATAAACAGAACATAAATATTTACTTAGAATAAGTTAGGAAATCCTTTAAGAACCCAAGAAACTCTGTAGGGAAACAAACAACTTAGGAAGACTGTTCCACCCAACCAAACTCCTGAAAACAGTCAAATGTTGTCTTAGGACCCTAGGGCTTGTTCGCTGAACCACGAGGAGGAAGAAACTTCAGGAATTAGGACTTCTTCTTGTTGTAGCAGTAATCTTCTAAATATTCAATGGGTAGCAGTCCTAAAGACTTGCTCCTACAACTCTGTTCTCTTCAATAATATGCAAAAACTCAGTTTTCAATCACCACTAACTTCCCTTACTCGAATCTCTCTTGAAATCACCTGATTTACAAGAGGAAAATATTCTGCAGAAATATTGATTAAGGGCTGTAGAAATATTGATTAAGGGCTACTTGCCCAATTCGAATTTGCCTTTATAGGCTACGTAGGCCTTTTCATATGTTACTAGGTCATTAAATGAGCTTCCTTCTCACTCCCTCCACCTGGGGGATAATGCCCTATTTAAGGGGAAGTTGTCCCATAACCAACAGTTAGTGCTGTGATGTAATTGCTGCCATGTGTCCCATACCTTCCAACAGCTTCCATTCCTCCTAGTGGGTCAGTGAACACTCATTCAAAAGTCCTCCTGAGTGTTTGTCTCCTAATTAATTTATTTAAATAATAATATTCAGTAATTACATTCATCCATGATCAAAACTGAACATAATTACAAAACTTGTAATTAAATTTAACATAAAGTATTTTTGCAAATAAATAATAATGTTCAGAAATTTGGGTAAGTGACATACACCCCTCATTAAGTCTCAACATCGTCCTCTATGTTGGCTAGTCACTCATTGAGTGTTCCTGAAATAGAGTTGGGTATGCTTCCCACATACTACTCTCCAACTCCCAGGTTGCCTCTCCTGGGCTAAGGTGCTTCCATTGCACCTTCACTTGCCCAATGCAGCGATTCCAAAGAATAGTTTCCCTCCTTCTGAGGATACAATCCGGTTCCACCGAAAAATCTCCATCTTGTCCCACCTGGGTGTCAACTTGGCACAGCTCCCCAGTTTCAGTGAACTCTTTTTTAGTCTTACCTTGAGAAACACATGTTCACCCACCTAGAACTCTTTACGAGTTCTTTTTGAATCTGCTTGACTTTTCTGCCTATCTTGGGTAGCTTTTAAATGTCCTTGCACCTGTTTCACAATTAGTTCTAATTCTTGCAATAATTCAGGTCCTAAAACAACTCTATTGACTGGATCATTCCATGAAACAGGTGTATTACATTTCCTACCATAAAGAATTTCAAAAGGACGATGTCTGGCTGAAGCATCATAATGATTATTATAAGCAAATTCTGCTAAGTGTAGATAATCTTCCCACTTACCAAGGTGATCCGTAACATACATTCTTAATAAATCTTCTAATACTTGATTTACCCTTTCTGTCTGTCCATCCATCTGTGGATGAAATGCTGTACTGAAATTTAGAGTTGTATTCAATCCCTTAAACAATGATCTCCAGAAATTTCCTGTAAACTTCGAGTCACTATCTGAAATTATTACCTTTGGTATTCCGTGCAGTCTAAAAATCTGTTTCATAAAAATATTTGCAATGTCTGGTGCTTTATGTGTAGGCTTCACTGGCTAAGTTTGTCCACCACCACCATGATAGAACCATGTTGTTTCTGATTTTTAGGTAATCCAGTAATGAAATCTATGCCGATCATCTCCCATTTACACCTTGGTATTGGTAATGGTTGCAACAATCCAGCTGGATGTTGGTGTTCAACCTTCACCTTTTTACAGTTTAAGCATTTTGTGATGTATTCTGCTACTTCATCTTTCATTCTGGGCCAATAGTATTCTTTTCTCAGCATAGTGATGGTCTTTTGATATCCTAGATGACCAGAATGATGACTTTTATGCATCTCATTTAATATCAAAAATTTTATTTCTGGTACATACAATCTGTTTTTATACAGTAATAGACCATTTTCCTTAATTCTGTAATCTGCCATACAATTTTCAGAACTGTTATTGGCTGTCCTTTCCTTCAGTTTTCTGTATTCTTCATCTGTTTCACCTTTTTCCAGAATCTAATCTTCCAAATCAGTTGAATAATTACTGATTGCTGAAATGAAATTTAGTTTTGCCTTGCGACTGAAGGCATCTGCAACTTTGTTCTCCTTTTCTTTGATATGCTGAATTTCGAAATCATACTCACTTAAGAATGTCAACCATCTAGCTTGTCTAGTGTTCAGGGTTGTCTGATCCGATAAATATTTTAGACCCATGTTATCTGTTAATAATGTAAAATTTCTGCAAATAAGGTCATGATGCCACATTTTTAAGTCATGAATAACTGCTAATAACTCTAAATCATATGTAGAGTAATTCTTTTCATGTACTTTCAGATTTCTAGACTCATATGCTATCGCATGCCTTCTTGTGTCAAGACTCCATCGATTCCATCATTGCATGCGTCTGTACAAACTACAAAATCCTTGTTGGGGTCAGCTATCTTCAAGATAGGTGTTGTCATCAATAGTTCCTTTAATTTCTTAAAACTCTCAGCACATTTCTGATCCCGAACAATTTTCTTCCCTTTCTTCTGCAAGGAAGTTATGGGGTTGGCAATTTTTGAGAAATTCTCTATAAACTTTTTGTAATACCCTGTAATTCCCATAAATGATCTCACATCCGACACATCTTTTGGAACTGGCCAGTCATTAATGGCCCTTATTTTGTCGGGGTCAACCGAAATTCCCTCCACTGAAATTATGAGTCCTAGATAGTAAATTTTGTCTTTGTGAAAGTCACATTTACTAAATTTGGCATACAATTGATGCTCTCTTAATACTTGTAAGATAATCCGTAAATGTTCAACATGCTCTTTTTTTCTTTTTGAGTACACTAAAATATCATCTATAAACACAACAGCAAACTTGTTTAAGTACTTATGCAAAATATTATTCATCAAACACATAAATACAGTCGGAGCATTAGTTAAGCCAAACAGCATGACTACGAACTTGTAATTTCCATACCGAGTTCCAAAAGCTATCTTGAAAATATCTTCATCTTTAACCCTTACTTGATGATATCTTGATCTTAGATCAATCTTCGAAAATACTATTGCTCCACATAGCTAATCAACTAGATCATCTATGTGGGGAAACGGGTATCTATTCTTAATCATCATCTTATCAAGCTGGCAATAATCTATGCACAGTCTTAATGTTCCATCTTTCTTCTTAACTAAGATGACAGGTGCTCCCCAAGGAGACACACTGGGTCTAATATACTTCTTTTCAATAAGTTCCTTCAACTGTGATTTTAATTCGTTTAACTCTAGTATATTCAACCTGTATGGAGCTTTTGAATTTGGTACAGCTCCTGGTATTAACTCTATGGTAAAATCTAAATCTCTTTTGGGTTGTAATCCTGGAATCTCCTCAGGAAATACATCTTTAAAATCTTTTAGGACAGGTATGTCTTCTAATTTCAGTTTGTCCTCTTTATCCATAATCTCATCATTTACCACGTTTACTGCAAACATTTGGCATCCCTTCCTAACTTCCCTCTTAACTTGCATGGCTGAAATTTGTCTAAGGGTTACCTTCCTTGGAATGCCTTTTATTTCTACAGTTTTCCCTTCATCATTTAAGCATGTAAAACTTTTTCCATAACAGTCTAGGATGACATAATGGGCTTCCAACTAGTCCATCCCAACTATAATATCATACGAACCTAAAGGTAAGATATTCATCTTGATTTGTGTTTGCAAATGATTCATGGATAAAACATAGTTCTCTATAAAATCTGAAACTTTCCTCTTTGTTCTAGTTGCTAGTCTAACTAGCCATGATTTACTAAACTTTTCAGTTTTCAGTTTAAGACTTTCCACAACATTAGGTGATATATAACTTAAACTAGCACCTCGGTCAATTAAAACAATAACAAGATGGTCATGTATCATACCTTCAATCTCTACCATGGAGATTTGATGATCTGCTTTCCTATTGTCAAGTGCTGCATTAATTCTTGGCATCTCCCTTGATACGTCTCCAATAGTAGGTTCAGTCTGAATAGAGTTGATGTTGTTTGTCTTCCGCTTTCACGAGGGACATTCTAATGCATAATGAGGGCCTTGACATTCAAAACATTTAATATGTTTCTTTGGCTCACTGGTCTTGGCAGTATTAGATGCATTTTTCAGTGCTGTAGAATTCTGCTGTGAATTATTTCTGGAATTATTTCCTTGGGAATTTCGATTATGAAAATTCTTCCTTTGGAATCCGGAATTCCCACTGAATCTGAAATTTTTCTTCTTCTGTTCAAAATTGTTGGGCTTATGATTTTTCCAATTAGACATACCCTCTCTCTTCCAATTTGTATCATAACAGAAGAATTCCTTCCTCATAGCCTCGTCTAATGTTTTAGGGTTGTCATACTCAATTCTGTCTTTAATGCTGAAAGGTAAACAACTTAAGTACATTTGAATTTTTGGTTTTTCTTCTATGAAGTAGGGTACATATCTCAGTAAGTTCAGAAACTTACTGTTCAGTTCCTTCATGTTCATACCTCCCAACTTCAAATCGTAAAACTCTTTAGATTTTTCTTCGTAGTACTGTTCAAATAGATACTTCTTTTTGAAATATCATTTGAAAGCACTCCAGCTTACATCTTTATCCTTAATTCCCTTTACCCTTTCGACATCCTGCCAACAGATATCTGCTTTTCTGGTTAAGTTATATATGGCCATTTTTGCTTTTAAGAACTCTTAATAGTTGTAGATGTGGAAGTATTTCTTCATCCCTGATAGCCAAGCTTCAACTGTCTCACCTTTTTCAGTTTCTCCATTGAAAGTTGGAGGTCTTATCTTCTTGAATTCTCTAGAAATCTACTCATATTCCTTATGATTTTTCTTTCTTGGTTTGGAATCTTCTCCACTGCTATCACTGGTATAATTATGTTTATTTTTGCATTCTACAATAGCATCTTCGAATGAGGTTGAGCTGATAAACAGAACAGAAATATTTGCTGAGAATAAGTTAGGAAATCCTTTAAGAACCTGAGAAACTCTATAGGGAAACAAACAACTCAGGAAGACTGTTCCACCCAACCAAACTCCTGAAAACAGTCAAATGTTGTCTTAGGACCCCCGAGCCTGTTCGCTGAACCACCAGGAGGAAGAAACTTAAGGAATTAGGACTTCTTCTTGTTGTAGCAGTAATCTTCTAAATCTTCAGTAGGTAGAAGTCCAAAATACTTGCTCCTACAACTCTGTTCTCTTCAATAATATGCAAAAACTCAGTTTTCAATCAGCACTAACCTCCCTTATTTGAATCTCTCTTGAAATCACCTGATTTACAAGAGGAAAATATTTTGCATAAATATTGATTAAGGGCTGCCTGCCCAATTCGCATTTTCCTTTATAGGCTACCTAGGCCTTTTCATATGTTACTGGATCATTAAATGAGCTGCCTACTCACTCCCTCCACCTAGGGGATAATGCCCTATTTAATGGGAAGTTATCCCATAACCAATAGTTAGTGGTGTGATGTAACTGCTACCATGTGTCCCATACCTTCCAACAACTTCCATTCCTCCTAATGGGTCAGTGAACACTCATTCAATAGTCCTCCTGAGTGTTTGTCTCCTAATTAATTTATTTAAATAATAATATTCAGTAATTACATTCATCCATGATCAAAACTGATCATAATTACAAAACTTGTAATTAAATTTAACATAAAGTATTTTTGCAAATAAATAATAATGTCCATAAATTTGGGTAGGTGACATAAATGGATTTAGAGACCCTTGGTTTTAACACTACAGATGGATTCAGAGACCCTTGGGTCAAGGGTCTCTGAATCCATCTGCACTGTTAAAATTTAGTAAATTGTAACACTATTTTGAGAGGTCGTCTCATTTCTAACCAACAAAAGGGCTCGTGAAACTATGCATGGTAAGTGCTTATGATCTTTTACCACTTATCTTATATCTAGATCCTCCATACAAATAACTAAGGAATTTCCTTTTCTTTTTTCTTATTTGATTCTCCCAAACCTCCTTACTAAATAGTAACCTAGGGGTGATTGAGTGTTTCATCTATCTTCATTTCAAAGGAATGTATTAGCTTAGCTATTTTCTGGCAATTGTACCATATACTTAATGATAAAAGGAAGAGTTTCCGCTATCCTTTTTTTCAAGAAAAAAAAGTAACTTGTTATTTATTAAAATCAAAGTTACAGAGGTCTATACAAAAATGACTTTCCATGCCAAAACATAGCATATTGCATAGTTCATACACAAACTATATATTTTAAATGACCATCTCTTGATTAAATCCAAGTGCAACTAACAAAGTTCTTTTCAAGAAATGAAGCATAACATTGAACACAAATCAGTAGAAAAGGTAGTTTCCAGAATCAACCATCCGATCAGAAATGAACTCCTCAAAGTATAAATGGCCATCCATAGGGACAAAAGCAATATTGAAGAGGGATTTTGTCTAAATATTTAATTATCTGTATATATGATCGAGAGAAATGCAAGAGAATTCCTCCATTAAAATATTTATCCTCGAAAGCCATTGCTTTCTTAATTTGATAGCCCATTGAATAAAATAATATATTTGTGGGATTTACTTCCATCCTAGTTGCTTTCATTGATAGCCACTTGATACTTGCCGAATATGACTGCAACATTGTCTAAATGGAATTTGTTTCCTACTTTGTACTCAAAGGAAAAAGGAATAGTCACGAATTTCTTTCCACCAGTCTTAAAAACCTAACATGTAAATGCTTTAACTGCGTAGCAAACTCGGCAATGATCTATTAGGTACAAACGAATCTTGGAACATTGTACGGGTTGACATCCAACCTATACATTTCGATGTCAATATTCTAGTTTTGTACAAAGAAATCTACCTCCCATTTTAAGAATTCTTTAGCATCCTAACTGGTAATAGTTTTTTAAGAATTCAGTGATGCTATTTGGGAACTAACCGATAATAATTAAATTCCGATGTGAATATTCTAGTTTTGTACAAATAAATCTACCTCCCATTTTAAGAATTCCTTAGGATCCTAACCGGTAACAGGTTTTTAAGAATTCAGTGATGCTTGCTATTACATATGCAATTCTGAAGCATTCTTTAAAAAGTAAACACATCAAATTTATAGGTGGAATGTATGGTAAAGTGTGGGGAAGAGCAAAACTGCAAATAGATAAATGTTCTATTTGTAAATTTAGCTAAAAATATTATGCTATACCAACTTGGATACAATAACTGAGTGTGACACATAAAATTTCTTCTTTAGCACCATGGACTAGGTATCCTTAACCTGAGATGTTAGTGGTAATCCGATGCTTTGCGGTTTGGAAAAGAGACATGATTTAAAATGTCATTGAGGGAGATCATGGTCGATTTTTGTTGGACAATGTCTATATGTTTTGTTAAAATATTGTAAGATACACCATTGAAATAAACATAAATTGATAAGGGAATTGTTTGGAAGTTATTTCTTTAAGAGAAAAACTTGTAATAGATGCATCACTCCTGATGTGAAATGTTGGATTTTACATTAGCCATCCAACATTGGATTTCAAAAGTGAATATGAATTTACAGTACTCTTTAAACTTAAAGTAAGATACAGGTTATTGTACATATAGGAGCAGACATCTAGATACATGATCTTTATGGATGTTTTTAAGAGCTTGAGTTTCAATGAAAAAACCATATTTAAACCTCCATATTAGATGAAACTATTTAATTTTTGTTACTATTGATAAATGATCATGCATTGTTCATCCTCGAAAAATTATTTTATAGTCTCCCTCTGCATTTATATTTTCCATTTATGGAAAATATATATTCACAATTTGTGATGAACTAATTTCTTTAACGTCCCAAAAATGACCACAAAGTGGGTTAATGGGACTCCAATACAACCAATGTGGATACATAGTGGGATTGCCAACCTTCTACAACTCCAAATGCAAGACAAGGTCAATTTTCATGCACATTGAATCTTTGGAGGTCAAACCTGTGATGTACCCAATTTTTTGTTTTTTTGGTTTTGTATTCTTTCGACTTTACGAAATAAAATTCCTGACAATTCCTTCATGGCTAGGCATCGAAAATTTAGAAAAACTAACTTTGAAAATAATCAACAATACTAAACCACTAAGGGTTCTTTCTGCTAGCAAGTAGATATCATTTCTTGGTTTAATGTTTAATTAGCTTCAACTAACCACTTCATTTTTACCAGTACAGGTACAGACTCAGGATTAGGATCTGGAGTTGTTCCAGGTAAAGGTCCCTATTAGTCATTTACATGGTAAGGTTTTTTTATTCTTTTCTTATAAGAAAAAAGTCCATAAGATTTAACTAAAAAAATTTAAACCTTGAAACAGGTGCCCTTTTAGTAAGAGAAGGGGATAAACGTTACCCCTCTGAAAAAGGACTGCTTATCCTAAGGATCTCTACCCATCCTCTAACACAAATATTTTCCCATTCTCATTCAACCTTCGTTACAACTGATTACCATCATTTTGTAAGGGTTTAGCAACCAGCGAAACCGGGCAGACAAAGGAAGGGATCAGTACCATAACCAAAGTTAAAAGGTAAGCATTAATCCCAAGAAGCTCGTGGAATAAGGGATGAGTCACCCAACTACTGTCATCAGGTTTTTAATATGATAAAGAAGGTACTGATAGCACACGTACTACACTTGGCCTTTGGTTCTGTGATAGAGTCTTTCCATCATGTTGGCACTTGGCATTTACTTATCCCGTGGGAGGGTATTCTTCGAGCTGTAAGTTCTAGCAGTGGAGTTTGGTTAGGATAAGTTCAATAACAATTTCACTCTAGAGAAAGAGTCTTGGCTCAGAGGTCATCACGTAACTGAGGAAGCAGCCTACGTTTTCAACCACTAAACCTGCTGGTAAGTTTGGATATTTTCATTATCAAAATAAATTCTTTTAAATTGCAGTTGCTATCTCCTTCGGGCCTGACTCAGGTTTTTACTAAAAGTTGATGACAGGGAATTTTTCGAGGATCTCCCCTTCTGAAATGAGCAACCTTCTTTTTGGTAAGAAGTAACTGACTATGGTTTAATCCCTTTGCTGGTTAGAAAGACTCAGGAAAAGAAAAGACCTTTAGTGGAGGTCTGCGAGGATAGTTCAAACCTTCTTTTGTTCTGGGTGAGCCACCAAAATGGTAATTATCTTGTTTAAGTGCAAACTAGCCTTTGGGCCATGGAAAAAATCCGTATAAACTTGTGCTATGTTTTTGGATATATAAATATATCCATTAGGCTAAGGCCGCCCTAGCATTTCAAAAGGTCTTAGAACTATGTAATGATTCTTTTGAACCAAGGGGTTAAGGAAAGACTGGTTTACAATAACAAATAGCTCAGACTTCGTTAATTGTAGAAGGGTTTGGACATTGGGGTTTTTATCTTTTTTTTGTAGTTTTAATGTCAATTTTTTAAGCTTGTAGCTCATGTGATATCTGGGTTGTATTTTTCATCCAAAGAAAAATCCGAGTACAAGAAAATCCATGAGTTTTGCTTAAAGAGAATTTAGTCTTAGCTCTTCATTCAGTCAAATATTACTGTCTACAACCAGACTTACGAGTCCATAATTCCAATGAAGTTATAAAATTATCTTTCCATTAGGTTCCAAAAGAGATGCTCAACTAAATTTATTTTTCTTTTTACTGTACGCCTTTCATAAATTTGGTTATGATCTTTCAAGGATTTCGATACCACTGTATCTATTAATTTTCCTGAGAGGTGAATGAGAACAGGGTGTATTTCATTCTCTTACCACATGGTGCTTAAAATTCGTGCCAACAATTCCCTTCTATGGTTGGTTCTAGTTAACTCTCTGTAAGAAAATCCACACATTTTTAATTATTTCTTTATTTATTGTGTACACAACTAACCTCGCCATTCATCGAATCCTTTTCAGTTAGTCCAATGTGCTTTGCTTGGAAATGGTTAATTTACTTTTATATAATTCTCACTAAATGAAGTACAATCGATTTCTTAGTGTAAATTGCTTAAGTTGTGGAAAGCTCAATTACAAAAAAAATGCAAGGTCGTAACCCTAAAAGGTAGGTAACTAACCCTCATAAAATTTATTGGTTTAAAATCCAAATACGGTCGTATGAGTAGAGAAGGGTGGCCCTGTCAACAGTATCTAGGGATAAAACCCAAATTCCCATCCTCGATTCAGGGGTTTACACTTTTGGTTAACAATGTTAATTTGTAACTTTATTACAGGCCAGAATAACTCCGTCGGTAACCTGATAGAAATCCCAAAGGAGAAATGACCTAAGTTTAGAACACTTCATAAATATCCTATAATTTAACAACCTAGGTTAAGATCCATTTGACAAACATCTAAATTCTTGGTGAGCCTAGGGTTTTTATAAATTAATGAACTTGTTACCATTCAAAATAATAGGAATTAGCTTACATTAGTCATCTTTCAAGACATCATTAACAAAAAATCTTGTACACTTTTATAAATTAATGAACTTGTTACCATTCAAAGTAATAGGAATTAGCTTACATTAGTCATCTTTCAAGACATCATTAACAAAAAATCTTGTACACAAATATTTAGTTGTGCACCCGAATTAATAACTCGGTTAATTGCACTGTAACCTAAAATTTACCTAATCTGGTGCTTTTAGATTTTCACCTTTAAATTATCCAGAAATATGACAATGAAAAGTCTGATATTCAACGTGTAAATTCCTACAAGGAAATATTTAATTCATCAATAATAACAATACGAGTTTAGGGAAATAGAAAATGCTTCGACTTGGATATTTACACTGATAATTTCTAAGTTATAGGCCCATCCCCCTCGCGCCCTCTGCTAGTATCCATATCCATTTCAGTGCAAGTTAGGACTCTACTCCATCCGAGTTACATGAAACATGTCATATCATTGATTTGTATGTTGTCTGTCTTGAAACCTTTTTATTTGGTAGCATTCAGGGAAGTATCTCAAGCTTCAAGGATCTTAATGGATGCTTTGATTTCCATATTTTCATCATACATCAGGTGATCTTGTGCCCCACTTCAATTCCTTCTACTACTAGTATAATTATCATCTCTGCACACAACATACTACAAAGTGAACTAAGGATGGGATCTTGTCAAAAGTACCGATTGTTTTGTTTTGGCTAGTAAAATGAGATTCTATTAACGGAGAATATATATTTACAAAACCATAATAGGAGGATTTCCAGTTCCAATTCTGAGGATGATTATTACAACTCCTATTAATGCCCTTACTCCTGATTGGTTGTTGCTATCTTTGCTTATATGTTCAGCACATATGACCAGGACATTGCCTCTGAGATATTGTTTTCGGAATACACACATTTAAATTATTAACAATTTGAATTTAGTTGTTTTGAACTGGATGAGCCAATTATAATGGTTTCTATTGTCATTGAAGAAATCTTCAATGCATCACACAAATATTATATTTATGAGACATACTAGTCCCTCTTTCATTACTTGTAAATTTAGATTTAATGTCAAACAAATATGGGAAAGAAAAAGCATTGGAAGCCATGGAAAATCAAGTGAAGGCTGAGCAAACAAACTATAGTGCTATGGCTTCATATACGAATAAGATAGGGGAAAAGACTGCTGCTAAGTCTAGAGGTTCAGGGTCACCTTTCAAATGCATTGGGTGAGGTTTATCCCAACAGATGAATTCAGAGAGTGGTGAAGAGATTCATTCTTCCAAGCGACATATAGAAGAACTGGAAGGTCTTCTTGCAGCTCGACAAAAGGAGGTACTTCCATATTTCAGTCATATTATATTTTTTCATTACATGTTATTCCATACCAAATCATATTCGTATCCATATTCATACTGAAATATTGCTACTATAGTATGTAGTATTTTTTATCTACTTTGAAATCACTTATTACTGAAATTTTGAATCATATGGAAACTGTAAACTTTCATATTAATGAAGAAAATCATTTCCACTGAAATTTATTGTATTTTAATATTATTTTAGTTTTCCTAAGTCAACTCACTAGTTTCTCATGAGTTCAAGTCAACTCTTACACTTTTACCTTAGTGAGTCATTCTTTGAGTCAAGTCTCGTAACTTTGGTCAGGATGTTATGAAATTTGGAATTCTTTACAACTGCATAAATATATCAATTTATAATTGTCATAGCAGTCCAAACTATTTAAAATAGATTCCAGAAACTGCATGCTTGCTACTGGTTATGATAGTAAGCAACTGAAAACCTTGCAAATGACTGGGATATTTTCTAAATATGTTCCAAAATAAAATTCTTGTGAGATATATATTAAACAATATTAATCAATATTTCAGCGGTTTCAGATATACCCTTTGTAAATGGGTGTCTATTCTGCAACTAAGTTACTTACCTTTTATAAATTCCATTTGAATATGGAGAACAAGATAAATCTCCCTTTGAGGTCATTTCGCCATCTTTGCATCCATTTAATTGATGGGAACCATTTTTGTAAATGAAGGTTTAAATTTTTCCAACAAATGGAAGGTTTAAATAAGCTCAAATAAATTCATTACAGTTACTCATAGGGAAAACTTATGTCAATGTCTGTATGTACATTAGTAGTATTATGGTAGAAGAGGATGCCTAGAAACTGGGTTATTGTCTTCATAGTAAACAAACAAGAAAGTAGCATAATTAGAATGTTTCCAGATTGACAACCTTCCAAGATTATTTGCATTTGACTTCAATTATGTACCCAATTTATACCCACCCGAGGCAGCTGATGTACCCAAATTACTCTGATGAAGTGTTTCACAATGTGGTTCTTTTGTAGGTGAATAATGGCGATTATGGTTAAAACCCGATGCCAACTTCCGCTGAAATATTAATGTGGTAGTACTAGAATCCACATTTATATTGTTTTTTGGTAAATTCAAATTAGGAAGCATTGTCGATGTATGTGTTGCATTTTAAAATGAATCTTCTTACTTGGTTGAGGAAAGGAGGAAGTATCAACATGAGGACTATAGGTTGAAACGTGAAACTAGGAAGAATCTGCAGAAAATCCATCAGTAACAGCTTGTTTTATTGTTTTCCCATAAGAGTGGAAACCCATTACATTTAATCGACTTGGAAGTGGCCCTTCTCTATATATTTCTTCATTAAAATCGGGAAGGAAATGTTTTAGATCATTTTTAAAAATATCTTCCACCTTAAGCTTTGAACTTTGTAGAGTTTTTAAGCTAAGTTTCAACCAATGGTATTGATATTCTTCAGTTTCAGTTTTTCCATAAACAAATTTTACCTTTTCCCCAGCAAAACTTGACCATAATTCATTTTTCTCATTAATATTCGAAGAATCTTTCCTATGATAAATATGTGCTTTTACAAGTCTAGTATCGCAAAGAAATTGATTCTTACATAGTGAACTACACAAGGATAACTTGATGCGCTTTTCATGCATCCACTTATGGGTGAAATTGTCTTAGATTTGGTGTTGATTGTTCCATACATAACAAACTGAGAATAATTACATGGAATTCCCTTACAAACATAACATATGTTAGCAAATGTTACCCAAAATTCGTTATTTATTTGACATTTTCAACAACAAATGTTACCTATGCCTTTTTCTGTCTGTATGCTAGAATGGAGGTTACACAATGGGCTACTACTGCACACAATGTCCATAAATTGTGATATTTTCTATAAGTAGTCTATCAACAATAATGTAATTGGAAACATCATTGGTGCTAGTTACTAGACTCAGTCAAGTAGATCCAAATCTGTAGAAACGACCTTGCGTGGTCCCTCAAATGCAGGTAGGTTCATCTTCGACCTAAACCATCCAAATCAAACCTAGTTTGACCTAGTTTGATTGGTGGGCCTAGCTGACACAAACCTCGCCAATCCTTGAAAAATCTGCCATGCTTGGAAAGTTATAAATTCTGCTTTTTGGGTATATGAAGTTCATTTTTCTATATAGTAAAAGATGAAGTAGAAAAATGATGAGTGGAAAATGAACGTTTTAACTTATGTATTTTGAATCTTGTTGTAATTGAATGCACAAAGCATTGTACCTCATCCTGCAATTAATAAAATTTTGGAAGGTGTATTTTCACTCTTAATTTAGTTCTACATCATTTGATTGGTTGTGCATTGCACAACATGCTACTTGAATTGTTAAGTACCATATTTTTTGTATGTTCTATGTATGAATTTGCCTTAAATAAGCTTAAATATAGGTTAGCTTTTGTAGGACCAATCCTCTTCTTTTCTATGTAGGGTCTCATGATATCTATTTTCATGAAAATGGTATCACGTCCTTAATCTTTGGCTTGCTCCATGCTCTTGGACAATGTGCTGTAAATTTAGTAATAATTTAGCAATTTATTGACCTTGGATATATCTAGTTATGGTTTACCAATTTATTTTAGAAGGATTTCTCTTTTGGTTCTTCGTCAATTTTAAGCATGTTGGTAACATGAAATTCGAACAAACTATATAGAACATGCAAGAAAATGCATCATAATTATGTGGCTACTTTTAAATTATGTACTCGGTACCTTGACACAGCTTCCTGAGAGTGAGATTAATAGATTCTAGTTATGAGCTCAAGCATACTCCTTTTGGGGAATACTAGATACAATATAAAAAAAACTTGGATTGGAACTAGAGTTTAGTGCTGGAGAATCTCCAAATTTTGAGAAATGGAAAGTTGTGATGAATTTGTGAGGGCATATTGCAGATGTGGTAATTTTATGTTGACATATGTTGAATGCCACAAATATTTCAAAACATTTAAGTATGGTTTTAGAATGCAAATTTCTTTATTGAACCTTTTTTTTGGATATTATATTGACTGCATTACTAACTGAGATGGTTTATATGTTTGTACTAATTGAAGTTGGAGGATCTCAACTAGTCTCGAGACGATTCAATTTCAGCAAGTTGTAGTTCGGATAATATAGTCCAAATTTGGAATATGAGTGATGCATCTTCTTTTGCAGTTTTAAGAGGTCACGCTAGCATTGTTAAAGGAAGTTGATGGGATCCAAATGGTTCTTTTGTTGCTAGCCAATAAGATGATAAAAGTGTCATTATTTAGTGCGTAAGGGACTAGAGTCTAGAAGACAAAACTGAAGGCCACTGGGGGAAATCAGTAAGGCCTTGCATCAGTTACATTCTTTAGTAAGATTGCATATTAAAATGCTAATTATTGCTATGGATCTGACACTGTTATTTGTTAATAATGCAGGTAGGTTCAACATTTTTTAGGTGCCTTGGTGGTCACCTTCTGGGAATTTTATTACGACAACACATGGACTCCAAAATCCAAGCCATTCTACACCAGTATTAGAAAGAGGAGATTGGTCTACCACTTTTTATTTTCTGAGCCATAATGCTCATGTTGTTGTTGTGAAGTTCAACAATTTTATGTTTCAGAAACATCCATTGTACGGACTTCAACCCCTTTCTCAACCATAGAGCGACTTGGTTCTAGTGGATTGGATCCCTCTCTAAACACAAGGGAAGCATTGGACAAGTATCAAGTTGTGTCTAAAAAGGTATTTTGATTGGATGTGCGTGATTGTTTGCCTTAGAAGATAGTTTGATCAACTATTATTTTCTATTATTTTCTTTCTTAGGAAAGAAAAAATGAGGGTAAAATAAACATGTTTGTTTCTAATTTGGTCATGAGTGTAAATTGTTTGAAAATAGACACAATAAGATGCAAAGTTGACTGGGGTTTCTGTGCAGGTGCATGTGCCAAATGGAAAAATTTTGTTGATTTTTAAAGCACTTAATGGTTTACCTCCTCTAACTTCCAACACATGATAATGGTTTTGAGTTTTAAAGCACTTAATGTTGTTGATAATGTTGATAATGCATGTGTTGGCTATTTTTTGTATGGCCCCGAGGAAGAGATGCACATAGGTTGATGAATGTAGAAGTCATTTTTAAATGTGAGATGAATTCCGTATACACAAAGATTTGAATATATATGCCAAATATATTTTTTGTAGTAGGCGAAAGAGTGAAAAATAAAGCATTTTGGTTAATTAGTTTCAATAATCAATTATGATAATTGTGGTCTTGATGCATCTTCCAGTCATGTCTGCTTTATATGATGCCACTCTTGAATTTTATTACCTCATTTGTTATATGGGTTGTCCATTTTTTTCTCAATGATGAAGGTTGATTAACGTTTGTTATAAACAGATGACTAAAGGTCATATTAGTGTCCTTGTGTGGTAGGGTTTCAACTGAAAATGTGTCTATCATGGATGGAGTTTACCATCACCAGTGGAATTGTAATTTCAGTTATATTTATTTTTCCTTTTAAAAAGGCTTCTTCTACCATGATCTTTTCCTTAACAAATGGTTTATGCTTTGCAGCTGGAGTGTGCAATCTTAAAGGGTGCCAGTGATCAAGCAATTTAGTCATGGTTTCTTTCATGTAAATCATATTTCTTATTATTGTAGTTAATTTTTCATAATATCAATTAATTTTAACTTTCTATTGAGAAATGTTATTTAACAAAAATGGTTTTTTCCATGGAATTGTCTCAGAGATTCTTGACATTATTTTTCAATGTATAAGTAGAGATGAGGAAGCTTTGGAAATATCACAAAAGGTTTGACATTTTATTTAGAAACTGCTACATCTCTATTAGATTTACCAGTTTTAGTCTAATATTTGTTTAAATTTGTGGATGCAGGTTTTGAAGTGATTGTGTGAGTCTTCATGATATGGATTACAGGTTTCCTTCTACAACATAGTCTATAAAGGTGAATCTTTGTAGAAGTGCATCTACTAATTGCAAAAGGAATGGTTGTGGTATTAATTGTGAGAGTGGTCTTGCCATTCAATCATTTTTCCTGACTTTTCCATATAAAAATTCATGTATAATCAATCATGTATGGGTGCTTAGCTTAATGAGGAAAGACATTGAAAATGGAATGCATGTGCACCATGGAATAACCAGCTTTGCCACAAATTCTCTTTCTTTATGTTCATTTGTGTCCAAAAATTGCACCTTAGGAGAATATGTGTGAGTGACGAGTGGAAAAAGGTAAAAATACAATAGAAATACTTTTGTATAGAGGTTGCATTGCTTGTATTTAATGGTTTTCTCTGAAAGGAAGCAGATGAAGTTATTGGCATATTAATGCAATTGGTTAAGGTTTGAACACTATTTGATAGGGAAGAGCCTCCAATGGAATAGATATACAAGGCCATGGATTTTCCTGGTAAGATTGTAACCTTCCTTTTGCTGAAGTGCCAAGCCTTTAGGGTACATATTCTTCCAAATTTTCCTAGCACTCGCAGTGGTCCTCATCCCTTTTTGATATGCCATTAGGGTGGGGAAAACAAGCATGAATGAAAAACTCATTGGATGGCTTAATGGGATTTATTTTTACATCTAGATAAAATGCTTCTTGGTTATGATGTTTTCCAACCTTTAACAAGCACCTATATTATACAATTGTGATGTTACATGTTTGTTTGACTCCCTAATTTTAATTGTGTGTAATGGTGTAAACCTTTGCCGACAAATCCTAATGAATCTGATTGAGATTCTACTTTTTCTATGATCCTGTTGTTTTATGATAAAGTTAAGTGGTGATAAAGTAATTTACAGGAAGCCACTTACTGGACCTTCATCTATGTCAGCAAAATAAAGAGTGTTGGATGTCACAATAATTGATTTTAGCCTCATTTGAAGAAAACACGACCTACAAATATTTGTGGAAATATTTCATGCACCTAGTTGTTGCTGCATTTTTCCAGAGGAGACAATTTCCTACAGGTAGAGGGTTACTGCGTTTTATATTACATTGTATTTGACTTCTTCACACTGTTGAAAGACTGAAATACCTTCAATATTTCTTATCCTAAGTCTCTAAACTAGTGGTGTCTTCTATAATACTCAAGGGATTACTTATTTGAGACAAGAGGTGTGCAAAAAGAACTCAAATTTACTTCTAATGTTTATCCAACTCTTGTTTGAAGAAGGAGCAACGATTTACATTAGTTGAAAGGATGTTAGCATCAACATCTTCTATAAAGGGACAAGTCTACTTATCTCAGTAAAAAGAAACACTTCCAGGCATGTAATACAGTGAATTCTTATTATATATCATTCCTTGTATTGTTGCTTTTCATTTTCTGTTTCAGTTTGTGTATTTGTGTTTTCTTGTTAAGATATGAATATTTAAATGATCTCTATATCATACATGGCCCTAGCCTTGAAACCAAAAGTTATTATGCTTGAAAACACAATTGGAAGCTTTAAAGGAGAGTGCAAGAGTCATATTTGAACTAAGTTGTGAAGAAGTTAGTGGGTAGAGCAAGTGCTTAACGAAATATCAAAACCAAAATATGCCATACAATATATCTTCAAGCCTCTAGACTCCAACAATACGCTACAATAGATGGAAAGTGAAGTGTTTGACAAAATCGGGATTTAAATAACCCTTACAGTAAGCCTAACCATTATCAGTTGGAAAGAGAAAACAAAGTAGTAGTAGTTTAAAGGAGGAGTAGTGGTATAAACAAGTCTTCCCTAACAACAATTGCGTTAAAAGGGTTATTACAAAATCAAGAATAGAATTTTTTTTTTTGAAAAATCTTGCCAGCATCTTAAGCATATTTATCGAGCAAAGCCTTATTTTCACGAAATTGTTGAACCATAGAGAGACTGATATGTTTATCTTTTTACATGTAATTCTTTCCTAAGATGCAGCATAGCCTTGAAAGAGGGTTTTTGATAAAACAACTTCCCCTATACTCCAGAATAGAGTGTCCTAGATAGAGTCCTCATTGTGACATCTTGCTTTTAAGGAGATTATATTTTCTATTTTCTATGAAATACTATTGACTTAACTCCATTTATTTTGTATTGCAGGATGGTAGTAGCTTGCTTTTGTTCCTGATAATTTGTACAACCATGGATTATTGTACTCATGCATAGTTTGTAAGATCATTCTTTTTTGAATTTTCATCATTGTCATAGTTGAACTGCTATATCTTAGAATTCTTTTAGTAGTTGAAGCATTATTCTTGAATATGTTTGACATTCATTTTGTTCCCATGCAAAATTTGTTTGAATATCATCATTGTCAAGCAATAACAACTTTTTAAAGGGTGGTAGCTCAATGGTAGAGCACCTTCCTAATTATAGGCAGGAGATTGGTGGTTCAATTCTTCCATACCCTATCATAAATTAGTGTCTAAGAAAATGACTAAATTCACATATATACGACTATTAGTAGCTAATTTCCAGTATCTTATAGCACGACTAATGTTTAGTCGTATTTAGGTTAGTCCTTAATATGTTATCATCTAGTAGTTTATTTAGTCGTATATTTGGTCATTAATTGTGACAATCAATTACTAAATCAATGAGTATCAATGACTAAATCAATGACTTAATCAGTGACTATCAATGACTAATAACTCAACCAATTAATGACTAGTGAAATACGACTAGAGATAAGATAGTGGAAATCAGATACTGTTAGTCACCGACTCAAAAATAGTCATTTATAGTCGAATTTTAATCATTAATTTCTCATTTTGTACTAGTGATATGTTAATGGGACACCAAGCCTCTCTCTGAAGTACTCAAACTTCACTATGGCTAGTGGTTTCATCAACACATCTGCAACCTACTTATCCGTCGCAACATACAGGAGCTTCATTGCTCCTCTCTACACCATATCCCTGATATAGTGATATTTGATCTCAATGTGCTTCGACCTGTCGTGGAACACCGGATTCTCAGACAGCTTCACACAACTTTGGTTGTCACAAAAGATGCCAATAGCATCCAACGGGAGATCAAATAACTAAGACAGTAGCTTCCAGAGCCATACTGCCTCACAACTAGCCGAACAAGCTGCAACATACTTTGTCTCGGCTATACTTAGTGCTACGCAAGATTGCTTCCTACTAAATCACGAGATCACACCTGATCCCATGCTGAAGCAACACCCAAATGTGCTCTTCCTATCTGCAGCACTGCCTACCTAGACTGAATAAACATAACCCTGCAGGTTAAAATTTTGATTCACATCATACTTGAGCCCATAATCAATTGTACCCTTTAGGTGCCTCATAATATGCTTTATAGCAACCAGGTGAACACCTTTGTAATCCATCAGGAACTAGCTCAATGTGTTCACTGCAAAGCAAATATACATTCTAGTGTTCGTCACATACATCAAGGACCCAATCATCTGATGATACACCATGACATCAACCGGATCAGATGAAGCATCACGCAGAAGCTTCAGGCGCGATGCCACATGTGTGGCCATGGCCTTGCAGTCCATCATCCCGAACGTATTTAGGATCTCTATTGCATACTTCCCTTGTCCAAGTAAGATCCCATCTGCACCATGCCACACCTCCATGCCTAGAAAATAGTGCATCATCCTCAAGTACTTAATCTCGAACTCGGCAGCAAGCTTCCTCTTAGTATCGGCAATCAATCCATCCTCACCTGTAATAAACAGGTCATCCACATTAAGTAGTATCACAGGATTTCCTTCCTCAACCTTGTAGTAAAGGTTGGAATCTGCTTTACTCTTGGTAAAGCCCAAACTGGATAGAAAGTTGTCTATCCTACCATACCAGGTCCTAGGAGCTTGCTTCAATCCATATAAGGATTTCTTCAATCTACACACATATGAATCTCTCTCATGTGTTTCAAAACCAAGTGGCTGCTCGACATACACTTCCTCCTCGACTACACCATTCAAGAAAGTTGTCTTGACATCCATCTGGTGTATCTTCCATTTCATCACTGCAGCCAGGCAAAGTAATGATCTGCTGGAATTGTGCCTAACTACAGGAGCAAAAGTCTCTTCATAGTCTATCCCCTCTTTCTGGGAGAAACCACGAGCTACAAATATCGCTTTGTACTTTTCTATGCTGCCATCTGCAGCATGCTTGATCCTGTAGATCCATTTGGAAGTCACAACCGACTTCCCTTCAGGTCTTGGCACTACATTCCAAACATCATTATTCATGATCGACTGGTATTCCTCGACCATGGCATCCTTCCATTCTTTCTTTTCCGATGCTTCTTCATAACTGAAAGGTTCTTTGTTCATAATATCACAGAGTAGGGAAACATAACTAGTATGTGATCTATTCCTCTTCCTTTCTCTATGTTCTTCTTCTGGAATTCCATATCTTTTTGCATCTTGAATGAGCTCTCTAGCCCATGCAGGTTTCCTCTTTTGAGAGTTCTTCTCATGGGGTGGATCTACAGGTATTTTTGGATCTTCAACTTCACGATATGCTTCTGGAATTGCTTCATTCATGGTGGTTTCTTGAAATCTGGTTTCCTTTGGTTCTTCATGATCTTCAATAGGTGCCTTCCTTGTCTTGATGAAAGCTAAGTATTCATCAAATGTTACATCCCTACTGACATCAATCTTCTTGAACCCTGGAAAGTATATTCTGTAAGTTTTCGAGCTTTCACTGTACCCCACAAAGATGCCCTTCTTTCCTGAAGGATCTAGCTTTGTCCTCTTTTCCTTTGGAACATGTGTATGTACTAGAAAACCAAATATTCTTAGATGGCTGACTTCAGGTTTCTTACCAGAGAATAACTCTTCTAGCTTCTTGTTGTCCAATATCTTGTGAGGTGTTCTATTCTGCTCATATAAAGTTGTCCTAGCTGCTTCTGCCCAAAGGTGCATAGGCATATCCTGGTCATGTAGCATTCCCATGCTACTTTCATGATTGTTCTATTTTTCCTTTCTACAACTCCATTATGTTGTGGATTGTAGGGAGCAGTCAACTCCCTCTTAATCCCCGAGTCACTGCATAACTTCTTGAAATCACGTGAAGTGAATTCTCCGCCATTGTCGAATCTAAAGGTCTTGATCTTCTTATCAGTTTGATTTTCCATCAAGCCTTTGAACTCCGTGAACTTATCAAACACTTCATCTTTGTTCTTTAATAAGTAAACCCAAGTCTTCCTAGAGAAATCATCAATGAAAGATACATAGTATACATAACCATTGAGAGAACTGGATGACATTGGACCGCATACATTAGAGTGGATAATCTCCAAGATTCCTTTTGCTTTGCTTTCACTGCTTGGAAATGCCTTCTTAATGTTCTTTCCTTTTGCACATCCTTTGCAAACAACTTCATGCTTTGTCTTGATTTCAGGAAGACCCTTTACAGCTTTGCTTGCAATTGGTAGCGCTCTATAGTGTACATGTGTAAGCCTTCTATGCCAAAGTTCACCTGGCTCCATGGATTCATGTACCATGCCATGTTCAGGTTGTCCCTTCAATTTGTGCAATCGTCCCTCTTGTTCTCCAATCACTACTGCATCATCTATAGTTTTACCTTTTGGCCACATTAGGACTTGGCCATCTAAAAATGAAACCCTCATTCCTTTTGCATCCAATGCAAATATGGAGAGTAGGTTCTTTTTTAGCCTAGGTACATATAGAACGTCTTTTATCTTCAAGGACTTCCCAGAGTCTAGGTTGTAGGAGGCTTCACCACTTCCCTTGATAGGATATTGATAGTCATCCCTAAGTTTCACTTTATGGGGTGACTCATGTTCAGATAGATTTACAAAAGATTATTTAAACCCAATCATGTGTTTGGAAGCCCCACTATCAATAAGCCAATCATTACATCCATGAGAGATAGTATCTGTGAGAGCATAGATTAGAACATATTCATCTTCACTTGATGACATATCACTTTCGGCCCTAGCCTTCTTCTTCGGAGGTTCATCATCCTCAGCAGCATGAGCATGAAATATCTTCTTGTTGTACCTCTTCTTCTTGTTGAATTTGTTGTTGTCGTCTTTCTTCTTCTTGGGACAGTTTGAAGCAAAGTGTCCTATTTCATTGCATCGAAACATCGAACATGATATAGATCTTTCTTCTTGTGATGAGGGTGAGAATGTTTCTTGTTATGAGATCTCTCCCTCGTAAACTTGCTTCCCTTGGTGTGTGCTATGAGATCTTGATCTTCATTCCACATCTTCTCTTCTCGAACCACAAGCCTTGCTTCTTCTTGTGAGCATCCTCCCACAGTCTACTGAATGAGATCAACTTCCTTCTTGCACAGATTCCTTGGATGAAGGAGTCCCATGACCTAGGTAGACCATTCAATGTGGTCATGACAACTTCACCATTGTCCACTACTTCATCCACAGCTTCAAGTTGTTCCTTGATCTAAGAGACCTTATAAAAATAAGATTGAATGGTCTCTCCATTCTGAAGCTTTACCCCTTTCAATTTGTTCTACAGAGTCATCTTCCGATTTATGTTCTTCCCTTCAAATAGCTTGGTTAGGGAATCAAACATCTCCTTGGGTGTCTTTAGAGATGACACATGTGGTATGAGATGGTCTTTGATAGAATCAACAATGATCCTCTTTTCCTTGACCAAGTTCTTCTTATGTAAGGCCTTAGCCGCTTCTTCCTCTGGGACAGGGACTTTAGAACTTATGTAGGTGTCCAATTAATTTTCCTCCAGGATTAACCAATCCTATACTTCCATGTTTGAACGTTATCATCCCCTTCAAGCTTATCCTCAAGCTTGGTGTGGTGAGACATCTTAAAGAGTACCTCAAATGGAAATAGAAAAGGTTTAGGTCTCACCACTTGATTTGCAGAAATATGGATCTCGTGCTAGATTAGGGTTTGTTAGAGAAACCCTAAAAATTCAAAATGTGAATTTCAACTTTCTGAAAGGATAGAAAGATGCGCCTTGATGAGCTGATCAACCTAGTATACTCAGAATTTGAAAACTGTAAAGTTTCATCCTTCACAAATGCTTTTCAATCTCTTGGATTCACTCGGGAGGACCCTGAATTAGGGTTTGAGTTTCCCGTAGCTTCACCAAACCAAAAATTTTGATCCAAATCTCTAAACTTTGATTTTTCCAAGGAGCTTCCAGCTATGGTCTCAAGATTCAGAAATTCCTATTTTTGTGGAAACCCTAATTTTTAGGGCCAAAAATGAAAGTGCCTAGAATTAAATTCTGATTCCCTAGAAAGATGCGCCTTCTTGAGGAGAGTCAAAATACCCTACTGCCTTTCAAGATATGTGGAGAGAAACCCAATAAACAAGAAACCCTAGTTTCTGCAACTGCACAATGTCTTCTTCTCAGGTTAGCTGTGATACCATGTTAATTTTTTAGCATTAATTCTGTTAACACCCAAAAAGTGCTCACTACCTCATCTACCACATTGTATGGCTCATTTGTCCATTTTCCTACCATATTTCCCTTAAAATCCTAAAAAATCCCACCAAAAAGCCTCCATAAGGCCTAAAATGCCTCCAAAAGGCCATAAAACTCTCAAAATAGCCTCAAAAAGGCTAAAAAACCCCTTTTTCCTCCAAAAATAGCAAAAACCCCCTAAAAAGGGAATAAAAAATATAAAATAATGAGGAAAAGGAGGAAAAAACCCTATACAGCTGCCCTAAACCATGTGTTTCCTAAAACCATGGGTCAACACTCCACCACCAAAAAACTATAAATAGGTGATGGAGATCCCTTATTCCAGATCCACAATCAAGTATACCCTTACTCTGCCAAAATCTCTCTCGAAACCCTAGTTCACCATTGAACTATTTTCACCTTGAGAGCCCCTTTTGGCCCATTCCCACCATTGGAGAAAGAGAAGGAGCACATTGGAGCTTGGAGCAACCCTCTTGGGCATTGCAAGGAGCTTCATCAACCTTCACATTGAAGGTAATATTAATAAAAAAGCCATTATTTACATCTTTTGTTTATGTTTCATACAAATGTTTAAAGTAGTTTTTATTTCTGTTTTAGCTTAATTATTTACATTTACTGAACTACTACTAAGGAGTCCATTCTCCTTAGTAGGTGCTCATTTGCACAAGCTAGGGGTAAAACCCTAGCTACAGTTTTGGCGACTCCCCTAGATTTTGAATTTCTGGTTTCCGTTTAAAAAAATTTCGTTTCGGCTGTCCCTTTCGGCCGCCATATACCGCATCTTTTTCCTCTGCAGTCGCGTCCCGACCGCGTCTTTCAGGCCCTTACCTGCGACCCGACCGCGGCTCTCAGACTGTTTCCTACGCCCTGCTAGCAGATTCAAGTCTGTTACCTGCGATCCGACCGCGGCTAATCAGCCTGTTTGTTGCGATCTGACTGCGCCTGTCGGTCATTTTCCCGCGTCCCGACTGCGGCTTTCAGCCCCTTTCCGGTGTCTCGACTGCGTCTGTTAGCCATTTTGCCGCGACCCGACTGCGTCTTTTTCCCTGTTTCCTGCGTCCCGACTGCATCTGTTGGCCCGAAAGCTGCGACCTGACCGCGTCTGTTTCCCTCAAACCCGCGGTCTGCCTGTTCTGATTTGCCACAGACCCGCGGTCTGATTTCTGCATTTTTCCTGTTTTGAGCCCAGCCCCTTTTGCTGCAATATTTTCTGCATCCGAACAGCCCTCTGTCCTACCTGCAGTCCCACTTCCTTACAGCCTTCCTGCAACATAATTTCTGTTCCCTTTACAGAATTCTTTTAAAATTTCAGTCTTTTTAATAAAGAAAATTTTGCAAGTTAAAGTTTCAATTCCAGCATTATTGATAGTTAGAAGTTGCCCCCCTTGTGGCACTTCTATTTTGGGTTCATCACCTTACGAGCACACACTCTGTCACATAATTCAAGTGAGCCTTAAAAAGTACCTAACTAAACCAACATTCTAACCCCACTTGGGGAACACAAAAGAATTATTGTAGTTAGGTAGGATCGGGGGGATAGGCTTCCAATAACACCCCTCGGTTACTTTCACTTGAGACATAGTTGTTGTCCAAATAGGGAACCAAAATCCCCTAGTACTTTTTGGCACGGTCACGACCAGTTTATCAGAGGGCCTCTCCCTTAGGAGGGTTTAAGTCGGGAGACTGGTTCCGGAGGCCTGAGTGGAATACCGCACTCCATTCAGTAACCGAAGGGCTACCTTTCGCGGTTCACGGGATATCCTTGTATAGGGGTATTGCGGTAAACGGACTAAACGGCAGATTCACCTTTCTGAACGTGTCATGAACGGGGTATCTTAGTTTCCATTCTTCTAGGATTGACTACCCGGTGTCCCTCCCGGTAGGGGGATATCATAGCCACTTGGCTTTTCTACTCATATTGTCTGACTTGGATTTCATCACCTTGCAAAGGATATGTTTAGTTGAGTCAGAATACTTTTAGTTAGGTGTTTGCATGCTCCTTTACCTCCCTTTGGTCTAGTGAGTCCACCATTTTTTATTTTTAGGAAACCTGCTGCTTGTTGGTATTCTGACCATCTTTGTTGATACTCCACCTATTGTCGCATAGCTGTTGCAGTGGGTGTTTTGAGTTGGTTGTTGGCATGAGTGCCTTGTTTTTTAGCTCTCCTTCTGCACACTCGGTTGCATTAGGCCTTTTTGAGCTGTTTTTCTACTCACCTCAACCCACAGAGATTTGACACCATTCGTCACCATTGAGTCCCCGAGACATTCTCGGCGCCTCAGGGGTGAGCCCCCACAGCACGGTTCACTTGACACCACCCGTCATAGATTCCGATCATCATCCGTTGATACCACCCATCACAGATCTAGAGCCTTGTCACTTGACTCCACTCGTCAGCAACATAGGACTCCGTCACCAGATATTGACGCTCCTTACTTTACCTCCGATTCTAACGGAGAGTCTGAGAACCCTATTTACACTGCCCCTACTAGCCCCATGGCCGGCACAACTTCCACTTTTTTTGTTATAGGGACCATTGGTGGCACATCCACCACTACACTAGTTACTACACCTGTTTTGGGTATGCCCTCCATGGGACCCCCATCTACCGTTCCCCTCACGGTACCTATTCCCGCAGCTGGAATCCCTATCCCCACTACATCAGTGGCTCACACTACCCATAGTGGTGCTGGACCATCCTCCACCACCTTAGTTCCCCCACTTGGGGGCACCATCCCAAATCCTGTCCCTCCACTTGGGGGCATTGGCCCCAACTTGGTCCAACCCACTACTGTGTCACATCCTTCTTCCAGTTTGCCATTCATGGCTAGCCTCAACCTACCTGACCTGGCCAGATTGACCAACAATCCTATTCGACACGGCCCTACGTGGCCTCATATGCCTACCAAGCTCCCCTCTGACATCCCTAAGTTCGAGGGCAAGGCCGGTGAGGACCCACAAAACCATATCATGTCTTTCCACCTATGGTGTTCCTCTAACTCCATCGTGGACGACTCTGTTCGCCTCCGTCTCTTACAACGCACCTTCACTGGCTCTGCAGCCAAGTGGTATATCGAGCAACCTCATGGGACCCACGCCACCTTTGCTTCCCTTGCCTCGACCTTCCTGCAGTTCTTCCAGTTGCCTGTCTGCTATGACGCGGGCGTTGAGATCCTCCTATCTTGTAGACAAAACACGGCTACCCATATCACGGACCACATCCATGAGTGGCGTCGACGCCGTAGCTTATGCAAGATCAAACTAGACGACCGTATCTTCCTAGATTTGTTCCTCAAGTCCCTTCTTCCTGTTATTGCTAAGGATGTAGCTTCCGAAAGACCCCAGTCTGAGGAAGAGGCCATCCTTAAGGCACAGCAGTTTGACCTCATTTACGCCCAGTCGGGTTACCTCTATACCATTATACCTGACGCCCCTCGCGGCGAGTCCTCCCATCACGATGCGCCGGGGGCATCCCACGCCGCAGACGGTATCATTGGTCATGTTTCTTCGCATCCTCAACCCTTTTCCATAGCACGTCCTACCCCGGGCCCCGACCTTTCGCGGGCTGCCTCACAGTCTGGGGCCACCAACTCATATGCTCCTATGACACATCACCATCATTCCCATGGACCCAGCTGTCCACCTCAGTGCTTCGGTCATGCACCCCCTACTTATAACCCCCCGGTCGCACCTCAGCCCTATTACCACCAGCAGGCTGCGCCAGCTCCTGCGCCTTCTCAGGCCCAACCCACTTATTACCACCAGCAAGCTGCACCAGCTCCTGCGCCTTCCCAAGCCCAACTAGCTTATTACCCGCCACAGGCAGCCCCTGCGGCAAACCCACAACCTGCTCCGCAGCCATATCAGCAACCTCCTCAAGGTTCCGCACCTGCTCAGCCTCCACCTACCTATCATGCACCGCAGCCTGCTCCTGCACCTGCACAACCTCAAAACCCACCTGCTGCTCAAGGGCAAGTTTACGCCCAAAACAACCCGCAGCAAAACCAGAACAACCAACGCAACCAGGGCCAACAAAACCGCGGAAAGGGCCGTAATCGTGGGAACAACCAACCTACAGACCAAGGTGGTCAACCGACTAATTCCCCAGACAACAATAACGCGGCCCCCGCTAACCAAAACCCTGATCGCCCGCCTAAGCAGGCTAAAAACCCTAATTTGAGAATGAACCATCCTTGTTCTATCTGCGGGGTCTATGGCCACTACACACATGCTTTCCCACACTTGGAGCGAGCTCGGCAGCTCTGGGTTGACGATGCCCACCGCCGAGGGCATGCGGGTCCTCAGGCGCCACCTAACCCCCCTCAACCTCAGCAGCCACCTTTGGTGCTGCAAAACCCATTACCAACCCAAGGCGTCGTGAACACTCAGTCGTTGGCTCCCCCTCAAGCCAACGTGCAACCCCAACAGCAAATCACGTACACTGCTCCTGATCAACCCATGTTTGACTCAGGTACCCACCACCTGTTGATGATGTCATCCGCTGACGTCAACCTTCAGAGCCGTCGGAACCAATATGGCTCCACCACTGAAGCACCTCCCACGGATAAACCCACCAACGCCCATCCTACAGATCAAGCGTTACGTATTCCTCCACCTCCACTAGATGGCGCTCCCAAAGCCCCTCGTTTCCCACTTCGCCATATCAACAATAACCCCAATGCGCGCGCTGCGTCAAACTACAACATTGTAGATGACCTAGCCCAATCCCCTGCAGCCATGTCTGCGTTAGAAGTCTTGAAGAACTGCCCTTCCCAGTGCAAGACTTTATTCTCATCCATTGGGGCTATTGACCCATATGATTCAAATTTGATGGCATTTGATTTGGACCAGTCCGAACCACGCCTGCCTTCCACCTTAGCATTCCAAGTTTCTGTTTCCGTTCGGAATCTTGTCATCCATCGATGCATCATCGATGAGGGTGCCTCCACATGCGTTATGTCTACATTCGTATGGCAGAAGTTGGGATCCCCTACCCTCCAGCAGTCCACCACTGCGTTACGCGCCTACGACGGTCGTTCGGCTCAGCCCCAAGGTCTCCTAGCCAATGTCCCTGTCTAGTTAGGTGGTAAAACCGTCCTCATTGATATCGAGGTCATCAACGCCCAGCTTGATTACAACCTCTTACTCGGTCGGAGCTACATGTATGCTATGCGGGCGGTCGCTTCCTCTGTTTTTCGTACCATGATGTTCCCCCATGATGGACGCGTGGTTAAGATCGACCAACTTACTTACTATGATCCAAATGCTCCCGCTGCACCCGAAAATGTTCTCCCCATGGTTGAACAACCGGTCAGTGGTGCTGCTACCTCATTTGTTTCCTCTTTGGGACCTGGAGTTTATTCAGACCTGCCGATGACATCCACCTTCCAATCCATTCCTCCCCCGTCATCTACGCCCGAAGTGTCTGACTTATGTACCTTGTCCCACGACAACCAACCACCTAACAATCAACCACCCTTGTTGCCTAAACCACCATTGGTACCTAGCCACATTGGTGTTACACCCATCCATACGATCCCCTTCCTAGTCCCTCCATCGGGAGTAGTAAGCGCCCCGGTCATGGCTACCCTTAGCCTCCCTAGGTTAACCTTGGGATTACCCGTATGGTATCTTTTGCCTCCCGTTCGCCCGCCGACACCAGATGTCGTCCTCCAACCGGTGCAACCCATGGATACTACCACTCAGCCACCTCCCGGTGTCTCTACCCCTTCATCCTCCACGACTCCCCCTCCTACTCCCAAACCCACTGGGGGCAGAGGTCCACAACCTTACACTGCTGTACCACCTCCCAAGACAGTAAAAAACCCTCCAGTATTTCGTGCTCCTCCCAAATGCTCGCTGTGCGACGAGTTGGGCCATGCGACCCACCAATGCCAACAGTTACCAGGATTACAGAAGCACATGCATATGCTCGACGACGACCCCAACATCCCGATTGTCGAACTAAACCCCACCCCCAAGCCCAAAGATAAATCCCTGCGTACCATCCACCCCTGTGCTATATGCGGTGTTTACGGGCACTATTCACATCATTTTCCCGATCTCCCAGATTACAGAGCAGCTCTCTATGAGATGAACAATCTGGATCTTGAGACGGCACCTACCACTATTGAGGAGATTCACCCCCCGATCTCACCCCCGTCCGGGGAGGTCAACACCATTTACATGATCTCTTCCACTACCATTCCCACGTTAACTGATTTGACGGCCCAAACTTTCCGTACTGATGAGGAGATTCTTGAGGCACTTACTGCCCCAGATTATCCCTGGGATGATTTGCATCATCGTTCCTACTTCATTCCCGACGAATCCTCCTCTAGCACAGCCACCCAATTCACGGTTGAGTCCAAAGACTTTCTCCCCACCAAGGTTGACTGGTTTAAGGAACCTATTCCTGCTCCTGACGCCTTCGAGGAAGGTAACATGGCCAACATCTCTCCCGTTATCCACATAGATATCTCTGCCCCCGGAGGTGCCCCTGAACTCATCACTTTAGGAGCCTCCTGCAGCGAGTCTGAGATTGAGGAGTACAAAAAACTCTTCCAAGAATTCTGTGATGTCTTTGCCTGGTCCTATACCGAAGTGCCCGGTCTTGACCCCGCCATCATAGAGCACCACCTTGACACCTCTGAGTCAAGGGGCAAAATAGATTCCCTCGACCCTAGGATAGGGGGCATGATCAATCATTTTGAACCTTCCCCATCACATCTATCTCAGCACGTCAATGAACCCATTGTTCAAACCCACACATATGTGATTCATAATCACAAACCCCATGCACATAGCATGGGGGCAAGTCATTAACCCTGCTCACTTTTTCACACTTGTGATCTCAACCATTTTTGAGCTCACATATCACTTGTAGATTTGATTTGATTTGATACACCTAGTATTCTTCCCCCACGGGTCATCATTTCTCCCCACCACTGCATCCTTGGCTTGGTGGGCTCACCTTTATTTGCAACCATTTTTTAACCTAGTTAGTTCCTTTGACCATTCCGGAGTCCTTATGACCTCCATTTTTCGCACCATTTGCACCGCCGGATTCATTTTTTCGTGCCCGTGATGATGCTTGAGATCATTTCTCGCTCTCACCAGGACCAATATCAACATTGTGTCCCGACCCCTAGTCGCCTCGGTTTGCGTGCCACATCAGCCGTTCTCCATTTTTCACATATTTTATATCATCGGATTCATTTTTCCGAGCTGGTGATGATGCTTGAGATCATTTCTCGCTCTCACCCCCCGATTTTTTGGGTATTTTTTCCAAAATGGCCTCGTCGCCTCGGTGTGCGTGCCACATCGGCCGTTCTCCGTTTTTGATACTCTTTATATCGTCGGATTCATTTTTCCGAGCTCGTGATGATGCTGGAGATCATTTCTCGCTCTCACTTGGTACAGTTTCAACATTGTGTCCCGAAACCTTGCTACCTCGGTTTTCGCACCACATCGGCCGCCATCGGATTGTCCCACACTTTTACATGAGCCATTCACTCCTGTCATACTGCAAATGTTTCGTTAGTTTGCCACCATTTCATTTACCCCGCAAGGAGGCCCACCAGTGTTCCCCCCTACCCTCGTTCTTGGTCATCATTACTGATCCTTGATTGAACACTTCCTCCTTGCCTGGCCATTCCTTTTGTTCGGTATAATTTTATCCCTTTTTCGGGCCGGACAAGTCCTTTACGAAAAAGGCACTTAGGGAGTTTCCGTTAAGCTCTTTTCTGACTCCTAAAAGAATGAAAAGATCGCCGAGCAATCTTGCTTCCTTTCATGCTCGTTAAAGTACCTGAAAGGGCGTCTATCTGGTATAAGTTTAACCCTTTTCCGGACCTGGTAGACTAATTACGAAAAAGGAATACTCTAGTCACACCGGCTAGAAGAGTTCTTCATTGCATCCTTTTATGCTTCTTTGGGCCTTGGAGACTAAATCTACGAAAAAGTAACCCCCTGGAGTCTTCTTACTTGCTTTCAGACTCTCTAAAATTGAAAGCAACCACGAGCATGAACTGTCCTGGGCTCGTAAAATCCACACGACAGTACCATTCCATTACTTCAGAGTCTCCTTATCGCTTTCAGACTCCTTAAAATTGAAAGCAACCACGAGCATGAACTATCCTGGGCTCGTATAAATCCACATGACAGTATCATTTTACACACACTTCTTCTAGTTCATTAACCCATGAAAAAGTCTCTTCCCGTGCCTCCTGGCACTATGATCGATCATCTAGGCAGCACCCCCAATCAGGTCTCCTTTGTTCAGAGTATTCTACAGTCTCCTGCCATTTTATACCCGCTTGAGTCTCCCTTAGACCAGTCACCTTCCCAGATCCAATACAGCTATGATCCCTTTACCCTTAGTCAGTTTCATATGCTGCCAGATCATTCCCATTATCATACTCTGAACAAAGGAAGTTTGAGTCCACCCACTCTACTTGCCCAGTTGTCCCCCCACAGTTTGTCAGTCCTGCCATCAGTACTATTACATTTCGGTTCTTCACCTCGCGCTCCTGTCAAGGAAACATCATTGCCTTGATAGTTGTAGGTCTCCCTCTGTCGACGAAAACTCCTCTATTCCAGAGGATAGGCCCAGAGGTCCCTACGCCTTGGACTTATCACCATCTGTGGTAAGTGCTTACGGATCATTCTGAAAGGAGTCATCATTGCCTCTCCGAGTGGTTGTTTCTCACATGCTCGACTTCAGCACCTTGATCGCATCGTTGAGAATCGCGTAGGATTATATCCCATCAGTTTTTAGTCGAAGACCCCGGATTTCCCCCGACTCTAGCACATTGGTGAGTCACTTCGGCACGCCCAGTTGTATGTTCCCGTGGATGTACGGGCTGTGTTGGCGATTGTATTCGGAATCCATCCAGTTATATGCTTCCTTGAGTACCCAGTTCCGTTCCAGTTCAGTGTACCATTGAGAGTGTGACCCTTATCACTCGGATCCAGCAGCTCATCAGTTCCCTTGGTACCACATTCAGCAACACTATTGATGTTCCAGTGCACCAGTTCTTCAGTTACCACATGGTCAGCTCAGCAGTATGTCCCAGATTTTGTGTCCCCTCTGGACTCTTATGATGTACACAGTGGCTATGTATCTTACAGGTCCCCCTTTTTCGGGCCTCACAGTTCTGTTTATGTATCTTGATACGAGCATGGGTATGCCCGCCTCGTCCATATATTGAGATTATTCCTCAGTCAGTATTTGAGGTCATGTATATTTCAGGTCCCCATTTTTTGGACCCCATTGTTATTATTATGTTATATCCTGATATGAGCATGGGAATGCCTGCCTCGTCCATATGATCAGATGATTCCTCATCCATTATTGAGGTTATGTACTTTTAGTTCTTGCAGTTGTTCAGGATCGTTGTTACGAGCTTCAGTTTGTTTCTTCTCTTCTCTCCACACCCCAGGAAAACCATTCATGACTTATGATGTCCATCAGCCATACGATGAGCTCCTGACCTCACACATCAGGGGGCAATCTGTTAACACCCAAAAAGTGCTCACTACCTCATCTACCACATTATATGGCTCATTTGTCCATTTTCCTACCATATTTCCCTTAAAATCCCAAAAAATCCCACCAAAAAGCCTCCATAAGGCCTAAAATGCCTCCAAAAGGCCATAAAACTCTCAAAATAGCCTCAAAAAGGATAAAAAACCCCTTTTTCCTCCAAAAATAGCAAAAATCCCTAAAAAGGGAATAAAAAATATAAAATAATGAGGAAAAGGAGGAAAAAACCCTATACAGCTGCCCTAAACCATGTGTTTCCTAAAACCATGGGTCAGCACTCCACCACCAAAAAACTATAAATAGGTGATGGAGATCCCTTATTCCATATCCACAATCAAATATACCCTTACTCTGCCAAAATCTCTCTCGAAACCCTAGTTGACCATTGAACTACTTTCACCTTGAGAGCCACTTTTGGCCCATTCCCACCATTGGAGAAAGAGAAGGAGCACATTGGAGCTTGGAGCAATCCTCTTGGACATTGCAAGGAGCTTCATCAACCTTCACATTGAAGGTAATATTAATACAAAACCCTTGTTTACAAATTGTTGTTTATTTTTCATGCACATGTATTAGAGTAGTTTCTATTTCTGTTTTAGCTTAATTATTTACATTTACTGAACTGCTACTAAGGAGTCCATTCTCCTTAGTAGGTGCTCATTTGCACAAGCTAGGAGTAAAACCCTAGCTACAAATTCAACATACTCTAGGATCTTTACTCAGAGAATAAGATGTACATCATATCAACTATAGCAATGCATATCAATCACACCAAGCATTCACATGAGACAATAGACACACAGAGTTTCACTGGGGAAAACCATAAAAGTGAAAAACCCCACAACTTCCTCAAAGATAGAAAGAGTAATGATACAACCCAAGTACACAAAGATAGTCCTCCTAGCAGTTGAACCTCCTCCTCCACTAGTGCGCCACTTTTCGAGTAGTGTAGAAGTGAATAATGCGATGATAAAATATAGTTCCTCCCGCACTCTATTTATACATGACCTGACCTGCCTAATAACCTAATAGGGCCAACTTGTCTAACTCAGTCTAATAACCCATGGTTATATTAATCAAGGCCGACCCCACACTTGGTGGTCTAATAACCCATCACTTGCAAGTTGCGACACTTGCGACACTTTTCAATATAGATGACGACACTTCCGTATAGAGGAATAATAACATCTCTATAGGAGTACAATATACATAGGTGACATACATTCCGAAGTTACAATTACATCAACAAGAAGAGGACTACATCAATGGTGACATTGAAGAAAAGGGTGGAAACTACATCTAGAGATGAATTCCAAGAAGCAGAAGAAGAATGCCAGAAAGAAAAACCTTCTAGCCATGGAGTCAATCATGGAGTTAGAAATAAGATTGGATTTGGATGAGAAGATTTCCTATACCAAATTGCAAAAAGAGATGAATTTGAGTAGAATTCACCGTAAGGAAGAGAAGGAGATTGAAAAATGATTAACCCTGAATATCTAGGTAAGGAAGGCCATGATTAGTGCTCCATTCGATTTGAATTCCGAAGAAAACATCATAGTAGAGGATCTGTATGTAATATTGGATTGGAAGTATATGACCATCCAATTCCTTATGCATTGGGATGGGTGCAGAACTCAATGTCATAAAACAATGTAAGTCCAAGTTTTCCATAAGTGCAAAGTATATTGATGAATTGGAAGTAGACATAGCACAAATTGATGTTTGTGGTGTAGTTTTTGGAAGACCCTACATGTATATGAGGTGTGCGATATTCATGAGGAGACCTAATTAATACTACATGATCAATGATGGGAAAACCCTCATCATAAAAGCACACAAAGAAAAATAAAAAATCTCTTCGGTAAGTGTCAACAAAGAGACAATGTTGATAAGTTCAAATAGGGAGTTTGTATTGATTTTCTTAAGACAAAATCAACACAATGAATCAATAATAGTGAAGGAATACCTAGAGGGATGTAGGAAAGAGTAGAAACATTTGTTAAAGATCGTTTTACATACATATAAAGATGTGTTTCATGGTCCTTAGGGGATACCTCCTATGAGTGAGGTGAACCATGAGATACAACTACTACTATATTCTTCATTGTTAAACATTATACTAATATATAGATAGTCTCTATCATCGAAGAAAACATAATCCAACTAAGTGAAGAAGCAGTTGCAACAGTTGTTGGAGAAAGGCTTAATCCAACCAAGCAACTCACATTGTTGGTAACCTATTGTCATAGTACTGAAGAAAGACGAGTCATGGAGGATATGCATCCACACAAAAGAATTGAAAAAGATCACACTGAACAATATCACACTAAAGAATCAATAACCTCTACCTAGGATAAATGATTTATTCAACCTTCTGTACCTTGTAAAGTATTTCACTAGGATGGATCTCAAATCGAGGTACCACTAGGTGCAAGTGAAGGAAGAAGACACCTAGAGTATTTCCTTCAAGACTAGGAAATATTTATATGAATGGTTGGTAATTTTGTTTGGTTTATGCAATACACCATATACAGTTATGTATTTGATGAATTATGCATTACACCATTTCTTTTATTTGTTTGTTGTTGTATATATAGATGACATATTAGCTTGCATTGCTACATTGTAATAGCATGTCTCACATCTCAAGAAGGTGTTCAAGTCCTTGAAAAAACATCAACTACTAGAAAACCTTATTAAATGTGAATTTTGTTGAGATATTGTAACTTCTAAGAATATTATATTTGTATTTTATTATGCTGGGGATGTTTCATTCCTTCATGGAGACCCTATTGTATATCCAGAGATGTTTTATTGCTCCGTGGAGAATGTGGTAACTTGGGTTATTAGACTTCCCTAGTGGGGTTGGCCCTGTATGATTCATATGGGTTAAAGGGTTATTAGACTACCCTAGTAGGGTTGGCCCAGTCAACATTATGTTAAGTGATTAAGTTGGGGCCGACCTATTTAGTGTAAAATCCAAGTCGGAGTTGTGTATGAATAGAGGAGTTGTGTTCCTCATTTAACACACATTCACTCACTTGTGGTTGGCGCATAGGAGAGAGAGAGAGATATTCTATGGAGGAGAAGGAGCTCATGTTTGGGGATTACATATTTGTATTTGCTGGTCATCTATATTGAGGAAGCTTTGCTTGGTTTTCTACTCCATGAGGGTTTGCCAGGATAAATCTGTGTCTCTTCTGTTTATGCTGTGCTTTTTGATCTTTCAGTGATCCTGTATATGCTATTGTTGTGAAATGGAATGTAATACTGATGTTATATATCTTATCATATTGAATCTTAACATGGTATTAGAGCTATCCTGAAGGAAGGAAATGTATGGCACTTACGACACTTGTCTCACTTGCAACAATTTGAAAGTTAGGGTTTTGAATAGAAAACCCTAGTCATCATGGAACTTTCTCTATAAATCAATTTTGGAGAAGGGTCAGGTTCGGAAACTTGTACAAGTCGAAGATAACATCCCCATGTACCTTGTGTCCGAAGCACAGGATCTAATTTGTTGTACGTTGTGATTTATGATCCGTACAAGTTAGGGTTTCTGCCTCTTCCAGATCTCAGACATAAATAGGTGACCTAGGAAAAAAGGTCACAACTTGGGAAAGAAAGATCCAAATGAAATTATGTAAAAAGTGACAGTAAGAGCATGGATGGTAGTTTCATAGGTCTAGCTTTTAGGGGCCGAAGTTGAAACAGTGACACGTGGCACTCCGTACAAGTTCGCTAGAGTTTTTAATCCCATAAAAAGGTCACGTTGCGACATTTGTAATATCTCTCTCTCAGAGAATTCATTTGAGGTCAGACCTATGGGGTTGGAAAGATGACAGGTCAAGCTACCATAGGCCAAAGTTTCACACCTTGTAGATCTGAAATTTCAGATATGCACCGGAAACAAGACATCACATCTGAAATGGCTAAACGAAGGAAATATCAGAAGAGGAGGAAGAAGCTCTCACTTAGGGTTTTCAATTTTTAGATCTAGAAGGACCTGATACAATGTTCGAGACACCTGATAAAACATTAGAAGCTTTGATAATGGATTTGGAATTCATTCGTCATATATATTGATCCTCCATCAAAATGTTGTGGGAGGAAGGAGATTGAACATTAGGGTTTCCAATAAGAAGAAACCCTAGCAAAGTTGGGAGACTCATAGGGAAGCGATGGAGAAGGTTTAAATGGCACCGATATTCCATCATACTAGCACCATGAACATACACAAGATGTTTTACAAGTAATATACCTTGGATGGCTGGGTTTTTACCCCTATAGAGAGGACTACTCGTAAGGTATGATTTGAGAAGGCACGTGTATGTTTTGAAATTTGTTTCATGATTAAGTTTATAATATGTTTGTCTTCATTGAGGTTAGTACAATCACAATTAATTCTAGATTTTCTTATCACCTTAGTAAAAGTATGAATACATGTGGATGATAGAAGACACTCATTGATAAGGGTTATGACACTTATGATTGAATTAATGCACCTGTGATGTTATATGAGGATGATGTTGTCTGCTAACAAGATACAGGTACATCAAGAAAGATAGATCAAGTTCTATGACCATGATGACATGAAGAGAAAGACTCATCCATGGTATTTAACCACATAGAATCTCTACTTACAAGGTATGTATGACTCTGTTCTACTATGCTTAACCTATGAGATATGCAGGTTCTATCACAAGGTCTCTAAGTCATTGAAGAGAATAAAGAAGATATTGGTTGGGTATGTTAAGACATAACCAAGCATGATAATCCAGGTATGTTTTCCTATATCAAGTTAGAATCCTACTTTGTGTTAGGATCTTAGGTAAGTATACCTGTGTATGAAATGATCATGACCATACATACTTAAGATTATTTAGAATCATAATGTTTTTATAGTATTGAGACTATACTAATGAATGTAGGATTATGTATGAGATCATGAGGATGACACTAGTGCACACTTGAGCATGCATAGTGGTCCAGGATGGATAGAAGTGCAAACACATATAATCATGATCCTATCACAAAGGGAAAATAGAGATCAAGCAGGAAGAAACCACACAAACATAAAAGATAAGCATTTGAGTTGTTATTTAAATTACTAAATAGTCAATGATATTGCTCGTAATAGTTATATGCATATTTGTATTCCTAGAATATATCATGCAGAGTGTAAGCATTCGTATAGAATTGAATAGTATACTACTAATATGTATATGATGGGTGAGTTGGACAAACATTCCATTGTTGCCTGTCTAGAATGAAACCTCTTTGCTGGCATACTAAGAGCTGTGCACACTCTTGATAGTATGTTCTGCTAGAGATGGAAGGCATCTAGATAACCACTGTATGCATACAGGATATGGAAAAGTGTTGTGCCAAAGTACTGGTCAAGATAGTTGCATGACTATGTGAATCATATCAGTATGCATAATAGGTTATCATTGAAATGTCAACATGATTTCATGATTATGAAGTATTACTAATCATGTAATTAACTTTGATTTGTAGGAAAGATCATGAAGAATGATGAACACCGAACAAGTGATGGATGTTCAACAAGAAGACTTATAAATCAAATATACTATAGAAGGCTTGTGCATAGAAGATTCTCTTAGAAATAGGAAGAGGATCATGATGAGATGTTTGCTCCAAGACCATTCTCTTAATGGTGTAATTGAAGAAGAAGTACGAATCGAGAAAACTCCCAGGACTCAATTGAAGAATTCTTTGTACGAGCACCTAGGATCGATAGCCATTTGATGAGCTTAATGATCACCATGGGTGGTGCAGATTTCAACCTTTGCTAAAAGGTTGAAGATGGTTTCTATATGCAGAGGCCATTGTTCTCTTAGATGGATGCAACAAGGAACTCACCACAGAGTTCGAATGATCTTGAGGCTCATATCAGTAGACCCATTGGACGGGAGATGGCATGGATAGATATGCAGAGTGTGAATGATGTTCAGTCACAGAGGGAGAATTGATAGCTTCTTGAAAATCTTGGGCTTTACCAAAAGTAAAGCTAATCCTAAACTTTACCTTAAGGTTCTGGATGATGAATTCTCATACTATTACTGTATGTGGATGATCTCTTTCTGACAAGAAATTAGAAACGGATCATGGAAAGTAAGAAGAAGCTAGCTACAGAATTTGAGATGAAAGATCTTGGATTAATGCATTACCTCCTAGGTCTGGAAGTATAGCGAGGCCCACAAGGAATCTTTCTCAACCAGGGAAAGCATTTGATATGTTGGAATGCAAAACCAGTGCCACTCCCATGGATTCCAACTTGAATTTATTAGCCAATGACTAATCAGAGTTAGTGGATGTGACTCTTTATAGAAAAAATATTGGGTTATTGATATATCTGACGAATACTAAGCTAGATATATGCTTTGATGTGAGCACCTTGAGTCAGTATCTAATGGAACCTAGACGTGTTCACCTGATAGTTGCAAAGCATGTGATGAGGTACGTAAAGGGTACGATAGACTTTGGTCTATGTTATCTTGGAGATCATGATTTCAGATTGTATGGATACATAGATGTTGATTGGGCTGGAAGTGTATCAGACAGGAAGATCAGATCGGGCAAATCTTATTGTCTAATATCTGCCATGATCTCATGGTTTAGCAGGAAGAAGTCTAGTGTGGCTCTCAGCACAGCTAAAGAGGAATATATAGATGCTTGCTCTTGCAGTTGTGAAGTGATATGGCTTTAGAAGTTGTTATCAGGATTATTTGACTTAGATATGGACTCCACTATGATCCTGTGTGACAACCAGAGTTGTATCAAGATGACAGAGGATCCATTGTTCCATGATAAGTCAAAGCACATAGAGATATGATATTTCTATATATAGGATATGGTGTAGAAAGGAGCTATAAAGCTCGAGTATGTGAGCACTAACGAACAAGTTGCTGATGTATTGAATCTCTGTCTCGAGTAAAGTTTGAGTATTCCTGAGACAAGCTTGATATAGTTCAGAAGGACCCTCCTCGAAAGGGGGAGCGATGTGGTCGATGATGATATTTGGATTGACGATAAGGTCGATGATGTGGATACTTGTATCGATGATGTGGATACTTGTATCGATGTTGTGGATACTTTTATTGATCATGTCGATACTGGTATCGATATGGATACCTGTATCAATGATGAGATTGCCTATATCGATGGTAAGGTCGATGATGAGCATACTTGTATTGATGATAAGGATACTTGTATTGATGATAAGGATACTTGTATTGATGATGTGGACACTTGTATCAATGATAAGGATACTTGTATTGATGATGTGGACACTTGTATCGATGATGAGGATACTCGTATCGATGATAACGATACCTGTATTGATGATGTGGATACTTGTATCAATGATGATGATACTTGTATCGATGATGTGAATACTTGTATCCATGATGAGGAAACTTGTGTCGATGATGAGGTTACCTGTTCTGATGATGAGGTTGATGATAAGGTTACCGGTTCCAACGATGAGGTCGATATATGGTCCTTAGACTTTGTCTAAGTGGACTAGGAGGTATTGTATCATCCCTGGACTTCGGTCCCTGAATCAATCCATAGACATATGTCTCCGAGAAGTGGTCCCTAGTGGACAAGAGGATTTTATCATCCCTAGACTTCGGTCCCTGAATTGATCTGTAGACAAATTTCTTCGACAAGTGGTCCCTAGTGTACAAGAGGGGATTGTATCATCCTCGGACTTCGGTCCCTGAATTGAGCAGTAAGAAAATGTATTCGAGAAGTGGCCCGTAGTGGATGAGAGGGGATTGGATCATCCCTAGACTTCGGTCCTTGAATTGATCTGTAGAAAGATGTCTCTGAGAAGTGGTCCCTATTGGACGAGGGGATTGTATTATCCCTGGACTTCGGTCCCTGAATTGATCCGTAGATAGATGTCTCCGAGAAGTGGTCCCTAGTGGATGAGAGGATTGTATCATCCCTAGACTTCTGTCCTTGAATTGATCCATAGATAGATGTCTTCGAAAAGGGGTCCTTAGACTTTGTCTAAGTTGACGAGTTGTTAGGAACCCATGTCTTTACTTTGTTAGTATGCTGTTGTTGGACGCATATGCTTTGCAATTCGTCCCGTAGTATTTGTTGATCAATGGTTTGTGTTATTGTTGTTGGTGCATATGCTTTGTAAGTCGCCCGTAGTATTGTTGATCCATAGTTTGTAATGGCCCATGGTTCTGACCGATAGTATTGGCGCCTAGAATTAGTATATAAGTGTGTGTTGAGACCTACGAAGGCACCGTGAAGTTAATTGTATTGAGCTTGCTCAAAGGAGGTTGCCCCCTCGAAGTGGCCTATGATCAATATAAAAGTGATTCTGAGTTATGTCATTTCTGCTATTTCGCATATTCTTGTTAATTAATTGTTGCAGGTGCATCACATCTGGTATCAGAGCACTTTCTTGGGCTTGCTGGGTGAAATTTCTGCCAAATTGTTTTTTTGCATCTGTTGCAGGTTCAGATTTGGGAATAATCCCTATCCGCTTTATTGTGGGAAGTACTTGGGCATAAGCCCTAAAACGCATTGTGAGGAGTACCACAGGAACCCCGAAGTAGCTGGCCCATTGAGAGGACCTACCAGTGAAAAGGGCAACGACCCCTACCTGATTGACTAGGTCCCACCCGTGGGGTAAACCAAGAGCTGTCGTTTGTGGCAAAGCGGTTATCAGTTTTACCTGAGTCATGGAGTGAGGGGTACTGCCCCAATACGCAAGTCGTCAGACAGCATTGGTGGCCGAGTGAAACCCCTGAACTGTTAGGAAGCCGCACATACCTGGGGTCCATATCTACTTTCAGCTGAACTATTGTCGATCACTGCTGCGTCGTTTCAGATCCATTTTGCAAGCCGTTCCAGATTCAGTCATTTTCAATCCATTCGACACTGTTCCAGATCCCTTTCGAGCCGTAGCCACTCCAGTCTGGAAAAATAAAAAAATTAAAAAAAAAAGAAAAAGAAAAAAAACGAGTATAAAATCCAGTTTTTTCTCCATATCTCCCTTATTTTCACTCTGTTTCCCTTGAAATTTTCGGGGAACCCCCGTCATCTTATTCTGCATATTTCAGTCCTGAGGACCCTATCCCTAATTCCCCTTCCCAAAGCCTGAAATCCCACATTTGTCTATTTTTAGGGTTTGCCATAACTTCCTCAAATTTCACCCAATCACCTTCAAATTTTACCACAGAGTTCCTTTCTGAATTCTGCTTTTTTGTTCCCCTCTGCCAAATTTTCGCATTCTTTCACCCCGCTTCTGAAATCCTCATTTTTGCTTCCCTGTCTATCCAACAGTGTCCAAAACCTAGTCAAACCCCAATTACCCTTCTGATTTTTTGCCAAATACAGATTTTCCTTTATTGAAGTAGTTTCTATTTTTGTTTTCCTACCCAGTCAACCGAAAAAAAAAAAAAATCTTGGTTATGGTTGTCACCTGTGTAGGAGCAAAAACCATGGAGGACGCACGTGCAGCCATCCAAGCTAAACTCCAGGATCTGGATGAAAAATTTCTTGGTCTCCATCTTGAACATTCAGCTATGAACAACAAACGATAGTCCGAGTCTTCAGCAGACAATGGGTTCTCTTCTTCCAGCAATTTCCATGGTCCGAAGCTTGATTTTCCTCGATTCAATGGTACCGATCCAACTGGATGGATATATCATGCAGAACAGTATTTCAGTCTGCATAATACTTTTGATGTCAGCAAAGTTCTGTTGGCATCCTTTCATTTGGAACAGGAAGCTCTTCAATGGTACCGTTGGTACATTAAGGCTCATTCAGAGCCCAAATGGCTAGACTTTTGCCAGCTCCTTTTGCAACGATTTGGTCCTAGTGCTTTTGATGACTTCACAGGAGCCCTCACTAAACTTTTCCAAATTGGCACTGTGAGAGAGTATCAAGCCGAATTTGAGAATCTAGCCAACCACACCAAAGGATTGTCTGATGACTTTTACCGGAGTTGTTTTATCAGTTGTCTAAAGGATGCCATCCGCTCTGAGGTCAAAATGTTCTGTCCCAATACAATGATGGAAGCACTGGGGTTAGCTAAGTTGGCAGAAGAAAAGATTTCATCCCAACAATGCTCCAAGCCCACTTTTGTTCCCTTCTGAAATATGGGTTCTCAGCGACCACCTATACCGCAGGCTCCTCGACCGACTCCTATCAAGCGTTTGTCTGAAACAGAGATGCAAGCACATAGAGAAAAGGGGCTTTGCTATAATTGTGATGAGAAATTCACTCGGGGACATAGATGTGTTCAACAAAAGCTCTATCTCTTGGATGTGGAGTCTCCGCCTGCCTTTGAAATTGGTGACGAAGATCCCGAAACACTTGATGCTCCGGTCGACATTCAGGAACCGCCTATTGGCCCTCCATCTCAAGATGACCAGCCAGAGATATCTCTCCATGCTTTAGCTGGAATCACCACCCCCCAAACAATGCGGGTCATGGGTTACTTCAAGAAGCTTCCTCTTACAATACTCATTGATTCGGGTAGCACTCATAATTTAATTGACCCTCGGATCGCCAAACAAGCTGGTTGTTTTATCCATCCTTGCTCCAACTTTGAAGTCATGGTTGCCAATGGGGGCACTTTACCTTGCAAACGGAAGTGTCGAAATGTGCATATCTCTATGGGAGATTATACCTTGCGCTCTGACATGTTTTCCTTGCCCTTAGGCGGATGTGATGTGGTTTTGGGCGCTCAATGTCTACGCACACTTGGCCCTATCTTATTGGATTTTGCTGAACTTTGGATGCAGTTTTCCCTCAATGGACAAAAACACACATTGACAGGATTACAACCAGGTTCTCTCTGCATCATCAGTTCACATCGCATGGAAAAACTCCTCAAGAAGAATTCACATGGTGTCATAGCTCAGATCCATTCCATCCAGATGCAACCATCAGCGGTCCCCACTACTCCTTTGGATCTACAACAAATTCTGGATCGATATACAAGTGTCTTTGCTGAACCAATGGGATTGCCACCTTCCAGGCTAGACGACCATCGTATTCAGCTCCTTCCTGGCAGCGTTCCTCCCAACATCAGGCCCTATCGCTACCCATTTCACCCAAAAACGGAGATTGAAATGCTCGTTCGGGACTTATTGAAGCAAGGTATTATTCGCCCAAGCACTAGTTCCTTTTCTTCTCCAGTTATTCTTGTCCACAAAAAAGATGGGTCATCACGCCTCTGCATTGACTTCCGAGCACTTAATCACCTCACCGTCAAGGATAAGTTTCCAATTCCTGTTGTTGATGAGCTTCTTGATAAGCTTCATGGGGCCCACTTTTTCTCCAAGTTGGATCTTCGTTATGGGTATCATCAAATTCGGGTTCATGAGGATGATATCCCTAAAACAACTTTCCGCACACATGATGGCCATTATGAGTTTTTGGTCATGCCCTTTGGCCTCACTAATGCTCCTTCGACATTCCAGGCCTTAATGAATAAAATATTTCGACCCTACTTGCGGAAATTCATTCTGGTATTCTTTGATGATATCCTCATCTACAGTAAAACATGGGATGAACATCTCCAGCATTTGGATCTTGTCATGCAACTTTTCTCTGACCATCATCTCCATACCAAGCAGTCTAAATGTGTTTTTGGACAAAAGGAAGTTGAGTATCTCGGGCACATTATCTCAACACAAGGGATTCGTGTTGATCCTGCCAAAATGGATGCCATGAACAATTGGCCGCATCCTTAGACACTCAAGAGCCTTCGTGGTTTTTTGGGGTTGACTGGCTACTACCGCAATTTTGTCAAGGATTATGGGAAGATTGCAGCTCCATTAACTGCTCTATTGAAAAAGGATGCCTTCACATGGACACCTGCTACTCAGTGTGCATTTGACAAACTAAAACAAGCTATGTGTACTACAGCTGTGCTAGCTATGCCCGATTTTTCCAAGCCCTTCACTATTGAGAGTGATGCTTGCGGCAATGGACTTGGTGTTGTTCTCCTTCAAGATGAACACCCCATTGCGTTCACCAGCAAAGCCCTTTCAGGTAAGAATTTAGCTGCCTCTACCTATGAGAAGGAAATGATGGCTATTTTTCCTGCAGTACAGAAGTGGCGGCCATACCTATTAGGGAATCATTTCTGCATCAAGACTGATCACCAGAGTCTGAAATATTTCTTGGACCAGCGTGTCTCCTCCCCGGCACAACATAAATGGGTTAGCAAACTCATGGGTTATGACTATGAGATCACTTACAAGAAGGGTAAAGACAATATTGTGGCAGATGCTCTTTCTCGCACATTTGATGCCCAAGGTTCTCTTTCAACTATTTCTATGCCTATTCCAAATTGGTTGCAATCTGTTCAACAGGGTTATGTCAATGACTCCTCCTTATCTCAAATCATCCAACGATTGACCAACAACCCTTCTGATGTACCACATTACTCTTGGGATGGTGCTTCTCTGCGATACAAGGGTCATCTGGTGCTTCCCCAGAGCACAGATCTTCAACAGGTTGTCTTCTATGAAATCCATGCTTCTCCATCGGCAGGGCACTCTGGGTTCCTCAAAACGTATGAACGAGCACGGCGTAACTTCTTTTGGCAGGGCATGAAAAGGACAATTCAACAGATGGTGGCCGAATGTGATACCTTCCAGCACAATAAGGGTGAAACAACACTCCTTCTAGGATTGCTTGAACCCTTGCCCCCTCCTACATGGATTTGGACAGATATTTCTATGGATTTCATTGAAGGGCTCCCTAAATCTGGTGGGAAGACAATGATTCTCGTTGTGGTTGATCGCCTCTCCAAATATAGTCATTTTTGTGCTCTCTGCCATCCCTATACAGCCTCCTCCGTCGCTCAAATTTTTCTGGACCAGATCTTTCGTCTACATGGCATCCCTTCTTCCATTGTCTCGGATCGTGATGCGACTTTCACCAGTCATTTTTGGACAGAACTATTTCGCCACACTGGCACCAAACTGAAGATGAGTTCATGGTATCACCCACAAATAGATGGTCAGACTGAAATTGTCAATAAATGCTTGGAAACTTATCTTCGTTGCTTCACCTCAGAACAACAACACCAATGGGCAAAATGGCTCCCTCTCGCTGAATGGTGGTAGAATACCTCTTACCACACTACCTCTAAAATGACCCCATATGAAGCAGTCTATGGTCAGGAACCTCCAGCTCTTCTTCCATACACCCCCACCAGTTCACCAAACTGAAGATGAGTTCATGGTATCACCCACAAATAGATGGTCAGACTGAAATTGTCAATAAATGCTTGGAAACTTATCTTCGTTGCTTCACCTCGGAACAACAACACCAATGGGAAAAATGGCTCCCTCTCGCTGAATGGTGGTTCACCAGTTCAGGAAGTTGACATGGTCCTTTGAAACCGCGATCAGATTCTTCGCATTTTGCGGGACAATCTTCACATGGCAAGAAATCGCATGAAGCAACAAGCTGATCAGCACCGTTCTAAGCGCACTTTTCAAGTCAACGATATGGTTTTTGTTCGTCTCCAGCCGTACAAACAATCATCCTTGAAACTCAGAGGGCGTCATAAGCTTGCTCCAAAGTTCTATGGGCCATATCGGATTCTTCAGAAGATTGGGTCCATTGCTTATAAATTGGAACTTCCTCCTTCCCGCATTCATGCAGTCTTTCATGTCTCTTGTCTGAAGAAAGTTCTTGGCACCAACATCAGTGGACAAACGATTTTACCGGAACTGGATAATGAAGGATCCATCCTTTTGGAGCCAGAGTCCATCCTCAATCGGCGCACGCGTCAGCTTCGCTCTCACTCTATCACAAAGGTCTTAATTCAGTGGCACGGCATGCAACGAGAGGATGCTACATGGGAACCACTCCTTCAGATTCAACAACAATTTTCACATCTAAAGCTTTGAGGACAAAGCTTTTTTAAGGGGGAGGGGATGTTAGTAACCCATGTCTTTACTTTGTTAGTATGTTGTTGTTGGATGCATATGCTTTGTAAGTCGTCCCGTAGTATCTGTTGATCAATAATTTGTGTTATTGTTGTTGGCACATATGCTTTGTAAGGCACCCGTAGTATTGTTGATCCATAGTTTGTAACGGCCCATGGTTTTGACACATAGTATTGGTGCCTAGAATTAGTATATAAGTGTGTGTTTAGACCTATGAAGGCACCGTGAAGTTAATTGTATTGAGCTTGCTCAAAGGAGGTTGCCCCCTCGAAGTGGCCTATGATCAATATAAAAGTGATTCTGAGTTCTGTCATTTCTAGTATTTCTGCTATTCTTGTTAATTAATTGTTGCAGGTGCATCACACGAGTGGACTGCATCATCCCTAGACATTATATGATGTGTGTTGCAAGGTATACTGCTATGATATTGTTGATCGAGATGATCTAGATGATGATGCTATTGATTGAGAAGATCCAGATGATGTTGTTGATCGGGATATCCAGATGATGATGTTGTTGATCGAGAGATCCAAATGATGCTCATCGAGAGATCCAGATGATGATGTTGTTGTAGCTGTTCGAGTGCTGCAGAAGATGAAAACTCAGTATTGAAGATGTTGATGTTCTAGTATTGAAGATCTTGAAGATGTTTCAGTAATTGTTTGAGTTACTGATGATGTATGAAGAAAGATTCCAATGATTTATAGATGTATCATGTATCATGTAGTTGATGACTACTTGCTCCTGCAGATGTTGTTATAATATCCTTCTCGTTAAGGGGGATTGTTGAGATATTCTAACTTCTAAAAATATTATATTTGTATTTTATTATTATGGAGATGTGTCATTCCTCTATGGAGACCCTATTGTATATCCATAGATGTTTTATTCCTCCGTGGAGAATGTGGTAACTTGGGTTATTAGACTTCCCTAGTGGGGTCGGCCCTATATGATTCATGTGGGTTAAAAGGTTTATTAGACCACCCTAGTGGGGTCGGCCCAGTCAACATTATGTTAAGTGGTTAAGTTGGGGCCGACCTAGTTAGTCTAAAAGTCAAGTCGGAGTTGTGTCTTAATAGAGCAGGTGTGTTTTTCATTTAACAGACATTCACTCACTTGTGATTGGCGCATAGGAGAGAGAGATACTTGCTATGGAGGAGAATGAGCTCATGTTTGGAGATTACATCTTTGTATATGCTGGTCATCTATATTGAGAAAGCTTTGCTGGGTTTTCTACCCCATGAGGGTTTCCCAAGATAAATCTGTGTCTCTTGTGTTTATGTTGTGCTTGTTGTTCTTTCAGTGATCCTATATATGTTATTATTGTGAAATGGAATGTAATACTGATGTTATCTATCTTAGCATATTGAATCTTAACAAATTTCTAGAATAGTATTTGGTGTATTTGAGGTATGTGATAGGTGGAGGAGAACTTAAGATTGATCCTACAATGTTTGAGGCCATCACTAAGCAAATTAATCCTATAGATTTTACTAAAGTTAGGAGCATTTTGGATGTAATAGGACACCTTCGGAATTTCATACCTTTCATTTTGACTATGTATACATAGATCCTTTCCATAAAATCGAGAAGGAAAGGGGTTCTAGTTGGAAAAGAATGACTAGAAATCCTTTGAAGAGCTCAAGCGAAAGATCAATGAATAACCAATTTTACATTTCCTAATTTGTAGAATCATTTTGAAGTGGATATAAATTTAAATATGTACACAATGGGAGCAATATTGATGCAAGGAGGGAGGATAGTATGGTACCATTCTAAAATGTTCAATGGTAGTATCCCAAACTGCCCTACATAAAATAAGGAACTTAGTGCATTTGTCGAAGCTATTAAGAGGTGGAAGTACTATTTGATGTGAAAGGAAAGCATGATTCACACTATTTGTTAACACCAAAATTAACCCCCTAGGTTGTGGAGATGGTAATCTTGGGTAACTACTAACCAGTCTTTAGTTTACATTTCTGACCTAACATAAACAGAGAGGGCTCTCTCTTTAACTCACAGAAAGCTGGAAATCATCAAGATTGTCAGTAATGAAGAAACATACCAGCATTCAACATTTAAGATATTCAATGAATAACAGGTGCAGATGATCATATTTCTGCTGGAGAAAATTGTTTGAAACCTTGGCAAGAGAATCAGGAGGAGAACTATCGGTAAATGGAGTCAAAAGATGAATCATAAACACATAACAATGCAGCTGCATAAGATATCTAAACAAAGGCAAGGTAGCCACCGCCGCATAGTCAAAGAGCTTTAAGGGGTGAAACAGAAGAAGATTGAACAGTCCATCAGCATAGGGCATCTAACAAGGATGAATCCTATGCCAACTTTAGTAGAAACTGGTGGTGAAATGCCTGGAATGAAAGGAACAGGGCATTATTTCTATGAATCCCATTCCAATGCTACACTTATCCAAGCATGAGAGAAATTTAACATAATGAAATACAAAGAGAGATAAACGAATTAACAAGGAAAAGGAAAGACAGACTGCAAGAAAGATGACACAGGAATTCTCTGCAAATAACCCAGCCTCAAACACTACTGATGTATTAACAATAAAATCTCAGAAAATAGAGTTGAGCTCTCTTAGGCTTCAGCCAAATGATTCACTCACCCTTTAGGTCTTCTATTACAATGAATATATAGCTGTCCTGAGACTCATAGTTGACCTAATCCTAACAGAAAATAGTTACAAATTTGAGTGACAGATCATCCATGCAATTCTGCCACCTATCCTTTCAAAACAGAAATATGAAATAAAACCCTAACCGCCTTTTACATTTGGCAGTAATTTTCAGTAAATGACAAATTTGTTTAAAAATAAAAGACAGAAGATATTTCAGATAGGTTCTCCAAGTGGTTGCTCCACTTAGCTTTCGATTTCTCCATTTCTGTCCACTTTCAATTGCTAGGTATTACATCACTTAACTTTAAAATTATTCCCCAAATCCTTAGTGAGCTTTCAAATAGAAGCTTCGACTTTGCAAAAAAACCCTGTCACGAGCTGCTCTTCATTCTCCCACATCATCCTTTGCTGCAACATTTACCTGTTTAAATTCTTGCACCAAAACCCTCTGAAAATATATGGTATAGTTTAGGAAATGGCAAAGATTGTGGCTATCTCATCTATGAGACCTGTGTTCCATGGGAAACCATTTCATACCAAACCCTTGTTGTGGCGATATCATCTCTTGGAATGCTTTCTTCCTCTTCAGCTGGAAAATGAATACAAGTAACTCGCTGCACAACTTTCCACAACCAGTGGGTTGGTTTGAAATATTTGACAATTTTAGCACCCATTGTCGGATGCTTTTTACAAAATGTTGATAAGATTACTTTGCCACATCTTTGTAGAAGATGACATGAGGAAGATGAGGGACTTGGTAGTATTCAGTGAAATTTGTAAAAATGGTACATTCAATTAGAATTGAAGTGGCATCTGATTAGCTATACAGAATTGGCTCAAATGTTATACTCCAATGTTGAGTAGTCAATGTACAATGCATGGAAAGCACCTTGTCATGGTTTTTAAAGAATCGCAACAAGTAAATTAGGGCTGAGTAGAATTCAAGGTACTTGTTGCATTATCAATACTGTCTAAAGAGAATAGAGCTCCAGATTTTGTGCCCTCTGCTTCATGAGAATGTAAAAACAACACAAATATCACCAAGATGTGTAAAGCCAATAGATAAGCTAAGGAACAATATTTTGTTGTGCCATGCCTTTGTAAATAATAAGCACCAGCGGAGAAGATTGTGTCCAATTGGCGAAGAACAAAGAAAATAGTGCGTCTTCCATTTGGGTTTCTCGATTTGTAGAGGAAAAGCGAAGCTCAAAACCCATCTACCTTTGTCTCTTGAAATGTTATACTACTTGGCGCCCCTTTGTTCTTTTTGAACAAGTAGATGATTCGAGATACACCATAGGCCATTGATCTTTTCTTTTGGATGCAACCCTACTGTTAACACCCAAAAAGTGCTCACTAGCTCATTTACCACATTACATGGCTCATTTGTCCATTTTCCTACCATTTTTCCCTTAGAATCCCAAAAAATCCCATTAAAATGCCTCCAAAAGGCCTAAAATGCCTCCAAAAGGCCACAAAACTATCAAAATAGCCTTAAAAAGGCTAAAAAACCCCCTTTTCCTCCAAAAATAGCAAAAATCCCCTAAAAAGGGAATAAAAAATATAAAATAATGAGGAAAAGGAGGAAAAAACCCTATACAGCTGCATAAAACCATGTGTTTCCCAAAACCATGGGTCAGCACTCCACCACCAAAAAACTATAAATAGGTGATGGAGATCCCTTATTTCATATCCACAATCACAAGCACCCTTACTCTGCCAAAATCTCTCTCGAAACCCTAGTTCACCTTTGAACTATTTTCACCTTGAGAGCCACCTTTGGCCCATCCCCAACATTGGAGAAGGAGAAAGGAGCATTCAGAAGCTTGGAGCATCCTCTTGGACACTGCAAAGGGCTTCACCAACCTTGACACTCAAGGTAACATTAATATAAAACCATTTTTTACATCTTTTATTTATGTCTCATGCAATGTTTAGAGTAGTTTGTTAATTGTTGTTTTAGCTTAATCATTTAATCATTATTGAACTGCTACTAAGGAGTCCATTCTCCTTAGTAGGTGCTCATTGGCACAAGCTAGGGGTAAAACCCTAGCTACAGTTTTGGCGACTCCCCTAGTTTTCGAATTTCTGGTTTCTGTTTTTAAATTTTTTCCTTTCGGCTGTCCCTTTCGGCCGCCGCATACCGCGTCTTTTTCCCTCTACAGTCGCGTCCCGACCGCGCCTTTCAGGCCTTTACCCGCGATCCGACCGTGGCTCTCAGACTGCTTCCGATGCTCTGCCGGCGGATTCAAGTCTGTTACCTGCGATCCGACCGTGGCTAATCATCCTGTTTGCCGCGATCTGACCGCGCCTGTCGGCCTTTTTCACACGTCCCGACTGCGGCTTTCTGCCTCTTTCGGGCGTCCCGACTGCGCTTGTTAGCCTTTTAGCCGCGTCCCGACTGTTTCTTTTTCCATTTTTCCTGCGTCCCGACTGCCACTGTTGGCCCGATAGCCGCGACCCGACTGGGCCTTTTCCCCTGTTTCCTGCGTCCCGACTGCCTCTGTTGGCCCGATAGCCGCGACCTGACCGCCGCTGTTTCCCTCAAACCCGCGGTCGGCCTGTTCTGATCCGCCACAGACCCGCGGTCTGATTTCTGCTCTTTTCCTGTTTTGAGCCCAGCCCCTCTTGCTGCAATATTTTCTGCATTTGAACAGCCCTCTGTCCCACCTGCAGCCCACTTCCTTACAGCCTTTCTGCAACATAATTTCTGTTCCTTTTACAGAATCTTTTTAAAATTTCAGTATTTTTATTTCAGAAAATTTTGCAAGTTAAAAGAATCAATTTCAGCATTATTGATAGATTGGAAGTTGCCCTCCCTTGTGGCACTTCTGTTTTTTGGGTTCAACACCTCACGAGCACACACTCTGTCACATTAAATCAAGTGAGCCTTAAAAAGTACCTAACTAAACCAACATTCTAACCCCACTTGGGGAACACAAAAGAATCATTGTAGTTAGGTAGGATCAGGGGGATAGGCTTCCAATAACACCCCTTGGTTATTTCACTTGAGACATAGTTGTTGTCCAAATAGGGAACCAAAATCCCCTAGTACTTTTTGGCACGGTCACGACCAGTTTGTCAGAGGGCCTCTCCCTTAGGAGGGTTGAAGTCGGGAGACTGGTTCCGGAGGCCTGAGTGGAATACCGCACTCCATTCAGTAACCGAAGGGCTACCTTTCGCGGTTCGCGGGATATCCCTGTATAGGGGTATTGCGGTCAACGAACTAAACGGCAGATTCACCTTTCTGGACGTGTCATGAATGGGGTATCTTAGTTGCCATTCTTCTAGGATTGACTACCCGGTGTCCCTCCCGGTAGGGGGATATCATAGCCACTTGGCTTTCCTACTCATATTGTCTGACTTGGATTTCATCACCTTGCAGAGGATATGTTTAGTTGAGTCAGAATACTTTTAGCTAGGTGTTTGCATGCTCCTTTACCTCCCTTTGGTCTAGTGAGTCCACCATTTTTCTTTTCTAGGAAACCTGCTGCTTGTTGGTATTCTGACCATCTTTGTTGTTACTCCACCTATTGTAGCACAGCTGTTGCAGTGGGTGTTTTGAGTTGGTTGTTGGCCTGAGTGCCTTGCTTTTTAGCTCTCCTTCTGCACACTCGGTTGCATTAGGATTTTTGAGCTGTTTTTATACTCACCTCAACCCACAGAGACTAGACACCATCCGTCACCATTGAGTCCCCGAGACATTCTCGGCGCCTCAGGGGCGAGCCCCCACAGCACGGTTCTCTTGACACCACTCGTCATAGATTCCGATCATTGTCCGGTGATACCACTCATCACAGATCCAGAGCCTTGTCACTTGACTCCACTCGTCAGCGACGTAGGTCTCCGTCACCAGATAGTGACGCACCTTACTTTACCTCTGATTCTGACGAAGAGTCTGAGAACCCTATTTATACTGCCCCTACTAGCCCCATGGCTGGCACGACTTCCACTCCATTTGTCATAGGGACCATTGGTGGCACATCCACCACTACACCAGTTACTACACCTATTTTGGGTATGCCCTCCATGGGGCAACCATCTACCGTTCCCCTCACGGTACCTATTCCCACAGCGGGAATACCTATCCCCACTACATCAGTGGCTCACACTACCAATGGTGGTGCTGGACCATCCTTCACTACCTCAGTTCCCCCACTTGGGGGCACCACCTCACATCTTGTCCCTCCACTTGGGGGCACTGGCCCCAACTTGGTCCATTGCACTACTGTGTCACATCCTTCTTCCAGTTTGCCGTTCATGGCTAGCCTCAACCTACCTGACCTGGCCAGATTGACCAACGATCCTATTCGACACGACCCTATGTGGCCTCATATGCCTACCAAACTACCCTCTGACATCCCTAAGTTCGAGGGTAAGGCCGGTGAGGACCCACAAAACCATATCATGTCTTTCCACCTATGGTGTTCCTCTAACTCCATCGTGGATGACTCTGTTCGCCTCCGTCTCTTACAGCGCACCTTCACTGGCTCTGCAGCCAAGTGGTATATCGAGCAACCTCATGGGACCCACGCCACCTTTGCTTCCCTGGCCTCGACCTTCCTGCAGTTCTTCCAGTTGCCTGTCCGCTATGACGCGGGCGTTGAAATCCTTCTATCTTGTAGACAAAACACGGCTACCCATATCACGGACCACATCCATGAGTGGCGTCGACGCCGTAGCTTATGCAAGATCAAACTTGACGACCGTATCTTCCTAGATTGGTTCCTCAAATCCCTTCTCCCTGTTATTGCTAAGGATGTAGCCTCAGAAAGACCCCAGTCTGAAGAAGAAGCCATCCTTAAGGCACAACAGTTCGACCTCATTTATGCCCAATCGGGTTACCATTATACCATTATACCTGACGCCCCTCGCGGCGAGTCCTCCCAGCATGATGCGCCGGGGGCATCCCACGCTGCAGATGGTATCATTGGCCGTGTTTCTTCGCATCCCCAACCATTTTCTATAGCACGTCCTACCCCTGGCCCCGACCTGTCGAGGGCTACCTCCCAGTCGGGAGCAACCAACTCATATGCTCCCATGACACATCACCATGCCCATGGACCCTCATGTCCACCTCAGTGCTTTGGGTATGCGACTCCTGCTTATGCTCCTCCAGTCGCCCCTCAGCCTTACTACCATCAGCAGACTGCCCCGGCTCCTGCGCCTTCACAAGCCCCACCAGCTTATTATCCGCCACAGGCAGCCCCTGCGGCACATCCACAACCTGATCCGCAGTCCTATCAGCAATCCCCTCAAGTTGCTGCACCTGCTCAGCCTCAACCTACATATCATCCTCCGCAGCCTGCTCCTGCACCTGCGCAACCTCAAAATCCACCTGCTGCCCAAGGGCAAGTTTACGCCCAACATAACCCGCAGCAAAACCAGAATAACCAACGTAACCAGGGCCAACAGAACCGCGGCAAGGGCCGTAATCGGGGAAACAACCAACCTACAGACCAAGCTGGTCAACCGGCTAATCCCCCTGACAACAACAATGCGGCCCCCGCTAATCAAAACCCTGATCGCCCGCCCAAGCAGGCCAAAAACCCCAATCTGCGAACAAACCACCCTTGTTCTATTTGCGGAGTCTATGGACATTACACCCATGCTTGCCCACACTTGGAGCGAGCTCGGCAGCTTTGGGTTGACGAGGCCCATCGCCAAGGGCATGCGGCTCCCCAAGCACCGCCCAACCCCCCCCAACCTCAGCAACCCCCTTTGGTGCTGCAAAACCCCTTACCGACCCAAGGCGTGGTGAACACTCAGCCGTTGGCCCCTCAAGCTAACGTGCAACCCCAACAACAACAGATCACCTACGCTGCTCCTGATCAACCCATGTTCGACTCAGGTACCCACCACTTACTGATGATGTCATCTGCTGACGTCAACCTACAGACCCGTCGAAACCAATATGGCTCCACCTCTGAAGCCACTCCCACGGATAAACCTACTAACGCTCATCCCACCGATCAGGCGTTACGTATACCTCCGCCTCCCATAGACGGCGCCGCGAAAGCACCTCGTTTTCCACTTCGCCGAATCAACAATAACCCTAACGCGCGTGCTGCGTCAAACTACAACATCGTAGACGACCTAGCCCAATCTCCCGCAGCCATGTCTGCGTTGGAAGTCTTGAAGAACTGCCCTTCCCAGCGCAAGACTTTACTGTCCGCCATCGGGGGGATTGACCCAACTGATTCACATTTGATGGCGTTTGATTTAGACCAGTCTGAACCACGCCTACCTTCCAGCTTAGCCTTCCAAGTTACAGTCTCCGTTAGGAATCTTGTTATCCATCGGTGCATCATCGATGAGGGTGCTTCCACATGCGTTATGTCTACATTTGTATGGCAGAAGCTAGGATCCCCTCCTCTCCAGCAGTCCACCACTGCGTTACGTGCCTACGACGGTCGTTCGGCCCAGCCCCAAGTCCTCCTGCCCAACGTTCCTGTCCAGTTAGGTGGTAAAACAGTTCTTATTGATATAGAGGTAATCAATGCCCAATTGGATTACAACCTTCTACTTGGCCGCAGCTACATGTATGCCATGCGGGCGGTTGCCTCTTCTGTCTTTCGCACCATGATGTTCCCCCATGAAGGACGCGTGGTTAAGATTGACCAGCTCACCTACTATGATCCCAGTGCTCCGGCGGCACCGGAAAATGTTCTCCCCATGGTTGAACAACCTGTTTCCCCTGCCACCACCTCGTTTGTTTCCTCTACGGGGCCTGGAGTCTACTCAGACGCGCCGATGACTTCCACGTTTCACTCCATTCCTCCGCCGTCATCTACGCCCGAAGTGTCTGATTTATGTACCTTGTCCCACGACAACCTACCACCTAACACTCAACCACCCTTGTTGCCTAAACCACCATTGGTACCTAGCCACATTGGTGTTACACCGATCCATACGATCCCCTTCCTAGTCCCTCCATCGGGAGTAGTAAGTGCCCCGGTCATGGCTACCCTTAGCCTCCCTGGGTTAACCTTGGGATTACCTGTATGGTATCTTTCGCCTCCCGTTCGCCCGCCGACACCTGATGTCGTCCTCCAGCCGGTGCAACCCATGGCTACTACCACTCAGCCACCTCCCGGTGTCTCTACCCCTTCGTCCTCCACGACACCTCCTCCTACTCCCAAACCCACTGGGGGCAGAGGTCCACAACCTTACACTGCTGTCCCACCTCCCAAGACGGTCAAGAACCCTCCAGTGTTTCGTGCTCCTCCCAAATGCTCGCTGTGTGACGAGTTGGGCCATGCGACCCACCAATGCCCACAGTTACCTGCATTGCAGAAGCACATGCAAATGCTCGATGACGATCCTAACATCCCAACAGTCGAACTAAACCCTACTCCTAAGCCTAAAGATAAGTCCCTACGTACCAACCACTCCTGCGCCATATGCGGTATTTACGGGCATTATTCACATCATTGTCCCGATCTCCCGGATTACAGAGCGGCTCTCTATGAGATGAACAATCTGGATCTTGAGATGGCACCACCTACCATTGAGGAGATCTACCCCCCAGACTCTTCCCCTTCTGGAGAGGTTAATACCATCTATATGATCTCTTCCACCAGTACCCCCTCGTCAACCGATTTGACGACGCAAACTTTCCGTACCGATGAGGAGATTCTTGAGGCCCTTACTGCCCCGGATTATCCCTGGGATGATATGCATCATCGTTCCTACTTCATCCCAGAAGCATCCTCCTCTAACTCCGCTACCCAATACGCGGTTGAATCCAAAGACTTCCTCCCCACCAAGGTCGACTGGTTTAAGGACCCCATTCCTGCTCCTGATGCCTTCGAGGAAGGTAACATGGCCAACATCTCACCTGTCATCCAAGTTGATATCGCTGCCCCAGGACGTGCCCCTGAACTCATCACTTTAGGAGCATTCTGCAGTAAACAAGAGATTGAGGACTACATAAACCTTTTCAGAGAATTCCATGACGTCTTTGCCTGGTCCTATACTGAAGTGCCCGGTCTTGACCCCGCCATCATAGAGCACCACCTTGACACCTCTGAGTCAAGAGGCATAATAGATTCCCTCGACCCTGGGATAGGGGGCATGATCAATCATTTTGAACCTTCCCCATCACATTTATCTCAGCATGTCAATGAACCCATCGTTCAAACCAACACATATGTGATCCATAATCACAAACCCCATGCACATAGCATGGGGGCAAGTCATTAACCCTGCTCACTTTTTCACACTTGTGATCTCAACCATTTTTGAGGTCACATATCACTTGTAGATTTGACTTGATTTTATACACCTAGTATTCTGCCCCTGTGGGCCATCATGATACACGTAGTATTATGACCTCCGTTTTTCGCACCATTTGCACCGCCGGATTCATATTTCCGTGCCCGCGACGATGCTTGAGATCATTTCTCGCTCTCACTAGGACCAATATCAACATTGTGTCCAGACACCACTAGTCGCCTCGGTGTGCGTGCCACATCGGCCGTCACCTGTTTTTGACATCCTTTATATCGCCGGATTCATTTTTTCGAGCTCGTGATGATGCTTGAGATCATTTCTCGCTCTCACTTGGTACAATTTCAACATTGTGTCCCAACACCTTGCTGCCTCGGTTCGCGTGCCACATCGGTCGCTATCGGATTGTTCCACATGTTTTACATGAGCCATTCACTCCTGTCATACTGCAAATGTCTCGTTATTTTGCCACCATTTCATCTACCCCGCAAGGAGGTCCATCAGTGTTCCCACCTACCCTCGTTCTTGGTCATCATTACTCAACCTTGATTGAACATTTCCTCCTTGCCTGGCCATTCCTTTTGTTCGGTATAATTTTATCCCTTTTTCGGGCCGGACAACTCCTTTACGAAAAAGGCACTTAGGGAGTTTCCGTTAAGCTCTTTTCTGACTCCTAAAAGAATGAAAAGATCGCCGAGCAATCTTGCTTCCTTTCATGCTCGTTAAAGCACCTGAAAGGGCGTCTATCTGGTATAAGTTTAACCCTTTTCCGGACCTGGTAGACTAATTACGAAAAAGGAATACTCTAGTCACACCGGCTAGAAGAGTTCTTCATTGCATCCTTTTATGCTTCTTTGGGCCTTGGAGACTAAATCTACGAAAAAGCAACCCCCCGGAGTCTTCTTACTTGCTTTCAGACTCTCTAAAATTGAAAGCAACCACGAGCATGCGCTGTCCTGGGCTCGTTAAATCCACACGACAGTACCATTCCTTTACTTCAGAGTCTTCTTATCGCTTTCAGACTCCTTAAAATTGAAAGCAACCACGAGCATGAACTGTCCTGGGCTCGTAAAATCCACACGACAGTACCATTTTACACATACTTCTTCTAGTTCCTTAACCCATGAAGAAGTTTTCCCCCGTGCCTCCTGGCACTACGATCGATCATCTCGGCAGCACCCCCAATCAGGTCGCCTTTGTTCAGAGTATTCTGCAGTCTCCTGCCATTTTATACCAGCTTGAGTCTCCCTCCGACCCATCACCCTCCCTAAGCCATTACAGCTATGATCCCTTTTCCCCTCAGTCAGTTTCATATGCTGCCAGATCATTCCCATTATCATACTCTGAACAAAGGAAGTTTGAGTCCACCCGCTCTACTTGCCCAGTTATTCACCCACAGTTTGATCAGTCCTGCCATCAGTACTACCACATTTCGGTTTCTACCTCGCGCTCCTGTCAAGGAAACATCATTGCCTTGATAGGGGCAGGTCTCCCTCTGTCGACGACAGCTCCTCTATTCCAGAAGATAGGCCCAGAGGTCCCTACGCCTTGGACTTATCACCATCTGTGGTAAGTGCCTACGGATCATTCTGAGAGGAGTCATCATTGCCTCTCCGAGTGGTTGTTCCTCACATGCTCGACTTCAGCACCTTGATCGCATCGTTGAGGATCGCGTAGGATTATATCCCACCAGTTTTTAGTCGAAGACCCCGGATTTCCCCCGACTCTAGCACATTGGTGAGTCCCTTCGGAACGCCCAGTTCTATGTTCCTGTGGATGTCCGGGCTGCGTTGGCGATTGTATTCGGAAGCCATCCAGCTATATGCTTCCTTGAGTACCCATTTCAGTTCCAGTTCAGTGTACCATGGAGAGTATGATCCCAGTCACTATGATCCAGCAGCTCATCAGTTCCTGTGGTACCACATTCAGTAGCACTGTTGATTATTCCAGTGTATCAGTTTTTCAGCACAGACATGGTCAGCTCAGCAGTATGTCCCAGATTTTGTGTCCCCTCTGGACCCTTATGATGTACACAGTGGCTATGTATCTTTCAGGTCCCCTTTTTCGGGCCTCACAGTTCTGTTCATGTATCTTGATACGAGCATGGGTATGCCCGCCTCGTCCATATATTGAGATTATTCCTCAGTCAGTATTTGAGGTCATGTATATTTCAGGTCCCCATTTTTTGGACCCCATTGTTATTGTTATGTTATATCCTGATACGAGCATGGGAATGCCCGCCTCGTCCATATGATCAGATGATTCCTCCTCCCTTATTGAGGTTATGTACTTTTAGTTCTTGCAGTTGTTCGGGATCGTTGTTCCGGGCTTCAGTTTGTTTCTTCTCTCCTCTCCACATCCCAGGAAAACCATTTATGACTTATGATGTCCATCGGCCATACGATGAGCTCCTGACCAATCTGTTAACACCCAAAAAGTGCTCACTAGCTCATTTACCACATTACATGGCTCATTTGTCCATTTTCCTACCATTTTTCCCTTAGAATCCCAAAAAATCCCATTAAAATGCCTCCAAGAGGCCTAAAATGCCTCCAAAAGGCCACAAAACCATCAAAATAGCCTAAAAAAGGCTAAAAAACCCCCTTTTCCTCCAAAAATAGCAAAAATCCCCTAAAAAGGGAATAAAAAATATAAAATAATGAGGAAAAGGAGGAAAAAACCCTATACAGCTGCATAAAACCATGTGTTTCCCAAAACCATGGGTCAGCACTCCACCACCAAAAAACTATAAATAGGTGATGGAGATCCCTTATTTCATATCCACAATCACAAGCACCCTTACTCTGCCAAAATCTCTCTCGAAACCCTAGTTCACCTTTGAACTATTTTCACCTTGAGAGCCACCTTTGGCCCATCCCCAACATTGGAGAAGGAGAAAGGAGCATTCAGAAGCTTGGAGCATCCTCTTGGACACTGCAAAGGGCTTCACCAACCTTGACACTCAAGGTAACATTAATATAAAACCATTTTTTACATCTTTTATTTATGTCTCATGCAATGTTTAGAGTAGTTTGTTAATTGTTGTTTTAGCTTAATCATTTAATCATTATTGAACTGCTACTAAGGAGTCCATTCTCCTTAGTAGGTGCTCATTGGCACAAGCTAGGGGTAAAACCCTAGCTACACCTACTACACAAAAACGTAGTAGAGCACCAAACTGTGGAATCCAACAACAACATCTTCCTCAATAAGCCTGGCTAGGCTTCTCAAAATATTTCCTATCCCTAACTCTTGGTCAGACTAGTCTCGGCTAACATTAGCCACCTTAGATACCTTCCGTAGGAACCTCATTTGCTGCACCCACAGTTTTTTGTGGCTAGACTTGGATCTAGAACTTTGTTTCTTTCCAGGTTCATCTACTTCAACGAAAATTTAACCATGCCAAGTTCAGCAGCATCGTGTCAGTGGACAACGCCATATTTTTTGATTCTTAGTGCAGCTGGAGTGAAGGCCCCTCCATTTTGCATGGTTGGGAAAACTGATTAATGATAGGAGACTTAGTGGATTAAGTCGCAGAAGCATTCCTCAACCCTAATTCTGCAGCCACTGTACATTGGGGGAAACAACGCCTTGGGGGGAAACGATGCCTTGGGGCCAGCCTCATTTGCATTTGGTAGATTTTGAATAAAATGCTCTTCCAGCTTATTTTTAGTTGAAAAACGGATTTTAGTTGAAAAACAGAACGAATGTTGGTCTTTGCATAGCAGGTGTAGCCGGGCGCAAAAGTTGGCTTTCACTTCTTCTTTTGAGATACTTATGTCTCAACCTCCAGTGAATGTAGTTGGTGTCGAAAATTCATGCTTACAATATATGCAGGCATTTGCAATGGGAGCATAACGAGCCGACTTTTGAGGGTTTTTCAAAGTTTTTCTATACTGAAAACCTTAGTCTCCTTCCTTCAGCGGCTGAGCAATCAACCACGTCGCCAAAAAGAAAACCTGTAATCTTTGAATACACACTGCGTAGCTAACATATCATGGAGAAAACGGAGGAAGGAAGAGTTTTGTCACTCTGCACATGCAGACCTGCACACGATGTGTCGATGCCAGCATCCAGACATTGAACCCTTAAACGACATGACCCAGAGCACTTTACATTTGCTTTCTTCTATCATATGCTTTCAGAGAAAAGGCGACAGCTTCAATCCTTGGACATGAAACTCAAAATTTAGATGGAGGGCAAGAAACAATCACGGGCATAAGAGTAGTGAAGAAACAATAGTAGAGACAGGCGGCCGAGTTCCCTTTGCCTATTCAAACGTTCAACGCTGCAGTAAAACATCCTGGCCTTACTCAAGCAGCTTGGACGAATGGCGTTTTATGGTTTTGGAATTTTGGCACTTCAGCCAAATGGAAAGAAAAATAAGCCATCCGAAAAAAGACGCCCTCTTATATACTTCCCAAATAACTTCTTTTCGAGATGGTGGTATCGCCAGGCCCTTCCAGCTGTTTATAAAACCATTCTTTGTGCATGCGACATGCCCAAATGGTGACACGCGAAAGGGTGGTTTCCCCATCGCAAGCCTTGATCTGTCCTCTTTTAATGCAATGTGATCCATGCGATGGAACGCAGGCCTTCCACCTGTTCTCTTCATCATTGGGATTTTTGATTTACATAAAGCCACATTTTTAATTAGTTGGCTTATCCCTCATGCAAAGCTGGAAATCTCCCTTGATGCTTTATATATCCCTTAGCATACAATGTATTTCAAGTAACAAATGAGAAGGCTTGGGCCTTTGGTGCTTGGGTGATGGAGGATACATCGACCCTCGCTGGCTTGGCACTTGGTCCCATGGTGAGCCCCCGGTGCTAGGCGTTAACAACTTTTGCTCCACCTTTAAAGCTCTGGCCACATTATGAAAAATCAAAACCTCCATAAAGATTCTAATTAGGCTATATCATTAAGACCAAAGCCATACTTTAGGCTTAAACTATAAAAATAATAAAAGAAAAAACCTTGCCATAAAGTTTATCTTCGGCATAAAATATAAAAACCTTTCTCCATTTTGACTTGGGATTTTATAAAAGATTTTCATGAAGTTGAAACTTAGGCTTAGTATAAATATTGAAGCCTTTCTCTATAGTAGCCCTTAATCGTAGGTTAAAATAACAATTAATGTCCCTTGTAAAAATTTAGTTCACAAACCCATTTTAACCATTTTCTCTTTCGCAGCCTTGGTGTCTGCAACTAAGGACACATTCTTTTTCTCAACCAAGCTTGAAAACCTCCCGCCATGAAAAATGTTCTTATTTTGCACCGCCAATGTTGCCGGAAGACGATTAATGCTGTCAGAAGACGATTAATCACAAAAATTTTGGGTTGCAAAGAACTCGTAGACCAAGTGCCTGCTCCATTGGGCAGCTCCTAACCCTGACGACCGCAACTTGTAACCTGCTCTTCATGTGAGAACCGGGACTGAAAACTACTAACTGCCGAAACTAAAAACATACTGAAATTTTCTGAATCATGCTGCAAACTAAAAAATAACAGTGTACATATTGAAAACTGCTTGCCGAGCAAACTTATTCCCGCTACCTATCCTACTTCATTGAAATGCTACTGCTGAATCAAATGACACAAAAGTGCCAATGAAGCCAATCTAGTAACTGGCTAGTTGCTCGGACCTTGCTTACATTCTCTTTTAGCAAACAGAGAAAATAAAAGACAAACCACTCCAAACATCCACCGATAATGAGCTCATGTCCCACAAGAGCAAGAAAATTCATCTTCCCTTTAGACTGAAACAATTTAGCATAGGGATCTTTAATAATCTGAAACATTACTATGTCCTGAGATTTAACAAAAATGCAAGTACCTCTTTCAATCTGACTTGCAGGAATACTTGGCTGTCGATACCTGAGAATGTATAGGGAATTGTGACCTTCTACTACTTGAGTGTTGACTGCACCTCCTTCAAGCATGAGCAACTCTGTTTCTTTCTTTAGCACACTATCTGTCTCATATTTATACTCCCTCATATCATAATCTAAAGCATATTCAAACAACCAAGACCTTTCAAGATCATTAGACATGATAGCCCTATCTTCTTGATGAAAGAAAATGGTGTTTAATAGCTAATTTTTTTGTGGAGAATCATCATCACAAATGGATTCCTTCAAATGATCATTATGACTGTCATCATTTAAATTCATATTTACATTTTCAGAAATAGAGGAAGTTTTACTTATAGATCTTGAACCATGTGAACACTATAGATCTGATTCAAGTGGGGTCATAACATGACCTTTCAGGAGCAGGTCTATTTCATCTTCATACAGAGGAGAAATTTTAGATACACAGTGGAGGATCTGCTCATCTTTCTTGCCTAATGAAAAATCAACAGCATCATTTGAGACCTGGTCTGCTTCATGTGTTTTAAGACAAAAATCAATGTGTTGTCCTTCAAGTGAATCAAATAAGACAGGTTTCTCTAAACCAACAGCTTTAGAAATAATATGACATGGAATGGAACTGATCTCATCTTCTTCAGAAACAAAAGATGATTGACAAAACTGAAAACACTTCTCATCCACCTCAAGAAAAAAAATATAAAGATCATCAACATCGTTACTACTTTCTTTATTTTTAGCTGAGGGTGTAACTGTGTCTTGAGAATTTTCTTGAATATCTTGACTATGGATTTGTGAAAAAAATTGATAAACGGCTTCAGACAAGTCTTCATCATTCATACTTTCCAGATCTTCATTAATACTTTCAAGGTATTGTATGAAATCCTCAAATTGACCACAGCAATCTTCTACTAAAGACGGAGACAGAAAATACTCTTTATAATGTTCATAAAATGTTGTGTGAAAATCCTTTAAAGAAAACAAGCTGCCAGGTTTCAGAGAATAAGCGACAGCTTCAATCCTTGGACGTTAAACGTCAAAATTTAGATGGAGGGCAAGAAACAATCATGGGCATAAGAGTAGTGAAGAAACAATATTAGAGATAGCCGGCTGAGTTCCCTTTGCCTATTCAAACTTTCAACGCTGCAGCAAACATCCTGGCCTTACTCAAGCGGCTTGGACGAATGGCATTTTAGGGTTTTGGAATTTTGGCACTTCAGCCAAATGGAAAGAAAAATAAGCCATCCGAAAAAAGACGCCCTCTTATATACTTCCCAAACAACTTCTTTTCAAGATGGTGGTATCGCCAGGCCCTTCCAGCTGTTTATAAAACCATTCTTTGTGCATGCGACATGCTGAAATGGTGACATGCGAAAGGGTGGTTTCCCCATCGCAAGCCTCGATCTCTCCTCTTTTAATGCAATTTGATCCATGCGATGGACCGTAGGCCTTCCACCTGTCCTCTTCACCATTGGGCTTTTCAATTTATATAAAGCCACATTTTTAATTAGTTGGCTTATCCCACATGCAAAGCTGGAAAGCTCCCTTGATGCTTTATATATCCCTTAGCTTGCAATGTATTTCATGTAACAAATGAGAAGGCTTGGGCCTAGGGTGCTTGGGTGATGGAGGATACGTGGGCCCTCGCTGGCTTGGCGCTTGGTCCCATGGTGAGCCCCTGGTGCTGGGCATTAACAACTTTTGCTCCACCTTTAAAGTTCTGGCCACATTATGAAAAATCGAAACCTCCTTCATAAAGCTTTTAGTTAGGATATATCATTAATACCAAAGCCATACTTTAGGCTTAAACTATGAAAATAATAAAAGAAAAAACCTTGCCATAAAGTTTATCTTTGGCATAAAATATAAAAACCTTTCTCCATTTTGACTTGGGCTTTTATAAAAGATTTTCATGAAGTTGAAACTTAGGCTTAATATAAATATTGAAGCCTTTCTCTATAGTAGTCGTTAACCATAGGTTAAAATAACAATTAATGTCCCTTGTAAAAATTTAGTTCACAAACCCCTTTTAACCATTTTCTCTTTCGAAGCCTTGGTGTCTGCAACTGAGGACACATTCTTTTTCTCAACCAAGCTTGAAAACTTCCCGCCATGAAAAATGTTCTTATTTTGGACCGCCAATGTTGTCGGAAGACGATTAATGCCGTCAGAAGACGATTAATCACAAATTTTTTTGGGGTGCTAACACTAATCACTAGACAATATACTATTTGTAGGATAAGAGTAATCTACAATAAATATGACGGTATAAGTGGATGCGAATTTTCTAGCAATTTGATATAATCATGAAATACAAAGAGGGAATTACAAACACGTTAGCATATATGCACTCAAGACCACCTAAAACCAAAACAACATCTTTGGGAACTCCTATCCATATGGATCCATCAACCCACAATACATACAAGTCGTAATCTCTAGCATGGGTTACACTACAAGATGGACAAGCCCTATGTTCCTAAATGAAATAGATTGAAACTCATGAGAGAGGCTCACAACTCCAATGTTGTAGGGAATTTTGGTGTTGTGAATACAATGGCCAACTTGCAAAGGTATGTTTATTGGCCAAGAATTCAAGAATATGTACCTTAGTTTATTAGAGGATGCATACACTATTCTACAACAAAGCATATTACTTGGAAGCAAGGTCCATACCATCCCTTACATGTTCTTGCAAGACCATGCGAGAGCATCTCGATGGTTGGTGGGCGGTCTTCCAACCACTAGGAAGGGACATGCATATTTATTTTTGGTAGTTGACATACTCATCAATATGTGCATTGTTATACATTGCAAAAAGACCACCAAAGGACACAAATAAGCAAGCATGTTCTTTGAATAGGTCTAGGTGGATGTTGGGATGCCAAGGAGGATCATCAAAGACAAAGATACTAGATTTGTCAATACATTTTGGACTACACTTTCGGAAAATATAGACACTAAGTTGAATACATCTACAACATTCCATCCATGGACAAGTGGATAGATAGAAGTAGTCAATAAAACATTGGTACAACTTTTGAGAGGTTCTAATCATAATGTCCAAAGTATTGGGATGAAAATGTGATCTACATCCAACACTCATCCAACACTCTTATAACATAGAAGTACATACCTCCATTGAGAAATCCCTTTTTGAAACTTGGTTTGCATACTTTCCACATTCACATCTAGATGTTGTTTATGGATAAAAAGGGGGTGAGGAAAGACACAAGCATTAAGCCATACTTTGTGTCGGCCAAAGAAAAATACAATACTTAAATGTAATACTTTCTGTCGGCCAAAGAAAAATACGATAATATACTTAGAAGTGTAAATATTTTATCTCTATATGCATATATATTCACGTCATTTTCACCTTTTTAACATTTAAAAAGCTCAAAGTTTCTTATTCTTCAGGAGCACTTGATCTAGAATGCTCTCTTTCGACCTCTAAGACCATCGAGCGTTATCGAAGTTCCTTTGAAGTTTTCTCCGACTTCGACACTGAAAATGGAGGGAGCGGCATATGAGAGCAACGTCGATATGAAGAGTCCTATAATAACGGCTCAAGCGATAGAAATATTTGAAAAGGTAGTCATAGATCTCTGTGAAAAGATTTTTCCAGAACAGGTACTATGGGAAGCAAGTGAAAATCATAAGCATTCTTCACAGGTGGAGAGTGAGGGTGTTCAGCAGCACTTGATCTCAAGTGTTATCTTCAGATCTGTAAGGCGATCCAATGAAGATGACTGGGAAATTGAGAATATCTGGGATAATGTAAACGTAAGTCGGTTGGATGACATCCGAAGGGCCGAAAACTTTGAATACCTTCTAAACTTTCAAAAGGATATTAAGACTGCAATGGCTGAAAACATTAATGTTGTCTTGAGACGAACTATAATGGATTGGAGCCGAGAGGACGGGAATGTTCTGAGCGTGCAGGTTGTATGGAGTGGAAGATTCATGGAATGTCAACGGATAGTGCAACACATTGATCAGTTTAATAACGATAGTACTTTGATACAACTGAAACGTGAAGAATTCTCTCTTCATCCTCAGCTAAGACGACAGTTTATTTCTCGTCATGAAACAAATCCAGTAATTGCTTCTATAGCAGCTATTTATTCTTCGCCAAAGGTTATTATTGACGAGGGACTACTGTACACAAGTGATAATGATGCTAAGGGATTTTCATGTTCAATTTGTCATGATATGATTCCGATTGGGTGTTCAGCAAGGCAACTACCTTGTAAGCATCTCTTTCATGCCCGTTGCATCATAACTTGGTTTATCCATCAATTTAATTGTCCATTATGTAGAGACTATTTCAATAACTCTACATAACATTTCTCGAATAAGATAAAAAAAATTATTCCACATTATCAAAGATGTGTTGTCGAATAGAAAGTGTAGTGTAACATTGAATGCAAATGATGATTATTATTGTACGATGTTCTGTCTAAAACCAAACATGATTCCTAGAGCACCATAACCAAACATGATTCCTAGAGCACCATATTTATGGGGAGTTAAAAGTTTATGATTTTCATCATAGAAAATATTTTTAAATTGCAGGCTGTTGTGGGTCTATATTGGACATTCAGTGAGAGATATTTTCATCTTTAATCTTTTTAGTGTCACAAATTGCAAGTTATTTAACTCTATTGAATTTTATGAATTGTCTAATAATTTTTTTTTGACAATGAAGCTCATAAAAGTTTGTTCTTATTTTATTAATGTTTGTTTTCTTCTTTACATTAATTAAAATGTAGATATACTTTTAATCTTGTAATTTGGAGTTGGCTAACTCCTTATAATATATTAATGATCTCTTATCTTACAATTTTTTATTGCACCACACCTTCTTAGATTTGGATGTAATAAATCTTTAAATATGGTCACATTATGCAAATTCAATCCCCAATGATTTGGCTAAGACTTGGCCACTTTATTAGCTAGGAGCTTTACAGTGCACTAGGGGGAGACGTTGTGGATTTATTAGCCATGGAGAGAGATCCATTTTCTTAAGGTGTAATTTTTTTCCTGATGGATGAATATATTAAGATAAAAAAATTTACACCTCAAAAAATGTCCCTCTTATGCTTAATAGATTTGTGTTTATGATGGGTCCATGTTGATTCCATCTTTAAAAACCACATCCATATATAAAATGACAAGAATAATAAAAGTTCAGTCCTATGATAACCCCAAATCTACAAGACTTTGAAAACTAAAATATAATTACTTGAAGAAATAGGAATTGTTGCTCTAACTTCTTTTGTAAATAAATGGGTTGCATTAGTTTTCCATAATTATGTTATATATTATGAAGAAGATAAATAAGGCTTACATATCCCTAATATGTGTAGTACAAAACATATGGTGCATCAATTATCTTTTTAATACAAACCAGATAATATCCTTTATTGCACAAGTTAAAACAATGGCAATTGGAGACTCTTAATCTACTTGTAATTCCTAATCCATAAACATCATTAAAAAATTTATGACTCTTGAATTCTAACCTTAATGCATACACTCGTGCATTTTAAATCACATGGTTTAATAATATTGTATATATATATATTTCATAATTTCTAGATATGAATTAACAAACTAACACATGCTTTTAAATTATAATTGATATCTTTATATATAACTTAAACAAGCATTCATATAGAAGGATTTCACTAGATTCCCTTTTTTTTTCTTCATGTTTTTATTTAAATAATCACCTTACGTAATAAAAACAGGATCTACCAAATCAAGAACTCAAGTTATTTGATAAGAGGATCTACCAAGAAATCAATTACTAGCTGAAAACTGACTGGTTCTTACTCTTAACAGGAGGTTTTCGCGATAAGAAGGGGATCTGACTGACGAGATTCATTATAATCATTTATCATAGATAAGCTAAATCTATTGAACGAACTTAACTGAATATTTGCAGCAAACAACGAAAGGTACTTAAACAGGGTGTAAACACAGATCCGACCTCTGCCGAAGGTAATTACAATGTTTTAAACGCACAAGGGTTCGAGCTGCAAGGATTTGATCGTTATGATCCGTCAATGAAATGTCGAATCTAACACACACTCTGATAAGTTTAACACAACCAACTCACAAAACATGAGTCTAAGGCATCTTCTGCTCGTGAAGTTTTAATATTCCCACCAATCCAAATCTCAAAAATTCTATAGGATATTGGCCTCTTTACTTAATATTTCATTCTTTTGTCTTTTTAAGTTTAAAGTATTTTAGGATTGAGTACAGCGATCCGATATGATGTACTGTTTTGCATACTTAAAATCTACTTCCTCTTGCATACAGCGAATGGATCTCTGTTTATAACAAACTATAAATACTCTTGTTATTTGCATCATGTAAACCGCAGAATGCTAAAATGGTTCGAGCTGATCTCATGATTACTCACCATGCTTTTAAAAAGAAAATAGAAGTTGAACCGACCACATTATATTGTTATTCCAACTTATTGAACAGGGACATGTTTAACCTTTTATAGGATTTAACACAGATTTCATTATCGTTTATTTTAAAAATATCTGGTAGTGTTGAACCGTTAAAAAAATAGAGTTAGATTCTCTGCTATAAACAAATTATGTCATACAGAGGCCGTGGATCTGAGATCAACTTTACAGCATCGTTATTTCTAATTCGACTTATATTATATAGAATATAATATTAATAAACCCCCATAACAATCTAATCTTTGAACATTCTAACGAGAGTTTGAGCTAAATCATACCGCATTGAAAGGAAAATAACATTTGAACCATTGCGATTATCATTAGTATCAACATATAGAATGGCATTCACAATTTCCTATGAAGATGAAAGGAAAGGGAAACAATTCCGCGATGGCTCAATCCATAAAATTATAGAAAGGAAAGAAAATAATTCACACCATCAATGATTTACAATCCACATAATCACAATACACTTACTTGAAAACGGTGACACAATTGGAGAAGTTCACCTCCTCCCAACCATAGGAGGAATTAACTTAACTCTTTGCCCGTCTCTACTCTCGAGCTGGATTATCACTATGCACTAGACGCTAAGCAGCACTTCCACGTACTCAGTTTGTAACTAGCAATGATGGACTTATGAAAAGAGAGAACACTCAACACAGTTCCTCTATGCACAACATGGCATCCCATGCTGTTTCAGTGCACTCATATATATAGTTTTTCCTAGGTCTTGTGCCAACCTAAATCAAATCTCCAATCAATCCATAAATCCCTATGATTTAAGATATTTTCTTGTTGTTAAGTTTTAGATTGGATTTAATTGGTAAATATTCCTCTTGCTTGCTTAGTTACACATGTTCTATGTGCCATGGTGGTGTCCCCTCATTTAGCTGAACTCTCCAAGTGCCATTTACTTTTATTTAATGATAAAAAAATTAGTTTGTTGTACAAAGTGTCACTTTCTATTTTTGAGTTTTAAATAAATCTTACATAAAAATAATTGTCACAACAAATAAAAAATAATAATAATAATATTTTGGATATCACAAGTTGTCATATACCAAAAAATTCGAAAAAAAAATAAAATAAAAAATTAAGACACATGATTTTGTAATACAACATCTACTATTAAAAGATACTACTCAAACATGTTCCTATTCTCATTCACGTCATGACTACTGTAATAGAAATGCCTTATTTTGCGGAGTTATTAACGACACTTTACAATTGTTGGTCAAGGAGCAAACAAAATGGATACTTACTAAAAGTGGCGTGCTATCCTCATAACTTGAAGGTAAAGTAAAATAAAGGACTCTTAATCAAGTTATTGTTTTAAGTACCAAAATTTTAGCCCTGAGGCTAAGTTGGGATCTTGGATCCTAATCTTAACGATGTTTCGAATTTTTAAAAAACTAGCATGCATTTATGGTGGAAGATTTTGGTTAATGTTTGAGTTCCTAAAACTATAGCTTAAGGGTATAACAACCCGTGCTAACCTTGGGGATAACTTGATGTATGTAAAAGATAATGTAACGGGTCTATGGGACCCTTATCATAGTCGAATTTGTTCAAGGCAATAAATAAAAGGGTAGCTTTTTACAAAAATATTTGTTGGTTGAAATGGTGTTTAAATGTTGTACTATGGTTGGTATGGTTATTAACTGAGCTACCCGGCTACAAGTTGCAACGCAACCATGCCCTTTATCACTCACACTGAGACAAGATCTCGCCCGTCCATCTATATGATTATATGGCAAGGGTTTGGAGTGGGGTTAGTAATCGTTTATACTGTTCGAACTACGTTAATTCGATGGTTTTAGTCTATAAGTGAAAGAGAGCCTAATTCTGCTCTTACCATTGCGTTTTTAGGGTTTTGAAAGTGACTGTAATGTCCACAGTACTTAAGTGATTCTGTTTGGTTGCTTGAAACCTACATTGTTGTTTGTCGATGTTAGTCTTTGACCTCTGCGAGCATAAACTTTGCCTTTTCATGGAGTTTTCAAAGTGTTTGGCGATGTAGCTACGCCGGTGGCTAATGGTATTTTCTCTTGGTTGATCTCCGAGGTCTTTATAGGGATTGGGGATCACCACCAGTCAATTGTTGTGAATGGAGCTCATACACACAATTGTCCTTGTGTTATCCATGAAAGGTAAGAAGAAAAAGATATCTTAGTTCAAGTAGATAAAATTGAAAAGTTTTTATAGTGTTTCTCCATCCCTCGAGACAGGGTCTAAAGTTTAAGGCTTTGTGCAAATAACTGGCGTGATAAGGGTTTATGAGGAGGAGACGACCCCAAGCTTGTACATTTGTTAAACGAGCAGGTAAAACGATCTGTCAAAATATTCTGCAACATGAAAACCTTTATACTTGAATTTACTGATGGCTTCATTATGTAATTTGATTACAAGTGGAGGTGCTAGCTAAGTCGAAGGTAGGCTCATCACCTATGATGCCCGCGTTGAAGATGCCAGGTAAACTAGTCGCCTTACAGTAATGAAATTTATGTTCATATATAACACAAAAACAATATACAGTATGTTCTAACTACATTTGAAACTCTCTTTGTGTGTAGGTGACTCTTGAAAGATGTTTTTGGGCACACAGAGGGTTTCCAGCCTCGGGTCCTTCAAGATAAGTTATTTTTACCAGAAACTAAAACCTCAAGGGTTTGACCCCACAACAGAGGCTTCTATGTACCTCTGTTTAATTTTATCTGTGTGTGTATGTTTAGCGTTAGTTTAGTTATAAATTGAAGCTTTTAAAAGATGGCTACTATTTTGTAAAATCATAAACCTGAGTGTGAATGACATAACAGATGGATTATGTCAGTGTATTTTTAACATGAACATTTTAGTTTAACAAGAAAAGGAATGGGGACAATCCCTAGGATTACCACTCCTTCTGTCCGACTCGTTAAAAGATTTTTGTGTGGATCCTAAGTAATTTATGTTACACCATAAAATAGTTTAAAATTTGTTAATTCTTTTAAATAATCATTCTCGGTCTAAGATTCTGAGGTTATTTCTTGCTATCCTGATTCTATATCACTGGTAGTTGATATTAGGAGTATTATGACCATGGTTTGTGACATCTAATCGACGTTGATAGATTTACAAGATCCTTACAATCGTCTGTAGGATTTTACAGAAGGTAAATAAACCCTTTATTTAAAATATTATACTGCAAAAGAATGGATATTCGAAAACAATCAATGGATCTTCTTATTAATAATCCCTTGACAGGGCTTTATCCGAGGTCTCATACCCTATCGATTTCTGGAATACTTGGCATAATGTCACTTGTAATTCGATTCATGATTAACTTACTAAAATATTAAATTTGGTTGATTGTAAATATTGTAGATCAATGATTAGTGAAAATGTTTATGCAGTTGACTTGCTTGAGTTTTGTAGTTGATCTAAGTCTATCGATTAATGATTTATGATGAAATTATGTGGCAAAAAGTGGGACTTTTAGAGTTTATATGATAGTCTACATTAATGGTTGTATTTGTCGACTTGATTAGCTTCACTAAATATAGGATGTATTATATTTAGAGAGAAGATATGTAACCAAAACATTATACTCAGGAAATTGAAAAGGCATAGATTTAAAAATCAACAATGACATGATAAATATAGTTTTGGCAGAGATACCATAAATATATGAAATAAACAAAAAGATGCTTACTGAAATCAAACAAATATTTTATATACTATCTATTCTGAATATATATATATATATATATATATATATATATATATATATATATACTCGATATTATAATTAAAAAAACGGAGTTTGTTTTTGGAAAATAGACAAATTGATTGTTACTATCATCTATGTTATGATCTGAAATATCTCTGTGACAGAACCATTAGGTAAAAGAATACATTAAGAATGAATTTGTAGAAATAGCTTTGCTCGACCTCTTGTTCTAAGAGTTTGATGGAAGTATATAAATTTCGAATATACAAAGAAAAACATATTAAAGCAAAAGTATAATCCTTTTAGATTGATGCAGGAGCCTCGGAACCTAGGCATAGGAGTCAAAATTAATTGACATGAGCAGTCGGCCAGGGGTAGTGTCGACGGCCATTCTTGTGAAGGAATATTGGCTGTTGAATTCAATAAGTCAAGTAGGAAGCAGTCGATATGTGATCGACAGAAGAAGCGAAAGGTTGAGAGTCGACATGTTGAAAGTCGATAAATGACAGGGTTGTAGTCGAAGGTGTCGAAGATCGACATGTTGTCGAATAGCGATGACCAGAAGGTTTTGGGAGGAAGCCAAACGTGGAGGAAGGGGCAGACTGGCGAATCCTTAGAAGTGAAGAGAAGCCGATGGATAATTCGAAGACTGACGGAAGGAAGTATGGTCAAGACATAGGACCAACTACTATAGCAATGCCAGAGAAGTTTAGAAGTCGAGGTGAGTACATGGTAGTCATTCAGGGTTGCTAACGAAATTATGAGCACTTATTAAAGGTTGTTGGGATCATGACAGATGTCACCATGGGAAGAGGTTGTGTAGCATGGCAGAGGGTGCTGACAACTGCAAGTCTGTAGGATTTGGAGGATTCGGAGGATAGAGGAAGAGTGTCTCGGAGAACAGAGTGGACCTCGGGATGAGCACCAGCAGTAGTAGAAGACTTGTGGAAAGCCACAAAGAAGGGGGATCAGTGGGATTTCGAGTAAGAGTTCCAGTGACCGCAGAGTGATCGGATCCATCGCTCAATGAGTGCTTGCATTCAACAAAGTCTGTGAAAGGGTGGAGATGGCACACAGAGAGAACACGCATTTTACTTCTGTATATTGTATAAGGCTGAGGCCAACTAGTTTAGATTTTATTTGCTTTGTAATTCGCATTGTAATTGATTTGATGAAGTAATAGTAGCCAACTTTTGGCATCCTGTTTTACACCAAGTTTGTGTCAGCATCGTGTGTGTCGTGTGTTATTGTTAAGTAAGAACCCTTGCCGGGTGCCCTTGCACTAGTTAGTATCGGAGCTGGAAGTGAATCCAGTGTCGAGTGTCTTCAGCAACTCTAGCTGTGGTTGGGTAGAGTTGTGCATGACTTGTGAAAGTCCGGTTGTGATTGGACGAGTGGGAGTTTCAATTGAGGTTGAAAATGGCTCACAAAGACGTTAATGTCTGAGGTACTCGACCAAGAGCACTTGGCACTATAGTTAGAGTTGATCTTGAAATGTTCGACGAGTGCATGCGAAAAATGTGAAGTTTGACTAGTGAAGTCACAGTGATCAAGGAAAGTCAGAGATGTGGATGCATTAGACCACAGTGATGAGGAAGTCAAAGAAGTGGAAGCACGAGAAGAGGTAGTCCATGAACTAGAAGATATATGCATCAAGATTCTGATGGAGATGAGAGGTCAAACAAAGATAGATGTGTGTACCTACTCAGAAATTTTGGATCTAGAAGACTTGATCGACTCGTTCAGAGAAATGGAGAAATACTTTGACATAGAGAAGATCGAGGATCCCAGGCGGGTTAAGATTGCATGTCTGAGGTTGAAGGGTCACGCCTCATTGTGGTGGGACAATGTACAGGCTGACAGAGTTAATAAAGGAAAGAAAAATATCAACTCTTTGGACAGGATGGTCACCAAGTTGAAAGGAAAGTTCTTGCGAAGAGACTATGTGATTTCTTGGCTCTGGAAGTTGCAAAACTTTCGACAAAAAAAGTTGACCATGAGAAAGTACACATAGGAGTTCTACAGACTGTCGATTCGTTTAGGACAAACCGACGAAGGAGAAGAGGATGTTGCTAGGTACATGAATGACTTGAACTATGCCATAGAGGACAGGTTGAGCCTATCAAGGTTTAGAACGGTCGGTGAAGCCTACCAGTTAGCTCTGAAATCAAAAGAGAAACTATCAAGGAAATATGCATTGACCAGAGAAAGGATGATTGGTCGGGGTGCAAAGAAATTTTCCGTGAAAGGTCAAAGTAGCGAAACTAGGAGAGAATCTGTCGAAGAAAACTGCCATGCGGAAGGGACATCGACAAGGGAGAAAACGCATGAAAACCAACGTGATGGTTGAGAGAACCGTGGTCGAGGTGGTCCAACAAACAAAAAAAGAGTTGACAAACCAACTATAGTCTATTACAAGTGTTGAGGAGTCAAACACATGGCATATTAGTGCCAAGAGAACCTACATCTTGTAGAGGAGTCGAAACCTAGATGTCGAAGAGAAGAGGAAGTCGACGAAAGGGTAGAGTCGACATCTGACAGTACTGAAGGTGGGAAAAGAAAGAGTCAAACCATGATAACTAAGAGGACGTTGGTTCAAGATGACCAACGCGATGAGAAAGAGCCACCACAGCGAAAGGCTATCTTTCAAACCAGAGTGTGGATTGGTGAGTGGTATTGCAAGACCATACTTGATGGTGGAAGTACAGAGAATCTTGTGTCAACAGAGGTCATCGACAAGTTGGGTATGAAATGTAGAGAACACCCACACCCATACAAGATCTCATGGTTGAAGAAATGACATCATGTCAAGGTAACCAGATAGTGCCTGATAAAATTTAAGGTTGCAAAACTTGAAGAGAGTGTACTGTGTGACGTAATCCCAATGGAAAGATGTCATATGTTGTTAGGAAGACCATGACAATATGATTGGAATATGAACTATGATGGTCGAGCCAACATAGTCATAGTGTAGAAAAATGGCACGTGAAGAACTCCGAAGCCGAAGCATGAGGACCAAGCCGACTGCAAGCAGGGAAAGAGCAATTGTTGGGAGAGGCGAGTGTTGATGTGCTCAGCGAAAGAATTCCTCGCGAAGGAAGAAAAGTAGTTGGAATGTTTTGCCATCATTTGTAACATCCCCTCCCATCATACCAGTGTGATGGAGAGAACATGAGGCTAAAGATGGGCATCTGGCCCCATAATTACTAAATAAAGATTCACATAATATAAACAGACATATGTAGATGTATAAATGTAAGAAACACAACATAAGTAAATTCAATTACACATGTATCATACATTCAAGATATTCATGATATTCATCAAATAAATACATTGTAGAGTTGACACAAGAGAGTACTTATCTTATAACAAAGTAGTCTTGAGCAACTGGCTATGCAACTACAACACTCCACCCAACCATATGCCAGTTGTGGTCATCAATTTCTCAACACAACTGCCACCCCCGAGATGGGCATGATCTCTACAAGGAAAAAAAGGGAACAAAAGAGTCACACATATCCCAAACATACACCAAAATCAGCCAAGCCAATCTATAGTTGGGTTTATCAGGCTACTAAGGCAATGGAAAGGGAGAATTGCTAAGCTAGTGAGCTCAACCCTAGAGATATGGACACGCTCTGCAAGATATATCTAGATTGGTCCCCACAATACCTACACACCTGGCATAAGGAAGTATTCCCTTCTCTACTACACAATCCATCAGGCCATACCTTCCATTCTAGTGTTCTTCAAGGTGTGCATAGAAGAGAAACCAACCCCTTTGATCTTCTTGAGAGGTTACCTCCTCACTATTTATCAAGACAATTTTGGTCCCCTTCCACTCCTAATTCTTGCTCACAAGTTCCAACCAAAACAGGGATGCACATAACAGCAAAATCACAAGTATTGGGTTTGAATAAAAATGTGGGAAACTAGAAAAGAAGTGGTAGTTTGGGAATCAACCATGGGAGAGCAAAATAGTTTCCTAAAAACATTCATGGGCATTCCTGGGGAAGAAACGACCTCCATAAAATCACAAAATGTGACTCCCTTTCTCCCAGCCACTGTGCAATACAAAAACAAGCTCCCACCTATGGAAAATACAGGAAAATGGTAGAAAACATGAAGGAGAAAGACCCAGCTAGCTCAGACTGTCTGAGAAAGAAAATACCATGGGTGAAGAATGGATTTGGGCAAAATTTCGTGGGTGTTTTCTTGCCCCAGAAGCAAAAATATGTTTTCCCCGGTTGATGGCTTGCCCATGCACGAAATTGATTGCCATACCTCTTCATTCCCAAGGCATTAACTACCTCAACCAACTCTTAGAAGAATTAAATGATTGGGTGCATAAGTCAAAATGGGTAGTTGGGGTTCATTCATTAACATTTGGGTTATCACCATTGGCTGAAGGATTTGAATAATTTCCCTCCCTATTCCTTATAGAATCATGCCCCCATCTCTTGTTGCATTGCATAGCTGTTGTGGGTATTTTATTAAAATTCATATTTACATGATGTCTTAATTTACATTATGCATGTCTAGCATAAGAACCATAGGCATCTATTTTTAACTGTTGATACATAAAACACTAAATCGATGGAAGGGCCTTGACCTTGAGCTCCTCACCATGATTTAATAATGATATTTACATCATTTACAATTTTAATGCATTAGGGTAAAGATGGGTACGTTACATTCCCCTCCCCTTATATTAGAATTGTCCTTAGTGCTCATCAAGATTGAACAAAAATGTATATGCCACTCGCATGGCATACTCTAGCTCCCATGTAGCCTCATTGGGACTGTAGTGCTTCCATTGCACCTTTACTTGTCCGATGGCTCGGTTTTGGAGCAATGTTACCTTCTTGTCTAGGATTCACAATGGATCGGTTTGGAACACTCGCTCGGGTTCCACCTGGATCACATCCCAATTAATCACATGGTTAGGATCATGTACATATTTCTTAAGCAAAGAGACATGAAAAACATTATGAGCTCTAGTGATAGCAGGAAATGAAATTCTATATGCAACTGGTCCTACTCTTTCAAGCACTTCAAATAGACCACAGTATCTAGGCGATAGCTTGGCACAACCCCCAAGCTTCAAGGACCTCTTTCTTGACCTCACTCTGAGATACACATGATCCTGAACACTGAATTCCCTATGCACGCTATGCTTACTTGCATAGCTTTTTTGTCTATCCTAGGCTGCTTTTAAATTCTACTTGATCTTTGCAACGTCTTGTTCCATTTCCTTAAGCAATTTTGGCTCAAGTACAATTCTATTCACTAGATTGTACCAAGTCACTGGTGTCCTACACCTCCTACCATACAAAGCCTCATATGGACTCATTCCCATTGATTCTTACTACCCATTCTTATATGCAAACTCTATCGAGTGTAGATAGTCCTCCCACTTAGATGGTTTGTCCGTTACATACATGTGAAGCATGTCTTCAAGCACTCGATTTACTCTTTCTGTTTGCCCATCTGTTTGAGGATGGTACGCAGTACTAAAGCTCAATTGTGTACCTAAATCTCCAAAGAGACCCTTCCAAAAATTGGAATTGAGCTTGGTATCCTTGTCATAAATTATTTCCTTAGGCAGTCCATGTAATCTGAAAATATCTTTCATGAAAATATTTGCAATGGAATATGTTTTATGTGTGGACTCAACCGGTATAAAATGTGCTGCGTTTTTTAACTTGTCCACCACAACCATGATGGAATCATGTTGTCTCACAGTCATTGGAAATCCTGTAATAAAATCCATGGAAATTACTTCCCATTTCCATTTGAGAATTGGTACTAGATGCAATAAACCTGCTGGTTGTTGGTGTTCAACCTTCACCTGCTGACATTTCATGCACCTAGAAATGTATTCAGCGATGTCCTTCTTCATCCCTGGCCATAAATAATATTATCTTGCTGTAGTCATTGTTTTCTGATATCATGGGTGACCAGAGCATGGAGCTTTATGGATTTCATCCATAACAATCCTCCTCAAATCTGCCACATTTGGAATATAGGCTCTATACCTATAAGTAAGAAGTCCATCTTCTTCCAAATGATATCCTTCATACTTCTTTTCAAGGTCTTGCTGCTGCAATTTGTCCTTTACCTGCACATACGTTTCATCCTCAGCAATATGGTTAACAATCTGTTGTCTCAAATCTGGTTGGCAAGTACTAAGTGCTGCCACATGGATTTCATGTACTTTCCTGCTGAGTGCATATGTTACCTTGTTTTCTTTTCTTTTTATGTATTTGATTTCAAAATCAAATTCACACAAAAATTCCAACCATCTAGCTTCCCTAGCCTTTAAAGTTGGCTGATCAAACAAGTATTTTAGACCACAATGGTCTATCCTTAACTCAAATTTCCCTCCCATAAAGTAATGCCTCCACATCTTTAAAGCATGTACTATGGCTGCAAGTTCTATGTCATGAGTAGCATAGTTCTTCTCATTATCCTTCAACTTTCTTGACTCATAGCTTATCACGTGGTTGTCTTGCATAAGAACTCCTCCAAGTCCTTGATTGCATGCATCGGTACACACCACAAAGTCTTTTTCTGGGTTTGCAATTTTCAAAATTGGTGCAATCGTAAGAAGATTCTTCAATCGTTGGAAACTTTCCTCAGATCTTGGTGACCATTCAAACTTTATCCCCTTCTTTTGCAAATAAATGATCTGGTTTGCGACCTTGGAGAGTCCTTTGATAAACCTCCTGTAGTAACCAGCAAGGCCCATAAAATATCTCACATCTGTCACATTTCTTGGAGTTGGCCAACTCATGATATCTTCAATCTTGTCATGGTCTACACATATTTCTTCGTTGGAGATGATGTGACCCAAATAATGAATTCTATCTTTATAAAAGTCACATTTGCTCAACTTTTCATACAGCTTATGCTCCCTTAGTAATTCCAATGTCATTCTCAAATGTTCTTCATGCTCTTCTTCATTCTTAGAATATATGAGAATGTCGCCTAGAAATACAAGAACAAACCTATCCAAATACTTGATAAAAACACTATTCACGAGACACATGAATGTAGCTGGTGCATTTGTGAGACCAAATGGTACCACCACAAACTCACAGTGCCCATACCTTGTTCTAAAGGTTGTCTTATGAATATCTTTCTCTTTGATTCTTACCTGATGGTAACCAGACCTCAAGTCAATCTTTGAAAATACCTTTGCTCCTCTCATTTGATCAAAAAGGTCATCAATTCGGGGCAATGGGTATTTGTTCTTCACAATGACTTTGTTCAACTGCATGTAGTCAATACATAACCTGAGTGTTCCATCTTTCTTTTTCACAAATAGAACAGGTGCTCCCAACAAGGACACACTTGGCTTGATATACTTCTTTTCCAACAACTCCTGTAATTGCATTTTCAATTCTAGCAATTCCGATGTACTCATCCTGTAGGGTGTCTTAGACACTGGTATAGCTCCTGGCATAAGTTCAATTTTAAAATCAATGTCTCTCTTTGGAGGAAGTCCTGGAATCTCATCAGGAAAAACATCCCTGAATTCTTGCAATACATGATAGTCCTCCAATTTAACATTTTCATGCTCTGTTGCCTCTAAAACATGGGTTGCATACTATTGACAACCCTTTTTACAGAACTTATTAAACTACATGGCTGAAACCTGCCTAACAGAAGTCACCTCTGGAATTCCTTTTAAAACCCTTGGGTTTCCTTCTTCATCCATGCATTCAAATGTCTTATTGTAGTAGTCAAGTTTAATCCTGTGTGCTTCTAACCAATCCATTCAATTGAGAATATCATAGTAACCCAGTGGTAAAATATTCATATTTGCGTTAGTGAATAGCGCATCCATCTCTAATGGACACTTCTCTACAATTTCACTAACTTTTCTCTTGGTTCCAGTGGCTAGTTTAACTAACCATGACTTACTATGCTTTAATTTCTTAAAAGCATAAATATCAACAATTTTGGGAGTGATGTAATTGTGAGTAGATCCAGGATCAATCAAAATAGATACAGATTGCTTAGCAATATTACCTTCAACTTCAACCACAATTGATTGATTGTCTGCTTGGCAGTTGTCTAGTGTTGCATAGATTCTAGGGATTATCCTCGCCGCTTGACCCATAGTTTTAGCTCCTTGAATTTTGTGAACTTGATTTACATTCCCATTCCGATGTTGACAGTTCCTAAGCATGTGGTCTCCTCCACAACCCCAACATTGAAGTGGTTCTCTTGGGTCCTTTGGATCTCTTGCCTTGTCTCCCATCATCCTAGTTGGCTTAGTCACAACCTGTGATGTCTACCTTTGCTGATTTCTGATATGAGGAGGTTTGAAACCTTTCTTCCTTTGGTCAAACTTCTCATTTTTCTTGTCCTTCCATGCCTTATGGAAATCAAGTTTGCTTTTGTTTTGATTATAGCAATACTTGGCTTTCCTTATTGCCTCCTCTAGAGTTCGAGGTTCATCAAACTCAATTCTACCTTATATGATTGGGGCAGTCCACGTAGAAAACGTTGAATTTTCACCTTATTATCTCGAATATACTTGACATACCTCAGCAGCTCCAAGAATCTGTTTGCATGTTCTTCCATGGTCAATTGTCCCATTTTCAACTCATGGAACTTTTTGATCTTATCATCATGGTACCTATCAGAGAGGTAATCTGCTTGAAGTATTTCTTGAACTGCTTCCCCATGATCTTTCTTTCATTGATCTTCCTCACTTACCTAATGTGATCCCACCATATATTAACATTTTGTTATTTTTTTATTCATTTGATCTCTCTTTATATTGTTTTGTTGTTTTAATTTTTTATTATTTGTTTAATTATTTGTGTTTCCAAATATTTTGTTATGATATTAAAGTATAATGTAAAAGTTTTAAATTTTTTTTGGAATAATTTACTTATATCTCAATTTTTTTTTATTTTTTTTTAAGGTGTTCTATATATTTTTGTGTGTTTTTTTAATTTTTTTGTTATTTAATTATTTTTAATGTGTTTTATGTCCTTTTTTGAAATTTTGCAATTTTTTTTTTATTTTAATTTTAGGAGTTTCAATTTAACGATGTTGGTTGCTAGGGTCACAGTTTGGAACAAGGTGTAGTTTTAATCCTCTCCCCCAAAAAAGATGATTCTCGGAGCAGCACGTTTTGGTTGAGGGGTTGATTTAGCGTTTTGATTGTAATCACATCGATCAAGGTTTGAAAAACGTTGTAATTTTAGCTTAGAAAAAAAAGGGTGTTACCAGTAGCACCAATTGTTTTTGTTGTTTTTAACACAAAATATTAGTCGAGGTTTCAAAACATTCGTAATTCTAGCACTAAAAAAAGGGTACTACACATAGCACCACTTTTCAAATCAAGGCTTGTTTTCTTCTTTTAACACAAAAATATGAGTTTTCATGGCTAGAGTTCTCATTTTGAGTATAAAGTTCTCGTCAAGTTGTATAACCTATAATGTGTTTTTTGATATGCTGAACACCCTTCAGGAATTTCTATTGAAGCTTGTACATACGCATAATTTTTTATTTTTTGTAGGTGCATTTCTATCCCTTGATCGTGAAAGGTAGTTCTTTCAGTTATTTCATGACTTCTAGTTGTATTCAAATTCTCAAGGGATGCATGTGAAATTGATGTCTAGTAGGCAGGAATACAGATTCATTCCCTTCAACAGTAATTTAAGACAAAGAGAACCTAGGTTGTTGAGCAAAATAACGTTATATACATTTATCTGAATTATTTGTAATGGTGGTAGCATCAACATCTGATATTTGAGGGACATTTGGGACCACTTTATGTGAAAGAGAGTTAATATGCTGGTAAAGAGCTCTATATTGTGCATTACCATGCCCCTCAACTGTAACTGGAGAGAAAGGTTAATTGGGTTGTTTAGAAACATTGTTGTGTGTCACATCATCAACAACTGATATTTGAGGGATGTTGGGGACCACATTATGTGAAACATAGTTACTATTCTCGTAAAGAGCTCTATGTTGTACATCACCATTCCCCTTAACTATAATTGGAGATGAAGGCTTCGTGGGTTGTTGAGCAACATTGTTGTTTGTCATGGCATCAACGAATAATATTTGAGGGACATTTATGCCCACATTATGTGAAACCATTATGTGATACAGAGTTAATATTATGGTTAAGAACTCTATGTTGTACATTACCATTTTCCCTCAATTGTAATGGCAACTAAAGGTGCTCTACAACTGAGTATGAGGGAGATATTGTAATGTTTGTTAAAATTATTGCCTACCATAATTGTTATGCATAAATAATACTGTTCCTAACAAAAAAAATAATAAAAATAATATATATTATGTCTGCCATTAATATTTATTATTCGCCAGTCTCCCTATGGACTGCTCCAGCTCCTCACCATTCTCGCGCAGACCAAACCAATCCCCATTCACACTCTCTAATTCCTTACACATCCTCACTCCCTCCTTCACCTGCACCCTGTCACGTTGCCTCACTCCTGCGCTCTTCTTTCCCCCACTGCACCACTCCCACACATTCCACCCTGTCACGTTGCCTCACTCCTGCGCTCTTCTTTCCCCCACTGCACCACTCCCACACATTCCATTACTCCTCCTTCCTGCCACGCCCGACGTCCACGTAGTCCTCCTTGTATCCTCCTCTTCTCCCGCGCGTTGCCATTCCCCACTCCCCATCCTCCTCTACCACCTCTGTGAATTCCTCTCTATGGCCTTCCCTCCACGCTCCCGCAGCTCCCCTCCTCCACAGCCGCCCACTCCATGCAACCCTCCACTCCACGCGACCTCCGCTCCCACAGCTCCCCTTCTGCGCAGCCCTCCACTCCATGCAGCCCTCCAGCTCCACGTATCCACCCCCGCCGCCGCCTGCACACTTGACAACCCTCCACTCCACGCAACCCACCACTCGACGCGAGCTATGCTCCTAGAGCTCCCCTCCTGCGCATCCCTCCACTCCACGAATCCCTCCAGCTCCACGTATCCAGCCCCGCCGCTCACTGCACACTCTGCAACCGTCAACTCCTGCATCTCCCCTCCTCTGTAGCCCTCCACCCCACGCAGCCCTCCAGCTCCACGTATCCATCGTGACACTCCCCAGCACACCCGCCCCCTCCTCACCTCCTCCTTCACCTGCACCATCTCCCTCCATGCATAAACCCTAGGAAAGTTAAAAACATAATTATCAATTGATTACAATGTCGTTATAACATTCATAGTTATAATAAAATAAAACTCGAATTATCTTTTACCCATATGATGGTTTACACATTAAAACTATTTTAATATTTTCCTATGTCGACGGTGAACAATAATTAGGCATGAAAAGTTGATGATAATAAGAATTTTAATATTAAATACTCCACAATGAGTGATCTCTAGATTCAATGAACTAGGTAGCTCATTCTAACCTCAAACCAAAAGAAAGTTGTTGATGTTTGAAACTTGAATACTCTTCCATCAAAATTTAATTAATTAAAAAAAATATTGAATTGGATGAAACTATAGAAATAATATAATATAAATTCTCTACTGATACAATTACAAGACTTTTACTTCCGATAACATCACCATGTGCAAGAATTCTGCATCCGACAACATAATCATGTGCAGAAAAAACATTTCATTTTTTATTTATAAGGATGTACATTCCATTCTTATAAGTATATGCTTTTAGATCTTAGGTTGTTAAATTGTTTTTTATAAAATAAAATAAAATTATTTTTATAATTAAAAGCAACTTTTAAATCATACTCTAAAACCAAATATTATATATAAATTTTTCAAAAACAAATTCGAAAAAACATAATAAGAATATTTAAACTATATTTACAATTACATATAACAATATATAATTTTTTTATATTTCCATTTACGATAAATAATTCTTGGAAAATTTATTGTTCTTAATATTTAGAAAATTTAGAAATTTAGAAATCCATATTAAAATATTCTTTCACGTTAGATTAATTTCTATGGGTATCTTTTTAATTAAGAAAAACATTATATAAATTATGGGTTTTATATATATATATGATTGTGAAGTTAGTATTAGCCTTTCAATATGAATTTAATTAATTTTGAATATATCGTTTTAGAAAACTTTATTTTTTTTGCATAATCCTATTTATCTTCGATACGTAAAATAAAAAATAATGAAGAAAAAATACTCATCCAATTTCTTATAAAGAAGACGATCAATTTCTTATAAAGTAAAAGACAACCCTTTTAAGAGATAATTACTTTCCCATAAAAGTAAATTATTATTAGATAAAAATTTATATAATGTTGAAACATTATATAAAAATTTATATAATGTTGAAACATTATCATACTAGATATAGCAAAATAGCATTAAATTTTAAATAAAAATTTTAAATTAAATTTTAAAAAGTTGAGAGGAACAAAAAATACAAAACGTCAAATTTCAAAAAGCATATCAAGGAAGAAAATATAACAAAATGACAGCAAAAGAATGAGAAGAAGACGGGAAACGAAAACAAGATCAACAAAAAGAATATCGAAAAAGAAAGTTGGAGGAAATGACAATAGAAGAACGACGAAAATGAAATGCAAATCGACAAAAAGAATATCAAAAAATAAATTTAGACGAATTGACAGCAGAAGAACGAGAAGAACAGAGAAAATGAAACATTGACCGACAAAGAGCATTATCATTTACGGTGAGTTTTATTCTTGCATAGATTTCAGTGTATGGTGTTTTATTCTTGCATAAATTTCAGTGTAGCTGTTAATGCATGGATGCATAGATTTCAGTGTAGATTTGATGGATGCATAAATTTTAGTGTAGATTTCATAGATGCATAAATGAAAGCAAAAGAATGAGAAGAATATAGGAAACAAAAAGTAGATCAACAAAAAGAATATCGAAAAATAAAGTTGGACAAAATGACAATAGAAGAACGACGAAAATGAAACGGAAATCGACAAAAAAGAATATCGAAAAATAAAGTTAGACGAATTGACAGCATAAAAACGACAAGAACAAAGAAAACAAAACATTGACTGACAAAGAACATTATCATGTACAGTGAGTTTTAACCTTGCATAGATTTCAGTGTATGGTGTTTTATTCTTGCATAAATTTCAATGTAGCTGTTAGTGCATGGACGCATAGATTTCAATCTAGATTCCATGGATGGATAAATTTTAGTGAAGATTTCATAGAGACATAAATGACAACAAAAGAACGAGAAGAAGACAGGAAACTAAAAACATATCAACAAAAAGAATATCGAAAAAGAAAGTTGGACGAAATGACAGCAGAAGAATGAGAAGAATGACGAAAACGAAACACAGATCAACAGAAAGAATATAGAAAAAGAAAGTTATACGAATTGACAAAAAAAGAACAAGAAGAACAAAGAAAATGAAACATTGATCGACAAAGAGCATTATCATGTAAAATTAGTTTTATCCTTGCATAGATTTCAGTGTATGGTGTTTTATTCTTGCATAAATTTCAGTGTAGTTGTTAATGCATGGATGCATAGATTTTAGTGCAGATTTAATGGATGCATAAATTTTCGTGTAGATTTCATAGATGCATAAATGACAGCAAAAGAATGAGAAGAAGATAGGAAACGAAAAAGCAAATCAACAAAAACAATATTGAAAAAGAAAGTTAGAAAAAATGATAGAACGAGAAGAACGATGAAAATGAAAAATAGATCGACAAAAAGAATATCGAAAAATAAATTTAGAAGAATTGACAGTAGAAGAACGAGAAGAGAAAAGAAAATGAAACATTGACCGACAAAGAGAATTATCATGTACAGTGAGTTTTATACTTGCATAGATTTCAATGTATGGTGTTTTATTCTTGCATAAATTTTAGTGTAGCTGTTAATGCATGGACGCATAGATTTCAGCGTAGATTTCATGGATGTATAAATTTTAGTGTAGATTTCATAGATGCATAAATGACAACAAAAGAATGAGAAGAAGACAGGAAATGAAAAGCAAATCAACAAAAATAATATCAAAAAATAAAGTTGGACGAAATGACAGCAGAAGAACGAAAAGAATGACGGAAACGAAATAAATATCGACAAAAAGAATATCGAAAAAGAAAGTGAGACGAATCGACAACAGAAGAACAAGAAGAACAAATAAAATGTCCTTCGATAAGGTGATACAGATACTTCTTTACATGCTTCAATGAAAAAATACTTTGATAAGGTGATACATTTGTTTGCAACAAATGACAGTGTAAATTACCATAACAAGCATTTAATAAGAAGCCTAAATTGTCCCATTGCAACCAGTATTTCTACATTTGTAAGAAGCAACTATTTTATGGAAGGAGATTAATAAGGGTTGGAACTTGAATTACTTATAGCCATAGTAGAAAGAGTAATGCTCACATCAAACCTATGGACTAATGCGTGAATCGTCAATGGTGCTCTTGGAATTATAGAACAAATTGTCTATAAACCTAGAAGTTTGCCTCTAGAACCACCCATGTATGTTTTAGTAGAATTTGATAATTATGTGGGGGTACAATGGGATGAATCGTTTCCTAAAGTTGTTCCTATTACATCTATCAAAAGAGGTAATAAAAAACAACTTCCTTGAAACTTGCTTGGGGTTTAACAATCCATAAGTCACAAGGATTGGCATTGGAGAAAGCTTCCATTAATATTGGAAAGCAAGAGAGGCAGGGTATGACATTTACAACAATATCTTGAGTTAAAGATTTGGAAGGTCTACGATTTCAACCTGCATTCTCATATGATCGATATGAGAAGATGTCAAAACTACTAGGTGTGAAGATAAGAAAAGATGAAAAAGATAGATTGAGAATGATTGAGAATGATTGTGATGTGAACCATATTTTCATTTATTTAACCCTTACAAAACTATTGTCTCTATTTTCCAGTTTAACAATTTACTCAATCCTTAATAAGTATTACTTACATTATGATAATCCTCATAATTGTATCTGTGTTTTCAACTTAACCTATTCCTTACAATATGACAATCGTCAAATATATATAATTACATAATGTTGATCAAACTCCAGTTTTGTGTCACCGCCCACGACTGGAATCATCCTAGATCCAAATTCTAGGCTCTCTCAAGTGTCGAGAGGGATCAAATATCCCGAGCCGCAAAACTCTTCTCAAGTATTGCACTCAAGGAGCTATTCGAGGAGAGGTTTGCACCTCGGGATATTTAATCCCTCTCAGTGCTCGATAGAGCCTGGGATTTGGATCTAGGTTGGTTAGAGATGGATGCTTCCTGGGTTGTTAAGAAACATTGTTGTTTCTCATGACATCAATAGTTGATATTTGAGGAACATTTCAGACCCCATTATGTGAAATAGAACTAATATTCTGGTAAAGAGCTATATATTTTACATTACCTTCCACATCAACTATAACTAGAGAGAAAGGCTTCTTAGTTTGTTGATCAACATTGTTGTTTTTTACAACATCAACAACTAATATTCAAGGAAGGTTTGGAAACACATTATGTGAAACATAATTAATATGCTAGTAAAGAGCTCTATCTTGTACATCACCATTCCCCTCAACTGAAATTGGAGATAAAGGCTTCATGAGTTTTCGACAAACATTGTTATTTGTCACACATGCCTTACATAGAGCACATCCAGTTTCAACAGTTATTGCTTGATTGCCTGTTGTTTGAGGAAAATTCATTCTAATATCTGTGGTATGGAGTTTTGATGTATAAATGCTTGACATTATTGATGGGAAGCATAAGTAGCAGTTCTTTTACCACCGGCAGGAGTGAATTTTAGGACAATTTTATGTGGTGGAAAAACTTGATGATTATGCAATTCCACTTCCTTGCGTTGACCTCCTTTTCAAGGAATATTTTGCTTAGGTGACTAGTTTGAAAGATCCACTTAAAGGTTACCCTGAATAACAAACAAAATAGTCAACATTAATACCAAATATAAATTTTTATGTATAAAAAAAGAGTTATGAAGGGTCATAAATAAATTATGTACTTGAATAAGAACATGGTTGGAAGAAACATATAAATCAAGCACCAGATACCCTCATGATCCTAGCTGAATTTGTGCAGTAACTCTAACAAGACCTCCATGATGAATTTTAAATGTGATCAAAGGAATATACTCGATCAATTCATTCCAATCTTGATGGAGATCATTTTTACAACACGTAGCATGACATTTCTGAAGACTATCTATTAGTGTTTTTGAAACTGGTTGTTTCACAACTTTTGGTAGCACACTCCATAAAAAAAAATGGGAACAACAATACCGAATGTCTTGGGAACAAAATTTTCATATTGTTGTGCCAATTTTTAATTTCTAGTGCATCGAGCAAGGATACAACCTCTTCAAGAACGCAACAAGTTTATAACCTCTTCAAGCAGATGAAACAATGATATAACCTCTTCAAGCAGAGTCAACCTCAGTAGCTTGCATTTTACTTAACTAAGCAAGCATTTCATATTTAGAAGGAAGCCTTGTCGTCTTTTTCCACCACAGGAATTTCTTTTCCAAAAATTCAAAAATAAAGGTACATGAAGGTGTCAAACAATAATAAAAAAACTATATCCAACTGATATCACTAAAAAATATTAAATCAAAAGGGTTGGACGTGCATTTTACTGAACTAGTCAAATAAAGTTCAAAACAAAAAAGTTGCAATTTTCAAAAATTTACTGTAGACAAATTAGTCAAGAATTCAAAATTACGAAAGAGGATTTTGTCCATAGTATATATAGCTCTAGGTATATGGAATTAGGTTTTAAAAATTTCCTCTATGGACATTACGGTGGGCATTTTTCTAAGCCCATTGTTATTGATTTACACTCTGTTTTTACTAGACAAAGTCATGATTTTAGACATTTTTTTTTCTTTAGTTTTGACCTTGTTACTTATAAACTCTGTAACATATTTTTAAATGATAAAAAAGGTGTAGAATATATAAGGGCAAGGATAGTTGGATTCTTTAAATAATACTAGCCTCACTAAGGAGATAACCTCGTCACACAACCTTGTAGTGTTTTTCAACCACAAGTCTCGTTTTTCCAAAATTGGAAATATAAAGGTACACGAAGGTGTAAAACAATAAATAACACTATACCCAACTCATATCACTCAAAAATACTAAGCAATAAGTGTTGGGTGTGCATTTTACTGCACTAGTCAAATAAACTTCAAAACAAAAAACTTATCATTTTAAAAAATTTACTGTACACAAATTACACCAAATTTCAAAATTAGGAAAGAGGATTTTTTCCATAGTATATATATATATATATATATATGAAATTAGGTTTTAAAAGTTACCTCTATATAAATTATGGTGGGCATTTTTCTAATCCCATTGTTACTAATTTACAGTTTGCTTTTACAAAACAAAATCAAGATTTTAAACATTCTTTTCAGTTATGACCATGTAACTTATAAACTATGTAAAATATATAAAAAATGTGAGGAATAAATAAGGACAAGGATAGTTGGTGTATTTAAATAATACCAACCTCACCAAGGAGATAACCTCATCAAGCAGCCTTTTAGTGTTTTTCCACCACAAGCCTTTTTTTCTAAATTGGAAAAATGAAGGTACACAAAGGTGTAAAAGAATAAAAAACACTATATCCAACTTATACCACTCAAAAATACTAAACAATAATGGATTGGTGTGCATTAGAATGAAATAGTCAAATAATGTTCAAAACATAAAAATTACAATTTTGAAAACTTTACTATTCACAAATTAGACAAAATTTCAGAATTATGAAGGAGGATTTTGTCCCATGGAATATATATCTCAAGGTATATGAAATTAGGTCTTAAAAATTACCTCTAGAGGCATTATGGTGGGCACTTATCTAAGCCCATTTTTACTAATTTACACTCTGTTTTTATGAAACAAAATCAGGATTTTAGACATTCTTTTCGGTTATGACCATGTTACTTATAAACGATATAACCTCTTTGAAAATGATAAAAAAGGTGTTACATAGTATAGAACATTTCCAAGTATATAACTCTTTCAAGCAGTTTTAGCCTCATTAGCTTGCATTTTAGTGAACTAAGCGGGCATTTCACATTTACAAGGCATCCTTATAGTGTTTTCGCAGGGCAAGTATTTTTTTCCCCAAAATTGGAAAAACAAAGGTATAACAAGGTGTCAAACAATAAAAAAAGCTATATCCAAATGAGCTCACTAAAAAATACTAAATGAAAAGGGTTGGGCATGCAATTTACTGAACTAGTCAAATAAAGTTCAAAATGGAAAAATTACAATTTAAAAAAATTTACTCTACACAAATTAAACAAAATTTCAAAATTATGAATGATGTTTTTGTCTATAGTATATATACTTCCAGGTATATCAAATTACGTTTCAAAAATTACCTCTATAGACATTATGGTGGGAATTTTCATAATCCCATTATTACGCATTTACACTTTGTTTTTACAAAACAAAATAAGGATTTTAGACATTCTTCTCACTTGGGACCATGTTACTTATAAACTATGTGTTAACACCAAATTTGACCCCCAAGGCTGAAATAGGGTAATTCTGGGTAACCACTAACCAATCTTTGGCCTATGCTACTGACCCAACACAAACAGAGAGGGCTCTCTCTAAAATCTCATGAAAAGATTGGAATAATCAAGATTGTCAATAATGAAAAAGAAACACCAGCATTCACGGCCAAGATATTCAATTACAACAATTATACAAAAGATCAGTTTTCTGTTTGGAAATAAAAATGATTCACACACTGTTTGGTTGAAAACGTATGAAATTTAGTTTGGGCAATGGAGTCACCTTTAACAAACAATGAAACATCATTCACAAAGATTCTACACACGCATTCACAAGGGCAAGGTAGCAAGCAGCTAGTAGTCAAAGAGAGTTTAATTTTGTGGAACAGAAGAGGAAAGAAATAGTCCATGAATGTAAGGCATACCAAGATGACTCCTACATCAACTTTAGTAGAATATGTTGGTGAAATACTTGGAAAAGACTAAGCAGAGCATAATCTCTATGAATTCCACTTAATCATTACCCTAATCCAAGCACGAAGGAAATTACACAAAATGGGGTTACAAAGAGAGAAAGCACAATTTCACATGGGAAAAGAGAAAATACAGACTACCAGACCAATTACACAGGAATCCCTGTCAAAACGTAGGCTTCAGCTCTGCAAACTTTATTAAAACAGCTAAAAAATGTCTTACAAACTAATCCTCAAATTACCAAAAGCTTTCAACATAAGATTTTTAACCTTTGTGCCTTTGATTAAAAACATATTTATGGATCTCTTTGAGCTCTAGGCTCGACTCCTCTAGACCAAAATGTTTTGCAACAAAATGACACTTCATCAAAGTTTGTTTGTCATAACTACTTTAAAACAGAAACAGGTAGAGCTGGTCTAACTATTTCTTACAGTTGCCAATATTATCATAACATGGAATTAATCTTACAGTAAAAACAAACATAGTAATGATAAAAGTTTTAGCTGTCTATCCATTTAACCGCCTCAAAGAATATTACAAATTATATAAAAAATTAGAAATGTCTCATGTGTCTTTCGGACCTTTCAAACAAATACTTCACAACTTATAAAAAACTTAGACAGTTACTGCAGGTGACGGAGAGCGCATCTCATATTTGCATATGCATGTACAGCAGTCCAGCGTTTAGCTGAAGGGAGGTCGAAATCTATCATTTCCTTCACCATTACCCAGATTTCAATGTTGTCAGAGTAGGAAGCTGGCGGAAGCCTTTCGCCAATGGAAATTAACCTGTTCAGGATTTCAAAGTCATCTTGGATCTTTTCCATTAACGTTTTACCTATGAGCAGCTGCTCCATGTGTTTGAACTTCAAATGACCCATCCTTATAACCAAAATCTTCTTTTTGTAGGCACTTTTGGAGGGCAGCTCTAAATTGTCATCCCAAAAAGACAACAGTCCCATTTCATTTAGCTTACCAAATGAACTTCTAAAGTCCACTACATCCTTCCTCATGTCTTCTGCTTTGGCTGCCACACTTTCCACCTGAGCATACTTCCTCAAAATTCTTCGAGCCACGGTGATTGTCAGGATCCGGTTGCCAATGTTTAATCGGACCCTTTCTTCTTCTGACAAGTCATCTAAAAAGGCCACATCACTTAATGATGTTTCTTTGGGTTTTTGGGTCAAGTCTTCTCTCGCGGCTACACATTCCGCCCAAGCATCACTGATTGTTTTCTCCTTGACTCTTATGAATTCCAAGTAGGGCCAAAAACGGTCAGCCTATTTATATATCTTATCCCACACCAAATGTCGACACCCTTGCATAGCAGCCTGTCCTGCCACTTGGCGAGTGAGTTTTTTATTTTGTTCAATTGATTCTTTCTGCTTTACCCAGAGGCCATTTATCTCCTCCTCTTGCTTCTTGTTCTCTTCTTCTAGCTTCCACAATCTTTCTCTTAACTCCCTGATCTCATTGTCCTTCAGGATGACATGTGACATAGCCTATGCCATATCATTAGTACTATCTTCGTCACCACCTTGAATTACATTGGTAGGCTGCATGTCCAGACTGGACAACTTACTTTTTAGGTCTTCAAGTTGCTTTTCTAGGCTAGTTTTCTCCCTTTTCCAACTGTCTTTTTCTCCAACAAGCTTCAATATTTCTGCTTTACAATCATCCAAGTCTTTAGATAAAGCCTCCTTTTTCATTTCAAATCTAGTTTCCTTAGGGGCCTGGATTAACTCGATGTTAGGGACTTTAGCCTTCTTCTGCAAGTTTGAAATCAACTTTTCTTTATCAGCAAGCAACTGCTTCATGGCTTTTCCTCCCCCATCAACTCCAATAAGTTCAATTTGCAATCTTTTTACAAGTTGTTGAAGGGCTTGGTTCTCACTCTTTTCCTGTTTTAGTTGATTCACCAATTCCTTTACAACAACTTCCAAATTATCACCTTTCAATGTTGCTTTCACAAAATCAACATGGATAAGGTCACTAATCTTTTGGTGAAAATGGATCTTGTCAGGTACTGCTATTGTATCCCACCTAAGCTTCATCTCTTTTACTTCCACATCTGTTGATATGGCCAGATTTAGAGTGTTGTCCTTCTCGTCTCCACTGGCTATTAAGGAAGTCTTAGATTTAGACAAAATGCTAGCTCTCGGCGTTAGGTCAAATACCTTTTGTGGTGAGGCTTGCCTCGTTTTTTTATATTGCTCATACAGATCAGCGTTGGACTGAAATCTACTGCTGCTTTCACCTTCTTCCACATCTTGAAACTTATATTCCTTTATCTGAACATCATGGATTGGGGACCCCTCATTTTCAGCTTTCTCATTATTCATCCAGATGGTCAACTCTTCCATAGGTGTCCCATCAACCAACTCTTCTCCCTCGAGGGGAATCAATGACTCAACCTGAGTATTTCCATCAAACACCCCAACTAGTTTTATCATCCTTGGTCGTTTATCTTCACCGCCCATCTCAGTATCCATATCCTATATTTCCTCGAGATCTCTCTTCCGGCCCACGTCTCTAGTGTCTGGCACCTGTTCGGTACTTATTACAGCATCAGACATTTCGAGGTCCCTTTCCTGCAAGTTTGGTACTATTTCTTCCTCGGGCTCCCATTGTAGTAGGTTCTGTCTCACGAGTGCCCTCTCTGGCTCCTTGTGTTCGAAGGTGCTTAGATTACACTCCTTCTTTCTTGTAGAAATAACATGGAGGGGATCATACTCAACAGCTATGTCCTTTTTGAACCCCAGGAATCTTATCATTTCCTCTATCTCCGGTAAAGCTTGCTTGTTCTAAGGTCCTACCTGGTCCTACTTGTCAGTTTAATAGAAAGGACAGTTACAAGGTCCTACCTGTCTTCAACTTTTTAATAGAAAGGACAGTTACAAGGTCCTACCTGTCAGTTTAGAAGCTTTGAGCAGGATTTCTCAAGAATCTGTCACCTTCTCCGTCTACCACACATCGAGGGACCACCAGACTTCGAAAATCTTCAAGAGCAAATGTCAACCCTTGCGGTTTGTTCTAATATATATAACCATGCCAACATAACCTCGGCCCTTCTTCACTTGCTATCTTTTGATCTCCGCCGTTGGCTTTCTCACATGCCTCTTTGCTATCGTTAGATCAGCTGCCCCTTTATCTCTTGATTTGACTGCCGAGTCCTCTTTGCCATTGGATCTATTTTAACTTTCCATCCACGCCGTTCTTTTTGTCTACATTTATCCATAAGAGGCCTCACATGCCTCCAAATTGTCCCTACCATGATTTTCCTCTTCTACGCGACAGGTTCTGAAACTGACACCTAGCAGGCGGGAAAATATCATCGCATCCCTCCCTTTCTCATCCGGTGCGCTACTTCTCTATGCGAGCTGCTATGAGAGCCGTTGATGCATACCTCTTTTGCATTCTAAACCTTGGATCTTTCCACCAACGCCTGCCATCGCATGTGCCCGCTCTTACATACCGCCCTTTGATCTATCTTTGTGCGACGACGTCTGCTGCTGACACATGGATGGTGGAGAAGCCTCATCGCATCCACTCCTTTCTTATATTCCTCACAACTTGGCTATGCGGTATCCCACTTAGGACCATGGATCTGATCCCCACGCCAAATCTATGGTGTAGATTGGTGTGACACTTAGTTTTCCATGATTTGACTGGCGGACTATAGGCTATAAAGTATGTTTCTTGTTTATTTATACCCCTACTTCAACACTTTCTCATCCTTAGTACATTTGTTCCTCCTTAGACCCCTTAGTCTTTCCCATTAGCATCTAGCATTGGAGCATGTAGGATATCTCGGTTTCACTACCAGGTACATTTTGACCCTCCATTCCTTCCATTCAACTGCATATAATAGAAAAATATATGGGTGCTAACACTATGTAACCTATTTGAAAATGATAAAAAATGGTGTGGAATACATAAGGACAAGGATAGTTGGGGTATTTAAATAATACCAACCTCACCAAAGAGATAACTTCATCAAGCAGTCTCAGCCTCACCAACTTGTATTTTTAGTGAACTAAGCGGTCGTTTCACTTTTACAAGGAAACCTTGTAGTGTTTTTGCACAACGGTTTTTTTTCTTGAAATTGGAAAAATAAAGGGACAGTTTGGTGTAAAAAAAAACACTATATCCAATTGAGATCACTAAAAAATACTAAACAATAACGATGGGTGTGCATTTTACTGAATTACTCAACTAAAGTTCAAAACATAAAAATTGCAAGCTTACTAGCTTTATTCAAAATTTGAAGAACAAGTTACAGATTTTTTTCCTCGTTGAAAATAAGACTATGTATAATACATAGTGAACATACATGTATAGGGATAGGGTCCTATTTCACTTTGTAGGGATAGGATATATTGAAGCCTTCAATGGTGACATGTTAAAAGAAACCATTCATTTCATTTGAAATATAGTAATACATCAAATTTTCATTGTATATTAATAGCAATGTAATCAATTCCCGATCATAATGATAAAATTTTCATTGTTCCACTCTATGGTTTTTAAAAAGGAATGTCTAACCCAAATAACCTAAGAACCTATACGGATGAAATTTTAACAACTAGATGAAAGAAGCTACATGTAATTTGGCAATAACATTTAAACGTAATTTTAAATATTTCGAAGTTTGATCGTGATTTAAATGTTGATAAATAATGTTGATGGAATGTTTGGAAAACTCTCTTGGGATTCTACCTTTGTTGCATCCTATTTGTCCATTCTCAACCATAAAAAAAAATTATATGCAAAAATTTGACCAACCCTTCAATTGCAAAGTTGCAAAATAATGGTCAATTTCATTATTGAAGCGCCCATACAAAATTATTTTATTTTTCCGTTGGAAAAATTGTTGTGCCCTTGAACTCTTCTATGAAGTATAAAATAGGACATGAAGGGCATTGAAGGCTTTAAATTTGAAGCCTCGGGTTGATCTATCTCATGCTTGAGGTACACTACATTGATATGTCATTTAATTCTTTCAGCAGTAGTACGAAACAAGTGGCCCCATGGTGCATGCGCCCACCCACTTGGCGCACCAATGAGCACAAGAGTGATGAAAGATGCAGCTAAGATCCATAGTACTAGCTCCCACGGAAGCTGGCTCGTCCAGTGTACGTAAGGCGTGAGAGATCAATCACAGAGATCGAATTACTTGGGAATTGAATTCGAATTTGGGATGGTTCAAATCAACATTATGAAGTTTGACAAACAAGATCCGAAAATGCAAGATCATTTATTTTTCTAAACATGATAAAAGCTATGCATTGGAGAACTAGCAATCATCATTCTCTTGCTTCAGACCATCTCGTGAATACAGTTTCTTCCTAAGTTCTTGCGTTCACTCTCGCTCTCACTCTACGTGCTCTTGCACTCAAGAAATGTCGCAATTCAGGGAGAGAGAAAGATCGTGGAGAGCGGCATTACCTCGTAATATATGAGGCGAACAAGTGGGTGAGGATTCTGGGGACTTGAGGACTCACACGAAGCCCAGGAATATTCCTCATAGGAATCCCGTGATGCCCAGGTTGAAGATTCCTTGGAGGGAGAATCCCAGGAAGAGTCCTTAGAGGGAGAAGCCCGAGAAGAGATGAATTCCATTGAGATGAATTCCATGGAGATGAATTCGTTTAAGGAATCCTCATGGGAAGGCCCTAAGAGAAATGAGAACAATGAATTGAAAACTCGCATACCATGTCAAGCGACCATGTAAACTTCATTAGTAGAGAAGGGGCTCACAATCCCGTGGGGTTGTATGATAAAATGGGGCGAGAATACAGTAGCCAAAGACTATGACCTTGAAAAATTAGTCTTGTACCCTGATTGGAATGAAGGTAAGTGGCCCAAATACAATCTTTGTATCGATTGCATGCAACATCGCTAGTCACATCAAGATCAATAGCCTCAAAATAGTGGGCTATGCAACCAATGTGGAGGTGCTAGTCGAAACAAGATGAAAGATAAGGATCTTTAGCTCATATTTGATCTCTGAAATAAGGTGGAAGGCATGAATCTCTGAATTAAGCACATGATGCGTATGCAGTAGGCTCATATGGACATCCTTAAGAGCATACATGGGAATAATTCACACGTGGCCGAAGCACTTGTCATCGTCCTCCTCTCATTAGCACAAGAAGCCTCCCCCATGTGTGTGATGAATACATGCCCTCCTCCGTGTAGAAGAGTGTTATGCTAGTGGTTTTAGTATTTTGTCCCCTAGTGGTCTCATTTTTCGTCCTCTAATTTAATAGGAACCTTAAGTTAAGCTAGTTTCTTTATTTTTATTAAATGTAATTGATTAGGAATGTAGCTATCATTGAAAAGCAATCTATGCTCAGTCATAGAACTTCTACAGCTAATTTTGCATCAACACCATTATGTAGGGCATGGCTAGATCCTCTTATTTAACTGAAATTGTATCTTTTTGGACATTTTTTTGTAATGCAATAGCTTAGTTAAAAAATAATATCCGTGTTGGGCATGGCCGGAGTCCCGAACTCTCTGTTTTGTAACTGAAAATGTACGGTTTACTCTTTTTTATTTAATACAAAATCTTACTTAAGAACAGAGTATCTATGTTGTGCATTGTTAGATTATGTTCTGTAACTATGAAATTGTACCTTTTTCTCCTATTTTTTTTAATACAAAATCTTACTTAAGAAAAGAGTCTCTATGAATATTAATACATTGTGAAGATATCAAAGGAGTTTGATTTTTGAACTCCCAAGCTGTTTTTCATGTTAAGACTCAATCAAGTTGATCAAAATCTTGCTCACAGAATCAAGTACAATTTCTAGAACATCAAATTCCAGGCCTAGTCATCTCTAGCTGCAGGATGCATATTTGGAATATGTACTGTATTATTACATTCTTATTTAAATTTTAAAAAATACTTTATGACATAGCAAATTGGAAATGATGTATTACAAAAACAAATCCAAATATGGAAAATTGCTAATGATGTTTTTCAGTTTAAGTATAATCTACAATCACTTTTTTTGTCAAGCATGTGATCAATGTTTTTGAAGTACATGGCACAATTTGTTGGAAATGTTTTGGAATATGTATTGTATTGTACTGTATTATTATATTCTAATTTAAATTAAAAAATAATATTGATCCATTAATAATTCATCCAGATATGGCAATGATATTGATCAGATTAAGTGTGGTCTACATTGTTTAAGTGTGATCTACAAATTTTTTGGAAAGCAAATTATCTACACTGTTTAATCTGATCTACAATATTTTTACTTAAAAAAATATATCTATGTTGGGCATGGCCGGATAGTATGTTCTGTAACTATGAAATTGCACCTTTTTTCGTTTCTTTTAATACAAAATCTCACTTAAAAAATTAATATATATCTATGTATATTAATACATTGTGAATATCTCAGAGAAGTTTGTTTTTGGAACTACCAAGCTACTTTTCATGTTAATACTCTATCATGTTGATCAACATCTTTCTCATAGAATCAAGTACTATTTCTAGAACATCAAATTGCAGGCCTAGTAGGAAATATTCAATTGGGAATGATGTTGTTCAGATTAAGTACAATCTACAGTGTTTTTGTGAGGCACGTGATCAATTTTTTTAAGTACTTTCCAGATCTGAAAAATGTTTTGGAATATGTATTTTACTGTATTGTATTATTATTTTATAATTTAAATTAAAAAAAACATATTGATCTATTAAAAAAACATCAGATATGGCAATGGATCAAATTAAGTGTGACCTATACTTTGAGACACTTTGAAGAGAAAATTTTGGTGTATGGATAAGTTGTTGTGACATGACATTGTGAGTACGGTGACTGTAGTGAACGCAATAAAGTAAGTTACATTTAGAGAAAGACATCCGCCTTCAAATTCATATATTGCATCTATGAAAAAATTTCAATTTACCCACCATGCTAAATCGATATATTGCATCAATGAAAAATGAAAAATTTCAAGTTACCCACCATGCTAAATCAATATTTGGATTCCATGAAAAACACATTCCTACACCATAACTATGCCACCCTCGAATTAATTGAAAACGGTTTTAATTCCATCAAAAATTAATTCCTACACAATAACTATGCCACCCTCGAATTAATTGCAAACGATAAGCGTTGTATAGATATTTTATAAATGGGGCCCATAGAAATAAAAGAAATAGTTTAGTTGCAAGTTGTAAATGTCGAAACGTGGTCTATTTAATATAATCAATAATTTTCCATAGGCTTAACCTAAGTTAAACCCACTGTAAGTTAGAATTTTTGGCTAGGTAACTTGGCTAGCTTGAAAAAATTGGTTGGGTAATTCAAAATATTGATAAAAAAATTTCTAGATTTAATTTTTTCATGTTAAAATATTTTCCATGAGTTGTCTCAACTACCTTTTGATCAATAAAAAATAATATTTCCAAAAGCATGTGCAATTCTAGCCAATCAAAGAAGCATCTTTTGAGATTCCTTGATTAATATTTCTAATGATTTAGATACATGGTAGAAGTGGGTGTAATGTTATGTAGGAATGTCATGCCAAAAGAGAAAGGGTGAGTGCCTTGTTTCATATATGTATCCCCTCTAGTAGATACTAGGTAGGATGGAAAAAACCATCCATATGCTTCTATGGTTAACATATTTGTGTTTGTTACTTCTAAATGAGAAGAACTTGCTAGGGGTGTAACCTCCCTAATAATAGGTATTTCTCTTATGTTATCATTACTATCTCACTCAAATAATAGATTATTAGGTCTTTGTATATCAAAATTAGACTCTCGGTTAAAACTAGGACTCCTGGGTGGATTTGAGTGTCCTAATGAGTCTGTGATGTCTTTTATTGGAATAGGGCCTGAGTTTTCCTTAATGAAACGAGGTGAATTTATGAGTACATGGAAATGACCATCTTGATAACTCAAACATTCATCCTTATATAGCCTCTCATACTCACTATATCTAGAATGAGTTTATTTTTATTTGTGATTAATTTTAGGTTCTTGGTTCTCCTCTTCCAACCCCTATGTGGGTGGATCGTTGTCATCAGAAGTCTTTGGAATCAATTTGGTAACTCTCTCTAAGAAAGAGGACTTTTTTAAATCCTTCTAGACCCATGAAAAGGATTATCATCCATGTTGTCCTACCAAAGATACAAAAGAACAAAATTGATCTCTTTGAACAACAACTAACATAACCACATAAATGAAAAAGTTCCTGAAATATTTAGAAAAAGAAGACTAACTATTCTAGTCATAAACATTGATTTTTGAAAACAAGTACACATTAGTGAGGATCCATATTCAGCGACCTTTCATAGGTCATGATGGTATGATTAGGTCCTAAGTGCAACGAACAAAGGTGCTAGAGATATTGTTATGCTAAAATTCATGCACCAGTTTCCAATGGTTAAAGTACTTTCCTTTGGAGAATATCCTTTAAAGGAGTTGAGATGGAGGTTCTACATCTACCTCAAGTACCACAAGATGTTCCCCTTGTAGTCACCTAGGTGGATCTTAGGAAAGGAAACTAGGGTCACCATTTAACACTTGGTAGCCGAAGGGAATGGTTGTTAGAAATGGATTTTGTGAATTGGTAGAAAATGTAGGACAAACATCCTAAACATGAAGTTTTGGGTGAGTAGTGGTGTCAACCTAAGCAATTTCAACACGATAATGAATCTTATAAATGCATAACCCAACTAATCCAAGTAGCATTGTACAATATTCCACTTGGACTAGTTTTACCTACAACTTGACGGCTATGTTAGAGGCACTTTCCCAACAAATAGTTACTAATAACAATGTTTTTAACACTCTCTAATTAACCCTAAAACGTAATCAATTAGTGAATTTCTAGAATGAAAAACAGCCTAAGTTATTTTCAATGCCTCTACTTTTCAAAAATAACAATTTCAAAATTTTTCAAAAGAATAAGAAATTTAAGTGCAGCTAAATATATTTCGATGTAACATTTGCACACGTTCACACTATTTAAAACTAAAGATGAAATAATTTCCAAGTCATGCAAATGTTATGATCCAATTTTTTTACGTTTTAAAGAAAACGCAACTTCAAACAACAATTAATCTATTGCATACAAGAAAATCATAATTGATATGTCTATCATTTTGGTGAAAACATCTTCTAATGCTATACTTTTCGACCATAACCATAAGCCAATTTTAAGAAGAAACAAGGTTAACAACTATTCTTAGACTCAAATAGGTTGTCGGGTCTACTAGGAGACAACGTTTTTGAAGCCAAATTTTCTTTCGAGCAAGGATTTAGGAGCACAAACAACTTGATTATTCTATCGGTATTCACATTCAAGTCTTATTAATCACTTGAAATCAAATGAAAAGAAACACAAGACACTTCCAAAATGTTTCACAAACTATTGTCTCAATATCAAGACAAACACACTCAAACACAACCCATACTTGTAAAAATAGGACACAAAAGCTCCTATACTCTTTACATAATCCAAACACTCCAAATTTTTTTTGGAAAAGGAGTGTATAATTAAGAAAAAACTCCGAATAATGAAAGAATACAAGAATATGTAAAGGTATGTTTATTGGCCTAAAATGCAAGAATATATACCTTAGTTTATTCGAGTATGTATACATTCTTCTACAAGAAAGCATATTACAAGGAAGCAAGGTCCATATCATCTCTTACATGTTTTTGCAAGACTATGCGAGAGGCATCTCGATGGAGTTGGTGGGCGGTCTTCCAACCACTAGGAAGGGACATGCCTATTTATTTTTGGTAGTTGACATATTCTTCAATATCTGCATTGTTTTACATTGCAAAAAGATCACCAAAGAACACAAAGAAGCAAGTATGTTCTTTGAATAGGTCTAGGTGGATGTTGGGATTCCAAGGACCATCATCAAAGACAAAGATACTAGATTTGTCAGTACATTTTAGACTACACGTTGGGAAAATATAAACACTAAGTTGAATACATCTACAACATTCCATCTACGCGGATAGATAAAAATAATCAATAGAACATTGGTACAACTTTTAAGGGGTTCTTATCATAATCATCCAAAGTATTAGGATGAAAATGTGATCTACATCGAACATTCTTATAACATAGAGTCCATACTTCCATTGGGAAATCTCCTTTTAAAACTTGATTTGCATACTTTCCACATTCACATCTAGCTGTAGCTGTTGTTTATGGATAGGAAGGGGGTGAGGAAAGACACCGCACATGAAGCATTAAGCCATACTTTGTGTCGGCCAAAGAAAAATACAATACTTAAAACTAATACTTAGTGTCGGCCAAAGAAAAATACAATAATACTTAGAAGTAAATATTTTATCTCTATATGTATATATATTCACGTCATTTTCACTTTTTTCACATTTAAAAAGCTCAAAGTTCCTTATTCTTCAGGAGCACTTGATCTAGAATGCTCTCTTTCGACCTCTAAGAAGATCGAGCGTTATCGAAGTTCCGTTGAAGTTTTCTCCGATTTCAATACTGAAAATGGAGAGAGCGGCATATGAGAGCAACGTCGATATGAAGAGTCCTATAATAACGGCTCAAGCGATAGAAATATTTGACAAGGTAGTCATAGATCTCTGTGAAAAGATTTTTCCAGAACAGGTACTATGGGAAGCAAGTGAAAATCATCAACATTCTTCACAGGTGGAGAGTGAGGGTGTTCAGCAGCACTTAATCTCAAGTGTTATCTACAGATCTGTAAGGCGATCGAATCAAGATGACTGGGAAATTGAGAATATCTGGGATAATGTAAACGTAAGTCGGTTGGACGACATGCGAAGGGCCGAAAACTTTGAATACCTTCTAAACTTTCAAAACGATATTAAGACTGCAATGGCGGAAAACATTAATGTTGTTTTGAGACGAACTATAATGGATTGGAGCCGAGAGGACGGGAATGTTCTGAGCGTGCAGGTTGTATGGAATGGAAGTTTCATGGAATCTCAACGGGTAGTGGAACTCGTTGATCAGTTTAATGACGATAGTCCTTTGATACAACTTAGACGTGAAGAATTCTCTCTTCATCCTCAGCTAAGACGACAGTTTATTTCTCGTCATGAAACAAATCCAGTAATTGCTTCTATAGCAGCTATTTATTCTTCGCCAAAGGTTATTATTGACGACGGACTACTGTACACAAGTGATGATGATGCTAAGGGATTTTCATGTGCAATTTGTCATGATATGATTCCGATTGGGTGTTCAGCAAGGCAACTGCCTTGTAAGCATCTCTTCCATGCACGTTGCATCATAACTTGGTTTATCAATCGATGTAATTGTCCATTATGTAGAGACGATTTCCATAACTCTCTATATAACATTTCTTAAAATGTTTTATCAGTAAAAATACTAATTTTATTTGATTTAAGGAAACTGAAAATAAGTATTTGTTTCTTACAATTGATTATGTATTTCTATTTTCAATCAAAATATCACATGTCAACAAAATAAAAAAACTTGTAATGTTACTTTAAAAGTAAAGTGTTATATGTGTCTATGAAAAAGATTAAAATGCATCTATATTAAATTTTATTCCACATTATCAAAGATGTGTTGTCTAATAGAAAGTGTAGTGTAACATTGAATGCAAATGATGATTATTATTGTATAGTGTTTGGTCTACAACCAAATATGATTCCTAGAGCATCATAATTGTGGGGAGTTAAAAGTTTAGGATTTTCTTCATAGAAAATATTTTTAAATTGCACTTTGTTGTGGGTTTACATTGGAGATTTAGTGAGAGTTATTTTATCTTTAACTTTTCTAGTGTCACAAATTGCAAGTTATTTGATCTCATGAAATTATATGAATCGTCCAAGAATTTGTTGGACAATGGAGCTCATAAGAGTTTGTTCTTATTTTATTAATGTTTGTGTTCTTCTTTACATTAATTAAAATGTAGTTATACTTTTGATCTTCTAATTTGGGGTTGGCTTACTCCTCGTAATATATTACTTATCTCTTAGCTTACAATTTTTTTATTGCAGCACAACTTCTTACAATTGGATGTAATAGTACTTTAAATATGGCCACATTATGTGAAGTCACTCCCCAATGATTTGCCTAAGACTTGGACTCTTTATTGCACTTGCAGTAGCGAGGTGCGAGGAGCTTTACAGTCCAGTAGGGGGGAGATGTTGTCGATCACCTTGGAGAGGGATCCAATTTCTTAAGGCGTATTTTTTTTCTTGATGTGTAAAAAATTTAAGATAAAAGAAATTACACCTCAAGGAATGTCCCTCATCTGCTTAATAGATTCGAGTTTATGATGGGTCTATGCTCATTCAAACCTCTGTTAAGTCTTAGGTGGTTTCGAGTAGAGTATGGAGCAATCTTATGGAACCTTTTGTCTCCCATGTTATTTCTCTTGTTCTTGTACATTAGGTACACTCATAGTCACGTTCTCAATGGGGGAGATAATTTCTTGTATGAGTAGCATAGTATATGGTGTATTTCGTTTAATTTTAATTTCTTCTATGAGTAGGCGTTATATCCCTCTTTTCACCCTAGGGTTTCAAAGCACAAATGAGTACCCATCGACATCAAGGAGCTCATGATAGAAGCTCCGCAGGTAAAGCTTGTAAGTATGATTATCGTTTGCTAAGTTGTAAAGTGAATTTCTAGACTTAAGAGACTAAAAGACTTGACACAATGAAACGAATGGGGCATGGAATCCACTAGGTATGATTATCGTTTCCTAAGTTGTAAAGTGAATTTCTAGACATAAGAGACTAAAAGACTTGACACAATGAAACGAATGGGGCATGGAATCCACTAGGGGGAGAGGGTGAACGGCTTGGTATCCATGAGTTTTGATGACAACGGTCGTCCTTGTGCCATGCGCACTTAAAGTGAATTGTAATGTTCATTGAGAAACAATTAAGTTTATAAGTGTTTTAATAATTAGTCGTAGATAAGGACGCCGAAGAAACTTCTAGTCACCGCAAGGCAGTGACAAGTTCATATAACCTAACTATTAGCATGATTCTAACCCGCATTAAATACCATTAAGTAAAATTAAGGATTTAACCTAAATAACATTGATATCCCTAAATAACATTGATATCGTAGCCTTGGAAAATGATTTTGTTAAATTTTCTAAGTGGAAAAGGATTAGTATTTTCCTAATTATAAATTAGGAATAAAAGATAAAAATGATTTATTATACCAAGAAAACATATTGGTATTTATAAATACTATTTAAATATTATTGTAATTGAGTTAAATAATGTAAATTAGATTATTATTGTAACTAAGCTAACCTTAGTTAGCTAAGGATTAAATAAAACTAACTAAGGTTAGCTCAGTTAAAGATTGACTAAGTAATTCGATCAGTTAAGATTAACTAAAGTTAATAAGTAAGTTCAAACAAGAACTTATCATGAGAAGTGAAAGTACATAAAATAACATTCGCTATAAAGAAGGAACTAATGTGCTCATAAAAAGGGGAGATCTTCAAAGGTGAAGAATCCACAGCAAGATGAATAAGATTGAATGGAGAAAAGGAATATTAATCTCATACCCTAGTGGATTCTTCTCAGCTAAGGGGTGTTTTCTCAGTGGGAAAACCTATGTAAGACAGAGATAAGTTGGATGGGAGGAACGTTGTAGTCAATTTTTCAAACCCCCATTTTAATTGCTAAGGTAAGTATCTTTTTCCATTTTTTTCCAGTAAGATATTTTATTGAATGCATGCTTAAGAATTTCATGCATTACTAGAAGTAAGTCAGGTTAAATTGCTATTATGTGTTCGTATTCATCTGTATCATAGTGTAGCTGTACTTAGATTAGATATATGATTTAGGAGGCATGAGTGTACACAGTTCTGTGGATATTATAATGGTAATTTCGGTGCTTTATTGGAAGTTTAAATAATTCATACCCTCTATTAGCGTAGAGATTAAATACATGCCTAATTTTAAGCTTAAGAAATTAGATTAGTAATTAAACTAATCTTTGTTGATATTATACAGATTTAATATAAACCTTAAAAATGTAGAAATACAGAGATAAAATTCTTTGTCAATAATAGGAATAAGTCAGAAACTTCATTTTACAAACTGTATATATATGTGTTTTGAAGTTCTATGCAGATTGTGTAATTATATGTATTACTTGAGAAATTATGTTCAAATCTAATAAGTTATTCAAAGATCTTTATTTATATTGTAGAAACATGGTTTCAAATACACCCTATGTTATGAGCATAGGAAATAAATCATAGCCCCTTCAATAGATAAATCATTCCTATTCCTTTTTGGAAGTTGACCTCTCTCTAGGTCGATCTGGGAAGAATATTTTCCAATATTCTTTAAACGTTTCCACAGATGGCAACGCTACTTACCTAATCCATTTTCTTGCCCTCTATTAGTTACTAATGTAAATATCACATGTGGTTATTTCCTCTGATGCAAGGCGCCTTAGAAAAGTAAGGTTCTTGCTTAACAATACACACAACACACATGTTCACATAGATAAGATGCAAAGAACATGCCAAAAGCTGGCTTATATTACTTCTCCGAATCGGTTACAATGCAATATGCAAGGAATGAAATAACTAACTATCTTTCGGAATTAGCCATTACAATACAGAAGTAACTGTGTGTTATTTCAGTGTGTCGATCGTCACCCTCTCCTAGTTCATTGCAGAACTCTGAGCTATGGCTTGGTCTTCTTAGCTCTGTAGATGTGTGACTTCCCTATCCAATCTACCAGATTTCTCCTGAGCTCTGCTTGAATCTCCAAAATTCTAAGTCCCTCGGCTGATCTTCCCGCCTCGGCCTTCTACTTTGCTATTGTTGTTCCCGAGATCACTCTGATCCCCGAGACACGCATCCTCTGTCTGTCGATCTCCTAAGATCCTGTAGACCTGCAACTGTGAACGCTCCAATCGTGCTGCACAGCCTTTTCCTATGACGAAATCTCTCATGTCTTCACCCACCTGCAATATCTTCCATTAACTTCCTTAGCAATCTTGAATTTTTGTGAAGTAATCTCCTTCAATTCCCTGCATCCTTTTGACAGGATACAGTAATCTGTCACATCGGCCATACTGTCTGTCACCTTTGACTCACCTTTTCGCTTCCTTTCGCACTCTTTAGGATTTTCAGGCTTCACTAGTCCTCCCCTTCCACCTCGCTTGGCTTATGCTCAAACCTCTCTGTGTCGTGGTTTGACTCATTTCGGCCATGTACATCCCTGCTCAATTTATCGTCTTTCAACCCTAAAATGTCGACTCCCGAATTTCGCTGCATCTATCGGCTACATACCCGACTGCTCCTGCTCGACTTATTGACTTTGACAAGTCAATCTGCTCTTCTGCACCAGTGGTCGTCGACACTTCTGCTGGTCGGCCTTCTTCATGTTGACTAACTTCAAATGATCTGCCTAGGTGTCGAAGCTCCTGCATTAGACTCCCCGGGTGAAAAAGAACTTGAATACTCTGTCACTCTCCTGAACTCTTCCTTGGAAATCCACTTCGCCTCCTACAACTCATAATTCTCCGATCGCAATAATTTTTGCTTCTTTTGTTAACTGCGCGTACGCCTGACTCCATGTTCCTCTACTACTTCTACGATTTCTTCTATCTGTCAATCTGGAATCTGCTCTGTCTAGTCGATCTTCGACACTTCTACGCTTCCACTACTTCATCCTTCTTCAAATTTTTACAGATTTGAGGCATTGAATGTTGGTGAAATGCTCAAGTCATTCGGCAGCTCTAACACATAAGCATTGTCTGAAATTTTCTTCAGAATCTTACATGGTCGAATCTTCTTAAGCTTCAGCTTGCTATATGTTCTTGTCGAAAATATTTCCTTCCGCAAATGTCCAAAGACCAAGTCTCCCTCACTGAACGACCGTAGTCTCTTCTTTCTGTCTGCTCTCAACTTGTAATCCGTGTTACTCTTTTCTATGCGCTTTAACACATCTTCATGCACTTATTTCGAATGCTCTACAAATGATTAAACATCTGCGCTTTTCCTGATTTTTTTCTCAGTAACTCGACCAAATCCACCACTCCATGTGGGATTCTTCCCTAAACAATATGGAATGAGCTCAAACCTGTCGACTGATTGACAAAAATTATATATGCAAACTCTGCTTGTGCTAACACATTCTCCCACTACTTGGGTCTGTCAGTCGTCAAACATCTCAGAATATTTCCCAAAATTTTGTTCACCACCTCGGTCTGTCTGTCTGTCTGCGGGTGATATGTCGAGCTGAACTACAACTTCGTGTCCAGTTTATTCCATAGAATTCTCTATAAATGTTCCATAAACTTGGTATCTCTGTTCGATGTGGTACTCTTTGGAAACCCATGCAATCTGACTACTTCCTTGAATAATAGTACAGCAATGCCTGTGGCATCACTTGTCTTCTGACACAGAATAAATTGTGCCATTTTTAAAAATCTATTGACTACAATGAATATTGAGTCTCTCCCTTGATGCATCTTCAGCAATCCCTACACAAAATCCATGCTCAGGTGATCCCATGGGGTATCTGGTATAGGTAATGGTGTATACAACCCCGTGTTCTGACTTCTCCCTTTTTCCAACTAGAAAACTCTACATTTTTTAACCCACTTTCCGACATCTATCGTCAATCCTGGACAATAATAGTTCTCTTCGACCAATGCCTTGGTCTTGTTGATGCCAAAATGACCTACTAATCAACTGCTATGCAACGCTCAAATTACGTTCTCCCTTACTGATCCTCTGGGGATGCGTAACTATTGTCCCTTGAATAGGTATCCCTCTTGGATAAAATAATCCAAGTCTGGAGTCCTATCAACACTCCACGGTTCACGACAAGCCTCCCATGCTATCGCAAAATCCTCATTGGTCTCATACTCAATATTTAAAAACTCTATTCCTGTTGCCTGAACCGTCATCGTGTTAGAAAATGCAACTCTTTAACTCAGCGCATTGGCAATCTTATTCAACTTGACTGACTTATCTCGCAACATGGATGTATATCCATGTAAGAATTTGATTCATTTCATGTGCCTATGATTCAACTTTGACTGAGTATTCAGATACCTCAATGCTTGGTGATCTATGTACAACACAAATTCCTTGGGAAACAAATAATGCCTCCACTTCTTCAATGCCTAGACAATAGCATAAAATTCTTGGTCATAGACCGAATATTTCCACTCTGCATCATCCAACCTCTCACTGAAGAATGCAACTGGTCGACCCTCCTGGCTCGACACTGCTCCAATTGTTGTTCCACTTGCATCACAATCGACTTGGAAAATTTTGTTGAAATCTAGGAGCTCCAACAGTCGGCTTTGAGTGACCCTTTCCTTCAACTTGTCGAAATCTTGCTAGGCTACCTACGTCCGCTTGAACTCACCCTTTTTCATGCACTGTGTCAAAGGTGCACAAATCCGATTGAATCCCCAAATGAACTTCCTGTAGAAACTGGCAAGTCCATGGAAACTCATGCAACCCTTCTTTTGCCTTGAATGTTGTCTTCCATTCATCTCCTTCTCTAACCTGAATCTTGTGATAACCGCTTTTCAGGTATATCTTTGTGAAGTACTCGCTCCACTCAAGCAATCCATCAAGTTGTCCATTCTCGTTAATGTAAACCCATACTTGAACGTGTTCTTGTTGATGGCTCTGGAGTCTGTACACATTCTCCATTATCCACCTTTCTTCGGCGCTAATACTGTTGGTATCACGCACAGACTGAGAATTTATCTGATCAACCCTCTGTCCAACAACTCCTGGACCTGCCGGTTGAGTTCCTGACCATCTCTCGGACTCATCCTATGCGGTGATTGTTTTGCAACACTCGACCTTGGAATCAAGTTGATCAGATGGGATATGCTCCTTGTTGGCGGCAATCCCATCGGTGTCTCATCGACTACTATGCTTCGAAAATCGTCAAGCATCTTCCTGACTTCGACCAGAATCTTCTCCATTGTCGCCTTCTTGACACATGGCCCTTTCAGAATGATAGCATCACACCCGACTTTCTATTCCTCCTCTGCAAGGAATTCTTTTGTTGACAACATCAGCACTCGCTTCTCCCAAAATTTGCTCTCATCGTGCTTATAGTCGGATTGCTCCTCCAGCCTCAGCTTAAGAGTCCTCTCCACAACACTTTTCCACACTGTGACTGTGTTTGCTCAACCATCATAGATCATCTTCCAATCATATTTCCATGGTCTCCCTAACAACATATGACACACGTCAATTGGGATTACGTCATAGAGTACACTGTCTTCAAATCCATCGACTCTGAAGTTAATCATGAACTATTTGGTCACCTTCACATGATGTACTTTTTGCAACCATGAGATCTTGTATGGGTGTGGATGTTCCCGGCATTTTAACTTTTCCTTGTCGATCACCTCTATCGACACAAGATTCTCAGTGCTTCCACCATCAACTATGGTCTTGCAACGCCATTCTCTGATTCACACCTTGATTCGAAAGATATCCTTCCGTTGTGTCGTCTCTCGATCATCACATTTGTCATGGGAAGAAGGGGAAAACGATTTGGGGTTTTAGAGGCTATTTTGGCCCATTGTATGCTTATACATCTGTGGGAGAAGTTGGTTTTCTTCCCTGGGGTTGGATTCCTCTTCCCACAATCCATTTTTGGTGTGCCTACGTTTTGGGAAAACCCCTATCCATCTAGTTCCTAAGTCCCACTGCTGAAAGTGTGCTCCAGATCCCATATCTGAGTTTGGTGTACAAGAGAATGCTGGGGTTGAGATGGATATCCATTGGTTTGGCTAAACTGAGCTTGAGAGTTCCCTTTTCCTTGTAGATATCATGCCCAGCTCGAGGGTGGTCTTTGAGTGCTGAAAGAATACAGGCTAGACAGAGACCTATGGTTGGGAGGAACGTTGCAGTGACATAGCTAGTTGTTTGGTTCAATTGCACAACAAAGATAAGTGTTTTATATCTATGTGTTTTACCTCTGCAGTGTTTAAATTAATGACTACTGTTGATATATTGAGTGCATATGAAAACATGTGTGTGGATGAGTTTATTTCCGCTGTGTATATTTCTTTAATTTACATCTGAACACATTTGTTTTTAACTGTATGCATCTAATGAATTGGCTGAGTTTTTATGAAAATCCCCATAGAATGGCATCATGTTACCTTCCTTGCATTAGGTCCAAGGGTGGGGACGTTACATTTGGTATCAAAGCTGCTGGTTGCAGCATTGGGCCTTCATGGGCTACCTATCACAGCTTGCAGGGTGGTCGACCGGAAATTTTTTTAAGTTCACCAAACCAGAAGAACTCGGTGAGTTCATCCGCAACGGCGGAAAACGTTGGTGAGTTTGCGCCGCAGTGTCGGAAGGAATTGGCGAGTTTCCGCCACAGTGATGGAAGGAAAAGCTAAGTTTTCGACTGGAAGAACTCAACAAGTTTGTCTGCAAAGGCGGAAGAACTCAGTGAGTTGGTCCACAACGGCGGAAAGAGTCGGTGAGTTGGTCCGAAAATTTTTCTAAGTGTCTTTCGGCGGAAGAACTTGGCAAGTTGGTTGGCAACGGCGGAAGAACTCAACGAGTTGGTCCGCAATGAACCGACAGAGAATCAATAAGTTCACGAAAAAGAAGGAAAAATTCCGGCAGAATGTTATGAGTTTTGCTCCGCAACGGCGGAAGAGATGGGCGAGTTGCTCCACAATGGCGGAACCGCAACGGCGGAAGAGATGGGCGAGTTGCTCCGCAATGGCGGAACCATAATGACGGAAGAGATGGGTGAGTTGCTCCACAACGACGGAAGAGATGGGAAAGTTTCTCCGCAATGGCGGAAGAGATTAGTAAGTTTGTCTGCAACAGGTCGGAAGAGAATTGCCAAGTTCGCCGAAACAGGGAATCTCAGCTGTTTTCCAAGGAAATTTTTCAGGTGTTGAAAGTTGAAAAATGGCTTTGAAATCACGCTCCAGATTGTGCGAAATTGAACGATTTACAAAACCTAGTCGTCCCCCGGAGACAATCATTGAAAGTGTGAAATGCATTCTTGGGATGAGAAGCAAGAATTGCATGGAAGATTTGTGGAAGCCTTATTAAAAGTAATTGGCTGTGATATGCATCGCGGAAGAGCAATGGGAGCAGCAAGGCAACATTGATAAGAGGGAAGCTTCTCACCTTAACTATTTCTTTTATAGCATAGGAATTGCATATTTGGAAAATAGCAAGAATGAATGTTATACACGTATGTATATATTGAATTGCTATTTTGTGAGAAGATCATAGCTAATGATTGTGTGCTTGGTAGGAAAGCCCATGAATTTGGATCAGCTATGATGTGGAAGAGGAAACCCCATGCTACAATGAGGAAATCGGGAAGGGGGAATTCCTTCACTCCTCTCTTGCTATTGTATTTATATTTCCTAAGTTTCATAAGTTGAAAATTATGGCATAGGGATGTTGGAAATGCAAGAGAGAAATGCGTATGAATTAATGGGCATGATTAAGGAGTCATTGCATAGTGCATGTGAGTCACTTATGCATAAAGCATGATGTTTCATATGGGTAAAGGTAGTGAAAGTTACACATGCAATAGCCCATTAATGGTATTGCTTATGGTTGATCACCAGTAATGTTGTTGATAATGGTTGTATGAATCATACCATAGAATCATGATTGAAAATGTAAGAGATTAGATAGCTGAAATGAATGTGCACTAGATGGCATATTGATAAACATTGCATAGTGCATGTAAAAATACTTGTGTATATATATGATATTGCATATTGGTAGAATAGTGAGGTTTTGCATATGCAATGAACCACTTAAAGATGATTATGGTGGTTGTTAAATAACTAGTCATGTTTGCAACGGTTATGGGACCAAAGACAACCGAAGCATGGCTAAAAATGTGGATGATGATTGTTGCATATGAACAACAACCTTATGAAGAAAAGATGGTGCAACAAATCTATGATCACGAGGTTGAAAAAATGACCGTGTAACCTTGGTGAAAGGCCATCATATTTGTGCTTGAGTGCATGGATGTTGAAAGAGGATTTGGTAAGATCCATTCAACTATGTTTAAACTCTATTGATTTGATTTGCATGCGGTATCAAGTGCTTGAATTTGAATGCTAATCTACTGAGTATGATGACGTGTGGGTAAGTAAGGGAAAGGATCCTTACACCCTATAATTGCTTAGAAACCTCAATGCATTCATATGAAATTATAGCATGCCATTGTGTATGTTGGATTATAAGTTTAAATAACCAAAGAAAGTAAAGACCTATATTCATGTTATGGTAGTATATGCCATATGAAATAGGCATGGTAAGGCTATAATATGTTGGAATGCATAGTATTTGCGGATTGATGCAAAGTTGTATTGAGGGATTATGCATTGAGTTAATGCACATTAAAATATTATGTGAATGTTGTGAATGTGCATGCATATGTGTAAGTGCACATGTTGAGATGCATTGCGAGAATGCACGGTTGTGATATGTATAGGTTTCAATGCATTTAGATAATAGATGAAATGGTGAACCATTGTTAATACTGAGAGCATTTCATGAGCTGCTTTGAATGTAGGAGAAAGATTGCATGAAGAAGGTAAACATGATGATCGGCTAACATAGTTCTATGTGGAAGGACAGAGATTGCATTGAATGTGAAGTAATGAGTACTTACACTTTATTTAAATTGCACGGATAGTGTACCCATCTCTTGCAATTTTATTGATGATAACGATGCATATATAGATATATACATATATTTGATTGCACCCGAAATGCTAATAGCTGAACGTGTTTGAATTATTGAGTGTTATAATTCTGAGATCACTTCAGTGCCTGTTGTAGCAATGAAAGGATTATATGCATAGATACTCACAACATGTTTCGCTGATTGAAGTTTCAAATTTCAGGTAGATTGTTTTGAGCATGGCAAATATGGGAAAGCCCATCACGAAGATTGGAATCTACCATGAGAAAGAGCCAGATGATATGAGAACAGACTCTTGGCTAAGAAAATCAATTCTGCAGAGAACAAAATTGCAACTTCATACTTGAATTTAATTATTAATGTCATCAAATGATTAAGGAAAATCAGATTTGAATTTTATTATTAAATGCTGCTTACTATTTGGCTATTTGATAAATGTGCTAGGAAGACACATTACAGGAAGACCATGTGTGATGACCTGCAGAAGCCAAACTCCATGGGAAGGACCCCATGTTTTGGAAATGGGTTTCGGGTGAAACACCATTACATCTATTAAGGATGACATCTTAGCTAAGTTGAATGTTGGAAAACCATGAGAGTGAGATGGTAAAGCTATGCCAAGAAGACATGTGTGGAATATGGAACGTGGAAAGATTGGGGTGGCAAACCGAAGAACTATTGACTCAGAGAAGGGAGCCCCCATTCTTCACAAATGAAGAAAAGATACATCTGCAAAATGAATGAGTATTCTGTGACCCTAGATAGAACATGCATGTCTAAATTATTAGGGTTAATATGCAGTGCATGCTCTACTTTATTTATATATATTATTTCAGACTGCTTGAGTATGATTAGGGCCTACATGGCTCACATTGGAAAGGGGGTGCACACCTTTTCTAGTGGCGGGTCATGATAGGGTTGTCAATATTAACTACACCCTAAGGGAATGGATGCATTCCTAGTGTTTCAATACTTGATAGTGAATGCTATGGAATGTGGTTGCGATTTTGAGAAGCAATATTGATAAGCCTACTTATCTTTCTTGTGTTGTCAGCCTACACAGAAGCCAATTGGTACTATACATTAAGAGGCAAACTGAAGAAGGGTACGAAGAAGTACTGTATAGTAATTGGTAACCTTTCTATGCTCACACTAAATAATACTGGAAGGGATGGACAAACCCAGGGAGTTGTGTAGTGAAAAGGGGGTATCATCCTTATGTGAGTGGGGCCATGTTAACGTGCAGTTAAGAAAGTCACCTATAAAGTTCCTAAAAGGAACCACCGATTTGCATAAGAGAAGGAGTGGCGTCGTTGTATGAATGAAGACTTGATGTGTGTGTGAAGGGTTATGGTGCAAGAAGGTGTGGTGACATTGGTGAAGGCATAAAATTTCTATTGGGTCAGCAGTAGGAGGGCGGGTGCCAAGACTGACTGGAAACCCTGAGATGCCTATTGGGTCAGCAGTAGGAAGGTGGGCACTAAGACTGACTGAAAACCCTGAGATGCATATTGGGTCAACAGTAGGAAGGTATGCGCCAAGATTGACTGAAAACCCTGAGATGCCTATGGATCAATAGTAGATCCTTGACCTATAATGGTCGGTGGCGTAGTTTCCTTCCATTGGTTGATGACCCAGACGAATGTGTTGGCTTGGCACTGGAGAGGGCCAACCAGGTATGGGACTGGTTGGGAACCACCAAATGCTTGGTAAATCTAGCCGATGGGGAGGTGTACTGGTTAAGCATTAACTATATCCAAGTCCATAGGAGATTCCAAGGCTTGCAAAGCGAAGCAAGACCCTGTGGACCAGAGGGGAAACGCGCAGTACAGATAAGTATTCATTTTCATTTATGTCTTGTTTGGAATAACGAATATTTCAGGTATATGTCTTATAACAGCTAAGCTGATACACTATTGTTTCTTTGTTGGAAACCTTGGTCATTGCATGAAGGCAAGACCCTGAAAGACTATAAATTGCTGGTAAATCCAGTGAGTAATTGAGTGGGCAATATAAATTGCTGGTAAATCTAGAGAGTAAATGAGTGGGTGATATAAATTATTGAGAAATCGAGCGAGTAGCTGGTTGAACGCTATAAAGTTCTTGATAAGTCCAGAGAGTGACTAGTTGGGCATTAACTACTTGATATGGTAAAGCAGTGTGTACGCTGGCCCAACATCCCTTAAACAATTGATAAAACCAATCGGAGCACTGGCCTAGCATATTGCTAAAGGAAATGATTGATAAACCCAGTCGACGTACTGGCCTAGCATTGCCTATTCGAATGATTGTGGAGTAGCCTATGTGCTGGCCCAACATTCATAATTGTATCCATGGGAAATCCAAGGCTCGTAAAGCAAAGAAGGATCCTGTGGAATAAAGTGAAGACATCCAATACAGATAAGTATTTAGTTACCTTGCAGCTTCTTGCTTATGAATATACGTGTGTATACAATTTGGTTATGATTTCCTAAACTCTTGTTTAGAGATCAACCCTATGAAAATGAACTAAACATGTGAATTGATTCAATGTTTGAGTGTAGGTATTGTTGGAAGCAAGGATTATGAAGGCATCCTAGAGATGCATGTGGACATGTGACCGTCCTAAAAAGCTCAATATGAGCAGTGATGAAAGATGGTGCTAGTGGACACGAGTGGATCCTAACAGCTAAAGGTTCTGTAGGAAATAATGGGGAGGTGTTCCCTAGTTGAAAATCCATATACAAACCTTAGACACTAAGTGTCATAGCCAAGAAAGGAAAGTCAAAGAGTTCACATTGAAGTGAAAGAGACTAAGGAGCATGAAACCACAATGATGGTGTAGCTCCATAATAGAACAAGACTAAGAGGGAGAAACCCCTACTCTTCTCTTTCCTTTCGATTGATGCATTTATAAAACAACAAATTGTTGAGAGCATGTCATGGATGAAAATAGATTTGTTTAATTGCTTGAGATGAATTGTGAATGCTGAAATAGTAAATTTCCTGTGAAAGAATGAACATGAATGAGTTCATGTGTATGTTGGAAAGCATGAAAGTGTGGAAGTCCCATGAAGAAAGCATGGACATTCCATGTCAATTGGGAAAATAATTGACTATTTTTAATGTTCATGGTATGCTTGTCCTAACAAAGAATTTCCATGATGAATTTCATAGGTAAGAAAGTGAAACAACTGGTTGCAGCTGGCACAAGAAAGTGTTGCTAGTAAGCAAAGTGTATTCAGTTGTTTCCATTAGCCATGGCAACAGACCGAGGGCTATTAGAATTGGCTGAAAGTCTTCTTCAAACAATTGCTAGGAGCCCAGAAAATCTTGGAGAGATGCTCAAGCTATAGAGGCAGCATAATGAGATGAACCACAAGGTTTTGTCGGACTCTATTCACTTGCAAAAAAGAGGTAAAAAGCATTTTGGGAGCAATCAGTAAGGGAAAGGAAAGTGGATCCATGAAGAAGCATTCATCCAATCGGTCAATTAAGAAACGTTCAAGGTAGGAAGACTCAAAGGAATTTGAGCAAAAAAAGGTAAAGCAACCAATGAAATGTTGGGGATGTGGAGGAAATCATTGCCTCCGCGACTACCCAACAATGGAACATCAAGAGGGTAGCCTCCATAAAGTTTCCAGACTAGTAGATCAGTAGGAAGGTAAAGAAATGGAAGGCATTGTTTTGGAACAATGCCCTCATGCAGAGCTAGAAGGTCCCAGCCAACAGGAGCAATTTGTGAAGGCCAAAGGACTTGGTCCTGAAGACCCAAGAAAAGGGTGAAATGCAGGACAGACCTGCCATATTTTGTGAATTTTGGACATGTATATAGTGTGTATGTGTTCCTAGGTATTGGAACACCGAGGACGGTGTTATTCCAAGGGGAGGGGAATGTAATGTCCCCCATTTTGACCTTTGTAATATTTTGGGCTATAATTTAAATAATGTATGCATATTATGTATGATTCATAGCGTGGAGCTCAAGGCCAAGGCCTCGCTAGTGAACGCTCGATCTAGAAGAGCCAAGTATTTGAAATTATGCTACCCATGCGCTAGTGAACCATGGGAATTGTAAATATGCATTTTAATATAAAATCCCACAACTAGCTATGCAATGCAACAAGAGATGGGGGCATGATGTTACAAGGAAATTGGGAGGGAAATATTCAAACCCTTGAGCCAATCAAGTCAAGCCAAGTGTCAATGAGAGAACCCATGAACCCTCAACTACCCATGTTGACTTTTGTACCCAATCATTGATTTATCCCAAGAGTTGGTTGAGGTAGTTAATGCCTTGGGGAAGGGGAGGTATGGCTATCCAAATTTGAGTATGGGCAAGTCACCCTGCATGGAAATTCATGTTTGGCTTCTTGAGAAAGAAAAGAGCCATGAATTGCTCCCCAATCCATTACCCATTTACCAACTTTGCCCTCTCATGAGTTTGGAGCTACTTGGGCGTTTTCCTCACTGGTTTTGCTGTGTTTACCTTCATTTTCCTAGCTGGGAAGGGAATTTTTGTTGTGGCTAATAGTGGGGAAGAAGGGGAAAATGATTTGGGGTTTTAGAGGTTGTTTTGGCTCACCGTATGCTCATACATCTGTGGGAGAAATCGGTTTTCTTCCTTGGGGTTGGATTCCTCTTCCCACAATCTGTTTTTTGTGTGCCTACGTTTTGGAAAAACCCCTATCCATCTAGTTCCTAAGTCCCACTGCTGAAAGTGTGCTCTAGATCCCATATCTAAGTTTGGTGTGCAAGAGAATGTTGGGGTTGAGATGGATATCCATTGCTTTGGATAAACTGAGCTTGAGAGTTCCCTTTTACTTGTAGATCTCATACCCAGCTTGGGGGTGGTCTCTGAGTGCTGAAAGAATACAGGCTGGGCAGAGACCTATGGTTGGGAGGAACATTGCAGTGACATAGCTAGTTGTTTGGGTCAATTGCACAACAAAGATAAGTGTTTTCTATCTATGTGTTTTACCTCTGTAGTTTTTAAATTAATGACTACTATTGATATATTGAGTGCATATGAAAACATGTGTGTGGATGAGTTTATTTCTGCTGTGTATATTTGTTTAATTTACATCTGCACACATTTGTTTTTAACTATATGCATCTAATGAATTAGATGAGTTTTTATGAAAAGCCCCATAGAATGGCATCAGGTTCCCTTCCTTGCATTGGGTCCAAGGGTGGGGATGTTACAAATGCGTAATGCCATGTTCCAGACTATCGAAAGATTGTTGTGCTTGATCGTCCCAAATGAACAGGATGTCCTTCTTAAGTAGTCTCATGTAGCCGTGTTCCTTTTGAGTGGAATTACAAAAAAAATGCCATAATTAAGTTGCCTTCCCTTGAAAACTTTGAAGTTTCGTAATGTCAGTAGGAGGTGGGAGAGAGACAATGGCTTCCACCTTCAAGGGATCAATGTGGATCCCATCCTTCAACACAATAAAACCTAGGAGGCGTCCAAACGCGACGCAAAAATACACTTGTGAGGGTTCATAGGGATGTTATACCATCTGTATTTGAGGAATACTGTCGCCAAATGATGAATGTGTAACTCACGCTGTCGTGAATGGGCCGGTAGGTCATCAAGGTAAGGTACCACGAAGTCCTTCACATAATGAAAAGTGTACGACATGGCCCGCTGAATGTGGCACCATCATTTTTGAGACCAAAAGGGAGCTTGTGATAAGAAAATGTGCCCCAAGGGAAGATGAAATTTGTCTTTTGTTGGTCAGTAAGGTGGATCTCAATCGAGTTGTAACCGGCGAAGCCATCCATAAATGAGAATATGACAGTTCCAGCACAATTGTCTATGATCTGATGGATAAAGGGAGTGGGGTAATTTTCCTTAGGACAAGCCTTGTTCAAATCCTGATAATCGACAAAGACATGAATGGTGTTGTCATATCCTTGGGAATATTCGACCAATATATTATCTCTAACTCCAAATTTTTGATAAAATTCACTAGTTAAATTTTTGACAATTTTTTCAAACAGAGCAGGAAGTAAGTGATGGGGACTGAGGCAAGATATGAGGATGGTAGGATGAACATTGAATTATGGAAAATGTATGTGCTGAGGTCCAGTAGTAGGTCAAGAGATCATATCAGATATGTCTTATACACAAGGTACCAGTACCATTCACTTTTTAGCATAGAGCAAGTCTATGCCTACTTCGAGGCTTCCTGGGTAGCTAGCATATGCATATTTGATAGGTGGGGATCCTGGGAGTTAATGGAAGAGTTTATATCAGTCAAATAATTGTTGGTGATGATCAGGAAATTTTTTGAACATATTTGGGAGAGTTAAGGAAGAATTGGGGTTCAAGAGCTCACCTGAGATTGCTGAGCTAGTAATTTTCTATGATTCAAAAATAGGGGTTAAAGGCTTCCAAATTCTTAAATTAGTGACTTATATGTGAATTGTATTTTATTATTAACCTAATTCAATATACGGAATATGAAATGGATGCTCTGAGCGCAATCTACAGTAATTTCAACAAAACTAGTTTAGAAAAACCTCTCAATGAGCTAGTCTTGGAATTTAACTTTATAAATTACTTCCATGAACTAATTTCTATGTTCTGATCTTCTATGGAGCTATGATATAATATTAATAAAAATAATAAAATTAAATGGACATGATAAAACTCTTCTTTTTATTTAAGTGGATTCTTTCTCAAAACATAGTGCCTCATAGGCTATAATTTGCATTCCATTGGTGGCGAAGATGAAAGAGAGAAGGATTTTTATAGTATCTTTGTTCTGATGTAATGATCATACCCTCTACAGGTCATATGTATGATTTTGCTACTCCTTCTGCTGATAGACTTCACTGGTGTGCCCTCCTTCAACTAGTTGTCTCCACCAGGGGAAACACCTCTAGATTTGGTTGAGCGAGCTGGAGCAATGAGAGAGGAATGAGAGATCAGAAATGAATTTGACCTATCAACATGGAATCCTCTGATATATGTTGATATTAAATTTTGGATCTCACTGGAGGTACTAGGAATTCTCCTTTATAACTATCTTCTTTTGCGAAGGATCCTCCTCCAAAACTAGTTGCAATTCTTCTACACTGGTGGCCACCTCTTCAATATGACATTAATTCTTCAAGGCTGAAATATACTGGATGTTAATGGCTGTAATAATGCTTGCTGGACCTGCATAACACTCATAGGAAACTCATAGGGCCTTGGGGCACATCTCCCAAGAATAACTTGTTGACGCACATCACTCAACTAGAGAGGCTCAGAGCTCTCAACGCAAAATTCCAAATGACAAAAGTTCTGAGATGAAGTTGGAAACATGAATAAATAGCTGAAGTGACTTGTTCCTCAAGCCATCCACATGTGTGGATGAGGAAGGGAGCCCTCGTGGGAAATGGAATTTTCTTGCTTTGAAAATATTTCCTTCTTTTGTCCTCCTTCACTGCTTTTAGCAAGTGCGCCTTTGTGAGCTTCCTTGGATGTTGCTAAACTTCTTCTGAATGCTTTTCTTGTTTCTTTCCACTTTAATTACTTTCCATGTTTTCTGCTTTTGCTTGATTTTTCTTGCTATTGACAGTCTCCTTTTATTTTCGTTGCTTCTTTTTCTCCTCCATGGTGTTCCTTGATTTTCTGAGTTTTCCACTTAGGCAAGATTGGCCCACTTGATCCAATTTGGACCTCCTAGCCTTGTCATCACCAAATTGCCACCAAATTTATTAGTAATGATGCATTTACTAATTAAAATTAATCCAACTCTGAATATAATTAATTAATTCCTATAGTACTCTTCCTCAAAATTTATCTCCATTAATATGATGATAACTCCATTAGTTTCCTTAGATCCTTAGTTTGTGCATTAATATCTTGTGGGGGGGCACCTTATCCAATTAATACCCAAATAAAACCTTAGGCATCTTCCATAAGATAATTTACATACTTGCTCATTAATTAAATAATTATTTCCTAGGTGACTTAGGCCAAAATTACCCCATGGACCATACCAAAATTTGGGGACATAACAGTCCACCCTTCCCAAGATTGCTTGTCCTCAAGCAATGTTAGGATTCCACCAAGCTTTTGTTGCACCACTCTGATTATAAATGTTCCCATCCACTTCACAGTCTAAAAACTAAATTTGGGCCTTCAGAAAATTATTATGGAAAAAGAAAAACTGCATAGTAATCTATATATGCAATTAGCCAGCCATGGACAAACTTTTCAACCTAGTGAGGATAAGTTGAGTAGAATTCTCGGATCCCACTATTTCTCTTGCAAGGACCAAAATTGTTCCATCACCTTTGTCAATTTGTCACTCCCATGAATGCCTCGATCCCAAAGTATCAACTGCATTTTCCCAATCTTTGGAATCAATTTAAAGAATCTATCATCAAGCATGTGCCCTTTCATCCGGGGAATAACTGAAAGGACATTACTTCCAGCCAAACCAAGTAGAGAGAAAAATGTTTCTTCAAGTGAAGACATTTGATGGCTCAGCTCTCTACCATTGGGGAAAAAATGCAAGCATACCTCCAAGCATGTCGATTCCCTCCATATAGACCAACTTCTGCAAGTAATCATTAATTTATCTTGGCAACTTGCCTGCTTAGATGCCTTCCCTTGACCATAAGCATAAACATTTTTGCAAGGATATTTCATGCTAGTTAGGTAATATTTCACCCAATCCATATGTGGATGAGTGACATCAAATGGATGCAAAATACATCTTTGTTCTTGCTCACAATTCAAGACAATGTCAGTTGTAACAATAAATTTATGGCAGAAACAAGTGAACTTTTTACCTTCGAAGGTCTTCCCCGCCATGTTTCCCCTACCCATCCAACCAAAGGATGGAAAAGCACTTTTATTTACTGAATCATATGGAATGGGATCAGCCATATTCATGTCCTCCACACATAAAGAGATCTCATGATCTCTGTGGAACACCATAGGTGTTCGCCTCTTCATCCAATGGATCAACTCTCTGCCATTGATCCAAGGGTGCAAAACTCCATCAAATGACCCACACATTGAAGGTAAGTGTGGATCTAATACCTCCTTGTCAAAAGTGGCTACACACACATGCATGGGATGACCCCACTGCTACGTTTTAAGGAACATGTCATCGCTCTCGATTCTAGGATCCTCCTGCTCATCATGTGACAGTAAGAGGAAGAATCCTTTTACCCAATTTTCATTCACACAATTAGTGGCTGAATGTGAAGTGGGGAATGAAGGGTGGTGAGCCATGCTTCTGAATATTTCATCCACTTTTTCTGCACTTTCTTCTAGAAGATATTGAATAGACTACTCCTCATGCTACACCCACTCATGAGGTTCCTTCATAGACATTTTTATGTCCTTTACCCAAAAGGGATGACTCTCAGGAAAAATTGTGGATTCGGTCAATTCTTGCCACTCGTGTTGGAACTATTCTATCTTCATTTGTGATTCTAAGAGGGAACTTTGAGTGTATCTCGAAGAATCTAGGGTGGCCAACAACTCACCTATGAGTAGGTAGTTTTCTGTTTCATATATGCTAATACTCTCTTCATCGGGCAGTGTTGCTTCCCACAATAACTCAACAATCTCAAACATGTAATTTTTATCTGAAAGAAACTATGAGAAATTACCTTTGATTGTGGACATTGCTTTCTGGATATTCTCCATGGCTTCAAAGGAAGATTGGTCTTCCATTAAAGTAGCTTCCCAACACAAGTTTGACACTGAAGCATGAGTTTCATGGAGAATTTCGAAGGCCTCGTGGATCTTTTGTTCATCCATCTTTAAAGATCCTGCAAGAAGACGAGGTTCTTGCAGATGTTCCTCCTCTTCATTTTCCATCGCCGGATCAATTTCATGCAGTGCACTTGAAGTTTTGAAATCTGATCTATATGTTGCTGCTGCAATATTTTCATCTTACAGGTCCTCAAAAACATAACTTTGGCTGCAACGTAAGTGCTCATTCATCCTTGATGCATCAGAAATATCTTCTCTCAAAGTTTCAGCCTTCATAATGCTTTCATTTTTAACACTAGAATTCTGAACCTCACCACTATGGGGGTCAACCATTCTGAAATTTTCAATGGAAGTGGCTGCCACATCATATTGGCATAATGTAACATAAAAATAAAAAATTACTAAGTTACCATGTGTAGTTCTCCTCCTTATGTGGTGGAATTATGATGGCTTGTTTATCCACCCATTTTTTTGCTTCACACCCTATTCAGATGTGCTCAATTTCTGCTTCCTTGCAAGGCTCAAGGAGTGATTGTAAATATGAATTATTTTCCTCCTTTGGATCAGATCCAAAAGATGTCTCACCTTCATCAATCTGTCCAATTTATTTTGTACTTGTTTTGAAATCAACCATTAAAAGATCGAGAGTGATTTTACCTCCCTCATCACCAACAATCAAATGTTTGACTGCTGGATCTTCTACTGTGCATTGACCTTCTTCATCCACTTCTTGTAGTAATGGGGCACCAGCAAGCTCTTCTTGGTAATTTATTTCTAATAAACGCGATGTCTCTCAACATTGTGTGGTGCTCAGATCACAAAGTTTGGACTTCCTTCTTGAAGGAGAACCAAACAGTCTCCCAATGCTTGGCCTTGCCAATGGCCTTGATGAAACTTCCTTCGTGATTAATTTTCACTGAGATTGGGATGGACCCATATGTAAGGCTGCAAATTCATCTTTATTTTTTCCTACTTCTTCTCCACCCGGAGAACTAGGTGGCTCTCGGTTTCCTCCCTTGATTTTTCCTGGCTGTGAGGACACATCTTTATCCCTCCCTTCTATCTTAGCTCCTAGAGGTAAAAATATTGCTTCGACTTCTTTGCACACACCATAAACCATATGTGCAATCCTTCTTTTGTTATCACTATTGTAGGGTTCTTTGAACAAAATCTAAATCTCTAAATCAAAATAGTCTCTAAAGGTCGGGGAATTCTGAACCTCCTTCTTCAAAGCAGAGTACTCCATGAAGTACTCATAGGATTTCTTTGGGTTTCCTCTTTTGAGTATTCCTTCATAATCCCAATTAGTCATAGGTAGGTCATTTCCTATGTTCTCTTCAAACATTGGTTCAACAAGGAAAGCATATTCAACTTTCTGCAAATAAAAATTTCCAAGAGAGGTCATCTCCTCCTCTTCACATGGTTCAACATGTTCATCATCATATTGCTCATGAAAATCATAATCAGAGTAAGAGTCTTCTTCACTGAACAATGACATGACTGCAAATTCATTAAATTAGGAGTCTTATTTCCATAGGAGTAGAGGAAAGAGATCTAACACCACTGTAATATCCTTTCGAAGATTCAACCAAGATATTATCTCTAACTCCAAATTTTTTATAAAATTCACTAGTTAAATTTCTGAAAATTTTTCTGAACAGAGTAGGAAGTAAGTGATGGGGACTGAGGCAAGATATGAGGATGGTAGGATGAACATTCAATTATGGAAAATGTATGGACTAAGGTGTAGTAGTAGGTAAGGAGATCATATCAAAGATGTCTTATGCACAAGGTACCAGTACCATTCACTTTTCAGCATAGAGCAAGTCTATGCCTACTTTGAGGCTTCCTGGGCAGCTGGCATATGCATACTGGACAAGTGGGGATTGTTTGAGTTAATGGAAGAGGTAATATGAGTCAAGTAAGTGATGGTGATGATATTGAAAGTGTTTTAACAGATTTGGGAGAGTTCAAGAAGAATTGGGGTTCAAGAGCTCCCCCAGGATTGCTAAGCTAGTAATTTTCTAAGATTCCCAAACAGAGGTTAAACACTTCCGAATTCTCAAATTAGGGACTGATATGTGAATTATATTGGATGATTAACCTAATGCAATAGACGGTAGGTGAAATGGAATCTTTGAGTGCAATCTACAGTAATTTCAGCAAAACTAGTCTAGAAAAACCTCTCAATGAGCTAGACTTGGAATTTAACTTTATAAATTACCTCCATTAACTGATTTTTCTGTTCTAATATGTTATGAAACTCTGATATAATATTAAGAACAGTAATAAATCCAAATTTACATGAAAAAAATCTTCTTTTTATTTCAGTGGCTTCTTTCTCAAAACATAGTGCCTCACACACTATAATTTGCATTACATTGGTGGAGAAGATGAATAGAGAGAAGGATTTTTACAGTATGTCTGTTCTGATGTAATGGTCAGACCCTTTATAGGTCAGAGGCCTGATTTGGCTGCTCCTTATTCTGATATACTTCACCTTTGCACCCTCCTTCAACTAGTTGTCTCCACCAGGGGAAACACCTCAAGATTTGGATGAGCGAGCTGGAGCAATGAGAGAGGAATGAGAGATCATGTATGAATTCGACCTATAGACATGGAAACCTCTGATATATGCTGCTATTAACTTATGGAGCTCACTGGAGGTCCTGTGAATTCTCCTCCATAACTATCTTCTTCTGCTAATGATCCTCCTCCAAAACTAGCTGCAATTCTTCTACACTGGTGGCCTCCTCTTCAATCTAACATTAATTCTTGAAGGCTGAACTACACTGGATGTTACTAGATGTAATAATGCTTGTTGGACCTGCATAAGACTCACAGGAAACTCATAAATCCTTGGGGCACATCTCCCAAGAATAACTTGTTGAGGCACATCACACAACTAGAGAGGCTCAGAGCTCTCAATGCGAAATTCCAAATGACAAAATTTATGAGATGAAGTCAGAAACATGAATAAATAGCTGAAGTGACTTGTTCCTCAATCCATTCACATGTGTGAATGAGGAAGGGCGCCCTCCTTGTGGAAAATGGAAACTTCTTGCTTTGAAAATCTTTCCTTCTTTTGTCCTCCTTCACTGCTTTTAGCAAGTGCGCCTTTGTGAGCTCGCTTGGATGTTGCTAAACTTCTTCTGAATGTTTTTCTTCTTTCTTTCCACTTTAATTACTTTCCATCTTTTCTGCTTTTGCTTGCTTTTGACAGTTTCCTTTTATTTTCCTTGCTTCTTTTTCTCCTCCATGGTGTTCCTTGATTTTTTGAGTTGGCCACTTAGGCAAGATTTTCCCACTTGATCCAATTTGGACCTCCTAGCCTTGCCATCACCAAATTGCCACCAAGTTTATTAGTAATGATGCATTTATTAATTAAAATTAATCCAACTCTGAATATAGTTAATTATTTAATAATTAATTAATTCCTATAGTATTATGCCTCAAAATTTATCTCCATTAATATAATGATAACTCCATTAGTTTCCTTAGATCCTTTGTTTGTGCATTAATATATTTTGGGGGCCCACCTTATCCATTTAATACCCAAATACAACCTTAGGCATCTTTCATAAGATAGTTTCCATACCTGCGCATTAATTAAATAATTATTTCCTAGGTGACTTAGGCCAAAATTAACCCATGGACCATAGCAAAATTTGGGGACATGACAGGTGCCCTGCTTCTTAACCACAACGATGACATTTGAGACCCATTATGTTAATGGAATAGGGTAGATAAAGCCATCCTTTAAGAGATTTTCAATTTCTCCCTTGATTTCCGCAGTTTTTCGACGATGTACTGGTCGTAACCTTTGGCGGAGTGGTTTAGCATTGGGATAGGTTTTGATTTCATGTGAAACAATAGCATGGCCTATCCTAGGCATTTCCTTGTAGTTCTAAGCAAACACATCTCAGAATTGCTTGAATAAGGTCATAAAAGTATTAATCTCTTCAGGGAAACATTTTTGGCCTAAACGAATATGTTCCACTACACCAGGGGTAACCGAGAGGTCAATGGGGGTGGTGGCTTCAATGTTCGCCAAGTTTCTCTCAATTTCTGTATGGCACGTGAGTATTGGGGACTGAGGGCAAGGGTAAATATCTGGTGTGAAAATGGCGGTAATGATGTTCTCTATATAATCCAATGGGGGAAGGAAAGACGATCGATGGTGGAGGTCTTCCCATGGAGGGTCATCTGCACTCATAATCTCCATGATGGACTCGCCAGATGGAAAAGTCTGGAGCAGAGGATTGGGTAAGGAAAACATCTGCTGTAGAGAATAGGATATAGAGGCCATAGCCAAGTGGTCCTCAGGTGCTGACTAGATAGCCTCATAAGTGAGTTTAGCGAGTGAAAGAGGCATAGTATCTCCAATCAAGTGCATAGTGGCTTCATCCGGTACAAGCCATTGGTCGGTCAAGTTGGGAAAAGAGGATATCATGTTCCCCGTAGCAACATGGTTAGGGGGATCTGGGGTTGGAGAGACGCCCATAAGAGATGAATATTTTATGAGTCTTACCCCCATGCTCTCATATTGCTGCGAAGATTTTACAAGGAATGGGACATTATCGCCTAGACGAGAAGTGTTGTTCGGTGTACAGAATTCCAGTTGGTCAACAGTGACAATTTGGCCTTGGTGGCAGAATTGCACTATGCAGAAGACGGATGATGCGACCGCAGTCATGGAATAGATCCAATTATGACCAAGTAAAATATTATCATCTAAAGGGGCTGCGACTACTTCCATGTTAATGGTTATGGTATTACCCCCCAAATCTACTGCTAAGGATTGTAACAACCCATGGGGTTGGAAGCCACGACCGTCGAATGCTTTCAAGGTAGTGGGAGATCAATTTAACTCAGGAGAACCAATGGCTCTCCAACATGATATCGACATGACTGAGGTAGAGGCACCTTCATCCAAGACAGTACCATGGATTGTCTTCCCAACAATCTTTGTGGCAACTTGAAATTCCAACTGGTGGGAAAGCCTCGGTTTAAAGTACTCAAGTGGGAACATGATTGTATTAGAGGAGTTCGGATCAACCGTGCCAATAGCAGCGAGAATAGTCTTGCACTGGTTGGGACAATTCTGCAAGACCTCTAGCATCGACATAGCACAAGGAGCTTGTGTCAAGTCATCTACGATGTTATAGTTTTGAGCTGCCCAAGCATTGGGATTGAAAACTACTTTTCAAATCGTACTCTTGGGCGAACGCAACACTGACTCTAAGGAAGGCTTTTTAATGGTGAGAGAAGCATGTGGCACAGTGACGTTGGGAATATAAGTGGAACCTTTTTTAGTATTAATTTCAGTGGGTTCCTTTTGAGGGACTGAGTGGTATGAGAGTGAACGTGTGTTCAAGTTAACCATCTCAGTATGCATCATGAGAACATGTGCAGTGGAGTATGCATCTCCATGTGAAGGAGAGGTTTGAGCGATCAATTGTTGGTTCTGAGTGGGGAAGGGATCATTGAGAATTGCGGGAGTAGGGTTTTCTTTGAGAAACTTCTGTACTTCATCTCGGTGAGGACATTCCTTTGAGAAATGGTCACCACCACAGAGTAAACAAGGATACTTCAACTTCCTCTTCTGTTTGGTGTCTTCAAGGGTGTGCTTGGGCTCCTGCTGATTAGAATATTTCTCAGGTTTACCTTCGTTTTTCTTCTTACCACTGTATTTCTGAGACGAAGCTGAATGAACACAATTCACCTCTTTGGTGGAGGCAGGAATGGGTGACTTGGTGGTGGTGCTGCCAGCCCGTGTTGGGTATGGGAAAGAACCCTAAGGGTTCGACGGTCCACCAGTTTGAGTATAAGGTTGGAAGTTAAGGGAACCAATTATGCCATCGTCCTGACGTCCCTTGGGTGGTTTTGCAAGGTCATATGTAGGGCGGGGTGCGTTAGGAACAATTTCATACAACTTTCCAGATTGAGCATAGACCAAGTCTAAGTAAAGGGCATGGGAAATAGCCTATTCCTTGCTGACGGCCCCTCCCATGGCCACGTCTTGAGCTATGACATGTAAAAGAGACTTTATGAACCAGTCAACTAAGAGTTGGTCTGGAATGTGAGTCTCAATGGGACGTCATCTTCGCCACCACTCATGAATATGGTCTGAGATATGAGTTGCGGTATTTGGGAGAAGAGAGGTCAATAAGTATGTACTAGTCTCATAGCGAATGGGAAATTGGAAATGGGTCAAAAAATACATAGCAAGAGAATGGAAATCGGTAAAGGAGTTCGGTGGTAATTCAATTTACCACTTGGAAGTTGGGCCGGTGCAAGTCCGTTGTAATGACCTAAGACGAATCAAGTCGTCCATCAAGGAGTTGGATGAATACCATAAATGGTATGTCATCACATAATCTTTTGGATACTCACCAGGATATCCATCAAATTTGGGAATATCCGATGGTAACTTAACCGGAATGGGTGGCCAATTATGACCGTGGAAAATGGGATCATTCGTTAGACGAGACAGGTCAAGTAGGTCCAAAGTTGACAAGAAAGGCAGCTATTGATTCAGCTGCGGGTACTGATAGTACTGATATGGCATATATGGACCAGTGGGACCTTGCATTGATTGGTTGTAGGGTGGTCCCGAAGGAAACTGGCTGTAAGCGGGTGTGCCCCTGGACCATATGTATGTTCACCGCCATAATAAGGTGGCCCATTACCATAAGGTGGGGGTCTGCTGCAACCACCGGGAGGGGTTCGGCCTCCTCCAAACTGTGGGGGTCCACCGCCACCACCGAGATAAGGTGGACCTCCACTGCCTCCGTTGGGAGGGGGTGGTTCTCCATCACATTCGCCAGAGGGGTTAGGGACTCCACCACTGCCACCGGAAGGGTGGGGGACTCTGCCACCACCACCACCTGAAGGGTGTGGTCCTCCTCTGCCACCTCCACCAAAATAAGGTGGTCTTCCAACACCACCACCGGAATAAGGTGGTCCTCCCCCATAAGGTGGGTAACATCCGCCACCCGGGGGGGTGCTCCTTCACCTCTACCAGAAGGGGGTGGGACTCTGGCTTCGCCGTCAGGAGTGGGTGGGCCATTATTTCCAGAATGAGGCGGTCCTCTGCCAAAAGGTAGAGGTCCGCCTCCACTGGGATTATATGGGGACCCGCCGCCTCCAGAGGGAGGTGGGGGGGGACCAAACGGGGGTGGTGGTACTTGAGGGATGGTTGGTGGGGGTCTATTTTGTAAAAAAAAATTGTTCCACCATAGAGTGTATGGATTGTTGGGATAAGGTATCCCATAGAGTGCGTTTTCGGGATTCAATTGTTTCGACACAGGGTTAAGATAACCTGGATACACTTGACTGCATGGTGGTTGAGTTAAATTGGATGGTCCCCCAACATGAGACGAATCCATGGTGGATCCCATAGCGGGTAAGGAAGTTCCAATGGAATGACCGATAGGAAATCCTCCACTTGAATTATCGTTAGGGAGCATGGGTTGCCCCGTAGTAACAACATGCTGACCACTAATCAATGATTGACTCATAATGGGATGTTGATTACTTTCTATGGTATGCACATTACTTATAAGAAATTTAGGGGGTAAAGAGTATCCTCCCCACGAGTTTTGGGGTGGGGGAGGGGTGGGTAATGTAACCGTAGTAGGAGGAGGAGTGTTGGATTGTTGTCCTTCAATCGGTTGAGTCATTTGGGGTGTAGAACCGGACTCCTGTATAAGGAGAGTACTTGTAAGAAGTGAGGGTTGACCAGGTTCATAAGTGGTCATGTTGTGGATGGATGGTTCTCACGAATCATAATATAAAGAACGAATTGGGATCTGTCGATATGTGGGTAACTCCGGGTCTTGAGCCCTTCGTAAAAGACTTTGTCTTCGAAATTCATCGCCCATGGCACGTAATCTATTTAGGTGCTTACGAAAGGGTGCCAGAAGTACATCAGGAGTATCCCAACAGGGAGATGGTTAAATGGAAAAATAAGCCACTTGTTGACCTAGAGATGTTTCCCAAAAGGGTGCAGTTGGACCAAATGCAGCAGATACAGGGTCTTCCTGGGATGAATTTAACCATTCTAAAGATCCAGGCTCTCTTGGCATCGTGGGAGGGAGAGATACATCTTGTGAAGTGGAAAGTTCTGCCTCTTCTCCCCTTGAGGGGTTGGAGGGTTGTGCGTCTGGAGGAAACATGTGTGCTCCCGACTCCATAGTAGGGTTATCTACTTCAAGTGACACAACCGTGATGTGTGGGTCCATTCTTATCCTCAAAATTACCTCCTGATTAAGGGGATATTTGGGTGGTAAGTTTAAAATTTTTTGGGACCTTCTCCAAGGAAAGTTAGCTAGAGTGACCGAACCAGAGTTTCTCTTAGGTGTATTCTAAACAAAAGAAAAGTAGTCTAGAAAAATCTACAAAAATAAGGCCACAAGCAAACTTATTTGATAGGTGTGGATTCAAAAGTCTGGAACCTCACGGGATTGTCAAGGCTTCGCAACTCATGATATACTCCAAGGTCGAACAGTTATACTCAGCCCAAGTTTCCATAGCACTAACCAGGAAGGATTAGGACCGTACCCCTTACCATATAGCCTAGCTACCTGATAGTACGTGTGTAGTAGATCCCCGAGTGTTGTTCTCCGTGTATTTCTCCACCAAGATGACCAAATGGTTAGCTCAGTTGGTTTCAGGGATCCTAGGAGTGTCTTCCGATATACTCAAGGTACGTGGGAGCTCAAATCTATGTTGGTGTTGTCTAATGCACAATCATATGGCAAGAGCCTTCCGATGTACTACCAAGTACGTGAAACACCTTTCGATATACGTCGAGTACGTGAAGTGCCTTTCGATATACCCTAAGGTACTTGAAAGAGCCTTCGATATACCGGTTGGTACGTGAAAGAGCTTCAATATACTGGTTGGTACGTGGAATAACTACAATACCCCTAGAATGCAGTGCAGGTAAGTAACGATAGCTGCCATGTTTTAAGACACCGGGACACGTCTCTAACTTAACACACAAGTTACTAAATATTTTACCCTAGTTCTACCGTTAATTTTGTCTGGACGGTTAGGTGAATGCATGAGGTGAGTACATAAACATAAGCATAATGCAAGCCCTAACTATATGGAAAAAATGCACGTTTTCTTTTGATGAAATCTATTTATGGGAAGGTGAAATCTTTTTCAAGTGGTTTTACCAAACAACAAATTTCAACAAAAATCCCAAATCTACCAAATTTGACAATGAAAGTACTCTTTTCGTTTTTCAAAGCAAAACATGAAAACCAACAAGCATCAAATCCAAATCAAAGCATTTTCTTTTTGTCTTTTCAATTAAAATGAAACTAAGTGTTGAAAAAGGAGAAATTCTACTTAGAGCATGCTAACTCTTCACTTTTCACTTGATGGCCCAAAAGCATGAAAACCAAAAATGCATATAGCTCCTTCAGGCACGGAAACACTTTTTTGCAAAAATTTGACCTCACTTGGGTTTTTCAAGAAAGTGAATGGCTCATAATTCATGAAAAACACAAAAAATTAACTTATTTTCGAACTTTCCAAAAGACCAATGAATGATGAATTCCAATGCATGAAACATCTTTTTACAACAATTCTCAAATGAACTTGAAAAATGGTAAAAATGAAGCACTTTTTGATTTTCCAATGAATGCACAAAGATGACACTTGATAATAATAACGCTTTTAAATGTAAATGGCCAAAAAGAAGAGACTACTTGCAAAACTCTAACCACTCAAAAATTATCAAGAAAATGACAACCACTCTAGTAAACTGAAAAAAAAACACAAGATACTCGAAATCAACTGGATGCAAGCAAAAAGTAAATGATGTGTGCAAAAAGAGGTATGGAAACAGATCCATTGCAATGACTAGATCAGGTGAGGAGAGGAGGGAATGCAGGGTAAAGTGGATGAAGGTGGGGAGTCTAAAGTGTCCACCACTACTAAGTCTCAAACTTGTCCAAAACAGATCCCAAAACCAATCGAAACAAATCCAAACACTACCAATGCAAAATCGAAAGATCTCTAACTGGAAAGTGTAGTACAGAGAGGTTTGCAAATCAAACCAAACTCAAAAATGGAGTGATGTCCCAAGCACTAGGCTTGACTACTTGGCAGATCCTGTGGTCAGGATCAGAGTGCCCGACATAGCTGATGGGTATGTGGTTTGCGCTGGTGGCACAGGATGCAAATCTGAACTGAGTGCCAAAGGAATGGGTTGCAAAGAAGCAGATCGTGCTTGTTAGGGTACGACGCTTGGGCTATATTGACCAGGTGCATCGGTGAACCCCCAATGCAAGCATGAAAAGATCTTCAAAAATGAGCAACTAAAAGGTTTGGTAATCATACATGCAGACTCAAAGGAAGTCAACAGATTCTTCAAAGAGAAGATATGGTGGCGAAAGATCTTAGGAGGCAAATGAAATGGCTCACAAAGAAATCAAAGAAGATGAATTTTAAATTGAAAACTTAAAATCAATGCATGAACATCCCCAGTATGGTCGCCAAATTTGTTACCATACAATCTACCAAAAGTAGACTTAAGGCGTGATCTCCCTAGTTCAATGCGAATCTAGAACAAATCAGATAGAATACAAATCTACCTTCCTAGATCAAATTAGATATTAAGTAATGTAAACATCTTACCTTTCAAATATGTAGATCTCTTTCTCCCTCATCACTCCAAGATCCACAGTCATCAGATCCGTAGATACAAGACCTGTCAGAACATGCAAGAGACAAACAAGCACTACTAGTACATCTACACAATAATTGATCTAAGTAAACAGTTAAGGAAGTAAACTATAAATATCAAATGAACAAAAAGACATTTATGGAAAGAGTTTTGTATTACTGTATAAAAGTGGGAATACAAAGAAGAGAGAAGATTACAACCAAGCGCTAACGTCGCAATCTTCCTCCAACAAGATAAGCCAATGCCTCTAAGGATAAATGGGTGCCTCCAATGAATGAATGATCTCCTAAGCTTATTCCACCAACATATCGATGCTATATCCTTCTCCCTTTAGAATGGAATAGAGCCTTATATATATAGGACTAGGAGGATAGGATAGGTTGAGAAATAGTGGGAGAGGACTAAGGGATCCTCCCAAGGGGTTAGGGAACGGAATGCTAGCTCTCCTACAAGTTATGGATAGAAATCCAAGTCACACACCTTCGAGAAAATGCTCGAAGATTCCCTTTATCCACATTAACTTTCATTAGCGCAAATTGTATTAGGGAAACCTGCACTAGTGCATGATGTACATGGGTGACATGAGTTGACAGTGCAATCCATCATGTGATCAACTGTGCCTGACCTAGTTGGGCACAAGTTGCTTGGGAGAAACCTACACCGGCCCAACTAGACCCTATGGTAAGAGGTCAGCAACTTCTCCATTTTGACTTCCTGGTCATGGAAACTTCAGGGATGTTTGCACCGAGTCTTATGATGGCAAGATTTACGTGTAACCGTATTGTTGGGGATTTGGAAGAAATGAAGATCCTACTGAAGCCCAATGCAAAACCTGTCAAACAAATACCTTATAGGTTGAACCATAGATATAAAGAAAAGATAAAAGCTGATATTGAAAGAATGCTAGAAGAAAGTATCATTGAACCCATCGAAGAATCTGAATGGATTTGTACAATTGTAGTTTAAGACAAGAAAAATGGTGAAATTCAAATTTGTGTAGACTTGAGAAATTTGAATGATGCAAGTTTGTATGACCCCTGCCCTACACCTTTTACAAATGAATTGTTGTAAAATGTTGGCAGTCAAAAGGATTATTCATTCACGGATGGATTTTCTGGCTACCACAAGATCTGGATTGTTAAGGAGGATTGACATAAAACCACATTTTCTATAGAATGGGGATGTTATTAGTATACAGTGATGTCATTCAGTTTAAAGAATTCCCTATATATTTTTTCTAGAGTGCTTTTCATAGCTTTTAAGGAGTGAATTCATAAATTTATGGAGGAATAATTCGATGAATGGATGCTCTATGGATTATTAAATAATCACATTAAAAAACTAAGGCTAATGTTGGATCGCTATAGACAATATCAAATATTTTTGAACTTGAAGAAATGTGTTTTCTGTTCTCGATTTGGTATATTGTTGGGACATGTAATTTGCAAATAGGGACCTTCCATAGTAGAAATTCTATTGGTGGAATGTCTACTATGGACCCTACGAAAATAGCTATCATAGTAGAACTTCTACCTCCGACATAAGTACGACAATTGAGAACAAATTTGGGACATATAGGTTATTATAGGAAATTTAGTAAAGGGTATGCGTAGATTAAAACACTGAGGGAGAAGTTGGTAAAGAAAGATATTATGTTCCCTTGGAGTGAAGAATAAGAGCAGAGCCTCGACACATTAAAAGAAAATATGGTGATAACATCTATTCCAGTAATGCTAGATTGGAAAAAGGAGTTCCATGTACATGTTGATTCTTCCTCCATTCTTTTGGCACCGTCCTTTATACACATGGAGAAGGTTCTATAAACCATCCTATTGTCTTCTCCAGCAGGAAATTATCCATAGTAGAAATAAATTTGACTGCGATAGAACCATAATGATTAGCTATGATATATGCTTTACAAAAATTCAGGAATAATTTGTTAAGTGGTCATTTAAAATGTTCACTAACAATTTTTCTTTCAGATACCTAGTCACCAAGCCAATGTTGGGAGGGGGAATATGCCGGTGGCTAGTATTATTTCAAGAATATTATTTTGGAATTATATTTAAACCTAGAATACTGACTGTGGGTCCTGACCATCTGTTGAGGCTAAAAACAAGAGAAGATCAAGCTAATATGGATGACATCCTCCCGAATATGCATTTCTACTATGTGAATATGATAGATCAATATTTTGAGGATATTGTAAACTTTTTAACTACAAGTATGGCACCACAAGGGTTTATTGTAGCGTATAAAAAGAATTTGGTTTTCAAAGCAACATATTATCATATCATAACTGGACAATTATATAAACTAGTACTTGATGAAATCTTGAGAAGAAGTGTTTTGGAGCATGAGCGACCCTTGATTCTAGCTGAAGCTAATGATGGTGTCATAGGAGGTCACTATATAGGGAAAGAAACCACATAAAAAATATTGTCGGTGTGATTATGGTGGCCTACCCTACATATGGACACTAAGGAATATTGCAAATCTTTTGATATTTTCCAAAGAATTGGGAAACCATCAAGGAGGGATTAGATTCCATTACTACCACAGGTCATGTTGAAATCCTTTGACAAATGAAATGTTGATTTTGTTGCACCAATTAATCCACCTGCAAAGAGGTTGAGTGCATTGTACATTATTATTGTTGTCGATTATCTAACTAGATGGGTTGAAGTTGAGATAGTAAAAGACTGTATTGTTGCCAATGCTACGAAGTTATTATTTCGAAGTGCGATTACTATATTTGGTTACCCTCATGTTCTATTAAGTGACCAAGGAACTCACTTTGTGAATAAAATAATTGAAGCACTTATACAAAAATTTCGTATTCATCACCATAAGATTACCCCCTATCACCCTCAAGATAATGGAAATGTCGAAGCTCTTAATGTGATTTTGGAATAGGATTTGAATAATGTGTGTAATGTGAACCGTGATGACTATGATCCGAAGGTTCTTATAGTTTTATGGGCTTATTGAACAACTTGCGAGAATTTGACATGTCAGGAACCTTTCAAGATGGTATATAGGAAGGAGGCTATTATTCCCATGGAATATATTGTACCCATCTTATGAGTTGTTGCGTTTACAAATATTCCAGAGATTGGTGCAGTAGAAGAATGGTTCTCCCAACTACTGCAATTACAGGAAGACATATTTTTTGCAGGTTTTCATGAGCAAGTTTAGAAGGGATGAGAAAAGGCTTGACATGATTTTCACATCCAGAAGAAGTAGTTCCAAGAGGGAGATTTATTTATTATGTATGGTAGTAAGTTCTTCAAAAATCCAAGTAATTTGACAATAGAAGGGTTAGGGTCGTATGTTATTATGTACAAATCAAGAGGAGGTGCTATCCAAATCCATAAATTAATGGTGAAATGATGAAGGGACTAGTAAATGGGAGTTGGTTCAAACTATATAGGGAGATCCTCAACTCCTATTGGAAATGAGCAAGAGTCACTAAGTCTATGCTCCAAATGTAGTTAAAATAGGCACTAAGTGTTGAACTAAGTCTACATATGAAAAAAAAACTATTTAAGTTGTTGTTTGTGTTGAAGAAGTATTTTGTAAAGATGTCAAAGTTGTGAATATGTCCCAGGTGAATGGGATAATATTTAAAAGTTTTACATGGGATTAAAATGATAAAAAAAGTGCTTAAAATATGCATTAATGAAAATGAAAAGGGTGATGAATGCAAGACAATAAAACTAGCAAGGAAATTAGGGATCGAGAAAGGGAACTAGGGACATGGATGCATTCTCTCAAGCTTGATCCCTAGTTTCCTTGAGTTAACTATCATTATGTTCTTATGCACTTGTGCACCCTCTATAGTCCTACATTTCTATCATCGCACAATTGTCACAAATAAACTACATCATCCTATGCAACATCAACAATTCTATTATTCCTTTTGTGTGCACTTGGCTCTCTGTTAGATCTATTCTAGTTCCACGAGCCCCCAAAATAAGAAAATTTCCAAATTAGAGAACTACTATTTCCACATCTTTGGGCTTACATTCAATCAACACCGATCCTAATCAAGTGGTTTCTTCACATAGTATGAGATCTTCCTTGAGGAATGGAGACATCGAGTGGGATGTTGAATGCCTCATCACCTCTTAACGCACTACTATTGACCTTTAACAACATCCTAAAGACATTAAGAAGTTGTTGCACATGCAAGAGAACGTATTTGGAGACCTTGCACATGGTATACCACCTGATAGGCGTGTTGATCATAGCATTGAGTTGGAGGTGATCACAACACCCGTCAAGATCCATCTTTGTAAGCATCCAAAGAGGTTCAAGGATGAGATAGAGGGAGCCATCAAAGAGTTACTTGACCTGGGGTTCGCTAGACCAATTTCAAGTGCATTTGTATCTTTAGTGGTCATAGTCAATAAGAATGATGGGACATTGCACATGTGCATTAACTATAGGGCCCTTAAAAAGAACAAAATCAAGAACATATATCCCATTAAAAGGATTGATGAACTGATGGATGAGTTGCATGGAGAAAGATATTTCTCTAAGATAGATCTTTGCTTTGGATATCATAAGATTAGGATGTTGGAGGAGAACATTCATCAAACAACATTCAAGTGTCATTTTGGACACATTGAGTTTCTAGTGATGCCCTTTGGCTTCACCAATGCACCAACGATATTTTAGCCTTGCATGAATAGGGTATTTGGTGAGCAACTTCAAAAGTATGTTCTTGTATTTTTGTATCACATCCTGATTTATAGTAAGACATGGGAAGATCATTTGCACCACATGGATATTGTGCTAACCATTATGGTAGATCGGTATTTCTATGCCAAGTTATCCAAATGCAAATTTGGGATGACTGGGATAATCTATATTGGTCATGTGATTGGGAAAGAAGGGGTGAAAGTACACATGGAGAGGATCGGGGACATATTTGATAGGGCTATCCAAAAGAACATTATAGAGTTGTGAGGCTTCATTGGCATATGTACCTACTATAGGAAATTTGTCACGAGTTTCTCAAATTTTACCGCACCCTTAACTGACCTCACCAAGAAGGTATCATTTTGTTGGACAAAGGAGGCTGAAAAATCTTTCAACCAAATGAAAAAAGTGATGATTGGATTCCTTTCTTTAACACTTCCTGATTTCACACAACCATTTGTACTAGAGTGTTATGCCTCAGGAGAAGGCACTGGACTGGTCTTGATGCAGAATAGGCACCCCATTGCCAATGAGAGAAAAAATTGCTGAAACATGAGAGGAATTATTCCATATATGAAAAAGATATGTTAGCCATCATGCATGCTTTGTCTAAGTTTAGATAGTATGTGGTTGGAAGCAAGTTCATTGTGAAGAATGATCACAATAGATGGAGGCACATTTAGAGACAAAAATGAGCTCAATGAAAAGCAACAAAAATGGGTAAGAAAAGCTCAATCTTATGATTTTGATATAGAGTACAAAAAAGGAAAGATGAATGTGGTAGCTGATACACTTTCTAGGAATCCTAATATTTATTTGATGCAAGTACCAAATGAATTGGAAGGTACAACTAGCTCATGAGTACTCTAATAATAATTTTGCATGTGAACTATGTTAGGAACCCATCTCAACCCTTCTATTTACTTTGTTAGTATATTGTTATTGGACGCATATGCTTTGTAATTCATCCTATAGTATTTGTTGATCCATAGTTTGTATTATTGTTGTTGGACGCATATGCTTTGTAAGTTGTATTGTAGTAACTGTTGATCCATATTGTGTATCATCCCATGGTTTGTATTGACACATGGTATTGACCCATGGTATTGGCGCCTAGACTTAGTATATAAGTTTGTGTTGAGACCAATGAAGGTACTGTGAAGTTATTTGTATTGAGCTTGCTCAAAGGAGGTTGCTCCCTCGAAGTGGCTTGTGATCAATATAAAAGTGATTTCGAGTTCTATTATTTTTGCTATTTTGTGTGTTTTCATTAATTAATTATTGCAGGTTCATCACATCTGGTATCAGAGCACTTTCTTGGGCTCGCTGGGTGAAATTTTAGCCAAATGTTTTTTTTCGCATCTCTTGTAGCTTTGGATCTGGGAATAATCCATATCCGCTTAAATGTGAGAAGTACTTGGGCATAAGACCTAAAACTCATTGTGAGGAGTACCACAAGAACCACCAAGTAGCTGTCCCATTGAGAGGACCTGCCAGCGAAACGGGTAATGACCCCTACCTGATTGACTAGATCCCACCTGTGAGATAAACCAAGAGCCGTCGTTTGTGGCAAAGTGGTTATGAGTTTTACCTGAGCTGTGGAGTGAGGGGTACTGCCCCAATACACAAGCCGTCAGACAGCATTCGTGGCCAAGTGAAAACCCTGAACTGTTAGGAAGCCAAACATAACTGGGGTCCATATCTATTTTCAGATGATTTGTTTCCGATCACTCCCACGTCGTTTCAGATCCAATCTGAAAGTCGTTCTAGATCAAGCCATTTCAGATCTATTTTGAAATCCGTTTCAGATCCAATTGGTGTCATTTCAGATCCATCTGTTACCAATCACTACCTTGCCATTGTAGAACCATTTGTTTCCGATCCTTCCACACTGTAGTAGATCCATTCTAAAAAAAAAAAAACCTCTTGGTTATGGTTGTCACCTGCGCAGGAACAAAAAAAATGGAGGAAGCACTTGTAGCGATCCAAGCCAAAGTCCAAGATCTGGATGAAAAATTTCTCAACCTTCATCTTCAACATTCAGCCATGAACAATAACCGATGATAAGAATCTTTGGCAGCCAATGTGTTCTCTTCTTCCAACTCTTTCTATGGTTTGAAGCTTGAATTTCCTTGCTTCAATGGTACTGATCCGACTGGATGGATCTATCGTGCAGAATAGTATTTCAGTTTGCATAATACTTTAGATGTCCGAAAGTTCCACTTGCATCCTTTCATTTGGAACAGGAAGCCCTTCAATGGTACCATTGGTACATCAAGGCTCATGACGAGCCAAAATGGACAGATTTTTGCCAACTCCTTTTGCAACGATTTGGTCCTAGTGATTTTGATGACTTCACCGGAGCACTCACTAAACTCCGTCAAAGTGGAACTGTGAGAGAGTATCAGACATAATTTGAAAAACTAGCCAATCACATAGAAGGGTTGTCTAATGAATTCTACAAAAGTTGTTTTATCACTGGTCTTAAGGATGAAATCCGGTCAAAGGTTAAAATGTTATGTCCCAACACAATGATGGAAGTCCTAGGGTTAGCTTTGTGGGAAGAAGACAATATTGCAACCAAACATTGCTCCAAACCCACTTTTGTTCCCTTCCGAGGTATGGGTTCTCAACGAATTCCCATTCCGTTCGCACCTCGACCAAGTCCTATCAAGCATTTGTCTGAAGCAGAGATGCAGGCATGCAGAGAAAAAGGGCTTTGTTATAATTGTGATGAAACATTCACTTGGGGGCATACATGTGTTCAACAAAAACTCTATCTCTTGGATTTGGATTCTCTGCTTGCCTCTAAAATTGGTGAAGAACCTCCAGATACAATGGATGATCAGGTCAACATTCAGGAGCTTCCTATTGACCCCCCATCTCATGTTGAATAACCAGAGATATCTCTCCATGCTTTATCCGGCGTCACCACCTGCCAAACAATGCGGGTCAGGGATTACTTCAAGAAGCTTCATCTTACAATACTCATTGATTCTGGTAGCACTCATAACTTCATTGACCCCCGGATCGCCAAACAAGCTGATTGTTTTGTCCATCCTTGCTCCAACATTGAATTCATGGTTGCCAATGGAGGCACCTTACCTTGTAAGGGAAAGTGTCACAATGTGTGTATCTATCTAGAAGATTATAACCTGCGCTCTGACATGTTTGCCTTGTCCTTAGGCGGATGTGATGTGGTTTTGGGAGTTCAATAGTTACGCACACTTGGCCCCATCTTATGGGATTTTGCTGAACTTTGGATGTAGATTTCAGTCAATGGGACACATCACAAATTTACAGGATTGCAACCAGGGTATCTCCGCATTATCAGTTCACATTGCCTAGAAAATATCCTTAAGAAGAATTCACATGGCGTCATTGCTCATCTCCATTCCATTCAGATGCACCCATCAACGGTCTCCACTACTTCTTGGGATAGATATGCAGGTGTCTTTGCTGCACCAGTGGGCTTGCCACCTTCAAGGGACCTTTTCGGTACGCATTTCACCGCATATACATCTTAGCAAGAAATGATGGCTATTTTTCATATAGTACCGAAATGGAAACCATCCCTATTAGGGAATTATTTATGCATCAAGGTTGATCTCCAAAGTCTGGAAAATTTTCTGGAACAACGGGTCTCCTCCCCATCACACCTAAAATGGGTTATCCACCTCATGGGTTATGACTATGTGATCACTTACAAGAAGGGTAAGGACAATATGGTGGCAGATGCTCCTTCTTGCGAATTTGATGACCTAGTTTCTCTTACATCTATTTCTCTGCTTGTTCCAAACTGGTTGCAATATGTTCAACAGGTCTATCTCTTCTATGAACTCCATGCTTCTTCATTGGCAGGGCACTCTGGGTTCCCCCAAGAGTATGACCGGGAACAATGTAACTTCTTTTGGAAGGGACTGAAAATGCCAATTCAATAGATGGTGGTTGACTATGATACTTTCCAGGTCAACAAGGGTGAAACGACACTCCTTTCGAGACTGCTTGAACCCTTTCCCATCCCTACACAAATTTGGACAACTATTTCTATGGATTTCCTAGAAGCGCTCCAGTGGTACAATACAATGTCTACCAAGACACCATATGAAGCAGTCTATGGACAAGCACCACCAGTTCTTCTTCCATACACCCTCATTAGCTCCCCAATTCAGGCAATTCACTCGGTTCTTCAAAACCGTGATCAGATTCTTCTCATTCTGCAGGACAATCTTCACATGGAAAGAATTCGACTGAAACAAAAAGCCAATCGGCACTATTCAGATCGCACTTTTCACGTAGCTGATATGGTTCTTCTTCAGCCTTCCAAGCAATCCTGCTAAAACTCAAAAGGTGTCAGTGTCCTGGAATGCAACCTGAGGATGCTACAGGGGAACTACTCCTTCCAATTCTGCATCAATTTCTACATCTAAAACTTTGAGGACAAAGCTTTTTCTAAGGGAGAGGGGATGTTAGGAACCCATGTCAACCCTTCTATTTACTTTGTTAGTATATTGTTGTTGGACGAATATGCTTTGTAAGTTGTCCTGTAGTATTTGTTGATCCATAGTTTGTATTATTGTTGTTGAAAGCATATGCTTTGTAAGTCGTCCCGTAGTAACTGTTGATCCATATTGTGTATTAGCCCATGGTTTGTATTGACACATGGTATTAACCCATGGTATTGGCGCCTAGACTTAGTATATAAGTTTGTGTTGAGACCAATGAAGGTACCGTGAAGTTATTTGTATTGAGCTTGCTCAAAGGAGGTTTCCCCCTCGAAGTGGCCTGCGATCAATATAAAAGTGATTCTGAGTTCTGTTATTTCTGCTATTTTGTGTGTTTTCATTAATTGATTATTGTAGGTTCATCACAAATTGCTATATAGTTTGGTACATGATGATGCCTATAAGGTTCTCAATGACTTCATATACTATAAGGATAGAATTTTTCTGGTGCATGAATCAAACTTGAATAATATATTTTTAAAAGTTACTCATGATGCACCTCTAGCTGGCCCCTGTGGTTTCTTGAAGACATACAGAAAGGTGAGAGAGAGGTTATCATGGAAAGGCCTCAAGAATGATGTTTTGGGGCATGTTATGGAGTGCATTGCATGCCAAAAAAATAAAGGGTAGCGTATACATCCTGTTGGTCTATTACAACCTCTACCTATTTCATGTGGGAGCATCAGTTCCTAGGAAAAAAAGTCGAAGTTGATCAACGGAAGGAGGATGACCAGGGGGAGTGCTAACGACCACTGGTGTGAAGTAAATTGGAAGTCGAGGCCAGGAAGTCGAGAAGAAGCTGTCGATTTTTGGTTGGAAAGGGAAAGGTCGAGCGTCGACAAGTTTGATGTCGACAAATGACAAGAAGCAAAAGTGAAGGCGTTGAAATGTTGACAAGGTCGAACATCGATACCGACAGAAGTCATGAAGGCCAAGCGTGGAGGACGGTATAGACTGGTAGCAATGGAGACTAAGTAAAGTCAACAAGTAAGGTTGAGGGTGACAAAGTGTAGTATGGTAGAGACATGAGATGGGGTCAACAATTGTCACAGATTCAGAGAAGCGCAGGAGTCAAGGCGATGTACCTAGCAGCCATTCATGGTTGTTGAGGAAGTTGAGGTAGTTATGAAGGTGGTTGGGATCACGAAATATGTCACCATAGAAAGAGGTTGTACAACATGACTAGAGGGCACTGAAAACTACAGGCTTGTAGGATCAGGGAGAATTTGGCGGAAAGAGGAAAGGACGTCTCGGGGAACAGAGTGGACCTCAAGAAGAGAAGCAGCAGAGTAGAGTAGAAGAGTAGTGTGAAGGAATAGAGGAAGAGGAGTGTTCATCCATTTATCAACGAGTTCTTTCATTTAGTAAAGACCGTGAGAGGGAGGAGGACCACACATAGTTGAAAAAAAAAAACCTGAAGGCAGAGTTTTATTCTTTTATATTGTAACAGGCTAAGGCCGACTAGTTTGATAGGTTGCATGTAATTTGTAATTCATTCAGCTTAATAGAAGAATCCAACTTTTGGAATTCAGTTGACATCTAGTCTTTCTGAGCACCCTGTGTGTTTTTGTGTGTTGTTGTTAAGAAAGAGGGTCCGAATGACCTTCCTTATGCCATTTTTGTATCAGATCCGAAGCATCGTATGAATGGGAGAGGTAGTGATACCAACCTTACTATCTCCAGTTCATATCAAAGATGGAGAGAATCTAGTGTTGAGCAGTTCAATCCGGAGAGCCATAAGAGCCTAAGAGGGCATCGACAACTCCAGATGTGGATGGGTAAAGTTTTGTGCGAGTTGTGAAGTCCAGTTGCGATTGGATGAGTGAAGATTTCGACTTAGTCGAAATAATGGCTCAAAGTGGTGTTAATGTCTTAGCTATAGGACAAAGAGCACATGGCGCATCAATCACAGTTGATTGTGAAATGTTCGACGAGTGCATGCAAACAATGCGAAGTTTTACCAGTGAAGTTGCAATGATCAAAGAGAAACAGACACGTGGATGAATTCTTGATGTACTTGACCATATCGACGAGGAAGTCAAGGAGGTGGAAGCACAGGAAGCTGTTGAGGAAGAAACAGAAGATAAATTAATCAAGATACTGTCAGAGATGAGGGGTAAGACAAAGATGGATGTGCTACCTATTTAAGAAGTTTGGACCCAAAAGAATTGATAGACTGGTTCAGGGAGATGGAGAAATACTTCAACATAGAGCAGATTGAGGATCCTAAATGGTTTAAAAATTTGTGTCTGAGGTTGAAGGGTCATGCCTCATTGTGGTGGGACAATGTACAAGCTTATAGAGTCAAGAAAGGCAAGGAGAAGATCAATTCTTGGGATAGGATGGCTTCCAAGATGAAGGGGAAGTTATTTCTTGGTGACTATGTGATTTTCTTCTTCATGAAGTTGCAAAAATTCCAACATAAATAGATGACCATGAAAGAGTACATGGAAGAGTTCTATAGAATGTCGATTCAATCGGGTCAAACCGACGAAGGAGAAGAAGCTGTCGTGAGATATGTAAATGGATTGAAGTATAAAATATAGGACGAGAGAGCCTGTCGAGGTTAAGAGAGGTAGGTGAAGCCTTCCAATTAGTTCTAAAGGCAGTAGAGAAATTGTTGATGAAAACCGCATAGACTAGAGGGAGGATGACTAGTTGACGTGCCAATACTGTTTCTGCAAAAGGGAAAAGTAGCGGAACCAAAAGAAAATTCGTTGAATACAACCAATGTACAGAAGGAACATCGAACAGAGAGAAAACGTAGGGAAACCGATAGGAAGGTCGAGAGACCCACGGCCTGGGTGCATATGGTCGAACTGGTCCGACAGAAAAGAAAGGAGCTGACAGACTGGTTGTAGCCTATTATCAATGTCGGGGTGTAGGACACAAATTTTATTAATGCTTGAAGAATATACACTTGGCATAGGATTCAAAACCCATAGGTTGAAGAGATGAACACGACGACGAGAAGACGGATTGGACATCCGACTATGGTGAGGATGGTCTAAGAAGAGGGAGAAACATGACAGCCATAAGAAAATTGGTTTAGGACAATCGACACGATGAGCAGGATTCAGCACAACGAAATTATATATTTTGGACTAGAGTGTTGATCGGTGACAGATATTGCAAGACCATAGTCGATGGTGGCAGTATGGAGAATTTAGTGTCGACAGAGGTCATCGACAAGTTGGTTTTGCAATGCTGAGAACACCCAAATCCATACAAGATATCTTGGTTACAGAAATGACACCATGTGAAGGTAACACAACAGTGCATGATTAACTTCAAGGTTGGTAAGGTTGAAGACAGTGTACTATGTTACGTATTCCCAGTGGACGCATTTCATTTGTTGTTAGGGAGACCATGGAAATATGATTTGAAGATTGTCACATCCCGAGAATTTCCGAAAAAATTTAAAATTTTTGTGATAGCAATAAATGTCGTTTTAAAAGTAGTCCTTCGACTGTCTGTCTTAACTTTATTGATAGTGAGTGCGTATGAAGAATATTTATTGTACTTAAGTGTTATTAAGAGTTATCTTAATTGTTTGCTAATTGTTTTTCTGCTTTCAACCGCAAGGGGGAAGTTGTCATTGTCGACCGGGCTTACTTAGCTCCCGAGCTAATGCATCCAATGTCTTTCATTTACAGGTATGCAGGTAAAGTATGGTAATCATTTTAATTCTATTTGTTGTACCAAAAAGCTCAGTAAAACTTAAACATACGAGGCAGGTGGTCAAATAAGCAAGGTAGAAGTTTTATCCCTGTACACTTCAGACATTCTTACTGCTAGAACTTTGATGATTTTGCAGGAGCATATGATAAATATTTGTACTTTAACAGGCTGTCTTAAACTCCTCCATGAAATACTGTTTGTTGGTATTCTTATTGTGTTGTATTAACACTTTTTTATCTATCTCTATATAATAACATGGAAATAAGGAATCAAACTACTTGTCTAACTGTTTGTTACTGTGTGAATATGAATAAACTTACAAGGATCTAGAAATTGGCAATGTGTAGATTTCTTATTACTTACACCGTGTAATAGTATATCGAATTCATATCTTCTTTGGTACTCCTTTATGGTTCGTTTAATTCAACCACTATCCCTTCTCTAGTATAATAAAAATCCAGGCATTCAGCTATTTAAAGTGACAATGATATAATAAAATTGTAGATTGTAATATTTATTTTCATCTTAAGATTTTATAAGTCCATGGATTTTCGATGAGCTCCTTGCTACTCCTTATAAAACTAGGCTTTAAGCAAAATTATTGTTACCCTATTCTAAGCCATTTCCAAACTTACATTATCTATCTACCCATACTAATATATATATATTAGGTTGATCCTTCCATTTATGTTTTTGAATAACTCCCTTTGAATGATCCTCATGCCATTATTACATTGATCATGTTGTAAAATCTCATTGTCAATCATTGACATACGTATATATGAAATTATGGTGATAGGCTATATGGATTTTATAGTATTGTTATCATTATGCAAATGTATTGTTATCATTATACAAATGTATTGTTATCATTATGCAAATGATAACGATCCTGAATGTGGCATCACGACTTAAAAGAAGAACACTACTCATACTATGGTTTAAAATTCCTCCCTGCGATTTTAATTGAAACATAGATCATGAATTTGAACACAAGCGACTATACACTTTCCACCCACAGCATGCAAAGATTAAAATCTACGTGTATCATTCTCTGCCAAGTATCGAAGGTATTTAAACGCTGTCTCAACCCTAACTTCGGTATTTTCCCACATCCTTCAGGCTTGTCCTCTGTGGAAACCCTCCTGTCCGAACCCTAAGTCTTCAGGGATGTTAAGAGCTCGGCTCTTCTGCAGCTTGAAATTATTCGTGCTTACTTGACTCTTTACAAGAGGATAGAATGTGTTGTTGTTAATGGCAGATGTAGTCGGGAAAGATTTGTAGGGTTTTTTATTCTTTTTCTGTCAGCGTTTGCCCCTGTCGTAGCTTTTCCATTTCTCCTAGATGGGTCTGGTTGAAGTTTCAATGTATCAGCTGTTTGTTATTCTGCCAGTTAGAGGCATTTGTTTAACTTAGTTTTTAAGGTGTTTACAAAGTTTATTAACTTGTGTACAGTTGCAATCCTTTCATAATGGTTCATGGCCGACTCTGAGAGTCGTTGTTGTTGTTATTTGGCACCTTAATAGGTCATTAAGACCTTAGGTTTTAATACCACCTGCTACCTTGGCTCGGTCTCCACTATCTACAATGTTCTTAAGATGGGTTTGTTAAGTTTCTCGGAATATGATAGCCTGTAGTTTCTGAGAACCAGTACCCTGGTGCAGACATTTTGGGATTCCCTTCTTCAGTTCGCGGCTGTCAACCCAGCTTCTGTAGGTGGAAGAATTTTGGTAAGTTTCAGGCCTTTCTCTCGTATTCAATACGCAGATTTGTTTATATAAATATTTCAACAATATTCAAGAAATAACTAATACATTCAAATGCTTGCAGGTCTTAGCTCCATCCGAGAGAAGCATGACTCCCGTTTCGACTGTTAGTTGCTTAACCGGTAAGCCTGGTCTTTTACCATGGCCTTCCTCCTTGTTGGTTATTGCGTGGTTTTGAACGAGGAACCATCTTTGTGACTAGCGCTGTGCTGTTGGCCCTGAGACTGACTACGGTCATTTTGTAATTAAATTTTGTTGCTAAAGGTGTTTAGGGTTTTAGTATTGTAATTGATGGCTATAAGCCGGCTTGAAGAACTGGGTTACGGCCTCGTGTTTGTTTGATACTATACTTGTAATTTGTTTTGGGTTTATCACCTGTGTATTCAGAATTTATTTTAATATAACTTGTGTTTCGATATAAGCCTGTTGTATGTCTGCGTCGTTCTTTAATATTCGGTGTTCTATATGGTAATGATTTAATCATTGTTGTAAAAATGGGTTTAAGACCTCTGCTGTAAGTTGGATTCTATGATATTAATAATTTTACTCCTGTGCTTTCCTTGTATCATTCGTAACTTATAAAGAGAATGACTTATTACAGTCATTCTGTAGATTAGAGTAGATGTTGGGTGGGTGTGTGTCCGAAGATTTATGTTGAAAGTTTTTGTATATATAATGACTGTGGCTGTGGATAAAATGTATGCATGAACTTAGTTTTTAGGATACTATGTTTAAAGTCTCCTGTAGGTTCAAATCTGATATACAAGGCATTTCGGTTTTCTATTTTCAAACTGTCCAAACATTGTAGTCTGGCTACGGCCGTGATAGATTTGTTGTTCAAACTCTCAAAGTGAAATACTTATAATAAATTTATTCTTGTTACCATAAATAGAATACTAGGGTTTGTGTTTGATAAGGCAATCATAGTTTTGTTCAGTAGCTATCTATGTAGATATGGTGTTCTATATTTGAAAGTTAGCTTATTGTTAAGACAGGTCTCTGTCAATACTATGCATTCATATGAAGATTTCTTTGAACTCGATGATGAACTAAAAACTGCAGTATTAATAGAAGATTAAGACTGAAAACTAAACATACTATTTGGTTTGAGCTTAGCCTCGAGTTAGTTTTCATTCTGTCTTTATTTGACTCTGTTTAAAGTGTTAATAACTAGTCAAATTTCACCGAAGGTTTCTGGTTATAGAACAATAGGAAATAGATTCTAAACAAAGTCCCAAGGTCGCAATTCTTGTGTTAATTAACTACTCAGTTCGTTTTAGTCAGAATCTAAAAAAAATATTTTTAAACAAGTACAAAACCTTACTGTACAGTTATTTTCTAATTCTAAGTGAAATTAAAATAGAAGTTGAGCTAAAGTAATTGATTCATCCATTACTATGATAGCTCATAACCTGAACACTGCTTTAGCTAAGGTTTGTACCTATCAGATCATCTACGAGAATTAAATCTTCTGTAGTTATAAAAGTCCTGCAAATATAACTCTACAGCCAACAATAATTACCATAACAAACTAAGTTAAAATTTACAAAATTTCTAGGACTTACAGTAATACTACTGTATGGCACGCATTGCAATCACTATCTCTGCATGATAATAAAGATTTGATAAAATACTGGAACATAGTAATTACAACTATCACTAAAAATCAGGGATCTGCAATTTATAATGAGTTAAATACTACTCAGACATAATAAGTTAACATAACATCCAATCATTTAAATTTAATAAACAACAGGAATAGGTAACAGAACCTGTTCAAACTGAGGTCAACAACAACAATGGGAGACTGTTCCTCCCTACCAACTCCTGGAGAGTGCCCAAACAGCACTTCTCAGGACCCCCGAGCTTGCTCTGGTCTAACTGGCTGGAACTAGGTACAACCAACAATTCCCTCAGCCAAAGCAGCTACACTGGAACCAAGTTACTGCAGCATCCCAAATCAACACACTCCCTTACTGTATTATCCCTCTTCCTCAATGGGACTCCTGAATAGCATTCACCTGAATGTATTCTCCCTCTAGAACAAAGCTGAACCCCCCAGCTCAGTTCATTGAGTACTATTTAAAAGATTGCCTAGGTCTTAGTTGGGTTAACTGTCATTAATGAGCCACCTGCTCAGATTCCACTTTCTTGGGGAATCATGACCCCAAAATATAGGGAAGTTGCCACCTGCAACTTAGGAAATGTTTGAGGATGCTGCCACTTGTCTTTTGCCCTTCCACCTAGTTCCACCCACCAGCTAGACCAGTAACCTCTTTTAACAGCTCTCCCATGCTGTTGCCTCCATAATTAACTTATTAATAATAAAATATTCAGAATTTACATTCCATTTCTGGTGACTCTGCTGAGTCATCATTTCCTACTTAGCATTAATTTTAACATAATGTCTCAGGAATATTAATAAAATAATTACATTATTTTTGAAAAATTGGGGTATGTGACAAAGATGATCTATGATGATCGATCCAACACAGTCACAGTGTGGAAAAATGGCACGCAGATGATGCTGAAGCCGAAGTAGGACGATCCCTTCGACTACAAGCAGGTTCAAATAAACTATTGGGAGAAGCGAGTGCTGATGTGTGCATTCAAGGAGTTATTCGCAGAGGAGGATAAACAATCAGGATGTTTCGCCATTATTCTGAAAGGACTATTTGTCGAGAGGTCGATAATGAAAAAGATTCTGGTTGAAATCGAAGAGATGCTCAATGATTTTCAGAGCATAGTAGTCGACGAAGCACTAATGGGATTGCCACCAATGAGAAGCATATCACATTAGATTGACTTGATTCCAAGATTGAGTTTCCAAAACAAGGCACCACATAGAATGATTGTGGCAGAGGGTCAGGAACTCAATCAACAAGTCCAGAATTTGATGGACATAGGATTGATCAGAGAGAGTTTGAGCCCGTGTGCAGTACCAGCTATACTAGCACTGAATAAGGGTGGAGAATGAAGGATGTGTACAGACTTCAGATCCATCAAGAAGATCACAATCAAGTACGAACTTCCATGGTCGAGGATGGATGACTTGATGGACTATTTGAGTGGAGCGAGATACTTCACCAAGATGGACCTCAAAAGTGGTTATCACAAGATCTGGGTTAGAGAGGGAAATGAATGAAAGACATCCTTTAAGCTGAAGGAAGGAATGCATGAGTGGTTAGTCATGCCATTCGAATTGACTAATCCACCCAGTATGTTCATGAGGTTGATGAATGAAGTACTGAATCCGTTATTGGGAAAGTTCGCTGTAGTGTATCTAGACAACATTCTGATATTTAGTCGAACCAAGGTCGAACACTTGGAACACATTCGACAAGTATTGTAAAAACTGTAGGAGGAGAAGCTGATGGTGAATCTGCAGAAATGTTTCTTCATGAAGGAAGAACTGGTGTACTTGGTCTTTTTAATCTCGGGTAAAAAGTTGGTGATGGACCCACAGAAGGTGAAGAATATATTGGAGTGGCCAGAATTGACAAGCATGACTGGAGTGTGAAGTTTCCATGGACTTGCTTGTTTCTACAGGAATTTCATTAGAGGATTCAATCGAATATGTGCATCATTGACATATTGTATGAAGAAAGGGGAGTTCAAGTGGACGGAAGCTTCCTAGAGAGATTTCGATAAATTGAAGCAGAAGTTAACTAAGAGCCTAGTGTTAGCACTCCCATATTTCGACAAATTTTTCCAAGTCGATTGCGACGTGAGTGGAATGGAAATTGGAGCAGTGTTGACCAAGGAGGGATGACCAATTGCATTCTTCAATGAGATTTTGGATGAAGCAGAGATGAAATATCCAGTCTATGACCACGATTTCTACGCTATTGTCCAAGCGTTGAAGAAATGGAGGCATTATTTGTTGCCCAAGGAATTTGTGTTGTACACAGATCACCAAGCACTGAGGTACTTGAATACTCAGTCGAAGTTTAACCAACGGCACATGAAGTGGGTTGAATTCATGTAGGGGTATACCTTCATGTTGTAACATAAGTCATGCAATTCGAACAAGGTTCCTGATGCGTAGAGTCAAAGAGTTGCATTTCTTAACACGACGATAGTTCAGGAACAAGAATAGAGTCAGTGAAGACAGAGTATGAGACCGACGAGGATTTTGTAAAAGCATGGAAGGTGAGTAGAGAACCATGGAGTGTCGACAAAAATACATACTTGGATTATTTTATCCAAGAAGGATACCTATTCAAGGGACAACAGTTGTGTATTCCCATAGATCCGTAAGAAAAAAATGGATCCAAGAACTACACAATGGCAAATTAGAAGGTGATTTTGGCATCGACAAGACCAAGGCGTTCATCGAAGAAAAGTATTATTGGCCAAGAATGATGACATATGTTAGATGGTGGTTACAATAGTGTCAAATTTTCAAGTTGGAAAAGGGAGGAATTCGGAATACGGGGCTGTATGCACCATTACCAGTGCCAAATAACCCATGGGAACACCTGAGCATGGATTTTGTGCTAAGATTGCCGAAGACACATCAAGGAAACAACTCAATCTTTGTTGTAGTTGACATATTTTCTAATATGGCACACTTGATTCCATGTCAGAAGACAAGTGATGCCACAAGCATTGTTGTACTATTCTTCAAGGAGATAGTAAGATTGCATGGGTTGCCGAAGAGTATAACGTTGGATAGAGATACCAAGTTTATGGCGTATTTCTGGAAAACCCTGTGGAAGAAACTAGACACGAGGTTGCAGTTTAGCTCGGCATATCATCCACAGAAAAATGGACAAAATGAGGTGGTGAACAGAAGTTTGGGAAACCTTATGAGATTTTTAACGGCTGATAGATCCAAGCAATGGGAGAATGTGTTGGCGCAGGAGGAATTCGCGTATGAAAACTCTGTGAATCGGTCGATGAGTATGAGCCCATTCCATATCAAGGATGAGTCCCACATGGAGTGGTGGATTTGGTTGAGATACTGACATAAATCAGAAAGAGTGCAGATGCATAAACATTTATAGAGCATATGAAGGAAGTGCACGAAGATGTACACAAGCGCATTGAAAAGAGCAACACGACATACAATTTGAGAGCCAACAGGAATAAGAGGCTACAATTGTTCAACAAAGGAGACTTAGTCGATGCACACTTGAGGAAAGAGAGGTTCTTGATAGGAACGTATAACAAGCTGAAGCTGAAGAAGATTGGACCATGTAATATCTTGAAGAAGATTTCGGACAATGCTGATGTGTTGGAGCTGCCAAAAGGCTTGAACATATGTCCCACATTCAATCTCTCATATCTATACAAGTATGATGAAGGCTCAATAGGAAACAAAACAGAAGTGTCGTATATCGATTGGATTGTGAAAACACCAGATCGACATGACAAGGAGGAAATCAATGAAGTATTGGAGGAAAACGAAGTCAGATGCACACAAAGTTTGCGAAAGAAAGAATATTTAGTTTGATGGAGAGATGATGAATTGAGGTAGGTGACATGGATTTCAGAAGAGGAATTCAGGAGATTCATGGTGCAATCGAGTTATTTTTTACCTGGGGATTCTTATGCAGGATCATTGGGGTCAAGGAAGAATAGTCGAAATTGATCGACAAAAGGAGGCCAACCAAGGGGAGTGTTGATGACCACTAGTGCGAAGTAAACTGGCAGTCGAGGACACGAAGTTGAGAATAAGTTGTCAATGTGTGGTCGGCAGGAGAAATTTTGAGCGTTGACAAGTCGGATGTCGACAAATAATAAGAATCAGAAGTGAAGGCGTCGAGATGTCGACCAGGTCGAACATCGACACTAATGAAATTGGCGAAGGCCAAGCGTGGAGGAAAGGGAAGACTGATAGCCATGTATACTAAATAACACCGAGAAGTAAGACCTAGGTTGACGAAGTATAGTATGGTAGAGACAGGATATGGAGCCGAAAACTATCACAGACTTAGAGAAGTGTAGGAGTCAAGGAGACATACCTAGTAGTTGTTCGTGATTGTTGAGTAAGTTAAGGCAGTTATGAAGGTGGTTAGGATCATGACAGATGTCACCATAGGAAGAGGTTGTACAACACGACCAGCGGGTGTTGACAACTGCAGGTCTATAGGATCAGGGATAATTCGATGGATAGAGGGAAGGATGTCTCGAGGAACGGAGTGTACACTGGGAAGAGAAACACCAGATTAGAGTAGAAGAGTAGTGAGAAGGCACAGAGGAAGAGGAGGGTTCATCCATTGCTCAGCGAGTTCTTTCAATTAGCAGATACCATGAGAGCGTCGCACATAGTTGAAGAAAAAAAACCTTGAAGACATAGTTTTATTCCTGGATATTGTAATATGCTAAGGCCGACTAGTTTGAAAGGTTGCATGTAATGTCTAATTCATTTAGTTTAATAGAAGAAGCCAACTTATGGCATTCAGTTCACATCTAGTCTTTGTGAGCACCATGTGTGTTGTTGTGTGTTTTTGTTAAGAAATAGGGCCGATCGACTTGCCTTGCGCCACTATTCCAGAGCCAACATGGGATAGTGTCTCCATGGACTTCATCACAGGTTTGCAAAAATCCCAAGGTAGAAATTGCATCTTTTTTGTGCTTGATAGATTAACCAAATTTGGAAATTAATTTGTTGTTTCATCCACTATTGCAGTAATCCAATTTGATGTCTTCCTCTTTCAAGAACTGTTGAAGTTGCATGGTCTACCCAAGACCATAATAAGTGACTGGGATAGCAAGTTCACAAGTTCATTTTGGAAAGAAATATTCATGTTAGTTGGTAGAATTTTGGACCTTAGCACTGAAAGGGTGAATCAATGGCTTGAATTTTACCTCCGGAATTATGATATAGGTTAGTAGAAAGCATTGATTACATGGTTTCATTTGGTAGAATTATGCTACAACACAACTTTCCATATATCCATTGGCATGACACTTTTCAAGGCTTTGTGTGGGAATGATGCCCCTACATTGGCATATATGATTTTTGGAGATTGTAGGGCCCAAAATGCCAAGGACTAGCTCTAAGAGATTCAAGAAATTCTCAAAGCACTCAAAGACAATTTACTGGTTCAAAACAAGCATAGAAGATGTATGCAGACAAGCATAGGACAAAGTGAACTCTCAAAGTAGGAGACTTAATGTACTTGAGATTGAATCCATATAGGAAATCTTATTTGAAGGAAAAGGGGGCTGAAAATTTGCAGCCAAGGTTCTCTGGTCCATATAGAGTTGTGAGAAGGATTGTTGAAATTTCTTATGAATTGGAGTTATCAGTGGAAAGCAATATACACAATGTGTTCCATGTGTCTTGTCTAAAAAAGGAAACTAGGAAATGAGGGGTTGTTTCAAAGGATATTCCTCCACTTAATGAAGGAAATTTGGTACTTGTTCTAAAGAAAAAAATTTAGTTCTGAGAAACAAAGTTGATGAGTAGATCCATCAAGGAGTACATGTTTTAATGGAATGCTTTTCCTAGTGCAGATGCAACATGGGAAGGTAAGATTTTTCTGCAACATCAAGGATTACATTTTCTGGAGGACAAGAAATATGTACAGGGGAGTACTGTAATATTCCCACCCCAGTGTCATATGGATCCATCCCCTAACCCATTAGATTTCCATGGGTTTGAGTGGGAAGCTAAATTAATCTAGGAATTAAATTGATCAAAGGTTTCGTTGCACAAAGAAATTAATAAAAACTCCTAAGGAAAATTTTGTCCACAACAAGTAGGAGGCTTAAAGAGGGCACCAAGTAGTGATTATCCATGAATTAAATGAATTTAACCAATTCAAGGTGGCACTAAGGTGTCTAGTAGGAAAATTTCGAGTTACTTAAAAAGTGGACAAGTCCAAGTTGGTTAACAAGTGGACAAGTCCAAGTTCATTACCAAGTGGACAATCCAAGTTGGTTAGAGTTTGTCAAGGAGGTTAGAGGGAACAATCATAAATTTCCAGGTGGTTAGGAGGTGCATTCAAGAAGGTCAAGGTAGTTACAGGGTGCATTTATGAAGGTGAAAGTGGTTAGAGGGCACACTCATAAAGGTACTGGAGAAACTATGAACAACCAACTATCGAGTGCATGGTTTCTGGATGTACATGGTATTGGATGCCTCTAAATCTTAAAAGGAGTAGCAAGCTGCACTAGTAGGGGCTAGATTGTTTGTTGATAAAAATTATTGTTGAGCTGCTTGTGCAATCCTATGCTTGGGAGATGTGCCCCTTGCAATCCATTAGAGATATGGGACCCTAAATTTGTGTAGAAAATTGAAGTTGTCTTGTTCATTTAAGTAGGTCATTGTAGAGTGGACACTTAGTCCATTCACTAATCATATTGCTGCAACAACTTGAGTCCCAATACTTTTTCTAGTTTAGTGAAGTTTCAGGTGTGTTGTGGTGCACTAGTTGCATATTTGGTGTTTTGTGATGGTTTGTGGTCTATGTAATCATGGATGTTGTTCCTACATCCCTTTGATATTTTTTAAACCATAAATAAACAAAACATGAACCTTTCTCTCATATTGAAATTGTTATATTCCATAATATATTTTTCCCTTGCTCAATGTATTGAAATTTTAACTAGATTTCACTATTTGGGTTAAATCTTGAGTTCTAGAGAAGCAAATGGAGTTTTATAAGATGATATAGTTATGGGGGATAGTATAGGGCCCATTCGCAACATTGGGTCAGAATTCATGAGGGTTAGAGGCTATTTGGTTCGCTTTGTAAACAAACTATTTCAATTCTCCAGTGAAATGAACTCTCTCTTAGTTTAACCAAAATGAAAAATAAATTGTGAATTTTTAGTCTGATCATTCCTAAATCTATTTTAGGGTTTCTTACATTTATATACATCCATATATGTTCCAGAATCCATTACGTTCCATAGAAGTCCTGGGGATAGAAATCACCTTGGGTCCTTTGGGCCCTTCACACGCATGTTGAGCTTAGAAAATGTGCATCTTTCTAGGTAGAGTCTGATTACACCTTCCATATAACTTTTTGGTTTGTCCTAAGTGTGCACTAAACCCTCATATTCAGTTTCGGAAAGTTTTAGGGTATTTGGAGGGAGTGGGAAAAATCTAGCCCCAATTTTGTTGAATTTGAGTTAGTGTTCCTAATTTTCTAATTGGGAAGACTACAACATCATTGAGTTCTCGAAATGGTTTTCGAGCAGCTATTCCCCAAGCAAAAGAGCTATCATGTCGTATGATTAGACCAAACCACTTTGTTTCATCAATGTTGATACCCTACAAAAAATGTTCTGCATCGTAGACTTCTTATCCCTTTAGGCCATCAATGAAAAAATTCTTGCGAGTTTTTGTAAAGTATTGCAACCCTTTGACACACACCAATTCTCCTCCCAATTATTGTCATTTGATCTTCATACGATAACATGGGAGATCATTTCCTTGGATTTTGTGGGTGGCTTTCTAACCACTAGGAAGGGTCATTACTATTTATTTGTCATAGTTTATAAATTCAACAATATGTCCATTCTTCTAAAAATACCATCAAAACACAAGAAGCAACAAAAATGTTCTTTGAAAAGCTTTGGGCACATTGGGATACCAAGGAGCATCATCTAAGATAGAGATACTAGGTTTATCAATACATTTTTTACTACAGTTGGGAAAAGATAAACACTAAGTCGAATATATGTACAACCTTCCATCCATAGCCAAATTGATAGATAGAAGTAGTCAATAGAACTTTGGTACAACTTTTAAGGGGTTATAATCATAAGCATACAAATTATTGGGATGAAAATGTGATCTACACCCAACACTCTTATAACATAGCAATCCACACTATTTTGAGGTGTCTCTACTTATGTTTGCTGTTGCAGTTAAATTTGGGTTCTATTTATCATTGCAAAGTGAAGAATGACTCAAATTAAAGATGACCACAAGACAATTAATTCGTTTGCAAGCTCAACTAGTGAAACAAAAAATTAATTTGATTCTTTTAGAAGTTATAAAATTTTAAAAAGAAACACTAAGGGTAGAAACAAAAAAATGAGGGAATTGTGCTATGTATTCAAGTATTTGGACCTAGACTAAAGGGTAACCCTTGAAAGCTATCACGGAGGAAGACTCATACTATGGAGCAGTATAGGAGGCCAAATGACAATAGGATTCCTTCCTTAGGGTTTTAGTAAGCTTTTTAAATGAATGGAAGGGCAACGCCGTCACCCTAACCTATCGGCCAATGAAAAATATAATATATTGTGTCGGCCAAAGAAAATTACATTACTAAAAGTAAAGATATTATCTCTGTGTATATATTTATATATATATATATGTCAACGTCATTTTCACTTTTAGATATTATCTCTGTGTATATATATATATGTCAACGTCATTTTCACTTTTTTTTTTCACATTTGAAAAGTTCAAAGTTCTTCAGCCGCACTTCATCTATAGCGTTATCTTTTGACCTCTTAGACGATTCAGTGTTATCAAAGTTTCTTTGGAGTGTTTTCATACTTGAACACTGAAAATGGAGAGACAACCATATGAGAGCAACGTCGATATGAACAATGATATAATAAAGGCTCTAGCGATAGAAATATTTGAGAAGGTTCGAATATTCATCGATGAAAAGATGGCGGCAGAACAAAAAATGCTATGGAAACCCAGTGAAAGTCATGACCATTTTTCACATGTGGAGAGTGAGGGTGTTCAGCAGCACTTGATCTCGAGTGTTATCTTCAGACTTGTAAGGCGATCCGATGAAAATGACTGGGAAATTGAGAATATCTGGGATCGTGTAAACGTAGGTCGGTTGGACGACATCGGAAGGGCCGAAAACTTTGAATACCTTCTGAACTTTGAAAACGATCTTAAGACTGCAATGACAGAAAACATTAATGTGGTTTTGAAGAGAACAATATTCGATTGGAGCAGGGACGACGGGAATGTTATGAGCGTGCAAATTGTATGGAGTGGAAATTTCGAAGAATGTCAACGAGTAGTGGAGCTGATCGATCTGTTTAATAACGATACCCGGCCTTTGATACAAGTCAGAATTGAGCAATTCTCTCTTCAGCCTCAGCTAAGACAACAGTTTATTGGTCGTCATCAAACTAATCCAGTAGTTGCTTCTTTGGCAGCTATTCATTCTTCACCAAAGGTTATTATTGACAAGGGACTACTGGACGCAAGCGATAATGATGGTGAAGGATTTTTTTGTGTAATTTGTCATGATAGGATGAGGATTGGGTCTATTTCATGCACTTTGCATCGTAAGTTGGTTTATCCGTCAATTTAATTGTCCATTATGTAGAGATGATTTCAATAGCTCTCCTAAGGTATAGTTATTGATCTCAACGTCTATACCAATAACCTTTATTTGGTTGTTATATTATTTTTTAAAATAGTTATAAAATAAATAATAATTTTTATTTTAAATATATATATATATATATAACCATGATATATAATTTTTTAATAAATGATTGATATGATGAAAAAATTGTAACCCTGATATAACCAATATAACCCCACCAAGGGACCACGTATCCTTCACATTAAAATTTTTTATTATCAATACAATGAATTTCAATTATATATATATAAGTTTATGGAGTTATAAATGGGATTTAAAACGATTTCTTCTTTTTGGAATGAATGTTGTTTCTCTATGTTCACGTTACGCAATAAACCATGGCGGAAAATGTAGAATAAATATTGCGGTACGCTCAAGATCGTGGATGTTCTTTTAAACGCGTGTAAAAATTATTATTATTATTATTATTATTATTTTATCGAACCAATCCAATCTGGATTCCCTCTTTAGTATCAGCTAACCTGTGAGTTGAACTTATGCAACCTTAATTGAACTTGTCGGTTCCCACACCTGATGTTCTCGTGAGTCGTGCTCGGTAGCCCTTCTGCGAACCCTCCTCGAGAGAGATTTATTCACACCAGTCGTCAAACTCCTATGACATCGCTCGGGAGGAATCCATCCTGCCATCAATGTTAATTTCTTTTGTAGACAACTTTAAATTCAACAGATCACATTGGCGAGATTTTGCGTATCTGTAGATTGAGACTTTCCAGATCTAAGGGTCTTCTTTTAACCAACTACCTAGGTCGACTTACGGAGCTGGGTAGTAAACTCTGTTATCATATTTTCTATCAGGGGTGTCGGGTTTACCCAAAGTCTCTGTTATCATATTTTCTATCCGGGGTGTTGGGTTTACCCAAAGTCTATTCTAGTTGTATTTCTAACGAAGAGTTTGGAACTCTGTGTAATTTTTTTAAATAGATAACTTGACCGGCGGATCCAACCTCCTTAAAATTTTGTGGTATAGAGTTGCAAACCAGACACTCTGTTCCTTTTTTATGCATAGAAGTGTAAAGCATTGCATATGACCACCTATATCCTGTGTGAATGTCAATTAAATTCTTTTTTTTCTTCTGTTACTTTTAACCTCTAAACCACGGTGTTGTATCAAGCATAGATACTTCCGGCACGATAGCTGAATACTTTATAGGCATATATCTGTTTCAGTACTCATTTCGACAGTAGTCAGATTTCAAGTTAGAATAGTCAAAGGAGCTTTAGGGGACACAAGCATGTGTTTCCAATAAAAATACTGAACCTCCATCTGTCCCAGGTTGCAATTATGACAAGTAAGATCGACCCCAGTTCATGTGATGCAATGTTATTCAAAATGAGAGTTCCAGGGGCATAACGGTTCAATTGCATTTAAGCAAGGTGCTGACATAACCCCAATTGTCTTATCTTTATACGCTTTGGATTATGAAGATAAGACACACCATTCATATATTGACTTAGCTTTTAAATCATCAGTTGTGATACGTGAATTGAATTGTAACACCCTGTTTACCATTTTTGGGGATCCGAACATTTATATATTTGTATGTAATCTATGATAGAGATATATATAGAGAAACATATTACGATTATGCTATTAAATTCACGATTCCTACTAACACTTTGATGTCAGTGTAATGGGAGCTTCAATAATACAAGCTCCTTCATCCATGGGAGGGCCATCGACTTGGAAAGGAATTGTCTTGTACTTTTTACTTGTTTAATTACTCAATACTCAATTTTGTTATGTTTGTATTTGTAAATGTTTATTATCTCTTTTTAACATTCTATAACAAGTTGGCTATTTGTTCTTGAATTGTGTAAAAAACTTTTGGTAATTGTATAAATCTTGTTAGTAGAAACATATATTATGTATCATGTGTGTGTGAGAATTCTCAATTTCAATTTAAAGTTAGTTGTTTGCTCTCTTTGTTTATGTGTGTAAATGAATTGGTATGTGACCCTTTTCATGTAGATTGTTATTTGATGTTTTGCATGAATACTTATAGTCTATTCCATTTGCATATATACTGTAAGTAATAGATAGTATTATCATTTTAGGCTTTTTAGTTACAATTCATAGGCATGCTGATGTTGGTCTTTGTTATGCCCTATATTGGTTTTGTACTTGCTTAGTTTTGATTGTCTTACTAGATATCATAGAGGGTCTAGAAGAGTAGTTGTTCATTGAAACATATTGCTTTTTGATATCACCACTTACCCCTTTGTTATTTTACCTCTAAAAAATTGTAGGTAGTTTAGGTAATAGGAGTTTGGTTTAAGAATTGTGAGTAATCTTTAAGATTTGATTAGTAGATGATATATTAGATACAGGGACATTGTTTATAAGTAGAATCTAGGCATCTTAGTCCATGAAACTTTTAGAGTTCATCATCTATTTATCATTTTAGTATTTTTGCTTTCCCTCACAGTTTGCATGTGAAAAGTTGTAACATTGCATTCACATTCTTGTTTAGGCTTGTACATTTAATAGATTAAGTTATGAACTAGGAATTTATGGGCAATCACTAGTCTCATCATTTTGTTTCTTTTGAAGATAACTAATTAAGGTTCAATTACATCATTTACTTGCACACTTTGCTAGTATATCCCATTTAACAAGGCTCCTGAGTACCACCTTATGAGAGACAGTGCATATTCAGGTTAGGAGTAGTCAGCATGTTCAAGTTAACCCTTGAGACCAATATTTGCATTAACGTGTTCATGTCTAGATTTCATCTTTGTTATGTTGACGTAATTGTTATTTCATTCGCAATTTTCCTTATATCTGTTGGTATTTGTATTTTTTTTTGGTTCAATACTACTTTCAGTACTCCTCTATACACACATTTCCTACCTATTTTATTTGTAAATTGTATCAGTATATATGTATCTTTCAATTATTACCAAGCCATCACAAATATTTTATAACTTTGATAACACAAATAGGTCATCACAAATATTTTATAACTCTAATAACACACTTAGGTCATGAGCAAGCATTTATAATTCTGATGTAATATCGTGAATTTTGTTGATTATGTTTATGTTATATATTGGGTGTAAGCCCTGATGCATATAATTTATTTTAATACTGGGCGTAAGCCCTAATGCACATATTTTTCCTTTTGTTATATTTGTTGGGCGTAAGCCCCAATGCACATAATTTACCTTGATTAAAGATATACATATTTGGGCATGGACCCTCACAGATGTAGATTATTGTTGTATACTGGGCAGAAATCCCGATGTACTTGATTGACGTTTATTATGACATTGGCTACAAAACCCTAATATACTAAGATGATCTTTGTTATATACTGTGCAGAGTTCTAGTATGCATGACTCACTTTTAGGATGTGTTGAGTGTGGACTCTAGAGCACATGGGTGACATATGTACTAAGCATAAGCCCTGATGTACATAGAGGACTTTTATTATGTGTTGGGCGTAAGCCCCGATGTACATAGAGTGTTGAGTATAAGCCCTCGAGCACTCCAACTTGATGTTGAGAATAAGCTTTGGAGCATCGGATCTATGGCCATTGTATCCCTATGTGTATCTTACAAACACATCCTAGCACTAGTGTTGAGCGAAGAGCTCTGGAATTGCACTAGCGTAATGCCCATTGAAGAGTGTTGAGCATAAGCTATGAATAGCACCCAGGGTTACTTTACTTAAAAAGTTGTTGAGTTGAGGAAGACTTTGAATAGCACCACGAGTGATCATACCTATTTTATTTGACTAAATTGAATCATTACTTATCTCATCAAGGGATGAAGAAAATGCCACGAAACACAACATAATCCAAGATGTGAAAGGGGATCTAGAGTTACCTAACCTAGTAGACCATATAAAACAACCAAGGCATTCCCAAAATAATCTACCTTGTTTAATTAATACATCCAAAGTTATAGTGCTATACTTATATTAATCAAAAGTGATTAATGAAAAGAGCGTCACTCATGAATGATCATTACATATGTATGTCCCTACATGTGAAGAACCTGCAATAATTAATTAATGCAAATACACGAGATATCAGAAATAACAGAACTCATAATCACTTTTATATTGATCACAGGCCACTTCGAGGGGGCAACCTCCTTTGAGCAAGCTCAATACAATTAACTTCACGGTGCCTTCGATGACCTCAACACACACTTATATACTAAGTCTATGCCCAATACTATGAGTCAAAACCATGGGACATATAATACTAGAGGATGACGTATAAAGCATATGCGTCCAATACTATGGGCTAATATAAACTATGGATCAACAAATACTACAGGACGACTTACAAAGTATATGCATCCAACAACAATATACTAACATAGTAAAGAGAAAGGTTGACACAGGTTCCTAACATCCCCTCTCCGTTAGAAAAAGATTTGTCCTCAAAGCTTTGGTTACAGAAATTGCTGTTGAATCTGAAGGAGTGGTTCCCCAGTAGCATCCCTGGGCTGCATTTTGAGCCACTGACGCCTTTGGAGTGTTAGGGAGGATTGCTTAGAAGGCTGTAGACGAAGAAGAACCCTATCGGTTGCATGGAAAGTGTGCTCAGAATGGTGCTAATCGGCTTGTTGTTTTAGTCGAATTCTGGCCATGTGAAGATTGTCCTGCAGAATGAGAAGAATCTGATCGCGATTTCAAAGAACTGAGTCAATTTCCTGAACTGGGGAGCTGCTAAGGGTGTATGGAAGAACTGGCGGTGTATATCCATAGACTGATTCATATGGTGTCTTTTGAGATGTGGTATTGTACCACTAGAGCGCTTCTAGGAAATCCACAAAAATGGTTGGCCAAAGTTGTGTAGGGATGGGCAAGGGTTTGAGTAATCTTGAAAGGAGTGTCGTTTCAGCCTTGTTGACCTGAAAAGTATCACAATCAACCACCATCTGTTGAATTGTCATTTTCAGTCCCTGCCAAAAGAAGTTACATTGTTCCCGGTCATACATTTTGAAGAACCCAGAGTGCCCTGCTGATGAATAAGCATGGAGTTCATAGAAGAGATAGCCCTGTTGAACATATTGCAACCAATTTGGAACAAGCAGAGAAAGAGCTGTAAGAGAAACTGGGTCATCAATTGTGCGAGAAGGAGCATCTGCCACGATATTGCCCTTACCCTTCTTGTAAGTGATCACATAGGGATAACCCATGAGTTGGATAACCCATTTCAGGTGTGTTGAAGAGAAGACCCATTGTTCCAAAAAAAATTTCAGACTCTAGAGATCAGTCTTGATGCAAAAATAATTCCCTAATAGGTATGGCTGCCACTTCTGTACTGCATGCAAAATAGCCATCATTTCCTGCTGAGAGGTAATGCAACTAAATTCTTACCGGAAAGGTCTCTTGAAGGCAGCAAGCTCATTGGTTCAGTAAAGACACTTGCATATCTATCCAAGCAAGTAGTGGAGACCGTTGATGGGTGCATCTGAATGGAATGGAGCTGAACGATGACACCATGTGAATTCTTCTTAAGGATTTTTTCCACGCGATGTGAACTGATAATGCAAAGAGACCCTGGTTGTAAGACCATTAATTTTTGTTGTGCCCCATTGATTGAAAACTGCATCCAAAGTTCAACAAAATGCCATAAGATGGGGCCAAGTGTGCGTACCCATTGAACGCCCAAAACCACATCACATCCGCCTAAGGACAAGGAAAACATGTTAGAGCGCACGTTATAGTCTTCCATAGAGATATGCACATTGTGACACTTCCCCTTGCAAGGTAAGGTGGCCCCATTGGCAACCATGACTTCAAAGTTGGAGCAAGGATGGACAAAAGAATCAGCCTGTTTGGCAATCTGAGGGTCAATGAAGTTATGAGTGCTACGAGAATCAATAAGTATGGTAAGAGGGAACTTCTTGAAGTATCTCCTGACCTGCATTGTTTGTGGGGTTGTGACGCCGGTTACAGCATGGAGAGAGATCGTGGGTGGGTCATCCCGAGATGGGGTGTCAACAGGCGGGTGCTGAATGTCAACTTGATCATCTACTGTATCTGGAGCTTCTTCACCAAGTTCAGAGGAAAGCAAAGAATCCACATCCAAGAGATAGAGCTTTTGTTGAACACATCTATGTCCCCGAGTGAATTTCTCATCACAATTATAGCAAATCCTTTTTCTCGGCATGCCTGCATCTAGGTTTCAGACAAATGCTTGATAGGAGTTTATCGAGGAGCTGGAAGGATGGGAGGTCATTGAGAACCCAAATTTCGGAAGGGAACACAAGTGGGTTTGGAGCATTTTTGGGATGCAATATTTTCTTCTGCCAACTTAGCCAAACCTAGGACTTCCATCATTGTGTTGGGACAGAACATTTTAACCTCTGACCGGATTTCATCCTTAAGACCACTGATAAAAAAAATCCTGTAAAATTCATCAGACAATCCTTCTGTGTGATTGGAGAGTTTCTCAAATTATGTCTGATACTCTCTCACTGTGCCAGTTTGGTGAAGTTTAGTGAGTGCTCCTGTGAAGTCGTCAAAAGCACTAGGACCAAATTGTGGAAAAAGGAGTTGGCAAAAATATGTCCAGTTTGGCTCGGGATGAGCTTTGATGTACCAATGGTACCATTGAAGGGATTCCTATTCCAAATGAAAGGATGCAAGTGGAACTTTCTAGACATCAAAAGTATTATGCAGACTGAAATATTGTTTTGCGCGGTATATCCATCGAGTCGGATCAGTACCATTGAAGCAAGGAAAATCAAGCTTTGGCCCACGAAATTGCTGGAACAAGAGAACCCGGTGGCTGCAAAAGATTCTGGTTGTCGGTTATTGTTCATGGCTGAATGCTAAAGATGGAGGCTGAGAAATTTTTCATCTAGCTCTTGGAGTTTGGTTTGGATGGCTACAAGTGATTCCTCCATGGTTTTTGCTCATGTGCAGGTGACAACCACAACTAAGAGTTTTTTCTTTTTGTTTTGAAAAACACAAAGAAAAGCTTATTTAGTAAAGGAAGATTTGGATTTGGGAAAAAATCGGATGGGTAATTGGGGTTGGACTAGGTTTTGGGGAAGCAAAAGATGATGATTTCAGAAGCAGGGTGAAAGAATGAGAAAATTTGGTAGAGAGCGACATGGTGGCAAACTTTGAAGGCGTTTGGGTGAAAATTGAAGGAGTTATGGCAAACCCTAAAAATAGACAAATGTGGGATTTATGGTCTTGGGAAGTGGAATTTGGGATAGGGTCTTTAGGACTGAAATATGCAGAATGGGATTGCAAGGATGTCAGTGAAGTTTCAGGGAAAACAGAGTTGAAACAAGGGAGATATGGCCAAAAAACATAATTTTATACTTTTTTTTTTCAGAAATGGATCAGCAACAGCGGCGTGGAAGGGATCCGCAATAGTTGGATCTACAATGGTGAGAAATGGATTGAAAATGGATGGATCTAAAATGGCGAATGGATCTGGAACGACTTTCAGAATAAATCTGAAATGGCTGGATTTGGAGCAGAAGTGATCGGCAACAGCTCAGGTGAAAATAGATATGGACCCCAGGTATGTGTGGCTTCCTATCAGTTCAGGGGATTCACTCAACCACCAATGTTGTCTGACGACTTGCGTATTGGGGCAGTACCCCTCCCTCCACAGCTCAAGTAAAAATGATAACTGCTTTGCCACAAACGATAGCTCTTGGTTTACCACATGGGTGGGAACTAGTCAATTAGGTAGGGGTCATTTCCCTTTTTGCTAGCAAGTCCTCTCGATGGGCCAACTACTTTGGGGTTCCTGTGGTACTCCTCACAATGAGTTTTAGAGCTTATACCCAAGTACTTCCCACAGTTAAGTGGATAGGGGTTATTCCCAGATCCGAACTTGCAACAGATGTGAAAAAAAAAAATTGGCAGAAATTCTACCCAACGATCCCAAGAATGTGCTCTGATACCAAATGTGAAGAATGTGCAATAATTAATCAATGCAAATAAATGAGATATCAGAAATAACAGAACTTAGAATCACTTTTATATTGATCACAGGCCACTTCAAGGGGGCAACCTCCTTTGAGCAAGCTCAATACAATTAACTTCACGGTGTCTTCAATGACCTCAACACACACTTATATACTAAGTCTATGCCCAATACTATGAGTCAAAACCATGGGACATATAATACTACGGGACGACTTACAAAGCATATGCGTCCAACAACAATATACTAACATAGTAAAGAGAAGGGTTGACACGGGTTCCTAACACTACTTATATATTTATATATAAAGACATTATATATAACTATAGTATGAGAATAATAAAAGAATTATAAAGTGAGAGTCTATAAACCCACATGGTTAGTTTGTACCCACATACCTATTATTCTCATAAATAAAAAATATATAAAGTTATAATAATTTGTTCAAAAGGAACAAGGTAAGGATTTTATTATAAGTGAAGTTTATAATTGTTAAGATTTAATATGCTAAGACAAAAAATAGCAGCATTACATTCCATTTCACAATAATAGCATATACAGGATCACTGTAGAAACAACAAGCATAGCATAAACACAAGAGACACATATTTATCCTAGGAAACCCTCATGGGGTAGAAAACCCAGCAAAGCTTCCTCAATATAGATGACCAGCAATATACAAAGATGCAAACCAAAGACATGATCTCCTCCTCCACCATAGCAGACCTCTCCTCCACAAGTGCGTTTCTCTCAAGTGAGTGAGTGTGTGTCAAATGAGGAATACACCTCCTCTACTTATACACTACTCCGACTTGTCTTTTACACAAGACATGTAGGCTCGTATTTAACCAATGCGTTAAATACCCCACTACAACTGACTGGGCCGACCCCTCTAGGGTGGGATAATAACCCTTTGACCCACATAACACATACAGGGCCAACCCCCACTAGGGAAGTCTAATAACCCAAGTTACCACATTCCGACGGAGGAATAAACATCTCCGGATATACAATAAGATCTTCACGGAGGAATGAAACATCTCCGGAATAATAAAGTACAAATATAATATTCTTTGAAGTTATAATATCTCAACACTCCCCCTTAACGAGAAGGATATTATAACAGCATCTGCCTGAGTAAGGAGTCATCAACATCATACATGATACATCTATAAATCATTGGAAGCTTTCTCAACATCATCAGTAACTCAAGCAGTTACTGGAATATCTTCAATACTGGAACATCAACATCTTCAATACTGAGTCTTTATCTTCTGTAGCACTCGAACAACTACAACACCATCAACATCTGGATCCTCACGATCATCGGCATCGTCATCTAGATCATCACGATCAGTAAAATCGTCATCTAGATCATCACGATTAGCAGCATCGTCATCTAGATCATCACGGTCAGCAACATCGTCATCTAGATCATCACGATCAACAGCATCGTCATCTAGATCATTACGATCAACAACATAATCAATACAAGTATAAATATCATTAATACAAGTATCCTCATCAATACAAGTATACACATCATCAATACAAGTATTCTCATCAATACAAGTATACATATCATTAATACAAGTATCCTCATCAATACAAGTATACACATCATCAATACAAGTATCCTCATTAATACAAGTATACACATCATCAATACAAGTATCCTCATCAATACAAGTATACACAATAGCAGCATACCCTACAACACACATGATCCTTCCTTTCGGAGTCACAATCATGTTTAAGACTATCCTTCCTTTCGGAGTCACAATCATGTTTAAGACTATCCTTCCTTTCGGAATTACTGGATTTACTATCTAAGGATGATTAATCCACTCAATCTCATTTAGGATTATCCTTCCTTTCGGAATTATTGGATTTACTATCCAAGGATGATTTAATCCACTCAATCTCATTTAGGACTATCCTTCCTTTCGGAATTATGGGATTTACTATCCAAGGATGATTTAATCCACTCAATCTCATTTAGGACTATCCTTTCTTTCGGAATTACTGGATTTACTATCCAAGGATGATTTAATCCACTCAATCTCATTTAGGACTATCCTTCCTTTTGGAATTACTGGATTTACTGTCCAAGGATGATTTAATCCACTCAATTCATTTAGGACTATCCTTCCTTTCGGAATTACTGGATTTACTGTCCAAGGATGATTTAATCCACTCAATTCATTTAGGACTATCCTTCCTTTCGGAATTACTGGATTTATTGTCCAAGGATGATTTAATCCACTCAATTCATTTAGGACTATCCTTCCTTTCGGAATTACTGGATTTACTGTCCAAGGATGATTTAATCCACTCAATTCATTTAGGACTATCCTTCCTTTCGGAATTACTGGATTTACTGTCCAAGGATGATTTAATCCACTCAATTCATTTAGGACTATCCTTCCTTTCGGAATTACTGGATTTACTGTCCAAGGATGATTCAATCCTGATCCACTTACGGGATGATCTATCCCTCTCACTTTAAGACATCTCACCATGTCTATGGACGATGCAATCCCAATCTATTTATAGGATGATTAGTTGTTATCACTTTAAGACATCTCACCATGTCTAGGGACGAGGCAATCCCAATCTGTTTATAGGATGATTAGTCCTTATCACTTTAAGACATCTCACCATGTCTAGGGACCAGGCAATCCCAAGCTGTTTAGGATGATTAGTCCTTATCACTTTAAGACATCTTACCATGTCTAGGGACGAGGCAATCCCAATCTATTTAAAGGATGATTAGTCCTTATCACTTTAAGACATCTCACCATGTCTAGGGATGAGGCAATCCCATCATGTACATTTTGAACCGAGGTCCAGGGACGATGCAGTCCTATCTTCAATTCTCGGAGACATCAATCTACGGATCAATTCTGGGACCGAAGTCCAGGGAAGATACAATCCCCTACCTGTTCATTCAGGAGTTCGTTATTGGAGACCTAGTCTACGACTCTCTTTAGAACATGTGTTCAAGGATGATACAATCCCTCTTCTTTCTCGGAGACATCTCCCTACGTCTCCTTTTAGAACATGTGTTCAAGGATGATGCAATCCCTCTCATGTCCACCAAGGACTTCATTCTCGAAGACATATGTCTACGGTTCTCCAGGGATGATCCAATCCCCTCATGTCCACCACGGACTTCATTCTCGAAGACATATGTCTATGGCTCTCTTTAGGACTGAAGTCCAGGGATGATCCAATCCCCTCATGTCCACCAAGGACTTCATTCTCGAAGACAGACGTCTATGGTTCTCTTTAGGACTGAAGTCTAGGGATGATCCAATCCCCTCATGTACACCAAGGACTTCATTCTCGAAGACATACGTCTATAGTTCTCTTTAGGACTGAAGTCCAGGGATGATCCAATCCCCTCATGTCACCTTAGACCCTGTCTAAGGACCATCCACCAACCTCTCTGTCGGCATCACCAATATAGGTATCCACATCATCGACCTCACTGTCGATGCGGGCAATCTCATCATAGGTGATCACATCACTCCCCCTTTCGAGGAGGGTCCTTCTGAACTATTTTAAGTTTGTCTCGGAAAACTTTACTTGAGGTAGAGGTTTGGTTAGTACATCGGATTGGAAGAGGTTTGGTTAGTACACTGGTAACTTGTTACAAATTTGAACTTTAATTCTTTTCTGCACCATATCTTGTATATAGAAATGTCAGATCTCTATGTGCTTTGACTTATCATGGAATACTGCATTCTCTGCCATTTTGGTACAACTCTTTTTGTCACATAGGATCACAGTTGGGTCCATTCTAAAGCCATACCGCTTCACAACTAGTGGAGCAAGCAGCCATATATTTCGCTTGTGCTGAGAGCCACAATAGATTTATTCCTTATAAACCATGAGATCATGGCTGATCCCAGACAGTAACATCCTCTCGATGTGCTCTTCCTGTCTGATACACTTTCTGCCCAATCAACATCTGTGTAGCCATCTGAAGTCATGATCTCTAAGATAACATAGATCAAAGTTTATCATATCCTTTAGGTACCTCATCACATCCTTTTCAACTAACAGGTGAACACATCTGGTTTCCACTAGATATTGACACAAGGTGTTCACAACAAAGCATATATCTAACCTAGTATTTGTTAGACACATCAATGACTCAATAATTTGTCTATACAAATTTATATCCACTAACTCTGATGAGTCATCTGCTAACAACTTCAAGTTGGAATCCGTGAGAGTGGCCATTCCAACACATCAATTCCTTTTAATATTTCTCAGCATGCTTTTCCTGGTTGAGAAAGATTCCTTCTGAGCCTTGCCATACTTCCAGACCTAGGAAGTAATGCATCAACCTGAGATCTTTCATTTTCATTTCTGTAGCCATCTTCTTCTTTCTTTTCATGATCTGTTTCTCTTTCCCTATCAGAAAGATATTATCTACATACAATAATAGTATGATCCATAACCTTTAGGAACAACTTTACTTTTGGTAAAGCCCAAGCTTATCAAGAAACTGTCAATTCTCCCTTGTGACTGAACATCATTCACACTCTACATTGAATGATCTTCTGCATATCTATCCGTGCCATCTCTCATCAGATGGGTCTACTGATATAAGCCTCAACATTATTCAAACTCTGTGGTGAGTTCCTTCTTGCATCCAGTTCATCAGTGTATAGAAACCATATTCAACCTTGTAGCAAAGGTTGAGATCCACATCACCCATGGTGATCATTAAGCTCATCAATTGATTATCGATCCTAGGTACCCATACAGAACTTGATTCACACTTCTTCTTTAATTACACCATTAAGAGAATGTTCTTATCTAGCCACTTGGAGCAAACATCTCATCATGATTCTCTCCCTCTTTCTAAGAGAATCTTCTAGCCACAAACCTTCTATAGTGTGTTTGATTTGTAAATCCTTTTGTTGAACATCCATCACTTGTTCAGTGTTTCATCATTCATCATGATCTTTCCTACAAATCAAAATTAAGTACATGATTAGTAATACTTCATAATCATGAAATCATGTTATTATGCATACAGATATCATTTACATAGTTATGCAACTATCTTCACCAATACTTTGGCACAACACTTTTCCATACCCTGTATGCATATAGTGGCTATCTAGATTCCTTCCATCTCTACCAGAACATACTATCGAGAGTGTGCACAGCTCTCAACATGTCAGTAAAGAGGTTTCATTCTAGACAAGCAACAATGGAATGTTTGTCCAACTTACCAATCATATGCATATTAGTAGTATATTGTTCAATGCTCTATGAATGTTTACACTCAGCATGATATACTCTAGGAATACAAATATGCATATAACCTATTTCAGGCAATATTATTTACTATTTCAAATAACAACTCAAATACTTATCTTTTATGTTTGTGTGGTTGTCTCCCGCTTGATCTTCTGTATGTCTTTTGAACTTCTATTCATTCTGTACCACTGTGCATGCTCAAGTGTCATCCTCATGATCTCATACACAAACATACATCCATTAGTATATTCTCAATGTTATCAAAACATTATAGTTCCAAATAATCTTGAATATGTATAGTCATGATCATTAGATAATATTCAAGGTTTCAGGGAAGTCTTCTTTTACTCATGCATATTCTTGTTTGATCTAGTTAGTTAAATCATCAACCAATATAAGAGACATAATATGCATAAACCCTTGATTACTAACTTTATGAATAAGCATAACCAATCATACCAAGTATACTTATATAAGGGATCCATGACATAGGAAAACATACTTGGATTAGTATACCTGCTTAGTTATGTCTAACATACCTAATCAATATCTTCTTTGTTCTCTTCAATGATTTAGAGATCCTATGCTAGAACCTGCATATTGCATAGGTTAAGCATAATAGAACAAAGTCATACATACCTCGTAAGTAGAACAAAGATTATGGATGAGTCTTTGTCTTCATGTTGTCATGGTCATGGAACTTGATTTGTCTTTTGTGATGTACCTGTATCTTGTTAGTAGACAACATCAACCTCACACAACACCATAATGCATTAGTACAATCATATAGCCCTAATCAATGAATGTCTTGATCATTCACATGCATTCATACTGTTACTAGGGTGATAAGACAATTCTAACATTAATCAAGATTATACTAATAAATAATATGAAGACAAACACATCATGAACTTAATCAAGAATCAAATTTCAAGACATACCTGAACCTCCTTAAGTCATACCTGTTGAGACTTCTTGTAGTCTTCTTATGTAAGGCCTTAGCCTCAACTCCCCCTGAAACTTGATCTGGAGCTTGATTAGGGTTTGCTAGAGAAACCCTAAAAATTCAATCTTTGACTTTCACACTTCTGAATGGATGGAAGGATGTATCTTGTTGAGCTGATCAAACTAGCATACTTCAATTTTGAAATCTCCAAAATTTGACCCCTCAAAATTGCCTTCGAAACTTCTGGATCTTCTGGACAGGAACCCGAACTAGGGTTTGATGAAGCCCACCCTTCTGTCCAATCAAAAGGTCCGATCCAACACTCTAAACTCTTATTTTTCTGAGGAGCTTCCAGTCGTGGTTACAGACTTCAAAAATTCCAACTTTTGCTGAAGCCCTAATTTTCCATCTTTCCGATCAAAATCCCAAACTGGGGTTTGATCAAGCCCGTTCTTCTACCCAACAGAAAAATTCGATCTTGGTCTCTAAATTTTGATTTTTTTGAGTAGCATTCAGCCGTGGATTCTGATTCCTAAGATGCTAACTTTCTCTGAAACCCTAAATTCCAGAAGCCATGAATGAAGGTGCTCCAAAAATTATTCTGTTTTGACAGAAATATGTACCTGATTGTTTCTACTGTAACTCCAAAACTTTTGCTCCACAGGGTCTAAATACCTTTTCTGTGATAGCCTAACCTGTCATCTTTCCAATGCAATAGGTCTGACCACAATTGGATTTTTTGAGAGAGAGTTATGCCAAGTGTCGCAACGTGACCTATTTATGGGATAAAATAGGAGAGCGAACTTGTACGGTGTGCCACGTGTCACTAGTTAAACTTCTGCCTTTGAAAAAATTTTGTGAGATAGTACAGTCTGTGTACTACCTGTCACTTTTTATGAAATTTCATTTGGAGCTTCCTAGCCCAAGTTATGCCAAGTGTCGCAACGTGACCTGTTTATGGGATAAAACAGGAGAGCGAACTTGTACGGCATGCCATGTGTCACTGGTTCAACTTCGGCCTCTGAAAAAGTTTCCTGAGATAGTAGTCTGTGTACTACCTGTCACTTTTTACGAAATTTTATTTGGAGCTTCCTAGCCCAAGTTATGACCTTTTTGCCTAGGTCACTTGATTTTGACTGAGATCTGGAAGAGACAAAAACCATAACTTGTATTGATCATAACTTACAAAGTACAATGAATCTGAGGGTGCCCTTTGGATACAAGATACCTGGAGATGTTATCTACGACCTGTAAAGGTTTCCAAACCTGAACCTTCACCAAAATGGATTTATGGTGAAAGTTCCACGATGACTGGTTTTTGCTATATAAAACCCTAACCTTCAAATTGTCGTAAGTGCCATACCTTGCCTTCCTTCAGGTTAGCTCTAATACCACGTTAATATTTAATATGCTAAGACAGAAAATAGCATCATTACATTCCATTTCACAATAATAGCATATACAGGATCACTGAAGAAACAACAAGCATAGCATAAACACAAGAGACACAGATTTATCCTGGGAAACCCTCATGGGGTAGAAAACCCAGCAAAGCTTCCTCAATATAGATGACCAGCAATATACAAAGATGCAAACAAAAGACATGATCTCCGTCTCCACCATAGCTGACCTCTCCTCCACAAGTGCGCCTCTCTCAAGTGAGTGAGTGTGTGTCAAATGAGGAATACACCTCCTCTATTTATATACTACTCCGACTTGTCTTTTACACAAGACATGTGGGCTCGTATTTAACCAATGGGTTAAATACCCCACTACAACTGACTCGACCGACCCCTCTAGGGTGGTCTAATAACCCAAGTTACCACATTCCCACAGAGGAATATACATCTCCGAATATACAATAAGATCTTCACGGAGGAATGAAACATCTCCGAAATAATAAAGTACAAATATAATATTCTTTGAAGTTATAATATCTCAACAAGAATTGAATAAACTTTTAATTATATATTATAATACAAACTGAAGTTTATAATTGAATAAGCTTTTAACTATATATTATAATTCAAATAGAAAATCAAAGTGAAGTTTATAATTGAATAAGCTTTTAATTATATATTATAATTCAAACTAAAAATCAAAATGAAGTTTATAATTGAATAAGCTTTTAATTATATATTATAATTCAAACTAAAAATCAAACTCAAGTTAATATAAAAATATTATTATTAACTTAACTTCCCTCTCCAAAGATTATCTATAAATAAAAGGACAACTTCCAATGAGGGTATGATCTATCTTATTATCATTCTTTATGGTATCAAGAAAGAATTTGTCCCATAATTATGGAGAAGTATTATTCCAAGATTGATTACAATGAGTTATCTGCCATAGGATCTCTAGACCTCTTTGCATGTTGGAACGAGCTTAGGGGGATCTGCATTAGAACCAAGAACAATTTCATGTCATGGTTGGGAGGAACGTGGCAGTTCCCAACTTATTAGGTTAACATTCTACAGGTCAACTAAGATTATTTGTTTCCATTAACTAGTGTCTGAAGTGTTCGGGTTATTAAAAAGCATATCCAAGCTACAAGTGTTCAGGTAAGATCTTATGATCAAATTTCAAAGTTCCTAGACTAACTCGAGCTGCAAGATTTGAATATAATTCGTATAAACCTGTAAATTTCTTTCTAGCTTCTGGTTATCATTGTGTGTCTAGGAGAAAGGGCTAAGGCATTGACTCCCTAGGGTAAACCATTTGTTTTCTTTTACCTTAAGAATTTAATTGTAATTTTATATTTTCCCTTATTGCTTTTAGACTTCGATCTACCAGAGCCAGCTACGCTAGCTTGTGCTAGATGTCAGCTTAGGATTAATTTTACTGTACTTAAACTTTCCTCTCACCAATATTTACGTTAACCCTGCCCACACTTTCTGATAAAAAACATCTTCTACAGCAGAATCGTCTCACACCAGAGATCAATTCTCCCTAGTGCCTCAAACCTAGAATTGTAGTTGTAGATTTAATAAAAATCAAATTTACATGCTATATCCATAAACATTTCATTAATTAAAATAGTAAATCCAGAATCGAAACCCTTGTACAACCATCATGTAAACTTTTAATAAAAAATCCAGATCTATATTCTTTAATAATCAACTATTATGAAAGGTTAGTATAATAAACTAAAGTTAAAATAGAAATGTTAATCCATTCTTTCCATTAATTTTATCATTTAGAAATCTAGGTCTGTCCTACTACGTCTTTTTTTTTCCTTGCCAAAAAAGTTTTATATCCATAGTATCTCAAACTAGAAATATCATAAAAATAAAAGATCAGAACTAATAAAGATTGATTCACGCCATCAAACAATCTATAGTTTATTTACCAAACCGAGCATGGGCTGAGAGGCCACACTGCCATCAACATTCCATTTACAAAGAAAATAATGCACAGGTAAAGCCAAGACATAGTTAATTAAATTAAATAAATTGCAGAACATAGTATCAAGAAATAACTAAGCCCCGATGTCCATGATTTACCTTGATTATAGATATACATATTTGGGAATGGACCCTAACAGATGTAGATTATTGTTATAGACTGGGAGGAAATCTTGATGTACTTGATTGATGTTTATTAGAGATTGGGTACAAAAACCTAATATACTCAGATGATCTTTCTTATATACTATGCAGATTTCTGTTATGAATGACTGACTTTTATGATGTGTTGAGCATGGAATCTAGAGCACATGGATGACCTATGTATTGGGCATAAGACCTGATGTACATAGAGGAATTTTATTATGTGTTGGGCGTAAGCCCCAATGTGCATAGAGTGTTGGGCATAAGCCCTAGAGCACTCCAACTTGATGTTGAGCATAAGATCTGGAGCATCGGATGTTTGTCCATTGTATCCCTAGGTGTATCTTACAAATACATCCTAGCGCTAGTGCTCAGCGAAGAGCTTTGGAATTGCACTAGTGTAACGCCCGTTGAAAAGTGTTGAGCATATGCTTTGAATAGCACCCAGACTTACTTTACTTGAAAAGGTGTTGAGTTGAGGAAGAATCTGAATAGCACTACTAGTCACCATACCTATTTTATTTGACTAAATTGAAGCACTACTTATCTCATCAAGGATTGAGGAAACTGCCATGAAACACTAGGTAATCCAACATGCAAAAGGGGATCTAGAGTTACCTAACCTAGTAGACCATCTAAACCACTCAAGGCCTTGCCAAAAGAGTCTACCTTGTTTAATTAAGACATCTATAATTATATTGCTATACTTATATCAATCAAAAGTGATTAATGAAAAGAGCCCCACTCATGAATAAGTATTACATATGTATATCCCTACTTATATATTTATATATAAAGACATTATATATAAAGATAGTATGAGAATAACAAAAGACATTAACTTAACTGCCCTTTCCAAAGATCATCTATAAATACAAGGACAAATTCCAATGAGGGGATGGTCTATCTTATTATCATTCTTTATGGTATCAAGAGAGAATTTGTCCCATAATTGTGGAGAAGTATTATTCAAAGATTGATTACAATCAGCTATATGTCGTATGATCTCTAGACCTCTTTGCATGTTGGAACCAGCTCGGTGGGATCCGGATTAGAACGAGGAATGGTTCTGGGTCATGGTTGGGAGGAACATGGCGGTTCCCAAGTTATTTGGTTAACATCCTACAGGTCAGCTAAGATTATTTTTTTCCATTAACTAGTGTCTGAAGTGTGTAGGTTATTAAAAAGGAGATCCAAGCTACAAGTGTTAAGGTAAGATGTTATGATCACATTTCAAAGTTCCTAGACTAACTCAGGCTGAAAGATTTGGATATAATTCATATAAACCTGTAAATTTATTTCTAGATTCTGGCTATCATTCTGTGTCTGGGAGCAAGGGCTAAGGCATTGGATCCCTAGGGTAAACCATTTGTTTTCTTTACCTTTAGCATTAAATTGTAATTTTATATTTTCCCCTATTGCTTTTAGACTTCGATCTAGCCAACCTAGCTATGCTAGCTTGTGCTAGATCTTAGCTTAGGATTAACTTTACTATATTTAAAATTTCCTCTCACCAAGATTTACGTTAACCTTTCCCCCACACTTTATGATCAAAAAAGTATTCTATAGCAAAATTGTCTCACACCAGAGATCGATTCTCCCTAGTGCCTCAAACCTAGAATTGTAGTTGCAGATTTAATAAAAATAAAATTTACACGTTGTATCCTTAAACATTTCATTAATTAAAATAGTAAATCAGAATCAAGCACTAACAAAGCATTCATCGAAACCCTTACAACTAGCATGCGAACTTTTAATAAAAGAACCCAGATATATATTATGTAATAATCAACTATTGTGAAAGGTTAGTATAATAAAATAAAATTAAAATAGAAATGTTAAACCATACTTTCAATTAATCTTATCATTTAGAACCGTAGGTCTTTCCTGCTATGTCTTTTTTCTTCCTCTCCAAAAACGTTTTATATCCACAGTATCTCGAACTAGAAATATCAGAAACATAAAATATCAAAACTAGTGAAGATCGATTCATGCCATCAAACAGTCTGTAGTTTATTTACCAAACCCAGCGTGGGCTGAGAGGACACACTGCCATCAACATTCCATTTACAAAGAAAAGAACGCACATGTAAAGCCAAGACATACTTAATTAAATTAAATTAATTGCATAACATAGTATCAAGAAATAGCTATAGGAAGAAGAGCCACGCTCATGGTGTTGGGCAAGCAATACATCATGTTTCATATCAGTAGCAAGTTAAACAAACCCTACCAACTAAATCGCGATCAACCAAGCTAAATAACTAGAAATAAATTCTTCACAAACACAAAAACAAAATAACTCTTTATCCTTACACAAGGTATTCACTTTTCCAAAGGACATAGGGCTGGGATCGAATCCCCTAGAATATATACACAGACTCAGAATAAAAAACCATTAGCTATAGACAACTTTCAAAACCCCATAATGATTTCTTTTAACTCAAATCAATTTCATTGTGTACAGAACATACTATTTTATTAAAACCATTAAATGTCTACAGTAATGCCCTTTCCAAACAGAGTAAAAATATCGCTCCAGAGATATCATTAAAAGAGGAAACGCTACATTTTTCCAAACCATTTACCAAAGCATATTAACTTAATGAAAGAAAACGCATTGTAGCCAAATCGACATCCATTTAAGAACAAAGACTTCCATGCCTTAAATTGTTACAATTTATTACATAGATTAAGTCTTCTTCAAACCCACATCCTGGAAAAAACTCTTCATAAGTTTCAAAACCCAACCCTATTTTATTAAAAAAAAACTGCCTGTAGGCTTACACCTCCACAAACAATGCTAGAGGAATCAAAAAGTAAACTCAATGCGTGAAATGTCTCATAGAAATGCTTTGTTACTCCCAAAGCAAAACCATTAAAACTAACCCAGTTTTTCATCCAATTTCCATTCTTGAAAATGTAGGTTCAGAGCACCCGGGTCTTACCAGGACCAAGGCGCTTAACATTTTTAATAGAGTACACTCACCAACATTGAAACCCAAGTTTAAAATCCAACAGGACCCTCCTATAAACAATCAAGATAACTGAGGTTAAACATATTCCACTGTAAGTGAGACACAACTACTATGTATAGTAAAAGCTTGGGTTTATCACAACTTACCTTTCCATTAACTTGGATGTTGCAAGGGCCATGTGCTATGGCAAGGTGCAACATTTCCCCATCCTTCGTGAAGGCCGAGAGCCCTAGTCTCTCCACCTCACCCCACAAACAACGCAGAGCAAAAATAAACCCCAAATGTTGAATGCGATAGGGTTTTGCATTACTGAGCCAACGTGGACTCCAACTCCTAGTTAGCACATGGGCCTCTTTAATGCCCCAACTACAACCACTACCATTTGAATTTCATTACGAGCGCCTATAGTCTGTGACACCTCCCTTTTTACACAAGTGCTTGGGTAAAGGGATATAAATTTTAAAACCATAGATTAAGACCTTCCTTTTTAAAAGAATGAACCAAAGTATGTCTTTCTTCCAAACAAGATGTTTCACCTAGGAAATCTTAAGGTACCTACACATAGGCAGGTAAAGTATGACTTAGCTCCTAGAGATCTAAGTAAGACAAGGACTCTGACAAACCTCATATCACAAAAAGTAAAGGAATTAAGCAGAGACCATTAATGTACATTTACGCAATAGTGTCATTCTCATAAGCATAAGATTGACAAAAAACATGCATCAAGACCAGAATTAAACTGGGAGAAATCCACAGTATGGAAATTAAAATAACAGCATAGAATACATGAGTACTAATACTTGAACAAAGGACATAATTTTCATAACAAACGAACATAGGTTAGATACCACAAGAAGCCAGTTTAGGATCTCAAGTTTCTCAAGTTTTCAAGCATTAAGTTTTTTTTTTCAATATTGGAGTTAATTTAGTATAAACATTAAAGTCTTTCTCGATGTTGAAGTTAATTTAATATAAACATTAGATCTCAAACGGCGATAATGCCCACACAATTGTTTTTTTAATTTTTACATTTTTAGGGACATTACATTTGATATCACATCTTGTATGAAAATTACACTGCTAGGTCATCACAAAGTTATTATATTTAAGCATATTATGTTGTATGAAGTCATTATTAGGCTACATTTCAGTTAGTAGTTTCTAGGTTTCATCATAGTTTTATGTAGGACATCCCTCCAGGAACTAGGCATCAATAGGATTGTTGTCTATACCACTTACCATTAGGAGAGTTATTTTTGTCTACACAAATAGTGATTACAGCTCGGAAGATTAATAACCCTTCTTGATAACAAGATGACTAAGGTAAATTATTAAGACATATAATTAACCTGAAAGGATGCAACAGTTCAGGTTTCAGTTCAATAGCCAACTCACTGACTAGATGATAGAAACAACAAGAATAAAAATATGGAGACTAAGGTGAACCAAAATGATGAAATCATTTTAGAATTGGAATGGTGATTCATTAGTAAGTAGGAATATCATATCACAGACTTAGAGACTAAGATAAGTGAACTCAAGATCCCAATTACGAAGTTACAATTGGATGTCTATGGACAAGAAGTCCTAAGAAGGGAAACTCAAACACTTTGGGATAAGATAGCCAATTTATTTCTAAGCAAATGGGCCTATTGTCAGGTTATGCAAGATGAACAAGAAATGGCTATAGTAGTTGAGGAAGAGAACATATTAGTTGCAAATAAATTGGGATAAATTCCAAATTAGGTCACTCAGATCATTGAATATATAAATAGTAGAACCAAGAGTAAGCTGGAAGATCTTCATACTGACAACAAAACTCAACTTATTAATATACCTAGGTAGATAGCAAGGAAGAAGACATATTTGAGAATAAAGAAAAATAATATCAAGGATTCAATTGATGAAACTAGTACTTCCAAAGGAATTTTCAAATAAGTAATGAAATTTTGATTACCCACTCCTTGGGATGGAAATGAGGATATGCATCCAAAAGAGGAATGCAAAAAGAGGTTGACTCAAAAGAGGAATGAGATAATTCAAGTTGGTATTTTGGAAGGGGATATTAGCGGAGAGAAATTTGTTGATAGGATAAAAAATGAGTTTAACATTTGGATAAAATTGAAGAATATTATGAAGAGATTGGGCCTATAACTTATGAGAGGAGCATTAATACAGAGATATCATTAGAGGATTGGAAATCCCATAAAATCACCATAGGAAAAGAATGGCAGTATGTTGTCCAATACCATCAATTAGTGTTGCCATCTCATGTTCAACAATCCAGGAAATCATCATGCCAAACATTAGGGAATCCTTTAGCACAAGTTCTAGCGTAGTTTGCAAAGTAAGCTGGAAGATATTCATATTGATAACATAACTCAACTAATTAATATATCTAGATAGATGGAGAGGAAGAAGAGATATTTGAGAAGAAAGCAGGATAATATCAAGGATTCAATTGATGAAACTAGTACTTCCAAAGGAATTTTCAAAGAAGTATTGAAATTTTGATTACCGACTCCTTAGGATGGAAATGGGGATATGCACCCAAAGAGGAATGCAAAAAGCGGTTGACTTAAAAGAGGAATGAGATAATTCAAGTTGATATTTTGGAAGGGGAGATTAGTGGAGAGAAAGTTGTTTATAGGCTCAAAAATGAGTTTAAGATTTGGATAACATTGAAGAATATTATGAAGAGATTGGGCCTATATCTTATGAGAGGAGCACTAATGTACAGATATCATTAGAGGATTGGAAATCCCATAAAGTCACCATAAGAAAAGAATGGTAGTATGTTGTCAGATACCATCATCTAGTGTTTCCACCTCATGTTCAACAATCCAGGAAATCATCATGCCAAACATTAGGGAATGCTTGAGCACAAGTTCTAGGGGAGTTTGCAAAGTACACCACTCCCTTAGATTTTAAGCCACCTGGAGGCCATGTCAATTTTCAAATGATGCATAAGTTGACGGGGAAGGAATTCATACTTCCAGTAAGGCAATGAACAAGTTAGTTAGCTAGGAATCTGGTATACATCTAGATGCATACATGAGGGGACACACATTTCTAGCTAAAGGGAAAAAGAAATGTTCAAGCAAGAGAAGTGAAAAAGTGAAAAAGGATAGTAGATAGGGGTACAATTTAAAATTAAAGTGGCATATCTAGGAGATGTTTACAAAGCAGTTGAGATGAAACCAAATTTTGTTGCAAACTAAAGGATATAAAAGGAACATTGAACTCATTAATAAGGGCTATCGATTTTTTAGAGGTTCTCTAGGGGATTGTTGAGTCAATGAACTCATCTGGATGTAATAGAATTTTGTGAGATTAAGAGTACCGAGTAATTGCACAGATGTTTCTTCCTCTGTAATTTGTATTCCTTCATGTTTTATCACACCTATTCCAATCCATGTAATTTTTCATGAGCTAATACAAAGATTTGAGCAATAGTTTGATCCCTACTTGTGTTGTCAACAAAAATAATGTTGAATGTTGGAATTGTTGTCAAAGATTTCATATTATATGACCTTTGGTAAAGTTTCAAAATATGTATATGAACTAGTTGTATTTGAAGTTTTCATTTACTGTAGTTTTTGTGCATGTTATGATGCCGAGAAAATTCATAAAAACTTGTGAGATATTTACATTTTGTCATAACTGTTGAATTATTTAGAAAAATATCAGTACGATGTTCTACCATTAAGTATCAAAAAATTATCCAGGAGGAATCTATGGTATTTTCATTTGTTTCCATCTACTAAATTCATGTCCATTCATATTCTACGAACAATTATACTTTTGTAAATTCATCTGAGATGATGTTATTTGTGCAAAGGTAGTTCATAATGTTTCATTCATAATATATATTCAATAAAAATAGTTCATAACATAAGCTCATATAGATCTAGCTCTATGATATATAAAGTTGAGCTTCATCATGCCCTGGCATGTATTATTTTCAACCTAGTATGCGTGGGGGACTAACAAGAAAAATGGCCTAGTTTTCGAGGATGGACAATCAAAAAATATTTTCCTAGGGCATGTAAAAGTGAAGTTCTAATTACTATTCAGTGAAAGCAGCTCAAAAAATTTGGTTTTTATTTTCACCTAGCGACTCTAGAAAATCAAGGTGGCTTCTAGTAAAAGGCATATCAGAGAAAATCCAAGGCCACAAGAATTCTAGAGCATTCCAGATTACAAAAAATAATGGATAGATATTTGTACTTCTGAAAACATTCAGGATAAAGTTATTCCTCATGTAGTTTCTACTATAATATATCATGCTTTTCTAAATCAAGAAAATGTAGTATATTTAAATAATTAAATAACTCCTCGTACTCCTTTGAATCTACTACCAAAACCTTAATTTTCAATTTTATCATCCTCTGCGAGCACTTCTAACCCTACACAAGCTCAAGTACCCCCTCATATAACTACTATTACATGTCAGGATAGTAATAATATCCTAGAACACCTAATGGTTGGAAGTGGAGGAGGTCCACCACCACCCCCACATGTAAATAATTGGGTAGTTTCAAGGTATGGTCCCTTGACCTATTTGAGAGTTCCTTAAAGATTCTACAAATGTATGATGGGGAGAATGATATAAGAACAGAAAAACACATGGATGTGTTTCATGACTTTACTAATAACCTATATATAGAACATGATAATGTATTCATGAGATTTTTTGTCCCAAATTTAGAAGGAGAGGTTAGGGAATGGTTCAAATCCTTGCTAGTAAATGATCTAAACTATTGTCCTTCCTTAGAAGATGCATTCACAAGATAGTGGGGTGAGAAGAGGGATCACTTATATTATTTTACAAAATTTGTTTCCTTAAGAAAGAAAAATGGAGAAATAACGAGAGAGCTCAGTAAAGTATTTAATAAGATATATAATAAAACTCCTCAAGACATCTATCCATCACAATCAGGTTCTAAGGTCACATATGCTAGAGCATTTGAGGGTAATTTTTCTATGATCACGAGGGGGAGAAGATCTGCAACATTAATGAATATGCAAGATGATGTAGTTGATGTGGAAGGAAACATGAGAGATTATGGAAAGATAAGTTATAAGCAAGATTTTGAAAATAAAAAATATAAATATAATGTAGAGATATCTGGTAAGAACAAGGATGCGGAAGATGATAATATAGAAGAAATGTCAAGATAACTTAGAGGACTGTAAAATAAAATTACTAGGATGGGAGTGAAAGGAAACAAATCCAATAGAAATCCTGAAGGAGGAGGTCATAGCTATACAAATTAGTATAGAAGACCTTTCGATGGATCATATCATTAATAGGTAAAGGAGGAATGGAGATCCACATTTACAACCTCTTATCAGAGAAAATAACAATAATAACTTTGAAAATGTACCCCTTAATTAGTAATACATAGATCCACCTAAAGATATTTTATGTATGCACGATGAAAGTGATATGATCCATTTGAAATAGGGGGATTGTGAAATGTCATTCCTAGAATAAGTCGATCAAAATGACCAAGAAACAATGAGAAAATATAATTTTAGGTCAAAAAATATTTCATCAAATCGAAGACATCATTCTTTTAGAAAAGCAGCTAAAACATGAGAGCTTATGGGAAGTTAATTTATAAGCAAGATTCTAACAATAAAAAATAAAAATATAATGTAGAGACATGTTGTAAGAACAAGGATCTAAAAGATGATAATATAGAAGAAATATCAAGATAACTTAGAGGACTATCAAATAAATTACCACAATGGAGGTGGAACTAAACAACCCAATAGAAATCCTCAAGGAGTAGGTCAAATGAATCCAAATCAGTATAGAATACCTTTCAGCCCTCGTATCATTAATAAGGAAAGAAGGAATACAAATCCACCTTTACAACCTAATGTGAGAGAAAATAACAACAATAAGTTTGTAGACGTGCCTCTTAGTCTCGAATACATAGAGCCACCTGAAGATATTTTATGTATGGAGGATGAAAGTGATATGATCCATTTGGCATAGGAGGATTATGAAATATCATTCCTCGAAGGATTCTATCAAAATGACCAAGAATCAAAGAGAAAATATAATTTGAGGCCATTAAATAATTCATTGAATTGATGACAAATTCCTTCTTTTAGAAAAGCTGCAGAAAATTTAGAACTTGATAAATATGTTGATAGCTCTACCATTGATTTTTTTTTAACAAAAATGGTTAAGAGCCTTTTATATATAAAATAAAAACAAAGATTACATAGTTCTAAAGATGGGAAGATCCCAAGAGAGGACTACGTCCAAGTCTCCTTGATCATCTACAGCCAGTCTTGACTTATCCTGATACTTTCCTATTCTATGGAGATTGAAACTTCTAACATACTAGCAAGAAAAAAATTGTTGTTGTCCTACTTCTTACATACAACACAATACAATCCAGAAATTAACGATATGAAGCTTGTTGGCTTCTTTTTTTTCTTGGAGAAGTTAAACTTGTTTTTGGCTTCAAAGAGGGTCAAGCTCCTCTTTTATTTTTGCAGACTTTGGTCCAATCTGAAGGCTCAACAAAGCCTTCAAGAATGAGGACTGCATTTTCGGGTGCATCCTGTGGGGATGGACTTTTCGGATCCATCAAATGGATAGCACTATCTTGTGGAGCTATAGGTGGATCTTTGTCGCTGGTGGGGATCCTTTGTTCATATAGAGTGTCCTCTGTTTTATCCTGAGAAGATTCCTTAGCTTGTGGTGGAGCCTCTTTGGATAGATCTTCATTTCTGCTTACTGTATAATGCTTGGGGTTTGCTCCATCCCACTTGGTGTATTTGCGATGAATCTCTTTGGATTCCGGGATATGAGAGGCTTTTGGGCAATCTTTTACAAGATGTCTAGATGCGAAGTAAGATCTACATCTGAACATCACATTTTCATAGTCTATCTTTTGTACCCACACATAATGCTTGCTCGTCAAATGCATCTCAGCAGGAAAACCAATGTTAAAGTTCATTTCCACATAGATGCAAGCATAGGTAGTTTTGATGTAATCCTTTGTATCTGGACTTCGATCGTAGAAGGAACCCAATGCATTTCCAATGGCTTCAAGCGAGGCCAAGTTCCAGAGATGCAAGGGAAAATTTGGAAACTGAACCCAAACTGGAGCAAATGAGATCTGATCAGTAGTTGGGTCAGAAAGTGGGCTCCAGGGTTTCATAAAGAACCCCGAAGTTCCCCAAAACCATGGATGAAAGGAACTTATGGAAAGCAACCAGGAGAGGATAGAACCCAATGAACAAAGGGACGAACGTAGGGAGAGAAGGCTCGTGGCGGCAACCGTAGCCATTTCAGCAAGATACCCGAGAGCTCTGCGACCTAAAAATTTCGATGGTTTTGTGAACAATCTAAAATTTTCAAGATAATCCTGATGACATCGATAGCTCTACCATTGTTAAATGGCCTTCTATCCCTCAATAAAAAATTTCAAATCATATATCCCTTTTTACACAAAAGAAGATTAAAATTCATCAGCCTAAAAGAATAGATTTTGAAAGAAAGGAACATTATCTCCTCATATTCCTCATAATCCTTTTGACCTTGATCATGAACTATCGAAAATTAAAATTCCAATACCTCTGTCAAAACTGGATAAAAAACATTTTTATCAAAAGAAAATTGAGAAATTCCTAAATCTTATTGAGCCTATGACACACATCCTAATACATTGAATTTAGCTAATGAAAACCGTACCATATGAGTAGGGACTGCAGTAGGAGAACAAAAAGATGACCATACAACCCCTTTCTACATAACCTTGAGTATCAATTTAAATGTTTTGCACAATTGCATGTCAGATTCTAGAGCATCCGATAACATTATGCGAAAGGTCATTATGGAGCAGCTTGGCTTGGAAATTCCCAAACCATATCATGTTTTGTATAGTTTTGACTCAAAGAAAGTGAAATTTTTGGCTACGATTAAATATCTAGTGGTCATCTTAGCTAAAATTCATACAAAAAGTATCATGATGGATGATATAGTGGTAGATGTTCCTCCAATATATGGAATGATGTTGTCAAAATATGGGAGACACTATGCAAATGGACTATAGTACTCATTTTTGCAGGAGAAACTAGAAGATTATAAACAAATCCTAAGTTTTCCTATGTGACCTGTGGTCAAAATAGTCCCAAAAATTACCTCGTCTATGCCTTAGAGTGTCATGTCCCCATTTTGATCGCACCATGGAGAAACCAATAATACATCCAAATCCAAGGGTTATAGTGGAAAATCATTAAATTTATTAATAAGTAAGTATCCTTGGCCAAGTTACTTTAGGCAATTAAATAAATTAGCTAGGGAGTAAATTCTCGCTATAGTTATTTTGGAATAATATAAATTAGAAGTGATGAAGTTTATCCTTTTGAATGTTTAATTATTTTTAATTATGATATGAGTTGGAAACATGCTAAGAGGGCCCATGAGGGTGCATAAGGTCAAGATTAGGATGGATCTATGAGTTGGAAAGCTCTCGAAAGCAGTAAAGCAACTCAAAACCAGAAAAGAAAGAAGTTTCATGATTTTTGCAACTCAAGAAGGATTAGCAACATTTAGAATTTTAGCTACAGGTTCTGAATTTAGCTAGTGAGGGCGAATTTGAGGATACAGTGGTTCCACATGATGGTGTAACTCACCCAAAAGTAAATCTAAGCACCTCTAATTCGAATTTCAAGGATGGAAAATGTTTTAATTAGTAAAATAACATTAGAAAGGATGCTAATATGTCATGGGTGATTATTATGTCATATTATTCAAATTTTATTATTATTTTTGGAGAAAATTCCATAAGGAGGCCAAAGCTACCTGATGTTTATAAAAGAAGCATGAGAACTCCATTTCACATCTTTTGTCATTCTGAGTATTCAAATTAGAGAGCTTGAAGCATAGTAAATTTTAGGGGTGAAATTTTACCAATTGACTATTTGTTGGACTTTTTTTCAAAAAATAAATTTGCTATTTGGTCAGTTTTAGTCTCTAATATCGCCTATATTTACATAAAATATGTTTTTGTGATAATATTCTCCAAATTTACACATTTCAGTAGTAAATTGCATGTTTCATATTTAATATTTGTCTACCTATCTATATACATGTTTTTTTCAATCCAAAATAATCGCCTATGATACTACACTTAAGTATAATATTAGAATCCTTAAAGAATACCCTGGCTTGAAGCATATCTAGATTTGCGAGATGTACCCCTTATCAATCAGTTAGGAGATGTGCCCCTACTATCACCATCTAGTTGAGAGATCAACTAGATTTTGAGGATAATAGCATTTAGACATTATCCTTGAGTTTATTGTAGGTCATTTCTCATTATTTCAAATCCAAGCCTTCTCCATTTGAGCACACTCTTGTTCTTCAGTGAGTGAATGTACTTATTTTTATTGTGCGTATTGTTCTTCTTTGTAATTTCCCAAGGAGAGGTGCATATTAGTGAGTGATTGATGCTATTATTATAGATATCTAATTGCACCGAGAGGTGCTCTACAGCTCAGTATGAGGGAGATCTTGTAACGTTTGTGGATTAACGTTTGTCGATATTATTGCCGAGCATTAATAAAATGTAATAAAAAAGTAAAAAGTAATAATATGAGGGAGATCTTGTAATGTTACATTTAATGTTTGTCGATATTATTGTTAGCCATTAATAAAATGTAATAAAAAGTAAAAAGTAATAATATGAGGGTGATCTTGTAACGTTACATGTAATGTTTGTGCATATTATTGTCGACCATTTTTTCAGCCATTAATAAACATTTGTTGAGTAATGTTTGTCTAGTATGAGGGAGATGTTGTAATGTTTGTTCCTAAAATGTCGGCCATAAAAACTATAAATATAAGAAGTAAAAATTATAAAGAAGTAATTGAGTAACTTTGGTTTATTGGGGGTTAAATCTTGTAGGTAAACTCATCAGAATTTTTTCAGCAGCCTCGCTGCTCCTTCCTGTAGCTCACATGGCTCCCTCCTTCGCCAATTTAGTTGCAGGAAGGTGTCCTCTTGACGGATCTGATCCGGCGCCCTCTCCTGGCTTTGCTGGCTCCTCACCGCGAGCTAGTTCCTCTGGCCGGCAGAACCCTTTCCGTGGAGTCTCCATTGATCTCTCTCAGAATGCAGCAGCTCCGATCATTGCTCCTTCGAACTCCATCGAGGCTGGTCGATTCGCACGGCCCTCTCCTCTGAGCTCGAGTGAAACTGATCGGCTTTGTGTTGACGCAGGGCCCCCTCCAAACCTTCTCATGGTGCAAGAGGCTCCGGCCCTTGTTATCCCGGTCATCCAAGAAGCCCTTGATGATGAGGAACGCCTCTCCGAATGAGCTTTGGTGTGCAGGTTTAATGGCTTGTGGCCAAAGCTCGTAGATCTACATTCTTGGACCTCCTTTGCTTGGTCTCTAAAGGAGGAAGCTTTGATTTGCCCTTGTGCAAGAGGATTTTTTATAGTTGTTTTTGGATCTGCAGAAGATAGGGATCAGATCTTTAGATTTGGCCCCTGGTTTTGGGGCAAATCTGGTCTCTCCATTTAGCCCTGGACCTCCTCTTTTAATGCCTCTTTTGTTGTCATCGCCTCAGCTCCAGTCTGGGTTAGATTGCCGAATCTGCCTCTCCATTTTTGGGGCCCCGCATCTCTGGAATCCATTGGCAATGCCCTTGGAAAATTTCATTGCAGAAGTCCAGAAATAGAATCTGCATTTACAACCTATGCCCGAATCTGCATAGAGATGGACTTCAGCAAAGGGTTTCCAGCAGAAATCGTCCTTCACGGTAAAGATAAGTCATGGACTCAGAAGTTAGACTATGAGCATATTAATTTTAGATGCAGAATTTGATTTGAAACAGGGCACTTAGCCCAAAGCTGCAAAAAACTCCCAGAGAAGTATAAAGCAGCCAAGTCACTGCGAAAGCCAACTTGGTGGAAAGGTGCGAAGCCAGTTCATCAGTTCATTTCGAAAGGCGATTCTGAAAGAGCCGCTGAAGAACCTTCTGAGCAGTCTTCCTCTCCCCTGCCGACCGATCAAGGAAATGTGGCGCCTCAACCGCCTGCTTCCCAAAGCTGGGTCGATCAAGCAGAAGAAGAAGAAGAAACCAATGCCTCACGCTCTCAAGAGCAGTCCAAGGAATGGACTAAAGTAGTAAAGAATAAAAAGACAATCCATACTAGGCAACCAGTCCAGACACGCAGTCAAACTGGGTCTCTGAAATAAATCTGACAGATATATTCAGTAAGCACTGTCTTTCAGGTTCCGATGAGAAGCTCTATTTCTACTAGTTTTTCTTTATGTTTTAGTTTTCTGAACTCATTCAGTGATGAGAAAGTTTTGTTCCCATCCAGAATTCTCAGATGTATCTTTTTGGGTGGCTCAGCCACAGTTTTATTAATATAAAACCTACCCGTTCTTTTAAAAAAAAAAATGATAAAGAAGTAAAGAAAATATTAGAAATATAAGAAGTAAAAAATATAAAGAATAACTGACATAAAAAGTAGAAATATAACAAATAAAAGAAAGAAGTAAAAAATATATTATAGTATCCATAAGAAGTAGAAACAAAAGAAGTAAAATAAATACTATACCAGACATAAGAAATAGAAAAAATAGAAGAGATTTGAACTTTAAGCCCAATCATCTCACTACTTACTAATAGATAACAAACAAATAGTCTCAAAAAACAAAAGTTGCATATGGATTTGATTAGTTGCATTGATTTGAACAAATGCATTCTTTTTTTGTTATTTACATCTACAAATTGAATTCATCAATTTAATAAAAAAATGTTACAAAAAATAATATTATAGCCTACATAAAAACTAAAAATATAAGAAGTAAAAAAGATAAAGAAGTAAAAAATATTATAGTTCACATGAAAAGTAGAAATATAAGAAATAAAATAAAGAAGTGAAAAATATATTATAGTAGACATAAGAAGTAGAAACAAAAGAAATAAAAAAAACTACTATAGCGGACATAAGAAATAGAAAAAATAGAAGGGATTTGAACCTTAATAAAAAAACATGGTTGCTTTGATTTCAACAATGCGTAAAACAAATATTAGAAATATAAGAAGTAAAAAAGATAAAGAATAGCTAACATAAAAAGTAGAAGTGTGGTTGCATTGATTTCAACAACGCGTAAAACAAATATTAGAAATATAAGAAGTAGAAAGATGGTTACATTGATTTAAAAAAAATTACTATAGCCGACATAAGAAATAGAAAATATAGAAGGGATCTTAACCTTAATAAAAAACATGGTTGCATTGATTTCAACAATGCTTAAAACAAATTTTAGAAATATAAGAAATAAAAAAGATAAAGAATAACTGACATAAAAGGTAGAAACATAAGAAATAAAATAAAGAAGTAAAAAATATATTATAGTATCCATAAGAAGTAGAAACAGAAGAAGGAAAATAAAGATAAAGAAGTGTAACATATTATAGTTGACATAAAAAGTAGAAATATAAGAAATAAAATAAAGAAGTAAAAACTATATTATAGTAGACATAATAAGTAGAAACAAAAGAAGTAAGAAAAAATTAATATAACTGGCATAAGAAATATAAAAAACAGAGGGGATTTGAACCTTAAGTCCAATCATCTCACTACTTACCAATAGACAACAAACAAATATTCTTAAAAAACAAAAGATATATATGTTGACTTGATTAGTTGCATTGATTTCAACAATGCATTGTTTTTTTTTTAACATGTATGCATTGAATTCATCAATTTAATAAAAAACCATTGTTGCATTGATTTCAACAATGCATTGTTTAATAAACCACAAATAAATGTTCTTAAAGAACAAAAGATGCATATTAATTTGATTATTTGCATTGATTTCAACAATGCATTTTTTTTTATATTTACATCTATACATTGAATTCATCAATTTAATAAAATGATGTTACAAAAAAATATATTATAGCTGACATAAAATCTAGAAATGTAAGAAGTAAAAAATATTAGAACTCACATAAAAAGTAGAAACATAAGAAGAAAAAAAGTAAAATAAAATATTATAGTAGTCATAACAGGTGGAAACAAAAGAAGTAAAAAAAAAAAACTATATCCCACATAAGAAATAGAAAAAATAGAATGGATTTTAACCTTAATTCCAACAATCTCACTACTTACCAATAGACAACAAACAAATGTTCTTAAAAAACATAAGATGTATGTTGATTTGATTAGTTGCATTGATTTCAACAATGCATTGGTTTTGTTTTTTTACATGTATGCATTGAATTTATCAATTTAATAAAAAAACATTGTTGCATTGATTTCAACACTGCATTGTTTAATAAACCACAAACAAATGTTCTTCAAAAGCACAAGATGCATATTGATTTGATTCGTTGCATTGATTTAATCAATGCCAGCCATAATAATAGTTAGATTTGATAACTAAATATAACTCCAAGAAAAAAAGGGTTTTGAGCCTTGGTCTCTAGGTTAACACAAGCCCAATAACCTTACTGCTTACCAATAAACCACAAACAAATGTTGTTAAATAACACAACATTCATATTTATTTGATTCATTGCATTGATTTTAGCAATGCATATTTGTTTTGTTTTTTACATGTATGTATTCAATTTATCAATTTAATAAAAAATAAACAATTTGCATTGATTTCAACAATGCATTTTTTTTGTTATTTACATTTATACATTGAATTTATCTATTTAATAAAAAAAACTATTTGCAATGATTTCAACATATTAAAATTTTTTTTTTCTTTATTTCAGGGTATATTGTGAATCCTCATGATAATATTGCAAATAATGAATATATTGATGATCAAAAAAGAAAAGTACAAGAAACGTATAGAAGAGAAAGAGAAAAAGAATCATTGGAACATTTAGAAGAACCTAGAAAACACAACTGTGAACTAAAGAGATCATGAAGAAGTGTTATTTGTGCAAAGAGATTCTCAAAAGCATGAATCAGAGATAATTTCAGGGTTATATTGGAATCAGTATATAACTACCAATGAATATGACATACTTGGATACATGGAATGTGATAACAAGGAAAATCAAAACTTTAATTTTGTTGATATGGAAACATCAAATCATGCACTACAGTTCATACCTGAAAACTGACAATTGAATGCCACTGTTCATAATAATCGTACTCAAAATGATTCAATTGAAATCTTAGTGAAGAAGCAAAGAAAATCATTTGAGATTATTCTTGAGCATTACAGAGGTGGGAACAATAAACCACTATGAATGATTATCCAAGGAACTGTAGGTACAAGACAATCTTACTCGATTGGAGCTATTAGACAAACACTAGAAATTGATATTTTTCCATATAAGTCACCATTACTTGTTTTGGCCCCAACCAGTGTTGCAACGTTTAATATATCTACATCAATAGTGAAAACAAAATGGGGATTAACATTGGAGAAGGAAACTATAAATATTAGAAACAAAGAATGATGGGGACTCCCATTTACAACAATATCATGAGTAAAAGTTCTGGATGGTCTTCCTCCTTTCACATACGATCGATACGAGAAGATGCCAAAGGGAGCAGGAGTGGAATCAAGAAAAAGAAGAAGAAGAAATATCAAAGTTGATCACATTGTAATATGTATGATCAAATCCCTTGAGGTGCAAACCTTTTCTTTAACAATTTACTCAATCCTTAATACTTATTACTTACATTATGATAATCGTCATAATTCTATCTGTGTTTTCATTTTAACCTATTCCTTACAATGCTGATCAAACTCCAGTTTTGTGCCACCTCCAATAGCTAGAACCATCCTAGATCCAAATCCTAAGCTCTATTAAGTGTCGAGAGGGATCAAATATCCTGAGGTATAAACCTCTCCTCGAATAGCTCCTTAAGTGCAATACCTGAGAAGAGGTTTGCACCTCAGGAGATTTGATCCCTCTAGACGCTCGATAGAGCCTAGGATTTGGATCTAGGATGGTGTATATGAACTCTTCTTCAAATTAATGATATCATGCTTCTCTTGGTTCTGCAATAAAATTGTTATTGTTAATGATTTACTAACCTTGTGTTTGTTACAATGCCAAATCTAGCTACTTTTATGTTTTATTGCAGTTAAGCATCTTCTATATGTCCAATTTTTATTCTGTTAGTTTTTGTAGGTTAAGACCCTATTGAATCCATGCCAATATTTAATTCATAAATTTGTTACCCCTTGGGGTTATTTGAAAAATCTTGGAAGTTGACTAGTTGAGAAATCCCAGATAGTGCCCTTATTTGTTTAACCTCCAAACTATGTTAGATTGTGTAAAAATCCTTGTAATATTGTTGTATTAGAATGGGTATGGTACACATATCTTACCTCATGTATGATTACTTCTAGTTAGCACCAAAAGCCTTTGTTTCAACATAAGTCCTGTGGAAAATTGCCTTGAATCCTTGGGTTTATCCCAAGTAGTCTACCTAGGCGTGAAGTACCCATAAATGTGCCATAGTAAAAGTATTGGCCTTTTTGTCATCCTATTTGCAACCTAGAAGGTATGAACTTCATCCTAGGCTAAATTAGGAGTGTCCAGTGTTGTTTGAGCTTTTCCTCTAGAATTCTAGTCAAACTAGCTAATCAATTGTTCCAAGCAATCCACTATTTATTTATTTTTTGCAAATTTTGAGTTAATTTGCCTGTGATCTTATTAGGTACATTACATAGAGAGACACATGGGACATTGCATACATGATTTAGATGAAGGATGCGAAGAAAATTACTCTATAGAAGTGGGTATTCAAGCTACCTCATTCAAATCAGATCATATTTGGAAAATTTGTTTTGATGGAGCTTAATATAAAGGAGAAGCAAAAGTAGGAGTACTGCTCTCATCCCTAAATCATCAATAAATTTTGTTGTCTTTCAATTTGAACTTCGAGAGTAACAAAAATTTCACTGAGTATGAGGCCCTAATTTTGGGGTTAGAAGCTGCAAGAAGAATGGGTATAATAGATATATCTCTTCATGGAGATTTTGAATTAATTTTGCAGTAGATAATTCTTTTTTATTAGACTAAAGATTCCAAGATGAGAGCATATAGAAAACAGTGTGGGATCACATAGAAAATTTCTTCCATGCATTTAATATCATTGTTGTCCCAAGAGATATGAACCAAAAGACAAGACTCTTTGGTTTTTGTTGCTAGTTCATTCAAACCCCCCAAGGAGATCAAGCTTAAGAATGAAGTAGAAATGATTTATAGACCTTCTACCCCTAACAACCCGAACCATCGGCCTGTATTTGAGGATGGTAAAAAAATAAAAATGTTTCTAAAAATGAGTGATGAATTCTCAAGTACTTGCATAGATCAATATCAAGATGAATATGAGGAGGCATATTTTTAAGAGGAGGTAAAAGAAGTTCAAATGTTCAGAAGCAAAGTGGAAAATCATAATATATTGCAGCTCAAAAATAATTTCATTCCCAAAGGTCTAGTTCAACTAGAAAGGATGTTTGATGAAAATGGCATTCCTGTCGAGACAAATATCTAGCCAAAAGAGGAAGATATGGAAAATCTAAATGTTGGCACATAAGAGGATCCTAAATGAAGCAAGTTGTCAAAATTGATGCATATTGAAGTCAAACAAAGGAATTTGAAATTTCTTACAGAATACATAGATGAATTTGCATGGATGTAAAAAGATGTTAGGAGATATGATACATATATAATTCAGCATAAAATACCTTTAATTCCTTGAGTTAAACCTTTCTACCAAAATCTAAAACAAACCAATCCTATTTTTCTTCCCATAATAGAAAAGGAAGTAAGGAAATTATTAGGTGCAAAAATACTAATTACTTTGAGATAATAAGAGCGGGTAACAAATTTGGTACCGGTTAGGAAAAAAGAGTGGAGAAAAAAAATTATGTGTTGATTTTAGAAACTTGAATAATTGCTTTTTAAAAGACAACTACCCATTCCCAAAATGGATCAAATTTTGCAGACATTAGTGCAAGAAAACAAGATATCAATGATGGATGGTTTCTTAGGATACAATTGGGATACTAAGAGAAAAATAGACAGGGAAAATACAACTTTCAACACACCTTGTGACACATTTATGTATAATGAAATTCATTTTAGACTGATGAATGTAGGAGAAGCATTCCACCGAGCCATGGACATTTCCTTTGTGGGAGAAAGGGACACATTTATTGTGATATATCATGATGATATGAATAATTTTTCCAAGAAAGATGAAGAACACTTATTTGATTTGAAGTAGAAATTTAGTAAATGTAGAATGTATGGCTTATCCATCAATCCCAAGAAATCACATTTTTCCCTGTAGGAAGGAAAGTTGTTAGGACATGCTGTTTCAAAATATGGATTAAGAATTGATCAAGAAAGAGTGGAAGCTATACAGTCCATATAGATCCCAATAAATAAGAAAGAATTATCATTAGTATTTCATGGGGAAAATAAACTTCATGAGGATATTTATCCCCAGTCTCGCTAAGATGAAAAGAAATATCTATAATATGATCAAGAAGGAAAGTGAAGTCAGGTAGACCAAAGAATCAAGGGAATATTTTGAGTAGCTCAAAAGGGATTTGGGAGAGGATCTTGTACTGATAATTTTATATTAAACTAAACCTTTTATTGTTTTCTCTTTTTCTTCATCTCACACTATTGCAGCTCTGATTCTTAAAAAGAACTAAGAAGGTTGTGTACATATTATAACGTTTTTCAACAAAGTAGTAAGGGATGCAGAGCTAAAGTAAATTATGATGAAGAAACAAGCCTATGCCATGGTAAAAGCCTTCAAATATTTTAGATGTTACTTATTACATTCACATGTGATTGCTTATTATGACACAGTACTGTAAAATACATACTCATCCAGAAAAATAGAGAGGTAGAAGAGGTAAATGGATTACCAAAATCCAAGAATATGATTTTAAAATCAAACCTACTAAAATGGTCATGGGACAAGGATTAGAAAAAATTGTTAGATCAATGAAATTGTGGAGCATTGAACTGAATCTAGTGGTAGAACTGGCAGAGGAAGGAAACTTGTTAGAAATGAAGAATATTTGCAAAGAAGTACAATGAAAGTAAATCCAACGTTTGTATAATCTCCTTGTTATGGGGATATTAGTTTTTATTTGATGCATCATCAATGTCCAGATCATATGATCAAATCACAGGATAGATCTCGGAAGTTACAAACTGTTAAATATTTCATATTGGATGAGTATATCTACACAAAAGATGCTCAAGGCATATTGATAAATTATGTTATAGAGGAGGAGACAAAAGGAATAATTACAGAATTCCATAAAGGCATATATGGAGGACATCATGCTTGGAGAGCTACAACATATATGGTTCTAAGAGCTGGATACTATTGTCCCAAGCTATTTGCTAATGCTAATCTTATGATAATCACTTGTATTGAGTGTAAAATTTTTATAGGTAAGTATAAATTGAAATGTTTCCCTTTAAAACTAATCAAGACATTTTCCCCTTCTCAACAACGGGGTTTAAACGTTATTGGAGAAATAAATCCAAACTCCAGTGGCCAACACATATGGATCTTAAAAAAAATTGGTTACTTCACAAAGTGGGTTGATATTATTCCAACAAGGACAACAAATAACATAGTGATCATAAAATTCCTAGAGGAAAATATCCTATCAGGATTTGGATGCCCATCAAAGATCGTAGCTGATAATGCTAAGGCAGTGAGGTTAGTAAAAGTGATAGAATTTCTCCAGAGGTATAATGTTAAATTGGGGCATTCCACACAATACTATTCCCACGGAAGTGGACTGGTAGAATCATCAAACAAAATCCTCAAAATAATGAAGAAAATGGTGACAAAAATCCAAAAGGATTGGGATGTGAATCTAAGATATGCTTGATGGGATGAAAAAATAAGTATGAAGAGATCTATAGGTACTTGTCCTTTTTAGCTTTTGTATGGAAGGGAGGAAATTATGCCAATCCAATTCGGATTACTTGTATTAAAGCAAATGAAAAATGAGTTAGAAGAGAAAAATGTCATAATCAAGCAGATGTATGAATTGATAGAGTTGCAGTAGGAAAGAGGTCATCTCAGTGTTAAATTGCAAGAAAATTAGAGAAATATGAACATGAATTTTGATAAAAGGGCTATAGAAAGAGACCTATAACTAAGAGACATAGTGCTAAAGTGGGACGCTAGAAGAAAATATAAAGGCATGCATGGAAATACTGATAACATTTGGATGGGGTCATATACTATATTAGCAGTACAAAGAAACAATACCTATATCCTTGCAGAATTAAACAATGAAATCATGGATGCTACTATCAATGGCAGGTTACTCAAGCATTTCTTCCTATACTAAAATCTAAAAGGATCGCTTTCAGATATGTACATATTAGAATAGAATCATTTTAAATTATGTTGTTATTAGTTTCAATTTATTTTCGGCATTTCCATTCTCGATTTTTATATTTCCAAACTTGTACAAATGTTGCAAAGCTAAGAATTTTTCTCAAATTATAAAATATATGAGAGAAGAGACTCCATATCCCAATAATGAAGGTGTTATAACATTAATCGACCACCTAGTACGTTATTCTAAGTCCTTAGTCACTTTTATTGTCATTTATGCATTAATACACTATGGTTTAGACTTAGGTAGCTTAATTAGGCAAATAACCACTTAAACAGGAGTGTTCACACCTACATGAGTGCTCCAGCTCAGTCAAACTCAACATGTGTGCCCTCATTAATTTATAGAGTGCTCCCATTCCTTGAATTGGGAAATTGTGGTTGACTAGGAGCGATAAGGGTGGATTTGGCCCAATTTTGGCATGTTTTGAGCATTTAATGCCCACCTAGAGCCTCCCACTGACCTTATTTTGCACACCAATGCATGCCTTTGAGACAATATTGTTCTAGCATGCCTCATCCATCTCCACACCTCCATTCATGACCATTTGGGCTGAGTTGGAGCAAGTTTGGCCCACCTAGGGGGGATTGAAGCCAATTTGGCCAATTACACATGTATAGTCATTTTGGGCTTCCTAAGCCTCACAAATTTATCCAAATGTAGTATAAACCTATTCATAACATATTTATATGTTAGACAGTCAGATAATATCAGGTTTCTGTTCACATTGTGTGTGTAAAGTTGTTCTTCTTTCAAGATTTTTTGCTGGTTTTTTGCAAGTAGTTCGATTTGTGAGATTCTCTAAGGCTCCTAGATTTTTTTTACATAAAAATTATCACATGGTATTAGAGCTGAGTGGAGTTTAATGATTTGCAGATCAATCTTGAGTGTTTGAGTTGCATTTTTGCGAGAATTTCCAGATAAAATTGAGTGTTTTTTTCAAGACTTTCAACAATTTTCTCACCACCAACGCAAACAGAAATGGAAGCAAACCACCTCTTGATTAATCCTTTCAATTTCTTCAAATGGAAGGCTAAAATGGTTATTCAGTTGAGATCTAAGGGTCTCTATAGAGTTACCATGGGCACAAAAGTGGAGCCAAACTCTGCTATGGAGAAAGCCAAGTACTTCAATAGAATTGATGAAGCCTATGGATTGCCATGCCTGAGTATTTCAAGATAGCTCTTATTTCATACAGACAGTTTGTCAACCCCAAATGAAGTGTTGGTTAAACTAGAATCATTCTTTGGGAAAACTAATGAATTGAGAGGACATCCTCTTGAAAATGAGCTCATTAGCCTAATCCCAGCACATTTTGAAACCACCCAGGAGTTCTTCATGAAATTCAAGTCTCTAGTGCTTCAGCTGGATCAATGTGGAATTTTGAAGAAAGAGGAAGAATTGATACTATCCATCCTTTTGAAGCTAGGACCAGAATTCTCACTATTTGTAAGCACCTTCCATTTTAGAAAAATGACACTTCGAAATTGGAAAATTCCATCACTAGCAACCTTCATGGAATGCCTCACGCAGGAGAAAGACAAGCTTGTTAAAATGGGAACCCTCAAATCTAAATATCAAGCTTTGGCCATGGGTGTTTTGAATGCCTCCAAGGGAAAGCAGAAAGCAAAGAATTTGAAGAATCCATAGAAGAGGAAGTTTGATAAACCCAAATCCACTGATGGGGGTTCGAATCCTCCTAAGGAGAAAGACAAGAAGGGGAAAAAGAAAACCAAATGCACATATTTCCATAAGGGATGGAATCCAAAGAGCTCCTACATGAAGAAAACCATTGATACCATGGAGCAACTGCTAGATAAAAACAACATCCCTGTCCTTGACGGCGCAAGGAATAAAGATGGCACCTCCAACTGAAACAACAAGGAGAAATGTCATGCCTTGGTAGCAGGTATTTCTAATTCCTCATCCTTCATTATTGATTCAGGGGCATCTAGACACATGGTTTCATCAAGAGAGCTCTTCTCCTCTATGCATTCGAATAGTGGCCCAGCAGTTCGAATGGGAGATGACTCTGAAATCCATACCAAATGAATTGGTAGGATTGATTTGGAGCATGGTTATTTAAGTGATGTCCTCTATGTACCTTTATTGGCTGCAAATTTGTTATCAGTGTATCAAATGACCCATAAAGGAGAATCCAAGAGAGTAACATTTACTGCTGAATTGGTAGAGATTTCAAAAATTTCATCAAACCAAGTTGTGGAAATTGGGTATGTAGACCACCAAGAGAGGATGTACAAGTTATCGAATTTCCTTCCTATTTCTAGTGATCGAGTAGTCCTCTCCCATGCCAACGAGATCTACAAGATATGGCATGAAATATTTGGTCACATGAATTACAAGTATCTCCAAGCAATGCACAAATATGAGATGGTGGAACGGCTTCTTTCAACAAAATTTTCGAATGGAGATTGCATTGGCTGTGTAGTTGGGAAGCATCCAGAATGTAGCTATGAGAAGGGAATGGCAAGGAGAGCCACACAACCACTTGTATTGGTACATTCAGACCTCATTGGTCCTATACCTGCTCCATCCTATGGTGGATCAAGGTATGTGCTCACCTTCATTGATGACTACTCTAGATTTTGTTGGGTATACTTCCTAAAATTAAAATCTGAAGTGTTTGAGATATTGAATATTTTGAAGGCCTTAGTGGAAAATCAAAGTGAGAATAAGATAAAAACCCTTAGGACTGATAATGGGAAGGAATATGTAAACAAAAATATGTAGAATATTTGTGAGGAATGTGGCATTCAAATGCATTCAATTCCCCACACACCATAACAAAATGCTATTGCAGAGAGGAAAAATAGATCTCTCAAAGAGATGGCCACACGCATGATTGAAGAAAGATATCTAAGTCCAAAGATATGGTTTGAGGCTATCAATTGTGCTGCACATATTCAAAACTGGGCATTCCACAAATCAGTAAAAAAAAAACTCCCTACAAGGCATGGTTTGGCCAAAAACCAAATGTCTTAAATTTCAGCATTTTTGGATCAAGAGCATGGCCTTGAATTCCTTCAGAAAAGAGGAAGGCTTTGCAGCCACAGATCAAGGAATGCATCATGGTTGGTTATGGTGAGGGAAAAAAGGGTTATAATCTCTTTAACACATCCACACTCAAAAATTTCATTGAGATAAGTGTGCAATTCAAAGAGGAACCAATACTCGATTTTGAGCTTGCATTGTTAATTTTTTAGAATTTACTTCAATCTAATCTCGGATCTTAACTGAGAGAACAACATGTACAATATATCTACAGCATATCAATCATGGACACAATAATGCAAGCACACAAGAGAAACAGAGTTTAATTGGGGAAAAACTTAAAGGTGAAAAACCCCAATAACTTCCTCAGAGATAGATAGAGAAATGATACAACCCAAGCATAAGAGATAGACATCTCCTAGAAGCAACTTCTCCTCCTCCACAAGTGCGCCACTCCCCTGAGAGTGTGAGAGAGAATAGAATGATGAAATAGAGTGCCTCCCGCACTCTATTTATACTTGACTTGACTTGCCTAATAACCTTTACTAGGTCGGCCTTAACTTAACCACATAACATAATGCTGACTGGGCCGACACCCAATAGTGTGGTCTAATAACCCTTTGACCGACATGGTTGACCCCCAATAGGGTGGTCTAATAACCCATCAAGTATAAGTTATGACTCTTACAATATAAATGATGACACTTCCGTATAGAGGAATAATAACATCTCTATAGGAATACAGACACTTCTGTATAGAGGAATAATACCATCTCTATAGGAGTACAATATACATATATGAAATACATTCCAAAGTTACATATACATCAACACTCCCTCTTAACTAGGAAGGTATTTCTCAACAGAGGTCTTCTAGCACAAGTCTTCTTCTCTGGATCATCGTCACTAGATAATCGTCATCGAGTCATCATCATCGTCACTGCTGCTGCTATCTCAATCAATCTCTGAATCTACTCATCATAGGAAGTTCTATAGAGCTAGTCCTTTTTCATATTGGATGGAGGCTCACCACCTGCAGGTCTTCATCATCACTTGCCATACTATGGAATCCTCAAAACTTATTACGTGCATCACAAAACCTTAAAAGAGTCTCTTGACTAGCAAGAACCCTAAAGAGCATCTGAGGCCTTTTTCATCCTGTCCAGATCTCCAGGACTTATTACATGTGACTGTCACAAAACCTTAAAAGAGTGTCCCAGGAACATTTATGTGCATAGCACGACCGACAAGAACTCTTAAGAGCATCCTAGGAACATTTATGTGCCTAATCACGACCGACAAGATCTCCAGGACTGATTACATGTGACCTCTACCACAAACCCTCAAAAGAGCATCCCAGGACTTATTACGGGCACACATCCCAACCTATTGGATCTCCCAGGTCTTATATGTAGCAGCCCACCACAAACACTCGAAAGAGCATCCCAGGACTTATTACAAGCACACAGTCCAACCTATTAGATCTCCTAGGTATTACGTGGCCCACTATCACAAACCCTCGAAAGAGCATCCCAAGACTTATTATGGGCACACAGCCCAACCTATTAGATCTCCCAAGTCTTACGCGTGATACATAGTGCCAGTCCTTTTTCATACTAGATGTGACCTAGAACAAATCTAGGATTTCCTTTGCACAACCTGTCCACGACCACAAAGTATCAACCTGATACTCACCATACATCATCCTAATGTACACATGATCATCCTGATCATCTTCACTGCATCGTCTCGATGCAAGTCATCTGGAGAAACATCCTGAAGCTCGTCATCCATGATCATCCTGATCATACAATGCATCTACCTGATGCATACCAAGTATCTACCTGATACATATCACCATACATGATCCACACAATGTATCCACCTGATACTTGTATAGATACATGGTCCACTCATCCAACATGATGCATATACAAATACATATAAATGATCCAACTGATCATATCCAGCATCCAACATGATGCGTACATACAAATACATATAAATGATCCAACTTATCATATCCAGCATCCAACATGATGCGTACATACATATACATATAAATGATCCAACTGATCATATACAACATCCAACATGATGTGTACATACATATACATATAAATGGTCCAACTGATCATATCCAGCATCATCCTGATGCATATACAGAGCAGTAATTGGAGCATCGTCCTGATGCTCATCATCTAGCGCTTACATCCGCAGCCATGTGAAGGATCCTCCTTCCAACATGCTTGGAATGGCTTCAGCAAATGTGTCCATCACTTCTTCCTCGAAGTGTCATCGATCTGAAGCACACTAATCCTATCTTTGAAGTACTCAAACTTCACTCTGGCTAGTGGTTTTGTCAGCACATCTGAAACCTGCTCATCCGTCGCAACATACAGGAGCTTCACTGCTCCTCTCTGTACCATATCCCTGATATAGTGGTATTTGATCTCTATGTGTTTCGACCTATAGTGGAACATCAGGTTCTCAGATAGCTTCACACAACTCTGGTTGTCAGAAAAGATACCAGTAGCCTCTAGCGAGAGATCAAATAACTCTAACAGTAGCTTCCGCAGCCATATTGCCTCACAACTAGCCGCATAGGCTACAACATACTCTGCCTCGGATTTATTCAGTTCTACATAGCACTGCTTCTTGCTAAACCAAGAGATCACACCTGATCCCATACTGAAGCAGCACCCAGAAGTGCTCTTCCTATCTACAACACTGCCTGCCCAATCTAAATCAACATAACCTTGTAGGCTAAAATTTTGATTAACATCATACTTGATCCCATAATTAATTGTACCCTTCAGGTACCTCAAAATATGCTTTACAGCAACCAGGTGAACACTCCTCGGATCCGTCAAGAGTTGGCTCAATGTGTTCACCGCAAAGCAAATATCTGGTCTCGTGTTCGTCAGGTACATCAAGAACCCAATCATCTGACGATACATAGTGATATAAAATGGTTCAAATGAAGTATCACACAGAAGCTTCAGGTTTTATGGCATAGGTGTGGCCATGACCTAGCAGTCCATCATCCCAAACTTCTTCAGGATCTCTACTGCATACTTCCCTTGTCCAAGGAAGATTCCATCTGCACTCTTCCACACCTCCATACCTATAAAATAGTGCTTCATCCAAAAGTTCTTCATCTCGAACTCGGCAGCAAGCTTCCGTTGTGTGTCGACAATTAATCTATCTTCACCTGTAGTAAACAACTCATCCATATACAAAAGTAGTATCACTGGATTATCTTCCTCAACCTTGTAGTAAAGGTTGGAATCCACTTTACTCTTGTTAAAGCCCAAATTGGATAGAAAGCTATCTATCCTACCATACCAAGTTCTGCACATATATGACTCCCTGTCATGTGTCTCAGAAGCAAGTGGGTTCTCCACATACACTTCTTCTTCAACTACACCATTCAAGAAAGATGTCTTGAAATCCATCTGGTGTATCTTCCATTTCATCACTACAGCCAGAGCAAGTACGGATGTAATGGAAGTGTATCTATCTACAAGAGAAAAAGTCTCTATGCTACCACCTACAGCATGCTTGATCTTGTAGATCCTCTTGGAAGTCACTATAGACTCCCCTTCAGGTCTTCGGACTACATCCCAAACATCTTCATGATCGACTGGTACTCCTCGATCATGGCATTCTTCCCAGATCTCGGGAACTTCAATATCTTCAATATTTTCAATAGATAACTTTGTTGCTGAACAAATGTTGTAGTCCTTCTTTTGTAGGTGATGGTATACAATCTTTCCTACACAACAGGTTAAATTGCATGATTAGAAAACATCTCATAGTTTTCAGAACAAATTCTTTCACATAAATAAATATGTCATACAGTCATGCAATTATCTTAGCCAATGCTTCAATACAACATTTATCCATATCTCGTAACTTTCTAAATGCCTTCCAATCTCTACCAAAACATTGTTAAGAGTGTGCACGACTCCCAACATTTCAGAAAAGAGGTTTCATTCTAGATAAGTAGCAATGGAATGTTCTACAGTGCCATAGGCCACTTACCCATGTATATTAGTAGTATACTGTTCATCAATGCAACTATTCTAATATGCATAATACACAACCTAATTCTAGGAACATGAGTATATACATTATTGAACAGTATTATTTAAACAATAAAATATGCAAGGAATGATAGTTCAAATACTTATCTTTGTTTGTTTGTTGGGTTAACTCCCGCTCAGTCTTTGCTTCTTTTCTGCAACTCCATTCTGATGTGGATTGTGAGAAGTGGTCAACTACCTCTGAATATCTACATCCTTGCAGAAACTACTGAAGTGTGCTCCTTCTTGATCTTTTCTTCCTTGCAAGAACAACTGGAGTGTGCTCCCTCTTGATCTTTGCTTCCTTGGAGGAACAACTGGAATGTGCTCCCTCTTGATATTTTCTTCCTGGATTACCTGTCCTTGAACTTATATCCATCACTATGCATGCTTATTAGTATCATCATTGTGTTATCCTCGAGGTCTCATACATAATCACACATTCATTAGTATAATCTTAATACTATCAAAACACAATAATCTTAAACATATATAGTCATGATCATTTCAAAGACAGATAATAAACATTAGTATTCAAGGTTTCGGGGAAGTCTTCTTTTACTCATGCATATTCTTATTTGATCATAGGACTCTTCTAGTTAGTTAAATCATCAATCAAGATAAGAGACATAAAATGCATAAGCCCTTCATTACTTACATTTCTAACTTTATGAATAAACATAACCAATCATACCAAGTATAATTATATAAGGGATCGTAACACAAGGTAGGATTCTAACTTGATATAGGAAAAACATGTTAAATTTTGAGCATTAAATTACAATACTCTAGGATCTTTACTGAGAGAATAACATGTACAATATATCAATGCATATCAATCATAACAAGCATGTCAATCATCACAAGAAGCAAAAGCATGAGAGACAAGAGACACAGATTTTCTGTGGGGAAAACCCTAAGGTGAAAAACCCCACAACTTCCTTAGAGATAGAGAGAGCAATGGCTCAACCAAAGTACAACCAAAATACACAGAGATAGTCTCCTAGTAGTAGATGATCCTCCTCCTCTCATGTGCACCACTTTTTGAGTGAAGGAAGAATGAGTTTCTGAGTGATCTAAATAGAGATCTCCCGATCTCTATTTATACTTGATCTGTTTTCCCAGTGACCTTATGGGGCCGGCTTGTATAACTAGGTAGATGAACCATATCTTACATAAATCAAGGTCAACCCCACACATGGTGGTCTAATAACCCATCGTCAAGTTAACACACTTGCGACACTTTCCAATACACATGATGACACTTCCGTATAGAGGAATGACACATCTCTATAGGAGTACAATAATATATAAATGAAATACATTGATGAAATACTTTCTGAAGTTACATATACATCAACACTCCCTCTTAACTAGGAAGGTATTTCTCGACACAGATTTGCTAGCACAAGTCTTCTTCTCTGGATCATTGTCATTGATGCATCGTCATCGTCATCGTCACTGCTGCTTCTATCTCAACCAATCTCTGACTCTACTTATCATAGGAAGTTCTACATAGCCAATCCTTTTTCATACTGGATGTAGGCCCACCACCTACAGGTCTTCATCACTGGCCATACTGTAGAATCCTCAGGACTTATTACGTGCGTCACAAAACCTGGTGGTAGCATCCTAGGATGTTATGAGCACACAGCTCTACCTGTCGGATCTCCTAGGAGCACATTACATGTGACCCATCACAAAACCTGGTTGAAGCATCCCACGATGTTACGAGCACACAGCTCTACCTGTTGGATCTCCCAAGAGCACATTACATGTGATCTCACCACAAAACCTGGCTGAAGCATCTGAGTCCTTTTTCGTCTTGTCTAGATCCCCTAGGAGCAAATGACATGTGGTCCACCACAAAACCTGGTTGAAGCATCTGAGGCCTTTTTCATCCTGTCCAGATCTCCCAGGAGAAAATTACAGGTGGTCATGGCAAAACCTGGCTGAAGCATCTGAGGCCTTTTTCATCCTGTCCAGATCTCCCAGGAGCAAATTACATGTGGTCATAGCAAAACCTGGCTGAAGCATTTGAGGCCTTTTTCATCCTGTCCAGATCTCCCAGGAGAAAATTACATGCCATAGGACAAAACCTCGAAAGAGCATCCTAGGATGTTACGGGTACACAACTCCAACCTGAAGGATCTCCCAAGGTGCTATTATATGTCCTCCTAGAGCAATGTCTCGAAAGAGCATCCTAGGATGTTACGGGTACACAACTCTGACCTATAGGATCTCCCAAACATGCTCATCTACACAACCTGTTCCACAACCATAGAGTATCATCCTGATACTCACCATACATCATCCTGATGTACACATGATCATCGTGATCATCATCTCTGCATCGTCCTAATGCATGTCATCTAGAGAAGCTTGTCATCCATGATCATCCTGATCATACAATGCATCTACCTAATGCATACCAAGTATCTACCTGATACATATCACCATACACAGTGTATCCACTTGATACATACATAGATACATGATCCACACAATGTATCTGCCTGATACATATCAACATACATGATCTACCTGAACATACAATGTATCCACTTGATACATATACAGATACATGGTCCAAGCATCCAACATGATGCATACATACATAAATGATCCAACTGATCATATCCAGCATCCAACATGATGCATACATACATAAATGATCCAACTAATCATATCCATCATCCAACATGATGCATACATACATAAATGATCCAACTGATCATATAGAGCAGAAACTAGAACATCATCCTAATGCTCATCATCTAGTGCTTACATCCACAGCAATGTGAAGGAACCCCCTTCCACCATGCTAGGAATGTCTATAGCAAATGTCTCCGTCACTTCTTCCTCAAATTGTCCTCGATCCGAAGAACACCAAGCCTCCCTATGAAGTACTTGAACTTCACTCTGGCTAGTGGCTTCATCAACACATATGCAATCTGCTCATCTGTCGCAACATACGGGAGCTTCATTGCTCCCCTCTGCACCATATCCTTGATATAATGATATTTGATCTCTATGTGTTTCGACCTGTCATGGAACACCGGATTCTCATACAGCTTCACACAACTCTGGTTGTCACAGAAGATACCAGTAGCCTCCAATGGTAGATCAAATAGCTTAGACAGTAGCTTCCTCAGCCATACTGCCTCACAACTAGCCGAACAGGCTACAACATACTCTCCTTCGCTACACTCAGTGCTATGCAGGACTGCTTCCTGCTAAACCAAGAGATCACACCTGATCCCATACTGAAGCAATAGCCAGATGTGCTCTTCCTATCTGTAGCACTTCCTGCCCAATCTGAATCAACATAACCCTGCAGGTTAAACTTTTGATTCGCTTCATACTTGAGCCCATAATCAACTGTACCCTTCAGGTGCCTCAGAATATGCTTTATAGCAACCAGGTGAACACTCCTCGGATCTGTCAGGAACTGCCTCAATGTGTTCACCGCAAAGCAAATATCTAGTCTCGTGTTCTTCAGATACATCAAGGACCCAATCATCTAACGATACATAGAGACATCAACTGGCTCAGATGAAGCATCACATAGAAGCTTCAGATTCGATGCCATAGGTGTGGCCATGGGCTTGCAATCCATCATCCCAAACTTCTTCAGGATATCTACAGTATACTTCCCTTGTCCAATGAAGATCCCATCTGTACTCTGCCACACCTCTATACCTAGAAAATAGTGCATCATCCCCAAGTCCTTCATATCGAACTCGGCAGCAAGCTTCCTCTTTGTATCGGCAATCAATCTGTCATATCCTGTTACAAATAGGTCATCTACATACAGGAGTAGAATCATAGGATTCCCTTCCTCAACCTTGTAGTAAAGGTTGGAATTTGCTTTACTCTTGGTAAATCCCAAGCTAGATAGGAAATTGTCCATCCTACCATACCAAGTTCTGGAAACTTGCTTCAAGCCATACAAGGATTTCTTCAATCTACACACATGTGAATCCCTGTCATGTGTTTCAAAACCGAGTGGCTACTCCACATACACTTCCTCTTCAACTACAACATTCAAGAAGGCGGTCTTGACATCCATCTGGTGTATCTTCCATTTCATCGCTGCAACTAGGGCAAGTACTGTTCTGATGGAAGTGTACCTCGCTACAGGAGCAAAAGTTTCTTCATAATCTATTCCTCTATTTGCTCTTTCTGAGAGAAGCCATGAGCTACGAATCTTGCCTTGTATTTCTCTATGCTACCATCTGCAACATGCTTGATCTTGTAGATCCATTTGGAAGTCACAACAAACTTCCCTTCAGGTCTTGGGAAAACATCCCAAACATCATTCTTCATTATTGATTGGTATTCTTCGATCATGGCATCCTTCCATTCTTTCTTTTCCACTGCTTCTTCATAACTGGAAGGTTCTTTGTTCATGATGTCTTAAAGTAAAGCAACATAGCTGGTATGTAATCTGGTTCTCTTCTTTGCTCTGTGTTCTTCTTATGGAACGCCAAATCTTTCTGCATCTTGAATGAGCTCTCTATCCCATGTAGGTTTCCTCTTGTGAGAGTTGTCCTCATGTGGTGGATCTATAGGTTGTTGCGGATCTTCGATTTCATGATCAACATCTAGAATTGCTTCAGTCATGGTAGTGTCTTGAAATCTAGTTTCCTTGGGTTCTTCATAATCTTCAACAGGTGTCTTCCTTGATTTGATGAATGCTAAGTTTTCATTAAATGTTACATCCCTGCTGACATCAATCTTCTTGAACCCTGGAAGATACCCACAAAGATACCCTTCTTTCTTGAAGGATCTAGCTTGGTCCTCTTTTCCTTTGGGACATGAGTGTATACTGGACAACCAAATATTCTGAGATGGCTAACTTCAGGTTTCTTACCAGAGAAGACCTCTTCTGGTGTCTTGTTGTCCAATATCTTATTGGGTGTTCTATTCTACACATATACAATTGTTCTAGCTACTTTTTCCCATAGATGCATAGGTAGATCCTGGTCATGCAGCATTTCCCTTGCTGCTTCCATGATTGTTCTATTCTTTCTTTCTACAACTCCATTATGTTGTAGATTGTAAGGAGCAGTCAACTCCTTCTTAATCTCTGAATCATTGCATAGCTTCTTGAAGTCACCTGAAGTGAATTCTCCACCTTTTTTGGATCTAAATGTTTTGATCTTCTTATCAGTTTGGTTCTCCATCAAGGTTTTGAATTCCTTGAACTTATCAAACACTTCAATTTTGTTCTTCAAGAAGTAGACCCAAGTCTTCCTAGAAAAGTCATCAATGAAAGAGACATAGTAAACATACCCACTCAGAGAACTGGATGACATCAGACCACATACATCGGAGTGGATAATTTCTAAGATATATTTTTCCTTGCTTTCACTGCTTGGAAATGCTTTCTTTATGTTCTTTCCTTTTGCACATCCTTTGCAAATACCTTCATGTTTGGTCTTGATTTTAGGAAGACCCTCTATAGCCTTGCTTGCTATTGGAAGTGTCATATAGTGCATATGAGCAAGTCTTCTATTCCAAAGTTCACTTGGCTCTATGGATTCATGCACCATGGCATGTTTAGGTTGTCCTTTTAGTTTATACAATCCTTCCTCTTGCTCTACAATCACTGCTACATCTTCTATGGTCTTTCCCCTTGGCCACATTAGAACTTGGCCATCCACAAATGCAACCCTCATACCTTTTGCATCCAATGCGTATATGCAGAGTAGATTCTTCTTGAGCCCAAGTACATACAAAACATCTTTCATCTTCAAAGACTTCCCAGAGTCTAGATTGTAGGAGGCCTCACCACTTCCTTTGATAGGGTATTGGTAGTCATCCCCAAGTTTCACCTTTTGGGGTGACTCATGTTCAGATAGATTAGCAAAGGATTCTTTAAACCCAGTCATGTGTTTTGAAGCCCCATTGTCAATAAGCCAATCATTACAACCATGAGAGATAGTACCTGTAAGAGCAGAGATTAGAACATACTCTTCTTCGCTTGATGAGTTATCATCATCACTTTCTGCTCTAGCGTTCTTCTTGGGAGGTTCATCATCCTCGGCAGCATGAGCACAATGCCTTCTTTTGCTACCCTTCTTCTTCTTGTTGAAGTTGTTGTTGTCCTTCTTGTTCTTGGGACAATTTATGGCAATATGTCCCTTTTCATTACAGGTGAATCATATTCTTCTTTCTTTATGGTGATGTGAAGCTTTCTTGAAGTGAGATGGCTCTCTCTTGGACTTCCCTTTCTTGGTGTGAGCTGTGAGAGATTGATCTTCATTCCCCATCTTTTCTTCTCGTGCCACAAGCCTTGCTTCTTCTTGTGGGAATTCTTCCTGTAGTCTGCTGAAGGATACCAACTTCTTTCTTACACAGATTCCTTGAATAAAGGAGTCCCATGACCTAGGTAGGCCATTCAGAGTGGTCATGACAGCTTCACCATTCTCCACCATTTCATCCACTGCTTCTAGTTGTTCCTTGATCTCGGAGACCCTAGAAAAATAGGATTGAATGGATTCTCCATTGTGAAGTTTTATCCCTTTCAATTGGTTCCGCAGAGTCAGCTTCCAATTTATGTTCTTCCCTTCAAATAGCTTGGATAGTGAATCAAACATTTCTTTGGGTGTCTTCAGAGATGACACATGGGGGATGAGATGGTCCTTGATAGAATCAACAATGATTCTCTTTGCCTTAACCAAGTTCTTCTTATGCAATATCTTAGCCTCTTCATCCTCTGGAATAGGGATGTCTTCTTTTACATATGAGTCCAACTCATTCTCTTCCAGGATTAACCCAATCCTATACTTCCAAGCTCGGAAGTTATCAGCCCCTTCAAGCTTATCCTCAAGATTAGTGTGGTGAGACATCTTAAAGAGTACTTCAAAAGGAAATAGAAAAGATTTAGGTCCTACCACTTGACTTGCAGAAAACTGGATCTAGTCCTGGATTAGGGTTTGTCAGAAAAACCCTAAAAATTCAAAATATGAATTTCAACTTTCTAAAAAGGTAGAAAGATGCGCCTTGATGAGCTGATCAGCCTAGTGTATTCAGAATTTGATATATGAAAAGCTTCACCCTTCATAAATGCCTTTTTTTCTTCCCGGGTTCACTAAGGAGGACCCTGAATTAGGGTTTGAGTTTCCTGGAGATATACCCAACCAAAAATATCGATCCAAATCTCTAAAATTTTATTTTTGCAAGGAGCTTCCAACTATGTCTTTAGATTCCAGAAATTCCTATTTTTGTGGAAACCCTAATTTTTAGGGCCAAATCTGAAAATGCTCAGAATTGAATTCTGATTGGATAGATAGATTCTCCTTCATGATTAGAGACAATCTACTATACTTCTTTTCCAAAATATGTGGAGAGAAACCCAATAAACAAGAAACCCTAGTTTCCGTCATTGTACAATGTCTTCTTCTCAAGTTAGCTCTGACTCCATGTTAAATTTTGAGCATTAAATTACAATACTCTAGGATCTTTACTGAGAGAAAAACATGTACAGTATATCAATGCATATCAATCATAAAAAGGATCTCAATCATCACAAGAAGCAAAAGCATGAGAGACAAGAGACATAGAGTTTCCATGGGGAAAACCCTAAGGTGAAAAACCCCACAACTTCCTCAGAGATAGAGAGAGCAATGGCTCAACCAAAGTACAACCAAAATACATAGAGATAGTCTCCTAGTAGCAGATGATCCTCCTCCTCACATGTTCACCACTTTCTGAGTGAAGGAAGAATGAGTTTCTAAGTGATCCAAATAGAGATCTCCCGATCTCTATTTATACTTGATTTGTTTTCCCAGTGACCTTATGTGGCTGACTTGTCTAGCTAGGTACATCAACCATATATTACATAAATCAGGGCTGACCCCACACATGGTGGTCTAGTAACCCATTGGCAAGTTAACGCACTTGCGACACTTGTCAATACACATGACGACACTTCCATATAGAGGAATGACACATCTCTATAGGAGTACAATAATATATAAATGAAATACATGGATGAAATACATTCTGAAGTTACATATACATCAACAAAAAATACCTGGATTGGTATGTTAGCTAGTTATGTCTAACATACCCACATGATGTATTCTTGTTCTCTTCAATGACTTGTGCTAGTAACTTGCATATCTCATAGCTTAACCATTATAGAACCAAGTTATACATACCTCGCAAATAGATCTTCTAAGTGATTCATGACAGTGGATGAATCTTTGTCCTCATGTCATCATGATCATATGTTCTTGAACTAGAATATGATTTGTCTTTCTTGGTGTACCTTTCATGTTAGCGGACAACATAAACCTCATACAACAACATAATGCATTAGTACAATCATAAGTGTCAACACCCTAATCAATGAATATCTTCTATCATGCATTCATAATATGATTAAGGTGATACGACAAGTCTAAATTTAATCAAGATTGTACTAACCATAATAACATGAAGACAAACATACCATAAACTTAATCATGAACAAATCTCGAAACATACCTGGATGAGTCATACCTGTTGAGATTGCTTGTAATATTCTTATGTAATGCCCTCATCTCCCTCTGAAACAAGAACTTCTTCACTTATGCATGTTACCAATCCATTCTCTTCTAGGATTAACCCAATCCACTTGATTTGCAGGAATTGGATCTGGAGCTAGATTAGGGTTTGTCAGAGAAACCCTAAAAATTCAAACTTTGAATTTCAAACTTTTGAAAGGATAGAAATATGCGCCTTCATGAGCTGATCAAGCTGGTATACTCATAATTTGAAAACTGCAAATTTTCACCCCTCAAATTTTCCTTTGAAACTTCCGAATTCACTAGACATGACCCCGAACTAGGGTTTGATAAAGCCCACGCTTCTGCCCAATCAAAAGGTTTGATCCAAAGCTCTAAGCTTCTATTTTTCTGAGGAGCTTCCAGCCGTGGTCACAGATTTAAAAAATTTCCGTTTTTGCAGAAGCCCTAATTTTCCACTTTTCTGATCAAAGTCCCGAACTAGGGTCTGATCAAGCCCAGCCTTCTGCCCAACCAAAAATTATGATCTTGGTCTCTAAATTTTGATTTTGATGATTAGAATTTAGCCATATTCTCCAATTACAAAAATTTCAACTTTCTCCAAAACCCTAAGTTCCGGAAGCCATGAATGAAGGTGCTCAAAAATAATTCTGTTTGGACAAAAATATGTACCTGATTGTTTATGGTGTAACTCCGAACCTTTTGATCCACTCGGTTTGAAAAATTTTCTTGTGATAGCCCGACCTATCATCTTTCCAACCCCATAGGTCTAACCTCAAATGGAATCTCTCAGAAAGAGTTATTCCAAGTGTTGCAACGTGACCTATTTATGGGATAAAACAGGAGAGCAAACTTGTACGGCCTTCCACATGTCACTAGTTCAGTTTAGACCTCTACAAAAGTCACCTGAGAAAGGACAGTCTATGCACTACCTGTCACTTTTTACGAAATTTCATTTGGAGCTTCCTAGCCTAAGTTATGACCTTTTTTCCAAGGTCACCTGTTTATGACTGAGATCTAGAAGAGGCAGAAACCCTATCTTGTACAGATCATAAATCACAAAGTAAAACAAATTAGAGGTTGTCCTTTGGAAACAAGGTAAATGGTGATCTTAGCTTCCCCTTGTATGATTTTCAGACCTAGAGACTTTGCCAAAATTTATTTATAGAGAAAGTGTTACAATGACTAGTTTTTTCTATATCAAGTCCTAGCTTCGCAATTGCAACAAGTGTTATACATGCCATACCATGCCTTCTTTCAGGCTAACTCTGATACCATGTTAATTTTTCATAATTTACTTCAATCTGATCTAGGATCTTAACTAAGAGAACAACATGTACAGCATATCTAGAGCATATGTATCATGGACAGAATAATGCAAGCACACAAGAGACACCGAGTTTACTTGGGGAAAACCATAAAGGTGAAAAACCCCAATAACTTTCTCAGAGATAGATAGAGCAATGATACAACCCAAGCATAAGAGATAAACATCTCCTAGAAGCAGCTTCTCCTCCTCCACAAGTGCGCCACTATCCCGATGTATTGGAGAAAACTCACTATGGCTTTGGAATACCATAACAGACAGATGACGACTAGAAATCCACTCAATTCTCAAAGCAATGCTATTATAAATGACAATGTTAAAATAATGGAGGAATGTAAGCAACCTCGATCCAACGTTTGATGTAGATTCCCATTGGAGCTTTCAATCCACGGACATCCAAGCACTTGTAATCTGCAAATTAGTCTTGACAACCAATATCTAACAAGTACATGTGATATATAAATGACATTAACATTATCAATAACAATGGTCCATAATATCATAAGCAAATGTAACCCAATGTATAATAAATGACATTCACACCATGAATGGACACGAATATGAGTATTTCTATTAATGAACAAGAAGAAGTACAAAGTGATACGACCTCTTGCCGGCAACCAATATCAACCAAGATCTAGATCAATCCACTTGTGCCTCCACTACTTAATCCTCCATGAAAGGCAAACTCAAACTAGCAAACATAACTGGTTCACAACTACAAGGATCAATGAGTGCAAACTCAAGATAGGGAAAAAATCCACTAGAGTTACTTTACTATTCTCTTCTTTCTCCCATCCATAAGCCATATGTGCTCAATATAGTCCTCTCAAAGGTAGGTGAAAGGACTCATCGATATGTTACTTGGGTAGATGGAGAACCAAAGGTCACCCAATGACCACTTTTTGGGAGTAAAAAGTGATAAAATAGTGGTTTTTACCATTTTACTTGATACCCTCGAGCTATAGGGATGCAACTCGCGGGTACGCATGCTATAGTGATGCAACATGCAGGTAGGAACAAAAACAGGGCAAACTGGTATCACTGAAGGATAAAAATGGATCTGAGTCACTGAAATGGATCCTACAAGCCAAAGAATGTTGATGCTCACAGGGTGGAAGTTTTCTGTGTAACATATGCCCCCTAATGTGTGAGGTCAGAGACTGAAATGTGCTACGATGGCCTAAATACATTATAAAACTTAGAAGTAGAGTGATGGAGACACAAGTGGAAAGAACGGCTCACTTGTCATACTACAATAGTATCTCTGAATACATGTCGATATAGTACAATCATCTGATACAATGGCCATGAATAGGCAATACATAAGTAAATATATGTCACAAGTGATCATAGGAATGATCCCTCTACAGTAAGATATGGTCTTCTACTTAAAAGAAGACAGCTGGTGCAAAATTGGAGGTACAAACTACTGAAATCTGAGAGGTGATATCTCAAATGTAAAGTCAAAGTCATATGTAGCATACTGAATGCCACAATCGCCTGGGGTCTTCTACACAAGTCTTCGATGGTGCAAGTTCCATCAAGTGAATAAAGGAGTTGGGGTCGAACCTGATTAGACATTGTCTGATTACCGGTCATTGATGTATACCGTTAACAGACGCGATATGATCCACCAATAATGAAAATGGGCATCAAGGCACAAAGCACAATCATCAGAGTGTGAATAAATGGGTTGAAGTCGAACACTAGGATGAATCCATCGATCAGGGGTCATTGATGTATTCCCAAAACTATCAATGGCGAGAGAACCTGCCACTAATGACTGCAAGCCTCAAGTCCCGGAATAAATGAGTTGACGTGAATGGAACGAGACTCGCTGGAAGGAGGGCATTAAGGCATCCCTCATCAACCAGCATGAGGTACCAGCAATGCTGAAAGATTTGGAAGATCTCAGGTGAAACGGACTGACTCAATAAGGATGGCCGACATGCAATAGTCAAGATATCTGAGGAGTGGCCGACACTAGTTTCAGGACTTCCTTTGAACAAGAGCATGAGCAGATAGATAGACTCAGGCAGCATAGACTTGACATAAACTATGCAATGCAGGAGGCATTACAGAGGGCTCCATAATGATTGGAAGCTTAACCAATCGGTGGAGAAAACTGAGAAATAAGTGCAGCTCCTAAGGCCCAACTATAGTCCCGACTCATAATGTACGGAGTGGAATGAATGCTCTATTCAAAGGCGACACAACACTTGCCAACAAGAAATAGTGACCATAATCCCGTATGGCTTTTTGGAATATTTGATTTTTTTTTGTCTTTTTCATATTTGGGAAAAGCTTGAAAAAGAATAAAATTGCTTATAGTACAACAAGTGAGGGAACGAGTGTCAAATAGCTAGTAGACTAGTCCCAAGTAGTGGAACATACCTATGCTCAATGCAAGGAAGTGTGTGGAGGATGTGGACACTCAGGGGTGTGTTCCCTCAAGGTCAAAGGGTCATCAAATTGTGAAGGAAAAATATATAAGCTCTGTAGGGCTTGACAGGGAAAGTGCTCAGGCACCAGGCTAACAATTGAGTAAGCGGGAGCAGGCACAAGGCTCAAGCGGCAAGTAAGATGATGCAATGCAATCACAACATGGTATAACTAAGGGGAGTCCTTAAGGGAGATGTCCAGCATAAGACAAAGTAGAGTATGAGTCTTCATCGCAACGTCATGGCGTGACTACAAAGGACTCCCAATCCTAAGGACAAAGAACGGCATGGGCACCAAAAGCATAATGGGGTTCTAACTAGGGTACCCATGTTCGGGAAACCCCTACCGCCACATGATGACACTTCTATAATAGTGTGAAGGTTCCCTGTCAGTCACGAAGCGGGGTCGCACCTAGGGTTTATGAAAAGTGGTCAAAGGTCAAATGCATAATGCATGTGAAAATGGCATCTAACCTATATGCCAGGTGTGAAACGTACCTGCCATAGGTGTGGAATGGATTAGAACAACTCTTGCTGAGGAAATCTGTTGAAAAAACACTACTCCATGACACGATATTAGTTCATAACGGTCCAAAATGGCAAAATCTATAGAAAAGTGGGTCCAGAAAATTATAAATAGTAATAAAATTTAATAATTTTCAATTCATTTGCACTATTCACCATTTTGGAGTTTAGTGGTAAGTTTGCACCTAAAACTTCAAGCGTCGATCGTGGGAGATATGAGCAACTGTTCAGCGAACCGTCTGGAGTAGGTTAGTGGTCACTTCCATACCTTTCATTTAAGTGATTTTATTTCAATTTTTGTCGGTGGGATTTTTTGTTTGGCCAAGGCCTAAATGGCTTCGGTGCTACCCGCGAGCTGTAAGTGTGTGGGTCGCAAGTAGGGAATCAAATGCGTAGTCAAAAAACTGATTGCCCGTGTCTACCCGCAACTGTCTATAATCTAGCCCGTGGGTACAGCCGCAAAGAAGTTTTTAAACATGATATTGACTAAAAATTTATTGCTTTGCACTCTAGGATGGTTCTAGAGTGGAGGGAAAGAGAGCATGTCCAAGTAGATGAGGCCGTGCGCAATGGTTTGCAAGCACAACAAGCATTGACATGTGGCTTATATAAATACTGGAGTCTCGGGGGCTTAAGGGTCCAAAACCTACTACTCCATCATTTGATCAACTACTGGGATTTGGATGCTCAACACGTCATCCTCAATGGGAAAACACTGACACTGAAAGTGGAGGATATCTACTTCATTATTGGTTTGTCCTATAGAGGGGAGGTGGCTAGTCTTCGATCACGGACCGTGGGTGGTGGGATCACTGTGTAGGACTACATAGTACGGTATTGTCCTGCCAACACATGACCAATGGGAAGTCAAGTGCCAATCAACCTCATAACGAATCTGAGTACAAAGATCATTGTGGCAACTCTGGTGTGGATCACGGGATCCAAAGCACTACATTAGGAATCCAGACCAATGATGTTCTACACATCACAATGCTTGTAGCCTACTATATTTGACTGGTGTACTACTCTGCTGGTGTCTATGAAGACACAACTGATGGAATGGAAAGAGGGGAAGGCCAAAAAATTTGGGTATGGTAGCATCCTCTGCAGTTTCTTCTTTGAGAGATTTTCGAGACATAGCCCGAGGGTGCATGTCTCTCCTCACAGTCTCCGAGATCCAACCCTGACCCGGTGGGATGAGATACTAACACGACAGGGTGGTGGCCGTCTGTCGTCACCATATGCTGAGGAGTTCTTCCACTGGTGGAACTGGCAGGTGATCGCTATAGAGGACTATCCCTGTGTGGGGATAGACTTCAAATAGGACCATGACATGCTGCTCCCACTAGGTGCATCTTTCAGAGACATCGGTGAGTACTCTTTTGGTTTTGTGTTTTTTAAATTTTTATGGATTTTTTTATTATAGTTGAAATGCAAAAAATATTTTTGGTGGTAGTGTCATGTGCTAATGGGTGACTGTTCACTTGCAGACAAAGTCCCACTGAGACCCGAGGGATTCCCGAGACATGGTTGTCAAGGTAGAGATGAGGTGGTGGCAGATGTCGCAGCATGGCACACACTCCAGACGTTGCGGCACAATGTATCACGGATGTTTTCTTGAGTTCCACTGATAAAGGTGGCCCGACTACCTAAGGCCATGCAGTGCCAGGTAGTGGGTGTTCCCGGGGAGTGGGTGCGGTTGCTACAGTGGATGGCCAACGAAGCATAGTACTGCTATGAGACACATCTTGTCAAGGTGGAAGCTAGACCTCCTCGAAGGTAGTAGATATCCCAGGGTCTCATCATTTTTTGTATCGATATGTATATTTTTGAGGGCTACGGGCTCCAATCTTGTATGACACTACCATTTTTGTACATATTTATATATATATACAACTTTGGTTCTCGGTTCTACTATATGTGTGTATGGTATGAATGTATGAATGTCTTTGTATTTATGTGCTTCATGATGAATGTGACAAATGCCAATCTAATACATACTTAGCGTATGCATCAGATATATAATTATGACTTCTCGGAATGTGAATATATGTAATGGAAACAAAATGTCTCTCCAAGAGTCATACCTTAAGGAATATCCGCAGTAATGTAGGGTCTCGTACATTGTACTGCCCATTCAGCTGAGACACAACTAGTTGTGAATCCAGGAGGACTTCTAAAGACTAGATACCATGTGAAATGGCATCCCAAAGTAGCTCAACAACGGCACTATACTCAGCCACATTGTTAGATGTAAGACCAAGACAAGCACCTCCTGAGGACACAACTAGATGGTTAGGTGAAAAGATAACCCAAGTAGCAGAAGCAAGCTTCTGCGTATGTCGGCTAGCACCATCCACAAAACCTAAGAACGTAAGACATCCCGCTAACATCTGTCAATCAAACAGAGGCTAATCAGCAGACCCGACAACCAAAAAGGCAACCTAAACTATGTAGAGAAAAACTATACAATAGTGTACAAAAGTATCAGCCCGAACCAAAGGTTCAAGCATAATACTGCTTGAGGTAGAGCCCATTTCTAGGCTCCTTCAAGACAACTCCCTCATAATCTTCTAACTCATAAGCTCTTTTTTCAAGGACACGCCTCACAATGTAAGGACCGTGCCACATGGGATTGAACTTTCCTGCCCCTAGGAGTTCTTTATCTTGGTCATACAAGAGTACCAAGCCACCTTCAGCATATTTTCGAGGACGGAAAGACCTATAATATTGAACCTTGACATGATGCTTGTTAACATCAATGGCCACAGCGGCATCTTGACGGTGTTCATCGAGTTGCTTGAGGTGTACTAAACGTTGCTCAATCTCCGTCGTATCAGGGAGGAGCTCTATGGCTAGCTTGAGCGAAGGGATCTTGCATTCAATCGGTAAAAGTGACTCCACACCATGAACTAACTCGAATGGTGAGAACCCAGTGGCAGTCTTAACTACGGTTTGATATGCCCATAAAGCAGGATATAACATGATATGCCAATTGGTGTTACTTTGTTGGATGGTATGTTGGACAATGGTTTTCAAAGACTTATTTACTACTTCAACCTGACAATTCGCTTGAGGATAGTAGGAAGACGAGTGTTCCTGAAAAAACCCAAGCTTGAGAGACAAATACTCCATCATCTTATTTTGAAAGTGACTTCCATGGTCAGTGACAATCTCTTTCGGAAAACCGAATCGAGTGATAATCTGGTTGAACACAAAATGGGATGCAGTAGCACCATCAACTTTAATGGTAAGCATGGCCTCAGCCGATTTGGAAAAATAATCCACGGCCACAATAATATGATGATGCCCCCCAGCCAAAGATGGTTTGCAATCCATGAAATCTACCCCCCACTTAGTGAAGGGACTGAAAGTGACGACTGGATGGAGGGGCGCTAAATGCGAGTGTATGTTCCGAGAAAACACCTGGCAAGGGTGACATCTCTTCATAGCGTTAATACAATCTTTAAAGATAGTAGGCCAAAAATAACCCACTCGTATAATACGATGGGCTGTAGAAAGCTCGGATAAATGACCACCACACGCCCCCGCATGGCAATCATTAAGTACCCATTCCACTTCTTCATGTGTCAAGCAACGACGGAGAATGGAATCCTTTCCTCGGCGATACAAAGTGTCACCGACGATAGTATAATCTTTAGCATGATGTCTCACATGCTGTCACTCGTCTCTTGAATAATGCGGAGGAAACTTCAAAGTTTGGAGATATCTAATGAAATCCCCATACCAAGGGTCCTCGATCGAGATAAGAAATAAGTGTTCATGCACAAAGGAATATTCATGAATGACATCCTCATCAAGCCGTGGAAAGTCTGACATAAGCTCAGCAAACAACAATGATTTCACCGATTTTGTAGAAGCAAACTTGAGATCAAATTCATGAAGGATCACAATCCATTTATTATACTTACCCCCGATATGGCGTCGTGATAGCACGAACTGAAACGGATTGATATGAGCTACAACAGTGGTTGTTCGAAGCAAAATTTAATTCCTTAACCACTGGACTGCGTGAACAGTCGCAAGTGCCAACTTTTCTACGTGGGTGTACCTTAGTTTAGTGTCTACTAAATTTTGATTAAGATAATAGATAACATGCTTGACAAGCGCATCATCTATCTGAACCAAGACCATGCCAATAGTCTCTTCAGACGTGGCCACATAAATAATGAAATCTCGTGTAAAGTCCGGTTGACTAAGCACAGGGGCCGATACCAAATCTTTCTTAATGGCATTGAAAGACTGCTGGGCTCACTCATCCTAGATAAAAGGTGTGTCTTTCTTCAATAGGCGTGTGAAACCTTTAGTAATACTGGCATAGTTAACTATAAACTGATGCAGAAAAGTAGCTCTCCCTTGGAGGCTCTGAATTTGAAATAGATTATGCGGAGGAGGCAACTGAAGTATTGCCTCAACTTTGAGAGGATCGACTCTAATACCCTCCTTCGAAACTATGAATCCTAGAAGGTGACCAGTCCTAACAGCGAAGATGCATTTGTTCGGATTCAATCGAATTTTGTAGTGGATACATCGTTCGAGAATCATACGGAGGTGCTTGGGGTGGTCCACTCTCTTGCGAGAATGACCAGTAAGGTCATCTAAGAAAACTTCCATAATCTTCTTAATCTCACTTCCCACACAAGCATCCAATATTTGATTAATGAATGGCGTGGGGAAGTTGTCTTTCGGACATGCACGGTTCAAATCTCTGAAATCAGTGCATACACAAATCGTTCCCTGCTTCTTATCCATAGGAATGGGGTTTGACACCCATTCGGTAAGGGGAAAGGGGTAAATGAAACCAGTTTTGAGCAGTTTCTCCACCTCTGCCTTAATAGCAGCTACCTTCCTAGGGTTCACAACATGTAAGCGTTATCGAACCGGTTTAGCATCAGGATAGGTTTTAATCTCGTGTTCAACAATGTGTGGGTCTAGTCCTGGCATCTCCTCATATGACCAAGTGAAAGCTTCCCGGAGTTCGGTAAACACATCACTGTAAATAGAAATATCCTCAGGAGTGCAATCGGCACCGACATAAACATTCTCAATATTTTCGGAAGTGCAGGAGATGTTGATTGAAGTGGTTGGGGAAATATTGGCCATATTCCCCTCCAAGAAAACATCGTGCGATTGCAAAAGAGCCACAGGGTGACCAACCATCTCAGCTAGAGTCATCCTAAACTCCTCCTGCTCAATGAGTTCAAGGTTGGGAAGGAAATAAGATCGATGGTGCATATCTTCCCAAGGCCTCTCACTACCACACATAGCTTCGAGGATAGCTTCATCCGATGGCAAACTATCATCAAGGAAATCCTGAGAGCAAGATGAGTTGGCTACCCAAACTGGCAGCGTAACGGGATCTTCTTCAACTGTCTGGGAAGAAGAGAGATATGGATCTGCAATGGTTTGTTGGATGTGATCATTAATGAGCTCCACTATAGATAAAGGCATAGACATCCCGATGTGTGCAATGTCTCCAGACATAGAATCTGTGGATGGCAAAATCCATGGATCACCACAATAGGAAGTCCAGAATGGCATACTATTCGAAGGAGGAGGCGCACTGTCGGAAATGGTTCCAATAAAATTCACAAGTGCAGAATGGTTAAAAGTTCCCATCAATGAGGGGTACATTCCAACACCTATGTTCCCAGTTGCCAACTGAGAATTAGAAACTTGTGGGACTATTGATCCCATGGATGCTATGGAAGGAGTGCCAACATAATCTAGCTGATTGATCATCACAATCTTGCCTTCATGGGAAAAGCAAATAACTCGAAATACAGTAGATGCGACAACCTTCATAGAGTACATCCAGTTTCGACCTAGTAAAAGGTTGTAGTCTATGGGCACATCAACCACTTCGACTTCAATAGGCACGGACTTACCTCCCACGGAGACAACAAGGGAAGGGATAATTTCATGTGGCATAAAAGATCTATTGTCGAATGTAGTGAGTGTAGTTCTAGACGCGAGTAGAGGAGGAGAGCTAAGAGCTTTCCAACAAGTCAACGACATTACTGACACGGAAGCACCTTCATCAACCATCGTACGTTTGACGAAGCTCTTAAGGCAAACCACCTGGATTTGAAAAGCCACGTGGTAAGGAAAGCGAGGTTGGACATCAGGAGTATCGAACTTGATAACACTAGGAATTCCCCCATTCTGAACTCCTAACGCACTCAAAATGGCATGCTTCTAAGAAGGACAAGCTTGCAAAACTTCAAGAGCCGACATGGCAGACGGGGTTTGGCCCAAATCTTCTACGATGGAGTAGTTTTGGGTAGCTCGAGCATTAGGATTATGCATGGAGCGCTTGAGAACACCTTTCGATATCCACGACATAATAGAAGGATTCTTGATATGCAAGGAATTATCAGGAGGAGGGGGAGGCTCATTCCCCAAATTCGGTTGTGGTGCACCATAATCACGTTGACGAGTAGCAACACAAACCTCCGACTAAACCATATTCACACGTCCATAACCACTAGTATTGAAAGAATATGTTTTCATTTCATTAGTACCATAGCCAATGGTGGGAGCCTGCGAAGCCATGTTTTGGTGATGAGGTAGGGGATCCTTCAACACGGTTGGGATCTATGCCAAATGCTTCGATGCTTCTTCAATACGAGGACATAAGTGAGTAAGATGATCCTCCCCACAAAGCTTGCAAGGGAATTTCACATTATGCCTAGGTTTGTGATCCTCACCAGCATTACTGCCTTCTCGAGGAGGGTTGGCATTCTCTTTACGAGGAGTATTACAATTGCTATTGTTGTTACTTCCATTGTTTCCACCCCTACAATTATTTCTCCCCTTTTTCTTACCACCAGGATGCTGGTTACCAGACGGTTTTGTTGATTGCACATTGTGTACATCAGACAACGGAGTGGAAGTGGACAAGGTGTGAACTTGTCCGGGAGCAGACTGGTTTAGTGACAAATTTTGCATTTGATTAGCTACCAAGTCTACAGGGTGAGTGCATGCGGACCCCACAATGCCATCGTCATGTGGTCCAGGAACTGATGTGGGATCATGTCTTGTTCTTAGTGCATCAGGAATAATGTCATACAAAATGCCAGACTGAGAATAAAGTAGATCTAACTGCTGGACTTTCAAGATATCTTGTTCCTCAGTCACAATGCTAGACATCGAAACATCCTTAGCAATGTATCAATGTAAATACTTAAGGAACCATTCCAACAAGAACTCTGGAGGAATGTTGGCTTTCACTAATATCTTCCATCGACGCCACTCTTGAATGTGGTCAGAAATATGTGTGGCCTTATTCTGATAGAAGGTGGACAGCAACTCAGTACCAGTATCATATCGAACTAGCAACTGGAAATGGTCTAAGAAAACCAAAGCAGTCTCGTTGAATCCCCTATAGGTGTTTCAAGACAACTCCACATACCACTTCGTGGCTACCCCTGTGAGGGTGCATTGAAATAGTCGTAATCGAATGAAATCATGATTCAAAGAGTTGGAGGAGCACCAAAGGTGAAATATCGTGACATGATCTCCCGGGTCCTCACCACCTTACCCTTCAAACTTTGGAATGTCTGAAGGGAGCTTGGTAGGGACCACGGGCCAAGTAGGGTTGTGACACACCATATCATTTGTGAGCTTTGAAAAATCCAGGAGATTCAAGTGTGCAAGGAATGAGAGCTGCGGCTGGAAAGCTTGATCATAACCCCCCATAAAAGGTTGTTTAAACGGAATTGTGTTGTAAGATGGACCAAAATCTTGACCATGAGGGTTAAACTGCTAATAATGAGGACCTGACGGCCTGTAAGCTTTCCCATGGCCATAAGATGGATAACCTCCCCTTCCCTGACCCATTTGAGAGTAAGCAGGTATATGTGCGTTTTAAGCACCATATTGGGGTGGTGGGTGATACTGGTGGCCAGCACCGACTTTGTTGTAGTAAGGGTTTCCACCACAGGTATGGGGCATGTATGTATTATTCATAGTGGGAACCATGTTGTATTGACTGTAATGGTATGGTATGTTCCCACCCCCAATATTAGGATTAGCTTGAGCAGTGGTGTGATGACCATAAGCATGTGAAGTATTCCCAAGTCCAATATGGGTGTGACCAGTAGCAGGGTTGGTGGTGTGATGTCCATGTGGATAGGAAATATTCCCACCCTCTACATTACTATTACTAGCAGCGGCAGTGGACGCAAAATTATGCGGTATGTGTCCACCCCCGTGGTTGGGAGGAATGGTATCATGTGCAAAAGTAGTCCTGTTTTGATGAGTAGCGACATGTGTATTAGGTGGTGGATGGCGAGTCGTGTTTTGAATAGCATTTCGACTAAGTTGGGTATTCCTAGGAGGTGGTCGCGTTCCAACATTAGCATGGTTAGGAATTTGACTAGTCCCCATACTATGTGAGTTGGTGGACAACATAGTGCCCCTAGTGGGTATAGTATGGCTAACACTTTGACTAGTGCCAGCATGAGTACCAACCATAGTGAAAGGTTCGATAATATTTTGACTAGGCATACCAAAAGAGAGTGCGGTGGGGTTGACCATAGGGTCGGAATCATCATGAGTCCCAGGCCTCCTATATCTGAAATTGCGTGGAAACGAAGGAACGAAAGGCTCATCCTGTTCTTCCTCCTCGAGTAAGTCGGGCATCCTGTAAAGATAACTATCCAGATTCGAAGGATCAAATGGATCCTGGTCAAGTAGACTAGGCCAAATATAACCAGGTTGAGTCTCAGGTGGATCACCTCCCTAATCCTCACGAGGAGTTTGGGGATCGGAAGTATGTTCAACTCTACCCGAAGGAGTAGAAAGGTCTTGCTCGATATTGGGATGTGCAGCCATGTAGTTTTCAACGTAAGTCTCATAAGAATCCGAAGACTCAGAGGGATCCCTCTGGTGTCCTCTATCAATACAACATGTAACCTCGAGTGGCTTTAAACTAGCCAAACGATGGGACCGGCGGAGAGTAGGGCTCCACACCACATTCTCTCCGGAGAGAGACACAACGTCTCCTAAAGGCCAACTATCGATCAAAAATAGTAAATCAAAAGCACACATCTAAAGAAACTATAGCCAAGAGCAGACAAATAGAGTGGCTAAATGAGCTCCCGACACTAGAGCCGATATGTCTCACCTAGGAGAGGCTTGAGATTCCCAAACTATAGATGGAGGAAACAAAATAAGTTATAGAGACACCCAGGCTTCACTGTGTCGACAGGGTCAAGTCCACTGCACGAATACAACTGTGCTGTCCAATCCCTATCTGAATCAGGACACAAACATCATAACCATTACAAGTACCCTGTGCAATACCTAGGTAAGGAAACTATGTTTACCGCAATATAACCAATGCTCAGGGGGACAATCGCAGGTGGGACCCGTCGTATTGGAAGGGTAGCTAAGCCTGAAGTACAAGAGGACGAAGCTTCGATACCCCAAGATTCGAACAAATCCTAGATATATCTCCCACATTCAGCTGGTATCAGAGGGATATCTCCTCAATCAACCTCCCGTGACCTCGTGCTTAACTTTGTATTGAGTAGAGCTTTCCTGAGAACACCGATCTATACCATGGATTCCTGCACTCCCTGGTCAGACACCTAATGTTTCGTTCAGTAGTTTTGGATTGTTAACTCACAATGATCTGTTCCAAGACTCTAAACCTATGCTATTTGGTGTACCCTATAAATAAAATAAGTCTAATCAATTCTATGATTAAGCATTAATTTTAGTGGTTGTGATTACTCAAGGGATATGGTCGTGAAACTAGTGATGTGTAGACTAAATAGTATGCAACATTGTCCAATCCTAGACTCATCTATCCAATAAAACAATGTCACTAATATGCAAAATCAACCAACAATTCCAAAATAAATATGCAAACTTTTATCTTTTCAATGCACAAGCAGAACCTAAAATGAAGGCAACAAGCACTCAATGCAAAATGTTGTACATGGAAATAAAATATTTTTGTATTTTCTCTTATAAACAGAAAGGAAAATGCAAAAAACTAAATGAATATTTTTGTATTTTTTCAATATATATGGAATGAAAAAATGCAAGCAAAATCCTACTATTCGGCACTGAAGTGCTGAGAAGATCACTAAGACAACCCAACAGATCCTAAACAACAAGACTCATCCAAAGGAAATAGCTCAAAAGGAAGAAACCAAGAGGCTAAAACCAAAGATTGTTAAAAAACCAAGAAGGCTCAACCAAGAGAAACGAAGAGATCTGGTCACAACCAAGGCATGAAATAGTCAAGAAAGAGGCCAACAAAGACTTAGGAACCAACCAAACTCACCCAGCAACAACCAATAGCCATAAACCAACAAAAGCCGGAGTTACACGCTACTGTTGAAGGAATACCTGCGGGTACCTGCGAACAGTAGTGTAAACAGAGGCAGGTATACGTGGGTAGAACTAAGCCACCCCGCGGGTGAGGAAAAGCAAATGGACAAATAAAGAGTCCAGAGGCTCCAAAAAAGCAAGTTTTCTATAGTGTATCTTAATGGCCAATTAGTGACATAGAGCTTCAATAAACAACAACTCTAATTATGGAATAATGCTCAAACATTTTCCCAAACATGGATGTTTTCCCTAGCGGAGTTGCCATTTCTGTATTGGAGAAAACTCACTATGGCTTGGGAATACCACAACAGACAGATGACTACCAGAAATCTACTCAATTCTCAAAGCAATGCTATTATAAATGACAATGTTAAAATAATGGAGGAATGTAACCAACCTCGATCCAACATTTGATGTATATCCCCGTTGGAGCTTTCAATCTACGCAAATCCAAGCACTTGTAATCTGCAAATTAGTCTTGACAAACAATATCTAACAAGTACATGTGATATATAAATGACATTAACATTATAAAAAACAATGGTCCATAATATCATAAGCAAATGTAACCCAATGTATAATAAATGACATTCACACCATGAATGGACGAGAATATGATTATTTCTATTAATGAACAAGAAGAAGTACAAAGTGATATGACCTCTTGCTGGTAACCAATCTGAACCAAGATCTAGATTAATCCACTTGTGCCTCCACCACTTCAATCCTCCATGAAAGGAAAACTCAAACTAGCAAGGAGTTTGGAAGGTGAACATAACTGGTTCACAACTACAAAGATCAATGAGTCCAGACTCAAGATAGGGCAAAAATCCACTAGAGTTACTTTACTATTCTCTTCTTTCTTTAGTCCATAAGCCATATGTGCTCAATATATACTCCTCTCAAAGGTAGGTTCAAGGACTCATTTGAATGTTCACCTTATGATCACACATGAATACATTACCATTTTGAGGATTACCTCCTCGCATGGGTTTAGCCTATTGGATCCAGGTAGAGGTACTATAATTGTAGAAATTATTTTTTATTGTTGACATGGGAAGGATTGTCTCAACATAATGATTTGTTTTTGTTTCCCACCACCTTGAGCCATCATTCGATGAAAATTATCCATAAAAGAGAATTGATGAGTGAGATGATCTCCCTGGAAAATTTTACAACGGAAAATGAATTTCCACTTCTCTTGGGTTCCTTCAACTGTTTCTATTTTTATGTTCATATCGTCCCAGAATTGGATTTTGTTTTCTTTGATTTATTCTACTTTCCTTTAGAGTTTGTGGATTGAACTATAAGGACTTATAATTTGTGGGCAGGACTAGAATTTTATTATTTTTCCTGGAAATATTTTGGTTGCAAAGTTTGAATATACATTCTTAGCACCTGATTTTTTCAGCATAAGTATTGATGTGAACTAGAGGGGTATCTAAAAATTTCCCTAAAGAAGGCCTAAATTCCCTTTATTCTCATGGCTAGGTGCTAAAGGTATGATAAAAATTGATTTCGGGGTGTTAAACGTCATAAAACTTGAAGAAATTTCAAAGGAGAGTGTTAAATGTGACCAAAATGAGCAAAAGGAGGTATAAAGGACTATAGCTCAAGAGAAAAAATCAAAATTCTTAAAAGCCGTGCCAGCTCCACTGTTGATTATGCACGTGAGGAGATCAACGACTGTCGTTGATTGTCGCATAGCCAAGTTTCACGGGGGAATAGGGTCATAGGTGGTTGCCATGGGGAAAGCCAGATGGTACGTGTTGCATGCAGGGAGTATCGCAAGTGGGAAAGATGGTATGCAGTAGCAGCTCGCAGGGATGCGATACCGCCAAAGTAGAAAGGTAAGTCACTGACCACATGGATGGCCAGAGTGATCCAAGGAAGATCCTATGGATAGGGGGTAAAGGTTCCAAAGAGATGTGAGTGCAGCTGGGGAAAGAGTTGTCCAGATTGTCCTATGATAGATCGATGGTTCACGATGACTGTCGCATGAGGGAGATGCATGATGGTTAGAGGATGTGGTGGTTGTGATAAATGAAACCGCTGGACAGGTGTCGACGTCGGGCTTGGTTGCAAGGAAAGAAAGTGGTATTTGAAACCACTTTGGAGGTTTGCGACACCACTTTGTGAGACATATGGTGTTGAAATGAATGTTGAAGATTTGGACATGAAGGATGATCCGATGATGGTTGAAGAAAGGTGTCAAATCAACTAAAGGAACATCACATCTAATGGTCTAAATCACAGCACATGAGATCAGTGATTAGGAGGACCGTAAACCGAGAAAGATGCTAGGGGGATAACGTGAAAAGGGTTATATATATAAGAGCCGGTATGTGAAGTTGACATTTCTGTCTTGGATCTATCGGAGTCAAAGGTTTCTAGGCATGTGGAAGGAGAAGAAGACGACAGGAGTAGTCTTTCTCAGAGATTTTCAGTGACGGGTAGGGCCTTATAATCGCCACTATTAGCAAATCGAAGTCTATTTACAACGAGAAATGGATGAAGAACCAATTTCTGGAAAGGTTAGTGTTAAAATCGTTGGGGAAGGTAGGGTCCCGATGCGTTTGATGTAGAGTTTCAGCTTTCTATAGCTAAAATTGAGAGAAGAATGAGGGTTTAGATGCACATAGAGGGTTTCAGTCGCCTTTTTCCGTTTGTTGCATCAACCTAATTATGTTTTTCCACGAGTTCGAGGGATTTTTTTTTGAGAAGTTTGTTATCGCTACATAAAGGCGGTTTTCCCCCTATGAACCGCCAAACCTTTTCAACCACTTGTATTAAACCTAAGACAAAAGATAGAAGATCCTAAAGCTAAAAAAAAGGCTACAGATGCCAGCTTCCCAATTAGTAGATGTGATTGGAAATTGCAGAGCTAGAGGGCCTAAAATATGCAAACATGATATGACCTACGCTATTCGATGGTCGAGATGAAAATTAGGTTAGGATCTATAGTGAATATTTGACCAGGCGGATAGATGACTTAAATGCATCGCTGCTGCCACCAAATGATTGCAAATAGGACGAGGGTCGCCTTAGTGTCGTCGTATACTTTTCTACCTATCCGAAAATCTTGGTTAAGCATGTTTCACCTCAAGTCAAGATTTGGACATCATTGTCGCTCGATTAGGAGATTCTGTTAGGTCATCATGGCAAAGGTGATCACACATAAATGCCATCATTATCACGACCATTATAGACATGATCCCTGCATCTCTTGTTCGAAATCAATGCATGTGAAAGGTGGTGCACCGAGCAGCCCAGGTGTTTTTCAGTTGCAATCTGGTCATGGATAAAGATCAAGGATCCGAAGTTGTCTTTATGCCCGAAAAGGCATGGTCTGAGGTGGAGGAAGAACACACTCCTTCATCTCCTGTGGTATTCGACCATGTAGAAACTAGCGCCACTAGCGAAGATGAAGAGGTCGAAGAGCGATAGGTGTGCAAAAGGGTTCGACGTCGAGGGAAGAAGGAGACCCTTGAAGAGGAGCGAGACATCCACCAGGACATGGATATTCTCAAGGATTTCATAATCTCTACTGAGGAAGCGACACCTCCCCCTCCGGCAGAAGAATCGCAAGTGGACAACTCTTTGAGAGTAGAGAATTTCTTTGATCCCCGGGGCCAATTAACGGTTCAGGAGTAGGGTGGCGTCCAGCTCATGGTAGTCCTATTTCCCATCTTAATCAACTTGTTTTGAGCTCGATGCATATGTAATATTTCCCAATTTCGAGGTTTTCAAGGTGGCATCATAGTTTTAACTATTTCCTGAGGACCAATTCAAGGCTGGGAGCCTATAAATATCATTGTAATAGAAGAGAAAGGGGTTGGAAAATGATTCGGCTATGGCCTGGGGATCGAGCTCTGTTTTGAAACATCTTCATCAATATCATTTGTAGTTCCTATGGTAGACGTTTTGCATATATTCATGTGTTGCTGTACTTGTAGTCTATTTTTTCTCTCTTCTCTATGTGCTTGTACTTCCTGTTATACATTTACATTATGTATTTCCTTTCATATTTGAGATTAGTGTATAATAGCTTAGAATTCTTGAAAACAAGATCTGGTTATTATCTCAGGTGTTCACTCAATATTGAAACTAATGTTAATATCGAATTCATCTTTGTTGGGTTGTCGTATCAATGGTCTGTTGTTACTTTCTTCCTTTATCACAAGAAATAGCATTACGATGGAAAGAGAGTGCGTACCTTGCCTCTGTTTTGATAGTCCGTACTACGACACTGCTGTCTGATCTTCATGTTGTATCCTGACTCCATCTCCCAAGGTTTATACTATTGATTGTCCCACCAAACCTTAAATAGTTTGTCCCTTTAGAAGTCTGACCCTCTAAGTATGTTTTGATTGAATATCTTGGATTGGAAGGCTATGTGTTTCCTCATTGATTATTTTCCAGTCTTCTATAGAATGTTGTATGTTTATCATTGCAAAAATATTTAATTGTTTTCAGTATCTTAGGAATATTAAGAGAGAGCCCTCTCTGCTTTTGTTGGGTCAATAGCATAAGCTAAAGTGGTTAGTGGTTACACTGATTCTGCCTCACCACAACCTTTGGGGTATGTTTTGGGTGTTAACAAATTGGCATCGTTGCTGGGTTGTGATTGTCTCATCATCCCTGGAAGAACGAAAAAGTTTTTGACTTGATTGTTGATGGTGAACAATAGTCGGACATTGAGAAGGTTGTATACCAATCACATGGCGACTCCACTCATGATTCAATCTGATTTGCAGGCTCCACTGGAGAACAAGCTCAGTTGCCTTATATATGGAAGAATTAAGGTCCAGGTATCAAAGTATCAATCTCCTCAAAGAGATCTTGTTCTTCTATATTGGTTTCCTTTTACATTTATGTATTTCTATCAAAAAATTCCTGTCTCACCGAAGAGCTCTAGGTCATGAGAGAACCCTTTGTATATCCTTTACTAGATTTTGAAAATGTACATCCTCCTTTCACCCCTAGAGTGGATTCTATACCTTCTTTTGAACCATGTAAGATCCATAACCAGCCTTGCAAATCCCATGAGAGTGAGGCTGATGATTTTCTCCCTATACATACTCCTTTTCCCTCCAAATCTCATCAGATATATAGCCCTTTAAGATTTCCCCTCGTTCTTCATGACTTCCCTCCCAAGTACCATAAATACCTTCCTATTTTTTATGGAGAATATGAAAGTCTTACTGCTGAGAAGCACCTTCAAGGCTTCGAACATTTCCTGGACCTTTTTGAAATAGGACATGATGATGTTTGCACGAGGGATTTTTCTCAATCCCTCCAAGGAGATGTGAAAAAATGGTTTAAGCATTTGTAGCCTGAGTCTGTTGATACCTGGGAAGAGTTGTCTGATGTCTTTTTGGGGTTTTGGGGAAAAACAAGGTCATGGGACCTAGTTCTTTCAGAGTTTTACTCCATGAGAAGGCAAGAAGATGAAACCATGTCTAGCTTTAACAATAGGTTTGCAAGCTTCTATTATAACATGGCGAAGGAAATTCAGCCCCTAGAGAATGCTCCTAAATTACACTATGCATCTATCTTTCCTCTTGATTTATCTCTTCATCTTTTGGAGAGAAGGTCTTCCAATTTGCATCATATCTTCATTGATGCATTGGAGGTTGAAGACAATCTTAGCATGTTTGGAAAATTATCAAGCCAAGAGAATGATGAAAATATTGAAGAAGAATTAGGATTTGAAGAAAGACATGAACAAGGAGCATGTGCCTTATATTCCAACCTTCCCCATGGTGAATAGAGAGGTGATCAACCTCGTGAGGTGTCAGAACAAGGTAATTCTGATTTGTTTTATGTAAATTGCAATTAGCCTGCTGAAGTTTCTATTAGTGATGGTTTTAATGAAGATTTAAGTCCACCTAAATATGATGAGTATGAAGAGGACTACTTGGAGAGCTTCATAACATTTTTTGAAATTGAGAATAAAGAGGAAAAACAAGTGTGCAATCAATCCCAACACTTCAAAGAAGTAGAGGTTTGCAATAAGGAAGAGAGGTACCAAACATAAAATCAGGGCTCTCTTTCACATTCTAAATGTTTCTGTCAAGAGGAGTTTGTTTCACTTGATTTTATTGAAAAAACTAATGATGTTTCTGCTACGATTGATGAACAAGATCAAGTTTCAAATTCTGAAAGTTTGAATGAAAGTGTTGATGTCTCAATTGTAAACTACCCATAGAACTCCCTTCAAGATCCCTTTGAAATATGGTTGGGCAGTGTGCAAGAGATTTTGCTGTTGCAGCAGCCCTATTTTGACAAATAGGGGACATATTTTTTTGAAGTTTGTCATGTCCTTTATGATCCAGTGGCTAATTATATGAAAAAAATTTGCAACAGTAAATATTGGTTATATCTTCGCCTCAAATGTAAGGACCTCTAACATACATTTCTGCCACTAGGTTCTTGGGTTCTGATTTTGACTAAGCATGATAAAAAAAATTTACTATTTGACCAGCTATTGGATTGGCTTCATTGGCACTTTCGCATTACTTGATTAAATGGTAATCTTCAAGCAAGATGGAGTGAGTTGTATATAAATAAGTTAGACATGGCAAGCATCTCTTTTAGCAAATTTCCAGTTTGTTTTAAGAATGTACAGTTTCCGTTTTGGGTTTTGGCTTCAAGAAATTTTCAGTTTGCAATATGACAGAGCATTTTTCGGTTTGGGTAGAGGTCATCACGGAATTACACCTCATAGCAAATTTCTCCATATGTTTGCCATGAATTCTTTTAGGCAAACCCCCCAAGTGTTCTTCACCAAGAAAGTGTTCTACAAGGAATATTTTCCTGCATGGGCAGCCCAATGGATCAGGCATCGGGTCTACGAGGTTCTTTACTACTTCACAGGGAGGATAACACACCAAGTTGGAGCCAGTTGTTAGCACCTGATTTTTTCAGCATAAGTATTGATGTGAACTAGAGGGATATCTCAAAATTTCCTTGAAGAAGGCCTAAATTCCCTTTATTTTCATAGATAGGTGCTAAAGGTATGAGAAAAATTGATTTGGGGGTGTTAAACATAAGAAAACTTGAAGAAATTTCAAAGGAAAGTGTTAAATGCGACCAAAATGAGCAAAAGAAGGTATAAAGGACTATAGTCCGAAAGCAAAAATAAAAATTGTTAAAAGCCGTGCTAGTTCCACCGTTGATTATGCACACGAGGAGATGAATGGCTGTCACTAATTATTGCATAACCAAGTTGCGTAGGTGAATAGGGGCATAGGTGGTCGCGATGGCGAAAGCTGGTTGCTACGTGTTGCATGTAGGGAGTATCACAAGTGGGAAAGATGGTATGCAAAAGCAACTCGTGGGGATGCGATATAGCCAAAGAAGAAAGGCAAGTTGCTGAACACGTGAACGGCCAGAGTGAGCCAAGGAAGATCCTACAGATAGGGGTAAAGGTTCCAAAGGGACGTGAATGAAGCTGGGGAAAGAGCGGTCCATAATTTCCTATTATAGATCGACGGTTCACAATGAATATCGCAGGAGGGAGATGCACGATGGTTAGAGGATGTGGTGGTTGCGATAAATGAAACCTCTAGACAGGTGACGATGGCAGGCTTGGTCGCAAGGAAAGAAAGTTGTATTTGAAACAACTTTGGAGGTTCCCAACACCACTTTGTGAGACATATGGTGTTGAAATGAATGGCGTAGATCCGGACATGAAGGATGATCTGATGGCGGATGGAGAAAGGTGTCAAATCAATTAAAGGAACCTCAAATATAATGGTCTAAATCACAACACACAAGATCAGTGGCCAGGAGGAGCGTAAACCCAGAAAGATGCTACGGGGATAAGGAGAAAAGGGTTATATATATATGAGTTGGTATGTGAAGTTGACATTTGTGTCTTGCAGCTATCGGGTAAGAAGATTCTGGGCATTTGGAAGGTGAAGAAGACGACAGGAGGAGTCTTTCTCAGAGCCTTTCAGTAATAGGTAGGGCCTTATAACCGCCACTATTAGCAAATCTAAGTCTATTTACAATGAGAAATGGATGAAGAACCAAGTTCTGGAAAGGTTAGGTTTAAAATCACTCGGGAAGGTAGGGTCCTGATACGTTTGATGCAGAGTTTCAGCAGTCTATACCTGAAATTAAGAGAAGAATGAGGGTTTAGACGTGCATGGAGGGTTTTAGTTTCCTTTTTCCCTTTGTTTCAAGGACCTAATTATGTTTTTCCCCAAGTCCGAGGGTTTTTTTTCGAGAAGTTTGTGATCTCTGCATATAGGCGGTTTTCCACCTATGATCCACCAAACCGTTTCAACCACTTGTATTAAACCTAAGACAGAAGTTAGAAGATCCTGAAGCTGAAAAGAAGGCTAGAGGTGCCAGCTTCCCAATTAGTAGATGTGATTGGAAATTGCAGAGTTGGAGGGCCTAAAATCTGTAAACATTATATGAACTGCGCCATTCGACGGTCGAGATGAAAATTAGGTTAGGACCTATAGTGTATATTTGACCAGGCAGATAGAAGGCTTAAATGAATATCTGCTTCCACCAAATGATTGCAAATAGGGAGAGGGCCACCTCAGTGTCGCCATATAATTTTCTACCTATCCGGAAATCCTGGTTAAGCATGTTTCATGTCAGGTCAAGCCTTGGACATCATTGTCGCTCGATTGGGAGATTCGATTAGGTCATCATGACAAAGGCGATCACGCATAGCTGCTGTCATTGTCACGACCATTATAGACATGATCCCTGTGTCCCTTGTTCGAAATCAATGCATGTGAAAGGTGGTGCACCTGGTAGCCTAGGTGTTTTTCAGTTGCAATCTGGTCATGGAGAAAGATCAAGGATCCAAAGTGGTCTTTATGCTTGAGTAGGTGTGGTCTGAGGTGGAGGAAGAACACGCTCCTTCATCTCCTGTGGTATTCGACCATGTAGAAACTAGTACCACTATCAAAGATAAAGAGCCCGAAGAGCGACAGGTGTGCAACTGGGTTCGACGTTGAGGGAAGAAGGAGACCCCTGAGGAGGAGAAAGATATCAACCAGCACATGGATATTCTCAAGGATTTCATAATCTCCTTTTAGGAAGCGACACCTCCCCCTCCGACAGAAGAATCGCAGGCGGACAACTCTTTGAGAGTAGAGAATTTCTTTGATATGTGGGGACAATTAAAGGCTTAGGAGTAGGGTGGCATCCTGCTCATGGTATTCCTATTTCCCATGTTAATAAATCTGTTTTGAGCTCGACACATATGTAATATTTCCCAATTTTGAGGCTGTCAAGGTGGCATCATAGTTTTAACTATTTCCTGAGGACTAATTCAAGGCTGGGAGCCTATAAATATCATTGTAATAAAAGAGAAAGGGGTTGGAAAATGATTCGGCTAAGGCCTTGGGATCGAGCTCCATTTTGAAACATCTTCATCGATATCATTTGCAGTGCCTATGGCAGACGTTTTGCATAGATTAATGTGTTGCTTTACTTGTAGTCTGTTTTTCCTCTCTTCTCTATGTGCTCGTACTTCCTGTTATACATTTACATTATGTATTCCCTTTCATATTTGAGATCAGTGTATAATAGCTTAGAATTCTTGGAAACCAGGTCTGGTTATTATCTCAGGTGTTCACTCTATATTGAAACTAAAGTTAATATTTAATTCATCTTTGTTGGATGGTCGTATCAATGGTGTGTTGCTACTTTCTTATTTTATCACCAGAAAATAGCATTACAAAGGCAAGAGAGTGGCTGCCTTACCTTTGTTTTGATAGTTCGTACTACGATACTGCTGTCCAATATTCATGTTGTATCCTAACTCGATTGCCCAAGGTTTATGCTCTTAATTGTCCCGCCAAACCTTAAACAATTTGTCCCATCAGAAGTCTAAGGCTTATGCTCCTGATTGTCCTGAGCAGGCATGGTCTGAGGTGGAGGAAGAACACGATCCTTCATCTCCTGTGGTATTCGACCATGTAGAAACTAGCACCACTAGCAAAGATGAAGAGTCCGAAGAGCGACAAGTGTGCAAAAGGGTTCGACGTCGAGTGAAGAAGGTGACCCCTGAAGAGGAGCGGGACATCCACCAGGACATGGATATTCTCAAGGATTTCATAATCTCCACTAAGGAAGCGACACCTCCCCCTCTGGCAGAAGAATCGCAGGCAGACAACTCTTTGAGAGTAGAGAATTTATTTGATCTGTGGGGCCAATTAAAGGCTCAGGAGTAGGGTGGCGTCCTGCTCATGGTATTCCTGTTTCCCATGTTAATCAATTTGTTTTGATCTCAACACATATGTAATATTTCCCAATTTTGAGGCTGTCAAGGTGGCATCATAGTTTTAACTATTTCCTGAGGACCAATTCAAGGTTGTGAGCCTATAAATATCATTGTAATAGAAGAGAAAGTGGTTGGAAAATGATTTGGCTAAGGCCTGGGGATTGAGCTCTGTTTTGAAACATCTTCATCAATATCATTTACAGTGCCTATGGAAGACGTTTTGCAGAGATTCATGTGTTGCTTTACTTGTAGTCTGTTTTTTGTCTCTTCTCTATGTGCTCGTACTTCCTGTTATACATTTACATTATGTATTCCCTTTCATATCTAAGATCAGTGTATAATAGATTAGAATTTTTGGAAACAAGCTCTGGTTATTATCTCAGGTGTTCACTCAGCATTGCAACTAAGGTTAATATCGAATTCATATTTGTTGGATGGTCGTATCAATGGTGTATTGTTACTTTCTTCTTTTATCACTAGAAAATAACATTACAAAGGCAAGAGAGTGGCTAGCTTACCTCTGTTTTGATAGTTCGTACTATGACACTGCTGTCTGATCTTCATGTTGTATCCTGACTCCATCGCCCAAGGTTTATGCTCCTGATTGTCTCTCCAAACCTTAAACAATTTGTCCCATCAGAAGTCTAACCTTCTAAGTATGTTTTGATTGAAAATCTTTAAGTGTTTTTAGTATCTTATAAATATTAAGAGAGAGCCCTCTCTGCTTGTGTTGGGTCAGTAGCATAAGCTAAATTGGTTAGTGGTTACCCTGATTATGCCTCACCACAACCTTGGGGTAGGTTTTGTGTGTTAACAAACTGGCGTCGTTTCCGTGGAGCGATTGTCTCATCATCCCTCGAAGAAAGACAAAGTTTCAGACCTGATTGTTGATGGTGAACGATAGTCGAACCTTGAGAATGTTGTATACCATTCACCTGGCGAATCCACTCATGATTCAATCCGATTTGTAGGATCCACTTTAGAATGAGTTGAGTTGCCTTGGATATGGAAGAATTAAGGTCCAGGTATCAAAGTATCAATCTCCTCAAAGAGATCTTGTTCGTCTGTATTGTTTTTGTTCATCTGTATTGTTTTCCTTTTACCTTTATGTATATATATCAAAAAATTTGCATCTCACTGAAGAGCTCTAGGTCATGAGAGAGCCTCCTTTGTATATCCTTCACTATATTTTTAAAATGTACATCCTCCTTTCACCCCTAGATCTGATCCCATCCCTTATTTTGAACCATGTCAGATTCATAACTAGCCTTGCAAATCCCATGAGAGTGAGGCTAATGATTTTCTCCCTCTACATACTCCTTTTCCTTCCAAATCTCAGCAGAGAGATAGCCCTTTAACACTACCCCTTGTTCTTCATGATTTCCCTCCCAAGTACCATAAATACCTTCCTATTTTTGATGGTGAATACAAAAGTATTATGGCTGAGAAGCACCTTCAAGGCCTCGAACATTTCCTGGACCTTTTTGAAATAGGACATGATGATGTTTATACAAGGGATTTTTCCCAAACCCTCCAAGGAAATGTGAAAAAATGGTTTAAGCATTTGCAGCCTGAGTTTGTTGATACCTGGGAAGAGATGTCTGATGTCTTTTTAGGGTTTTGGGGCAAAAGAAGGTCATGGGACCTAGTTCTTTCAGATTTTTACTCCATGACAAGGCAAGAAGATGAAACCATGTCTAGCTTTAACAAGAGTTTTGCAAGCTTCTATTATAACATGGAAAAGGAAATTCAGCCGCTAGAGAATGCTGCTAAATTACACTATGCATATATCTTTTCTCCTGATTTATTTCTTCATCTTATGGAGAGAAGGTCTTCTGATTTGCAACATATGTTCATTGATGCATTGATGCTGAATGACAGTCGAACATTGAGAAGGTTGTATACCATTCAACTGGCGACTCCACTCGTGATTCAATCCAATTTGTAGGCTCCACTGGAGAACTAGCTCAGTTTCCTTGGTTATGGAAGAATTAAGGTCCAGGTATCAAAGTATCAATCTCCTCAAAGAGATCTTGTTCTTCTATATTGGTTTCCTTTTACCTTTATGTATATATATCAAAAAATTCTTATCTCACCGAAGATCTCTAGGTCATGAGATAGCCTCTTTTGTATATCCTTCACTATATTTTGAAAATTTACATCCTCCTTTCACCCCTAGAGTTGATCCCATCCCTTCTTTTGAACCATCTAAGATCCATAACCAGCCTTGCAAATTTCATGAAAGTGAGGCTAATGATTTTCTCCTTGTACATACTCCTTTACCTTCCAAATCTCAGCAGAGATATAGCCCTTTAAGATTGCCCCGTTTTCTTCATGATTTCGCTCTTAAGTACCATAAATACCTTCCTATTTTTGATGGAGAATACAAAAGTCTTACTGCTGAGAAGCACCTTCAAGGCTTCGAACATTTCCTCGACCTTTTTGAAATAGGACATGATGATGTTTGCACAAGGGATTTTTCCCAATCTCTCCAGGGAGATGTGAAAAAATGGTTTAAGCATTTGCAGCCTGAGTCTGTTGATACCTGGGAAGAGTTGTCTGATGTCTTTTTGGGGTTTTGGGGCAAAAGAAGGTCATGGGACCTAGTTCTTTCAGATTTTTACTCCATGATAAGGCAAGAAGATGAAACCATGTCTAGCTTTAACAATAGGTTTGCAAGCTTCTATTATAACATGGAAAAGGAAATTCAGCCCCTAGAGAATGCTGCTAAATTACTATCCATCTATCTTTCCCCCTGATTTATTTCTTCATCTTTTGGAGAGAAGGTCTTCTGATTTGCAGCATATGTTCATTGATGCATTGGAGGTTGAAGACAATCTTACGATTTCTGGAAAATTATCAAGCCAAGAGAATGATGAAAAGATTGAAGAAGAATTAGGATTTGAAGAAAGACATGAACAAGGAGAACGTGCCTTTTATTCCAACCTTCCCCATGATGAACAGAGAGGTGATCATCCTCGTGAGGTGTCAGAACAAGGTAATTCCTATTTGTTTGATGTAAATTGCAATTAGCCTACAGAATTTTCTGTTAGTGATGGTTTTAATGAAGATTTCAGTCCACCTAAATATGATGAGTATGAAGAGCACTGCTTGGAGAGATTCATAAGCTTTTTTGAAATTGAGAATAAAGAGGAAAAAAAAGTGTGCAATCAGTCCCAACACTTAGAAGAAGCAACGGTTTGCAATAGGGAAGAGATGTAACAAACAGAAAATCAGGGCTCTCTTTCACATTCAGAATGTTTCTGTCAAGAGGAGTTTGTTTCACTTGATTTTATTGAAAAAAATATTGATGTTTCTGCTACGATTGATGAACAAGATCAAGTTTCAAATTCTGAAAGTTTGAATGAAAGTGTTGATGTCTCACTTGTAAAATACCTAGAGAACTCCCTTCAAGATCCTTCTGAAAGATGGTTGTGCAGTGTGCAAGAGAGTTTGTTGTTGGAGCAGCCCTATTTTGACAAACAGGGGATAGAGTTTTTTGAAGTTGTCATGTCCTTTATGATCCGGTGGCTAATTATATGAAAAACATTTGCAGAAGTAAAGATTGGTTATGTATTTGCCTCAAATGTTAGGACCTCTATCATACATTTATGCCACTAGGTTCTTGGGTTCCGATATTGACTAGGCATGATCAGAAAGTTTTACTATTCGACTAGCTGCTGGATTGGCTTCACTAGCACTTTTTCATTACTCGATTAAGTGGTAATATTCAAGCAAGACAAAGTGAGTTGTATGTAAATAAGCTAGACATGGAAAGCATCTCTTTCAGCAAATTTGCAGTTTGTTTTTAGAATGTACAGTTTCAGTTTTGGGTTTTGGCTTCAAGAAATTTTCAGTTAGCAGTATGACAGAGCATATTTTGGTTTGGGTAGAGGTTATCACAAGATACACCTCACAGCAAATTTCCCAATATGTTAGCCATGAATGCTTTCAGGCCAACCCCCCAAGTGTTCTTCACCAAGAAAGTGTTCTACAAGGAATATTTTCCTGCATGGGAAACCCAATGGATCAGGCACCAGATCTACGAAGTTCTTTGCTACCTCACAGGGAGGATAGCACCCCTAGTTGGAGCCAGTTGTTAGCACCTGATTTTTTCAGCATAAATATTTATATGAAGTAGAGGGATATCTCATAATTTCTATGAAGAAGGCCTAAATTCCCTTTATTTTCATGGCTAGGTGCTAAAGCTATGAGAAAAATTGATTTGGCGGTGTTAAACATAAGAAAACTTGAAGAAATTTGAAAGGAATGTGTTAAATGCGACCAAAATGAGCAAAAGAAGGTATAAAGGACTATAGTCCAAAATAAAAAATCAAAATTGTTAAAAGTCGTGCCAGTTCCACCATTGATTATGCACGCTAGGAGATTAACGGATGTATTTTATTGTTGCATAGCCAAGTTGCATGGGGGAATAGGGATGCAGGTTGTCGCGATTGGGAAAATCGGATGCTACGTGTCGCATGAAGCGAGTATCGCAAGTGGGAAAGATGGTATGCAAAAGCAGCTCGCAGGGAAGTGATACTGCCAAAGCAAAAAGGTAAGTTGCTAACCATGTGGATGGCCAGAGTGAGCCAAGGAAGATCCTACGGATAGAGGGTAAAGGTTCCAAAGAGACGTGAATGCAACTGGGGAAAGAGCGGTCCAGATTGTCCTATGATAGATCGACGGTTCACGATGACCGTCACACAAGGGAGATGCACGATTGTTAGAGGATGTGGTTGTCGCGATAAACGAAACCATTGGACAGGTGTCGATGCCAGGCTTGGTCGCAATGAAATAAAGTGGTATTTGAAGCCACTTTCGAGGTTCGTGACACCATTTTATGAGACATATGGTGGTTAAATGAATGGCGGAGATCAGGACATGAAGGATGATCGAACAATGGATGGAGAAAGGTGTCAAATCAATTAAAGGAACATCGGCTCTAATGGTCCAAATCATAGTACATGATATCAACAGCTAGGAGGAGCGTAAACCCAAAAAGATGCTAGGGGGATAAGGAAAAATGGGTTATATATATATGAGTCGGTATGTGAAGTTGAAATTTGTGTCTTGGAGTTATTGGGGTCAGAGGTTTCCGAGCGTTTGGAAGGCGAAGAAGACGACAGGAGGATTCTTTCTCGAAGCTTTTCATTGATAGGTAGGACCTTATAACCACCACTATTAGCAAATCTAAGTCTATTTACAATGAGAAATGGATGAAGAACCAATTTCTGGAAAGGTTAGGGTTAATATTGCTCAGAAAGGTAGGGTCCCAATGCGTTTGATGTAGAGTTTTAGTTATCTATACCTGAAACTAAGAGAAGAATGAGGGTTTAGACATGCATGCAGAGTTTCAGTCTCCGTTTTCCCTTTGTTGCATCGACCTAATTACGTTTTTCCTCGAGTCTGACGGTTTTTTCCAAGAAGTATGTTATCGCTACATATAGGCGGTTTTCCCCCTAGGAATCGCCAAACCTTTTTGACCACTTGTATTAAATATGAGACAGAAGATAGAAGATCCCAAAGATAAAAAGAAGGCTAAAGATGCTAGCTGCCCAATTAGTAGATGCAATTGGAAATTGCAGAGCTGGAGGGCCTAAAATATGCAAACATGGTATGACCCGAGCCATTCGATGGTCGAGATGAAAATGAGGTTAAGATCTATGGTGTAGATTTGACCAGGTGGATAGATGGCTTAAATGCATATCTGTAGCCACCAAATGATTGCAAATAAGATGGGGGCCACCTCAGCGCCATCATATACTTTTCTACCTATCCGAAAATCCTAGTTAAGCATGTTTCACGTCAGGTCAAGCCTTGGACATCATTGTCACTCGATTGGGAGATTTGGTCAGGTCATCATGGAAAAGGAGATCACGCATAGCTTCCATCATTGTCACGGCCATTATAGACATGATCCCTGCGTCCCCTGTTCGAAATGAGTGCATGGGAAAGGTGGTGCACCTGGAAGCGCAGGTGTTTTTGAGTTGGAATCTGGTCATGGAGAAATATCAAGGATCCGAAGTGGTCTTTATGCCCAAGCAGGCATGATCTGAGGTGGAGGAAGAACACACTCCTTCATCTCCTATGGTAGTTGACCACATAGAAACTAACACCACTAGCGAAGATGAAGAGCCCAAAGAGCGACAAGTGTGCAAAAGGGTTCGACGTTGAGGGAAGAAGGAGACCCTTGAAGAGGAGCGATACATCCACTAGGACATGGAGATTCTCGAGGATTTCGTAATCTCCACTAAGGAAGCAACACCTCCCCCTCCGACAGAAGAATCGCAGGTGGACAACTCTTTGACAGTAGAGAATTTCTTTGATCCATAGGGCCAATTAAAGGCTCAGGAGTAGGATGGCATCCTACTCATGGTATTCCTCTTTCCCGTCTTAATCAATCTATTTTGAGCTTGACACATATGTAATATTTCCCAATTTGGAGGCTATCGAGGTGGCAACATAGTTTTAACTGTTTCCTGAGGACTAATTCAAGGCTGGGAGCCTATAAATATCCTTTTAATAGAAGAGAAAGGGGTTGGAAAATCATTCGGCTAAGGCCTGGGGATTGAGCTCTGTTTTGAAACTTTTTCATCAATATCATTTGCAGTGCCTATGGCAGACGTTTTGCAGATATTCATGTGTTGCTTTACTTGTAGTCTATTTTTTCTCTCTTCTCTATTTTCTCGTACTTCCTGTTATACATTTATAGTTTGTTTTCCCTTTCATATCTGAGATCAGTGTATAATAGCTAGAATTATTCGAAATAAGCTCTAGGTATTATCTCATGTGTTCATTCAATATTTCAACTAATGTTGATATTGAATTCATCTTTGCTGGATGCTCATATCAATGGTCTGTTCTTACTTTCTTCTTTTATCACCATAAAATAGCATTACGACGACAAGAGAGTGTCTACCTTGCCTCTGTTTTGATAGTCCATACTATGACACTGCTGTTCGATCTTCATGTTGTATCCTGACTCCATCGTCCAAGGTTTATGCTCATGATTATCCCGCAAAACCTTAAATAGTTTGTCCCATCAGAAATGTGACCTTCTAAGTATGTTTTGATTGAATATCTTGGATTGGAAGGCTATGTGTTTCCACATTGATCATCTTTTATTCTTATATAGAATGTTGTATGTTTATCATCGCAAAAATGTTTAAGTGTTTTCAGTATCTTATGAATATTGAGAGAGAGCCCTCTCTGCTTGTGTTGGGTCAGTAGCATAACCTAAAGTGGTTAGTGGTTACCTTGATTCTGCCTCACCACAAGCTTGGGGTACATTTTGGGTGTTAACATACATGTTTCTCAATTCTTGGGTAACCTGATCAAGATGACTAATGGAACCAATAACAAAATCAGCATGAGGTTCTTGGGGTGGCCTAGATGGATTCAACTTAGGCCTTGTGGCATGGGGTATTAAACCATAAAGAGTGCTCAATTGTGAATAAATAAAATGCATTTGTTGAGCACTCTGAATGAGTTGTTCTTCGCTCATGGATCCTGACATAGCCACATCTCTTGCAAGAGTAGGAAACAATGAATTTACAGACTAGTTTTCTAAGAATTTATCTAGGATACCTTCTGTGATAGTATTTTGGCACCTCCCGCACTCACGAATATGACCATATATATGAGTAGAGTTGGATTTCCTAGGCTAAGCCAATAATTTTGTACCCATTTCATAGTGGATATGCAGTTAAAAATATATCAATAATATGAAAAATTTGTGAATGTACAACCAGGCGATTCAATGTAACATTTCACAGTCTTTCCTATTATGCTTCATTGAAACAAATGCAACTTGATACTATCATCAATTAGGGAGTTAGATGAGCACTATATGTGAAATTTCATTAGTAGGTTTTATGGGTCATCTCTTGGTTTTCCATCAAATTTGGGTATATCTAATTGGAGTTTGGATTGTATGGTTTTCCACCCATTCATATGTATAACAAGATCGTTCATGATTCGGGATAAATATGGTAGATTTATAGTAGCCATAAATGGTGTTTTCATTGGTGTTGGCACAAAATATTGTTGCGCGGGTGGATATTTGTGGACCAAAGCATTTCTTCATTCGAATTGATTGACATTCCAAGGTCAATTTCCCCCTTCTGGAGGTGGATTTCCCCATTTTGGAGGTGGGACCCAAGAAGATTGGGTACTTCCTGGAACATGAGAAATATATTGCATAGTGGGTTTCATAGGTGGATTCCCCCCTAGTATGGTACCTATTGGGGGCATGGGATTTTCCCTAGAAATTGTGTTAGGATTAGTTAGAGGATTACCCCTAGAGAACTTACAACCATATGAGGAAGATAACTCAAGTTAGTATTCATGTTCCAAGGTTTTAAACTTCTATTAGGAATATGAATATTACACTGTAAAGGGTCTCCCCAAAAAGTGGAACTTGGACAAATATTTGGCATACCTTGAGGATTTGGAGATCTTCTAGCTCTTTCTGTGGTGTGGAATTGATCATCCCTAACATGAGGAATACTGATGATTGTTAGAGAAGACCAACCAATTGTTATACTTGTCGATGGAGTAGATGTATTTCTAGGATTGGAACTTGGAAAGATACCTACCAACACTAAAGTGATAGTTAGATTCATCGTAGGTGTAGGTACAATAAATGATAGGATTGGTACACTTATGGATGCCATTATGAATATTTTCAGGATATGCGGTGAACTGGTTGATGTGGAAGTATTATGAACCTCTATAGCTACTAAAGGTCGTGTGGGTGTTGGCCCATGTTCTCCTTATTAGGACATTTGATTAAATGGTGTCTTTTTCAAGTCTCTCCAACTTTTAAGAAGAAAAGTGTGACCCACAAGTGACTCACCTACAACAAGTATGACTATATCTAATGGATTTGTTAATAGTGTACTTACATAAGGAAGTGATCTTCCTATAAAGTTTCAATTTCAAAAGGAGCATGTGAATCAACTAAGTCTATAAAGTTTCAACTAATCTATCCTATAAAGTTTCAATTTCAAAAGGAGCATGTGCATCAACTAAGTTTATATTTGATTTATGATATGAGGAGGATTATTCATATTCAATTTGATGGTGTAGTTATCCAATAATATTGTTTATGTCTAGAGGTATCTATGTTTCTGACTCATTGATATGTGATTGTTGTATGTGTCTTATCGATGTAATGGGGCCTTCAAATTATGGTGACTCACTAAATTGTCTCCTTAAATGGTGGATCGACAGGTGAGCCACTTTGAAGTTTAAGTAATGAATTGTTTATCATGACATGTAAAATACAGTTGAGCAATCCCAAGACGAACAAGACTCAATAAAAGGAAACCGTTCATGACACTAAAATGTCCTAATATATTCAAAAAGAAAATCGCTTTTACGAAAAAACTATATTTTAGTGAAAATCTAAATTATTGGGCCTTTCGAAATAGTAGCTACTAAGGGGTCTCAAGCCTAAATAATTACTAGAAAATGGTGTAGCATACAGTCACATTAATATTCAACACAACAATCTCTAGGGCTACAAGTACTATCCTTCATCTAACACCCTCCCAAGGAATTGAAAGAAATATTATATGTTTTTCTTGGGTACCAAAAACATTCCCCACATGGAATGACCTATGTGATATCCTAGGAATAGCGATTGTGGTTGTGACTTCATAATCGGTGACAAGAAAAAACAATCATAAGTAAAGATAAATTACATATACTAGATATTCTAACAAAGTGATGTCACCTTGAGAGCCTGTCACTTTACTAGAACACTGTGTTGTGCTTCTATACCACTAAACAAGCAAAAACTGGGGTACCACTTTTACTTATCCAACTTAACCTCATCCTTAACATGTGTGTTAGAGGTGCTTTCCTGGAAAGTGCAATAATGGATTTTCACTCTTTAGTAGTTCCTAGTTTCAAAATTTAGAGGCCTTGCAGATATTTACTGTCCAATCCTAATCCAAAGGCCCTAATTTAAGATAATTTTGGTTTTCATTCAAAATGGAACCCTAGTTATTTTTATATTAAAACATTTATTTTTTATGTAAATTTGCTTAGTCTCGAAGGGGTGGAATGAAACGGTATGGTGTTATATGAATCGATGGGTGAACCAATCAATGCATATATGCTTACAAATTCCACTCTATCTATTTGATGGACACTCTAAACTATTGAAAAGTAAGATTTTTGCTTTATGTAATGTCAAATCTTTCAACAGTCAATCACTATTTCAAATTGAAAAAGAAGTTTTTAAAGTGACAATGCTTAATATCTTTCTTTTTCCAAAAATTACCAAATTTAAAGAAAATGTTCAGAAGGTTTATTCAAATAGATGACATGCCCAAATTAATAAAATTGTACTAATTGGTAAAGAAAATTTTCCAGGTGAAAATGCTTTAATGTTTTTCTCTTTACAAGAAGCCTTCAAAGTAATGCAAAATAAATAAACATGATTCCATTCAATTTACAAATTATATGTGACTCTTATGAAATGTTGGAACTAAACTCCCAAATCTAAGGAAATGCTCAATCCACTACTTCCAAATCATTAGTTCAATATTTCCAAATAATCAATTAAAGAATTCGAAATCAGAAGGTTACCTAATCATTAAGCAATTTCTGCAATCTTAAAATTCCTAAACTAATTTTTTTTCTCAAGTTACTAAATTTAGATCTCTTTATGCTTGAGGTCCTTATTTCTCATATGTAATATCACACAAGTTTCAATCATATAGGATGCACAAATCTTAGATATGATTTTAAAACTCAAATTGCTTTACACTTGAGATCCATGTTTCTTGTATGAAAGATTGCACAAAGGCATAAGCATAGAGGAAATGTAGAGATCATATATGCTTATAGAACCCAAATAAGACATGCCATAACTTGTAAAATTCAAGCAATATTACACTTCCCAATCAAGGTCTCTATGTCTCACAATTGACAAAGTGATTTCTCAAGCAAGCAATCAAAGGCCACCCAATACTAGCTTTTTTTATTCAAAAAAATGTACATAAAAAAAAAATTAAGGGATGAGAAAAATTCTTTGTAAGTTTGAAGAAAACGATGATTGCAACACCAATCTCTTCAAAATACTACTTTTCAACACCTATTCCCCAAGCAGTTTTCTTCGACTTTGTAGGTCCCAAATTGAAAACTAATAAGGATTAAGGATTTAGTTTATGTTTCCATAGGTATTCATCTTGATGTGGAGACAGTAGGAGAACCTGCATATAGTTTTTGAAATTTACGTACGTTTCAGACTCTAAGTTGATCCATCGTCAGGAGTGTGGTGTCTCAATAGAATCTAGGTTAGTTCTCATTAATAAATACTTTTTTACAGCCATTTTTTGGTTTGGCCGACAATCAGTTTTTTCTTTTAGGGAATGTATTATTAGTTTCAAGGATTTGCATAATATTAGCCCATCATATTTGTTAAAAAAAATTGTTTGTTTTTCAATCTCAATGGCTTCTCTGATTTTCCTCTTGTTGTACTGATCTTATAAGGCTATGACACTTGCATCCTACATGCGTATTTGGTGTTTTGTTTTTAAACAGTGCTATGCTATTGCTGATTTCTTTCTTTCATGTTTTATATCCGCACAATGTTCCTTTAGTCTAACTTGTATAGAAAGACTACACTCTCCTATGTATACATCCTCGCATGAGCAAGGACTCATATATAAAGGACTCATCCTCCTTTGTGAATAAGATAAAAAGATTACGCCTATCTAAAGATGACATTATAGCAAGATTTGATGTGGTATCCTTATACACAAAGGTACCAGTGATAGAAGTGATTGAGATAATAAAGGAGATTACAAATGAAGAAATTGCAGACCTTGTAAAAAATTTCCTAAAATCTACCTACTTATCTTTCCGTGGAAAAATATATGAACAAATAGATGGGGTAGCAATGGGATCTCCACTATCCCCAATAGTGGAAAACATATACATCGAATAGTTTGAAAAGAAAGCCATTGATTCACATCCCCAGAAACTAAGAGAATGGAGAAGATTTCTAGATGATACAAATTTTATATGGCGTCATGGTAGGCAGAATCTAGAAAAATTCTTCACACATTTAAATAGCTTATAAAACCACATAAAGTTCACTATAGAATTCCAAGAGAATGATAGCCTTCCCTTTCTGGATGTCCTCATCACAAAAAGAGGTGATGGATCCCTCACTCATCAAGTCTACCGTAAAAAGATGCACACAGATAGATACCTACATGCTGAGTCAGACCATCATCCCTCTTAAAAACTAGGCATCCTCACAACCCTTGCCACCCGAGCAATAAGAATATATGACGAAGAACATATCAGTGATGAATTAGAACACCTATCAAAGGTAATGCAAAACAATGGGTATAACACGAAAGACATAAAAAATGATTTTAAAGTGGCCCAAGAATCAAAAAATAAAAATAAAAATAATAAACTAAAGCAAGACTTCTCTAAGATAGCAATGATTCCTTATATTCATGGTACTTGCGAAAAGATTGCTAATGTGTTAAAAAGTAAACAAATCAAAACAGTATTCCGTCTTCCAAATTCGTTGAGAAACATTTTAGATAAAGCAAAAGATAGGGTCAATCCCATGCCAAAAAAGGGTGTCTACCTGCTACCTTGCTCATGCGAGGATGTATACATAGGCAAGTCTGGTCGTTCTATACAAGTTGGAATAAAGGAACATTGTGCAGATATAAAACATGAAAGAAAGAAATCAGCAATAGCAAAACACTCTTTAAAAACAAAACACCAAATACGCATGGAGGATGCAAGAGTCATAGCCTTAGAAGATCATTACAACAAGAGGAAAATAAGAGAAGCCATTGAGATTGAAAAACACACAATTTGTTTTAACAAATATGATGGGCTAATATTATGCAAATTCTGGAAACCAATAATGCATTCCCTAAAAGAAAAAACTGATTGTTAGCCAAACCAAAAAATCACTGAAAACAACTATTTATTAATGAGAAATAATCTAGATTCTATTGAGACACCATACTCTTGATGATGGACTCAGCTTAGAGTCTCAAATGTACATAGAATTGAAATACTATATGCAGGGTCTCTTACTATCTCCACATCAAGGATTAAGGACTCAAATCTCTTCCAACATTCTACAATTTCCTCTTTACTAAGACTTAACATGCTTTTCTGGTTTTCATACTGCATATTTTCAAAAAAATATAGGCTGAAATATTATTAACAAGCAACAACTTACAAGAGTTTCCACTTGGGGGAATGAGCAATAAAAACCAGAATGCAACTAATATCTCTATTTAGATTTATGAATCAATCAAGTTGAAGGTTAATTCATGATCTAAATGATTTTCCATAGATTTCCAAATAAAAATTGAGAGCAAACATGAACAAACATTCGAATTTCAGACCAAAAAAAGGTTTAACAGTTGGTTTCTCCTATTAGTGAAACTTGGGAAACTTAGTAACCTATTATGGAAAAACCATTGTGAATATGGGGTAATTTTCCACTATGAGTCCAAGAAGAGGCACTCTAAGGTAGAGTATTGAAAATTTTGCTAAATCAGTGGGTTCAAGGGCTCCAAAATGGCCTCAAAGTTTTCCAAATTCCTCCTAAATTGATTCTAATATGAATGCAGGAAAAATTTAATAGAGAATATGTGCAAGAGAAAAAAACTTTTGAAGAGGAGGTGCTAGGAATAAATTTTCCTCCTTGGTACTGTTTCAATTATGATAGGTAGAGAATCCACAAAAAAGCTAGAAATCTAGGTTCAAATCACCTTCCTTTACTAATAGGTTGGTGAATTCCATTATCAAAGATTTCAAAGAATTAATTAAAAAAATTCCTATAATGAAATCATAATTTCTGAAGAGTTTGAGTTATCATAGGAAAAATGATGATTACCTTTGCAATGTTCCATTCGGTGAATCCCTTTCTTGCTGGTCTTTACTATTTGTAGCTCCTTAAATCCTCAATGAAACCTACACATTCATCTACAACATGCTTCTCTACTTTTCTAATAAAAGAACCCAAAGGAATTGGAATTGACATTTCTACTTGCATATCAATTAATTAACAGAATTATTGTTGGGGGGGGGGGGGTGAATTGAGTCATATTATACGAAAAAATAAAAATCATACAACATTTTCATGAGTTTTTTCCTCTTCCATTGTTCTAGGTTCCCTCATCCACTTTCAAGGCCTTTGATCACCAAAATTGTAAAGAAAAATAGTCTCTCACTATTCCTCTATAATCACATTAATCTGCAATCATTCCTCCATTATCCTCACCCCAAATTCATCTTATATCAATTCAAGATTTGGGTGATGACAGTGAACTTTTCAATGTGGGATTGGGACACCAGCTTAATTTCCTCAATTTACCCTCTTCTCCATAGTTGTAGGAATTTGTATAACGAATAAATCATTTGGTGCACAAAATACATATTGCATGTATTTTCCTTCCACTTTTGGCTTGTGGAGACTCAACCTAATCATTTAGTAGGAAATTCAATCACTAGAGTTTCCTTTTGGGCTACACTAGTATTCATTCACACCTTCCCTTTTGGAAAGTAGTCACACCTTCCCTTTTTGTAAGTAGCAATTGGATGAAAAGATTGTGTCTCTTTTAGTGCTTCATCTCTTTCTTCATGTTGCGGGTGAAAATTAGATCATGCTTCCTTCCTGGACTATTGATGATGTTAAATTGTATATTAACAAAAAGATGGAAGATCATTATGTGTTATGGTGGTCTCTCTTTAGCCTTCCCCTGAAACTTATGAATGTATGAAAAAAACTTTGTAGTGATAGGTGGCCAACTAGGATCGTGTAACATTGGATCATTGGTTAATTTTAATGCATTTATCTAATTAAAAGTATCCAAGAATGGTAACTTTTTGTATGCCATAGAATTCCAAGCGCTGGTAGAATTAGCTTCTGATTGGTTTGTGTTGACAAAAGATTGAGCTCGTATATAAGGGTTTCCATGATTGGTGAAAGGTTAACTATTTTATCCAAAGTTATGATTCTAACCAAAATGAGTTTTTATTAGTGGCGACATATTCCCTCCAGGTATTCTCCCCACTCCCATGAATTGTTGGCTACTTGGAGAGGTATTAGCATTCAAATAATTGACCATGTTCATCCCTCCTTCCCAAGATGAAGGAATGTTTCATTGGTGCATGTTGTGTCCCCAGGGAAATCCTCCACTAGTTTCCCTTCCTTGAAAAGGCATGTTCATCTAAGGTAACCTAGAGCAAGGAACAACTATGGTCACTGTGGAAGGGTTGGGAATTGACATGTGTCCTCTAATGCGTGGGAAAGAATGGAATGGAATAAATGGAAAACTTCCATGATAGATATATTTTGTTGATATAGGAGGGATATTGATAGGTACCAGTTGGAGACCTATGAATATCATGCCAAAAGAGGAAGGATCACTTCCTTCCAGTATAGATGTATCCCCTCGAGTAGATACTGGGGAGGATGGTAGAAAACATCTAAATTCTACTATGGCTAACACATTTGTGTTTTTTCCTCCTTAAGTAGAAGAACTAACTATGGGTGTAACCTCACTAATAACAAGTATTTCTCCTGTTTTCTCCATACTATCACACACATATAATAGATTTCTAGATCTCAGTATATGAAAATCAAAATCTTCATTAAAACTAGAATTTTGGGGTGGATTCAAGTGTCCTAACGTGTCTGTGGGGTCTGATATTAATAGAACAAGGCCCGAGTTTTCCTCAATGTAATGGGATGAATTTCTGAGTGAATTGAAATAATCATATGTATCACTAAGATATCCCTATTCATGAAACCTTTAAGACCACTAGATCCAGAATGAGTTTCTTCTTCTTTGAGATCAATTTGTGTTTCTTGGTTCTCCTCTTCTTCCCCATGTGGGGGTGGATCATTTCGATCAATTCTTTGGAATCAAGTAGGTAACACTCTTTTTTGAAGAGGATGTTGTTGAATTTTTTTGAGCTTATGCAAAGGTTTATTAGGCATAGTGGCCTACAAAAGACACAAAAGAATAAAATCGATATCTTTGAAAAACAACAGAAATAGCCATACACACTAAAAAGTTCTTGACATATTCAAACAAGCGGACTAATTCTTCCAATGTTAATAAATAGCTACTTGGAACCAAGTAATAATCAATGAGGATGCACAATGTATGCATGTTGTAGGTCATCTTCAAATTATTAGAGCCTATGTCCAACCAAACAAGGTGTGACATAGATTGTTATGCTAACCTTCACACACTAATTGCTAAGGTTTTAAGTACTCACCTTCGGAAAATACTCTCCCAGGAGCTCAGATGAAGTTTCTATGTCTACCTAGAGTAGCTTAATATGTTCCCCTTTCAGTCACCTAGGTGGATCCTAGGAAATGCAACTAAGGTCATCACTACATGCTTGGTAATTGGGTGGACTCACCATTGAAAATGTATTCTACGAATGGGAAGGGAACATAGGAAAAAATTCATATACTTGAAGTTTTCAGTGAGTATTGGTGTCACTCAAGGACTTGCAACACCTAAATAAATTCTAGACATGCATTACACCACTATTCCAAGTAATAGGAGACAATCTGCTAACTTGTACTCGTTTTACCTACAACTTGACACCTATGTTAGAGGTGCTTTCTCGAAAAATACTTCATACTAATAATTGTTTTAAGACTATTTAATTGTTCCTAGTATCAGTCTTATGTAGCCTTGGAAATTTAACTCTCCAAGCCTATCGTCAAGGCCATAGAACCGAGGATATTAATTAGTTTCTAGAATGAAAAATCACGTAATTTATTTTCAATCCCCATACTTTTCTAAAATAATTATTTCAAGAAAAATTCAAAATAAGAAGAAACTTTAGTGCAACTAAAGATATTCCAATGCAAAATTCACACATGTTCTCACTCTTTAAAATGAAACATGAAGCACCTTTCAAGTTAATCAATCAAATCCTTTTGAATCAAATGCAAATTTTAGGATCCAAAATTTTTACTTTTTGATGAAAATGTAACTTCAAACAAAAATTAATCTAACACCAACAATAAAATTAGAATTGATATGACTATAACTTTGGTGAAAAAAATTCTGATGCTATCCTTTTCGACCACAAGCATAAGCCAAGTTCAAGAAGAAACAAGTCAAAAAACCTTTCTTAGACTCAAACAAGATGCTAGGTCTACTAAGTGACAAGGGTTTTTAGGCCAATTTTCTCTCAAGAAAGGATGACTACGAGTACAAAAAACTTTATTAAGCTATGTACGATCACACTCAGGGCTTATCAATAACTCAATCAAATGTAAAGAAAAAGAAGCACAAGTCACTCCCAAAATTTGGTACAAAATTTTGACTCAATGTCAAGACAAACAGACTTAAACACGACCCATACTTGTTCAAATAGGACACAAAATATCCTATATTGCTTAGAGAATCCAAACAATCAAATACAATTAAGAAAAAGAGGGAATAACTATGAAAAATTCCAAAGTTCAATGAATGTGGACCTTTCAATAAGGAAAGGTGTGAACATTCGTGCTTGCCATCAATACAGAGCATGAATTATCCATACCATTTGATATTGTCACCACTGGAAAGTATTAATAGCTTCTAGGATCGACTAACAAGAATTTTTTTTAGGAAAGTTCAAACTTTTTAGGAATTTTAAGGTATTTGGGTTATGGTTAAGACTAGTAGATACTTAAACACCCCAAAAAAACTAAGAAATCATTCGACAACAACCTACATAAGCTGGTTGATCCCCAATGGATTCGTTAGTTATGTTATTATGAAATAAATCATATGATTAGGGAAATATCAACCACATACTGAATAGGATGGGGCTGACCTAAATAGCTTGTTTACTGGTAGATTAGACTCTTATTCACATAAAATGCCACATAAAGAATTTTATAAGAGAATCTAAGCTAGAGAAGATATTAGGGAGAAGAGATGTATGCATATTTTTTATGGTTGATCCAACCTTATCCTTTGTTTCTTTCTTTACCTGGTCCTTATTTCCCAACCTTAACATGTAAAGACAACAATTTGAACCCTTCTTGAAAACAGAAATGAATGAAAATGAATTGAAATATGAAAAGGCCATTAAATATCTAATAAAATTCAACATAAATGGAAAAACATTATTTATGTCAAACATTAACCACAAAGGACATGTGATTTAGGGAGGGAAAGATGTCAAATCTCAATTTAGGTAATGAAAAAAGTACAATATATACCTTCTCAATGTGTGGCACCTTACCTAAACTGAATATTCTGGTCTCTCTTCTCATGCACTTTGATGATCCCACTCTTATACACTTGATGCTATTTGAAGGAAACAACTTCATTACTCAGGGATGTGAGAGTCAGCAGCATGGGTTACTGATGGATTGGAATGATTGATGTGATGATGAGTGATTCCTCCAGCATTAGTTTGGCATCTTAGGTGTCCCACCTTGATCAACTTCATTTCCTTTCTATGTGAGAAATCAATAGTTGTGAATGGTTTCCAAGTGGGTCAAGGATTTGCAACCAAGCAATTAGTTTGAAAAAATTCCTTAACTCCCATATTTCAAATTTTTATATTTTTTACATTAAATTATTTGTATTTTGTACCTCGGCCAAAGACAACATGTGAATGATGTGAACCTTTCCATTGTGCAAGGTGCAAATGGCCATTTTTTGAGGTATTCACTCCTTTGTCAAGGGAAGATGGTGAATTATTCACACCTTGTTAGTGTGAAAGGAACATATTCACTCTTTTTTGTGGTTAGAACTCTCAGAACATAATGAAATGATGTTGAGGTCTCACTTTCAATGATCAAGGCCATCATTGAGGATGAAATCATTTGATATCCCATCCATAGGTGGCACTTTTGTGAGTGATCATAGTGAAACTTTGAGTGTTCTCTTTTAAATTTTCATCACAGATAAAGAAGTGCCAATTTGATCTATAACATAGGTTTATTTTAGTATCCATCAACTAGCCCACGATCAAAAGATTTCATTTTCTTGACAAAAATTTAGAGGGCCCTAAATTAACCTAGTGGTAAATCCACACAAAATTTCTTAGGCCAAAGTGTGATCATACAATACCTAATTGGGAGGAATTTAAAATCCTCATTAAGTCCCTGTTCTACCTTATTTGGTATGTAGAAGAAAAGTAGATCCATTATCATTATTTTAGCCAAAGGAAAGGGTAGAGTATGCATGAATACACCACCAAGTTCACGAAGATGGATATCATACTAGTTATATCACCCAAGAAACCAGATGTACTCCTCAAGTATCTACAGGGTTTACATAGTCAGTTACAGAGGAAAGTGAATCTATTCAATCCTAGGTAAATTGATGAGGCATGTGTACAAGCACAATAACTAGAAAACATAGGCCAAAAGAAAGGAAATCCAAGAAACTCAAAAGAGAAAGAGAGTCAATATGCTACTAAGGAAGGAGATAAGAAGAGGATGGGAATAAGAAGAAGACTACAGTCATGACACTTCAGTGAAAGGGTTTAAAGCTACAATTGTAGCCATTGTAAAACCAATGGTGACACTGAAGAAAAGTGTTGGAAAGTAAATCTAGAGCTGAACCCCAAGAACCACAAGAAGGATGCCAAGAAGAAGAAACTTCTAGCCATGGATTCATGTAAGGAGTTAGAAAGCAACTTGGATGTGGATTAGAATATTATATGTAAAAAAATGCAGAAGGAGGTGAATCTGAGTAGCGTTCAACCTAAGGAAGAGAAAGAGATGGAGGAATGCTTCCACATGGAGATCCAATTCAAGAAGACAAATATCAATGCTTTAGTCGATTCTAGTTCACAGGAAAACCTTATAGCAAAGGATTTGGAATGTAATACTTCATTGGAACTATGTAATCACCCAATTCCCTAGCCATAGGGTGGGTGCATAACTCATAGTCACAAAACAATGCAAGATCAAGTTTGTCATAAGTGTATAGCATACTGATGAGGTGGAGGTAGATGAAGCACCACTAGATCTTTGTGCTATAGTGTTTAGAATGCTCCACATGTATATGAGGGATTCAATATTCATGGGAAGAGCCAATCAATATCTCTTGAAAAGGGCAGGAAATCCTTCGTCATCAACACACACAAAGGTAAATCAAAGATCTCTCTGGTATGTGCCAACAAGAGAAAAAACTGATCAGTTCAAGTTGCAAGTTTGTATTTCTTTTCTTAAGAAAAATTTAACAAGGTGAATTGGTAAAAGTGAAGCCATAACTGGAGATATGTACCAAAGAGAAGAAACATTAGTTGGAGATACTTTTTGTAGGCATATGGATAAGTGTTTCAGGAGTTTAAGGGCATACCTCCTAAGAAGGAGGTGGAGAAAAAGCTACATCCATTGATAGATTCTTCATTGTTGAACATCTTAATATGTAGGTAGTCTGTCATAGAAGTAGGTGAAGAGAAGAAGCAAATGCAGAAGTTATTGGAGTAGGTCATAATATGATTAAGTATCTCACCTTGTGGTTCACCTATAATCGTAGTGCAAAGAAAGGATGGAACTTGGAAGATGTGTATCGACTACAGATAATTGAACAAGATCACACTCAAGAATCATTACCCTCTACCCAAGAGTGATGATCGATTGTACCAGATGCACTTGTCTAAGTGATTCACCAAGTTGGATCTAAAATCGGGTTACCACAAGTGTGAGTGAAGGAAGAAGACACCTAGAAGACCACCTTCTAGACTAGGAAAGGTCTATATGATTTCTTAGTAGTTTCGTTTGGTTTATGCAATGCATCAACTAATTTATGCATTTGATGAATGATGCATTACACATTTTATTATATTTGTTTGTTAAAGTATATCTATATGATATGTTGGTTTATAGTGCTACATTGGAAGTTCATGTATCCATCTCAAAAAGGTGTTGGAGACCTTGAAAAAACATCAATTGCTAGAAAACCTTATGAAATCGAAATTTATGCAATAGCCCTTGGTGTATTTGGGGTATGTGATTAGTGCGGGAGAAATTAAGATTTATCTTCCAAAGATGGAGGCCATTAATAAGCAGAGTAATCCTACAAATGTTTAAAAAGGAAGTACATTTTTGGGAGAAACACAATACCCTTAGAAGTTCATAACTTCCATGTCAACTATGATTGCACCTCTACATGCCACAATATCTAGTAGTAAGGGGTTTCAATGGGGAAAGAGACAACAAAAATAATTTAAAGAGATCAAGCAAAATATTAGGCTGACATTGGTTCTTACATTTTCGGATTTGTAGAAGCATTTTGAATTGGAGAATGATGCAAGAGGGCATGATAAGGGAGCATTATTGATGCAAGGAGGGAGGTTGGTATGCTATCATTCTAAAATTTTCCATGGTGGCATCTGAAAATACCCTACTTATGATAAGGATCTCAGTGTATTGGTTCAATATGTTAAGAAGTGGAAGCACTGTTTGATGGGAAAGGTGACCATCATTCATACTTATAACTAGCCACAATAATGTTTGCAGGTTGAGAGTAAGCTATAGTAAATATGACAATATAAGTGGATGTGAATTTTGTATTAATTCCATATTATCATCAAATACAATAAGGGTAGTACAAACAAGATGGAAGATATGCTCTCAAGGCCACATACAACAAACATCACATATTTGGGAACTCTTATGCATATGGAGCCTTTCACCCATGGTACATATAAGGATAAATATATAGAAGATGACGACGTCAAAGAGGTATTTTAGCAACTAAAAGGAAAATTCCATGTAAAATAAGGTGACAACAAGGTTGACTATAATATTTAGGATGGGTTACTCTAAAAATTGTACAAGCCCTATGTCTCTCGAGGAGAGATATTTCAACTCATGAGAGAGCGTCACACCTCCAATGTTGAAGGACATTTGGTGTGGGAAGACAACAACAAACTTGCAAAGTTATGTTTATTGGACTTGAATGAAAGAATATGTAGCTCAGCTTATCAAATGATGCATACTTTATTGTATAAGAAAGTGTAGTATTAGGAAGCAACTTCTATACGGTCCCTTAAATGTTCCTTTGAGACAATGGGAGAACATCGAGCCATGGATTTTATGGGTGGTCTTCCAACCACTAGGAAGGGACATAACTATTTACTTGCGGTAGTTGATAGATTCAACAATATGTGCATTCTTAAACCTTGTAAAAACACTATCAAAGGGCAATAGGAAGCAAACATGTTCTTTGAATAGGTATGGGTGCACTTTGGGATACCATGGAGCATCATTTGGAACAATGATACTAGATTTATTAGTACATTTTGGACTACAATTTGAGAAAATATAGACACTATGTCGAGTATATATACAACATTCCATCCACAAACAAATGAGAAAATAGAAGTAGTCAACAAGAATTTGGTACAAGTTTTGAGGGGTTACCATCAGAGGTATCCAAAGCATTGGGATGAAAATGCGATCTACTTTCAACACTCTTATAGAATATATCAATCAACACTTCTATTGGGATACCCCATTTTGAAAGTTATTTTCATACTTGCCACCTTCACCTCTCGATGTTGTTTATGAATAAGATGGGGGAGTGAAGAAAGACACCTTGGGTGAAGCATTAAGAGATGAAAATAGCATTGTTAAGAATAGGGAGATCCATTTGCAAGTACATGAAGCATGGAAGAAGATCAAGGAAAGATACAAGGCAATGCATGACTAACACAACGTTGGCAAATAATTCAAAATGGGAAACAGAGTATGGTTACACCTAAACAAAAATAGACTACAAGGTCTTAGTAAAAAAGTCAAGGCTATAAGGTATTTCCCTTTTGATGTATTGGAGAAAGTGGGAGATAATGCCTTTAAACCTAATCTAACCCATATTCTCTCTTTGTTCGATAGCTAGATTATTAAGGTGCTTTGTATATATGTACTCAATAATCTTGCGGCCATAGTAAGACCTACCTCTACCCTAGAAAATGGCATTTACTTAAATGTATAGATTTTACATTATATACAAACAAGGTTGGTCATCGAGCACTCATTAACTCGAAGTTGTTTTCATTAAAAAAAAACTAGTTAATATGGTTTTGTTTAAGAATTAGATCTACCTTGGTAAATTCAAAGACCGCTTCAACTAGATATTACAATTTTAATTTATGATTTGGGGTTAGTTTTGAGTTCTATTTATCATTGCGAAGTGAAAAATGACTCAAATTAAAGGTGACTACAACATAATTAATTTATATACAAGCTAAACTAGTGAAGTGCATAATTAAATTGGTTCTTTTAGAAGTTGTTATGAAATTTTAAAAAGAAATACGAGGGATAGAAACAAAAAAGTGAAGGAATTGTAGGATACGTTCAATTATTTGGACCTAGACAAAAGGCGTATTCACTTTCACATGAAGCATAAATAAGGTAGCCCTATAAAGTTATGAGGGAGCAAGCCTAATACTATGGATAAAGTCTAGATGCCAAAGGATAATCCGATTAGTTCTTTAGGGTGTTAGTAATGTAAAAAATGAATAGTCAACAATGAAGAATTGGCATAGCATGATAAGATTATTTTGACTATTTTGTAAAATGATAAAATAAATAGAACATAGATTCATGCTTTTACTAAAGACGGTTAGGAAGATCTTAGATTTAAGAATGACATTTTTCAAATTAGCATTTTGGACTTTGGCCATTCTTGTGGTCATTTTGAATGTGCAATATGTTTTTTACTATGTAATTAGAACCTCTTTAACAAATTTACAACCTTTTAATTTTTCATTAGTATATAAACATAAATTAATATTTAAAAAACTAAATTACATAACAAATTAAAATTAATTTTAAAACTTTAAAAAATATAAAAAGAAAAATTAGCATTACAATCATTATTATTGTTATATTATATTTATATTTATATGTATTAGCTATGGAATTTTGTTAAGAGTAAATTATCTATAAGCCTAAGTGAGCTTTTATCATTACTTGAAGTAATGTAAATACATTACTTTGTGTCGGCCAAAGAAAAATACATTACTAAGATTTTATCTCTATATGTACATATCCACGCCAATTTCAGTTTTTCTCACATTTAAAATGCTCAAAGTTGCTTTTTGCTTGTGCAGCACTTAATCTAGAGTG